>OY796656.1:131325030-132755389 GCA_963680705.1 Rhagium mordax | reverse complement strand
CACAACGGGAAATCAAATTTAACTATCTTTTTAAGGCATGTATTTATAAGAACGTAGTTTGAACATATTTTATTAAATTTTAAGGCATGTGTGTTCTCTTCCAGGTATAAAAAAAATAAGTTGTGATACTGCTCACAACGGGAAATCAAATTTAACTATCTTTTAAGGCATGTATTTATAAGAACGTAGTTTGAACATATTTTATTAAATTTTAAGGCATGTGTGTTCTCTTCCAGGTATAAAAAAAATAAGTTGTGATACTGCTCACAACGGGAAATCAAATTTAACTATCTTTTAAGGCATGTATTTATAAGAACGTAGTTTGAACATATTTTATTAAATTTTAAGGCATGTGTGTTCTCTTCCAGGTATAAAAAAAATAAGTTGTGATACTGCTCACAACGGGAAATCAAATTTAACTATCTTTTAAGGCATGTATTTATAAGAACGTAGTTTGAACATATTTTATTAAATTTTAAGGCATGTGTGTTCTCTTCCAGGTATAAAAAAAATAAGTTGTGATACTGCTCACAACGGGAAATCAAATTTAACTATCTTTTAAGGCATGTATTTATAAGAACGTAGTTTGAACATATTTTATTAAATTTTAAGGCATGTGTGTTCTCTTCCAGGTATAAAAAAAATAAGTTGTGATACTGCTCACAACGGGAAATCAAATTTAACTATCTTTTAAGGCATGTATTTATAAGAACGTAGTTTGAACATATTTTATTAAATTTTAAGGCATGTGTGTTCTCTTCCAGGTATAAAAAAAATAAGTTGTGATACTGCTCACAACGGGAAATCAAATTTAACTATCTTTTAAGGCATGTATTTATAAGAACGTTGTTTGAACATATTTTATTAAATTTTAAGGCATGTGTGTTCTCTTCCAGGTATAAAAAAAATAAGTTGTGATACTGCTCACAACGGGAAATCAAATTTAACTATCTTTTAAGGCATGTATTTATAAGAACGTTGTTTGAACATATTTTATTAAATTTTAAGGCATGTGTGTTCTCTTCCAGGTATAAAAAAAATAAGTTGTGATACTGCTCACAACGGGAAATCAAATTTAACTATCTTTTAAGGCATGTATTTATAAGAACGTTGTTTGAACATATTTTATTAAATTTTAAGGCATGTGTGTTCTCTTCCAGGTATAAAAAAAATAAGTTGTGATACTGCTCACAACGGGAAATCAAATTTAACTATCTTTTAAGGCATGTATTTATAAGAACGTTGTTTGAACATATTTTATTAAATTTTAAGGCATGTGTGTTCTCTTCCAGGTATAAAAAAAATAAGTTGTGATACTGCTCACAACGGGAAATCAAATTTAACTATCTTTTAAGGCATGTATTTATAAGAACGTTGTTTGAACATATTTTATTAAATTTTAAGGCATGTGTGTTCTCTTCCAGGTATAAAAAAAATAAGTTGTGATACTGCTCACAACGGGAAATCAAATTTAACTATCTTTTAAGGCATGTATTTATAAGAACGTTGTTTGAACATATTTTATTAAATTTTAAGGCATGTGTGTTCTCTTCCAGGTATAAAAAAAATAAGTTGTGATACTGCTCACAACGGGAGATCAAATTTAACTATCTTTTAAGGCATGTATTTATAAGAACGTTGTTTGAACATATTTTATTAAATTTTAAGGCATGTGTGTTCTCTTCCAGGTATAAAAAAAATAAGTTGTGATACTGCTCACAACGGGAAATCAAATTTAACTATCTTTTAAGGCATGTATTTATAAGAACGTTGTTTGAACATATTTTATTAAATTTTAAGGCATGTGTGTTCTCTTCCAGGTATAAAAAAAATAAGTTGTGATACTGCTCACAACGGGAGATCAAATTTAACTATCTTTTAAGGCATGTATTTATAAGAACGTTGTTTGAACATATTTTATTAAATTTTAAGGCATGTGTGTTCTCTTCCAGGTATAAAAAAAATAAGTTGTGATACTGCTCACAACGGGAGATCAAATTTAACTATCTTTTAAGGCATGTATTTATAAGAACGTTGTTTGAACATATTTTATTAAATTTTAAGGCATGTGTGTTCTCTTCCAGGTATAAAAAAAATAAGTTGTGATACTGCTCACAACGGGAAATCAAATTTAACTATCTTTTAAGGCATGTATTTATAAGAACGTTGTTTGAACATATTTTATTAAATTTTAAGGCATGTGTGTTCTCTTCCAGGTATAAAAAAAATAAGTTGTGATACTGCTCACAACGGGAAATCAAATTTAACTATCTTTTAAGGCATGTATTTATAAGAACGTTGTTTGAACATATTTTATTAAATTTTAAGGCATGTGTGTTCTCTTCCAGGTATAAAAAAAATAAGTTGTGATACTGCTCACAACGGGAAATCAAATTTAACTATCTTTTAAGGCATGTATTTATAAGAACGTTGTTTGAACATATTTTATTAAATTTTAAGGCATGTGTGTTCTCTTCCAGGTATAAAAAAAATAAGTTGTGATACTGCTCACAACGGGAAATCAAATTTAACTATCTTTTAAGGCATGTATTTATAAGAACGTTGTTTGAACATATTTTATTAAATTTTAAGGCATGTGTGTTCTCTTCCAGGTATAAAAAAAATAAGTTGTGATACTGCTCACAACGGGAAATCAAATTTAACTATCTTTTAAGGCATGTATTTATAAGAACGTTGTTTGAACATATTTTATTAAATTTTAAGGCATGTGTGTTCTCTTCCAGGTATAAAAAAAATAAGTTGTGATACTGCTCACAACGGGAAATCAAATTTAACTATCTTTTAAGGCATGTATTTATAAGAACGTTGTTTGAACATATTTTATTAAATTTTAAGGCATGTGTGTTCTCTTCCAGGTATAAAAAAAATAAGTTGTGATACTGCTCACAACGGGAAATCAAACTTAACTATCTTTTAAGGCATGTATTTATAAGAACGTTGTTTGAACATATTTTATTAAATTTTAAGGCATGTGTGTTCTCTTCCAGGTATAAAAAAAATAAGTTGTGATACTGCTCACAACGGGAAATCAAATTTAACTATCTTTTAAGGCATGTATTTATAAGAACGTTGTTTGAACATATTTTATTAAATTTTAAGGCATGTGTGTTCTCTTCCAGGTATAAAAAAAATAAGTTGTGATACTGCTCACAACGGGAAATCAAATTTAACTATCTTTTAAGGCATGTATTTATAAGAACGTTGTTTGAACATATTTTATTAAATTTTAAGGCATGTGTGTTCTCTTCCAGGTATAAAAAAAATAAGTTGTGATACTGCTCACAACGGGAAATCAAATTTAACTATCTTTTAAGGCATGTATTTATAAGAACGTTGTTTGAACATATTTTATTAAATTTTAAGGCATGTGTGTTCTCTTCCAGGTATAAAAAAAATAAGTTGTGATACTGCTCACAACGGGAAATCAAATTTAACTATCTTTTAAGGCATGTATTTATAAGAACGTTGTTTGAACATATTTTATTAAATTTTAAGGCATGTGTGTTCTCTTCCAGGTATAAAAAAAATAAGTTGTGATACTGCTCACAACGGGAAATCAAATTTAACTATCTTTTAAGGCATGTATTTATAAGAACGTTGTTTGAACATATTTTATTAAATTTTAAGGCATGTGTGTTCTCTTCCAGGTATAAAAAAAATAAGTTGTGATACTGCTCACAACGGGAGATCAAATTTAACTATCTTTTAAGGCATGTATTTATAAGAACGTAGTTTGAACATATTTTATTAAATTTTAAGGCATGTGTGTTCTCTTCCAGGTATAAAAAAAATAAGTTGTGATACTGCTCACAACGGGAAATCAAATTTAACTATCTTTTAAGGCATGTATTTATAAGAACGTTGTTTGAACATATTTTATTAAATTTTAAGGCATGTGTGTTCTCTTCCAGGTATAAAAAAAATAAGTTGTGATACTGCTCACAACGGGAGATCAAATTTAACTATCTTTTAAGGCATGTATTTATAAGAACGTAGTTTGAACATATTTTATTAAATTTTAAGGCTTGTGTGTTCTCTTCCAGGTATAAAAAAAATAAGTTGTGATACTGCTCACAACGGGAGATCAAATTTAACTATCTTTTAAGGCATGTATTTATAAGAACGTAGTTTGAACATATTTTATTAAATTTTAAGGCATGTGTGTTCTCTTCCAGGTATAAAAAAAATAAGTTGTGATACTGCTCACAACGGGAAATCAAATTTAACTATCTTTTAAGGCATGTATTTATAAGAACGTTGTTTGAACATATTTTATTAAATTTTAAGGCATGTGTGTTCTCTTCCAGGTATAAAAAAAATAAGTTGTGATACTGCTCACAACGGGAAATCAAATTTAACTATCTTTTAAGGCATGTATTTATAAGAACGTTGTTTGAACATATTTTATTAAATTTTAAGGCTTGTGTGTTCTCTTCCAGGTATAAAAAAAATAAGTTGTGATACTGCTCACAACGGGAGATCAAATTTAACTATCTTTTAAGGCATGTATTTATAAGAACGTAGTTTGAACATATTTTATTAAATTTTAAGGCTTGTGTGTTCTCTTCCAGGTATAAAAAAAATAAGTTGTGATACTGCTCACAACGGGAGATCAAATTTAACTATCTTTTAAGGCATGTATTTATAAGAACGTAGTTTGAACATATTTTATTAAATTTTAAGGCTTGTGTGTTCTCTTCCAGGTATAAAAAAAATAAGTTGTGATACTGCTCACAACGGGAGATCAAATTTAACTATCTTTTAAGGCATGTATTTATAAGAACGTAGTTTGAACATATTTTATTAAATTTTAAGGCTTGTGTGTTCTCTTCCAGGTATAAAAAAAATAAGTTGTGATACTGCTCACAACGGGAGATCAAATTTAACTATCTTTTAAGGCATGTATTTATAAGAACGTAGTTTGAACATATTTTATTAAATTTTAAGGCATGTGTGTTCTCTTCCAGGTATAAAAAAAATAAGTTGTGATACTGCTCACAACGGGAAATCAAATTTAACTATCTTTTAAGGCATGTATTTATAAGAACGTTGTTTGAACATATTTTATTAAATTTTAAGGCATGTGTGTTCTCTTCCAGGTATAAAAAAAATAAGTTGTGATACTGCTCACAACGGGAAATCAAATTTAACTATCTTTTAAGGCATGTATTTATAAGAACGTTGTTTGAACATATTTTATTAAATTTTAAGGCATGTGTGTTCTCTTCCAGGTATAAAAAAAATAAGTTGTGATACTGCTCACAACGGGAAATCAAATTTAACTATCTTTTAAGGCATGTATTTATAAGAACGTTGTTTGAACATATTTTATTAAATTTTAAGGCATGTGTGTTCTCTTCCAGGTATAAAAAAAATAAGTTGTGATACTGCTCACAACGGGAGATCAAATTTAACTATCTTTTAAGGCATGTATTTATAAGAACGTAGTTTGAACATATTTTATTAAATTTTAAGGCATGTGTGTTCTCTTCCAGGTATAAAAAAAATAAGTTGTGATACTGCTCACAACGGGAAATCAAATTTAACTATCTTTTAAGGCATGTATTTATAAGAACGTTGTTTGAACATATTTTATTAAATTTTAAGGCATGTGTGTTCTCTTCCAGGTATAAAAAAAATAAGTTGTGATACTGCTCACAACGGGAAATCAAATTTAACTATCTTTTAAGGCATGTATTTATAAGAACGTAGTTTGAACATATTTTATTAAATTTTAAGGCTTGTGTGTTCTCTTCCAGGTATAAAAAAAATAAGTTGTGATACTGCTCACAACGGGAAATCAAATTTAACTATCTTTTAAGGCATGTATTTATAAGAACGTTGTTTGAACATATTTTATTAAATTTTAAGGCATGTGTGTTCTCTTCCAGGTATAAAAAAAATAAGTTGTGATACTGCTCACAACGGGAAATCAAATTTAACTATCTTTTAAGGCATGTATTTATAAGAACGTTGTTTGAACATATTTTATTAAATTTTAAGGCATGTGTGTTCTCTTCCAGGTATAAAAAAAATAAGTTGTGATACTGCTCACAACGGGAAATCAAATTTAACTATCTTTTAAGGCATGTATTTATAAGAACGTTGTTTGAACATATTTTATTAAATTTTAAGGCATGTGTGTTCTCTTCCAGGTATAAAAAAAATAAGTTGTGATACTGCTCACAACGGGAAATCAAATTTAACTATCTTTTAAGGCATGTATTTATAAGAACGTAGTTTGAACATATTTTATTAAATTTTAAGGCTTGTGTGTTCTCTTCCAGGTATAAAAAAAATAAGTTGTGATACTGCTCACAACGGGAGATCAAATTTAACTATCTTTTAAGGCATGTATTTATAAGAACGTAGTTTGAACATATTTTATTAAATTTTAAGGCTTGTGTGTTCTCTTCCAGGTATAAAAAAAATAAGTTGTGATACTGCTCACAACGGGAGATCAAATTTAACTATCTTTTAAGGCATGTATTTATAAGAACGTAGTTTGAACATATTTTATTAAATTTTAAGGCTTGTGTGTTCTCTTCCAGGTATAAAAAAAATAAGTTGTGATACTGCTCACAACGGGAGATCAAATTTAACTATCTTTTAAGGCATGTATTTATAAGAACGTAGTTTGAACATATTTTATTAAATTTTAAGGCTTGTGTGTTCTCTTCCAGGTATAAAAAAAATAAGTTGTGATACTGCTCACAACGGGAGATCAAATTTAACTATCTTTTAAGGCATGTATTTATAAGAACGTAGTTTGAACATATTTTATTAAATTTTAAGGCTTGTGTGTTCTCTTCCAGGTATAAAAAAAATAAGTTGTGATACTGCTCACAACGGGAAATCAAATTTAACTATCTTTTAAGGCATGTATTTATAAGAACGTAGTTTGAACATATTTTATTAAATTTTAAGGCTTGTGTGTTCTCTTCCAGGTATAAAAAAAATAAGTTGTGATACTGCTCACAACGGGAAATCAAATTTAACTATATTTTAAGGCATGTATTTATAAGAACGTTGTTTGAACATATTTTATTAAATTTTAAGGCATGTGTGTTCTCTTCCAGGTATAAAAAAAATAAGTTGTGATACTGCTCACAACGGGAGATCAAATTTAACTATCTTTTAAGGCATGTATTTATAAGAACGTAGTTTGAACATATTTTATTAAATTTTAAGGCATGTGTGTTCTCTTCCAGGTATAAAAAAAATAAGTTGTGATACTGCTCACAACGGGAAATCAAATTTAACTATCTTTTAAGGCATGTATTTATAAGAACGTTGTTTGAACATATTTTATTAAATTTTAAGGCATGTGTGTTCTCTTCCAGGTATAAAAAAAATAAGTTGTGATACTGCTCACAACGGGAAATCAAATTTAACTATCTTTTAAGGCATGTATTTATAAGAACGTAGTTTGAACATATTTTATTAAATTTTAAGGCTTGTGTGTTCTCTTCCAGGTATAAAAAAAATAAGTTGTGATACTGCTCACAACGGGAGATCAAATTTAACTATCTTTTAAGGCATGTATTTATAAGAACGTAGTTTGAACATATTTTATTAAATTTTAAGGCATGTGTGTTCTCTTCCAGGTATAAAAAAAATAAGTTGTGATACTGCTCACAACGGGAAATCAAATTTAACTATCTTTTAAGGCATGTATTTATAAGAACGTTGTTTGAACATATTTTATTAAATTTTAAGGCATGTGTGTTCTCTTCCAGGTATAAAAAAAATAAGTTGTGATACTGCTCACAACGGGAAATCAAATTTAACTATCTTTTAAGGCATGTATTTATAAGAACGTAGTTTGAACATATTTTATTAAATTTTAAGGCTTGTGTGTTCTCTTCCAGGTATAAAAAAAATAAGTTGTGATACTGCTCACAACGGGAGATCAAATTTAACTATCTTTTAAGGCATGTATTTATAAGAACGTAGTTTGAACATATTTTATTAAATTTTAAGGCTTGTGTGTTCTCTTCCAGGTATAAAAAAAATAAGTTGTGATACTGCTCACAACGGGAAATCAAATTTAACTATCTTTTAAGGCATGTATTTATAAGAACGTAGTTTGAACATATTTTATTAAATTTTAAGGCATGTGTGTTCTCTTCCAGGTATAAAAAAAATAAGTTGTGATACTGCTCACAACGGGAAATCAAATTTAACTATCTTTTAAGGCATGTATTTATAAGAACGTTGTTTGAACATATTTTATTAAATTTTAAGGCATGTGTGTTCTCTTCCAGGTATAAAAAAAATAAGTTGTGATACTGCTCACAACGGGAAATCAAATTTAACTATCTTTTAAGGCATGTATTTATAAGAACGTTGTTTGAACATATTTTATTAAATTTTAAGGCATGTGTGTTCTCTTCCAGGTATAAAAAAAATAAGTTGTGATACTGCTCACAACGGGAAATCAAATTTAACTATCTTTTAAGGCATGTATTTATAAGAACGTAGTTTGAACATATTTTATTAAATTTTAAGGCTTGTGTGTTCTCTTCCAGGTATAAAAAAAATAAGTTGTGATACTGCTCACAACGGGAGATCAAATTTAACTATCTTTTAAGGCATGTATTTATAAGAACGTAGTTTGAACATATTTTATTAAATTTTAAGGCTTGTGTGTTCTCTTCCAGGTATAAAAAAAATAAGTTGTGATACTGCTCACAACGGGAGATCAAATTTAACTATCTTTTAAGGCATGTATTTATAAGAACGTAGTTTGAACATATTTTATTAAATTTTAAGGCTTGTGTGTTCTCTTCCAGGTATAAAAAAAATAAGTTGTGATACTGCTCACAACGGGAGATCAAATTTAACTATCTTTTAAGGCATGTATTTATAAGAACGTAGTTTGAACATATTTTATTAAATTTTAAGGCTTGTGTGTTCTCTTCCAGGTATAAAAAAAATAAGTTGTGATACTGCTCACAACGGGAGATCAAATTTAACTATCTTTTAAGGCATGTATTTATAAGAACGTAGTTTGAACATATTTTATTAAATTTTAAGGCTTGTGTGTTCTCTTCCAGGTATAAAAAAAATAAGTTGTGATACTGCTCACAACGGGAAATCAAATTTAACTATCTTTTAAGGCATGTATTTATAAGAACGTAGTTTGAACATATTTTATTAAATTTTAAGGCTTGTGTGTTCTCTTCCAGGTATAAAAAAAATAAGTTGTGATACTGCTCACAACGGGAAATCAAATTTAACTATCTTTTAAGGCATGTATTTATAAGAACGTTGTTTGAACATATTTTATTAAATTTTAAGGCATGTGTGTTCTCTTCCAGGTATAAAAAAAATAAGTTGTGATACTGCTCACAACGGGAAATCAAATTTAACTATCTTTTAAGGCATGTATTTATAAGAACGTTGTTTGAACATATTTTATTAAATTTTAAGGCTTGTGTGTTCTCTTCCAGGTATAAAAAAAATAAGTTGTGATACTGCTCACAACGGGAAATCAAATTTAACTATCTTTTAAGGCATGTATTTATAAGAACGTAGTTTGAACATATTTTATTAAATTTTAAGGCTTGTGTGTTCTCTTCCAGGTATAAAAAAAATAAGTTGTGATACTGCTCACAACGGGAGATCAAATTTAACTATCTTTTAAGGCATGTATTTATAAGAACGTAGTTTGAACATATTTTATTAAATTTTAAGGCTTGTGTGTTCTCTTCCAGGTATAAAAAAAATAAGTTGTGATACTGCTCACAACGGGAAATCAAATTTAACTATCTTTTAAGGCATGTATTTATAAGAACGTAGTTTGAACATATTTTATTAAATTTTAAGGCTTGTGTGTTCTCTTCCAGGTATAAAAAAAATAAGTTGTGATACTGCTCACAACGGGAAATCAAATTTAACTATCTTTTAAGGCATGTATTTATAAGAACGTAGTTTGAACATATTTTATTAAATTTTAAGGCTTGTGTGTTCTCTTCCAGGTATAAAAAAAATAAGTTGTGATACTGCTCACAACGGGAAATCAAATTTAACTATCTTTTAAGGCATGTATTTATAAGAACGTAGTTTGAACATATTTTATTAAATTTTAAGGCTTGTGTGTTCTCTTCCAGGTATAGAAAAAATAAGTTGTGATACTGCTCACAACGGGAAATCAAATTTAACTATCTTTTAAGGCATGTATTTATAAGAACGTTGTTTGAACATATTTTATTAAATTTTAAGGCATGTGTGTTCTCTTCCAGGTATAAAAAAAATAAGTTGTGATACTGCTCACAACGGGAAATCAAATTTAACTATCTTTTAAGGCATGTATTTATAAGAACGTAGTTTGAACATATTTTATTAAATTTTAAGGCTTGTGTGTTCTCTTCCAGGTATAAAAAAAATAAGTTGTGATACTGCTCACAACGGGAGATCAAATTTAACTATCTTTTAAGGCATGTATTTATAAGAACGTAGTTTGAACATATTTTATTAAATTTTAAGGCTTGTGTGTTCTCTTCCAGGTATAAAAAAAATAAGTTGTGATACTGCTCACAACGGGAGATCAAATTTAACTATCTTTTAAGGCATGTATTTATAAGAACGTAGTTTGAACATATTTTATTAAATTTTAAGGCTTGTGTGTTCTCTTCCAGGTATAAAAAAAATAAGTTGTGATACTGCTCACAACGGGAGATCAAATTTAACTATCTTTTAAGGCATGTATTTATAAGAACGTAGTTTGAACATATTTTATTAAATTTTAAGGCTTGTGTGTTCTCTTCCAGGTATAAAAAAAATAAGTTGTGATACTGCTCACAACGGGAAATCAAATTTAACTATCTTTTAAGGCATGTATTTATAAGAACGTAGTTTGAACATATTTTATTAAATTTTAAGGCTTGTGTGTTCTCTTCCAGGTATAAAAAAAATAAGTTGTGATACTGCTCACAACGGGAAATCAAATTTAACTATCTTTTAAGGCATGTATTTATAAGAACGTAGTTTAAACATATTTTATTAAATTTTAAGGCATGTGTGTTCTCTTCCAGGTATAAAAAAAATAAGTTGTGATACTGCTCACAACGGGAAATCAAATTTAACTATCTTTTAAGGCATGTATTTATAAGAACGTTGTTTGAACATATTTTATTAAATTTTAAGGCATGTGTGTTCTCTTCCAGGTATAAAAAAAATAAGTTGTGATACTGCTCACAACGGGAAATCAAATTTAACTATCTTTTAAGGCATGTATTTATAAGAACGTAGTTTGAACATATTTTATTAAATTTTAAGGCATGTGTGTTCTCTTCCAGGTATAAAAAAAATAAGTTGTGATACTGCTCACAACGGGAAATCAAATTTAACTATCTTTTAAGGCATGTATTTATAAGAACGTTGTTTGAACATATTTTATTAAATTTTAAGGCATGTGTGTTCTCTTCCAGGTATAAAAAAAATAAGTTGTGATACTGCTCACAACGGGAAATCAAATTTAACTATCTTTTAAGGCATGTATTTATAAGAACGTAGTTTGAACATATTTTATTAAATTTTAAGGCATGTGTGTTCTCTTCCAGGTATAAAAAAAATAAGTTGTGATACTGCTCACAACGGGAAATCAAATTTAACTATCTTTTAAGGCATGTATTTATAAGAACGTAGTTTAAACATATTTTATTAAATTTTAAGGCATGTGTGTTCTCTTCCAGGTATAAAAAAAATAAGTTGTGATACTGCTCACAACGGGAAATCAAATTTAACTATCTTTTAAGGCATGTATTTATAAGAACGTTGTTTGAACATATTTTATTAAATTTTAAGGCATGTGTGTTCTCTTCCAGGTATAAAAAAAATAAGTTGTGATACTGCTCACAACGGGAAATCAAATTTAACTATCTTTTAAGGCATGTATTTATAAGAACGTAGTTTGAACATATTTTATTAAATTTTAAGGCTTGTGTGTTCTCTTCCAGGTATAAAAAAAATAAGTTGTGATACTGCTCACAACGGGAGATCAAATTTAACTATCTTTTAAGGCATGTATTTATAAGAACGTAGTTTGAACATATTTTATTAAATTTTAAGGCTTGTGTGTTCTCTTCCAGGTATAAAAAAAATAAGTTGTGATACTGCTCACAACGGGAGATCAAATTTAACTATCTTTTAAGGCATGTATTTATAAGAACGTAGTTTGAACATATTTTATTAAATTTTAAGGCATGTGTGTTCTCTTCCAGGTATAAAAAAAATAAGTTGTGATACTGCTCACAACGGGAAATCAAATTTAACTATCTTTTAAGGCATGTATTTATAAGAACGTTGTTTGAACATATTTTATTAAATTTTAAGGCATGTGTGTTCTCTTCCAGGTATAAAAAAAATAAGTTGTGATACTGCTCACAACGGGAAATCAAATTTAACTATCTTTTAAGGCATGTATTTATAAGAACGTAGTTTGAACATATTTTATTAAATTTTAAGGCATGTGTGTTCTCTTCCAGGTATAAAAAAAATAAGTTGTGATACTGCTCACAACGGGAAATCAAATTTAACTATCTTTTAAGGCATGTATTTATAAGAACGTTGTTTGAACATATTTTATTAAATTTTAAGGCATGTGTGTTCTCTTCCAGGTATAAAAAAAATAAGTTGTGATACTGCTCACAACGGGAAATCAAATTTAACTATCTTTTAAGGCATGTATTTATAAGAACGTAGTTTGAACATATTTTATTAAATTTTAAGGCATGTGTGTTCTCTTCCAGGTATAAAAAAAATAAGTTGTGATACTGCTCACAACGGGAAATCAAATTTAACTATCTTTTAAGGCATGTATTTATAAGAACGTAGTTTAAACATATTTTATTAAATTTTAAGGCATGTGTGTTCTCTTCCAGGTATAAAAAAAATAAGTTGTGATACTGCTCACAACGGGAAATCAAATTTAACTATCTTTTAAGGCATGTATTTATAAGAACGTTGTTTGAACATATTTTATTAAATTTTAAGGCATGTGTGTTCTCTTCCAGGTATAAAAAAAATAAGTTGTGATACTGCTCACAACGGGAAATCAAATTTAACTATCTTTTAAGGCATGTATTTATAAGAACGTAGTTTGAACATATTTTATTAAATTTTAAGGCTTGTGTGTTCTCTTCCAGGTATAAAAAAAATAAGTTGTGATACTGCTCACAACGGGAGATCAAATTTAACTATCTTTTAAGGCATGTATTTATAAGAACGTAGTTTGAACATATTTTATTAAATTTTAAGGCTTGTGTGTTCTCTTCCAGGTATAAAAAAAATAAGTTGTGATACTGCTCACAACGGGAGATCAAATTTAACTATCTTTTAAGGCATGTATTTATAAGAACGTAGTTTGAACATATTTTATTAAATTTTAAGGCATGTGTGTTCTCTTCCAGGTATAAAAAAAATAAGTTGTGATACTGCTCACAACGGGAAATCAAATTTAACTATCTTTTAAGGCATGTATTTATAAGAACGTAGTTTGAACATATTTTATTAAATTTTAAGGCATGTGTGTTCTCTTCCAGGTATAAAAAAAATAAGTTGTGATACTGCTCACAACGGGAAATCAAATTTAACTATCTTTTAAGGCATGTATTTATAAGAACGTAGTTTAAACATATTTTATTAAATTTTAAGGCATGTGTGTTCTCTTCCAGGTATAAAAAAAATAAGTTGTGATACTGCTCACAACGGGAAATCAAATTTAACTATCTTTTAAGGCATGTATTTATAAGAACGTTGTTTGAACATATTTTATTAAATTTTAAGGCATGTGTGTTCTCTTCCAGGTATAAAAAAAATAAGTTGTGATACTGCTCACAACGGGAAATCAAATTTAACTATCTTTTAAGGCATGTATTTATAAGAACGTTGTTTGAACATATTTTATTAAATTTTAAGGCATGTGTGTTCTCTTCCAGGTATAAAAAAAATAAGTTGTGATACTGCTCACAACGGGAAATCAAATTTAACTATCTTTTAAGGCATGTATTTATAAGAACGTTGTTTGAACATATTTTATTAAATTTTAAGGCATGTGTGTTCTCTTCCAGGTATAAAAAAAATAAGTTGTGATACTGCTCACAACGGGAAATCAAATTTAACTATCTTTTAAGGCATGTATTTATAAGAACGTAGTTTGAACATATTTTATTAAATTTTAAGGCATGTGTGTTCTCTTCCAGGTATAAAAAAAATAAGTTGTGATACTGCTCACAACGGGAAATCAAATTTAACTATCTTTTAAGGCATGTATTTATAAGAACGTAGTTTAAACATATTTTATTAAATTTTAAGGCATGTGTGTTCTCTTCCAGGTATAAAAAAAATAAGTTGTGATACTGCTCACAACGGGAAATCAAATTTAACTATCTTTTAAGGCATGTATTTATAAGAACGTTGTTTGAACATATTTTATTAAATTTTAAGGCATGTGTGTTCTCTTCCAGGTATAAAAAAAATAAGTTGTGATACTGCTCACAACGGGAAATCAAATTTAACTATCTTTTAAGGCATGTATTTATAAGAACGTTGTTTGAACATATTTTATTAAATTTTAAGGCATGTGTGTTCTCTTCCAGGTATAAAAAAAATAAGTTGTGATACTGCTCACAACGGGAAATCAAATTTAACTATCTTTTAAGGCATGTATTTATAAGAACGTTGTTTGAACATATTTTATTAAATTTTAAGGCATGTGTGTTCTCTTCCAGGTATAAAAAAAATAAGTTGTGATACTGCTCACAACGGGAAATCAAATTTAACTATCTTTTAAGGCATGTATTTATAAGAACGTTGTTTGAACATATTTTATTAAATTTTAAGGCATGTGTGTTCTCTTCCAGGTATAAAAAAAATAAGTTGTGATACTGCTCACAACGGGAAATCAAATTTAACTATCTTTTAAGGCATGTATTTATAAGAACGTTGTTTGAACATATTTTATTAAATTTTAAGGCATGTGTGTTCTCTTCCAGGTATAAAAAAAATAAGTTGTGATACTGCTCACAACGGGAAATCAAATTTAACTATCTTTTAAGGCATGTATTTATAAGAACGTTGTTTGAACATATTTTATTAAATTTTAAGGCATGTGTGTTCTCTTCCAGGTATAAAAAAAATAAGTTGTGATACTGCTCACAACGGGAAATCAAATTTAACTATCTTTTAAGGCATGTATTTATAAGAACGTTGTTTGAACATATTTTATTAAATTTTAAGGCATGTGTGTTCTCTTCCAGGTATAAAAAAAATAAGTTGTGATACTGCTCACAACGGGAAATCAAATTTAACTATCTTTTAAGGCATGTATTTATAAGAACGTTGTTTGAACATATTTTATTAAATTTTAAGGCATGTGTGTTCTCTTCCAGGTATAAAAAAAATAAGTTGTGATACTGCTCACAACGGGAAATCAAATTTAACTATCTTTTAAGGCATGTATTTATAAGAACGTAGTTTGAACATATTTTATTAAATTTTAAGGCATGTGTGTTCTCTTCCAGGTATAAAAAAAATAAGTTGTGATACTGCTCACAACGGGAAATCAAATTTAACTATCTTTTAAGGCATGTATTTATAAGAACGTTGTTTGAACATATTTTATTAAATTTTAAGGCATGTGTGTTCTCTTCCAGGTATAAAAAAAATAAGTTGTGATACTGCTCACAACGGGAAATCAAATTTAACTATCTTTTAAGGCATGTATTTATAAGAACGTTGTTTGAACATATTTTATTAAATTTTAAGGCATGTGTGTTCTCTTCCAGGTATAAAAAAAATAAGTTGTGATACTGCTCACAACGGGAAATCAAATTTAACTATCTTTTAAGGCATGTATTTATAAGAACGTTGTTTGAACATATTTTATTAAATTTTAAGGCATGTGTGTTCTCTTCCAGGTATAAAAAAAATAAGTTGTGATACTGCTCACAACGGGAAATCAAATTTAACTATCTTTTAAGGCATGTATTTATAAGAACGTTGTTTGAACATATTTTATTAAATTTTAAGGCATGTGTGTTCTCTTCCAGGTATAAAAAAAATAAGTTGTGATACTGCTCACAACGGGAAATCAAATTTAACTATCTTTTAAGGCATGTATTTATAAGAACGTTGTTTGAACATATTTTATTAAATTTTAAGGCATGTGTGTTCTCTTCCAGGTATAAAAAAAATAAGTTGTGATACTGCTCACAACGGGAAATCAAATTTAACTATCTTTTAAGGCATGTATTTATAAGAACGTTGTTTGAACATATTTTATTAAATTTTAAGGCATGTGTGTTCTCTTCCAGGTATAAAAAAAATAAGTTGTGATACTGCTCACAACGGGAAATCAAATTTAACTATCTTTTAAGGCATGTATTTATAAGAACGTTGTTTGAACATATTTTATTAAATTTTAAGGCATGTGTGTTCTCTTCCAGGTATAAAAAAAATAAGTTGTGATACTGCTCACAACGGGAAATCAAATTTAACTATCTTTTAAGGCATGTATTTATAAGAACGTTGTTTGAACATATTTTATTAAATTTTAAGGCATGTGTGTTCTCTTCCAGGTATAAAAAAAATAAGTTGTGATACTGCTCACAACGGGAAATCAAATTTAACTATCTTTTAAGGCATGTATTTATAAGAACGTTGTTTGAACATATTTTATTAAATTTTAAGGCATCTGTGTTCTCTTCCAGGTATAAAAAAAATAAGTTGTGATACTGCTCACAACGGGAAATCAAATTTAACTATCTTTTAAGGCATGTATTTATAAGAACGTTGTTTGAACATATTTTATTAAATTTTAAGGCATCTGTGTTCTCTTCCAGGTATAAAAAAAATAAGTTGTGATACTGCTCACAACGGGAAATCAAATTTAACTATCTTTTAAGGCATGTATTTATAAGAACGTAGTTTGAACATATTTTATTAAATTTTAAGGCATGTGTGTTCTCTTCCAGGTATAAAAAAAATAAGATGTGATACTGCTCACAACGGAAGTTCCAGTTTAACTAGCTTTTAAGGCATGTGTAAGAACGTATTTTCTACAAATTTAACTAGCTTTAAGACATTTTAATAGGTAAGACGTAGTTTCTTCAAATTTAAGTAGTTTTTAAGGCAGTATTGATATGTTCCTATGCAACGTGATGGCGAATAAAAAGAGAAATAAATATGCAATGTAAGCGTCGACTGTTGTAAGTATTTGTGAATTTAACATGATGTATATTTGACGGACAAGTGTGATGAAATAATTTCTAAATAGTTACCACAGGGAAGTATTCTATTATTATCATTATTTCTGCATTAAATATAATAGCACCCTATGACTGATGCTTATGGCCGCAGAGGTTTATCTCTCAGTAATATATACTACTGAGTAAATGCATTTTTTAGATTTATTGAGAACGTGAGAAATCCCATATGGTGTGGAGTATCGAGGAGAGGACAACCACAATAAAATAATAAGTAAGCAAATGAAAAATATTTTTAAACTGCAGCGCCATCTCTGATGATAATTTTAGAAGGCATTAACAATATGAAGCTGAGCTTTCTTCAGGGTCTCACTCTGGCAACTATTGGTAATCTTTACTTGCTTTATTTCTTGCAACCTTCATTTAACACAGCTTCGTTGAAATTTTTTAGAAATATAAATAAATATTTTTTTTTAATCAGCTTATAATGTCAACACAAAACTGCAACCTTGGCAAGATCTTTATCTAATTATTGGCTTGTGTTTCAAACTTTGTCAAGAGAACCTTTACTTTCACGTGTATTTTTTGTTTCCCAATGCAGGATATTAAAAAACTACTTTTTTGATCAGTGTAGTAACAGCAACAGCGATAAAATATTTCTCGCTCCACTGAATCGGTCGCCTTAAAAAAAACTAGTGCAGTTATTATTTTATATATACATAATTGGAGAAATCAAATTTCAGCTCAATCTGAATATCTATTAAATTAATTAGATATTTGTTTACTTTTATAGCGTTTTAATTAAAACAGTCGCTAATTAATATGCTCTAGTAAATACCGGTTGGTTTTGCGCAATTTGCCATGCGGATTGGAGTAGAATCGAAGAATGTCCCAGTAATATGATTTAAAAAAGGTTACGGTGTTTGAGGTAATTTATTGAAAGTGAATGGTTTATGAAATACAGGGAGTTTCTAATGGCTTGTCCACTCTAAGTCTGATAAAAGGATATAAACTTATCTAGCATGTTTTTTCTTAATATCCATATTTTAGGACTCTAGTTTATTATCGTTGATGGAAAATCGTAAAATAATTTAGTTGTTTGGCGCAGCTGTGAGAAATTTTTAATCTCATGTTTATCGACCAAACTTCTGGCTTTTCTCTATCATTGCGTGATTTCGATTATCGATCGCTTAAATATTTTACCATATTGAGGATATATACAACTTTTCCATCACCATCGTGAAATGAACGGATTTAAAACCGAAACATCTTGTACACTTTTGATTACGTTGCCTGAAAGCAATGCAAATAAATCCGGATTGTCGCCTTGAAATGTGTGCATTTAATTTTGGAACATTAGACAAAGTGGTGCTTTAATTTAGCGCAAGACAGGCAACGTTCCACTCGCTCGACTATTCTTATTCCACTAAAGCTGATATATGGTCGTATTCAATCATTTGGAGATATCACTTAGTTATCTCGGATACAGTTGTTCATTCCTTCCGAGGGAATTAAATATCACGGAATCAAGAGCTCCATTGTTAGCAGTTCCGTGCTTGAATGTCTTGTGACAGCAAAATATTATTTTTCCATGTAGGGTGAAAAATTCAACAGCTTGAGTCCAATAAAAATTATTTGGCACATCTTTGACGTCCAAAAACTGGGCGTTGATTCAGTTTTCATACGAATTCAAACACAAAAAGTTCGTTTTAATTTCCAAATAAAGGGCGGAAGAAAATCAACAGTTGAAGTCCAATAAAATGATTTGGCATATATTTGACGTCGAAGGACGACAATCCTGGACAAATTAAAAATGTCGCTCGCAATTTTATTTTGAACGTACCCTCTAAATTAATTAATTAATAATATTTGTTTGATTTTACGCTTGATTTTATATTTATTTTGATATTTGATTTGATATTTGATTTGACATTTGATTTGATTTGACATTTGATTTGGTATTTGATTTGACGTTTGATTTGATTTTTGATTAGATACTTGATTTGATATTTGATTTGATACTTGATTTATTTGATTGTTTTGATATTTGCTTTGATATTTGATTTCATATTTGTTTTGATATTTGATTTGATCTTTAATTAGATACTTGATTTGATATTTGATTTGATATTAGATTTGATATTTGATTTAGTATTTGATTTGAAATTTGATTTTATTTTTGATTAGATATTTGGTTTGATATTTGATTTCATATTTAATTTGATATTTGATTTGATATTTGATTTCATATTTGTTTTGATATTTGATTTAATATTTATTTTGATATTTGATTTGATATTTAATTAGATACTTGACTTGATATTTGATATGATTGCGTTGATATTTGATTTGATATTGATTTGATATCTGATTAGATACTTGATTTGATATTTGTTTTGATATTTGATTTGATATTTGATTTCATATTTGTTTTGATATTTGATTTGATATTTGTTTTGATATTTGATTTGATATTTAATTAGATACTTGACTTGATATTTGATATGATTGCGTTGATATTTGATTTGATATTTGATTAGATACTTAATTTGATATTTGATTTCATATTTGTTTTGACATTTGATTTGATATTTTATTAGACATTTGATTTGATATTTGATTTGATATTTGATTTGATATTTGATTTGATATTTGATTTGACATTTGATTTGATATTTGATTTGATATTTGATTTGATATTTGATTTGATATTTAATTTGATATTTAATTAGATACTTGATTTGATATTTGATATGATTGCGTTGATATTTGATTTGATATTTGATTAAATATTTGATTTGATATTGATTTGATATTTGATTAGATACTTGACTTGATATTTGATTTCATATTTGTTGACATTTGTTTTGACATTTGTTTTGACATTTGATTTGATATTTGATTTGATATTTGATTTGATATTTGATTTGTATTTGATTTGAAATTTGATTTGATATTTGATTTGATATTTGATTTCATATTTGTTTTGACATTTGATTTGATATTTTATTAGACATTTGATTTGATATTTGATTTGATATTTGATTTGATATTTGATTTGATATTTGATTTGATATTTGATTTGATATTTGATTTGATATTTGATTTGATATTTGATTTGATATTTGATTTGATATTTAATTAGATACTTGATTTGATATTTGATATGATTGCGTTGATATTTGATTTGATATTTGATTAAATATTTGATTTGATATTGATTTGATATTGATTTGATATTGATTTGATATTTGATTGATACTTGACTTGATATTTGATTTCAAATTTGTTTTGACATTTGATTTGATATTTTATTTGACATTTGATTTGATATTTGATTTGATATTTGATTTGATATTTGATTTGTATTTGATTTGAAATTTGATTTGATATTTGATTTGATATTTGATTTGATATTTGATTTGATATTTGATTTGATATTTGATTTGATATTTGATTTGATATTTGATTTGATATTTGATTTGATATTTGATTTGATATTTAATTTGATATTTAATTAGATACTTGACTTGATATTTGATATGATTGCGTTGATATTTGATTTGATATTTGATTAAATATTTGATTTGATATTTGATTTGATATTTGATTTGATATTTGATTTGATATTTGATTTGATATTTGATTTGATATTTAATTTGATATTTAATTAGATACTTGACTTGATATTTGATATGATTGCGTTGATATTTGATTTGATATTTGATTAAATATTTGATTTGATATTGATTTGATATTGATTTGATATTTGATTAGATACTTAATTTGATATTTGATTTCATATTTGTTTTGACATTTGATTTGATATTTTATTAGACATTTGATTTGATATTTGATTTGATATTTGATTTGATATTTGATTTGATATTTGATTTGATATTTGATTTGATATTTGATTTGATATTTGATTTGATATTTGATTTGATATTTAATTAGATACTTGATTTGATATTTGATATGATTGCGTTGATATTTGATTTGATATTTGATTAAATATTTGATTTGATATTGATTTGATATTGATTTGATATTGATTTGATATTTGATTGATACTTGACTTGATATTTGATTTCAAATTTGTTTTGACATTTGATTTGATATTTTATTTGACATTTGATTTGATATTTGATTTAATATTTGATTTGATATTTGATTTGATATTTGATTTGATAATTAATTTGGTATTTAATTTGATATTAATTAGATACTTGACTTGATATTTGATATGATTGCGTTGATATTTGATTAAATATTTGATTTGATATTGATTTGATATTTGATTAGATACTTGACTTGATATTTGATTTCATATTTGTTGACATTTGTTTTGACATTTGTTTTGACATTTGATTTGATATTTGATTTGATATTTGATTTGATATTTGATTTGATATTGGATTTGATATTTGATTTGATATTTGATTTGATATTTGATTTGATATTTGATTTGATATTTGATTTGATATTTGATTTGATATTTGATTTGATATTTGATTTGATATTTGATTTGATATTTGATTTGATATTTGATTTGATATTTGATTTGATATTTGATTTGATATTTGATTTGATATTTAATTTGATATTTAATTAGATACTTGACTTGATATTTGATATGATTGCGTTGATATTTGATTTGATATTTGATTAAATATTTGATTTGATATTGATTTGATATTGATTTGATATTTGATTGATACTTGACTTGATATTTGATTTCAAATTTGTTTTGACATTTGATTTGATATTTTATTTGACATTTGATTTGATA
Organism: Rhagium mordax; assembly: GCA_963680705.1. NCBI lineage: Eukaryota > Metazoa > Arthropoda > Insecta > Coleoptera > Cerambycidae > Rhagium > Rhagium mordax. The sequence goes on along the minus strand of OY796656.1, from coordinate 132,733,366 downwards.
TTTGATTTAATATTTGATTTGATATTTGATTTGATATTTGATTTGATAGTTAATTTGGTATTTAATTTGATATTAATTAGATACTTGACTTGATATTTGATATGATTGCGTTGATATTTGATTAAATATTTGATTTGATATTGATTTGATATTTGATTAGATACTTGACTTGATATTTGATTTCATATTTGTTGACATTTGTTTTGACATTTGTTTTGACATTTGATTTGATATTTGATTTGATATTTGATTTGATATTTAATTAGATACTTGATTTGATATTTGATATGATTGCGTTGATATTTGATTTGATATTTGATTAAATATTTGATTTGATATTGATTTGATATTGATTTGATATTGATTTGATATTTGATTGATACTTGACTTGATATTTGATTTCAAATTTGTTTTGACATTTGATTTGATATTTTATTTGACATTTGATTTGATATTTGATTTAATATTTGATTTGATATTTGATTTGATATTTGATTTGATAATTAATTTGGTATTTAATTTGATATTAATTAGATACTTGACTTGATATTTGATATGATTGCGTTGATATTTGATTAAATATTTGATTTGATATTGATTTGATATTTGATTAGATACTTGACTTGATATTTGATTTCATATTTGTTGACATTTGTTTTGACATTTGTTTTGACATTTGATTTGATATTTGATTTGATATTTGATTTGATATTTGATTTGATATTGGATTTGATATTTGATTTGATATTTGATTTGATATTTGATTTGATATTTGATTTGATATTTGATTTGATATTTGATTTGATATTTGATTTGATATTTGATTTGATATTTGATTTGATATTTGATTTGATATTTGATTTGATATTTGATTTGATATTTGATTTGATATTTGATTTGATATTTAATTTGATATTTAATTAGATACTTGACTTGATATTTGATATGATTGCGTTGATATTTGATTTGATATTTGATTAAATATTTGATTTGATATTGATTTGATATTGATTTGATATTTGATTGATACTTGACTTGATATTTGATTTCAAATTTGTTTTGACATTTGATTTGATATTTTATTTGACATTTGATTTGATATTTGATTTAATATTTGATTTGATATTTGATTTGATATTTGATTTGATAGTTAATTTGGTATTTAATTTGATATTAATTAGATACTTGACTTGATATTTGATATGATTGCGTTGATATTTGATTAAATATTTGATTTGATATTGATTTGATATTTGATTAGATACTTGACTTGATATTTGATTTCATATTTGTTGACATTTGTTTTGACATTTGTTTTGACATTTGATTTGATATTTGATTTGATATTTGATTTGATATTTGATTTGATATTTGATTTGTATTTGATTTGAAATTTGATTTGATATTTGATTTGATATTTGATTTGATATTTGATTTGATATTTGATTTGATATTTGATTTGATATATGATTTGATATTTGATTTGATATTTGATTTGATATTTGATTAGATACTTGACTTGATATTTGATTTCATATTTGTTGACATTTGTTTTGACATTTGTTTTGACATTTGATTTGATATTTGATTTGATATTTGATTAGATACTTAATTTGATATTTGATTTCATATTTGTTTTGACATTTGATTTGATATTTTATTAGACATTTGATTTGATATTTGATTTGATATTTGATTTGATATTTGATTTGATATTTGATTTGATATTTGATTTGATATTTGATTTGATATTTGATTTGATATTTGATTTGATATTTGATTTGATATTTGATTTGATATTTGATTTGATATTTGATTTGATATTTGATTTGATATTTGATTTGATATTTGATTTGATATTTGATTTGATATTTGATTTGATATTTGATTTGATATTTGATTTGATATTTAATTTGATATTTAATTAGATACTTGATTTGATATTTGATATGATTGCGTTGATATTTGATTTGATATTTGATTAAATATTTGATTTGATATTGATTTGATATTGATTTGATATTTGATTGATACTTGACTTGATATTTGATTTCAAATTTGTTTTGACATTTGATTTGATATTTTATTTGACATTTGATTTGATATTTGATTTAATATTTGATTTGATATTTGATTTGATATTTGATTTGATAATTAATTTGGTATTTAATTTGATATTAATTAGATACTTGACTTGATATTTGATGATTGCGTTGATATTTGATTAAATATTTGATTTGATATTGATTTGATATTTGATTAGATACTTGACTTGATATTTGATTTCATATTTGTTGACATTTGTTTTGACATTTGTTTTGACATTTGATTTGATATTTGATTTGATATTTGATTTGATATTTGATTTGATATTTGATTTGATATTTGATTTGTATTTGATTTGAAATTTGATTTGATATTTGATTTGATATTTGATTTGATATTTGATTTGATATTTGATTTGATATATGATTTGATATTTGATTTGATATTTGATTTGATATTTGATTAGATACTTGACTTGATATTTGATTTCATATTTGTTGACATTTGTTTTGACATTTGTTTTGACATTTGATTTGATATTTGATTTGATATTTGATTTGATATTTGATTTGATATTTGATTTGATATTTGATTTGATATTTGATTTGATATATGATTTGATATTTGATTTTATATTTGATTTGATATTTGATTTGATATTTGATTTGTATTTGATTTGATATTTGATTTGATATTTGATTTGATATTTGATTTGATATTTGATTTGATATTTGATTTGATATTTGATTTGATATTTGATTTGATATTTGATTTGATATTTGATTTGATATTTGATTTGATATTTGATTTGATATTTGATTTGATATTTGATTTGATATTTGATTTGATATTTGATTTGATATTTGATTTGATATTTGATTTGATATTTGATTTGATATTTGATTTGATATTTGATTTGATATTTGATTTGATATTTGATTTGATTGGATTGATTTGTTTTTTTATCATGTGCCACATAATTTTATCTGACTTTAGCTGTTGAATTTTTACACCCTTCTGCAAGCTGCATTTTATTGCGCTTCAAAGACAAAAAGTGTAATTTTGTTTTCCAAATAGAGGACGGAAGAAATTCAACAGCGTAAGTCCACTATAATTATTTGGCACATCATTGACGTCCAAAATCGACAATCCAGAAAATTATATCAAACAATTAATCTGGTGAGAAGTGTTGGGTTAAAGCTTTAATTATCAAACAAGAATCAAGTCAGGTGGTTTTACTGGTCACTCTACATCCATTTCTTTCAAGGAAGCTGTCACGAAAACAAAACGAAGAGTTTAGTCGTCAAACAGTTGTTTCCAACCATTTTCAAATATTCGATTTGAGTGTTAGTTAATATTTTGTGTCTATTTTTTATACATATGCTCGTAGATATTGGATAGTTCGTCGAATTAAAAAAACAGGGCAAAAATTATAAACACACCCTGTAGAGCGCGTCTTTCCTGCTGTTGTTTCATTTACTTTTCCTCTCGCAAATACGCCACATTGATAATTGCATCACGAACGCTAATAAATCCGCTACGTATACACTAAACTTATCTCCATTAATCCACCATCTGCCTCAAAAGAAAACTTCCGTTCTTAGCGAATGATGCTTTATTACCTTCCCGTTTTTTCTTGTACTTAATAAATATCATTTCACGACTTAACAGCGATTCCAGACGTGGGTACTCACCGATTAAGAGGTTGGTTGTTGATCGGGAAATTTACATGATCCTGTCGGTCGACCTGAAACCAAAAGGATAATCGTTAGTAGGGTTCAAAACACTTGAATTGGTAGGAAAACAATCCAATCGAAATTCAGTTTTATCGCGGCCTGCTCAACCACCCGATCTTAATCCCATAGACGTTTTCAAGGTTTTTTATTTATCCGAGATGTAAGTAATGCCTCTAGACCATTGAGGGGTTTTATGCACGCTTCTGGATCGACGTAAAAACTGTCCCGGTTTTTTAACCATCAATCTCCGCATCCTCACATGTTCTCACAGACATTATAAACGTTTTTGTGTGCGACGTATAATTTCGGTCCGTATGGCCATCTCCGTGCTCTCGCTAATCCACAGCTCCGCGAGGTAATTGTATAGCGTAAATTACGAATTTGCATTTAACTATTTCTATTACTTTATTCACACGATTCTCATCCGAAATGAATGGTCATCATGCGAGGCAGGTGAAGGTTTTCCGAAAGGTAACTATATCTTATTGCTAATTGCGTGATACATAATGTGATCGTGAGTTTCAGTTGTTCGCAGGCCGCGGCAAGGGCGTAGTCGGCATTTCGTGAGAAGGAAGGGTTCAAATATTTTTATCGTTAAGAATTGTAACGTCGCTAATCGACTAGTTTATTAATCAATTGGGTGTCCACAAGCGCAACTGCGCGAGAAGTGCTGCAAAGTCGCATTTTTATGTTTGAAAACTTGGTAAATGACATATGGATAGGTATATTGATTGGGTAAAAAGTCCTTTGTTGTAGGCTGAAATGCGGCACCATTAATTTTATTAGATTTACTTTGAAGGCATTTATTAAAAAGTAGATCAAAGCCTCGCTAGATTCACATTGTCACAAAGCCAACTCGATAAAGGAAGGCCTTTATTATTAATTTACCGACGGATTTGCAATTAATAGAGAGTGTAATGCGACCCGTCCACAAATTGTATTTCATTGTTTCGGGACCTGACAACAATTTATTTTAACCGTTCCCTAATTCGATTAACTTTAATTAATCCGTTTCGAAACCACCTAAGGAAGTCGGTCGTTCTCCCCTGAGGACTGTCGATCCAAAATATGGAAAGAAAGTGCAACTTTATGGGCAGATCTGTGTAACTAGGATGGAAAACGTTACATTCCCCTCATGCGTGATGGTAACCATGCGTGATGGTAGGGTTACCATCACGCATGAGGGGAATGTTACGTTTTCCATCCTCTATTATCTCAACTCAAGATGGAAAACGTAACATTCCCCCCATGCGTGATGGTAATCCCTACCATCACGCATGGGGGGAATGTTACGTTTTCCATCCTTCGTCCTTAAGGGTCACTTTGCTCCGAAGTTGAAGATACGCTAATATTTCTTTCCGCGGGTGAAGTTAGTCACCTAAAGGAGGCAATAATAAGTACATTGATCTTCCCATATTAACGAAAGGCAGGTTAGGTTGCAAAATCCCGATAAATTACGCCGGCAGATAGACATTCTAGTAGGCGCAGCCGATAAACTTACTCTCAATAATGAACTCAAGGCTGGAAACGGCCACGTTCTGAGCACACGCCCAAAACATTTAACTACATTTTCAATTAAAAGTTTATCCGCGACGCTGTATCGTCTTGTAAGCTTCTCCTTCAATTAAGTATGTAAAGCTTAATCAGTGTGGGGAAGCCAAGCGCGATTTCCATATTAACAGGGCGGCCTAACGAGGCGCCATTGGGCTGATTAAAAACACAAATCACCTAAAGCTACTGCCGGCGATTCGTAATCTGGTTGGGGGAAAGACCGAAGGGACTGTTTCTAATATTTGGACAGTTGCTGGGTCCAAAACTCCTGAAGCAACTGGAACCGGACTACCTACGGAGCCCCTCGGCTCGCATATCCACCAGCTTGGAGACTAACACCTTTTATTAAGCTTTGGTGTGGAAGCAGATGAATAAAGGGCCTTTCAGGCTAGGCAGTTTTCAAATTTCTCAATTACCATCACTACAAATCTTAAACGGAATGGAACTATGAGAGAGCTCTAGCAACTGAGCAGGCAAAGTAGCTCCGAATTGGATGCCCGACCACTTCAAAGGGGGGGATGTAACGAAAGATAAACTAATTCCATCCTTAAATCAACTATTTTTTTACTTATGAATCATTATTAAGTATTCTTCGGATGAAATGAACCAACTCCCTTGCCTCAAGAACTTATTCGTATTACATGCAAGCACGCCGAGAGGTCAGGGCATAATATGAAAATATCGATTATAACGTTTTATAGATGTTACGTGGCTAATAAAACTGCACGTCTCCTTTGTCGTCCCTAATGAGATGTTCTCACATCAATAACATTTCTTTATTATTCTCAGATAGCCATAAACTGAGATACAGTTAACAAACCGCGTTTTTTTCTGCAAATCGTCTAACGCCGTTTTCGCAAGCGCCTCTAACTTTTACAACTTTGTTCCATTTAAGTGCTAACATATCATAAAATCTAGCAATAAATTTAAGATTTATACTGATGGATTAAATAATAGGATGGAGCGAGTGAGAAGGTGAGGAGTGCGCCGTGAGAAGCTTAGAGGACCATGAGGCACAGCACCTATCTCGCTGCGGGAAGCATCAGGTTTCCAATATTTGGCAGAATCTCGCCCAAGATCACCAGTTTTGCTGAACTAATTAAAACTTGGCTTGGAGCCCATCGGCTCGCAGCTTGGAGACTAACACCTTTCATTAAGCTTTGGTGTGGAAGCAGATCAATAAACTTTCAGGCTGGGCAGTTTTCAAATTTCTCAATTACCATCACTACAAATCTAAAACGGAATGGAACTATGAGAGAGCTCTAGCAACTGGGCAGGCAAAGTAGCTCCGAATTGGATGCCCGACCACTTCAAAAGGGGGGGATGTAACGCATAGCCACATATTTTAGCCAGAGAAGGCGCGGGGTAAGAATGACGCCTGTAGGTATTGCAGAGAGGTAGATACCCCTGAATATACGGTCTTTAAATGCAAGAGATGGGATGAGGTTAGGACAGAGGCGGAAGCGAGAATAGGAGAAAGAATATATAAAGAGAACATAATCGAAGTCATGCTAAGGGGCGAGGAGAATTGGAATACGATAAAACAAATGGCTAGAGACATATTAATGACAAAAGACGGGGAGGAGTGATACGGAAGGCCCCTTGCTGAAGTATGGTGATTCCGGTGAGGGTTATAAAGGTCTATAGGAGGGGTTTTAGCCGGTAGGAGTCCGGCACTACCCAGCGCAGGGACGACACGACGGGCGCTGGGTGTCCATGAGGATTTCCCCTCCACAGAAAAAAAAAAAAAAAAAAGGTTAGGTTAGGTTGGGTTGGGTTAGAGAACCTAGAGGAAGCAGCGCACTGCACCTATTGCACTGCGGGAAGCATCCGCTTCTAATTATTCCTCCTCAAAGACTTCGCAGGAGTATCATCGCCTACTCCCAACGTGAGATCCCACACACGTTTGCACTTGCGTGCTTTCAATTTCCATAACACGATAGTAAGAGTGTAATTAGCAGTGTAATTTATTCCGCACACACTCACAAAGGTTATTAATGTTGATGTTCGCGTGTATGCCAAACCAAGGAAAAAATTAAACAGGCACCTCTGAGATAATGCCGAATAACGCTGGAGATAGTGCGGTCACGACACCAGATAGTTCCAGCGAGAACGTGTGGGACCAGAAGAGCGCCGGTACGGGGTGGGCACAGGAAAGATCTACGCGTTGCAAAAATTGGTGCTGAAGTAATTGAGAAAGGCAATTTTGTAAACTAATTAGTTACGGTTGCCGCCCTGTAGACTGCGCCACATTCAATTGACGCGAGTCCAGCTGATACGTATAATGAGTTTGTATACCGAGTGAGATAAAAGTGCGAAAAACTCGTATGCCTATTCCGAGGCTTGTTCTTCTTATTTCCTACTTATTTTACCGAGTGTATGCACTATCTATTATTAGCTACCATATTCATATCTTCCCGAACATAATTAACCGAGCAACAAAGGAAATATTGTTATCCTTCATGCAGCATGCGCGGTAATCTAGAGGAGATAATAGAAAATTTGTTGGCTGCAACGCGAGCCGGACAGGTAGGTGCCGGCCGAATCAATGTGTCAGCTCTGGGTGCAATTAATTTTATTTCAAGACGTAATAAAGTTATTACTCATCGCGTTGGGAGTTGTTTAGGCTCTGATGAAGCAGTAATTCAAACGCGCAAAAAATTGTTGCCAAGATTAATTATTTCTTTGAGGCAGCTCGCATTTCAGTGTGGATGCGTGTAGGAATGATATGGGGTTAGTATTTCGACAAGATTTTTGTCAAAGTTCACGCTCGGCCATTGATTTCCTTCAATAACAGATGATTATAAACAATAAAAAGACGGTTGCTTTCAAATCAGAGTAAATAACATTGACAATAATTAATGACGCTTATTGTAATCCTGCGCGTCTTTTGGGGATAATATTACTTCAAGATTTCTGTCAAAGTTCGCAGTCGGCCATTGATTTCCTTCAATAACAGATGATTATAAACAATAAAAAGACGGTTGCTTTCAAATCAGAGTAAATAACATTGACAATAATTAATGACGCTTATTGTAATACTGCGCGTCTTTTGGGGATAATATTACGCCAAAATTTCTGTCAAAGTTCGCAGTCGGCCATTGATTTCCTTCAATAACAGATGATTATAAACAATAAAAAGACGGTTGCTTTTAAATCAGAGTAAATAACATTGACAATAATTATTTGCGCTTATTGTAATCCTGCGCGTCTCTTGGGGATAATATTACGCCAAGATTTCTGTCAAAGTTCGCAGTCGGCCATTGATTTCCTTCAATAAAAGATGATTATAAACAATAAAAAGACGGTTGCTTTCAAATCAGAGTAAATAACATTGACAATAATTAATGACGCTTATTGTAATCTTGCGCGTCTATTGGGGATAATATTACGCCAAGATTTCTGTCAAAGTTCGCAGTCGGCCATTGATTTCCTTCAATAAAAGATGATTATAAACAATAAAAAGGCGGTTGCAATCAAATCAGAGTAAATAACATTGACAATAATTAATGACGCTTATTGTAATCCTGCGCGTCTATTGGGGATAATATTACGCCAAGATTTCTGTCAAAGTTCGCAGTCGGCCATTGATATCTTTCATTAAAAGATGATTATAAACAATAAAAAGACGGTTGCTTTCAAATCAGTGTAAATAACATTGACAATAATTAATCACGCTTATTGTAATCCTGCGCGTCTATTGGCGATAATATTACGCCAAGATTTCTGTCAAAGTTCGCAGTCGGCTATTGATTTCCTTCAATAAAAGATGATTATATACAATAAAAAGACGGTTGCTTTCAAATCAGAGTAAATAACATTGACAATAATTAATGACGCTTATTGTAATCCTGCGCGTCTATTGGGGATAATATTACGCCACGATTTCTGTCAAAGTTCGCAGTCGGCCATTGATTTCCTTCAATAAAAGATGATTATAAACAATAAAAAGGCGGTTGCAATCAAATCAGAGTAAATAACATTGACAATAATTAATGACGCTTATTGTAATCCTGCGCGTCTATTGGGGATAATATTACGCCAAGATTTCTGTCAAAGTTCGCAGTCGACCATTGATTTCCTTCAATAAACAGATGATTATAAACAATAAAAAGACGGTTGCTTTCAAATCAGAGTAAATAACATTGATAATAATTAATGACGCTTATTGTAATCCTGCGCGTCTTTTGGGGATAATATTACGCCAAGATTTCTGTCAAAGTTTGTAGTCGGCCATTGATTTCCTTCATTAAAATATGATTATATACAATAAAAAGACGGTCGCTTTCAAATAAGAGTAAATAACATTGACAATAATTAATGACGCTTATTGTAATCTTGCGCGTCTATTGGGGATAATATTACGCCAAGATTTCTGTCAATGTTCGCGGTCGGCCATTGATTGCCTTCAATAAAAGATGATTATAAACAATAAAAAAACGGTTGCTTTCAAATCAGAGTAAATAACATTGACAATAATTAATGACGCTTATTGTAATCCTGCGCGTCTATTGGGGATAATATTACTCCAAGATTTCTGTCCAAGTTCGCAGTCGGCCGTTGATTTCCTTCAATAAAAGATGATTATAAACAATAAAAAGACGGTTGCTTTCAAATCAGAGTAAATAACATTGACAATAATTAATGACGCTTATTGTAATCTTGCGCGTCTATTGGGGATAATATTACGCCAAGATTTCTATCAAAGTTCGCAGTCGGCTATTGATTTCCTTCAATAACAGATGATTATAAACAATAAAAAGACGGTTGCTTTCAAATCAGAGTAAATAACATTGACAATAATTAATGACGCTTATTGTAATCCTGCGCGTCTTTTGGGGATAATATTACGCCAAGATTTCTGTCAAAGTTCGCAGTCGGCCATTGATTTCCTTCAATAACAGATGATTATAAACAATAAAAAGACGGTTGCTTTCAAATCAGAGTAAATAACATTGACAATAATTAATGACGCTTATTGTAATCCTGCGCGTCTATTGGGGATAATATTACGCCACGATTTCTGTCAAAGTTCGCAGTCGGCCATTGATTTCCTTCAATAAAAGATGATTATAAACAATAAAAAGGCGGTTGCAATCAAATCAGAGTAAATAACATTGACAATAATTAATGACGCTTATTGTAATCCTGCGCGTCTATTGGGGATAATATTACGCCAAGATTTCTGTCAAAGTTCGCAGTCGACCATTGATTTCCTTCAATAAACAGATGATTATAAACAATAAAAAGACGGTTGCTTTCAAATCAGAGTAAATAACATTGATAATAATTAATGACGCTTATTGTAATCCTGCGCGTCTTTTGGGGATAATATTACGCCAAGATTTCTGTCAAAGTTTGTAGTCGGCCATTGATTTCCTTCATTAAAATATGATTATATACAATAAAAAGACGGTCGCTTTCAAATAAGAGTAAATAACATTGACAATAATTAATGACGCTTATTGTAATCTTGCGCGTCTATTGGGGATAATATTACGCCAAGATTTCTGTCAATGTTCGCGGTCGGCCATTGATTGCCTTCAATAAAAGATGATTATAAACAATAAAAAAACGGTTGCTTTCAAATCAGAGTAAATAACATTGACAATAATTAATGACGCTTATTGTAATCCTGCGCGTCTATTGGGGATAATATTACTCCAAGATTTCTGTCCAAGTTCGCAGTCGGCCGTTGATTTCCTTCAATAAAAGATGATTATAAACAATAAAAAGACGGTTGCTTTCAAATCAGAGTAAATAACATTGACAATAATTAATGACGCTTATTGTAATCTTGCGCGTCTATTGGGGATAATATTACGCCAAGATTTCTATCAAAGTTCGCAGTCGGCTATTGATTTCCTTCAATAACAGATGATTATAAACAATAAAAAGACGGTTGCTTTCAAATCAGAGTAAATAACATTGACAATAATTAATGACGCTTATTGTAATCCTGCGCGTCTTTTGGGGATAATATTACGCCAAGATTTCTGTCAAAGTTCGCAGTCGGCCATTGATTTCCTTCAATAAAAGATGATTATAAACAATAAAAAGACGGTTGCTTTCAAATCAGAGTAAATAACATTGACAATAATTAATGACGCTTATTGTAATCTTGCGCGTCTATTGGGGATAATATTACGCCAAGATTTCTGTCAAAGTTCGCAGTCGGCCATTGATTTCCTTCAATAACAGATGATTATAAACAATAAAAAGGCGGTTGCAATCAAATCAGAGTAAATAACATTGACAATAATTAATGACGCTTATTGTAATCCTGCGCGTCTATTGGGGATAATATTACGCCAAGATTTCTGTCAAAGTTCGCAGTCGGCCATTGATATCCTTCATTAAAAGATGATTATAAACAATAAAAAGACGGTTGCTTTCAAATCAGTGTAAATAACATTGACAATAATTAATGACGCTTATTTTAATCCTGCGCGTCTATTGGGGATAATATTACGCCAAGATTTCTGTCAAAGTTTGTAGTCGGCCATTGATTTCCTTCATTAAAAGATGATTATAAACAATAAAAAGAAGGTCGCTTTCAAATAAGAGTAAATAACATTGACAATAATTAATGACGCTTATTGTAATCCTGCGTGTCTTTTGGGGATAATATTTCGCCAAGATTTCTGTCAAAGTTCGCGGTCGGCCATTGATTTTCTTCGCGTTTCACTAAACGGAATAGTTAAAAGACGATCATTGTAATATTTAATACGCAGTTGCTTCCAAGCAAAATAACCGAATTGTAATCCTGCGTCAATTTTGTCAATATTTGGGGATAATAAGATTTTTTTCTAAATTCTCAGTCAGGCATTGATTCCCTCGCACTTTGAAGAACTGACTTGATAAAAGAAAATAATAGTAACAATAAAAACACGGTTGCTTTCAAATAAGAGTAAATAACATTGTCAATAATTAATGACGCTTATTGTAATCCTGCGCGTCTTTTGGGGATAATATTTCGCCAAAATTCGCAACCGGGCGAACAGACGATTTTGACTTTTTGGCCGTGTATCAAATCCCTGCCTTGCACTTTCGACCTGGCCACCTCCTCCCCTCGCATTCCCAACTCGTTCACCTCATTGCTCTTTACCTCACTACCTCTCGGTAATTTGTGTTCGACACCTGTTTAACAATTTATGATAAATGGGTCTATTTACGTGTATCCTTTCGCTGTCGAATCTATTAATATTTATCTAGATCGATTCCTGCGTTCGTCTATTTTCCTATTATACAATTCCCATCATTTATGTGGAATTTTTGCAGACCCGATGTTTAAGGCGCGTTTATCAGGTTTAGGTTAAACCGTCTACGTGAAAGTGCACTCACGGCGAGTGATTAAATTTTTATTATGTAAATTTCGCTGTAATCGGCAAAAATAAGGAAGTACCGCGTCTCGCGACGTAATATGCATAAAAAGGCCCTTACAAACAAATTGATATGCATAAAATTAAAAATGCCCGTATAGACTGGGTGAATACCCCGCGTAGTGTGCAAATTATGTATACAGAATGGCTGTGGCGTCCGTTAAGAAAGACGAGCGTCCAGGATTTAGTTGGGAAATATTATTTATTCATATTGTTGGTCGAACAGCTTTCCAGATTTACGCACAAACCCTCCTCAAAACGGCGTTCTTATACCTGACGTATGAAAGGTGAATATTTTAAGATCTGAAAATATTGTTGACGCCCCATTACGTCTGATGAATTTTTAAACGAACGTGGATGAAGGGGAAAATATCGAATCCTCGGCGTTTCTGTGAAACCACACATATTTCTTTTTGTTCGGTGTGTAGTTTACGTAATTTGAAACGTTATAAATCCGAAGGCGTCACAATATTCGTTTCCAACCTTCACTTCCTTGGATTTCCAATTTCTTTAACATTTAACAACAATATCATTTTATTTCTTGCGATAAATATTTGTGTGCAGACAGTAATAAGAAAATCATAATTTATGAAAGCGCAGATATTACACAAACCATAACAATCGCAGGTAGTTATTAGAAGAATAAAATGATCCGGAGGAAGTAGTTCTGTGCTGTAAAGCGAGCAATTACTCTAAAATTTAATTTAAATTCGTTATGGTCGACGTTACGTAGTAAAAGCGCTGTATTATTCGTACTTTATGGAATACTAAATACTTATAAGCCAACTTCACTGTTCCAAAGCATAATGGATTTGATTACAAGAATTACGATATACATTTTTTTATCGGGCCGGGGATAGAAGGAATTATTACTCTTAATGCGCGCTTAAGAAACAATTAAAAATTTCCCGTTATCACTAATTAAGTACTAAGAGGTAACCACTGGAGTATTCATCATGATTTTGCATCCATTACAACTAGATCAAGCATTGTTGGGCAAACCGCTCATTCAATTTCAACTTGAGTGCAGGAACGACTTTGACAGAAATCTTGGCGTAATATTATCCCCAAAAGACGCGCAGGATTACAATAAGCGTCATTAATTATTGTCAATGTTATTTACTCTGATTTGAAAGCTCCCGTCTTTTTATTGTTTATAATCATCTTTTAATGAAGGAAATCAATGGCCGACTGCGAACTTTGACAGAAATCTTGGCGTAATATTATCCCCAAAAGACGCGCAGGGTTACAATAAGCGTCATTAATTATTGTCAATGTTATTTTCTCTGATTTGAATGCAACCGCCTTTTTATTGTTTATAATCATCTTTTAATGAAGGAAATCAATAGCCGACTGCGAACTTTGACAGAAATCTTGGCGTAATATTATCCCCAAAAGACGCGCAGGATTACAATAAGCGTCATTAATTATTGTCAATGTTATTTACTCTGATTTGAAAGCTCCCGTCTTTCTATTGTTTATAATCATCTGTTATTGGAGGAAATCAATGGCCGACTGCGAACTTTGACAGAAATCTTGGCGTAATATTATCCCCAAAAGACGCGCAGGATTACAATAAGCGTCATTAATTATTGTCAATGTTATTTACTCTGATTTGAAAGCTCCCGTCTTTTTATTGTTTATAATCATCTTTTAATGAAGGAAATCAATGGCCGACTGCGAACTTTGACAGAAATCTTGGCGTAATATTATCCCCAAAAGACGCGCAGGGTTACAATAAGCGTCATTAATTATTGTCAATGTTATTTTCTCTGATTTGAATGCAACCGCCTTTTTATTGTTTATAATCATCTTTTAATGAAGGAAATCAATAGCCGACTGCGAACTTTGACAGAAATCTTGGCGTAATATTATCCCCAAAAGACGCGCAGGATTACAATAAGCGTCATTAATTATTGTCAATGTTATTTACTCTGATTTGAAAGCTCCCGTCTTTCTATTGTTTATAATCATCTGTTATTGGAGGAAATCAATGGCCGACTGCGAACTTTGACAGAAATCTTGGCGTAATATTATCCCCAAAAGACGCGCAGGATTACAATAAGCGTCATTAATTATTGTCAATGTTATTTACTCTGATTTGAAAGCAACCGCCTTTTTATTGTTTATAATCATCTGTTATTGAAGGAAATCAATGGCCGACTGCGAACTTTGACAGAAATCTTGGCGAAATATTATCCCCAATAGACGCGCAGGATTACAATAAGCGTCATTAATTATTGTCAATGTTATTTACTCTGATTTGAAAGCAACCGTCTTTTTATTGTTTATAATCATCTTTTATTGAAGGAAATCAATGGCCGACCGTGAACTTTGACAGAAATCTTGGCGTAATATTATCTCCAATAGACGCGCAGGATTACAATAAGCGTCATTAATTATTGTCAATGTTATTTACTCTGATTTGAAAGCTACCGCCTTTTTATTGTTTTTAATCATCTTTTATTGAAGGAAATCAATGGCCGACCGCGAACTTTGACAGAAATCTTGGCGTAATATTATCCCCAAGAGACGCACAGGATTACAATAAGCGTCATTAATTATTGTCAATGTTATTTACTCTGATTTGAAAGCAACCGCCTTTTTATTGCTTATAATCATCTTTTATTGAAGGAAATCAATGGCCGACTGCGAACTTTGACAGAAATCTTGGCGAAATATTATCCCCAATAGACGCGCAGGATTACAATAAGCGTCATTAATTATTGTCAATGTTATTTACTCTGATTTGAAAGCTCCCGTCTTTCTATTGTTTATAATCATCTGTTATTGGAGGAAATCAATGGCCGACTGCGAACTTTGACAGAAATCTTGGCGTAATATTATCCCCAAAAGACGCGCAGGATTACAATAAGCGTCATTAATTATTGTCAATGTTATTTACTCTGATTTGAAAGCAACCGCCTTTTTATTGTTTATAATCATCTGTTATTGAAGGAAATCAATGGCCGACTGCGAACTTTGACAGAAATCTTGGCGAAATATTATCCCCAATAGACGCGCAGGATTACAATAAGCGTCATTAATTATTGTCAATGTTATTTACTCTGATTTGAAAGCAACCGTCTTTTTATTGTTTATAATCATCTTTTATTGAAGGAAATCAATGGCCGACCGTGAACTTTGACAGAAATCTTGGCGTAATATTATCTCCAATAGACGCGCAGGATTACAATAAGCGTCATTAATTATTGTCAATGTTATTTACTCTGATTTGAAAGCTACCGCCTTTTTATTGTTTTTAATCATCTTTTATTGAAGGAAATCAATGGCCGACCGCGAACTTTGACAGAAATCTTGGCGTAATATTATCCCCAAGAGACGCACAGGATTACAATAAGCGTCATTAATTATTGTCAATGTTATTTACTCTGATTTGAAAGCAACCGCCTTTTTATTGCTTATAATCATCTTTTATTGAAGGAAATCAATGGCCGACTGCGAACTTTGACAGAAATCTTGGCGTAATATTATCCCCAATAGACGCGCAGGATCACAATAAGCGTCATTAATTATTGTCAATGTTATTTACTCTGATTTGAAAGCAACCGTCTTTTTATTGTTTATAATCATCTGTTATTGAAGGAAATCAATGGCCGACCGTGAACTTTGACAGAAATCTTGGCGAAATATTATCCCCAAAAGACGCGCAGGGTTACAATAAGCGTCATTAATTATTGTCAATGTTATTTACTCTGATTTGAAAGCAACCGTCTTTTTATTGTTTATAATCATCTTTTAATGAAGGAACTCAATAGCCGACTGCGAACTTTGACAGAAATCTTGGCGTAATATTATCCCCAATAGACGCGCAAGATTACAATAAGCGTCATTAATTATTGTCAATGTTATTTTCTCTGATTTGAAAGCAACCGTCTTTTTATTGTATATAATCATCTGTTATTGAAGGAAATCAATGGCCGACTGCGAACTTTGACAGAAATTTTGGCGAAATATTATCCCCAAATGACGCGCAGGATTACAATAAGCGCAAATAATTATTGTCAATGTTATTTACTCTGATTTGAAAGCAACAGTCTTTTTATTGTTTTGCCAAACAAACGTAGGATTACAACTTGGTTACTTTGAATAATTAAAATCGTGATATTAGGTAAGCAATTCGTGGCGCGACTAAGACGCTTCCTCTCCTGCGCTTCCCACTTCTTTGGCTCGAACACCAACTGCATGAAGACCGGAAAGAATCCGCGCCGTTCTGCAGTGGTACTCTTACAGGCGATCGCTTAATAATAGTAATTAGCTTGCATAATCTTCTGCTATCTGTTTTGCTCGGAGCTAATCGCCCCGGGTCATGGGTCACTCGACAGACCTTGATTCACGTCCAAAATTGAATTTATTCTATCGACGTGCATTTATTTATTGGTTTCCCAGACCGTTGGGAAACGGACGCGGACGGCAGAAGTGAATGGGAAGCGATCGCTAAATCTTGAGAGGTTAGAGTTTAGATTTTGATTCAGGGGTCTATGCGGAAGTCGCGTCTTTAAATTGCAAGAGTTGGAATACCAGACTCAAAATTTCTTATCAGCTTTTTTGTCATTAGATTAACACGGCTTGTCGGTTTCTGTGTCCCGCTTTTGGACTTTGAACTGTTTGACCTATCGAATCTTTCTAAATAGGGAGTGTTGTTGATCTCAGTAAATTTCATATGTATGTGTATTATGGAAATCGGAACTTCTGTAATTTAATGGTTATTTTTTTAAATATATCTCGAGAAATCAGCAGGCACAGTCCAGTGCTATTGTTTCAACTACCTAACCCATTCTAATCGTTGTAGGAGCAAATTTCTCACGACTAGACACTCCTACAGATTCAAATGCTAACATTTACAATTTTTGTATCGATGATATCAGTATCAATGGTAGCAATAACATTATGCGAAATTTAAAATGTACATACTATTGTTAGATAGGAACTAGAAACAATGAAAATACTCCCCCGTCGTAACGAAAAGAGTAAAAAAGAGTATGCAATTTCATGCAATGTAATTCAATGTTTTATAACATATAGTTAAATAGTTATGAAAAGTAGTTGTTTTAAACGATTCGACAATAATTGCATTCTGAAATGGTTTCAATATTTTTTTGCGTTGGATTTTATCAATTTTGTTACTTAATTGGAAATTTCATAACATATAATTATGAAAGATAGTGTTTTAACGAATTCGACAATAATAATTGCATTCTGAAATGGTTTCAATATTTTTTTGCGTTGGATGTTATGAATTTTATTATGTAATCCAATATTTTATAACATACAATTTTGAAAAGTAGTTTTGACGAATTCGACAATAATAATCGTAATATAAAATGGTTTCAATATTTTTTTGCGTTGGATGCTATGAATTCTGTTATTTAATTAGATGTTTTATAACATGCAATCTTTTTTTGGATGTTATGAATTCTGTTATTTAATTCGATGTTTTATAACATGTAATATTTTTTTGTGTTGGATACTATGAATTTTGTTATGGTATAAAATGGTTTCAATATTTTTTTTGCGTTGGATGTCACGAATTCTGTTATTTAATTCGATGTTTTATAACATGCAAAAATTTTTTGTGTTGGATACCATGAATTTTGTTGTGGTATAAAATGGTTTCAATATTTTTTTGCGTTGGAAGCTATGAATTCTGTTATGTAATCAGATGTTTTATAACATAGTTACGAAAAGTAGTTGTTTTAACGAATTCGAAAATAATTGCATTCTGAAATGGTTTCAATATTTTTTTGCGTTGGATTTTATCAATTTTGTTATTTAATTGGAAGTTTCATAACATATTATGAAAGATAGTTGTTTTAACGAATTCGACAATAATAATTGCATTCTGAAATGGTTTCCATATTCTTTTGCGTTGGATGCTATGAATTCTGTTAGGAATTCGATGTTTTATAACATATTCGACAATAATTTCATTCTGAAATGGTTTCAATATTTTTTTGCGTTGGATTTTATCAATTTTGTTATTTAATTGGAAGTTTCATAACATATAATTATGAAAGATAATGTTTTAACGAATTCGACAATAATAATTGCATTCTGAAATGGTTTCAATATTTTTTTGCGTTGGATGTTATGAATTTTATTATGTAATCCAATATTTTATAACATACAATTTTGAAAAGTAGTTTTGACGAATTCGACAATAATAATCGTAATATAAAATGGTTTCAATATTTTTTTGCGTTGGATGCTATGAATTCTGTTATTTAATTAGATGTTTTATAACATGCAATCTTTTTTTGGATGTTATGAATTCTGTTATTTAATTCGATGTTTTATAACATGTAATATTTTTTTGTGTTGGATACTATGAATTTTGTTGTGGTATAAAATGGTTTCAATATTTTTTTGAGTTGGATATTATGAATTAGTTTCGAAATTAGCACTTGTGGTGCTGGTGTAAAATTAGCACCAAAATATAAATTGTTAATGAGGGGGGGAAATTACCATCAATGTTAGAAAAATGTTAGGGCGTTAGTCCCTGTTTTACATATTTGGAGGTGCTAATGATGGTATAGGTTTTCCAATTAGCACCACTAATTGTGGTTTTATGTAGAAATATGACCCCTTCAATCATTTCTGGCATATCCGGCGCTTTTTAAACAAACACAAGTCGGATTCTTAGGCGTGTTAGTTTCCGTTAAGAACCATATAGCAAGACGATCAAATCGGATGCTTTGATCCCCGTGAAATATTGTTAACTCTGCTTGAAAAAAAATGTCCTTGGGAATCAGGCAATTATTTTCAGTTGTGGTTTGGTGGACATCACGGCTTCTTCTGTCGTGCCAAATTCAATCATTTACCGCAATTACTTTTTTGCTGGGATAACTGAGTTCTGTGGAAGAACATCTCAACTTAATTATTAGATACGTTACGGCGAAATGAATAAAAATGGTCGTATTTATATTTAAAGTCTTCGCAGATGAAGCTGAAAAGGAATATGATTTTATTTCCCAGCTAGCAGCGGCCGTAATCACCGTGGTTCCCCGGTTGGTGTACATCTTAATAAATCAGGCCTGCCGGGCGCTGCGAGCAAAGTTAAAATTGCCAACAAAAGAAAACGTCAACTCTCTAGTTACTGGTTAATATAAAATTAATGCGGCAATTTTTTCCTGGAAGTTGCGAGATGACAAATATCTGCGCAGTGCCCGAGGAACGAGCGATGAGAGGTATCCCCTTCCAAGCCCATTTATTACATTTTTTATGTTCCTGTTATAGGACTCTCTTAGCAGTTTTTTTGCCAATAATATTCTCAACTTTAATTGGTTAAGTAAAATATGGCTGCACCTCC
Source organism: Rhagium mordax (assembly GCA_963680705.1). NCBI lineage: Eukaryota > Metazoa > Arthropoda > Insecta > Coleoptera > Cerambycidae > Rhagium > Rhagium mordax. The sequence goes on along the minus strand of OY796656.1, from coordinate 132,713,321 downwards.
CGATGATGCCAACTTGGAGGATGTTGCAGTTTAGTGACCCCCGCACGAAATGAATCAGTATTGGCTTAACATTAAAATTACCTCTCGACTTGACATTAAGAATATCGTCTTGTTTATTTACAATCGAGTGTGATGTGTTTATACAGTGCCTTGATAAAATCTGTGAAACAGGAAGTCTTAGTTTATTCCGAATGAGCGATTACAACACGTATTGATGACTCTCTTAACAGATTTTCATAATAGGAAATCACGATTCGAGTCGGATTCTCGGAACGAGTGCATAATAAAACCACGATTGTTTTTATCGACGCGTATAAGAAATGTCTATGTAAAAATTAAAACGTTAAAAAAGGTGCATAATAATTTAGGCATTTTTTCACCTGCTGAAATACCCAGTCCATTATATTCTGAAGTACGTTACGACCTGACGTCTTAATCTACGATAAGCCTCTTTAAAGTCAGCTCATGCATCAATAAGCACCTATAAATAATTTATTTATTAGCAAGCTCCTTCGAATTCTTGAACTAAAGCCTAAACGATCTTGCCAGGAATATACATCAGTTTCTTAACGAAATCGTGAGATATTTGTAACATTTCACTCTCGATTTACACCTTTATAAAATACCGTAACAAATACCATTAAATTCAGTTGTTGCTGAGAACCAGGAAATCAACATTTCAACCCAGCGTACGGTTATTACTTGGAGAAGTGGTTTCTTTAGTTCTGAGGTAGACCGGACAATTCGACCAATCTTAATATAAATCGTCGTCAAATGTTATGAAACATTGAATTTTATAACGGAATTCATAACAACCAACGCAAAAAAATATTGAAACTATTTTATACCATAGCAAAATTCATAGTATCCAACACAAAAAAATATTACATGTTATAAAACATCGAATTAAATAACAGAATTCATAACATCCAAAAAAATATTGCATGTTATAAAACATCTAATTAAATAACAGAATTCATAGCATCCAACGCAAAAAAATATTGAAACCATTTTATATTACGATTATTATTGTCGAATTCGTCAAAACTACTTTTCAAAATTGTTTGTTATAAAATATTGGATTACATAATAAAATTCATAACATCCAACGCAAAAAAATATTGAAACCATTTCAGAATGCAATTATTGTCGAATATGTTATAAAACATCGAATTCCTAACAGAATTCATAGCATCCAACGCAAAAGAATATGGAAACCATTTCAGAATGCAATTATTATTGTCGAATTCGTTAAAACAACTACCTTTCATAATTATATGTTATGAAACTTCCAATTAAATAACAAAATTGATAAAATCCAACGCAAAAAAATATTGAAACCATTTCAGAATGCAATTATTTTCGAATTCGTTAAAACAACTACTTTTCGTAACTATGTTATAAAACATCGGATTACATAACAGAATTCATAGCTTCCACCGCAAACAAATATTGAAACCATTTTATACCACAACAAAATTCATAGTATCCAACAAAAAAATATTACATGTTATAAAACATCGAAATAAATAACAGAATTCATAGCATCCAACGCAAAAAAAATATTGAAACCATTTTAGATTACAATCATTATTGTCGAATTCGTTAAAACTACTTTTCAAAATTATATGTTATAAAATATCGGATTACATAATAAAATTCATAATATCCAACGCAAAAAAATATTGAAACCATTTCAGAATGCAATTATTTTCGAATTCGTTAAAACTACTTTTCGTAACTATGTTATAAAACATCGGATTAAATAACAGAATTCATAACATCCAACGCAAAGAAATATTGAAACCATTTTATACCATAACAAAATTCGTAGTATCCAACACAAAAAAATATTACATGTTATAAAACATCGAATTAACAGAATTCATAACATCCAAAAAAATATTGTATATTATAAAACATCTAATTAAATAACAGAATTCATAGCATCCAACGCAAAAAAATATTGAAACCATTTTATATTACGACTATTATTGTCGAATTCGTCAAAACTACTTTTCAAAATTGTCTGTTATAAAATATTGGATTACATAATAAAGTTCATAACATCCAACGCAAAAAAATATTGAAACCATTTCAGAATGCAATTATTATTGTCGAATTCGTTAAAACAACTACCTTTCATAATTATATGCTATGAAACTTCCAATTAAATAACAAAATTGATAACATCCAACGCAAAAAATATTGAAACCATTTCAGAATGCAATTATTGTCGAATATACTTAAAACGACTAATTTTCATTAATTATATATTATGAAACATCGAATTCATAACAAAAGTCATAGCTTCCAACGTAAAAAAAAATATTGAAACCATTTCAGAATGCAATATTTTCGAGATCGTTAAAACAACTACTTTTCGTAACTATATGTTATAAAACATCGGATTACATAACACAATTCATAGTATCCAACACAAAAAATATTACATGTTATAAAACATCGAATTAAATAACAGAATTCATAACATCCAACGCAAAAAAAATATTGAAACCATTTTATACCATAACAAAATTGATAGTATCCAACACAAAAAAATATTACATGTTATAAAACATCGATTTAAATAACAAAATTCATACAGCCAACGCAAAAAAATATTGAAACCACTTAAGATCATAATTATTACTGTCGAATTCGTTAAAACTACTGTTCAAAATTATATGTTATTAAGTATCGGATTACATACCAAAATTCACAGCTTCCAACGTAAGAAAAATATTGAACCATTTCAGAATGCAATTATTATCGAATTCGTTAAAACAACTACTTTTCGTAACTATATGTTATAAAACATCGGATTACACAACAGAATTTATAGTATCCAACACAAAAAATATTACATGTTATAAAACATCGAATTAAATAACAGAATTCATAACATCCAACGCAAAAAATATTGAAACCATTTTATACCATAGCAAAATTCATAGCATCCAACACAAAAAAATATTACATGTTATAAAACATCGATTTAAATAACAAAATTCATACAGCCAACGCAAAAAAATATTGAAACCACTTAATATCATAATTATTACTGTCGAATTCGTTAAAACTACTGTTCAAAATTATATGTTATTAAGTATCGGATTACATAACAAAATTCACAGCTTCCAACGTAAAAAAAATATTGAAACCATTTCGGAATGCAATTATTTTCGAATTCGTTAAAACAACTACTTTTCGTAACTATATGTTATAAAACATCGGATTACATAACACAATTTATAGTATCCAACACAAAAAATATTACATGTTATAAAACATCGAATTAAATAACAGAATTCATAACATCCAACGCAAAAAAAATATTGAAACCATTTTATACCATAACAAAATTGATAGTATCCAACACAAAAAAATATTACATGTTATAAAACATCGATTTAAATAACAAAATTCATACAGCCAACGCAAAAAAATATTGAAACCACTTAAGATCATAATTATTACTGTCGAATTCGTTAAAACTACTGTTCAAAATTATATGTTATTAAATATCGGATTACATAACAACATTCACAGCTTCCAACGTAAAAAAAATATTGAAACCATTTCGGAATGCAATTATTTTCGAATTCGTTAAAACAACTACTTTTCGTAACTATATGTTATAAAACATCGGATTACATAACACAATTCATAGTATCCAACACAAAAAATATTACATGTTATAAAACATCGAATTAAATAACAGAATTCATAACATCCAACGCAAAAAAATATTGAAACCATTTTATACCATAACAAAATTGATAGTATCCAACACAAAAAAATATTACATGTTATAAAACATCGATTTAAATAACAAAATTCATACAGCCAACGCAAAAAAATATTGAAACCACTTAAGATCATAATTATTACTGTCGAATTCGTTAAAACTACTGTTCAAAATTATATGTTATTAAGTATCGGATTACATAACAACATTCACAGCTTCCAACGTAAAAAAAATATTGAAACCATTTCGGAATGCAATTATTTTCGAATTCGTTAAAACAACTACTTTTCGTAACTATATGTTATAAAACATCGGATTACACAACAGAATTTATAGTATCCAACACAAAAAATATTACATGTTATAAAACATCGAATTAAATAACAGAATTCATAACATCCAACGCAAAAAATATTGAAACCATTTTATACCATAGCAAAATTCATAGCATCCAACACAAAAAAATATTACAAGTTATAAAACATCGATTTAAATAACAAAATTCATACAGCCAACGCAAAAAAATATTGAAACCACTTAAGATCATAATTATTACTGTCGAATTCGTTAAAACTACTGTTCAAAATTATATGTTATTAAGTATCGGATTACATAACAAAATTCACAGCTTCCAACGTAAAAAAAATATTGAAACCATTTCGGAATGCAATTATTTTCGAATTCGTTAAAACAACTACTTTTCGTAACTATATGTTATAAAACATCGGATTACACAACAGAATTTATAGTATCCAACACAAAAAATATTACATGTTATAAAACATCGAATTAAATAACAGAATTCATAATATCCAACGCAAAAAATATTGAAACCATTTTATACCATAGCAAAATTCATAGCATCCAACACAAAAAAATATTACAAGTTATAAAACATCGATTTAAATAACAAAATTCATACAGCCAACGCAAAAAAATATTGAAACCACTTAAGATCATAATTATTACTGTCGAATTCGTTAAAACTACTGTTCAAAATTATATGTTATTAAGTATCGGATTACATAACAAAATTCACAGCTTCCAACGTAAAAAAAATATTGAAACCATTTCGGAATGCAATTATTTTCGAATTCGTTAAAACAACTACTTTTCGTAACTATATGTTATAAAACATCGGATTACACAACAGAATTTATAGTATCCAACACAAAAAATATTACATGTTATAAAACATCGAATTAAATAACAGAATTCATAACATCCAACGCAAAAAATATTGAAACCATTTTATACCATAACAAAATTGATAGTATCCAACACAAAAAAATATTACATGTTATAAAACATCGATTTAAATAACAAAATTCATACAGCCAACGCAAAAAAATATTGAAACCACTTAAGATCATAATTATTACTGTCGAATTCGTTAAAACTACTGTTCAAAATTATATGTTATTAAGTATCGGATTACATAACAAAATTCACAGCTTCCAACGTAAAAAAAATATTGAAAGCATTTCAGAATGCAATTATTTTCGAATTCGTTAAAACAACTACTTTTCGTAACTATGTTATAAAACATCGGAATTCTGTTCAAATAAAATTACACCCATTTTTTTGCTTATATTGTTTCAAATATGAGAGATGCTTTTATAAAATGATTGAATGAATTAAATTCATAAAAACTTCATACAAAATATTTTATAAAGTTCTTTTAAAACAAATTTCACCTATTTTTGCTTATGCTGTTTCAATTGTGAGAGACAGTTTTATAAAAAAAGAGAATGAATTAAATTCAAATCAACATTATACAAATACTTTATAAAATTCTGTTCAAATAAAATTACACCCTTATTTTTGCTTATATTGTTTCTAATATGAGAGACGCTTTTATAAAAAAGTGAACGAATTAAATTCAAACAAAATATCTTATAAAATTCTCTCTAAAATAAAATTACACCTATTTTTTTAGCTTATATTGATTTAAGACACGTTTTTGATTGCCTTTATTTTCTTCGAGGTTATTTGAAATTTTCTGTCCCCAACAATTAGATTTCTACTCTCGAACATTAATTGCTGCCATTACCAACGCGATTATAAGGCAATAATTATTCTCTGAATTCCTTGCGACAATTGTCAAGCGCACACTGCAAGTCGCAAAGCAAAAAATCTCTCCACTTCTGTTCAGTCACATGCAAAAAGTAATAACTATATTTACTGCATACCAGACGTGTTTACAATATTTTACAGCTATTCGCTTTTACTTGCTCACCGTGGTACCGGTGCGGCGGTTTCTTCGCTGGAATAGTAAAAGTCGTATTCATTAAAACGAATTAAAAAAAAAAGAACTGTTGGCGCAATTCGATTATTCACGGCGCTGCACGTGATTCTGTTATCACCGCCTGACATTGGCATGTGCAGGCAAGGGTAAATTTTATTACCGGTATTATGGCATTCTTAATTGAGGATATGCAACAAGCAAACATGCAAATTAGCAATAACGCAATGATCATTATAAGCAGGTGAAATTGCGCCGTTTCCGCATGTCTAGATTCACGACCCTGGAGGTGCATCCTGGTGTCACAACAGGATTGGGGAAGGATTCCACCTTCCCAGCTGTGCTTGTGAGTACCAAATTTGCTGTCCAGCCGCTCAGTTTGTTTTGCTGGCGGATACTTCCTCACCAACTCTGGCGTTCCACATGGACCTGTTTTATGGTCTTCCTTATTAACTTTAGCCGATGTGTGAAGTAGCAAATCCTGTTATATACATCCTGTCAAGGCCTTTGTCAAGTTTTGTTTAGGCAGAGAGGCATCAACTCATAAATATCTAATCAATCCCTTTTTGCCTTTGTAAATTCGTCGACATTCGCAGATTTTAATAACCAAACATATAACGCACCCTTATCACTTGTCTTATAACCGAGTCTATCCGACAGTTGTAAAATTTATAGCTGGGTCTTGGCCGAGGGTGGACAAGAACACATCCAAGATCTTCTGCTTCTGGTGTTATTTCTTGTGCTCAATTTTTAAGGAATTTGATTTACGCACCCGCAATAGTCTAAGGGCAAAGGGCACCGCAAAAAACCTACCCCGCGCAACGGGGTTGGATGGTGACAAATTATGAGCTTGTCTATTATTGGCGTGAATTGGCGTTTAATGATTTACTGTTCAATTCCAAGTGCCACAAATTAAATTCGCTATTGACTTGTCGATCAAATAACCCACGCAACACGAAACTTCTGCTTCCTGTCGGAATCTCCAAGCTGCCGGCCGGTAGAGTGTCGAGGCACTTGACAGTAGAGACCAGGAAAAGCTTTTACTTCGAAAATATCGATGACGCGTCTCCGATTTCCCAGTCTCTTGAGTAAATATGCCAATGTATGAATTGAAACCGTCGATACTGAAAACGAATTAAGAATAAATAATCCTCTCAGTTTCTTTACGATTTTTGCTCATTTAGCACACTTTAATGTTAGCCAGAAAATTGCTGGTGTAAAGTTAGCACCAAAATATAAATTATTGATGAGTCAGTAATCTGTGTGTTTTGCATTTTTTTTTAGTATCTTGTCTGCATGAAAAGATCCAGGGTTGCTAATCATAAGTAAAAATCATTGATTTTATAATTTTGGTGCTAATTTTGCACCGGCACCACAGCCACGAGTGCTAATTTTGGAATTGATAATATCATTTAGCCCTCAAAAATGCAAAACGCACAGATTACTGACTATTTTAATAACCTAATTAACAATTTTTATTTTGGTGCTAATTTTACACCAGCACCACAGCTACAAGTGCTAATTTAAAAACTGGTACTATTATTTAGCCCTTAAAAAGTGCATAATACACAAACACTAACTATTTTAACATTCTCATCAACAATTTCTATTTTGGTGCTAATTTTACACCAGCACCAAAACCACCAGTGGTTCTTGCATAACTTAGACCGATTACCATCCTTTTAGCGCCACGTGTGCGTGAAAGACCAAGGGTTGCTAACTATTAGTAAAAATAATTAATAATTTTATAATTTTGGTGCTAATTTTACACCGGCACCACAGCCACGAGTGCTAATTTTGGAATTGATAATATCATTTAGCCCTCAAAAATGCAAAACGCACAGATTTGATGTTTTATAACATGTAATATTTTTTTTGTGTTGGATACTATCAGTTTTGTTATGGTATAAAATGGTTTCAATATTTCTTTGCGTTGGATGTTATGAATTCTGTTATTTAATCCGATAAGTGTTTTGTATAATGTTTGTTTGAATTTAATTCATTCACTTTTTTTATAAAAGCGTCTCTCATATTTGAAATAATATAAGCAAAAAAATTTGTTAAATTTGTTTTAAAAGAATTTTATAAAATATTGTGTATGACAAATTATTTATAAAATTATTTATAAGTTCACAAATTTTTATAATCAACTAGGTTTAGAGCGTTTGGACCTCAACGCATATGTAAAGAATAAAGATTTAGTTATTTAGGTTTATAACAAAAATACGCACTATCCGCTCAATTTCACAAGTTTATACCCCATTAAATTAAAGTTCTAGCATATTTTTAACATCTATCGCTTGTTTTATGCGAATCTTTACGTTGGAATTACGCTATAAAGCAAAATATGGCTGTAAACCAGTCCGTGTGTTTATAAATCGATATTTCGCAGTAAGTTTCAATATATTAAATGGAAGCTTATGTGATGTAATAAAACCAGTAAATTTCCGAGTACATGCAATTTCTCGGAAACAGCAATAAAAGTGAGAGCTTTAAAAAATTGTGATTTAAAACTATCGATAGCTGGCCCGAATATGGGAACAATACAGGGTGTTACAAATTCCATGCATCACGTAAATAATAAATATTTCCCAGACCTTATTTTGTACAAAGTTCCAAAATTGCGACTTGCTCGAGAAAATTCCTCATTATCGTATTTGCAATAAAAATCCTAATCGATAAACAAAACAGTATGTTTTGCAAACGATGAACACCACCGGACACTGCATTTCCTTCGGAAGTTGCCATATTTGTATACAATTTCAGCAATATGTAAGATTTTACAGAACTGCATATGAAATAGATAAAGCAGTAACACATATCATATTTTACGTGATTAATATCATTTATAATAAAAGTTATCTCGTCAATTTAAAATACGCCCGCGCCACTTTCAAGATTACCAAGATAAAAGTCAAAAAAGTCGCTCCGCTCCGGCCGATGGTTCCAAAAAATATAAAAACCTCTAAAATGTAAGAGAAAGGATATTACATTTTAGAGGTAGATAAGGCATTGATAAGTAGCCAAGGTATGTCTCGTATGACAGCTTTAGATCGATTTTATATCCACAGTCAACGGGTTTCTCTAAAAAATTACAAAATGATCTACCTCTAAAAGGTGGCGCTCAAATTTTAGAGGAAGACAAACCATTTATAAGTCGTTAAGAAATATTATTTTATTTATGGCCTCGCTCAAAGTTTTTTCTACAAAATTACCAAAATAAAATTGTCAGTTTTTTTAAGTAGGTACTTAGTTAAAAGAATATTGATGTATCCATATTTATAAATAGTTAGTAATTCAGTACCTAGTACTTCTCTAGATCGACTTCACACACCGCATTGTAGTATAAAATTAAAATGAAAGTACCCATAAACAGAGTAATAAAAATATTAAATTTAGAGGTAGATAAGCCATTTATAATTAGTTAGGATAGTTCATATCTTGCCACTCTGATTCGATAATATATTCACGATCAATGGGTTCCTCTTTAAATAATTATCGAGAAAAATGTACCTCTAAAATAGGGATGCAGGGAAACAGTATTTTAGAGGTAGCTAAACCATCTATAATTGGTTAAGAATGTCTAGCATGACTGTAAATCTACGAAATTCATTTATACAAGTAGGTTTTTTTCTAAAAAATTACAAGAACAAAATTGTCCTATAAATGGGAAGATAAAGGAAAGATAAACAGGATCTTAAACTTTAGAGGAAGACAATGTATTTAATATTCGTTAAAAAATGTTTGACTATTTGTAAGTAGCTCATATATATGACAAATTTAGGTTGATTCTATATCTACAGTCAACAAATTTATGTGAGGAATTACAAAATAAAGTATCTAAAAAAGTGTCGCCCAAATTTTAGAGGAAGACAAACCAATTATAAATAGTTAAGGAATATTATTTTATTTATGGCCTCGGTCCAAGTTTTCTCTACAAAATTACCAAAACAAAATTTTCAGTTATTATACAAAGTAGTTAAAAGAATATTGATGTATCCATATTTATAAGTAGTTAATAATTTAGTAGTATTTTTCCAGATCGATTTAACACCCCACATGGTAGTATAAAATTAAAATGAAAGTACCCATAAACAGGGCAGGTAATAAAAATATAAAATCTTAGAGGTAGATAAACCATTTATAATTAGTTAAGATAGTTAATATCTTGCATAACCACTCTGTTTCGATAGCTTATTCAAAGGGAATGGGTTCCTCTTTGGATAATTATAGAGAAAAATGTACCTTTAAAATAGGGATACAGGGAACCGTATTTTAGAGGAAGCTAAACCATCTATTATTAGTTAAGAATGTCCAGCATGACTGATAGGATGTCCACTACGTGCAAATCTACGAGATTATTAAGTACGTATTAAAAATTCAAGATTTAACTGTCGGATTATGATTATCTCAAATCTAAAGTGCCCACTTCAAGAAATGGCCACTATTGATATCTAAAAACATTTTATCACCCTTCAGAGGTTTACAAAAAATGAATTCTCCGGATTCTTGGAAACGTATTTATTATGTATCAAACTCCAACGTAACCGTGACATTTGTCAGTCACTTCATATGACAATGGCCATTTGTGCCGGAAAGTTAATACGACCCCGATATATTTTATCCCACGAAATGGAATATAAAAATCCAATATTACTTGCCATGCCCTCCACGGTTGATTTTTATTATATTGGTGATAAACTTGTAGCTCTTGCGAATCCCGGTAGGATTAAGAAAAATAAGCCGTTTTAAAATATGTATGACGTATAAATGATATTAGGTCTAAGCATGCTTTTTTATTTTGAAACTTTACGCTTTAGAATCGAGCTAGGAATTTAATATCTTTACGCAGTTGTCCGACATGAAGTCTGAAGATGGTTAAAACAAATTGTTGAAACGTCTAGCGTTAAGCTGAAAGGTCGCTATGCATTGTTTTAAATTTTAATTTTTTCTCATATTCTCAACTTTGGGCGTTTACTTGTAAACGATTACAGATAGAGATGTGCTGTCGCGGACTTATTTTTAGGGAATTCAATTCTCTACAACTTTGTTTATGTACAATTTTTTTATATCACTTACGGTATTCCCAACGTTTAGGCTCAAAGGTCGCCACGTTATTTATTTCAATATTTTTAATTATTTTACAAATTCGTAACTTTTGGCCTCTCAAATGCAAACGGTTACAGATAGAGATACGCCGCCGCGGACTTTTTTGTAGAGAATTCAATTATCTACAACTTTGCTTATGTACAATTTTTTGATATCTCTTACGGTATTCCCAGCATTTAGGCCGAAAGGTCGCCACGTTATTTTTTCCAATTTTTTTAATTCTTTTACTTATTCGTAACTTTGGCCTCTCACATGCAAACGGTTATAGATGGGGATACGCCGTCGCGGACTTATTTTTAGAGAATTCAATTCTCTACAACTTTGTTTATATATCTTAATAACCTACTCATCATGTAGGTACGTAATGCATGATTAAGTTCTTTGTCGATACAAGCGGTTACCATTTTATTGATGCTTTTGTGTGAATGAGTAACTCCTTAGGATTTTTAATCACGGCAGTTTCACATCACAACGTATTATTCCCACTGTTTACATCATTCTTTTGTTTTGCGGTGAACGTTAATTCGCTCGGTTTGATTGGGATTCCCTCAAGTCGTGTTACTGCGAATTGCCTCGCCAGTCATTTCATTCTTCACAATTAGAGGCGGTGATAAGGAGCTCGCCCACGCACTGCTAATGTAATGTTTAATTAACCAGCATAATGCTGCTCCGATGACAGACTGCTAATGATTTTCCTTGTCGTAGCGGCGTTGAAATTGCAATTAGCTAATGTTCTTATCGACAATGCTCAATTTAAAATTTCTGTTTCAATTCGGCGTAGTCTCCTAAAATGAACGTTCCATTTCCTTAATTGAGGCCTTCTCTTTGTCAAACCTCTCCTTATTTCCTTATTAGCTATGACACGATGGTGAGAATTATTACGAATATATCCAAAAACATATTGGAAATTGTTTAACGATCGGCTCCAGCTGCGAAGGAAAAAATAATTCCACCGATTAGTTCCAGCCAATGAATACTTAAGCAGTTAGACCTTCACGTCACACTACCGAGTTCTCATTGAAGAATGTAAACCTCAAACGTAAATATCAAACTTTAACAACGCTATTTATCGGTTTAATTGGAGAAAATACATGCAAATGTTCCATTAATTGCTGACACACCTTGAAAACTAATGGCCAATGTTCGAAAATTTGACTTCTGCTTCTTAAAACCAAATGTGGTCTTACAATTATTATGGGCCACACGCCGCGTGGTAAAATTTCGGTTGGTACGCGCCATTGGCATACAAATGACCAGGGTACAAAGCAATACCAATAAGTATGACAAATGTGGCTTGTACCTTGACAATGGTTAGACAAATGAGTTTTTTAATGGCTATGGTAACTTCCTCTTTAATAATCCGTGTATTTACAAAAACAATATAATAAAAAGTTTATTGTCTGAGGTGATTCCTAGGGAAATACCATCATCGCCTTTGTTCGATGATACGATCGAGGAATTTCTGGCAGGAAGTTTGGGTGTGAAGAAGACGTCTGGCAAGGCTTTGTTACAAGTAACTCGTTTTTATGTATTCCTTCTACAATACGTTGTAATATTACTCATTCAATACAAAATTTTAATCTATGATCATATTAAAGTTGTAGAGAATTGAATTCTCTAAAAATAAGTCCGCGACGGCGTATCTCCATCTGTAACCGTTTGCATGTGAGAGGCCAAAGTTAAGAATAAGTAAAAGAATTAAAAAATATTGGGAAAAAATATCGTTGCGACCTTTCAGCCTAAATGCTGGGAATACCGTAAGAGATATCAAAAAATTGTACATAAACAAAGTTGTAGAGAATTGAATTCTCTACTAAGAAGGCCGCGACGGCGTATCTCTATCTGTAACCGTTTGCATTTGAGAGGCCAAAAGTTACGAATTTGTAAAATAATTAAAAATATTGGAATAAATAACGTGGCGACCTTTGAGCCTAAACACTGGGAATACCGTAAGAGATATCAAAAAATTGTACATAAACAAAGTTGTAGATAATTGAATTCTCTAAAAATAAGTCCGCGACAGCACATCTCTATCTGTGATCGTTTACAAGTAAACACCCAAAGTAGACAATATGAGAAAAAATGTAAAAATTGGAAAAATGCATAGCGACCTTTCAGCCTAACGCTAGACGTTTCAACAATTTGTTTTAACCATCTTCAGACTTCATGTCGGACAACTGCGTTAAAATATTAAATTCCTAGCTGGATTCTAAAGCATAAAGTTTCAAAATAAAAAAGCATGCTTATACCTAATATCATGTATACGTCACATATATTTTAAAACGACTTATTTTTTTAATCCTACCGGGATTCGCAAGAGCTACAAGTTCATCACCAATGTAATAAAAATCAACCGTGAGGGCATGCCAAGTAATATTGGATTTTTATATTCCATTTCGTGGGATAAAATATATCGGGGTCGTATTAACTTTCTGGCACAAACGGCCATTGTCATATGAAGTGACTGACAAATGTCACGGTTACGTTGGAGTTTGATACATAATAAATACGTTTCCAAGAATCCGGAGAATTCATTTTTTGTAAACCTCTGAAGGGTGATAAAATGTTTTTAGATATCAAGAGTGGCCATTTCTTGAAGTGGGCACTTTAGATTTGAGATAATCATAATCCGACAGTTAAATCTTGAATTTTTAATACGTACTTGTACACATGAATCTCGTAGATTTGCACGTAGTGGACATCCTATCAGTCATGCTAGACATTCTTAACTAATTATAGATGGTTTAGCTACCTCTAAAATACGGTTTCCCTTTATCCCTATTTTAGAGGTACATTTTTCTCTATAATTATCCAAAGAGGAACCCATTGACTGTGAATAAGTTATCGAATCAGAGTGGCTATGCAAGATATTAACTATCTTAACTAATTATAAATGGTTTATCTACCTCTATAATTTTATATTTTTATTACCTACTCTGTTATGGGTACTTTCATTTTAATTTTATACTACCATGTGGGGTGTTAAATCGATCTGGAAAAATACTACTAAATTATTAACTACTTATAAATATGGATACATCGATATTCTTCTAACTATGTACTTTGTAAAATAACTGAAAATTTTGTTTTGGTAATTTTGTAAAGAAAACTTTGACCGAGGCCATAGATAAAATAATATTTCTTAACTATTTATAAATGGTTTGTCTTCCTCTAAAATTTGGGCGACACTTGTTTAGAGGTACTTTATTTTGTAATTCCTCATAAATTTGTCGACTGTAGATATAGAATCTACCTAAATTTGTCATATATATGAGCTGCTTATAAATAGTCAAACATTTTTTAACTAATATTAAATAGTTTGTCTTCCTCTAAAGTTTAAGATCCTGTTTATCTTTCCCTTATCTTCCCATTTGTAGGACAATTTTGTTCTTGTAATTCTTTAGAAAAAAACCTACTTGTATAAATGAATTTCGTAGATTTACAGTCATGCTAGACATTCTTAACTAATTATAGATGGTTTAGCTACCTCTAAAATACGGTTTCCCTGCATCCCTATTTTAGAGGTACATTTTTCTCGATAATTATTTAAAGAGGAACCCATTGATTGTGAATATATTATCGAGTCAGAGTGGCAAGATATTAACTATCCTAACTAATTATAAATGGCTTATCGACCTCTAAATTTAATATTTTTTTTACTCTGTTTATGGGTACTTTCATTTTAATTTTATACTACAATGCGGGGTGTGAAATTGATCTAGAAAAGTACTAGGTACTGAATTATTAACTATTTATAAATATGGATACTTCGATATTCTGCTAACTACTTTGTAAAAAACCTGAAAATTTTATTTTGGTAATTTTGTAGAAAAAACTTTGACAAAGGCCATAAATAAAATAATATTTCTTAACTACTACAAACTAAATGGTTTGTCTTCATCTAAAATTTGAGCGCCACCTTGTTTAGAGGTAGCTTATTTTGTTATTTCTTAGAGAAACCTGTTGACCGCGGATATAGAATCGATCCAAAGCCGTATAATGATACGAGACATGCCTTGGCTACTTATAAAGGGCTTATCTACCTCTCAAATTTAATGTCCTTTTTCTTAAATGTTAGGAGTATTTATACATATATGTATATTTTTTTGGAATCATTAAATCGATCTAGCGAAATCAAAGACTTTTAAACTATTTATAAATAGTTTGTCTTTCTCTAAAATGTGTGCTATCTCTTCTCCTTTTTAGAGATACCTTCTTCTTGTAGCTGAATAGCCTTTTCATTTCTAAACGCGTTTTGTTCTTGTACTGCTTCGGAAACACCTTTGGCCAAAAGTAAAATGGATCTAGAATAGTTAAATTGTTTGTCTTCCTCTAAATTTTTAACATATTTCTCTTTGTTAGAGGTAAATACCTCGTTGTGTAATTCTTACAAAAAAGGAACCTATTAACAGTTGGTATGATATTCAATCTAAAGTGGTCATAAAATATATTTGTTTTACTTATAAATAACGTATCTTCCTCTAAAACTGAACATCCTTATGGTTACATGATTCATTATTGTAATTTTTCGGAGAACCTTTAACCGATGGTATAAAATCAAATGAATCAATAACCATAAGTGCTATAAATTTTTAATTGTTTATCTTTCTCTAAAATTTCTATACCCCTTATTCTTCCTCTAAACAAACGATCTAAATCGATCAAGCGGATATACTAGACATTCTTGACTATTTTCAAATTGTTATCTTCCTCTAAAATGTTAGCATTGTTCCCGTTTTGGCTCTCCTCCTCATTTTTAATATACTGGTGGGTACAAACTACAGAATAGAACGCATTTCATGTATGGAAATATAAAACTTGATATCAAAATAGTAAATACATAAATTAATATCAAGTCGACAAGAATTAGTTACAGAATTATCGGTTATTAACTTGTACCATTACAAATAAGTTTGTATGGAGAACTGTAGCAAACTTATTATTTATCTGACAGATATTGTCGCAGCGATATTTCACGATCCCCTAAATAAGACCCATCATTTATTTAAAAACATAATCGATAAAAGCTCTCTCAATTCCTCCAGACGGTGCGCACCTACTTCAGAGGTTTATTTGACCCATTTGGCCCTTCTCCAATATCTTTTATTGCGTCTGTTTTATTGACAAAGCCTTAAGGGCGATTACCAAGGGAAAGGGGGAGCTTTTACGCAAACAGTTTCCGTGTTAAGTTACGTAAGGGAGGCGGATTTACAATTAGCGTTTAAAGAAAACAAACGCGGGTGCTTTACGACTTCCGGGACTGTTCAAGACCGAAGATGCGTTTATTACCCCGCCAAAGGGTTGTTTCGGTTTATGATTGCGTAACGGAAGTGACAGGAGGAACAAGCGCATTCACCTTAACATATGCATACAAGATAAAGACCACCGATGGGCGAACATAGCGAGGCTTGTTATTTTATTTCGCTTGGCACACTGGCAACAGAATAAGAGAATTTATTATTAAAGATACGCTTTTCCTCGCTAACTAAAAAAATACTTCTCCCCCGAGCGTCGCGTCGGCTTCATTTGTGCGTATGTTTATTAACAGTGGCTCCATATACGCCTCGTCTTATAACAATATTTACATACCGTGAGAAAAGCAGTAGTTTGTTTTACATAACCGTCTTAAGTTTTAAAGTGGCATATGGCATTCGGTCTGTTACTGCTACTCGGCGAGATTAAATAACTCGAGGATTTATCATAATTTCATATTTTTTTGCCCCTTGACATTTCGCGCAGTTATAATTTTTTCCCTGCCATTTGCAGTTTACGTCGTGATTGCCGCTTGAATTTTTATAACATTATTACGCTTAATATGTCTCAGATAACAGAAAGGCAGCCGCTATAACTTCCGAGTACGAATAAAAGTGTATGTCTTTTGGTGAAAAAAATTTGATCCATCAGCTCAATTCTTAGCTAATGATTACCATAACTTTGCTGTTTTAGCAAAGCGTCAAAATATAAATAGACTACTTTGTTACAGACCAAGTTTAGTTTTAATCATTTGTAGATGACGCCTTCAAAATTGTGTTGTTTGGTGACTCCATGTACGGTGTTTATGTTTACCTGTGTGTGTTGCTAGAATCGAGACCAGGCGCCTCAGTTCTACGATTAGGTAAAAAAAACAAATTTCAAGTGGCACTCCAATACCATGACATATATAATAACAAACAGACTCAGATAAAAAGTTATATGATAAGTATTAGTTAGAGATTAATGTTATCAATTTTAAATTTATTTTATTTTATATATAAATTGCTTAAATCGCCTAGATTTTTTTACCTATTTACTATTTTATTATCGAGTTTTATATTTCCATACAAGCAATGCATTCTATTCTGCAGTTTGTACCCACACTCAAGTACATTTAAAAGATGTGGGAGTTCAAATTTTAGAGGAAGACAAACCATTTATAATTAGCTAAGAACTCCTACTACGTATAACTATTCCAGATCCATTTTACTTTTGGCCAAAGGTGTTTCTAGAAATGGATTCAGCTATAAGAAGAAGGTATCTCTAAAAGGGAGAACAGATAGCACACATTTTAGAGGAAGACAAACTATTTATAAATAGTTAAAAAGTCTTTGATTTCGCTAGATCGATTTAATAATTCCAAAAAAATATATGTAACATTTACGAGAAAGGATATTACATTTTAGAGGTAGATAAGCCCTTTATAAGTAACCAAGGCATGTCTCGTATCATCATACGGCTTTAGATCGATTCTATATCCGCGGTCAACAGGTTTCTCTAAGAAATAACAAAATAAGCTACCTCTAAAAGAAGATGGTGCTCAAGTTTTCGAGGAAGTTAACACATTTTTAATTAGTTAAGAATTCCTATTGTGTATAACTACATATTTTAAACCGATCTTATACCTTCAGTGAAAGGTTTCTCCTGAAAAATTACAAGAACAAAATTGTCCTATACATGGGAAGAAAGTATCTCTAAAAAGAAGCAGAAATGGGATCTTAAATATAGGGGAAGACAAACTATTTAATAATACTTAAAACTTCTTTGAGTTCGCTAAATCGAATTAACACTCTGGCCGCTGGTTTCATAAACAATTACAATTATCCTTAAAAACGCAGAGAAAGGATATTCAAATTTAGGTCGATTCTATATCTACCTGAGAAATTATAAAATAAACTACCTCCAAACAAGGTGGCGCTCAAATTTTAGATGAAGACAAACCATTTATCAGTAGTTAAGAAATATTATTTTATTTATGGCCTCGGGCAAAGTTTTTCCTACCAAATTACCAAAATAAAATTTTCAGCTTTTTTACAAAGTAGTTAGCAGAATATCGAAGTATCCATATTTATAAATAGTTAATAATTCAGTACCTAGTACTTTTCTAGATCGATTTCACACCCCGCATTGTAGTATAAAATGAAAATGAAAGTACCCATAAACAGAGTAATAAAAATATTAAATTTAGAGGTAGATAAGATAGTTAGGATAGTTCATATCTTGCCACTCTGATTCGATAATATATTCACAATCAATGGGTTCCTCTTTAAATAATTATCGAGAAAAATGTACCTCTAAAATAGGGATGCAGGGAAACAGTATTTTAGAGGTAGCTAAACCATCTATAATTAGTTAAGAATGTCTAGCATGACTGTAAATCTACGAAATTCATTTATACAAGTGGGTTTTTTTCTAAAAAATTACAAGAACAAAAATGTCCTACAAATGGGAAGATAAGGGAAAGATAAACAGGATCTTAAACTTTAGAGGAAGACAAACTATTTAATGTTAGTTTAAAAATGTTTGACTATTTATAAGTAGCTCACATATATGACAAATTTAGGTTGATTCTATATCTACAGTCGACAAATTTATGTGAGGAATTACAAAATAAAGTACCTCTAAAAAAGTGTCGCCCAAATTTTAGGGGAAGACAAACCATTTATAAATAGTAGTTAAGAAATATTATTCTATTTATGGCCTCGGGTCAAAGTTCTCTCCACAAAATTACCAAAACAAAATTTTCAGTTATTTTACAAAGTAGTTAAAACAATATTGATGTATCCATATTTATAAGTAGTTAATAATTTAGTAGTATTTTTCCAGATCGATTTAACACCCCACATGGTAGTATAAAGTTAAAATGAAAGTACCCATAAACAGGGTAGGTAATAAAAATATAAAATTTTAGAGGTAGATAAACCATTTATAATTAGTTAAGATAGTTACTATCTTGCATAGCCACTCTGATTCGATAACTTATTCACAGTCAATGGGTTCCTCTTTGAATAATTATCGAGAAAAATGTACCTCTAAAATAGGGATGCAGGGAAACAGTATTTTAGAGGTAGCTAAACCATCTATAATTAGTTAAGAATGTCTAGCATGACTGTAAATCTACGAAATTCATTTATACAAGTAGGTTTTTTTCTAAAAAATTACAAGAACAAAATTGTCCTACAAATAGAAAGATAAGGGAAGGATAAACAGCATCTTAAACTTAAGAGAAAAAGACTATTTAATATTAGTTAAAAATTCTTTGATTATTTATAAGTAGCTCATATATATGACATATAGGTTGATTCTATATCTACAGTCAACAAATTTATCTGAGGAATTACAAAATAAGCTACCTCTAAAAAGGTGGCGCTCAAATTTTAGAGGAAGACAAATCATTTATAAGTCGTTAATAAATATTATTTTATTTATGGCTCGGTCAAAGTTTTTTTCTACAAAATTACCAAAATGAAATTATCAGTTTTTTTTTACAAAGTAGGTAGTACAAAAAAATATCTATGTATCCATATTTATAAATAGTTAATAATTTAGTACCTAGTACTTTTCTAGGTCGACTTCACAGCCCGCATTGTAGTATAAAATTAAAATGAAAGTACCCATAAACAGAGTAATAAAAATATTAAATTTAGAGGTAGTTAAGCCATTTATAATTAGTTAGGATAGTTAATATCTTGCCACTCTGATTCGATAATATATTCACAATCAATGGGTTCCTCTTTAAATAATTATCGAGAAAAATGTACCTCTAAAATAGGTATGCAGGGAAACAGTATTTTAGAGGTAGCTAAACCATCTATAATTAGTTAAGAATGTCTAGCATGACTGTAAATCTACGAAATTCATTTATACAAGTAGGTTCTCTAAAAAATTACAAGAACGAAATTGTCCTACAAATGGGAAGATAAGGGAAAAATAAACAGGATCTTAAACTTTAGAGGAAGACAAACTATTTAATATTAGTTTAAAAATGTTTGACTATTTATAAGTAGCTCATATATATGACAAATTTAGGTTGATTCTATATCTACAGTCAACAAATTTATGTGAGGAATTACAAAATAAAGTACCTCTAAAAAAGTGTCGCCCAAATTTTAGGGGAAGACAAACCATTTATAAATAGTTAAGAAATATTATTCTATTTATGGCCTCGGTCAAAGTTCTCTCCACAAAATCACCAAAACAAACTTTTCAGTTATTTTACAAAGTAGTTAGAAGAGTATTGATGTATCCATATTTATAAGTAGTTAATAATTTAGTAGTATTTTTCCAGATCGATTTAACACCCCACATGGTAGTATAAAATTAAAATGAAAGTACCCATAAACAGGGTAGGTACTAAAAATATAAAATTTTAGAGGTAGATAAACCATTTATAATTAGTTAAGATAGTTATTATCTTGCATAGCCACTCTGATTCGATAATTTATTTAGTCAATGGGTTCTCTTTGAATAATTATCGAGAAAAATGTACCTCTAAAATAGGGATGCAGGGAAACAGTATTTTAGAGGTAGCTAAACCATCTATAATTAGTTAAGAATGTCTAGCATGACTGTAAATCTACGAAATTCATTTATACAAGTAGGTTTTTTTGTAAAAAATTACAAGAACAAAATTGTCCTACAAATGGAAAGATAAGGGAAGGATAAACAGCATCTTAAACTTAAGAGAAAAAGACTATTTAATATTAGTTAAAAATTCTTTGATTATTTATAAGTAGCTCATATATATGACATATAGGTTGATTCTATATCTACAGTCAACAAATTTATCTGAGGAATTACAAAATAAGCTACCTCTAAAAAAGGTGGCGCTCAAATTTTAGAGGAAGACAAATCATTTATAAGTCGTTAATAAATATTATTTTATTTATGGCTCGGTCAAAGTTTTTTTCTACAAAATTACCAAAATGAAATTATCAGTTTTCTTTTACAAAGTAGGTAGTACAAAAAAATATCTATGTATCCATATTTATAAATAGTTAATAATTTAGTACCTAGTACTTTTCTAGGTCAACTTCACAGCCCGCATTGTAGTATAAAATTAAAATGAAAGTACCCATAAATAGAGTAATAAAAATATTAAATTTAGAGGTAGTTAAGCCATTTATAATTAGTTAGGATAGTTCATATCTTGCCACTCTGATTCGATAATATATTCACAATCAATGGGTTCCTCTTTAAATAATTATCGAGAAAAATGTACCTCTAAAATAGGTATGCAGGGAAACAGTATTTTAGAGGTAGCTAAACCATCTATAATTAGTTAAGAATGTCTAGCATGACTGTAAATCTACGAAATTCATTTATACAAGTAGGTTTTCTAAAAAATTACAAGAACGAAATTGTCCTACAAATGGGAAGATAAGGGAAAAATAAACAGGATCTTAAACTTTAGAGGAAGACAAACTATTTAATATTAGTTTAAAAATGTTTGACTATTTATAAGTAGCTCATATATATGACAAATTTAGGTTGATTCTATATCTACAGTCAACAAATTTATGTGAGGAATTACAAAATAAAGTACCTCTAAAAAGTGTTGCCCAAATTTTAGAGGAAGACAAACCATTTATAAATAGTTAGGGAATATTATTTTATTTATGGCCTCAGTCAAAGTTTTCTCCACAAAATCACCAAAACAAACTTTTCAGTTATTTTACAAAGTAGTTAGAAGAGTATTGATGTATCCATATTTATAAGTAGTTAATAATTTAGTAGTATTTTTCCAGATCGATTTAACACCCCACATGGTAGTATAAAATTAAAATGAAAGTACCCATAAACAGGGTAGGTACTAAAAATATAAAATTTTAGAGGTAGATAAACCATTTATAATTAGTTAAGATAGTTATTATCTTGCATAGCCACTCTGATTCGATAATTTATTTAGTCAATGGGTTCTCTTTGAATAATTATCGAGAAAAATGTACCTCTAAAATAGGGATGCAGGGAAACAGTATTTTAGAGGTAGCTAAACCATCTATAATTAGTTAAGAATGTCTAGCATGACTGTAAATCTACGAAATTCATTTATACAAGTAGGTTTTTTTCTAAAAAATTACAAGAACAAAATTGTCCTACAAATGGAAAGATAAGGGAAGGATAAACAGCATCTTAAACTTAAGAGAAAAAGACTATTTAATATTAGTTAAAAATTCTTTGATTATTTATAAGTAGCTCATATATATGACATATAGGTTGATTCTATATCTACAGTCAACAAATTTATCTGAGGAATTACAAAATAAGCTACCTCTAAAAAAGGTGGCGCTCAAATTTTAGAGGAAGACAAATCATTTATAAGTCGTTAATAAATATTATTTTATTTATGGCTCGGTCAAAGATTTTTTCTACAAAATTTCCAAAATAAAATTATCAGTTTTTTTTTACAAAGTAGTACAAAAGAATATCTATGTATCCATATTTATAAATAGTTAATAATTCAGTACCTAGTACTTTTCTAGATCGACTTCACAGCTCGCATTGTAGTATAAAATTAAAATGAAAGTACCCATAAACAGAGTAATAAAAATATTAAATTTAGAGGTAGATAAGCCATTTATAATTAGGATAGTTCATATCTTGCCACTCTGATTCGATAATATATTCACAATCAATGGGTTCCTCTTTAATTAATTATCGAGAAAAATGTACCTTTAAAATAGGGATGCAGGGAAAGAGTATTTTAGAGGTAGCTAAACCATCTATAATTAGTTAAGAATGTCCAGCATGACTGTAAATCTACGAAATTCATTTATACAAGTAGGTTATTTTCTAAAAAATTACAAGAACAAAATTGTCCTACAAATGGGAAGATAAGGGAAAGATAAACAGGATCTTAAACTTTAGAGGAAGACAAACTATTTAATATTAGTTTTAAAATGTTTGACTATTTATAAGTAGCTCATAATATGACAAATTTAGGTTGATTCTATATCTACAGTCGACAAATTTATGTGAGGAATTACAAAATAAAGTACCTCTAAAAAAGTGTCGCCCAAATTTTAGGGGAAGACAAACCATTTATAAATAGTAGTTAAGAAATATTATTCTATTTATGGCCTCGGGCAAAGTTCTCTCCACAAAATTACCAAAACAAACTTTTCAGTTATTTTACAAAGTAGTTAGAAGAGTATTGATGTATCCATATTTATAAGTAGTTAATAATTTAGTAGTATTTTTCCAGATCGATTTAACACCCCACATGGTAGTATAAAATTAAAATGAAAGTACCTACCCATAAACAGGGTAGGTAATAAAAATATAAAATTTTAGAGGTAGATAAACCATTTATAATTAGTTAAGATAGTTAATATCTTGCATAGCCACTCTGATTCGATAACTTATTCACAGTCAATTGGTTCCTCTTTGAATTATTATCGAGAAAAATGTACTTCTAAAATAGGGATGCAGGCAAACCGTATTTTAGAGGTAGCTGAACCACTTATAACTAGTATTGTTACAAGTTTATAAAAAATAACCGATAATGCTGTAAAGTCGAATTCATTTTTGTACCGCAGATAAAAAATTACCGACAAAGGAACACGTGCGGCGGCTTGTTTGAACGTTAAAGAGGCCGCGTTTCTGCTTTGTAAATGCGGCATTTTTTCCCTGCTTTACAAAAATTAAATGAACTATAACGAATTTTTCTCGACTTAAGCTGTGGGAGAAAATTATGAATTTCAACATGTATTAAAGAAACGTACGTCGTATAAGTGAAAGAAATAACAAGTAAACTTATCGGTAGTATTGTTACAAGTCCCGCGACGAACTTTTATTGGCCTAATGATATTTGTTAGATAATATATTGATAGCTGTGAGGCAAGTGATGGGTTTCAACGCAAGAAAAATGTATGTCGTTAGATAAATCGATGGAAGTAACACAGACCTCCATTAACTTTCCCGAGATGTTGAACGTTGTTTGGTTTATTCAGTTCCGAAGTGGAAAAATAAATCCGAACCAAGTCACGCCATGCAAAGCCAACTATGCGTTTCGTGCTTATCACTTCCATTAACTAGCCGCTAGCCGAGTAAAAAAAATTCATTGTATAAACATGAGCTAATAAAATTATAATAACGTAAAAAAAAAAATTGAAAACAATCACGAGCACGATGATTACTCATTGTTGTTCTTCGAAATATTTTTCTAGAAAATTATCTGCCGTATTAATTAAAACGATGCAAAACAATCGGGTAATGATGTATTGTTATGACGAAAGCTATTTTACTTGCGGCACGCCCCCTGCTCTGCTCTTTTGCGATGTTCGTTTTTGTGCGACCATTAGGGAGATATAATGAATTTTTTTTTTTTTTACTTGAACTTTTAGTCGATAATGTGTTGAAAAGTAGGTACGTAGTCTTTCTATAGGTATGGACTGTCAAAAGAATTCGAGCGGCCTTTTATCCTCAATACGGTTGGGCCCCATTCGGACGTTAAACCTGTTCCAGCCCTACAGGTAACTCTCGACGCACCTTTTAGCGGTTTTAAAAAGGGCAAGTGGGTTGGAGCATTCCTCGGACGGGTCCCTCGGATTTTTTCATAATGAACGGTCACGTAGCACGGTTACCGAATTTTCTACCTTTTATTTTGGTCGTGTCCTGTTTTACGGTTTGACTTTTTTCTTTATGCACAGCGAATGGGGTTGGAGCTATAATTATCCACTTGCCATTTCAAATTATATTCGAATATCGTGAGTACGGCCGAAATGTTCTTCTCCTGGTAAATTGGGGTGGGCGTGGCAACGATACAGGGTGTAATGATCATGTTGCTGCTGTTAAAAATTCAGTTTTGACGGACTCTCTAGTACGTTCAATTTTTGGAAAAACCACCGAAAAAAAATTTTTCAAAATGTTTTAGATCACGCCAAAACCGTTAAAATGTACTTCTCAACCTCCGAGGTCAGGGCTTGTTTATTTATCGGCTCCGGCATTTTTCCTTTATTTAGGTTACTATCTAAGTATGTTAATATTATACATTATACGACTACTTAACATAACAAAATAATATAAAATACTGTTAACTATTAAATTAACGTTATGAGCCCGAACGAGCTCCCGGCTCGCTTGAAATTAGCAATTTATCGTAGATATCAACGTCCTTGAACACCTTTATAATTAGATCAGATTATTTCATTGTTTAAAAAATTATTATTCAATTTTATCTAACTAAACATGTGAAATTTATTTATTGCCGGGTTTAATCGCCTTCTGATACACTGCTCGACGTAAAGCAACCCACGAAATCGTCTTGTCGACGTACTAAACGTACCAGTGCATGATTTTGTTCGAATCTTCCTCAGGGTACTTTTAGCTTCCCCAGACTTCCACGAATTTCCCTAGACTTCCTTCAAACTTTGTCAACCTTCCTCAGACTACCCTCAAATTTCCTTGACCTTCTCCAGACTTCTTGGAACATCCTCAGCCTTCCTCAAGCTATTTTTGGCTTCCCCAGACTTCCTAGAATTTCCACAGACTTCCTTAAAACTTTATCAAGGTTTCTCAGATCCTATGGAACTTTGTTCAGGCCTCCTCAAGCTTCCCCAGATTTCCTCAAGCTTCCTTAGACTTCTTCACGTTGCTCTTAGCTTCTCCAGACTTCCTTCAAACTTTTCCAAGCTTCCTCAGACTTCCTGGAACTTTCCTCAGACCTCCTCGAGCGTCCCCAGATTTCCTCAAACTTCCTTAGACTATCCTCAAATTTCCTTCGGCCTCTCCAGACTTCTTGGAACATCCTCAGCCTTTCTCAGGCTATTTTTGGCTTCCCCAGACTTTGTCGAATTTTCCCAGACTTCCTTCAAGCTTTGCCAAGCTTCCTGAAATTTTCTTGAACTTCCTTCAGGCCTCCTCGAGCGTCCCCAGATTTCCTCAAGCTTCCTTAGACTACCCTCTAATTTCCTTCAGCTTCTCCGGACTTCTTAGAACATACTCAGCCTTTCTCAGGCTATTTTTAGCTTCCCTAGACCTCCTCGAATTTCTCCAGACTTCCTTCAGGCTTTGTCAGGGTTCCTCAGGCCTCCTGTAAATTTTCTCAGGCCTCCCCGAGCGTCCCCAGATTTCCTCCAGCTTCCTTAGACTACCTTCAAATTTCTTTGAGTTTCTCCAGACTTCTTGGAACATCCTTTAACTTCTTCACGTTGCTTTTAGCTTCCCTAGACTTCCTTCAAACTTTTCCAAGCTTCCTCAGACTTCCTGGAACTTTCCTCAGACCTCCTCGAGCGTCCCCAGATTTCCTCAAACTTCCTTAGACTATCCTCAAATTTCTTTCGGCCTCTCCAGACTTCTTGGAACATCCTCAGCCTTTCTCAGGCTATTTTTAGCTTCCCCAGACTTTCTCGAATTTTCCCAGACTTCCTTCAAGCTTTGTCAAGCTTCCTGAAATTTTCTGGAACCTCACTCAGGCCTCCTCGAGCGTCCCCAGATTTCCTCAAGCTTCCTTAGACTACCCTCTAATTTCCTTCAGCTTCTCCGGACTTCTTAGAACATACTCTGTCTTTCTCAGGCTATTTTTAGCTTCCCTAGACCTCCTCGAATTTCTCCAGACTTACTTCAGGCTTTGTCAGGGTTCCTCAGACCTCCTGTAAATTTTCTCATGCCTCCCCGAGCGACCCCAGATTTCCTCCAGCTTCCTTAGACTACCTTCAAATTTCTTTGAGTTTCTCCAGACTTCTTGGAACATCCTTAAACTTCTTCACGTTGCTTTTAGCTTCCCTAGACTTCCTTCAAACTTTGCCCAAGCTTCCTCAGACTTCCTGGAACTTTCCTCAGACCTCCTCGAGCATCCCCAGATTTCTCAAGCTTCCTTAGACTATCCTCAAATTTCCTTCGGCTTCTCCAGACTTCTTGGAACATCCTCAGCCTTTCTCGAATTTCCTCAGACTTCCTTCAAGCTTTGTCAAGCATCCTAAAATTTCCTGGAACTTTCCTCAGGCCTCCTCGAGCTTCCTCAAGCTTCCTTAGACTACCTTCAAATTTCCTTGAGCTGCTCCAGACTTCTTGGAACATCCCCAGTTTTCTTCGAATTTTCTCAGAATTCCTCGAACCTCCTCAGACCAACTAATCGAATCAGAGCAATTTTAAACACTTGCACGTGCTTTATTCTTTTCTTGACCTTTTATTTCGCATTTAAATCATTAACAAATATCACTTGCAGTTCCAAGACTTTCAACACTTGAACCCAAGCACCTAATCATAACTAATTATGATGTCCTTACATCACACAGGCAGATGTTTGGCAAACATTGCGACTTTTAAGATGAAATTTGTTTGTATAATTAACACATAAACTCTGACTTTCTCTCTGAACTATCAAATCATCGTGTCCTAGCTTAAATTAGAATTTTGTTATTTTTAATTTACTCATACGGACGTGGTTTTATACGCATCGCGCATGTGGCACTTGAAAACCCGAAGTTAAAGATCCGATTCGATAAGTAATTGATAAATTTAAACCAGTCGATTTAATCGCCAGCGCATTCATCAGCTGATGATACTTTATAGTCTTGTTTATAGTAGTCCGTAATTTTCATAGTATAACAACTTCCACTCACCGTTAAACCACACTTTGGCCGGAAAACTCACAAGAAGGCTGGGGAAGCTAAAAGAAGCCTGAGAAAGTTTGAAGGAAGTCTGAGGAAACTCGAGAAACTTTGAAGTAAATTTGGAAAACCTTGGGGAGTTTGAAGGAAGTCTGTGGAAATTCCAGAAAGTCTGGGGATGCTTAATGATTTATGAGGAAGTTTCAAGAAAGTCTGGAAGAGTTACAGGAAGTCTAGGGAAGCTACAAGAAGCCTGGGAAAGTTTGGAGGAAGTCTGAGGATACTTGAGAAAATTGAAATAAGTCTGGGGAATCTTGAGGAAGTTTAAAGGAAGTCTGTGGAAGTTGTAGAGTCTGGGGATGCTTAATGATTTTTGAGGAAGTTTGATGAAAGTCCGGAAAACTCACAAGAAGTCTGGGGAAGCTAAAAGAAGCCTGAGAAAGTTTGAAGGAAGTCTGAGGAAACTCGAGAAACTTTGAAGTAAATTTGGAAAACCTTGGGGAGTTTGAAGGAAGTCTGTGGAAATTCCAGAAAGTCTGGGGATGCTTAATGATTTATGAGGAAGTTTCAAGAAAGTCTGGAAGAGTTACAGGAAGTCTAGGGAAGCTACAAGAAGCCTGGGAAAGTTTGGAGGAAGTCTGAGGATACTTGAGAAAATTGAAATAAGTCTGGGGAATCTTGAGGAAGTTTAAAGGAAGTCTGTGGAAGTTGCAGAGTCTGGGGATGCTTAATGATTTTTGAGGAAGTTTGATGAAAGTCCGGAAAACTCACAAGAAGTCTGGGGAAGCTAAAAGAAGCCTGAGAAAGTTTGAAGGAAGTCTGAGGAAACTCGAGAAACTTTGAAGTAAATTTGGAAAACCTTGGGGAGTTTGAAGGAAGTCTGTGGAAATTCCAGAAAGTCTGGGGATGCTTAATGATTTATGAGGAAGTTTCAAGAAAGTCTGGAAGAGTTACAGGAAGTCTAGGGACGCTACAAGAAGCCTGGGAAAGTTTGAAGGAAGTCTGAGGATACTTGAGAAAATTGAAATAAGTCTGGGGAATCTTGAGGAAGTTTAAAGGAAGTCTGTGGAAGTTGTAGAGTCTGGGGATGCTTAATGATTTTTGAGGAAGTTTGATGAAAGTCCGGAAAACTCACAAGAAGTCTGGGGAAGCTAAAAGAAGCCTGAGAAAGTTTGAAGGAAGTCTGAGGAAACTCGAGAAACTTTGAAGTAAATCTGGGAAACCTTGGGGAGTTTGAAGAAAGTCTGTGAAAATTCCAGAAAGTCTGGGGATGCTTAATGATTTATGAGGAAGTTTCAAGAAAGTCTGGAAGAGTTACAGGAAGTCTAGGGACGCTTCAAGAAGCCTGGGAAAGTTTGGAGGAAGTCTGAGGATACTCAATAAAATTGAAATAAGTCCGAGGAACCTTGAGGGAGTTTGAAGGAAGTCTGTGGAAGTTTCGGGAAGTCTGGGGATGCTCAATGATTTTTTTGGAAGTTTCAAGGAAGTCCGGAAAACTTACAGGAAGGCTAGGAAAACTAAAAGAAGCCTGAGAAAGTTTGAGGGAAGTCAGAGGAACCTTTTGTGCTAAGTTAAATAATTTTTAATTTAAATATTTGTTTTTCTTTGAACGAATTCTGTTATGTAATTCAATGTTTTATAACATGTAGTTATGAAAAGTAGTTGTTTTAACTTGAAAAATTTTTTGGGTTCGATATAAACCGGAATTTACTTAATTACACGTGCGTTCCTACAACCAAGGTGGCATCATCAGGAGATGTACTTGCAACAATTATTAAGAAAGTTATTTGCTGGCAATTTTCGTGTGAACCATAAATCGAGGAGCTGATCAATGTAACCAGGCTGCTAATAATTGAAAGAACCCGTGAGAATTTTAATTTATTTAATTCCATAACTTTTTACGACCATCAAGTTCACACGCTGGGCGCCAAAAAAACGTGTTTTTTGGATGTAACTGTATAAAAATAAGTCCGCTGCTCACGCACGTGTTGTCTACGGCCGAGGCGAATTAATCACCACATCACCTAGGTAAATGTTTAGTAAATAACTGAGACTAAATTTAGCCCGTCTGAAATTTTGCCAATATTTATTTATAATAATTTTAGAAACAACGCAGCGAAATAAATAAACGTTTTGACCCACATTTTTAACAACCCAAGCAGAATTTTGCAACCGCATAAGCAAAAACTAATCACAATTAAATGTAGAAATCAAAAATAACGCTGGCAAAAAATTGTTGCAACATTTTTTTATCCCAAAAAAAAAGCTTAAGGATACCGCTTACCGTTTCAAAAGGGTGCCTAGGATAATCAAATCGCTATTCCATTTTTTACAAACACTAGTAGTAGTTGTCACACAAAAACAATTAACGCACAGTAACTGGATAAAACAAACCAAAAAAAAAGCACCACGATTAAATATTAAGTAACCTGGATACACACTTTACATAAACATTTAATAACTTGGTAAGTATCACGAAGTGTGGCCCGCGGTCAGTTCGAATTTTTTAATGTTTACATTCCCCGGCTCGGGAGTGAATGGTGTGTACTGTGCACAGGTGCTGCTCGGTACTTTCCCAGCGCCTCGAACGTTACGCAGCGCTGCCGTCGACGACACTGAGCGCGCTCTCCGAGCGTAGTAGCCGAGCATCCGCAAAGTAGAATGGAGCAAAGATGATCGACTCCGAGTGGGCCGCGGCACGCAGCGATCGCCACCTGAAATCGCTGAAGGGCCGACGCAATTTTGACAAAATAAAAACGCATTAAGTAGTCGATACTGGTTGTTTATATAGCTAACTAGATTTTTGTGTACATTCTCTATGTAAATAGATAACTAAAATATATATCTAACCTCCACAAGGATACACTTAGAAATAAAAAGAATGTAAATAACGGATAATATAAATTTAAAAAATATATATATAAATCTAACCTCCTACTCTATATCTAATCTCCATAGAGATAGAGGTAAAGCTAGCGGCAATGTAAATAGAGATAGAATGTAAATAGAATAGATATATTGTAAATCTACACCTTCACAGAGTAAATCTAACGTCCTTGTAGATAAAGATAAAGCTAGAGATAATGTAAATCCAGATAGAATGTAAAGTAAAACAGAATGTATATAGAATAGATATATTGTAAATCTAAACCTCCATAGAGTAAATCTAACCTCCATAGATATAAAGATAAAGTTAGAGATAATGTAAATAGAGAAAGAATGTAAATAGAATAGATAAAAGGCACATCTAACCTCCATTGGAATAGAGAAGAGATAGAAATAGTGTAAATAGTGATAGCAAATAGAATAGAGAGTACAGAGTAAATCTAACCTTCATTAAGATAGAGAACTAGAGATAATGTAAATCCAAACCTTCATAGAGTAAATATATAGAGACAGAGAATAGATAAAATGTAAATCTAGCCTCCACGGAGATAGAAGTAGAAGTAATAATGTTAATAGAGAAAGAATGTAATGTAAAAGATAGAAGGTAAATAGAATAGATAAAATGTAAATGTAAACCCCCATAGAGTAAATTTTCCATAAGAAAAGAGATAAAGCTTAGGGATAATGTAAATAGAGATGGAATGTAATCTCTAATAGAAGAGTGTAAGTATATAAAATAAATATAACATAATTCTAACCTCCATAGAAATAGAGATGAAGCTAGAGAAATGTAAATAGATATAGAATGTAGCATAAAAGACAGAATGTAAATAGAATATAGAATAGATCTCACTCTAATATTCATAGAGTAGATCTAACCTTAGTAGAAATACAAATAAAGATAGATAAAATGTAAATATAACATCCATAACAAATCTAAAACTCCATAGAGTAAATCTAACCTCCATAGAGATAGAGATAAAACTCGAAATAATGTAAATAGAGAAAGAATGTAAATAGAATAGATAAAATATAAATCTAACCTCCAGAGAGATGGAGATAAAACTAGCGACAATGTAAATATAAATAGAGATATAATGTAAATCTAAACCTACATAGAGATACAGATAAAGTTAGGGATAATGTAAACAAAGAAAGAATGTAAATAGAATAGATAAAATGTAAATCTAACATCCATAGGGATAGACATAGAAATAGTGTAAATAGAGAAAGCAAATAGAATAGATATAATATAAATATAACCTCCATAGAGTAAATCTAACCTTCATTAAGATAGAGAACTAGAGATAATGTAAATAGATATAGAATGTAATGTATGAGATATAATGTAAATCCATACTTTCATAGAGTAAATACATAGATAGAGAATAGATAAAATGTAAATCTAGCCTTCACAGAGATAGAAGTAGAAATAATAATGTTAATAGAGAAAGAATGTAATGTAAAAGATAGAAGGTAAATAGAATATATAAAATGTAAATGTAAATAGAATAAATCCAACCTCCATAGAAGTAGAGGTAAAGCTTAAAGACAATGTAAATAGAGATAGAATGTAGTATAAAAGACGGAATTTAAATAGAATAGAACTCAATCTAATATTCATAGAGTAGATATAATTTCAGTAGAAAATGGATAAAGATAGAGATAAAGTAAAAAGAAGAAAAATGTAAATAGAGTGAATAAAACGTAAATATAACATCCATATCAAATCTAAACTTCCATAGAGTAAATCTAACCTCCATAGAGATAGAGATAAAACTCGAAATAATGTAAATAGAGAAAGAATGTAAATAGAATAGATAAAATATAAATAACTTCTATATAGTAAATCTAACCTCCAGAGATATGGAAATAAAACTAGCGACATTATAAATAAAGATAGAATGTTATGTAAGAGATAGAATAATGTACGAGATGAACGTAAATGGAATAGATATAGAGTACATCTAAACCTCCATAGAGTAAATCAACTTCCATAATGTAGATAGAGATAAAGCTAGCGACCATGTAAATAGAAGTAAAATGTAATATAAGAGACATAATGTAAATCTAAACCTCCATAGTGATAAATATAAAGCTAGAGACAACGTAAGAAAGAATGTAAATAGAATAGATAAAATATAAATCTAACCTCCAGAGAGATGGAGATAAAACTAGCGACAATGTAAATATAAATAGAGATATAATGTAAATCTAAACCTACATAGAGATACAGATAAAGTTAGGGATAATGTAAACAAAGAAAGAATGTAAATAGAATAGATAAAATGTAAATCTAGCATCCATAGGGATAGACATAGAAATAGTGTAAATAGAGAAAGCAAATAGAATAGATATAATATAAATATAACCTCCATAGAGTAAATCTAACCTTCATTAAGATAGAGAACTAGAGATAATGTAAATAGATATAGAATGTAATGTATGAAATATAATGTAAATCCATACTTTCATAGAGTAAATACATAGAAAGAGAATAGATAAAATGTAAATCTAGCCTCCACAGAGATAGAAGTAGAAATAATAATGTTAATAGAGAAAGAATGTAATGTAAAAGATAGAAGGTAAATAGAATATATAAAATGTAAATGTAAATAGAATAAATCCAACCTCCATAGAAGTAGAGGTAAAGCTTAAAGACAATGTAAATAGAGATAGAATGTAGTGTAAAATACGAAATTTAAATAGAATAGAGCTCAATCTAATATTCATAGAGTAGATCTAATTTCAGTAGAAAAATGGATAAAGATAGAGATAAAGTATATAGAGGAAAAATGTAAATAGAGTGAATAAAACGTACATATAACATCCATATCAAATCTAAACTTCCATAGAGTAAATCTAACCTCCATAGAGATAGATATAAAACTCGAAATATTGTAAATAGAGAAAGAATGTAAATAAAATAGATAAAATATAAATAACTTCTATATAGTAAATCTAACCTCCAGAGATATGGAAATAAAACTAGCGACATTATAAATAAAGATAGAATGTTATGTAAGAGATAGAATAATGTACGAGATGAACGTAAATGGAATAGATATAGTTTACATCTAAACCTCCATAGAGTAAATCAACCTCCATAATGTAGATAGGGATAAAGCTAACGATCATGTAAATAGAATCAAAATGTAATATAAGAGACATACTGTAAATCTAAACCTCCATAGTGTAAGTGTAACCTCCATAGTGATAAATATAAAGCTAGAGGCAATGTAAGAAAGAATGTAAATAGAATAGATAAAATATAAATTCAACATCCATAGGGATAGACATAGAAATAGTGTAAATAGAGAAAGTAAATAATATAGATAAAATATAAATATTACCTCCATAGAGTAAATCTAGCCTTCAATAAGATAGAGGTAAAACTAGAGATAATGTAAATAGATATAGAATATATGTATGAGATAGAATGTAAAATAAAATGTAATTTTAGAGATAGAAGTAGAAATAATAATGTTAATAGAGAAAGAATATAAATAGAATAGATAAAAATATAATTCTAACCCCCCCCATAGAGTAACGTAACATCCATAGAATGGAGGTAAAGCTAGACAGAATGTAAATAAAGATATAATTTAATATAAGAGGTAGAATATAAATAAGATAGATAAAATGTGAATTTAACCTCCATGGAGTAAATTTAACCTCCATATAGATGGAGATATAGATATAGATGAATAGAAATAGATTGTAACGTAAGAGATAGAAGGTAAATAGAACAGATACAATGTAAATCAACTCCCATAGAGTAAACCTAACCTTCATAGAGAGAGATAAAGCTAAAGATAATGTAATAAAGATAGAATGTAATGTAAGAGATAAGTTTTCAACTGTGAGCAACTTCGTATATTAATTTTCCTCCTGGAAAACAGACCTGGGTGACCGGACTAATTGTAGCAGCTTGTGTTTATAACCCCTTCATGTGCGGAGAATCGATACACTGTAAGAGTAGTTTTGCGCAGAAAACTCGAATCCACCACTGCCACATATCCTCTGGAAACGTTGACCCAATAAAGTTCATGTTGCCCCTCATTCAACCCGCTCGCTCACGGCTTCGTTCATAGATTACTAACGTAAACACAAAATCCGTTTCAGGTTTGTTATTTCAGTTTTATTGAAAATAGACTAGGTGCAAACGGGCTTCTGCTTTTTAAAAACGGAACGTTTGTTGCCTGTTATAAAATATTCAAAATGGGCAACTCGGAAGAGTTTTCGAGTTTTTTGAGGTTAAGTGAACCACAAGTCCCTATTTTGGCCAAAAAAATACACTTATCCTATCGAAAAACACACTGAAACACTATAAGCACTCTAATACCGACTAAGTATTATCAGTAGAATATCACTCATTTACCACCACGCAAATGCTTTGGGTCACGGCGAGATACTAGATTTACCCTATGGAGGTTAGATATACATTTTATCTATTATATTTACATTTTTCTCTATTTACACTATTTCTATCTTTATCCTAATGGAGGTTAGATTAACATTTTATCTATTTCACTTACATTCTTTCTCTATTTACAGTATCTCTATTTCTATTGCTATTTCTATGGAGGTTATATGAGTATTTACTCTGTGGAGGTTAGATTCATTTAATAGAGGTTAGATATACTCTTTATCTATTCTATTCTCTATTTACATTATCTCTATCTTTATCCCTAGATCTGCGGAGGTTAAATTAACTCTGTACAGGTTAGATTTACATTATATCTGTTCTATTTACATTCTGTCTCTTACATTACATTATATCTCTAATTATTTTGTCTCTAGCTTTATTTTGATTCCTATGAAGGTTAGGTTACATTACATTCTATATGTCTCTATGGAGATCAAATTTACCCTATGTAGGTCAGATATACATTTCATCTATTCTCTTTACATTTTCCTCTATTTACACTATTTCTATCTCTACCGCTATCCCAATGAGGTTTACATTTTATGTATTCTATTTACATTATCTCTGTCTTTATCCCTAATTCTACGGAGGTTAGAGTTGCTCTGTGGAGGTTTGATTTACATTATATGTATTCTATTTACATTCTCTCTCTTATATTAAACTATATCTTTATTTACTTTATCTCTAGCTTATTTTGATTCCTACGGATGTTAAGATTTATATTATATCTATTCATTTACATTCTAATTTGTACAATACATTCTATCTATATCTATAGAGATTACATTTTTTACACTATTACATTGTCTCTATCTTTATCTATAATTCTTAGGAGGTGAGATTTACTCTGTGGAGGTTAGATTTGCGTTATATCTATTTACATTATGTCTCTTATTTTCTCTGTCTCTACTCTATGGAGATTTACAATATATCTATTCATTTAGATTTACATTTTATCTTCTACATTAAATCCTATTTCTATCTATGGAGGATAGATTTACCCTATGGAGATTGGATATACATTTTATCTATTCTATTTACAATTTTTCTCTATTTACACTATTTCTATCTTTATCCCTACTTTTACCGAGGTCAGATTTACTCTATGGAAGTTAGATTTACATTATTTCTATTCTATTTACATTCAGTCTCTTACATTGCATTATATCTTTATTTACTTTATCTCTATGGATATTTAGATTTACATTATGTTTATTCATCTACATTTTATCTTTTACATTACATTCTATCTCTAGCTCTATGAAGATTAGATTTAGCCTAGATATACATTGTATCTATTCTATTTACATTCATTCTCTATTTACATTATCTCTATTTTTATCCCTAATTCTATAGAGGTTAGATTATTTACATTCTGTTTCTTATATTACATTCTATCTCTATTTATTTTATCTCTAGCTTTATTTTAATTTACATTTTATCTATTCAATTTACATTATCTCTATTTTTATCCCTAATTCTACGAAGGTTAGATTTGCTCTGTGGAGGTTTGATTTACATTATATCTATTTTATTTACATTCTATCTCTATTTACTTTATCTCTAGCTTTATTTTGATTCCTATGGAGGTTAAATTTGCTCTATGAAGATTTACATTATATCTATTCATTTAGATTTACATATTATCTTCTACATTAAATCCTATTTCTATCTATGGAGGATAGATTTACCCTATGGAGATTGGATATACATTTTATCTATTCTATTTACAATTTATCTCTATTTACACTATTTCTATCTTTATCCCTACTTTTACCGAGGTCAGATTTACTCTATGGAAGTTAGATTTACATTATTTCTATTCTATTTACATTCAGTCTCTTACATTGCATTATATCTTTATTTACTTTATCTCTATGGATATTTAGATTTACGTTATGTTTATTCATCTACATTTTATCTTTTACATTACATTCTATCTCTAGCTCTATGAAGATTAGATTTAGCCTATGGAGGTTAGATATACATTGTATCTATTCTATTTACATTCGTTCTCTATTTACATTATCTCTATTTTTATCCCTAATTCTACGGAGGTTAGATTATTTACATTCTGTTTCTTATATTACATTCTATCTCTATTTACTTTATCTCTAGCTTTATTTTGATTTACATTTTATCTATTCTATTTACATTATCTCTATTTTTATCCCTAATTCTACGAAGGTTAGATTTGCTTTGTGGAGGTTTGATTTACATTATATCTATTTTATTTACATTCTATCTCTATTTACTTTATCTCTAGCTTTATTTTGATTCCTATGGAGGTTAAATTTGCTCTATGAAGATTTACATTATATCTATTCATTTAGATTTACATATTATCTTCTACATTAAATCCTATTTCTATCTATGGAGGATAGATTTACCCTATGGAGATTGGATATACATTTTATCTATTCTATTTACAATTTATCTCTATTTACACTATTTCTATCTTTATCCCTACTTTT
The DNA here is from genome assembly GCA_963680705.1 of Rhagium mordax. NCBI lineage: Eukaryota > Metazoa > Arthropoda > Insecta > Coleoptera > Cerambycidae > Rhagium > Rhagium mordax. The sequence goes on along the minus strand of OY796656.1, from coordinate 132,675,622 downwards.
ACCGAGGTCAGATTTACTCTATGGAAGTTAGATTTACATTATTTCTATTCTATTTACATTCAGTCTCTTACATTGCATTATATCTCTATTTACTTTATCTCTATGGATATTTAGATTTACATTATGTTTATTCATCTACATTTTATCTTTTACATTACATTCTATCTCTAGCTCTATGAAGATTAGATTTAGCCTATGGAGGTTAGATATACATTGTATCTATTCTATTTACATTCGTTCTCTATTTACATTATCTCTATTTTTATCCCTAATTCTACGGAGGTTAGATTATTTACATTCTGTTTCTTATATTACATTCTATCTCTATTTACTTTATCTCTAGCTTTATTTTGATTTACATTTTATCTATTCTATTTACATTATCTCTATTTTTATCCCTAATTCTACGAAGGTTAGATTTGCTTTGTGGAGGTTTGATTTACATTATATCTATTTTATTTACATTCTATCTCTATTTACTTTATCTCTAGCTTTATTTTGATTCCTATTGAGGTTAAATTTGCTCTATGAAGATTTACATGATATCTATTCATTTAGATTTACATTTTATCTTCTACATTAAATCCTATTTCTATCTATGGAGGATAGATTTACCCTATGGAGATTGGATATACATTTTATCTATTCTATTTACAATTTTTCTCTATTTACACTATTTCTATCTTTATCCCTACTTTTACCGAGGTCAGATTTACTCTATGGAAGTTAGATTTACATTATTTCTATTCTATTTACATTCAGTCTCTTACATTGCATTATATCTTTATTTACTTTATCTCTATGGATATTTAGATTTACGTTATGTTTATTCATCTACATTTTATCTTTTACATTACATTCTATCTCTAGCTCTATGAAGATTAGATTTAGCCTATGGAGGTTAGATATACATTGTATCTATTCTATTTACATTCGTTCTCTATTTACATTATCTCTATTTTTATCCCTAATTCTACGGAGGTTAGATTATTTACATTCTGTTTCTTATATTACATTCTATCTCTATTTACTTTATCTCTAGCTTTATTTTGATTTACATTTTATCTATTCTATTTACATTATCTCTATTTTTATCCCTAATTCTACGAAGGTTAGATTTGCTTTGTGGAGGTTTGATTTACATTATATCTATTTTATTTACATTCTATCTCTATTTACTTTATCTCTAGCTTTATTTTGATTCCTATTGAGGTTAAATTTGCTCTATGAAGATTTACATGATATCTATTCATTTAGATTTACATTTTATCTTCTACATTAAATCCTATTTCTATCTATGGAGGATAGATTTACCCTATGGAGATTGGATATACATTTTATCTATTCTATTTACAATTTTTCTCTATTTACACTATTTCTATCTTTATCCCTACTTTTACCGAGGTCAGATTTACTCTATGGAAGTTAGATTTACATTATTTCTATTCTATTTACATTCAGTCTCTTACATTGCATTATATCTTTATTTACTTTATCTCTATGGATATTTAGATTTACGTTATGTTTATTCATCTACATTTTATCTTTTACATTACATTCTATCTCTAGCTCTATGAAGATTAGATTTAGCCTATGGAGGTTAGATATACATTGTATCTATTCTATTTACATTCGTTCTCTATTTACATTATCTCTATTTTTATCCCTAATTCTACGGAGGTTAGATTATTTACATTCTGTTTCTTATATTACATTCTATCTCTATTTACTTTATCTCTAGCTTTATTTTGATTTACATTTTATCTATTCTATTTACATTATCTCTATTTTTATCCCTAATTCTACGAAGGTTAGATTTGCTTTGTGGAGGTTTGATTTACATTATATCTATTTTATTTACATTCTATCTCTATTTACTTTATCTCTAGCTTTATTTTGATTCCTATTGAGGTTAAATTTGCTCTATGAAGATTTACATGATATCTATTCATTTAGATTTACATTTTATCTTCTACATTAAATCCTATTTCTATCTATGGAGGATAGATTTACCCTATGGAGATTGGATATACATTTTATCTATTCTATTTACAATTTTTCTCTATTTACACTATTTCTATCTTTATCCCTACTTTTACCGAGGTCAGATTTACTCTATGGAAGTTAGATTTACATTATTTCTATTCTATTTACATTCAGTCTCTTACATTGCATTATATCTTTATTTACTTTATCTCTATGGATATTTAGATTTACGTTATGTTTATTCATCTACATTTTATCTTTTACATTACATTCTATCTCTAGCTCTATGAAGATTAGATTTAGCCTATGGAGGTTAGATATACATTGTATCTATTCTATTTACATTCGTTCTCTATTTACATTATCTCTATTTTTATCCCTAATTCTACGGAGGTTAGATTATTTACATTCTGTTTCTTATATTACATTCTATCTCTATTTACTTTATCTCTAGCTTTATTTTGATTTACATTTTATCTATTCTATTTACATTATCTCTATTTTTATCCCTAATTCTACGAAGGTTAGATTTGCTTTGTGGAGGTTTGATTTACATTATATCTATTTTATTTACATTCTATCTCTATTTACTTTATCTCTAGCTTTATTTTGATTCCTATTGAGGTTAAATTTGCTCTATGAAGATTTACATGATATCTATTCATTTAGATTTACATTTTATCTTCTACATTAAATCCTATTTCTATCTATGGAGGATAGATTTACCCTATGGAGATTGGATATACATTTTATCTATTCTATTTACAATTTTTCTCTATTTACACTATTTCTATCTTTATCCCTACTTTTACCGAGGTCAGATTTACTCTATGGAAGTTAGATTTACATTATTTCTATTCTATTTACATTCAGTCTCTTACATTGCATTATATCTTTATTTACTTTATCTCTATGGATATTTAGATTTACATTATGTCATCTACATTTTATCTTTTACATTACATTCTATCTCTAGCTCTATGAAGATTAAATTTAGCCTATGGAGGTTAGATGTACATTTTATCTATTCTATTTACATTCGTTCTCTATTTACATTATCTCTATTTTTATCCCTAATTCTACGGAGGTTAGATTATTTACATTCTGTTTCTTATATTACATTCTATCTCTATTTACTTTATCTCTAGATTTATTTTGATTTACATTTTATCTATTCTATTTACATTGTCTCTATTTTTATCCCCAATTCTACGAAGGTTACATTTGCTCTGTGGAGGTTTGATTTACATTATATCTATTTTATTTACATTCTATCTCTATTTACTTTATCTCTAGCTTTATTTTGATTCCTATGGAGGTTAAATTTGCTCTATGAAGATTTACATGATATCTATTCATTTAGATTTACATTTTATCTTCTACATTAAATCCTATTTCTATCTATGGAGGATAGATTTACCCTATGGAGATTGGATATACATTTTATCTATTCTATTTACAATTTTTCTCTATTTACACTATTTCTATCTTTATCCCTACTTCTACCGAGGTCAGATTTACTCTATGGAAGTTAGATTTACATTATATCTATTCTATTTACATTCAGTCTCTTACATTGCATTATATCTCTATTTACTTTATCTCTATGGATATTTAGATTTACATTATGTTTATTCATCTACATTTTATATTTACATTACATTCTATCTCTAGCTCTATAAAGATTAGATTTAGCCTATGGAGGTTAGATATACATTGTATCTATTCTATTTACATTCGTTCTCTATTTACATTATCTCTATTTTTATCCCTAATTCTACGGAGGTTGGATTATTTACATTCTGTTTCTTATATTACATTCTATCTCTATTTACTTTATCTCTAGCTTTATTTTGATTTACATTTTATCTATTCTATTTACATTATCTCTATTTTTATCCCTAATTCTACGAAGGTTACATTTGCTCTGTGGAGGTTTGATTTACATTATATCTATTTTATTTACATTCTATCTCTATTTACTTTATCTCTAGCTTTATTTTGATTCCTATGGAGGTTAAATTTGCTCTATGATGATTTACATTATATCTATTCATTTAGATTTACATTTTATCTTCTACATTAAATCCTATTTCTATCTATGGAGGATAGATTTACCCTATGGAGATTGGATATACATTTTATCTATTCTATTTACATTCGTTCTCTATTTATATTATCTTTATCTTCATCCCTATTTCTATGGAGGTTAGATTTACATTACATCTATTCCATTTACATTATATCTCTTACATTACATTCTCCATTTACTCTATCTATAGCTTTATTTGGATTCCTATGGAGGTTAGATTTACATCATATCTATTCGTTTACATTCTATATTTTGCATTACATTATATTTCTCTCTCTATGGAGATTAGTTTATTCTATAGAGGACAAATTTACCCTATGGAGGATAGATTTGCCACATGAAGGTTAGACATACATTTTATGTATTCTATTTACATTTTCTTCTCTATTTACCTTATCTTTATCTTTACCTCTATGCTAATGAAGGTTAGATTCACATTTTATCTATTCTATTATATCTGTTGCAACCTTTGGACAACCCAAATCGAAAAATGCCACTGCTGTGATTGTTTACCGAAGTATTTATTATAAATAAACGCAAGGCTCACGGCTGGAAAAAACAATGCATTTAAGATAATCTTATCGGTTATCGTAATAGTACGCTCTACATTCTGCAGAATTATGCAACAACTCAGTATGTTTGTAGTCATTAAAGCCACTCGATTCGACGAAAGTATTCGATAAGATATAAACGCGAGACGTCTATTAACGTAAATATCGACACTTTTGGACTAAGTATACGCATATGCGAAAAGCAACGCTTTCTCAAACTACTTTCTACGATAATAGTAATACTTCCCCATTTTCCACTAATCAAAGCGTTCAAGTCAAGATTTTGTAATAGTTGTGGTATTACATATCTAACAAATTTAACCTGCTGGTGATAGATAGAGATAGTAATAGAGACACGTGTTTTAACAATAGTGTTGCGTCTCTCTATATTTTTCACTCAACTATGAGAGACAATAAAAATTTTATTTTCCAGGCCGCCGGGCGTGTAGTTTTGCTAAAATAAGGCAAAGTCCTTAATTTCTTGACGTGATTAGTAGTGAATCAACGTCAAATCTTGCCATCGCAAGAACTGCCGGAATGCATTATAATCTCTTTTATGAGAAATAAAGCAATTAGTATCGATAACAACAATCTCGGCCAGATAAATAAGTGCATATTTCAATCGAAGGGTATTCCAAACATCCGCAAATTGGCTCCGTCCTCTATATATTCGTCTTTGCTTTTAATCCATAAAAATAAAATTAATTACTTTCATTCCAATTAAACGAAAAAAAAAATGTCTCTCAACGGCCGGCTCGCAGCGAACGTTGCATATCCAATTAAAAATGAATAAAACGAATTGCTTTCACTCGACGAGATAGGTAATTTTTCATTTTAATAAGGTTGTTATGTTATGCAAGGCGATACAGCATAAAACGCAAAACCGCAATAGTAAAAGTATTGTTAAAACTGGGAAACCATACCCTCGTACAACGCGAATTATCGACTTTTTATTGAAATGCTAGTCAATAATCCTCGTAGCCAAATTTTGCAATTAATTCACCTTTTCTCCAAATTGTAGAGAATAAAAACAAGAACAAGCCAGGACGTTTGTTTAAACAATTTTTTTAAACCACGCTGGTCTCCGTACGAGTTTGGCAGTTTTAACCACACTGACACTCTCTAACATTACATTCTAGCTCTATTTACTTTAAGTCTAACCCTATGGAGGTTAGATTTATCATATGGAGGTTAGATATACATTTTATCTGTTCTATTTACAATGTCTCTCTATTTACACTATTTGTATATCTCCCACTATCCCAATGGAGGTTAGATTTACATTTTATCTATTCTATTTACATTATTTCTATTTTATCCCTATTTCTACGGAGGTTAGATTTACTCTATGGAGGTTTAGATTTACAATATATCTATTCATTTACATTCTATCTATCTCTGTGGAGGTTAAATTTACCCTATGGAGGTTAGATTTACCATATGAAAGTTAGATAAACATTTTATCTATTCTATTCACATTGTCTCTCTATTTACACTATTTGTATCTCTTCCTCTATCGCAATGGAGGTTGAATTTACATTTTATCTATTGTATTTACATTCCTTATCTATTTATATTATCTCTCTTTATCTCTATTTCTACGGAGGTTAGATTTATTCTTTGGATTTATATTTACATTCTGTATTCTACATTACATTTTATGTCTATCTCTATGGAGGTTAAATTTACCTTATGGAGGTTAGATATACATTTTATCTATTCTATTTACAATTTTTCTCTATTTATACTAATTGTGTCTCTTTTTCTTTCCTAATGGAGGTTAAATTTACTCTGTGGAGTTTTAGATTTATACAGTATATCTATTTATTTACATTCTATTCTCTATTTTATATTTTGTCTCTATTTCTATGGTGGTTAGATTTACCATATGGAGGTTAGATATACATTTTATCTATTCTTTCACATTGTCTCTCTATTTACACTATTTGTATCTCTTCCTGTATCCCAATGGAGGATAGATTCACACTTTATCTATTCTATTTACATTATTTCTCTATTTACATTATCTCTATTTTACCCCTATTTCTACGGAGGTTAGATTTACTCTATGGAGGTTTAGATTTACAACATATCTATTTATTTACATTCTATTTATCTCTAATGAGGTTAAATTTACTCTTTAGAGGTTAAACTTACTCCTATAAAGGTTAGATTTACTCTATGGAGGTTTTATCTATTCTATTTGCATTTCTTCTCTATTTACACTATTTCTATCTCTACCTCTATCCTAATGGAGGTTAGATTTACATTTTATCTATTTACATTCTTTCTCTATTTAGATTATTTCTATCTTTATCCTATTTGTACGTATATTAGATTTACTCTATGGAAGTTAGATTTACATTATATATATTCCATTCTTACATTACATTCTTTCTCTTTTTCCATTATCTCTCTATTTCTACGGAGGTTAGATTTACTCTGTGGAGGTTAGAGTTACATTATATTTATTTACATTCTTACATTACATTCTCTATTTACTTTATCTCAAGCTTTATTTCGATTCTCGTGGAGGTTAAGTTTACCCAATGGATTCCATAACTTTGTTGTTTGATACAGAACGATGCCTGGCGAGCAAACAATAGAAGAACTCGCTTATCTTCGGTCTTCTCGTTTACAATTGTGAACGTACACTCTTGTCGAATTTTTGCGGACGCAGTAATGTTTAAACGGGTTATTTATAAAAATCAACCCAACTACCGCACTGGCAGATATGTTCGTAATACCACAACCATTACAAAATCAGTCATGCCAAGGGCGATTTTATAACTTTAATATTATCGAGTTTGTTCAGTAGGTCAATCGTTTTCGCATTTTTTCCATATCTAGCGGAAACAATATATTACGTGTAGAAAGTTGAAGTGGAGGACCTGCCAGGCGCGGTGTTTTCCCCTGTGTTCTTGAAATTAGTCGGCTTCGAACGCGATATTTGATTTTGAATTACCAGAAAAAAACACATTTATTTCAACAATGCTTTCCTATATTTATTTTATTTATTTTATTTATTTTATTTATTTTATTTATTTTATTTATTTTATTTATTTTATTTATTTTATTTATTTTATTTATTTTATTTATTTTATTTATTTTATTTATTTTATTTATTTTATCTATTTTATTTATTTTATCTATTTTATCTATTTTATCTATTTTATCTATTTTATCTATTTTATCTATTTTATCTATTTTATCTATTTTATCTATTTTATCTATTTTACCTATTTTACCTATTTTACCTATTTTACCTATTTTACCTATTTTACCTATTTTACCTATTTTACCTATTTTACCTATTTTACCTATTTTACCTATTTTATCTATTTTATCTATTTTATCTATTTTACCTATTTTACCTATTTTACCTATTTTACCTATTTTACCTATTTTACCTATTTTATCTATTTTATCTATTTTACCTATTTTATCTATTTTATCTATTTTATCTATTTTATCTATTTCGTCTATTTCGTTTATTTCGTCTATTTCGTCTATTTCGTCTATTTCGTCTATTTCGTCTATTTCGTCTATTTCGTCTATTTCGTCCATTTCGTCTATTTCGTCTATTTCGTCTATTTCGTCTATTTCGTCTATTTCGTCTATTTCGTCTATTTCGTCTATTTCGTCTATTTCGTCCATTTCGTCTATTTCGTCTATTTCGTCTATTTCGTCTATTTCGTCTATTTCGTCTATTTCGTCTATTTCGTCTATTTCGTCTATTTCGTCTATTTCGTCTATTTCGTCTATTTCGTCTATTTCGTCTATTTCGTCTATTTCGTCTATTTCGTCTATTTCGTCTATTTCGTCTATTTCGTCTATTTCGTCTATTTCGTCTATTTCGTCTATTTCGTCTATTTCGTCTATTTCGTCTATTTCGTCTATTTCATCTATTTCATCTATTTCATCTATTTCATCTATTTCATCTATTTCATCTATTTCATCTATTTCATCTATTTCATCTATTTCATCTATTTCATCTATTTCATCTATTTCATCTATTTCATCTATTTCATCTATTTCATCTATTTCATCTATTTCATCTATTTCATCTATTTCATCTATTTCATCTATTTCATCTATTTTATCTATTTTATTCATTTTATTTATTATTTTATTCATTTTATTCGTTTTATATCGAGCACGTTTTTGTTTTTCGTCAATTAATCTGGAAAACAAATTTTTTAATCTCTGAGTTTTTTTTAAAACACTTTAAACCTCTCTGTATATAATTATTGACTATAATTATAACATAAACGTAAATATTTGCCATGTTTAATTCGTGGCTCAGTATTGGACGTGTATTTTGGAACATTTATACTAATTGGTTTGCGGTTTTATGACAGCCCGTTAGCCCATAGTTGTAATGAGCAAATATTGTTAAACTATTTAAAATTTGTTTGTTTTAACAGTTTTTATTGAACGGCAGTAATTATGAGGTCGGTTATATCAGGCCAATTTAGGAGGTTAACTTCCAAAGTCGGGTATGGGGTACTATAATGTTTTTTAAAATAAAATTATCGATAAAAGTCTTTAAGGAAAATAGGTGCTTTGGAAAACCACAGAATGGTAATTTTAGAACATTTATGCTTTATCTTGGCCAGACTAATTATTTCGTGCATTTGGGTTTTCACGTTATTAATTTATTGATAGACGAATAGATAGCTGTCACCGGTGATTATAAACTAGCCTTGCAAACGTAGAACACAAAACAAAATCATTGAATGCGGTAAGCCAGCAGTGAGGGATATCTAATCATTGTTGGGCAGGGTGTAAATACCACGTAAGAGCCATTGACCTTCTTTTATTGCAGAGTAGGTAGTGCACATCCAGCGACAATTTTGGTTTCCTAAGTCACGTTAGAATCGTGTAAGCTGATACTGTACCTATTATATTGTAATTTCGCGCATAAATCTAGTTAAACTCGAGTAACGCTGACTTTTATCAGTATCTGCCTTACAAAGTTCTTATGACTAACCGACGATAACAAATTCTAATTTTCACACGTTTAATGGCAAGGAAGGTCAATCATCGATAGTGCTGAGAGTAATTACTGAACGATTACCAGTAATTAATGTTTACCAATTCGGCATTTATTTATATCTGTTACATCACTTCAGTAATAATATAAAAGTGCAAGTGTAAGTGCAGAATTAATGTACATAGTTAGATGCTACTGCGTAACCGTCTAGTTTGCCTTGGGTAGCAATCAAGAAAGAAGAAACTTTAATTGCATTTTATCGTTGGTTTATTAAATGTTTGTCTATACGCTGCTCTCCATGTAAGAGCAACGCGTGGTACTATTTGAGGAACATCTAGTAATACCACGTGTTGTACGAAAAAAATGTTTAAGTTTTCCAATCGCTATAGCTATAGCTAAGTCTTCAGGGGATTATAAATTACTTAAATTTGTTGATATAATCCTAATTTTAGAGTAAAATAAATCCTGATTCTAAAGTAGTCTAAAGTAAAATAAATCCCCAGTTGAATAACCCTGAGTCTGATTGCACTAAAGTAAAATAAATCTCCAGTTGCTTTAATCATTATTTTAATAAAGAGATATAAATCCTAGTTCTAATAAAAAGTAAAATAAATCCCCGATTAATATAATCTTGGTACTGATGAAAGTAAAATAAAGTAAATCCCTAATATAATCCTGATTTTGATAGCACTAAAGTAAAAATAAATTTCAGTTGATATAATCATAATTTTAATAAAGAGTAAAATAAATCCCCAGTTGATATACTCCTAATTCTAATGGAACTAAAGTAAAATAAATCCCCAGTTGATATAATCCTGATTCTGATGAAACTAGAATACTAAAATAAAATAAATTATTAGTTAATATGAATCCCGATATTGATAGCACTAATGTAAAATAAATCCCCAGTTGATATAATCTTGATTCTAATGACACTAAAGTAAAATAATTCCCAAGTTGAATAACCCTGAGTCTGATTGCACTAAAGTAAAATAAATCTCCAGTTGCTTTAATCATTATTTTAATAAAGGGTCAATTAAATTTTCCATTGATATAAAGCCTATGTCTAATAAAAAGTAAAATAAATCCCCGGTTAATATAATCTTGGTACTGATGAAAGTAAAATAAAATAAATCCCTAATATAATCCTGATTTAGATGGCACTAAAGTAAAATAGATCCCCAGTTGTTTTAATCATATCTCTAATAAAAAAAGTAAAATAAATTTCAGTTGAAATAATCCTAATTTTAATAAAGAGTAAAATAAATCCCCAGTTGATATAATCCTGATTCTAATGACACTAAAGTAAAATAAATCCCCAGTTGATATAGTCCCGATTCTGATGAAACTAGAATACTAAAATAAAATAAATTATTAGTTAATATGAATCCCGATATTGATAGCACTAATGTAAAATAAATCCCCAGTTGATATAATCTTGATTCTAATGACACTAAAGTAAAATAAATCCCCAGTTGAATAACCTTGAGTCTGATTGCACTAAAGTAAAATAAATCTCCAGTTGCTTTAATCATTATTTTAATAAAGAGTCAATTAAATTTTCCATTGATATAAATCCTAGTTCTAATAAAAAGTAAAATAAATCCCCGGTTAATATAATCTTGGTACTGATGAAAGTAAAATAAAATAAATCCCTAATATAATCCTGATTTTGATAGCACTAAAGTAAAATAAATCTCCAGTAGTTGTTTTAATCATATCTCTAATAAAAAGTAAAATAAATTTCAGTTGATATAATCCTAATTTTAATAAAGAGTAAAATAAATCCCCAGTTGATATAATCCTGATTCTAATGGAACTAAAGTAAAATAAATCCCCAGTTGATATAATCCTGATTCTGATGAAACTAAAATACTAAAATAAAATAAATTATTAGTTAATATGAATCCCGATATTGATAGCACTAATGTAAAATAAATCCCCAGTTGATATAATCTTGATTCTAATGACATTAAAGTAAAATAAATACCCAGTTGAATAACCCTGAGTCTGATTGCACTAAAGTAAAATAAATCTCCAGTAGCTTTAATCATTATTTTAATAAAGAGTCAATTAAATGTTCCATTGATATAAATCCTATGTCTAATAAAAAGTAAAATAAATCCCCGGTTAATATAATCTTGGTACTGATGAAAGTAAAATAAAATAAATCCCTAATATAATCCTGATTTAGATGGCACTAAAGTAAAATAGATCCCCAGTTGTTTTAATCATATCTCTAATAAAAAGTAAAATCAATTTCAGTTGATATAATCCTAATTTTAATAAAGAGTAAAATAAATCCCCAGTTGATATACACCTGATTCTAATGGAACTAAACTAAAATAAATCCCCAGTTGATATAATCCTGATTCTGATGAAACTAGAATACTAAAATAAAATAAATTATTAGTTAATATGAATCCCGATATTGATAGCACTAATGTAAAATAAATCCCCAGTTGATATAATCTTGATTCTAATGACACTAAAGTAAAATAAATCCCCAGTTGAATAACCCTGAGTCTGATTGCACTAAAATAAAATAAATCTCCAGTAGCTTTAATCATTATTTTAATAAAGAGTCAATTAAATGTTCCATTGATATAAATCCTAGTTCTAATAAAAAGTAAAATAAATCCCCGGTTAATATAATCTTGGTACTGATGAAAGTAAAATAAAGTAAATCCCTAATATAATCCTGATTTTGATAGCACTAAAGTAAAATAGATCTCCAGTTGTTTTAATCATATCTCTAATAAGAAGTAAAATAAATTTCAGTTGATATAACCCTAATTTTAATAAAGAGTAAAATAAATCCCCAGTTGATATAATCCTGATTCTAATGACACTAAAGTAAAATAAATCCCCAGTTGATATAGTCCCGATTCTGATGAAACTAGAATACTAAAATAAAATAAATTATTAGTTAATATGAATCCCGATATTGATAGCACTAATGTAAAATAAATCCCCAGTTGATATAATCTTGATTCTAATGACACTAAAGTAAAATAAATCCCCAGTTGAATAACCCTGAGTCTGATTGCACTAAAGTAAAATAAATCTCCAGTTGCTTTAATCATTATTTTAATAAAGGGTCAATTAAATTTTCCATTGATATAAATCCTATGTCTAATAAAAAGTAAAATAAATCCCCGGTTAATATAATCTTGGTACTGATGAAAGTAAAATAAAATAAATCCCTAATATAATCCTGATTTAGATGGCACTAAAGTAAAATAGATCCCCAGTTGTTTTAATCATATCTCTAATAAAAAAAGTAAAATAAATTTCAGTTGATATAATCTTGATTCTAATGACACTAAAGTAAAATAAATCCCCAGTTGAATAACCTTGAGTCTGATTGCACTAAAGTAAAATAAATCTCCAGTTGCTTTAATCATTATTTTAATAAAGGGTCAATTAAATTTTCCATTGATATAAATCCTATGTCTAATAAAAAGTAAAATAAATCCCCGGTTAATATAATCTTGGTACTGATGAAAGTAAAATAAAATAAATCCCTAATATAATCCTGATTTAGATGGCACTAAAGTAAAATAGATCCCCAGTTGTTTTAATCATATCTCTAATAAAAAAAGTAAAATAAATCCCCAGTTGATATAATCTTGATTCTAATGACACTAAAGTAAAATAAATCCCCAGTTGAATAACCTTGAGTCTGATTGCACTAAAGTAAAATAAATCTCCAGTTGCTTTAATCATTATTTTAATAAAGAGTCAATTAAATGTTCCATTGATATAAATCCTAGTTCTAATAAAAAGTAAAATAAATCCCCGGTTAATATAATCTTGGTACTGATGAAACTAAAATAAAATAAATCCCTAATATAATCCTGATTTTGATAGCACTAAAGTAAAATAGATCCCCAGTTGTTTTAATCATATCTCTAATAAAAAGTAAAATAAATTTCAGTTGATATAATCCTAATTTTAATAAAGAGTAAAATAAATCCCCAGTTAATATACTCCTAATTCTAATGGAACTAAAGTAAAATAAATCCCCAGTTGATATAATCCTGATTCTGATGAAACTAGAATACCAAAATAAAATAAATTATTATTTAATATGAATCCCGATATTGATAGCACTAATGTAAAATAAATCCCCAGTTGATATAATCTTGATTCTAATGACACTAAAGTAAAATAAATCCCAAGTTGAATAACCCTGAGTCTGATTGCACTAAAGTAAAATAAATCTCCAGTTGCTTTAATCATTATTTTAATAAAGGGTCAATTAAATTTTCCATTGATATAAATCCTATGTCTAATAAAAAGTAAAATAAATCCCCGGTTAATATAATCTTGGTACTGATGAAAGTAAAATAAAATAAATCCCTAATATAATCCTGATTTAGATGGCACTAAAGTAAAATAGATCCCCAGTTGTTTTAATCATATCTCTAATAAAAAGTAAAATCAATTTCAGTTGATATAATCCTAATTTTAATAAAGAGTAAAATAAATCCCCAGTTGATATACTCCTAATTCTAATGGAACTAAAGTAAAATAAATCCCCAGTTGATATAATCCTGATTCTGATGAAACTAGAATACTAAAATAAAATAAATTATTAGTTAATATGAATCCCGATATTGATAGCACTAATGTAAAATAAATCCCCAGTTGATATAATCTTGATTCTAATGACACTAAAGTAAAATAAATCCCCAGTTGAATAACCCTGAGTCTGATTGCACTAAAGTAGAATAAATCTCCAGTTGCTTTAATCATTATTTTAATAAAGAGTCAATTAAATTTTCCATTGATATAAATCCTAGTTCTAATAAAAAGTAAAATAAATCCCCGGTTAATATAATCTTGGTACTGATGAAAGTAAAATAAAATAAATCCCTAATATAATCCTGATTTTGATAGCACTAAAGTAAAATATATAGTTGTTTTAATCAAATCTCTAATAAAAAGTAAAATTAATTCCAGTTAATATAATCCTAATTTGAATAAAGAGTAAAATAAATCCCCAGTTGATATAGGACCGATTCTGATGAAACTAAAATACTGAAATAAAATAAATTATTAGTTAATATGAATTTGACGAATGCGCCGGGGTTAACCATTGTAACTGTACCGTGACATATATGCACTCTTCGCAAACAGCAATTAGATATTAGTTATTTATCCGCTGACAACCATTGACACGCGATACCGTGAGGTTACTTACCATACTATCAGAAAGGAAAGTAATTGGGTTGTGACGGTAGGAAAGTATAGATTGCTGGGCTGGGGACAAAACCTTGCATGCACAATATATCATTCAAACCAAGAACTAACGTCCATTTAATAAACCGATTTATGCGATACGCTTACAACGGTGTACTGGTAGGCCACACGAATCCGTGGAAAAGTGAGGTTATATGAAGAATTTACGATTTTTCCTCGTATATGACGTAACTCCACATGCGCACGGGCATTGTAACTGTACGTGCTCTTTTTTCGTTTCCATTCGCCTACTTACGGGATATTGCGAGACATCCAAATTACTTTGTAATGGCTCTTAATTATGGGGCCTCGCAGATGTACTTTCGGAGATGCTTTTAACGAAAGTCAATATTGTGATGTAAGATGCATGAGAGCAACCTCGGAGACTACTTAGAACTTGGGGATCGGTAAATTATGCACTTATTAAAGTAATAAATATTTATTAAGTGCTCGCTCTCCCTCTTGCCGCTTCGCGAGCGGCTACCGGCGTATACTTATCTTAAACTGGTAGATATGTATCTGCCTGAGAACTGACAGATATGCAAATGAAAAAGGTCGTTGGTAGTGTGTAATCCAGGTGGAGTAGCTCTTTATCTAGATCGTCTAGTCGAAGGCGTGCGCATATTACACTGCTTAGCAGGAGGAAGAACGCCAAATCGTAGCAAATAACAAATTAGAGTTATAACCGTTGACACCACATACAGGATGGGAAAACGCTCCTGAAAAGTAACTGCCCGAAAACATTTCGGGCCGACGCCTACTCCCGTGAAATTGCCAAAATATATGCGTCTTCGGAGCGGGACCTGCGGTACGCTGTACGACACCACGGCGCCCATTACAACAGTTAACATTATTTGAAATAATTTATACCTCTTGGATGTTTTACAGGCGTCAGGAACCACCAGCGCCCTTTGGGATTATAGCAGTGGCATTTCGGTTAATGTATTTACTATGATTAGAGGCGGTTGTCCCTACCGAAAATAAGGAAACAGTGGTTTCTTTCGAGTCAAATTTTTCCCGATTTGTGCTTTAAACCGTTCTGTTCTGAGAGTAGTCGTAGCGCCGGACTAGCACCGCGATCTAGCAGCAGCCATCCAAACTGCAGCCTCCCCCGTGCAGCTAATTAACGTGCAACGACAAGCGAACACTTTTCTTTCGTTGCCATTGGAAGAGGAATGCGTCTGGCGGTTCCGATTGAGCAGGTAAACCCAGATAGACACGAAGACACGCACCTGCTTATGCCACTTGCGCTGCAAGTTGCCTAGGTCAGGTCACGCCGGCACGGCAGCAAAGTAGGCCACGTATCGACCGTTGTGGAGCGCGTTGCGGAGCCAAGGGTCGCCGAAATTGGGCACCGCTTCTTCGCAGCTCCCATGCAATTAGGAAACGGGACAATTTGTCTCATCGCGGTACCGTTACTGCATTTAATGTAGATCGAAATGGGAGTTTAATTTGAAACAATGATTAATGTTCGCCAGACCTGGTGCTCTAATATTAATTGGAAAATTAATTGCCGCAAGGTGACACGCGGAGCGGGCCGCGCTTAATTGCATAGTTGTGTTATCGTCGCTATCTGCGATTAACAGATTTAGTTCGTGTTTTTGGGCGTATAGGTGGTTCCAATCAGGTTCTTTAATGAGGGAATGCCCAGCGATACGATACTTGTTTGCGCCAGTCATCGTGAAAGCAGACTCGAATTAGACAGAGAATCATCACACTTTTTTTTGTTACTGCCTTTAATACGGTAAATTGTTGAAAAAAGTTCGTACAATAAAGCGGAGCTTGAAAGAGCCCAATAATTTAGGGGGGAAGTTGTCTTTTTGCTAACAATCTGATTTATAACAAAGATAATACCTTATTTCAAATGTGATAGTAAATCTACTTCGACTAATGGAATATTCTCGCAACAAATTTGCAAATTTCTAATTGCGGTAATTGTGGCAATTTGTTTATAAATATCTATAAATTAATCCTTTCCGCTATGACTCGCCTACTGCGTACTAGCTAACGCGAAAGTTAGATTTTATAAATTTCCGCATTTTTATTATTCCGTGGTGCGATATTAAACGGCCGTTTCCCGTATACTATAATTCAGCAAACTATCGGTTTAATAATTGAATATGATTAGCTTTGTTAATACCTACCTCGCAAAATAATTGGATGATAATATGCTCGCTTGATAACATGCTTGCTAAGTTATAATGGAAACTCGTTGCTATTTGCATATATTATACAGAAGATGAGCTAACGCCAGTAGATTTCATAGATATCTCGCCAATTTAACTGCCAACAATCTGAAATATATGTATATTGACGTACTTTTTATTTTTTAGCTTCACGAGAAGACTTAAAGTGGCTTAAACCCGGTGGGCGCGCTGGCCAGTTGCTATTGCAACCCTTATTGTTGTTCTTTTGAAAAGATTGCTACGCAAGATTTAAGGATTTTCTTACAATAGTGTTGTTTTCACTTTTTTTTAAATTATTTCCACACCACTGGCTTATGGTACGCCACTGTAAATAAGTTAAAAATTCGTCTGCCAGCCAAATTTTTTATAGTTCCCACGATTAACAATTTATTTTTTATTGTTCTTAATTATTTGTTATTCGCTGACGCCTTCACACTACCGTTCATTGATTCTGGTTCACTGTTCATTGGTGTAGAGACGAGAATTGAATATGAAATTTTAATAAACGTTTCTGCGGGACAAAAAATAGCCACTTAATCTGTCAAATAATATCAAAATTTTCATGCTAGTTGGGAAGATTTTTTATTTCTATAGTATTTCTAATTTCTAAACGATTTTGTGAGAATTATAGCCCTTAAGCCGCCCTCCCGAGCCGCCCATGGTGCGCCGCGCCTGTAGCGGCAGACGAATTAATCAATGTGTTGCATAAGCACAACGCGCATGCGCCTAGCGAGCTCACAAGTAAACAAGTTCGTCGCTGTAAAGGGTGTATCGCGGTGTCATCTACGAAATTTCTCCAATTTCTGACAAATCAATTGAATTATGCCGTGGGGTTTTGTCACTTGCGGGCCTAATGAAGCTCTGGTTATATCAGGTGAGTGCGATTTTGTAGTGTCCATTTGTAAACAAGGCTCGTTTTCGAGCACCTCAAGGCCGTACTGCGCACGATGTAAACAGGTACAGGCCGCGGGTTCGTTTAAATGTAGTGCATGTGCTGTTATCTCTGGTGGAATGATGCATTAATTGCGGCAAAGGAGTTTTATAAAATCAAACTGTTCTCAAATATAAAACATAACCTAACTAAAATGCGGTTGGATATACGTAGCTACTAGATTTTAACATAGATTTATAAACAGTTGTGTGAGGATCAGGGATTTTTAATGCCTTTAAACGTAATATTTCACAATAAAAATATCAATTTGATAACCCCGAGTTCTAAGAATTACTTCCGGGAGAGCGCTTATCGATAGTGCTTCTAGTAAATGACGTCACGTAGTCGGACAAAAAAATATAAACAAACAGTTGACATTTGTGACAGAAGAATTGACATTTGTGGTTCACTTCATTAGGTGTTTTCGTTTCACTTACACTAGGTTGCACTTGGTGTAGAAAAGAGTGGATCTGCGGCTAAAAGTGTATTATGAACTTATGAGATTCTACTCCAACATAAATATGTTTCGTGTCTTTTGCTATAATACTCTTCAAGGTCAAATTTTTAGGGGAAGAGTTGCAATCCTGGAGCCCTCAACTCCAATTATGTTGGCACAGGGTTTTTTGGTTACTTTTTTCACACTACATAAATTTTTGTCAAAATAATAATCAAATGTCAAAATGCTGTCAATGTCAGTATTGAATATTTTTAAAATATTACATTTCTAAATTAAAAACAATATACGAAACAATAGTCCGGAAGGTTAAATGTTCTTGCACAATATCTTCATAATTTTTATTGAATATAAGTTTAACTCGGCGAAAATAAAATTTGACATTCTAACCTATAAAATGTATAGGCCCCATACTGTAATGAACAAATCCACACGTTACGATGTAATCTATCGGCTTTAGATGTCTCAATTAATAAACCAACCAATCAGACAAGTAGGACTGGAAGCTGCAATTTGTCGAGTAATTTTAATGTAATCCGTTTGTTGCAGGATGTTGTTACGGCAAACCGCTCCTGGTGCCTGGGGGGAGAGCTTTCATCTGGCCCTCGATTCAAAGGATACAAAGGTTCGTCACAACAGAAATTAAGAAAATTTAAACCCAGACCAGATTATCATAATTGCTAAAAAACGCCATAAATATTTCTTTTCAAATATCTAAAACTTTTTTTTTTTGCAGGATATCTCTGAATACGATGACCCTCATTGTTGACAGCCCCACAGTGTACACCAGCCAGGGCGTCCCAATATCAGTGACTGGAATAGCACAAGTAAGAAAACCGTTTTTTTTTTTGTTTACTTATTATTCATAATTTATGAAAGACTGATTTTATAAATATACATAAATTGTAGCTCTATTCTATACACATTTTTTTGTAGGTGAAAATTCAGGGACAAAACGAGGAGATGCTCCTGGCGGCGTGCGAGCAGTTCTTGGACAAGTCCGAGGATGAAATTCAACACATCGCCTTAGTCACCCTGGAAGGCCACCAGAGAGCCATAATGGGCTCCATGACCGTCGAAGAAATCTACAAGGACCGCAAGAAATTCAGCAAGCAAGTATTCGAGGTGGCATCTTCGGATCTGGTCAATATGGGCATTACGGTTGTTTCATATACTCTGAAAGATATCAGAGACGAAGAGGTGAGGAAAAATGTAAAACAATAGATATTTGACAAGGTATTTATTTTATGACTTTTTTTTCTGTTTTCGTTGCTACGAAGGGCGCCAAGGTATGTTTATTACATAATCTAAGTTTCTGTTAGGAGTGTTTGTTCCATAGTGTTATCAGTGAATTATTTTGGAGTCGTTGTGGCAAAGAAAATATAAGTACCAGAATATGCTTGCAAAAAATGTTTGCTTCTCGTTAATCTGCAAAAAGAAAGAAGTGGATGTCATAAAATATGCATTGTTTCCACTACTACCAACTTTTTTAAGCTTTACTAACTTGATTGTAGGTCACCTTTTTTTTTTATTTAGGAAATTACGCTTTCGTAAAAGGTACCGATGCTTACATGAGAACGTATCCCTAAAACAAAATAATTCACTGATCTTGTTTTATGGTGTATTCGTTGCTTTCTGGGTTATCACTGCATTAAAGCTTCTTATAATTCAGTTCCCAATGTGACTAGACTTATCAATAGACGGGTGGAGTTATTAAGAATGGGATCTAGAGGCGATTTATGTCGATTTCAATTGTTTGTCGAACTTTCCTATTTATAACCGCATAGAAGGAAAAACGTAACCTACTTATTATTCTATTACTGAAATAATATTTATATTTCAAATATCTTCGTTGTTATGATACGTAGGAAATAAATTTTGTATAATATAAAAATGAATTGGCATTTTAACGACATTTGAATTTTGTTTTAAATTCATGCCCATGGCCTCTTTGACAAGTTATTGACAAAAAGCAAAAATAACCGTATTTTTCAACTTTTTATTTGAAGTGGGTCAATTTTTCTGGATAATAAAAAAACATTTTTTTTCCAAACACTGAGATACGCAAAACAGCGAGAGCGAAAAATTTACCACCGATTAAGGTAAGCGCACCAATAGTTGGCACTGTTAGATGTATTTTTCTAGTTTAAATGTTTTAAAAATTCCATGTTTAGAACAAGTATATTGGAAACAAATTCGTAAAACCTCGACCCCGATTCCAAATTTCCAGTACCCATCCTTGTGGCATAAGAAAAGAAATATGAGCAGGTATACTCTCATAACTAAACGTGACCTTCAGATGTACGTCATTATCAATAAAATTGCAAACAGTTTTGTTTCTTCTGGGGATTAAATATTTGTTGTCACTAAAGCGAGAACTACGTTTCGGCAGATATGAGACTCGCTATTAGTTAAAGGGACGTGCGCATTTATATTCATAAACTTTGTCGAGAGTACAATTTTGAACGACAATTAATAGTAATCAAAATCGTAAAAACCCCACCCCCCCCAGGGCAACATCTTATTCGGTGTATTATTAATAAAGTTTTAATTGCCTTAATCTAATAAAATAAGATGCGTTTTGTTGGTTAGGATTCCAACCTATAATTAGCAGTCTCTTTTTAATAATCTACAATATTGAAACTTTATAAATCCACTGTCTGAGAGAGTTTTTAAATGTTATAATGGATCCAAGCTAAACCTACAAAAATTAAAATTAAAATCGAAAATAAATTCGCAGAAACTAAAAATTTCAGGTTATGTTAGTTATATGTTACCACTATTACCAACTTAAATTTATACTTATAATTATTAGGCCTTTTCTTTTAAGCTGCTGGATCACTTCGTGCTGTTCCAGTGCTTATGGCACCGTGTTACATTTAAAAGAGGCGTCGAGCACGGGTGCCACTCATGTTACTTTCTTCCTCCTTTTCCCTGATGCACCATAGCAATGACTAATGCAAGAAGCACTTACTAGTAGTTAACGTTAGAATTTAAAGTCATTAAAACCCCCTAACTTTGTGGACATTTAAAAAAAAACGTCAACAATTCAGTTCATGTCTAAAACTGGTGCACTTACCTTAAAGCTCTAATAAAAAATTCTTGTTGAAACGTTTAATTTGCCGAAGTAGTAGCTAAAATGAGAAAATCGTTTTTGATAAAAAATATCAAAAACTATTTGAAGACTCGAAAGAACTTTTGCCAAGATTCTTCACAATAAATAATTTTCGACTTACATTGCATCGTTTTCGTACTAATCTCATTAAGTATATATTTTTTTAAATCTCACCAAAAAGGCTCGTTCGATAATCAAGACGCAAGACCTTGCATTCCCCCCGACAAGTCTTCTAGGTCCACCCGTCTACTTTCACAAAAATTACGATCCTCGTTGACCCCTCTGATTTCTCCTAGGGTTATCTAAAGAGCTTAGGTATGGCGAGGACTGCCGAGGTGAAACGTGACGCCAGGATCGGCGAGGCCGAGGCCAGGGCCGACGCCAAAATCAAAGAAGCCATAGCCGAGGAACAACGAATGGCCTCGGTGTTCCTAAACGACACCGAGATAGCCAAGGCTAGGCGCGACTTTGAGCTGAAGAAAGCCGCCTATGACGTAGAGGTGCAAACGAAGAACGCCGAAGCTGAGATGGCGTACGAGCTGCAAGCCGCCAAGACCAAACAGAGGATTAAGGAGGAGCAGATGCAGATTCAGGTGGTGGAAAGGACTCAGCAGATCGCCGTGCAAGAACAGGAGATAGCCAGGAGGGAGAGGGAGCTGGAGGCTACGATTCGCCGGCCCGCTGAAGCCGAGAAGTACCGCCTGGAGAAGATCGCCGAGGCCAATCACAAAAGAATCCTTTTGGAGGCCGAAGCCGAGGCAGAGGCTCTGAGGCTTAAGGGCGAAGCCGAGGCTTTTGCCATCGAGGCTAAGGCTAAGGCGGAAGCCGAGCAGATGGCCAAGAAAGCCGACGCTTGGAAGGAGTACAAGGAGGCTGCCATGGTCGACATGTTCCTGGATGTTTTGCCCAAGGTAAGTTCTTGTAGCGTTTATATTTTCAGTCAAAATAGTAATTGACTAATTTTCCCAAGGTCGCCGCCGAAGTTGCCGCCCCTCTCTCGCAGGCAAAGAAAATAACGATGGTGTCTACAGGAACGGGTGATGTGGGAGCCGCCAAGTTAACAGGAGAAGTTCTGGAAATTGTCAGTAGAGTGCCACAGCTTGTTAAAACTATGACAGGAGTCGATATCTCGAAGGTAGAGAATTTTGCTTTTTACAATAAGTAATAATAATAATTAGTGAATGTATTCCAAGTAAAAAAATAATAAAAATTGTAATATATACCGCGTGACACAGAAAGTACTTACCGGGCAGATATTTCTACAATCTGGTTATTTTTAAGAGTTGGGTTTGTACGATGTGACGTAGATATGTGTTTATTTTAATATCCTATATACCTACCCCACTTTCTTCCCGACACCCTCCGGCATTGCCCTTGTATATCTCAACCAGTATATGCTGTTAATGTGTATTGCTTTTTGCAGTCTGTCTATGCCGCATAGGCTTCAGAAGAATGGAAAGCCGAGGCGAAAATCCCATGCGGGTATCTTTAAACCGTCAGCAAAAGGATTTTGGGGACTGTTCATGCATTTACGTGTTGTGTTTACTACACATTATTATACCACCTTCAGATACTATGCCAAATATATTTTAGTGTATATTTAACGTTAAGAACGAATCAAAATGGAATAGACGACAAATTTATCTCTCCGCATAACTATTAAATTAAGTCTATTGTATCCATAACGCTTGACCCTGACGAGTATGTAAAGCCTTATATGTGTTTGATATTAAATTTAGTGAACTATATTTTTTGTATATTGTAACAAATAATTAATATATTCTCCAGGTGTCTGTGTATTATATGTTTTAAAGAGGATGTTTTATTTCCCTCGCCAATGTTCCTTTACTCGCGTACCATTGATCATATCCTGTCGCTACATTGTTTTAATTATAAGAAACGGTTTTACAAAATTATGAATAACGCTTTAATCAAAATACGTCAGAAATTGAGCATATTTTTTTTATAAAAAATAGTCGGGAAGAAATTTATAAAATTCTGTTCCAAAATACACCCCATTATTTCGCTTTCATTATTTTGAAAATGAAACGCGCTTTTAAGTGAACAAGTTAAATTCATAAGAACGTCTGGATAGAACTTTAAAACGATGCCCCCATACTGAAAAAACTTTTTTATATCTTCCGAAAAATAAACACAGAAATGTTGTAATAAATGTTTTATTTAAAAATTAACCTGTTACATAAAAATTTCCCTATGGCTACATTGTCTTGCAAATTAATTACGATTATATATTATAAAAAAATATACATCTGGTAATCCAAAAATAAGTATATATATAAAAATTACTGTTTGTTCCAGCAAATTATCACAGTTTCTCATCATAAATAATTGGATAAAAACATAATCACGATAAATATTGAAAAGTACTTGTTTGTGTATACAGTTAGATATTTATTATCTCGGTAGGTTCATTAAGATAATTATTGATCCTTATTTTAGCTGCAAATCTAAAAAACAGACATAAAATATAACAGTCATCGAGTCAAATAGGTTATCCGTTTGATTTAGACGTCGAAGGTCAAAGAAAAAAGCATAAACAGACATACATATATATTTCGTCACGTTTTAATTCAGGTTAAAGTGGAAGTTTTACGAACCATTAAGGTCATTCAAATGTCAGATAGAGACGAGCGAAAAACTCCACGATTGAGCTACAAAATCTACCGTTGTCATGATTTAATTTACTTAAACTTATGGTCAAGAAGTGATCAGTTATACGATTATTGGCACAAAATTGGTCATGGTGAGCGAAGATTGGAAACATATACCTCTTTTTGGATTGCCCAACAACGGCCTACACTAATTTTTTGCTTATAATTAAAGAATTACAATTGTTTTGGAAAGTTTAAGTCTTGAGATTTGTTTAAAATCCATGTACACATTATTTACGAGTCTTGCCAATGGGGACGGGATCCGCACCTACTAAAGGAAAAGTTGTTTATACAGGGGAATATGTACATAGTCACGACAGACGGACTACTTCGGGAAATGCTACAAATTAAATTTTTCGTATGCGGTTTCGAAACAGTGGTGAAGCACCGAGGCGTTTGTTTTTCACCGTCGTGACTGATAAAAACGTGTTATCACAGATTTGTAAATTGATTAATACTTTTATGAAAACGTTACAATATGTCTGGAGCCTCGGCTTCGTCCAGTTAGCCCCGCCACTGTTTCGAAATGCTTTGGTGACACTAACGACTAATCATGCAGTTTATCGCTCAAGTTGGCAACACCAGGGGAGTCGGGATTTGATTGTTGGGAAGTTGGTTTTTTATAGATTTTGCCTATTTCTCCAAATACACATAAAAATTGTTTCGATAATTTTATAGGAATGATCGAACAACTGTAATAATTAAATTTTGTCTAATAATTTTGGGATGCAAGTGAAAATTTTTGGATGTAAATTGTGGTACTTTCTGTGTCACCCAGTACAGCCAATTGTTTTTCAGTTTTCCGACAAACTGATTTAATATTTGGTGTACCACAGGGATCATGTTTAGCCCCTCTGATGCTTTTAACATCCCTACCGGGTAGTTTATCGTTTGCGGAGGACTTGAAATTTGATGCATAATTCATTCAAAAGAAAACCATGCAGGCTAATAGGGGTGCTACAATAAAGGATGTAAGAGTAGGGAGGGGGTAAGTAAAGGGTGGGTTATACGACACTACACTACAAGCGGAGCTCAAAAAACTTGGACTACATACATAGTAGGATAAATAAAATTTATATCTAATATAAATACATAATTTTAATTTACTTATATACATATACTACAATAAGCGTTACAATACAAAAGCGACAAAAGCAGTTTTCCATTCCATTATAAAAATCCTCGGGTAAACAAACACCAACCCACCAAACAGTAGAATCTGAGCCCGAACAGAACAAAAACTGCAACAGATAAAAGAAATTTTATCTGTCTGTCCAACGATAAGTAAGTTATAGAATGAGGGCATGCAGTTTCGGATATGGATACGCCAAAATGAAATCTGACTGTGATTTTGTAATTTAAAAAGTATGCAATTACCTTGCAATTCCACTTGCCCCGCTCCAACCTTACACTTGACAGAAAAAAAACTGTGTCAGGAATGACAGTTCTTTAAATAATGGTACGATTAGGTACCGTTGGTCACGGAGGTCGTGTACGTGATATATCTCGTGAAACTTCATACGTTTCGAGATAAGTTTCATCAGGTGTTTTCAATACCGCCACGTACAAGAACCCCGTGACTGAAGTATGGAAGTAGAGGGTTAGATAGATAAATACAGGGTGAATACCAATAACTCATTTTAATTTTAAGAGGGGGTTTCTGTTGATATTTATAACACAAATTACCAATTAAAAAATATAAAAAAGAAAGTTGAAAAACTGACCTACCCTACGTAAAATTGTGGTAAACTTTTGAGTACCGCTTCGTCTCTCTACTGACCCACTTATAGGGTGAACATGCCTTGTATCCAAGTCATAGACTCTAATAAAGTTAAGCCGCCGTTCGACGGTCTTTCATAAATTTTCGGTCGGAGACAAGTTAATTGACAGTGACAGCAAAAACTAGTGAATTTATGATTGCAAAAAACAAGGTGAATGCCAGAGGCAAACCTATCCTGATTTATTTTCTGTTGAGATAAGTCAGTTACGAAGGTCTGAAAATGTTAACGTATTTTAATTTACCATCCCTTAAAATTAAAATGAGTTATTGGTATTCACCCTGTATACTTTATTCATTATTCAAGTCTAGCTTACAAAGTTAAACTTATCCAACAAGTCGATAGTAAATAAACGTGCACACACTCACCACATACGAAACAAAAAATTCTCAGTACATCGAAATGTCTTAACGTTTAATTCACATGCACACGTTTACAAAATAAAATGCCTTACTCGCTAAATATTTCCACTAAAATTTTTTATATCACCATAAATATTGATTTTCAACTTTTTAAAGATGTACGTCAATCGGATTTGGAATCCATTTACATAAAATAATATATTTGTTGAAACGTCTTTTGTTTTTTGGTATTAAGGGGTGGTAATTCATGTATCAATGGTGGCTTCCTTTAGTAATGAAATTTAGGAGTTATTTTTTGTTAACAAAAATAGAAGTAGGGTCGTAGACTTGATTTTGTCTAATAGAAACAAGTCATTTTAATATATTCAGCATTCGTTGGCCTCGTCAACAGATTGGATATCTCCGGAAATGTAACGCAGCACAAATACATCATCGTAACCCACCATTTTGATATAATTATTACCAGAGTTTTAAAATTAGATTAATCAAAATATTTTCCATTTTCTAATGAAAAAAAAAAAACATTAATCGTTAAAGCTTATTTCAGATGTGTCGTCACTTATCTAACAACCTTAGTTTCCTACTTTAATACTGATTAAAATAACATTAGTCGTAAATCGCATTATTAACGAAAAACTAATATGTTTCACTGATTGGTTAGGAGGCAGTAAAAGAATGTGATTCCAATTTTGATAAATGCATTTTTGTGTAATTGCCTCGGCATGTAATCATCAGCTCAGCTGGAATATGTCTACGAATGCATACAGCCTAATTATTAACTAAACAGGAACGATGACAAAAACGAATGACTCAGTCGTGGGAAGATTACAATAATTTTTAGGATTTTTAGGGTGGTCGTGGTTAAACCGAATTCCTTGAAAATGGCCAAGGTTAGTCATAAATGAAAAGTTTTATTGTGATTAGATTATTTATTCCTTCATTTACTTCCTCAAAGCTAAATTAAACGTATTTCTATTGGTCTGTGACAAAAATAATGTAACGATGGATAACTTAATTACTAACATTAAAAATGAATCACTTGACTCATTAAATAACATGTTAGTCTAATGTAAATTACTTATCAAAGGAAAGGAATATTTATAAATTATACAGACTTGATAATAACCACGTCTTACTTACAATTCCCCCTCAAACTCGCCTCATTAAAATATAATTAGCGATACAAGCTGGAATCTCTAGTAAATATTCATACTTTCGGTAATATGGTTCTAGCCAATGTGGCAATCTATAAATAAGTGACAGATTTTCATCGTAGAGCAACTTTTGCCATTTTCAAAAAATCATTCCTTCAGGCCCCAAACGATTATGGCTACGTTATATTTTCCGATATAAAATTTTCGACAATTAAAGCTATCGTCCTCCTAAAGGGGCCCACCTCGACCCATTACACACATCAATTTGAGATCTTAAAAAGCGTATACTCTCATGGTTTCTAAAAACGATTACATTAATTCGTAAAAACCAGAGACATACGCCTTAGAGGCGAAATTACGTTAAAACTAAAAATTAAATAATAAATTAAAAATTTAAATAAACCTACAATAAAAACTATACTAAGTATATAAATTGTTATTTACAGTTAGTACAACAAAACCAACAATATACACATAAGTATACCTACTGTAGATCGTACAACCATATAACGACACACGAATCATCTAAAAATATACATTACTCTCATCTCACTGTGACTTTTGACGTCCTCATTTAAAGCGCAAGAAAATTAAACTTTCCCCAACAAGTCATGCACGTATTTCTTTTTCCTATACCCCCTCTTTAAGAATATACGGATTAATGTTATGATTAGTAAGAAAGAAGCAACGTAAAGTATAAAACACATACTTGTATCGATTGTTTTGAACATATTTGAAGATCCCGATGCGTAGGATCCATCGAGCCCAAGATGCAAAATTCTCGTGTCCGAGCCAATGTATCTGACGTTGATGCTGCTGTAGACCTGCTTGAGGTACCGTAGGACTTCCTGCGTTTTCCACGAGTCGTCCGGATTGTAGCACTGAGGGCATCTTTCTTTGGAAGGGAACTGATACTTTGGATACTCGGGGTCTTCGGTTGCGTCGCCAGATAAACGTTTGTTCACTTCGTTGTGAGCCTTCCAAAGCCAAAGGATGGAGTCGTCCCAGGACGCGACTTTGTTCATTTCCCTCAGTTTCGCCATGTCTTGAAAATGCTGGCTGCAGTCGGCGCACCCGAAGAAATTTTTTATGTACCCGTGCATTGCTTCCAACACGATTTTCGGGTTGGAGCCTTTGAGGCCGGTGTTGCTGTCCGCAGCGTTTACTGTTAAATAATGAAACATCTTCCACAGGCCGCAAGGATAGCCGCGGTGAGTAGGCGAGCTGCCCTTGCAAGCTAGCCACTGTGGCGGCGAAGAAAACACCTGGCGATCTTCCTGCTCAGCATCCAGGATCATCTTGGTGAGGTCAGCGCCTTTTACCGGCGCCCCACTTGTAATATAGTCTCGTAACTGGACAAGGAATAGCTGTCCTTGTTTCCCGAACGGAAAATATTTCACCAGGATGTTTATATACGCTTTCAACGCTTCCAATTTGTCCCCTGTGATTTCCTTAATGCTAGCAATCTCGTGCTTCAGGGAGTAACGGAGGGCGGTTTCTAGATCCATTTGAAAAACTACATCGCCCATTTTTTTTACCTTGTCCTTCAGCGCCTCTCGCTCTCTTTCTTGCATAAAGGCCGTCATATCTGGTACAGGAGCGTCCAGCCATTTACCGGTAAACAATTTATTGTTTTCTTCATCTAACGGGACGTTTATATGTTTTGGTTTTAAAAACTCGCGTATTGACGCCTCATAGCCTTGTCTGTTGGCTGACGCACTGTTTAAATGTTGTAATGTGTTATCCCTTCCTATTACGTACAATGCAGGAAATGCGTTTGCGTTAAGACTTTTTACAAGTTCCGTATTATTATTAAAGGCGTATCTCACCGCGATATTTTTTACTTTGTGTAAATCCATAATTAGTTCTTGGCCAAGACAATCAGTCGGCTTCTGGACAATAACAAATACATACTCTACTTTATCTGGAACGGATTCAAATAGTTTCGTCTCGGCGCTGTAATTATAAGGTAATAGGTTTGGGAAAACGCTACCTCTTCCTTCGTTTTGTTCAGTCAATAATACTTCCAACAATGCCTGCCTGTGCTCGTTTACGTCGGCTCCAGTGCGAACTTTTTTCCCAAAGTTCTTAGGGCCTTCCTGGTACTTTTCGTAGAAGTACCTCAACGTGGGATACGCCATTACCTCGAAATCTCTACAAATGGGGTAGTTATCGTCGTTGGAACAATCTATTACTCCTATGCCGACAACATCTTGCCAACCCTTCACGTCTGTCGCCAGTGCTTTCCAAGAAGGGGCGAAGCGCTGACAAAAACCACACCAGCTGTTATAAAATTCCACCAGCCAAGCTCGTTCGTTGTTGTATATTTCATTTTTGAAATTTTCAATGGTTAAAATTTCTACGTCATCCTTGGGAGAGTATAAGCCTTGGCCATCGGTGCTCCTCTTGTACTTTTTTTGCTCGAAAATATTTAAAGCTGCGTTATTTGAAAAGTTAACCAGAGTTAAAGAGAGCAGTAGCATGTAAAATATGTTTTGGGTGTTTACCGACATGTTGCAAAGTTTTTGTAAGTATTCTTATAAAAACAGCACGGATTTTAAGGTTATGTTTTGCACTAACACAGCACCAACAACCAGCTACTCCGCACCACGGCACTCCGCTTGTAGAAGTAAATTAAACAAGCTGATTTGTACTATTTGTAGCAGTTTCGACTTCGACCTTCCTGTTGCGTTTATTGTGTTTTATTCGGTGATTTCGGTGGGTTGGTTTGACAATATGCACGTCACGTCATAACGAAGCTGCAATGCCACATCTAAACTGTAACGAATCTCGATCAAATGGCTTAAATTTCCGATAAGCAGCGAATTGGGTATTATTCAATTTAGATAATTTATCTAATGTCGCGGCTCAGTAAATTGAAATACATCATAACAAGCACTTATCTTTATTAGGTGTTATCTATAGTTCATCTGCTGGTTCATTTTCTCTTATTAGCTGGGTATTTTTATTGCGTTGGAATTATGTAGAAATGGGTGCATATTTTTTTTGGATTACATTTTTCAGCTTTATTTTATGGTGACAGTGAATTTATCCCGTTGGTTTCATTTTATCCCTAAAATTCAAAAAAAAAAAAAATTGTAGAAGGGAAATCAAATGTCAAAATTGTCAAATTTCAACCGATGTTCATAGATGTCACCGATGTCACAGAACACATGATTTTCTGTGCCGATGTCACCACCACAGAACATAAAGGTAGTCGCCACCGAATATAATAGCTGCTTTCGTTCGTGCAGAACAAAGTAATCATGATTCCATTTCGTATATTCTTGTAATGGAATATGAGCTTTATGCACAAAGTAATTAAGGAACTGTTTCAAACACTGAACTGAATCATGATTTTTTTGTTCACTAATCATCTGCACGAATGAAAGCAGCTAATATAAATGTCATTTCGAATCAAAGATTAATAAAAAATGCTTTTCGGAACAAAAGAATAACAGTATCGCCCTCTGGTAGTGACGATTCATACTCGCGTCAATTTCTTGCTTCAGTTACAACTTGTCGTTCCACGTCTGTTTGATTATGTTTGTCATTGTCGCCATTCAAGTTAATTTGAATATTTTTACAACAGATGTCACTAGATATATTTTAAAAGCATAATTGGTAGAGAACTGTAAATACTCAAGTTCTAATTTTCTCTCACAGATGTTGTAATTTTGCGGAATAATTAAATTAATTGTTTTACTTTGCGAAAAACTTATTTTGTGCTGTTTGATGATAAAGAATATAAAGATGGTATCCTTTACTCATCGATTTGTATCTAAATTATTGATAATTATACAGTGTGATCTAAATACGGGGGCCTTTTTTTATTGTTCATTTTTCAGATAAATTTTTTTTTAAAAACATCAGAATAATCTTCGATACAATCTAAGACAAGGTTTTTTTTGCTTTTGAAAAAAATTTTTTTAAATTAGGATTCGATCCATTAAAAATTTCAAATGCTGGTAACTTTTCCAAAAATTAATATTTCTTCAAAAGCAAGAAAACCGTGTCTTCGATTATATCGAAGATTATTCTGATGTTTTTAAAAAAATTCAAATATATTTAATATTATGACTTTCCAGGGGGCAAGGGGAAAATTTTTTTTATTTTTTTTCGCCCATTCTTGTTTCTGTCACGTTCTTTTGATACAAATTATGATTTTAGTTGTAATTAATTTAGTTACTAACAGTACACATTTATAATAATAATTTTTATTTTAATGTAGGGAATGCTGCTGCAGGGATTGGTACCCAAGGCTCCACCACGCTCGAACTCCATGACGCTTCAATCTTGATCGTGCAGGAGAACGTCTATCATACTTGCACGATCGCATTCCATATTTTTAAATATATTATTAGGTGAGTTTGTAACTATTTTCTATTTCTAACGTTAGGGTCACACGCTAAAAAAAAAGCTTGATGGGTATTTGAAAATAAAATATATTTTGGGTCATATTTAACATTATTCTTATTCACATAATTCATATAACAGGTTAATGCTAAAATTCTATAAATTATAAACATAATATTTATATATTTATATCAAATGATAAATTATTAAAATAAGATAAAACGTGGGGCATCTTCTTTTAAAGATTAAAATGTAAGACTTGCAAATAACAATATAATTACATATACATACTAATAAATGCAGTATATAACAAAAAAAAATATCCCGTTAGGAGCACATATCAACATAATAATTTATCGTGGTAAAAGATGCAGTAAACGTAAGCAAAATATAAAAAACCACCTACCCAATTTACCTTCAAAAAAATGTGTTTGGCAGACTTTTATAGAACACTTTTTTATATTGTGCCATATTTACTGAACACACTAAGGGTTTATTGCTTCGTGGGGACCTGGGGACTATATTAGAAACATGTATAAATATTTCGGAAAGTGACTAATGCTGCATTTAAATTAAAATATTAGGTACGTCTCATAGCAACACAGACATTAGGATGGCAGTGTTCGTAACCAAAGGGCCTAATTAAATAAAGAACCAGTTCTGCCAAAATTAACATACAATAACAAGTTTAACTGAAATTTTTTAAATTTAAAATCCTAAACACTTCTGAGCTTTTGGTCATCGAAAACTGACTCACCCTGTATGATACATCAGGTATAGGTAGGTTTAAAAAACATTCTACAATGTTACACTGCTACGCCGCTGGGCAAACGCTCTACATTAATTATACTGACTACTTTGTTTAATAAATAAGTCGCACAGATACCCACTTTATAAGGTTTAGGTCCCGCTGAACTGAAGCGTAGGGTTTTACCACATACGCCGGACACACACTTGCAAATTTTATTTCAACGGATATGGCAAAAAGTATAAATATGAGTAGCATCACGATAAATCCTGATAATTCAAAAACGCTGATCCCGTATGAGGTAAAACCCCGTACATGATCAATTAATAAAATAAATAATATTCGTTAGTACTGTTACATACAGTTTGTTATTCGTGATAAATTCTAACAACGGTTCCGTCACTAACACTGCAAACTCATATTAATGGCTTTCCTTAACAAAGCTTCCTCGTCGTCGTCCTCGGGGCTGCTATTGAAATTTTGCAAACTTAACCTGAGCGCCTCCTGCAACTGCCGGTCCTCATTCTCGGGGGTGTAGCTGATCTGCTCCTCCCTCAGGCTCAGCTGAAGGGCCGCCTGGATGTCGGGATCGTTTTCGTTTGATATGGCAGTTCGTAACGACGGCCTGGGGATCAGCCTGACAGGAGTATTTCTAAGGATTTCGTCGGCGGTGCATTCCGGCAACTCGCCGAACACGGCGAATATTGAATAACCTTCGTTTTTTAACTGCGCCAGGAAAAGTGCTAAATATGTGTCCGATATTAGCTCCGGCTTGGCTAGCAAAGAATTGAGGTTAAACCACTGCCTACCGATTTTTCGTATTGTTAACCAGTGGTCCCTATAATTACATATAAAAGCTTTCATTTTACTGGGATCGTTAATGTTGATTCGTTCATCTGCACTGGTATAAGGCACTAATTCCAAGCCCCAGACTTGCAGGGCACTGCTGATAACTTGTACGGAAAAATAACCACTGTCGTCCATGTTGCCGGAAGGCTGTTGCAGGAACTTGCGGTATTCCTCGCTTTCCTCCCCACATTCTGCCATTCTTTGTCTTTCTTCTTCATCCAGTTTTTGCGCCAGGGAGCTTAACTCCACGGCAGTAAAGTAGGGTCCCTGTAAGAGGGAGTTTAAGCAGTGCTGGGCGCACAAGGAGCCTTCTTGCTAAAAACAAAACACGCTTAAAATTTATGCAAGCTACAGGGCAATTGTAGGTAACCTTTTCGTGAAATATAGCCTCCATGCTTGTGGGTATTATAAATCTTAAAATAAAACAAAAAAAATGGTTCCACAAAAAATGTGCGAATCAAAAAGTAAAAATAGCTATGTGCAACTTCAGGTTATTTGTACAAATCTGATGGAAATGAGAGGCATTTTTATTTCAAACACTTCACCGCCTCGATATCTTCATAACAACGTAAACATAAATATCACATCGAAGTGTATTTAATTTTTTGACAGTACATGTTATTTATCACAAATTTATTTTATGACCAATGGGGTCGTCTTTTTTTTGGTTGGTTTTTGTTTTTCTCAAGCATGTTGACATTCAACATGGCGGCATGTCGTCAGTGCTGTGCTGTGTCGTGGTGAGTTGAAATTTTCTGAAATTTTCGTAAAAATAACAACAAATTTGCTTTAAAAAGTACGTAGAACTTATCTTTAATCCAGTATCCTTATTATTAAGTTAATATTTGCGGCTCGATCGCGGTATTAGGTTGTAATTTTCCGTAAAATCGTACAAGTTTAACCCTTATATGCATCTTTTGTGCCGCAGAATCTACGCAGTATACGCTCGGTTTGGGCAAAAGATTCCATTATTTTGGTCCGATTCACCACAAATAAGGCATTCGTCCGGTAATCTTGTATCGCAATTAGCCGTTTCGTAATTTTATTGTCAAGGTAAATCGATAATGTGACCGTTGTTTTACCCCCTTGCCCCAAATGCACATGTTTCTAATTTCGGATCTATTTTCAATGTAACGCCTAATTTTGCAGCTCTATTTCATAAAGCAATAAAGGTACACGACGTCTCTGCACAACGAAGCGTTTATTTTCTCCAGTTTATTCCAGCGCCGACCCGAGCAAACTGAACGTTACAATAATTTTAAATTGATTTCTTGTCATCAGGATGGGTATTGACAAAAATATACAACCACATATAATTCACGCTTGCCTTTTTATTTACTACTTTTTTATTATTATCATTAACAGAAACAAATGTGCTACTTCTTGTTTAGTAGCAGAGGGCCAAGGTCCTAAATTATTTTTTGTGAGTAGGTACAAAAAAAAGTATTGATTTTTACATAAAATTTTTGGTTCCCCCCAAGAAGGCTCCTAAACGGCTTTGAAAGAGTACGAAAAATCATGGGGTTGACGTTAATTCCTAGAGAACAACACCAGAGTAGAAGTTATCTATCATTGTTGTTATTTTTTTATCATCTGCGAAACATAACCTAAAACGAGTAAACTAATTTGTCCTATTTTTCCACCGTGGGCAATTAAGTGGGTACTTAAGTTGTGCTCTTGTTTAAATTTCCGTGTTTAGGTTGTTGTTTGTGTAGCAAAGTAATGTTTACAACTGCAGGAGCTGTAATTTAATTATTTGAGTATGTTAAGTAATTTTTAGAATAAACGTGTGAATAGTTGAAATGAGATAAAGAGATAAAGGAGTAATTGTATTATCTGTGCGTTTTTCATGCAAATTACAACGTTACCTTATCGGTGTTGTTTTCCAAAATTGAAAGGTCAATAAGGCGTACTTTTTTTCGGATGTTTATTTGCCATTTAGTGGTGCTAGTAAGGACCAGCGAAAGTAATAAAATCAGGTCAGATCTGTATTTTAAAAGTTTCTTAACGTCGATAAAATTCAAGTTGAAGACCTTTATTTAAATTATGAATGATTCTTATATTAAACGGTATTGTTGACTACCGTGATATTCAGAAGATTCAGTTCGTGTTACTGTCGGTTGTCTTGTTTAATATAAGAATGTAACTAGAACATTGTAAATAGGAACTCTAAAATTCTGGCAGCTGATGGAACGGCAAGGAATTATGCCAAGTATGCAATTTATCTAAATATATTTATCTAAGTATGTTACTTGTTAGAATTTTATTTAAACGTGAATTAAAACTCGCATGATTAAACAATGCTAGGGAAAGGCCTAAGGAAGCTCTAGTATAAACTACCGTTGAACTAGCGCCCATAAATTTTTAGTACTTAAAAATTTTTCTTAAATCTTTCGATCTATTGGAAAAATATGATACGAGCACAAAATTCCTTATCGTGTATTTGTAGTGTCCATATTTGGTATGAAATGAACACATATATGGATATACAGGGTGTCCCACTTATCGGGCTCACCATGGGTATCTTGGAAACAGTAAGAGATACAAG
The DNA here is from genome assembly GCA_963680705.1 of Rhagium mordax. Taxonomy (NCBI): domain Eukaryota; kingdom Metazoa; phylum Arthropoda; class Insecta; order Coleoptera; family Cerambycidae; genus Rhagium; species Rhagium mordax. The sequence continues at coordinate 132,639,597 of OY796656.1, read as the reverse complement.
GTATGTTAATAGACCTATCCAGGTAATGCAAGCGAGAAAGATAAATACAGCGTACTATGTGTTAAATAAAGCAGTAGAGCCGTGCGTAGTTCGTTCTGCGCAACACAAGGGCAACTGTCCGGTCGAGAACCCTTGCATGTATTTGTGCATGTTTTTATATCTAATCCATTTTCATGGAAACGGTTAACTTTATTAAAAAATCATAGAACGACTTTTTTATAGCAGACAAAATTTCCTTTCGAACAATGGATAGCACAAACCATATGCTTTTTGTATAACGGCCCCAGATACGTTTCAATTACGGACAAATTAAAAAATGAATGAGTTTATTAAGATTCCTTAAATTTTGAACCACTCTTACGTCTAAACTATTAAAGATAGATATGTGCCATCACTGACTTTCTTATAGAAAATTTAATTCTCTATAAATTTGTTTATATTCATTTTCATCATATTTGTAACGGTTTTGGCAGCGTTTCGAGTCAAACATGCCGCAGTAAATCGATGCGTGGTTCGTTCTTAGCACCTGAAGAGGCACACCCTTGCCGTGACTGCCTAATTCTATTGAAATACAATGGTCCAGACTTGCAGCTGAGAATTGGACTCGAAACGCTGCCGAAACCATTACAGTTATGGCAAAATGCATATAAACAATTTTATAGAGAATCAAATTTCCTATAAAAAAGTCCGTGATGGCATATATCTATATTCAATAGTTTATACGTGAGATCGGTTCAAAGGTTAAAGAGTCGTAAAAAAATGAATTAATTTTTAAATTAGCCCCTTAATTGAAACGTATCCGGGTCGTTATACAAAAAGAATATAGGTTGCTTTATACATCGTTGGAAAGGAAATTTGGCTGCTATAAAAAAGTCATTCTATGATTTTTTTTATAGTTAACCGTTTTCATGAAAATGGAAAAAATATAAGAACGTGCACAAAAATTTATTTATTCTCTCGTGACCGCTGTTGCCCTTCTGTTGCGCACGCACCATACTGTGTGACGTGTTTACCGCATCTCACCTGGATAGGTCTATTGACAATTGTAGAGCTTATCAAGGCTTACTATTACGTGCAAAAATATTTTAGTAAAATCAACTCGTTTTTGTTTCATAAGCAAAATACTGATTTTTGTCATTTATATTTTTGCTTTTTAAATCCTTTATCAAAATTTTTAATGCGGTTAGAGCACTTTTTGATGCAGATTTTGAAAAAATTATAATATTTTTGCTAACTTTTTTAGATTTTTCAAATACAAGTCATAGTTGGCTATGGATTAGTTAAAACCCAATTTTTATTTTCTTTAAAATAATATGTCACAATACTTTATTTTTAGAAATAATGAAGTTATCGGCGTTATTTAATTTTTTTTAATAACTTCTTTGGATTTCATTTCTAATTTTTTTTTATTTTCCTACCTAATTTTCATGAAATAAAACAAAAAACACTCAAAACATATTTTCATTTATTGATTAAAGGTGCCTACGGTATCATTGAAATAATATTGGGCTTTTAAAAAAACTAAGAAAATAAAAATTCTTTTAATTTTCAGGTAGGCCATGAAAAAAATGTTTTAAATAGATAACTGTCAAAGTTTTGTTTCTGTTGTAATAATTAAAATTTATCTCGTGTGGCTGTGGACGCTTTGGAAAGCGATTTAGATATTTATTTGCCGCATTTCTTGAATTTCGTAAATTTTGTATGTCGCAGGCAATTACGTATATCATATCTGTCTTCGTTATTAAAACTACATATTCATTTTTTTCCCCAAATCTACAGAACTAACCACAACGATAAATTACATACAAGAAAAACAAAACTTTGACAGATATCTATTTGAGACAATTTTTTACATGGCTTACTTTTTTTTATTTCATAAAAATTAGGTAGGTAATATATCATTTTAAAGAGACTACAAATTGTGTTTTTAAAGTCATAATTATGCAGATTTGAAAAATGAAAGTTGGTGTTAATATCTCAAAATCTAAAAGTGTTGGCAAAAATATTATAACTTTTTCAAATTCTGAATAAAAAAATGCTCAGAATCAAAAAACCGCATAAAATATTTTCATAAATAAAGAAGTTATAATAAAAAAATGAAAATGACAAAAATCAGTTTTTTGCCTATGAAACAAAAACGAGTTGATTTTACTAATACATAATAGTTAGCCTTGATAAGCTCTACATTTGGTGTCATTTAACCTCTTACCGTTTCCAAGATACCCATGGTGAGCACGATAAGTGGGTGTCTATATATTTCCGTTGCTTATTAAAATATCAAAATGTTTTCGTACTGGGCCTGTAACTCATTCGAAGGGATATCCTGCGATTCCAAAGCCTACTTTGCGATTTACAGGCAAAAGATTTAAAAAGCGCAAATTTTTAAACGCCTGTAACTTTACTATTTGACGAGATAGAAAAATGTATAGACCAAAGTTGATGGCAAAAATGACGAATGAAACTTCTGTACACGTCCTACGTTTTGAAGTATGTACAGGGTGATCGTTTGAAAATTCTACTCTTTAAATCCTTTTATTTTGCTTAAAAATATTACTATGTTATGAGTCTGCATCTATCTTAATGAATATACAGGGAGCGTCACATAGTCACATTTTTTTTAAACTGAACACCCCGTATATTTTTAAATATTTGGATAGTGCTTTTCATCCCCTTTATAGATGTATATAATTGTTATATATTTTACCCTCAAATAACTGAGTTATTCAAATAAATACATCTAAACGCAAGAAAAACAAGTTTATATTTTAAACGTTTTTTAAATAAAAATAACATAGAAAATAAGTAAAAATTATAACATGTTTTAAAAAATTTCACGAGTATTTTCTAAACAATGGTTTAATTTTTGTATGTAATTTTGTCTAAAAAAAAAAAACTAATTTATTTGAAGATGAAATATATAACAATTATATTTATAAAAGGGATGAAAAGGGCTATCCAAATATATAAAAATATGAAGGGTGTGTTATTAAAAAAAATGGCACTATGATGTGGCGCTCCCTGTATATTCAGTGCAGGCAGACTCATAACATATATAAAAACTTGGAGAAATGTGCTACAGATCTATTTTTTATTTTTTTTTCTAGCTATATTTTTTTTAACCAAAGTAAAAGAGTTTAAAAAGTAGAATTTTCAAATGATCACCCTGTACACTCTTGTACAGGGTGTTTCCTATAAAACTATACCCCCCTTATTTCGGTCAATTACCACCGATTTTAATTTTTCAAAAACCGGTCTAACACAGAATTTCCCGTAGATTTTGAATATGCTATTACTTTTTTTCCTACTTCAACCGTATACGAGGGGCAGAAAAAGTTTTTTTTAAATGGAACACCCTATATATTTTTACATATTTGGATTCTCCTCGTCCTTCTGATTACAAATATATATGACACTTATATATTATCTATAAAAATGGCGTAAATAATTGAATTTAAACTTAGGGCGTTTCCTTAAAAACTATACCCCCCCTTATTTCGGTCAATTATTAACGATTCAAAATTTTCAAAACCTACACATACAATTTACGTAGATTTCATATATGCTATTTCTAGAAAAAATTTTGCAGCCCAAAGTTGGCTATGGCATTATTAGATAGTTGTTTTCATTCTCTTTTTAATGACACTCCACAGTCCACCTGTATTTTTAAATCAAGACCTAGAGTTTGTTTTCAAAGCACCCTAATATCGTTTAAAAATAAATAATTTCTAATTTTTCTTGTTTTTGGTCTTGATTTGAAAATAAAGGTAGGTCGAGGGACATCATTAAAAAGGGAATAATAATATTTATCTAATAGTGCCATTTTTTAGCAACGCAACAAGTGGCTCATTTAAAACAAGCACACTGTATATTACTTATAAGTGCGGTTATGTTTCTGTCAAAGCTCCCTCTAACAAGACAGGCATAGACGTAGTAAAGTAATATCAAGTAGTTACGTAAAATTTAAGTAACTTGAACGGTCATATTAGTTCGTGGTTCAAAATAGGTACCAATAGTCAGAAACAAACGAAATTTTTTTTAAGGTTATGAATTGTTTTGTTATTTATTTTGGTGGTCTTTTTTAAATAATGATTCATATTATGAGTGACCTAGAAAATGATTTTGAGATGCAGCTGAATGAGTAAACAATCAAAAATGAAAATTAGTTTGTGAAATCCAGTATAGATGGCGTTTTCCAACATCAACCATTTTGAACCGACAATATAAACAAACTTCCTCCATTTCCTCCTTCCGTCATTAAGCTATGTATTGTTGCCAAGATTCTAAAAATTACCTACCGAGAAACTTAATCAGAAATACAAATTATACGAAGTAAAAATATTTCCAAATAAATCGTATATGAAACTTTGCTTGGTCATTCATTGGTTAGAATGTGATCCTTTTGTCACAAAACAAAGGACATAATACTTTTTCTCCTTTTATTATAAATCCGTGGGTATTTTAATGTTTTGGGAAGGGACTCAACTTGAGACATTCAGCTCACAATCTCACTGTTGACTTGAATCTAGTTTTGACTTAAGGGTGAAAAAGACGGACGCCTCACATCATAAATAAGTCGGTGCGGCACCTGTGTATTTTCAGTAGAAGTAACTTTATTGTAGCCTTGTGCTTTATATTATTATTATTATTATTTTGTGGTATGCAAAGAGGTAATGATTGTGTTTCTTTTTTCCAGCTTGTGTAACTAAGAACCTCAAAATTTAGCATAGAAAATTCGAAGTAACCAGTATCCTGCGCAACCACTGGCCTTGACTAAAAATTATGAGCATTACAGCACAATACGCACCCAGCACGCATTGAAGACATCTGAGGATTTCTTATTATTTAATTTTTCATACGTTTCATACAAATTTTGAGTGACTGTGGATTGTATTTTTTTTTATATTATTGGATTGTTTTTTTCAATATATATATTTATATATATATGTAAAGTATTGTGAACTTGTTGATGATAATTGAATATTGTATATTGTGAATTGAATCATTTTCAAAGTGAGTAATTTTTTTTATTAATTGCACGGTATCGGCTGCCATATTGACTCTGTGGGGTATTTGCTAAAATAAAAAATACCGATTAACCATTCTGTGATATTCACTACACTTAAGAAACGATAAGAAGAAGAGCGAAGAAGCTAAATCATAGTCTGAACGTAAAATGTCCACGAATCCTCAGTGGAAGACCTTCCAGCCGCCTCCCGACACCCTCAATCAAGACTCCAATATCATGGATTTTAAACCTATGACCAGCAACGGTAAGACCTATTTACGAGTATAAGCCATCACATCAGTCTCTATAACTTGTTTTCTTTCCAGGTAAACCGTCTCAAGCATTTAATTTTAACCGTTCGACTTCGGGCTCTCGGTTCGGGGACTTCCCTATGCTGCAAGAAAAGTCGCTGCCCTACAGCAACGGCCTGTACGGCTCCTCCAGCACGACACACACGTCGCCACGTTTCCCCATCGGCACGTTCTCCATAGACTCCAACAATGTGTACAACAGCAGCGGCGACAACTCGCTCAACAACAGCGTCTTTTCCAACGGCAACAACAGCAGCACCAGCTACAACAATGATTCTTCTAATTCGTCGAATCTGGGAACGCGGGAGACTGGAATCATTGAAAAACTATTGGTGAGTAAGAGGGATTTATGCGGACCCCCAACAGTATGTAATAATATGACGGCTGCCAACTGACAGTATGAAAATTTCCCTTAATAAAATCAATTTTCAAAATGTCGAAATTTTCATACTGTCAGTTTGACAGTTGGCAGCTTCAAAGTGAAATCCCGACATCAAAATCGTGATCAGTGACCTCAAAAACATGGTCATTAATAGTTTACCCATAAAAAAAACTTCTTTTCAAAATGTTGAAATTTTCACACTGTCAGTTTGACAGTTGACAGCTGTCAGAGTGAAATTCCTACATCAAAATCGTGATCAGTGGTATCAAAAACATGGTTATTGATGGTTTACCCATAAAATAACTTCTTTCCAAAATGTTGAAATTTTCATAAAGTCAGTTTGACAGTTGACAGCTGTCAGAGTGAAATTCCTACATCAAAATCCTGATCAGTGGTATCAAAAACATGGTTATTAATGGTTTACCCATAAAATAACTTCTTTTCAAAATGGTGAAATTTTCATACTGTCAGTTTGACAGGTGACAGCTGTCAAAGTGAAATTGATGGTTTACTTATAAAAAAACTTCTTTTTTTTTCAAACTGTGAGTTTGACAGTTGGCAGCTGCATAATTTTTTTATTAACGTTGGCAATGATTCGCTTTTTTTTTACTGTAAGTTAGAAATTTTGTTTGAGAGCAATAAAAGAATCACAACGGGAGATGATAATTAATCTCATTGGTTAGATAGCGCAGTTTTTTTTTTTGTCGGTAACAGTTTAGGTTCCCTAAATGGTTCTAATTCGACAGTACACGTGTAAATGTGGTGTGATAACGGAAGTTGATAAATGATGTCTTCCTGTTAAGATTAAGCAAGTGTTAAATACGGCAGTAATGTTTATATCAAATAGCAATATTTGTGGTTTGTTCAATTATTGTTTTTAAATTCATTTTTGTTTGCTAGCAACAAAATTGTTATATTTATTTAGCAAACGAAAGCCATCCATACATATTGTTAGCGAATAAAATAAACAATAAAAAAAACTGCTGTTCTAGCTGATACTTGGAAATATTGAATTATTTTGAAACAAAGCAATTGTTCTCGTTTGGATAGTGTATAAGGAAGATTAAAAAAGCTGTGATAGTGGCATAATTTTATTATTATTATTATTATTATTAAAAGAACCTAAAAATTCGTATTTTTACGCAAGCCAAAAAAAATTGTACGAAATTTTTTCTTATAGCACTCATATGGGTTCATCCAGTGCTGCGAACGTCAAGCACGCCTGTTCTTTCACTTCAGCCAGTTCAGCGGGAACATTGAGCACCTGAAAATCGGCGATCCCGTTGAATTCGAAATGACCTATGACCGACGCACTGGCAAACCAATCGCCAGTGCCGTAACGAAAATAGCGCCTGAGGTAGTAAGTAATTTTATGCTTGAGGCGGTTAAGAGACAAGGCTTGGAGTAACAGACTCTTTGAAATCGGGCTTGGATATCGACGATTTGTTTTTCTTTCAGGTTATGAGTGAGGAGCGCGTGACGGGAACTGTGACTACTGAGGTGAGGGCCTCTGAGGGTGGTTCGAGTGGGGACACGACTGGAAGAATCAGCTATGAGAACAGGGGGGAGTGCTTCTTCTTGCCTTACACCAAAGACGATGTCGAGGGAAACGTCACGCTGAGGTCTGGAGACAAAGTCAGCTTTCAAATTGCAACTAATAATCGGTGAGTTTATTTCTAACCTTTATAATTTCGACGGCACTTGAATTCGCTTCTTTTCCTAGTGGTAACCTTGGTGCCTGCCATGTACGTCTGGAAAATCCAGCCCATCCGGTAAAATATCAAGGTGTAGTTTGTTCAATGAAAGAGAGCTTTGGATTCATTGAAAGAGCTGACGTTGTCAAAGAAATATTCTTCCACTTTTCTGAAGCCAAAACCAAAGAAGAACTGAGATTAGGGGACGACGTTGAATATATCATTCAGACTCGAAACGTAAGATTAATAATAATAATAATAATAATAATAATACCTCTTAGACAAACGCTTTAGTAGTTATTAAAAGTAGTAGGGTGCGTATTGTTTTGGGAACTGGTTGGGTAGGTAAAGGGAAGGTAGAGGGGCGTATGCGTCCATATTCATTTCATTTCGATATCACCGCTCTCCGCCCGCCACCCCTCTGCGCCCCGTTAAATGATCCAACCTTCCCCAGGGATACAATTTCTAACTATTTTCAGGGCAAGGAAGTTGCCTGCAACATAACCCGTCTCCCCCCTGGGACGGTAATATTTGAGGATCTAAAACCGGAGATTCTAAAAGGCCAAGTTCTGAAGCCCATCGATAGAGGTCCGAGGAATCCAAATGACGCCTTGCCTGGGCGCATAAGGTACAGGGCCCCGGACCACTCAGAAGTAGAAATATCGTTCAGCGAAAAAGACCAGATGGGCGATTTCACGCTGCGGCACGGGGATTGGGTTCAGTTCCAGATCGCCACCGACAGGAGGGATGCTTTGGACCGCGCCACCCACATTCTGCTTCTTGACGAGAGCTTCAGGGTGTCCGGCGAGAAGCGGGAGCAGGGAGTGGTCGCCTCTATAAAGGAGGGTTTCGGTTTCTTGAAATGTGTCGAGAGGGAGGCGAGATTGTTTTTCCACTTTAACGAAATATTAGACGTTGACCGTACGAATGAAGTACAAGTAGGTGACGAGTTTGAGTTCACTGTGGCTCAAGATCAGACGAGTTCAAGTATGTTTTCAAATAATCGACAAAGTGCCATTAGGATGAAGTGGTTACCGCAGAGTACTGTTCAATTTGAGGTTAGGGTAGAGGGCGACATCGCGGGAGTCGTCACCAAAGACATCCCGCCGACCAACTGGTCCAACCGCAGCCCGACCAAAAACCAAAACGGGTTCAGCGGGGAGGCTAACAATGAATCGGGGCTCATCAGCTATACCGCCAGTGGGATTAAAAAGACCATTCCGTTCTATTCCAAAGATTGTGATTTGAAGCATTATCCAAGAATGGGAGATAAGGTAAAGCCCGGCAGACACTAAATTGTTCGCGTATATTAACGGTGCTTCATTTCTAGATTCAGTTCAATATCAACCAAGTAAAAAGAAATAAGGAATTCATAGCAACTGAAATACAAATATTGCAACCTGCCACGCAGACAAACGGGATTAAGCACAGCATTTCCAGGAACGCCGGTCAGCTGTATCAAGGTTTTATAGCAGCATTAAAAGACGGCTTCGGTTTTATCGAAACCATACAGCACGACAAGGAAGTTTTCTTCCACTTCAGGTAAGTACAATGTCAGACCTTGAATCCATCAATTCCCTCCTTATAATTAAGTCGCTCAATCTTTGTTTTTTTCAGCAACTTTGAGGGCGAGGCGAGCACTCTCGAGCTAGGCCAAGAGGTAGAATACAATCTGGGAAGCCGGGGCAACTCGGGATCCTGCTCCTCTGCAGAGAACGTCAAGATTATTCCCAAGGGGACGATTGCGCTGCCGGAGGTTAGCGGCGAAGTGCTGGAGGGCACAGTAGTTCGCCCTCTCAGGTCCGTCAATCCCGATCAGAACGAGTACTCTGGGCTAATAAGGATTAAAAGCGACAATCCCGACGACAAAACGTTGGAATACGAATTCGGCATCATGGGGCTCGTCAATAAACGGGAACTGTTGCAAGTCGGCGATCACGTCCAGCTTCAAGTGGATTCGACGGGCAGGGCTGCTAATATCATCGCTGTGAGGAAGAAACTGAGAGCGACGGTCGACGCCATCAAGGGGCACTTTGGTTTTCTGGCGTACGAGGTGGAGGAGGGCAAGAAATTGTTCTTCCACATGACCGAGGTGAAGGACAACGTCAGTCTGCAAGTGGGCGACACCGTTGAATTTGTGCTCGTTACTAATCACAGGAGCGGCAAGTCGTCGGCCTGCAACGTTGTTAAAGTCAGGTTAGAGAAATTTTATGTTAATAGTCGTTTAAATACGCGTCGCTTTTCCATCTATTCACACATTTGTGCATTGGAGGTTGCGTTTTTCTGTTTTGAAGATTTTACGTTAACATCTGGAATAGAATAAATTTTTTTATATTTCAAGGTCATAGTCTTTGCAGACGTGCAGGGCGTTATTTGATTTGTTGCCATGTGGCGCTGGAGGGTTAAGCGGATTGATTGCCCGTCGTATATCTAAGTGTCGTTAAATAATATAGCAAAAACTGTTTCAGTGATGTACAAGCAAGACCGGAAAGACTAATAAGTAGACTGCGCACCATCTCTGTGGACGATACAGGACCCAAGCTGACGTTGGTGCGCCAGCCGAAGGGGCCGGACGGCTCGAAGGGATTCTCATCTGATGCACGTACTCTGCGTATACCTGGTGCCGTGCCCGAATAATCTAAAAAAAAAAATAGTCATTGGTTAAGTCATTCTCATTCATGTCATTTACAAAACTGTAGCAACTAACTTACTCTTGTCTTAGCAATGGAGTTGGAATTATATACTGTATTTTATAAACTAAGTCTTATTAAGTAAGATCCGTAAGAACAATATATTAATACGGTTCTAGGCGGGAATAGCGACAGCAAATATGTCGATTTCTTAGGAGAAATGGATAAGTTAAGTAGCAGTTTAATAACAAAATTAAATCAATTTAAAGTGTCAAGTTTACTAGGTTTTGTCAAGTGTCGAATAAAACAAAATAGCGAAAGATATAAATTGAGAGCGTTTTATTGTGAGTAATGCGAACATTTTTTTGACAAATTTCAAAGACGGTGATTGCTGCTACCCTACTGATTTTTTGATTATGGTTTGTAAATAAATCCTTATTCCAACAGCACCTATTTCTTTATTTCTACTATATTTTCGCTGCTGCCAACATCGTTGACATTTTTCCTTTTGCTATCGCTGCCTAGGATGTACCCGAGAAAAATTGCAACTAAAAGTCTAAACTAGCGCAAGGAACTCTTTTTCGGTTACTGTATACACCAATAGTTGTAGTAATGTTTATATACATGTTGAATTTTGAACAAAGCGAAGTTACGCTGTGCTTAATGAAAAAAAAAATAAAACAAATTTAAACACTGCTTGAAAACCAAAAAAAAAAAAAATGATAATCCATTGACAAATATGAATACAATGAATTTATTATTAGGATACAGAGTTAAGGTATTAGAATATGATCTAGAGAAGACTGCATCCTTAAGTAAACTGTACATTATAAGACCTTTTGTAATTTTTATTTAGTCTCCATTTAGGTGTAATGTTAGTTTGCAGTCTGCCAGTACCCGCAGCAGCTCGTATCCATAATAGAGAATAAAACCACGCCGTAAGTAAGATACGCTAGCGCCAGCGTTTGGGTGTTGAAAATGGTGCACTAGAAATGGATTTTCTGCCATGGCTAGTTGTAATTATTTCGGTAAAGGTAAGTGAAGGCGACCTGCCCTCTAACATGGTTTACTTTGCTGTCAGTTGAATTTTGACGGCAAAACTTAGCAAATTTGATTATTTTGGTCTCGCGACCTACGAACTGCGCCGCTTGGAGGAAAGTAATACTCGGAAATTTTTCAATAAAGCTGTGGAATCGGTCTTGTATTAGGTCGGATAATGCGACAGGTTTGACAGAAAATTGAAAACTGAAAATGTGCCAAGATAAATTCAAAAACTGCTTATCGTAAGTGAAGGAAGGTGTTTTTGCATTAAAAATTGGAAGTTTAAAAAAATTAAATTTCTACCTTTCTATTTATTGCTGGGCAAATTTTGAAAAAGGTTTAAATTTAAAAATATTGCGAGGTTATGTTAGATTTCCTCCGAAAAACCTTGTAACAACTTACTGTTTGGTTTTGCTATTTTGGATCACGTTACGTCTTTTCCCCCATTTTAGATAACTGCTTTGGATGGATGTTTTCCTTCTGTTTTTCTGCAGAACTTAATCTAGATCTCTAACTTTTATTATGTATATTTTTGGTTATCATGTGAATTTTTAGTACCAACTGCTTTGTATTTCTATTTAGGTTAGGAAAGGTCGGACTTGGGCTTAAGCATAAACACCTAACCTCAATGTTGACAAGTTGGGAAACTTTTTAAATTAATTTCGGCTATTGGATTAAATTAAATCTTTTCCCAGTTAGTGCAATTCAGGTGGAAATATCTTATCGTATTAGAGGTTAGGTTTTATGCTGTTGCCTAAAGTTAAAATTGAACATTTGTGTGCCATTGATAAATTTTTAAGGCGGACCTGTGTTGTTAAGATGCTGTTTTATGTATATTTGGGACGTTTAAAACGACAACTTTATTTTTATTTATTGCAATGCCATTAAAATGGTTTGATAGTTCTAATTAAAACTTTACTTATTGGCTGGAGAGTCATTCGGCGGGCCAATTTTAGTCTCCAGCGTATCTTGAGCTGTTTTATTAAACGTACTTGAAAAATGTAGTAAATATTCAAAATGCTTGCGTAGTCATCTTCAGGTCGGTAAGGTATTTTCACTTAACAAAGTGGCCTAATTCTAATTACTTGTTTTAAATAGCTGTCTATATATTTAAATAATTTTCAATTTAAAATCCATTTAATTATAAATGACAGTGAAAATAGTGATTTGTCATTTCTAGTATGCCATGAAATTTAACAATTTTGTTCATTTGTTTTGTTTTTGGTACAGTTAGAGCTGTGACAGATTTGACAGACGGTTCGATCTCCCGAATATAAAAATTTAATTTTAAAACCAAAAACTGTCCACCACCGCAAATTTTACCAAGACCATATTTATGTGCCTCGGCTGAAGATGCTTACAAAAGTCATGTGACTAGGTTATTTTAGAAAAACTTAACAGTACTCGATTATTGTACAACGGTGGGCTGGGTTGCATTTGTAAGACGCCATTTTCAAGCCCGGTAATGTGCGCCACTGCCGTAAATTCCTTGTTAAGTGTCTCTGTGATAGATTAATTGTCTTTAAACCACCATGCGCTGTCGACCTGTAACTGCAAATCTTTTCAAGTCCCGAAATTCCAATTTTTTTTTTTTTTCTCTTTAAATTTTAATCTATGTAGTTAGGTAAACTTTATTATTTTTTTACTATTTATTGTGTATGATTTTTTTACGTACGTTGATGTGGGTACTGTGATGCAGTTTTTGAAATAACTACAATATTATTAAATGTGGATTATCTTTCTATTTGTAAATTGTTTTAATTTCAAAGGAAATAAATATATAAGTAAATACTATTAAAAAAATTGTTTTTATTTATAAACGTAAAAATTACAATCGAATCCAAGGCGGGGGCTCGGAGGGGCCCGTCTCATATGACGATGCATTCGTACGGGAAAACGACTCCTACTCTTCCAGCATCGGGCACAGGACAAGCTAGAAAGAAACAAGATATTACCATCCTCAACAAAAATTATACTGGGCGATTCTATTTAGTAAATCCCCTATCGTGGCCACATTAAAACTCAAATGTTATTGTCCTTTCAATTTGTTCCCCGATAAAAATCGAAGGAGTTCAAAATTATATCTGATAACCTTTTGAGCGTGTCAGTTCCTTTAATTTCAAGTTTATATTTAAACTATATCTATAACTAAGATGTTTTATTGCTTTGTTTTTAACAACCATTATTTCCTTGTGTGATATAAAGCGTTCTTTGTGTTTGATGTTGAAATATTTGTTTTTAAATATGTTTTAATAAATATTTTTGTTTGGCAAAATGTGAGTTCGAATACAGAATAATATACTACTGATTATAATCCAGGCCTCATGCGCAAAGCATTAATTACCTCTACTACATCGAATCCCAAAGTAGCCAGTGCCTTCGCACCTGCATTTGTAGCCGGGCTGCTGGGAAATCTGGATGCAGGAGCCATTGTGCATGCACGGATTGTTGGTCTTGCAGATGTCCTTCTTCTTACCTGAAAACGCCAACACAGATAAATCTACCTAGCCGAACGTACGCTTGCGGAGATGGAAAAACTTGCCTTTCAGTGCGTTCTGGCATTCTTGGAACGTGTCGTATCTGTAATCGGAAATGCAGCCAAAGCCGCAGGAACAGACTAGGTTTCTTATTAAGCATCCCTGTTTCGTTTGGCCGGTTTCACACGCCTTGCATATTTCAGTACCTAAAACATCAATATCATAAATCAAAATTGCATTCAAACTAAAACGGATTCTAAACAATAAAAAAGAAAACTTAAATTATAGATTTTTTTGATAAGGTACACCAAGTATATTTAGTATCAAAAATTTTATTAATGGAAGTTCAGAGTTGTTCAAAAACCTTAAATACAAAATTTAATCAAAATAAAAAAATATTAATATTTTGTTAAAAATTTTCAAGTCTGAAAATTTAATTTTAATGGGTTATTGTATTGTAATATTTTATTTTTTATAAAAAAAAAATTAAAGAAATACTCCAACTAAATTTTTTAAATCAAAATATCAATATTTTTTAATTTTGATGAGATTTTGGATTTAAGGTTTTTAGACAATTCTGAACAACTGGCATAGTAAAATTTTCTGATAAAAAAATGCCTGATATGTTTTCTTGATTTTTTGCGTTTATTTTGGTATCGCAGGTGGCTTTGCATAAGGCGAATGGTTTTTTGGCCATGAGTTGATCCTAATGGGATCTATCATTGAGTAAAATTTGGTTCAATTCGGATAAAAATGAAAAAAGCTATAAGGGTGTTTCACTCTTAAGTGCGACACACTGTATATATTTATATATATACTATGTAAATTATTTAAAGGCGCATTTCGCATTCACTATTTTTCCCATGAAGGTCGCTTAATCAGAGCCCCATTAAAAAACCTCTGTGACAGGTCACACGCATACAACTGCAGGATGATAAGAGCGGTTTGATTGCAACCGAATTTCCACAGCCTCGGATAACAAGTGAACCCGATCATTAATTTGAACTCTAATCGATTTATTAGTAGCAAGGCATTTAAATCAGACACTCGTAAGAATACTAGATAATGGGAAAAAAGTGATGTCGTTTTTCTAGCTGCAGCGGATTTTCTATTAGACGGGCGGAGCAGAATACCCGGCAGTCGTCTCTCGAAATTACGTGTACGCTTTAAAAAAAAAATTACTTCTGAAATATTTATTGAATTAAATAAGAAAAAAAACTAATTTAACAGTATAAAATGACCCGAATTTTAGTTTTTGCACTATCCCAATGTTGCAATTTTTCGCTATTTAAAAACGTTTTAGAAAATTTACAAAAGTTAACGCAAAGTGAAGGTTGAAGTACTTACATTTCGATGACATCAGTTTATTACTTTTCGAAAAATTCTAAAAAATACATATGTACAGGGTGATCATTTTAAGTGCTTCACTCGATTTTCCTGCTTTATTCTTCACCTAGGAAAAAAATTCAAAAACCATACTTGTGTACTTTTTTTCCGAGGAATCCGATTCCGAAAAGATAAAAACAATTGAATGTCAAGGAAAAAAGTTATGGCCGAAAAACTGAAAAAGAAAAAAATATACACCCTGTAGGTATATTAATGCGGAATTGGATATGTGACATTTCACTGATTGTAAATGCGTATCATATACTTATTTTTCACTTCCGGTTTGACCGGAAATTGCTTTAATTTTTTTATTTTAGGTGATACACCCTGTATATTGAGCTCAGTTTAAAGAACTTTTCTTTCTGAATTCAGCAATATATAACATATTATCATTATCTTTCATATTTAATAAGATATTGGGGTTTTAATTTAAAATAACACAAATATAATATGTTATGAAATAAAGTCATCCATGAAAACAAACAAAAGCATTTAAATTATTTTTTATTTATTTCAAAAACTAAAGAATACAAGTTATTATGCTATATCTTCTTTTGTTTTTGAAATAAATAAATAATATTTAAATGCTTTTGTTTGTTTTCATGGATGACTTTATTTCATAACATATTATATTTGTGTTATTTTAAATTAAAACCCCAATATCTTATTAAATATGAAAGACAATGATGATATGTTATATATTGCTGAATTCAGAAAGAAAAGTTCTTTAAACTGAGCTCAATATACAGGGTGTACCTACCTAAAATAAAAAAATTAAAGCAATTTCCGGTCAAACCGGAAGTGAAAAATATGTATCTGATACACATTTACAATCAGTGAAATGTCACATATCCATTTCCGCATTAATATACAGGGTGTATATTTTTTTCTTGTTCAGTTTTTCGGCCATAACTTTTTTCATTGACATTCAATTGTTTTTATCTTTTCGATCGGATTCCTCGGAAAAAAGTACACAAGTATGGTTTTTGAATTTTTTTCCTGGGTGAAGAATAAAGCAGGAAAATCGAGTGAGGCACTTCAAATGATCGCCCTGTACTCTATTTGAGTGAAATTTGGTTTAAATCGGATAAAAATAAAAAAAGTTTCACTCTTAAATGCGACACACTGTAGACTTGGTTGAAACTTAAAAATCGGCTGGTTAGCCAGTCCTATATTTTCCTCTTGTTAGAGAAATAAAGAACAATTTCCACCCAATTTTTTCTGAAAATTTCAACATTTTAGAAAAAACATTTTTAAAGAATAAAATTAATTAAAACGGCATTTATTTGTGAATAATGTAATTTGCTGAAATTTTAACAAACGAAAGATAGTAATAAAAATTGTAATTTTTTTATTTTCGCTAAAAGTTATTTATCCTCCAAATATTTTTTTTCTCGTGACATTTTACTATATTTCCAAAATTTGAAATCATAAAAACCAGGCCTGTATTTAAAAAAAAAAGACGAAACGTCGCATAGAAAAACTAGTAGCGTAATCTTTATTAAAAGTTGGTACAAAGAAATCTCGACAGATTTCGATCCAATACTTTACAATTAATTTAACGCCTGAGATAAAAATAAAAAATTTTAAAATATTTAAAAAACGAAAAATCATATCAATGTTTCTAGGTGTCATTTTGAGATCTCCATATTGTTGAAACTTTTTGATAATAGAAAGTAAAGGCAACTGCTAAGCTAAACTAAAAAGTAGAGGCATTCGTCTTTAAAATACTATTATATCTTGCTCTTGTTTCATAAATATAGAAGTTATTACATTATCTTCCTAAGGGCGCACGCAATTTTGCGAGCCGCCGGCTGGGTATACTGCTCCGGTCGTCCCCTAGTTTTGTCGTAAAATTTCTCCACCTTCAGGTCGACACCCATGGAAAATGGGCTCATGGTTTTATTAACATTTTAACGTCTAGTTTATTTCCGTTTATTGCCTTTTACCCATACCGTGACCTTGGGAACATTTCTACAAATATCTCGGCATCCCCTGGACCGATTTTGCTCAAATTCAATAACTCGTCAAATCCTGACAAACGACGCCGCCGGACGTCGTTCCGTTTTAACTCCCCTGGTGAATCGTGATCCTTAATTTATTGCGGTTAATATAATATGCCTTAGGAAAATAGCCCAGTTCCTCTTTATTACTTAATTTTTCACGTTCAACAAAAAAAACCATACTTACTTATAAACAATACCACAAACACTTTGACGAGCATCTCTGACGGGAAATTCACGGTGATCTGAAAAAATCGACACCAAGAACATCCACACCGGCGCGCAGACGAAACCCGCAACGCCAAGGAAACACCAACAACTAACTGCCAAGCAGATAAAGGATGCGTTCTGTTTTGATAAGAGTGTCGTTGGCCTCTGTATCCCCCTCTGAAATTGAGGGCCCACTATGTATCGCGGCGATATTTGAAGAGATAACGAAATAAAACAAAAGCGGTTTACGAAATGGAAATGTGTTTATTGTCGCAGTTGAGGCGTAGATCTTAAAAAAATACTGAATACAGCTAGCTTTCAATATGAAAATGCTGATCGATTTGCGAATACGTTGTACAGGGTTAGTTTTACCTCATTTTTATTTTTGACCGATTAAAAAAATAAAAAAACTGGCCTTACGCGGTTTTTTTATGTAGATTCCATGGGCGTCGCCAAGGGAGGGGGCGATCCTAGCTTTTAAAATTGGCTAAATTAATATTCACAAATAAATTTTATTGCAATTTTTCAATCAGCCATGTGCGCCAAGACATTTCTAAAAAAATTTGCTCTGCCCCTCCCCCCCTCTGGATATTTTTTAGGCGACGCCCTTGGTAGATTCCACTCCTGCTAACGAACTGGCAGTGGCGTTTTAAGTATACAGGGTACGCAAAAAAGTTAGGTTTTTTTAAATAGAACACCTTGTATATTTTGACAAATTTCAATTCCTCTATATGTATATAATTGTAATCAGAATGATTGGAGGAATTGAAATTTGTCACAATATACAGGGTGTTCTATTTAAAAAAACTTTTTTGCATATCATGTATATTATTTAAAACGCTATTGCCAATCCATTAGTAGCAGTGGAATCTATATATAAAAAACCGTGTAAGGCCGGTTTTTTAATTTTTTGAATAGGTCAAAGATACAAATAAAAATGGGGGGTTTACACTAATGAAACTAACCCTGTCCGATGCTACGCGGAGATTTCTACCTTTTATAAATGAATCGTTTTCAGTAAATGATCCTTATAATAAACGCCACATATAATTATGAAATAATATACAGGGTGACCCAGAATTCTAGTGCAAAAAATGTAATCATATACAGGACGTTAGGAAAATGTTTCTATTATGTAGTTTTTTTCTCTATCATGACGCATACGTTTTCAGTTAGGATAGTACAAGGTCGATCGACTGGCCAACGGTGAGGCAATCGGCTGTGTTTAAATCACATACAAAGTTTAATGAGCCTCGAGGCAAGCTTTTTACATTATGTTTTTATTCGGGTATTAATACACAAGAGGTCGTTTTTTAAACGAGTAAATTTTTTTTGGACAGAAACCTGTTTTCCCATAAAAATGATTAGAGATTTAAGGCGACACGAAGTGGAGCGAGTTTTCCTATGTCCTTTAAGTCGAGCAAAATTTTCATGGAAAGCATGTTTGAGTCAATTTAGCCGAGTAGAAAATCGACCTCATGAGTATTACAGAAGATTAATATATGAGTTAATATATGATTAAAAAATATTATCTAAAATAATTATTAAAACAAGAAAACTGTGTATTTAATTAGTTTAAAAAATAGCAATTTATAATAAAAAATAGGAGGTTTTTCTAAAATATTTTTCATCACGCGAAAGTAAGAATATATTAATCATGATAAACAAATGCTTCTTTTGATAATAGGACAGAAGTTAAAGAAGTGTGTCTTTGTTTTTGTTAATTTCGATTTTTAAGGCCTGCACGTTTTTAACATATTTCGTTAAGCATTCAGTCGATATAAATAAACATGGATACCAGCTCAAAGTAATCTTTCTTATAGCACCCTTAAAACATAGAGTTGCCTGCAGTTTCTGGACTATATTTGTTTTGTTTTTCTATTTATTTCAAAACTAAATTTTTGCAACGTGATTCTGAATCACCCTTTTCAATTACAAAAATTAATGATATACTTAATGCCTATTTTCACTGCACTTTCTAGTTCGTCTTGAGACACTCTTTAAATTAAATATTCTGTCCACACTTAATTTTTTTATGTACTAAAAATGTCTCTATATACAAAAGTTTAAAGTTTAAAATGCGACCTGTAGTCTCTGCCACTCGGTATCGAACCGTACGCTCGCATCCTCCTGACTGCTTCTCTTAGGTGCTTCGGCTGTATGGGGCCCGAATCGCCTAACTCTTCCATCACGTCCAGTCCTGAAATAAAAAACTGTCAGCAACACAGAGGACAAGGCATGCCGCATAGTGGAATATTTTTACGAAAAGAAGCAGCACGGGACAAACAGAAATAAATTACATACATGAAAATCGAGCAAATGGCGTGCCATAGAGCACTCGCTTGTGAACGCAAAGTACAATTTCTTAATTTAGTTAGTTGGCAGCGATGAATTTGAAGGCAAAAACAGCCGAAACAAAACCTACCTTCCTCCACCACTTCTCCTACGAACACCTTTGCTATCCCGGCCATCGCGATGACAACGTTCTGAGAAACCGAGCAACCCGTGATGGTTTGCATCAGCCGCTTGATGGCTGCTTTGGGAAACGCAGCCCTTCGAAACATCTCGTACCTATCCAGTTGGTCCTCGGTGAAATTAGAAACTAAAACCCTGAAACACTTAGCTTATAAGTACAAGTAAATTAGTTTTGATTGTCTGGCACGTACTGCATTTTCTCCCTTTCTTCCTCCTCCAGCTCCCGTCTGGATTTCGCTTCCTTCTTGACTTTCGGTGTGCTTACGCTTTGGCTCTGCGAAGCTTGAGGTAAGATGATGTCCGACTCTAGGTCCAGTATGTCTTCTTCTTTAATATCGACAACATCGGAGGCGAAAGTGAAGTCCACGTTTGACTCCTCTTTTAAAATGTTTTCTTCTATAGCCAGCGCGGCGTCCCTGGAATCCTCATCGTCCTCCGAGTTGGTGCTATTTAGGTCGTATTTTAGTTGCTCCAGAGCTCTGATGTTGTTGTGGTCCGATTCTTTGCTCAAAATGTTTTCCATTTTGGTTGTTTAATTGAAACGTTTGCTGCTTTTTGGTTTAAAATGCGTTATTTTTATTTACAGCAAGTTAGGTTAGGTTAGAAAATTGACAGTAATTGACAATTGATGTGTGGTGGCGACTGTGGCGTGTGGCTAAATTAAAAACTTGTGTTTTGCGGGTTGCGTCAATTAAATTTGAATATTGGACCGGTCGGCAAACAAAATTTAAAGAACAAATTGATGACAATTAAGTTGTTGCACCTTGCTGGCGCATAAATAAATCAATTTAAATACTGGGAATTAGTTGTAGGTATATTTATTTTAAATTTGGACCCTAGAAGCTGGGAGAGTCGCCGGGCTGAAGCGCCAACTAGTTGCAATAATGTGAAGCTCGCCGTATTTGGTTCGTGCCAAAGGCGCCGGCAGCGCTAGTGTCGAATTTCAGTCGATATATCACGATAATACTTTGACAATAATTTTGTTTATTGTTCGAAAAATAAACCAAATGTTAACAAAATAACCATGAAAATCGGATGCACGTTAACTTTACTCTAGTGGAGCGAATTTGTGATACTTCTCGAGCGATAAATCACCCTGTAGCCGTGCCAGTGGTGTTTTTTTCTTGTTTTAAACGGGACAATACATTTTTAATTGAACGTTAGTAATTGTTTATGTTATTTTGGTGATTTACTGTGGTGGTTTTCGAAGTTAGACTATGCTGTAGTGTGGATTTTTCGATAAGATACCTTTGCCTAGCACCTGTAAGTATTTTTTGCCAACAAATAATGCACTTTCACAGTTGGTGGCCTTTTTGTCACGACTCGATTAACGTTTTGTTGTAGAACCAGTACCTACTATAAAGTGAATTAATTTTGGTTTTGGTTGCTAGGCTAGGTGAATTAATTCTGTAGGCAGTGCTAATTCAATTATTAATCGTGGGTAATGCAGAATTTTTTCTGGTCAAAGTCGACTTGTGTACAAAAACAATTTACTGTCGCTCAGTTCGTTGTTTGTATTGGTTTAGAGCAAAAAGTTGAGATTTGAGTGTTTATTTCGGTGTAAAATTTTTGGATGTTTGCCTAGACCTAAGAGTCAGCAGGATAACGCAACAAACAGGTTAGGATTGCCCCTTTGTGTTCAATTACGCGACCAACGCAATTTTTATAATCGCAGTAATCACTTTATTGTTGCACATTTTTATTGTATTACGCTACCGTGTAACGTGAAATTACTGGGCACGTAATTTCGCCTGTGGTTTAAGAAAGTATATAATTTCATACCTCCTACGTTTTATTCAACTTTAACAAACCCGTTATGTCCTAGAATAATACCAATGCTCCAAGTTGTTCCGTCACGATTCAGATAAATGCCGATGGTTTTACTTCTCCGTGAAAACGGCACAATGGATTGTGCTCCATTGGAAATCGAACCTGACATAAAGGTCTTGAAAGTCTTTGTGTGTAATCCGAGGCGAACTCGCCAATTCCAGGGCCTTCAAAACCCATTTAATAGTAATTTTTAACTACCTACCTTACTTCCGGGTTCAGGGTCATTAGCATACATTGAATTGTATTTCCCATGAGCATTTTAATCACCAAAATCGTGCTTACCTACAAGACAGACAGACAGACAAAATCTGCTTATATATTTACATATATGTATTTTGTCGATTTGGAATTTCAAATTGATTTTCTATTTGTTTAGGAGTGAGGACCCGGAAGGTGTTTCGAGACCTTAGATCGTTGGATGGGGCTTGTTGTGCCCCAAGGTTCTTGCACTGGCTCCCACCTCAACCACCACCATTACCCCGCTAAATTCAGAAGGTAAGTGAGAACGATAGATTAGATATTACGTTCAAACATCTCTGTATAACCTTCATTTTTTAAATGAAACACCCTGTATATGGAAAGAGCACATTTCTCCGATTCTAAAAATATATAGTTTGCCTGTGTTTGGATAAGCCTTTTTTGAGATATTGGGTCCTAAAGTTTTAAAAACAATAAACAAATAAAGCGTAGTAGCCATGGAATCATCATGGCCGCGTCGTCTAGATTTTAAAACAAACGAATTCGTTGACGTTTGTGAATATTTCTGTCAAAATAAAAAAGAATGCCGCGTCTTCTAGATTTTAAAACAAACGAATTCGTTGACGTTTGTGAATATTTGTCAAAATAAAAAAAATGCCGCGTCTTCTAGATTTTTAAAACAAACGAATTCGTTGACGTTTGTGAATATTTCTGTCAAAATAAAAAAAAATGCCGCGTCTTCTAGATTTTTAAAACAAACGAATTCGTTGACGTTTGTGAATATTTCTGTCAAAATAAAAAAGAATGCCGCGTCTTCTAGATTTTAAAACAAACGAATTCGTTGACGTTTGTGAATATTTCTGTCAAAATAAAAAAAAATGCCGCGTCTTCTAGATTTTAAAACAAACGAATTCGTTGACGTTTGTGAATATTTCTGTCAAAATAAAAAAAAATGCCGCGTCTTCTAGATTTTAAAACAAACGAATTCGTTGACGTTTGTGAATATTTCTGTCAAAATAAAAAAAATGCCGCGTCGTCTAGATTTTAAAAACAAACGAATTCATTGACGTTTGTGAATATTTCTGTCAAAATAAAAAAGAATGCCGCGTCTTCTAGATTTTAAAACAAACGAATTCGTTGACGTTTGTGAATATTTGTCAAAATAAAAAAAATGCCGCGTCTTCTAGATTTTTAAAACAAACGAATTCGTTGACGTTTGTGAATATTTCTGTCAAAATAAAAAAAAATGCCGCGTCTTCTAGATTTTTAAAACAAACGAATTCGTTGACGTTTGTGAATATTTCTGTCAAAATAAAAAAGAATGCCGCGTCTTCTAGATTTTAAAACAAACGAATTCGTTGACGTTTGTGAATATTTCTGTCAAAATAAAAAAAAATGCCGCGTCTTCTAGATTTTAAAACAAACGAATTCGTTGACGTTTGTGAATATTTCTGTCAAAATAAAAAAAATGCCGCGTCTTCTAGATTTTAAAACAAACGAATTCGTTGACGTTTGTGAATATTTCTGTCAAAATAAAAAAGAATGCCGCGTCTTCTAGATTTTAAAACAAACGAATTCGTTGACGTTTGTGAATATTTCTGTCAAAATAAAAAAAAATGCCGCGTCTTCTAGATTTTAAAACAAACGAATTCGTTGACGTTTGTGAATATTTCTGTCAAAATAAAAAAAATGCCGCGTCGTCTAGATTTTAAAACAAACGAATTCGTTGACGTTTGTGAATATTTCTGTCAAAATAAATAAGAATGCCGCGTCTTCTAGATTTTAAAACAAACGAATTCGTTGACGTTTGTGAATATTTGTCAAAATAAAAAAAATGCCGCGTCTTCTAGATTTTTAAAACAAACGAATTCGTTGACGTTTGTGAATATTTCTGTCAAAATAAAAAAAAATGCCGCGTCTTCTAGATTTTTAAAACAAACGAATTCGTTGACGTTTGTGAATATTTCTGTCAAAATAAAAAAGAATGCCGCGTCTTCTAGATTTTAAAACAAACGAATTCGTTGACGTTTGTGAATATTTCTGTCAAAATAAAAAAAAATGCCGCGTCTTCTAGATTTTAAAACAAACGAATTCGTTGACGTTTGTGAATATTTCTGTCAAAATAAAAAAAAATGCCGCGTCTTCTAGATTTTAAAACAAACGAATTCGTTGACGTTTGTGAATATTTCTGTCAAAATAAAAAAAATGCCGCGTCGTCTAGATTTTAAAAACAAACGAATTCATTGACGTTTGTGAATATTTCTGTCAAAATAAAAAAAAATGCCGCGTCGTCTAGGTTTTAAAAACAAACGAATTCATTGTCGTTTGTGAATATGTCTGTCAAAATAAAAAAAAAATGCCGCGTCGTCTAGATTTTAAAAACAAATGAATTCATTGACGTTTGTGAATATTTCTGTCAAAATAAAAAAAAATGCCGCGTCGTCTAGATTTTAAAAACAAATGAATTCATTGACGTTTGTGAACATTTCTGTCAAAATAAAAAAAATGCCGCGTCGTCTACATTTTAAAAACAAACGAATTCGTTGACGTTTCTGAATATTTCTGTCAAAATAAAAAAGAATGCCGCGTCTTCTAGATTTTAAAACAAACGAATTCGTTGACGTTTGTGAATATTTCTGTCAAAATAAACAAAAATGCCGCGTCTTCTAGATTTTAAAACAAACGAATTCGTTGACGTTTGTGAATATTTCTGTCAAAATAAACAAAAATGCCGCGTCTTCTAGATTTTAAAACAAACGAATTCGTTGACGTTTGTGAATATTTCTGTCAAAATAAAAAAAATGCCGCGTCGTCTAGATTTTAAAAACAAACGAATTCATTGACGTTTGTGAATATGTCTGTCAAAATAAAAAAAAAAATGCCGCGTCGTCTAGATTTTAAAAACAAACGAATCCATTGACGTTTGTGAATATTTCTGTCAAAATAAAAAAATGCTGCGTCGTCTAGATTTTAAAAACAAACGAATTCATTGACGTTTGTGAATATTTCTGTCAAAATAAAAAAAATTCCGCGTCGTCTAGATTTTAAAAACAAACTAATTCATTGACGTTTGTGAATATTTCTGTCAAAATAAAAAAGAATGCCGCGTCTTCTAGATTTTAAAACAAACGAATTTGTTGACGTTTGTGAATATTTCTGTCAAAATAAAAGAAAATGCCGCGTCTTCTAGATTTTAAAACAAACGAATTCGTTGACGTTTGTGAATATTTCTGTCAAAATAAAAAAAATGCCGCGTCGTCTAGATTTTAAAAACAAACGAATTCATTGACGTTTGTGAATATGTCTGTCAAAATAAAAAAAAAAATGCCGCGTCGTCTAGATTTTAAAAACAAACGAATCCATTGACGTTTGTGAATATTTCTGTCAAAATAAAAAAATGCTGCGTCGTCTAGATTTTAAAAACAAACGAATTCATTGACGTTTGTGAATATTTCTGTCAAAATAAAAAAAATTCCGCGTCGTCTAGATTTTAAAAACAAACTAATTCATTGACGTTTGTGAATATTTCTGTCAAAATAAAAAAGAATGCCGCGTCTTCTAGATTTTAAAACAAACGAATTTGTTGACGTTTGTGAATATTTCTGTCAAAATAAAAAAAATGCTGCGTCGTCTAGATTTTAAAAACAAACGAATTCATTGACGTTTGTGAATATTTCTGTCAAAATAAAAAAAATTCCGCGTCGTCTAGATTTTAAAACAAACGAATTTGTTGACGTTTGTGAATATTTCTGTCAAAATAAAAAAAAATGCCGCGTCGTCTAGATTTTAAAACAAACGAATTTGTTGACGTTTGTGAATATTTCTGTCAAAATAAAAAAAATGCTGCGTCGTCTAGATTTTAAAAACAAACGAATTCATTGACGTTTGTGAATATTTCTGTCAAAATAAAAAAAATTCCGCGTCGTCTAGATTTTAAAAACAAACTAATTCATTGACGTTTGTGAATATTTCTGTCAAAATAAAAAAGAATGCCGCGTCTTCTAGATTTTAAAACAAACTAATTCATTGACGTTTGTGAATATTTCTGTCAAAATAAAAGAAAATGCCGCGTCTTCTAGATTTTAAAAACAAACGAATTCGTTGACGTTTGTGAATATTTCTGTCAAAATAAAAAAGAATGCCGCGTCTTCTAGATTTTAAAACAAACGAATTCGTTGACGTTTGTGAATATTTCTGTCAAAATAAAAGAAAATGCCGCGTCTTCTAGATTTTAAAACAAATGAATTCGTTGACGTTTGTGAATATTTCTGTCAAAATAAAAAAGAATGCCGCGTCTTCTAGATTTTAAAACAAACGAATTCGTTGACGTTTGTGAATATTTCTGTCAAAATAAAAAAGAATGCCGCGTCTTCTAGATTTTGAAACAAACGAATTCGTTAACGTTTGTGAATATTTCTGTCAAAATAAAAAAAATTCCGCGTCGTCTAGATTTTAAAAACAAACTAATTCATTGACGTTTGTGAATATTTCTGTCAAAATAAAAAAGAATGCCGCGTCTTCTAGATTTTAAAACAAACGAATTTGTTGACGTTTGTGAATATTTCTGTCAAAATAAAAAAAAATGCCGCGTCGTCTAGATTTTAAAAACAAATGCATGCATTGACGTTTGTGTATATTTCTGTCAAAATAAAAAAAAATGCCTTCCGCGGATGATGACGTTACCCATTAACTGATCAGACACCAGACAAACAATGCGTAGATTATAGGGCACTCTCCCCTTTTTTTTGCAATACAGACTATAATAGTAATTGCAGTTTTTCACTTTCGTTCGTTTGAAGTTTCAATTGTCGGACATAAATTCACTATTTTCGTCGTTCCGAGACAAATCCCATTCGATTTCTTTGTCTGTTTTCCGGTTTCAATGTCGCCACATTGAACTAGACGGACATTTAATATTGCCAATGCGGTGCGAGCTGCGGTGTAAAATATATTATAAGAAGCCAAAGAAATAAATCGCTGCGTCCTTCGAATTGGTAATCTTTAATATCAGATTTATATATCGTGTGTATAAGCCTCGTCGTAAAAATTCAGTTTGTGGTGCAAACAAGGTGGAGGGATGCTACAACTTTTGTTTCAACAATTTTTAAACAATTGACTGTAGAAATTGTTTAAACATTTCCAAGATGGTGGCAAATATCTGGAGAATAATATTTGGATAAACTGTATTCATTATTCCATTTTATTCTAAGTTGGCCGTCATCTCTTTCACGAATTTTCTGGCTGGTCGCGCGCCGGCCTTGTTACAGGGGATAATTTTAAAAATAACGGCGGCGGCGCCGGTGTGAGGGTGGAAACAAAAGGATTGTGATTGAGCAGCTTGTCCACAAATTTTCAAGTTGACCGCTCCAGCCGAAGGGGCTGGCATAGGCGTTCGTAGAAATATTTCAGAATTACTAGGTAAATAAAACAATTTTCAAAATTTAAACTTTAACACCCTGTATAAGAAAAATCACACCATAAAAACCGCATTATTTTCGTCCAAAAAATCAGTAGTTAATTAATGGCTTGACCTTTTTTTAACACCCTGTATACAAAAGTGTGGTAGCAATACCCCATAACGATACCGCGTGTTTTTCGACGCGAAAACCTTGACCTCCACATGTAAACCGAACATTAGGCTAATGATTTTTTTTTATCTCCCATGTCGTTCACGGGCGGATATAAATTGAATTAACCCAATGCCACACTTATTCACGTCAGAACAGCCGGTGTAAATACATTTGATATACTTACTTGCTTATATTTTCAGCCTTGATTCTGTTGTGTGCGGCGTTTTTTTTTTCCTTTTCCGATTGATTCGCGGATTGGGTCAAAGCCAAAGGTTTGTTGCTAGCGGAAACGTTATTTGTTTTCTTTAATATTCCTATAAATAAGGCGATTCCTGTTTAACGGTGCGATAAAGCGACGCGCGGACCGGTGCCAAGTGCCAAGTGAAATCGTTTTGATTGTAAAAAGGATTTGAAATGATGGAATACGCTTTTGAAGTGGACCGCCGAAAATATTGCCACATTTTATACAGTCTGGACGATTTAATCGTATTTTGGTTTAGTTTGATCGTTTTCTTGAAGGCAAGAGCTTGGTTTATGTCGATTTTCATTTTGACGTTTATTAAAGGTGGTTTTGGTTATTTTAAGCACCCTGTGTGTTTAAATTTCAATTTCAAATAATGTATTAGATAGGTGGGAGTTTTTGGGGTCGCTGATTTGGCATTAAAACTAAAATAAAATAAAAAATGGCTGATTCAAAATGGTCGGTATTTTATTTTTTATTCGCTTATATTTCGTTGCGATCCTTTGAGTATTTTAAAAGGTATTAGCCGTGTAGTAGCATCGTGTCGGAGAGGTCTGTAAAATTTGTGAAATTAAAAAGAGATACGAGACCAATGGCCGCCGGATGCGCGCGCAGAACCGTCCAATATGCATGCGCGCGCGCAGGTCTTGACAATACTTAAAAGTTACAAGTCAACGTCAAAATGCCGCTTTTAGGTTTTCGAAATCTACAGTGCGTCGCGATAAAAGTTTGAGGTTATGGTCTGAATTTGACGTTTCCTTAATATTGGTCCCAGGATGGAACCGACCGCAGTTTCGGAATCCGGACGTCTTCGGCGCCCCGAAACCGTTCTTGGTCCGTAGATGGCGCCCCCCTTCACTTTGACATTTAAACGTCACTTTGACAGCTGTCAAGAATTTTTTTGGCGGAAACGCCACTTTGACAGCTGTCACAATTTTTTTTAAAGAAAATGTCACTTTGCTGTCAATTTTTTTTTAAATGTCACTTTGACAGCTGTCAATATTTTAAAGAAAACGTCACTTTGACAGCTGTCACAAATTTTTTTTCGAGAATACGTCACTTTGACAGCTATCCCAAATTTTTTTAAGAAAACGTCACTTTGTCACAATTTTAAAAAATGTCACGTTGACAGCTGTCACAATTTTTTTAAGAAAACGTCACTTTGACAGCTGTCACAATTTTTTTTTCGAGAAAACGTCACTTTGCCAGTTGTCACACATTTAAAGAAAATGTCACTGTGACAGCTGTCACAATTTTTTTTAAGAAAACGTCACTTTGACAGTTGTCACAATTTTAAAAAATGTCACGTTGACAGCTGTCACAATTTTTTTAAGAAAACGTCACTTTGACAGCTGTCACAATTTTTTTCGAGAAAACGTCACTTTGACAGTTGTCACACATTTAAAGAAAATGTCACTGTGACAGCTGTCACAAATTTTTTTTAAGAAAACGTCACTGTGACAGTTGTCACAATTTTAAAAAATGTCACGTTGACAGCTGTCACAATTTTTTTAAGAAAACGTCACTTTGACAGCTGTCACAAATTTTTTTTCGAGAAAACGTCACTTTGACAGTTGTCACACATTTAAAGAAAATGTCACTGTGACAGCTGTCACAATTTTTTTTAAGAAAACGTCACTTTGACAGCTGTCACAATTTTAAAAAATGTCACGGTGACAGCTGTCACAATTTTTTTAAGAAAACGTCACTTTGACAGTTGTCACAATTTTTTTCGAGAAAACGTCACTTTGACAGTTGTCACACATTTAAAGAAAATGTCACTGTGACAGCTGTCACAATTTTTTTTTAAGAAAACGTCACTTTGACAGTTGTCACAAAATTTTTTCCCAGAATACGTCACTTTGACAGCTGTCACAACTTTTTTTAAGAAAACGTCACTTTGACAGTTGTCCCAATTTTTTTTTTTAAATGTCACTTTAACAGCTGTGAAAATTTTTTTTAAGAAAACGGCGCTTTGACAGCCGCGACAATTTTTTTTAATAAAATTGTCACTTTGACAGCGGTCACAATTTTTTTAAGAAAACGTCACTTTGACAGCTGTCTCAATTTTTTTTAAGAAAACGTCACTTTGACAGCTGTCACAAATTTAAAATATGTCACTTTGACAGCTGTCACAATTTTTTTAAGAAAACGTCACTTTGACAGCTGTCACAATTTTTAAATGTCACTTTGACAGCTGTCACAATTTTTTTAAGAAAACTTCACTTTGACAGCTGTCACAATTTTTTTTAAATTGTCACTTTGACAGCGGTCACAATTTTTTTAAGAAAACGCCACTTTGACAGCCGTCCCAATTTTTAAGAAAACGTCACTTTGACAGCTGTCACAAATTTAAAAAAACGTCACTTTGACAGCTGTCACAATTTTTTTAAGAAAACGTCACTGACAGCTGTCACAAAAATTTTTTTCGAGAATACGTCACTTTGACAGCTGTCACACTTTTTTTTAAAAAATGCCACTGTGACAGCTGTCACCGAAAAGTCTAAAGTATAAACAGAATCGTGCGTCTTATTAATCGTTACTTTGATTTTTCAAAAAAATTTAGATTTTTATCAACTCTGATGAATAATTGCGGCAGATCTAGTAAAATCCCTGCGCCTTCACCAAATTTCATCATAGATTTGGTGGGTGGTTTATTTTTACGCACGTCCTCATGCGCCTATCAGGACAAGAAAAGTCAATCAAATGCCATATTTACCTTGAGTTGCTTAAGTCAGTGGTATCATATTTTAAAATTTTTAAATACATAATTCCTGTTTTTATTCTGAAATATGAGTACATAATAATTGACACTCCGAGAAAAATCTCGAGAAGTTACTGCGTTGGACGTCAGCCCGAAAACCGAAAACAAAGCAAGCAATTCTAACAATCCCAGTCTATTTAGCATACGTATTGTACTTGATAGCATGGGAAAAACATAACTGTTCTGCAGCGAATATATTCTATTGTCTTGTCATTATGTAAAACGTGCGCTGGTACATTTTTTTTATATTTAAATGGGAATGATGACTTCGTTATGTGTGTCGACGACACGAATGTGATCCGCTAATTCAGATTTAATAGTCTGGTGGTGTGACGCCGACAATTAGGCTGTTTACGGTTAATACGGCGCTTTTAATGATTGGCAAAAATTGCGAATCGCGTAAAATGTTTGACCCAAATCGGCGATCGCCGAAGATGGCGTTAGCCTACTTATGTGGGTCTCGTGTGGGTAAGTGGTGACTAATCCGGTGTTCCCCTTGTAGTTTTAAGAACGAAGACCGGCGCTTTGTGGAACAACTCGATCAAAAAAAAAAAATGATGAGAGTGGTGTACAGGGTCACAGGGTTATAATCAATTTTAGAGATTTTTTAAAAAAACTGGGCATAATGTCGGCACCCGTAGATGGTTGGGAAATAAAACGTAGCAAAATATTTTTTCAAAAAAAAAAGTTTCCTTCGAGCCGGATTTGAACCAGCGACCTATGGATGTCTACAATCGCAATTCCGCTACAGTCCACCGCTCTACCAACTGAGCTATCGAAGGTTATGCTAACCGCGCTTTCTAAAAATGTCTCAAGATTCTCAAGAGGTGACGATAAGTGGAGCAAACGATAACAAATACACTAATATCATGCGACGTATAATGACCAAACTGTAATGTCAATATACAGGGTGGGGCAATAGTGCGTCGGAGCTCGATATCTCGAGTTCTACGATAGCTATAAATTTTTTAACAAATTGCAAGTAAACTAGATGAAAAAGTCTATAACTGGAAATTATTTTCGAACATACAGGGCGAGCCAAGACGAATTACAGGACCAAGTACCTTTTTTTTAAATGGAATGCTATGTATATCAGTACATTTTTTGAAGCCTCTTTCTAGGCTCTATGTCAGCATTGAATATCTCCCAACCACTTGGATGTAATGAATTTTTTTGTTGAAATAATGCAATCTGCAGATGGATATTAAAAAAATCAGCACAGTCACAATTATGGGTTTTAAGAAAAACTTATGTGAATACTAGTTACGAGACATCTAATTAATGTTTTGGAATCATTTTCATTTCCTAAAACTGTACAGGGTGGCCAAAAATTATTTTTCAATTAGGAACTTTTTAAATTGAATTTTCTCAATTTTTTCAAACGGAACACCCTGTATATTTTTCAACGATGTGATGTAGAAATGAAAAACGAACATTTTTGTAGGTACTTCCCTATGGCTAATTGCAACCAATTTCGTTTTATTGAGCAATAGTTACAATATTCAAAAAGAGGTTTCTTCAAATAACTCAGAAAAAATTATAATAAATGTTCCATTTGAAAAAATTCAATTTAAAAAGTTCTTAATTGAAAAATAATTTTTGGCCACCCTGTACAGTTTTAGAAAATGAAAATGATTCAAAAACATTAATTAGATGTCTCGTAACTGGTATTCACATAAGTTTTTCTTAAAACCCACAATTGTGACTGTGGTGATTCTTTTAATATCCATCTGCAGACTGCATTATTTCTACAAAAAAATGCATTACATCCAAGTGGTTGGGAGATATTCAATGCTAATATAGGAATGAATAGAGCCTAGAAAGAGGCTTCAAAAAATGTACTGATTTACATAGCATTCCTTTTTAAAAAAGGCACTTGGTCCTGTAATTTCGTCTTGGCTCGCCCTGTATGTTCGAAAATAATTTCCAGTTATAAACTTTTTTTATCTACTTTACTTGCAATTTTTAAAAAAATTTCTAGCTATCGTAGAACTCGAGATATCGAGGTCCGACGTATTATTACCCCACCCTGTATAGGGTGGGCCAACGAAAATCAAACGGCGCTGGTTTTGGGTAATTAAGCATATAAAAAAAATAACGCTCGGTCACGTCAGTTTTGTTTTTCAGGGGAGACACCCCTAAAATCATAAATGGAAAAAAGACAATCGTTAATTAACCATAAACGGTAATTATGTAATTACCTTTAAATTGATTAAGCATTTTAAATGCCTGAGAACTAAGCGGAATATAACCTTTAATTCAATTAATCGTGGGTGTTCGTACTGTCTATGCGTAATTGCGAAATAAATTATATTTTGTTCCAAAAATCATTTTGATGATTTTTATTTGCTCATAAATCACATAATTTAGCATTTTCGACGATATATGAATATACAGGGTGATTCACGAGGAAAGGGTCAAAATGTTATGGTAGATAGAGTTCACTTGGGTGAATTAGAAATGACTATTAAAAAAAGCCTGAGCCTTTTTTTTATTGATCTACAGGGTGATTTATGAGTTTTGCCCAATACTTCTTAAAGTCATATCTTTTAAACTAATCACTAGAATCAGCTCGTATTGTGGGTATATAGTACACTATTAATTGTCAATTTACATGCATAATCAAAGACAGAAAATTCCAGGGCCGGCTCGACTAATTTTTATTTTTAGGGCTCTTATGAAAAAATTCACCCTGTGTACGTGATTTTTAAATTCTAATACTGAATTATGAAATTACATAAAAAAACGATCGAAAATTTGTATTTTGTTGTTTTGCCACACTTTGGGCGAATTTTAAATAAACGATCAATTTTCGTCAAAATCGAGAGTATGCACAAAATAAATTTATAAAATAATATTTTCCTCTCTTATTCAAACTAAAATATTTGTTATTCAAAATTTTGTGATTTCATGGTTGATTAATATGAAATAAATAATCAAAAATAAATAATTTCAACATCAGATTAAGAAATTTTTATTTCTGACGTTTCTGTGAAAAAAATCAGTCTGTATACATTTTTCTCAAACACTGATAATACATTATGGAACTACATTAAAAAAATTACGAAACTGTTTATTTTTTTATTGACAACTAAAATTCGAATTATTTTTCGTGCAACCCTGTATAAATTGTTCAAAATAGCATAAATGTATCCAAAATGTGATCTTTATTTCAAAAACGTAAAAACATACAGGGTGGTCCATTTAGAAAAGACTATTGGAGCCATTTCCGGTGAAACCGGAAGTGACAAATATGGCGGATAGGTATCAAAAAGTTGGAAATCTTACCTAATTTCACCATACAAAATTTTATCGCGATATCTTTAAAAACGAGCAGGTTACCAGGGGTGGCCCACTATTCGTTTACACCCGGTATATTATTATAAACTAGTTCCTAACAGAGTTCCTAAAAAATACCAGAGTATTTTTTTTGTTTTTTGAATTGTCATGCCTAGGTTTTTTTTAGGCAAAATCTTTAAAGCCCGAGAGATATCGAGAATAGGCCAGGGCTGGCTTCAGTTGTTGCTAAATATTGACGACTAATTTTGAACCAATAACAACAGTCAAATTCAAAATCGTCGTATTTTTATTTAAATTAAGTATTTGGCGAATGCGCCAGTAACGCCAAGTTCCTTAATTTTATATTTAAAAGTTGGCAATCCTAGTTGCAAGTTTCTTTAGAAACAATTTATGGCGAAAGTTTATTTATATTAATATTATATTATCTACTAAGGAAATGGATTTGCGTGAGAAATATTGAAACATATAAGGTTCAGTTTTAAATCTAGTTCCAATGGGTTGTAGACGCCGGTAGATTATCCGTTATGAAACCGGATGTTCTAATCGAGGTTCTAATTAATTGCAAATATCGCGTTTTTTGTAACACCGCTAATTATTTTTTTTTATCGTTTATCGTCGATTCGTAAGCGACGCTTGTATGATTTGTTACATGTTTTCTAATTTAATCGAACCATATCGGCGTATTATTTATTTGTATATGCGATATTGTATCATTCTCTAAACAAACACAGCGGATTGATTACATAAATGCGATGTTTTACCACGGTAATTAATTTATTAGTACAGGGTGTAATATACGAGGTATTGTCAAAAAACTGATTTTCAAAATTTTTCCACCCTGTATATTATTACGGAAATCGATATGGTATATAATTGTGGTTATAAAGGCATACGACATTCATACATTTAACCTCCGGTTTAGGAAATATCATCCAATATAACTGCCATATCCTTATCCAATGGATTTTCTCGACGTACTAACTGGGCTCGAAGCCGCTTCAGAAATGCTATTATTTCCTAGCGAGAAAACTCGTTATTTAAATAGCAATAAAATCAATCATCTCATCTAACCCCCCTCCCCCCTCCCCCCTGTGACCTTTTAGGGCAATTTAATCTAGCCCATCTGCAGAATTCGACGTGATCTAACGATGCTCTATTAATAGACGTTTCATATTGTTTAACCTTATTTTATGGCCGTAATTTACCGTTTATTACGATGTGCGTTTAATTATTGACGGGCTTAACTCCCGCGCACGATGTAATTTGTAATAATTGTTCGATTTTGTTGCTTGCGATGCGTCTATTTCTCCTTGGCGATATAGTAGGTTGAAAAAATCACGCAAAAAACCCTCAAAGATGCCGCAACCCGCCCAGCTGGAGAGGTATCGAGAATGGGCCAGGGCCGGACTCAGTTGTTACTAAATATTGACGATTAATTTTGATGTACTCAAAGACAAATTCATAGCATCGCATATTTGTTGATCTCTCCGTACTTGCCCGCCATATGTAACAGGCGATGGCGGCATTCTCGACTCGGTGAAAAATGTCGCGTTGCCTTAACGGGTGTCGTTATTCGCCGTAACGCTCTACCGGAAATGCATCGCAAGAAGTGCACGCGATGCGGCCACACTTAATTCGCTTTAACTAACGGATTATGATGGATGCATGAATCGAATTGATTTGTTATATTGGTACTCGATGCTGAGGCAGCGGTAAGGTCGTGGCAGGTTAAGGGCAGCGAAGAACGGAAGGAACATAAATTTGTGTAAGCAGAGAAGTATTTGAATAATTAACTATCAATACACGACAGAAATAGTCACTGTCGAATAATATTCCCAATATTGCACGAGTTAACACACTTAATTATAAATAAATCGACAGGTGCACAGCTGATAGACTGACCTGAATATAAATATGTTAATATGAATTGTAGCCCCTTGTAAATTCGTAAATTCCAAAACTTTTTTCTACCTCGAACAACAAAGTTATAGAATTTATTGCAAAAAAATTAAGGATAAATTTCAACGAAAATACACATTTTAAACCTTACTTGCCTGTTCAAAACTAATGTATTTAATACAATTTGCCGGCTGTCGTAACTTTCCTATGCCATATCTTGTGGTTAGGCATTTGCTCCGCGATTAGTTACGCAGGATATTTGCCTGTCAACGCACGGCAAATCGAATGAAATTCATTATGTAATCAATAATCATTATACAATGACAAACGGCGTAAATATGTGAAGTAAGCACACAGATTATTTGTTCTAATAATGAATGCCTAATTATAGCCGCCGCGATATGAGCGATTGCCACACAATTTTAACCAGCCGAATGAAGGAGATTTGAGTTAATCGGTTTATGATATTTGTTTCTCTACCTAACCGAAGCAACGTTTTATTAATTTATAAACAACATTTTTGATGAACATTAATTTCGCCTTGAAAAACCAACTCGAGAAGAATAAATTACGCGAAATAACACACTTATTTGGAAATTAATTGACAGGTGCACAGTTGACAGACAGTAGACTGACCTGAATATAAAGTTGTTAATAAAGTAAATTGTTGCATTTTTAATATTATTTAATAATATAAAACGAAAAGTAAAGTACAAAGTATATTTCCGTTGAATTTTATTCCTAGTTTTCTTGCAGTAAATTCCATAACTTTGTTGTTAGAGGTAAAAAGGGTTTTTTAAAGCAATGATTCGGAATTTACGCAAGTATGAGAAATAAAGCTCTTATACAATGAATTCTTTGAAAATCATGAATTCTTTTCTGTTCGAAAAAACAGAAGTCAAAAAAAATTATTTTATTGTTTAAATGTTAATTGTGGCATTGCATAAATTATTTCTCTTCCTTTTCTTTTTTGGGATTTATTACCACATTTCTTGAGATTGCTATAAAAAAAAAGTGGTAATAAATCCCAAAGAGGAAAAGGAAGAGAAATAAAAATTACTTTCTCTTCCTTTTCTTTTTTGGGATTTATTACCACATTTCTTGAGCTTCCTATAAAAAAAATGGTAATAAATCCCAAAGAAGAAAAGGAAGAGAAATAAAAATTATTTTCTCTTCCTTTTCTTCTTTGGGATTTATTACCACATTTCTTGAGATTCCTATAAAAAAATGTGTTCATAAATCCCAAAGAAGAAAAAGAAGAGAAATAAAAATTATTTTCTCTTCCTTTTCTTCTTTGGGATTTATTACCACATTTCTTGAGATTCCAATAATAAAAAATGTAATAAATCTCAAAGAGGAAAAGGAAGAGAATTAAAAAATTATTTTCTCTTTTCTTTTTTGAGATTTATTACCACATTTCTTGAGATTCCTATAAAAAAAAAGGTAATAAATCCCAAAGAAGAAAAGGAAGAGAATTAAAAAATTATTTTCTCTTCCTTTTCTTTTTGAGATTTATTACCACATTTCTTGAGATTCCTATAAAAAAAATGTGGTAATAAATCCCAAAGAAGAAATGGAAGAGAAATAAAAATTATTTTCTCTTCCTTTTCTTTTTTGAGATTTATTACCACATTTCTTGAGATTCCTATAAAAAAAAATGTGGTAATAAATCCCAAAGAGGAAAAGGAAGAGAAATAAAAATTATTTTCTCTTCCTTTTCTTTTTTGGAATTTATTACCACATTTCTTGAGAATCCTATAAAAAAAAATGTGGTAATAAATCCCAAAGAGGAAAAGGAAGAGAAATAAAAATTATTTTCTCTTCCTTTTCTTTTTTGGGATTTATTACCACATTTCTTGAGATTCCAATAATAAAAAATGTGGTAATAAATCTCAAAGAGGAAAAGGAAAAGAATTAAAAAATTATTTTCTCTTCCTTTTCTTTTTTGGGATTTATTACCACATTTCTTGAGATTTCTATAAAAAAAAATGTGGTAATAAATCCCAAAGAAGAAAAGGAAAAGAAATAAAAATTATTTTGTTATGTAACGCAATTTTCTGCTTGACACGAATTTTTATCACCTTGAAAATATACCTATAACATGCCCAATCCTTTCAGTGTTACAATAATTGACCTTTGATACGCGACACTGCAATAACAGCCTCTGCCAAGTCATACTCACAATATTATGCGAGATAACACACTTAATTATAAAAACACAACAGGTGCACAGCTAATGGTAGACTGACCAGATTGTGAGACTGTTGATAAAAGTGCGTGTAAGTTTCTCCTTTAATCCTATTGGATGTACTTGATTGCGCAAATTTCGAATTACTGGAAACATCTTATTGTGCGCAGCTGCCTTGAGCCATCGACCATCTACTGTTTTTAAACGAAATTCGTCAATAGGATGCGGATTTACCAGAAATTTAAACATAACATGAAAAGTAAGGTATAAAATGTGTATTTTCATTGAAATTTATCCTTAATTTTCTTGTTTTAATACATTCCATAACTTTGTTGTTTTAGAGGTAGAAAAAAATATTTGGTAAAGGGATGATTCGGAATTTACGCAATTATGAGACATACGAAAAAGTAAAAGGGGAAACATGCTACAATTCATATTATCAACATTTTTATATTCAGGTCAGCCTAACAGTTGTGCACCTGTCGATTTATTTATAATTTAGTGTGTTAACTCGTGCAATCTTGTGAATATTATTCGGCAGTGCCTGTTTTTACAGTGTCGTGTATCAATAGTTAACTATTCATACTTTGAAAGGGGGTAGACGTGTAAGAGGCATTTTCTTAGGCCACTGGAACTGTAATACGTTCACCTCACTCTTGAGGACAGAAATAGGACTCTCTTTCAAGCACCCGAAGACTGGTGGCTGCGCCAGAGATGCTATTTTGCACCATCATCGAACATGTGACGTTGCACGACGCGCGGCATTCATAAATCTACTCCTATTAAGCTATTAATGAGAACCTGCATTGACCTCGCGGCACTGCGTCCCAATTTTTTAAACAAACAAACAGTGTTTATTAATTGTCCGGTGGTGGGCTGGCGCCAGCGCCTGCACTTCGACGTACACACAAGCGTTATACGGGGTCAATCGGAACGTTTGAGCGCCCGGCCCGATTAAATAATCTGATATAGTCTATCCGACGAATTCATGGCTCTAACAGTAGAATTTGGGGGTTATAAGAACCCAAGTCCTTAACATGGTGCTTGGCTGTATGGATTATGTCCTAATGCCATTAAAAAAAAAAAAGAACCCAAGTGGCGTATTTTAAAATTTACTTGCTCTAATAGATATTATGAACCCCAACCGTCTCCACTTGGCACAACAGTCACGTCCCTTGTACGATGACAGACGGTATTTGCCGGCCTAGGCCGGCAAATACCGTCTGTCATCGTACAACGGAGTCAACGGACGTGACTGTTGTGCCAAGCGGAATTTGGCGTAGCAGTGAGCCAAACAAAATCATCATAAATTCCACCCTTGAACACACAGCTGTGAGTTCATAATTCGAGAGTGACTGGAATTCGTCGGATTGACTATACCTATATAAAAATGTCATGGGGAATTTTCCCACGAAGCACACGCAATTTTATATTCCACACGCTTACAGTTTATAGGCTGCAGGCCACAGTTCACCGGATTAATAATTATCAAGTAGGATAAGTATAGAAATTTCATTATATTTAAATCGGACTAAGGCACGTGGCGGTTAAGTGCAAAACCTGTGTTTCCTCAACTTTAAAGAGGCCGACAAAATCCATAACAAAATTGCTTGTTTTGTAACAGCAAAAAATATAGGAGTGGATAAAAAAATTTTCCTTCGAGCCGGATTTGAACCAGCGACCTATGGATGTCTACAATCTTAATTCCGCTACAGTCCACCGCTCTACCAACTGAGCTATCGAAGGCCGTGAAAGTGACTGCATATCAAATTTTTATACATCGCAAACTCGGTAACAACTTTCCGCAGCGTTAACACATTTGGGATTAAAATTTATGTACTCGTTAAACGTACAGGGCGTTGCGAATATCACCTACAAATATTAACCAAAAACGACCAGATTGGTCATCAGTTTGTGAGCAAACGTATTTTCCACTAACAACAAAGTTATGGAATTCAGTATGTTGTGCAAACTTTTTATTAATTTGTTTTTTTTTGTGTGTGTGTGGGCTGTGAAACTCGAGCGAAAGGAATTTGATATTACTTTTTAACTTGCTTAACGTTTCGATGAAGTAGGCTGATGCTGACGATCCAGTTTTTTATTTATAATCTTGACAGGAATAATAAGCGACTAATAGAGGACACAAAGCAGTAGTATGGTCCTACAAAATGCTGCTTTTCAACTGTTTACTACACTGGTCAATGTGCAAGCTACATACAGCAAAGTATGATACGATACTGCATCTTACCACATCCTACCTGCACTCGAGATGTTCACCGTGGCGGTCAATATTGAACCCAGGCACTGTTTGAATCTGTATCCTACTGCAGATACTACATTGCATTATGATAATATTTTGTAGGTTAATAGAATAGACACATAGACAGTCTGTTACCGCAGCGTATGTTGAATGCATCTTACAGCTTTACGTATGCTATATGCGCTGAGGCCATGATAATTTGCGTTTTTGTTCCAACAATTGTGTTTTATTCCGCGATACAGCTTTGAATTATGTAGATACCGCATATTATTTTGACTTCCTGCAGTATGTTAGGCATAACTTACACTATCTGATGCTGTACAACATACATTTTAATATTCTCTGCAACTCAGTCCGCGATGCGGCTTTGAATTATGTAGATACCGCATATTATTTTTGATTTCTGCAGATTAATATGACATAACTTACACTATATGACTCTAAGCAACCTACATTTTAACTATTCTCCATATTGTTCTCTATTTATGTAGATACCGCATATTATTTTGGGATTTTGTAGATTAATAAAGCATGACTTACACTATATGATGCTGTACAACATACATTTTAAGTGTTCTTTCGCTATATCGTTCTGTATTTGACATACTTCATTTTGACATTTCTTAATGTGACTCATCATTATACTATACGAATATTATACATACTGCATTTTAATTGTTTATTATTTAGTTCTCAGCTCAATTTCTGCACCTCATTCCGCCATGTAGCTTTGAATTATGTAGATACCGCATCTTATTTTGGATATTTGCACATTAATATGGCATTACTAATACTATATGATGCTGTAGGACCTACATTTTAAGTATTCGCCATATTGTTCTGTGTTTGACTTAGAAACTGCATTTTATTGCTTAATACTGTTATATACTGCACTTTAAGATGTCTTACTGTAACTTATCGTATTATACTTTAAGTTACTATACATATTGGATTTAAAGTGTTAATTTTCCTCGTCATTTTCGTACCTTCTACTGCGATGCAGCTTTAAATTATGTAGATACCGCATATTATTTTTGGTTTTTGCAGATTAATATGGCTTAACTTACACTGTATGATGCTACTCAACCTACATTTTATCTGTTCTCCATATTGTTCTCTATTTATCTCTGATACTGCATTTTATTGCTTAATACTGCTATATACTTTGACATTTCTTAATGTGACTCGTCGTATTATACATTATACCATACGATTATTATACATACTCATTTAAAGTGTCCATATTGTTTAGTGCTCAGCTCAATCTCCGCACCTTAGCTTTGAATTATGTAGATACCGCATCTTATTTTGGATATTTGCACATTAATATGGCATTACTAATACTATATGATGCTGTAGGACCTACATTTTAAGTATTCGCCATATTGTTCTGTGTTTGACTTAGAAACTGCATTTTATTGCTTAATACTGTTATATACTGCACTTTAAGATGTCTTACTGTAACTTATCGTATTATACTTTAAGTTACTATACATATTGGATTTAAAGTGTTAATTTTCCTCGTCATTTCCGTACCTTCTACTGCGATGCAGCTTTAAATTATGTAGATACCGCATATTATTTTTGGTTTTTGCAGATTAATATGGCTTAACTTACACTGTATGATGCTACTCAACCTACATTTTAACTGTTCTCCATATTGTTCTCTATTTATCTCTGATACTGCATTTTATTGCTTAATACTGCTATATACTTTGACATTTCTTAATGTGACTCGTCGTATTATACATTATACCATACGATTATTATACATACTCATTTAAAGTGTCCATATTGTTTAGTGCTCAACTCAATCTCCGCACCTTAGCTTTGAATTATGTAGATACCGCATCTTATTTTGGATTTTTGCACATTAATATGGCATAACTAATACTATATGATGCTGTAGGACGTACTTTTTAACTATTCTCTGTATTGTTCTGTGTTTGACTTAGAAACTGCATTTTATTGCTTAATACTGTTATATACTGCACTTTAAGATGTCTTACTGTAACTTATCGTATTATACTTTAAGTTACTATACATGTTGAATTTAAAGTATTAATTTTCCTCGTCATTTTCGTACCTTCTATTGCGATGCAGCTTTAAATTATGTAGATACCGCATATTATTTTTGGTTGTTGCAGATTAATATGACTTAACTTACACTGTATGATGCTACTCAACCTACATTTTAACTGTTCTCCATATTGTTCTCTATTTATCTCTGATACTGCATTTTATTGCTTAATACTGCTATATACTTTGACATTTCTTAATGTGACTCGTCGTATTATACATTATACCATACGATTATTATACATACTCATTTAAAGTGTCCATATTGTTTAGTGCTCAGCTCAATCTCCGCACCTTAGCTTTGAATTATGTAGATACCGCATCTTATTTTGGATTTTTGCACATTAATATGGCATAACTAATACTATATGATGCTGTAGGACGTACTTTTTAACTATTCTCTGTATTGTTCTGTGTTTGACGTAGAAACTGCATTTTATTGCTTAATACTGTTATATACTGCACTTTAAGATGTCTTCCTGTAACTTATCGTATTATACTTTAAGTTACTATACATGTTGAATTTAAAGTATTAATTTTCCTCGTCATTTTCGTACCTTCTATTGCGATGCAGCTTTAAATTATGTAGATACCGCATATTATTTTTGGTTGTTGCAGATTAATATGACTTAACTTACACTGTATGATGCTACTCAACCTACATTTTAACTGTTCTCCATATTGTTCTCTATTTATCTCTGATACTGCAT
This sequence comes from Rhagium mordax, assembly GCA_963680705.1. Lineage (NCBI taxonomy): Eukaryota > Metazoa > Arthropoda > Insecta > Coleoptera > Cerambycidae > Rhagium > Rhagium mordax. The sequence goes on along the minus strand of OY796656.1, from coordinate 132,596,944 downwards.
TTTATTGCTTAATACTGCTATATACTTTGACATTTCTTAATGTGACTCGTCGTATTATACATTATACCATACGATTATTATACATACTCATTTAAAGTGTCCATATTGTTTAGTTCTCAGCTCAATCTCCGCACCTTAGCTTTGAATTATATAGATACCGCATCTTATTTTGGATTTTTGCACATTAATATGGCATAACTAATACTATATGATGCTGTAGGACGTACTTTTTAACAAATCTCTGTATTGTTCTGTGTTTGACTTAGAAACTGCATTTTATTACTTAATACTGTTATATACTGCACTTTAAGATGTCTTACTGTAACTTATCGTATTATACTTTAAGTTACTATACATATTGGATTTAAAGTGTTAATTTTCCTCGTCATTTCCGTACCTTCTACTGCGATGCAGCTTTAAATTATGTAGATACCGCATATTATTTTTAGTTTTTGCAGATTAATATGGCTTAACTTACACTGTATGATGCTACTCAACCTACATTTTAACTGTTCTCCATATTGTTCTCTATTTATCTCTGATACTGCATTTTATTGCTTAATACTGCTATATACTTTGACATTTCTTAATGTGACTCGTCGTATTATACATTATACCATACGATTATTATACATACTCATTTAAAGTGTCCATATTGTTTAGTGCTCAGCTCAATCTCCGCACCTTAGCTTTGAATTATGTAGATACCGCATCTTATTTTGGATTTTTGCACATTAATATGGCATAACTAATACTATATGATGCTGTAGGACGTACTTTTTAACTATTCTCTGTATTGTTCTGTGTTTGACTTAGAAACTGCATTTTATTGCTTAATACTGTTATATACTGCACTTTAAGATGTCTTACTGTAACTTATCGTATTATACTTTGTTACTATACATATTGAATTTAAAGTGTTAATTTTCCTCGTAATTTTCGTACCTTCTACTGCGATGCAGCTTTAAATTATGTAGATACCGCATATTATTTTTGGTTGTTGCAGATTAATATGGCTTAACTTACACTGTATGATGCTACTCAACCTACATTTTAACTGTTCTCCATATTGTTCTCTATTTATCTCTGATACTGCATTTTATTGCTTAATACTGCTATATACTTTGACATTTCTTAATGTGACTCGTCGTATTATACATTATACCATACGATTATTATACATACTCATTTAAAGTGTCCATATTGTTTAGTGCTCAGCTCAATCTCCGCACCTTAGCTTTGAATTATGTAGATACCGCATCTTATTTTGGATTTTTGCACATTAATATGGCATAACTAATACTATATGATGCTGTAGGACGTACTTTTTAACTATTCTCTGTATTGTTCTGTGTTTGACGTAGAAACTGCATTTTATTGCTTAATACTGTTATATACTGCACTTTAAGATGTCTTACTGTAACTTATCGTATTATACTTTGTTACTATACATATTGAATTTAAAGTGTTAATTTTCCTCGTAATTTTCGTACCTTCTACTGCGATGCAGCTTTAAATTATGTAGATACCGCATATTATTTTTGGTTGTTGCAGATTAATATGGCTTAACTTACACTGTATGATGCTACTCAACCTACATTTTAACTGTTCTCCATATTGTTCTCTATTTATCTCTGATACTGCATTTTATTGCTTAATACTGCTATATACTTTGACATTTCTTAATGTGACTCGTCGTATTATACATTATACCATACGATTATTATACATACTCATTTAAAGTGTCCATATTGTTTAGTGCTCAGCTCAATCTCCGCACCTTAGCTTTGAATTATGTAGATACCGCATCTTATTTTGGATTTTTGCACATTAATATGGCATAACTAATACTATATGATGCTGTAGGACGTACTTTTTAACTATTCTCTGTATTGTTCTGTGTTTAACTTAGAAACTGCATTTTATTGCTTAATACTGTTATATACTGCACTTTAAGATGTCTTACTGTAACTTATCGTATTATACTTTAAGTTACTATACATGTTGAATTTAAAGTATTAATTTTCCTCGTCATTTTCGTACCTTCTATTGCGATGCAGCTTTAAATTATGTAGATACCGCATATTATTTTTGGTTTTTGCAGATTAATATGACTTAACTTACACTGTATGATGCTACTCAACCTACATTTTAACTGTTCTCCATATTGTTCTCTATTTATCTCTGATACTGCATTTTATTGCTTAATACTGCTATATACTTTGACTCGTCGTATTATACATTATACCATACGATTATTATACATACTCATTTAAAGTGTCCATATTGTTTAGTTCTCAGCTCAATCTCCGCACCTTAGCTTTGAATTATGTAGATACCGCAACTTATTTTGGGTTTTTGCAGATTAATATGGCATTACTTGCACTATATGATGCTGTGCAACCTACATTGTAACTATTCTCCGTATTGTTCTGTGTTTCACTTAGATACTGCGTTTTATTGCTTCATACCGCAAATCACGCGAAATGTAAGAGGTTCCTCGTTTTGACTTTTATTCTATAGATTACGGTGAGAATGTGTATGACGATGTTAACTGGAAAAATATGTTTACAGGGTTTACAGGGTGTCTCAAAAATTAGGAAATCTTGGAGATTAGTTCCTGAGCCAAGCTAAACGTGCGCCACCCTGTCACCTCGTACAGCATTTTCCGTTTGACGCTCTAGCCGTCTGTCAACCACTGTTGTAGTATTACCGCCGCTATTATTTATGATAATTTTAAGCAAATGTCGATCGGTAAATCAGAGAAAATTGCATATTTAAACCACGTTTCGTGTGCAGGATTGCTCGGAATATGTTTTTTTCGCATGCGAAATCGTGGGAGACGATTTATCTCTATCGGATCGTTTATAAACGACTATTACAGTGGAAAATTAGAACGACCTGCCACGAAGGCCTTTCGATGTAAGATAAGATATACTGAGCGGTCTTTTAATTTGGCGCAAATAGAAACTCATGGATTTTTTTTGGGTGAAACAAAATTTAAGCAAAAGTTACACCTGTTGCGCGTGTGTTTTTTCTAAAGCTTTTTACGATCAGTTAAGGAAATTAAAGTAACTAAATATTGCCCAAAGTGCCGAATTTGATTCGCCCATTAAATTTTTTCGCTCTGCTGCGCCGGATAAAAATCGCGCAATTAATTTATGGTCTCTGATCAACATAACAATTGCAACATATAGAAATTCTTGAATTGAAAGAACAGTTTATTTGACGCACGATTAAAACGAGTTCACGTTCTGTTGAATACCCGAAACTAAATTAATAACGCCATTGGTAAAGCATAACAAGGAGCCGCGAATTAAAAAAAAAACTCTTTAACTCGGCAATTTTACAACACAAAAAAAATCGGATTAAGAATTAAGAAGAAGAAATCACATTTGATATTATCTGAATTTTTGGGTCCGGATCTGTTCAGTTCAGGGGCGTAACGATTTAAATCCTGATTTAAATAATTTTTTTTTTTAATCAATTCGTGATTTAAATCAGTTATTGTAAAAGCAAATAATTTAAGCAAATTAAACTTCAGAAAATAAAAATAAAAAAGGACAGTTTATTTTAATCAATAAATTCGGTTCATAAAAATCGGTAAGTATTTAAAAAAAAATTATAATTATTGATTTTTTGAATAAACAAGATTTTATCAACCCTGTTACACGCTCAATATTTCTACACATTCCAGCGGATGTTTTAGTACATTATTCCACAGTAAAAGTTTCAATTGTTAATATATTTTAATAAATGCATACTTCTATTCCATTAAGTTGCAGCAAATAGCGACTTAATATGCTTTTTTATTGTAATACTTTTAATTGAATCATAATGACATACACTTTCTAATCCTATTCTAATAATTATATAATTGGTGTAGTAAATTAAATAAATAATATGAAACAAAAGGGAATTTACAAGTATTTTATAGATTCTTGAACACAATATACAGGGGGTCCACCTAGAGCGGGGGAGTCCAATATCTTGGTTAATAAAATAGATAAATATATATTTTTTTGCCATGTGTCTAGTTTCTCAAATTCTACAAAATCAAAATAACGCCGAATATACCTACAGGGTGTCCCATTTCTTCGGGGCAGGTATTTTTTATATTTTTTTGAAATATACACGAAAAGTAAGAAAATATTGACAGTTTTTCGCTGATTGTTAGTTATATCAGAAATTAATCTGTGATATACAGGGTGCGATTGGTGCGAATAAAATCATGCCAAACATGATAAAAGAATATTCGAAATATCTTTGTAAATGGCACACCCCGTATATTATTTAACCATAAAATTCCCCAGAATACTCTATCTATACTCAAATACTTTTGTTAAAAACGTAATTTTATGGAAATAATATTGCTATTTGCTCGTCATAATAATCGGGTAATATGGACAAAACAGCATTTTTTAACGAACCATTAAATTTGTATTGCAAATGTTTTTATTTTTTAAATAATAAAAAAGAAGTTAAAATAATACAATATTAAACGTTATTAATCATTAAATTCATTCATCGTCCTCGTGTTACTGGAATGGTTATTTCGAATAAAAGTTATTGTAATAATAATATATTTATTTTCCAATCACTTGAGTGTAACAAATATATTTAAAAAGAAACACAATGTGTTGATATTTACATATAGAAAGTCCACGAAGGAAAACCAGCTCGTGAATATTTTTTATTAGAGTTCACTAGTTTAAATTTTGAATCTTAAATCTTAAAAATTTTAATGATCTTAAAAATCTTCAATCTTAAAAATCTTAAATCTTAAAACTGAATTTGAAATTTTAAATCAAATAGGTATCTTAAATTTTGAACTTTTAAGTTTGAAGTTTCAGGATTTTTAATGTTAAATTTTAAACTTAAAACTGAATTTGGAATTTTGAATCAGAAATCTCATATCGTAAAAATCTTAAATCTTAAAAATCATAAAAATCTTAAATCTTAAAAAATTTTAAATCTTAAAAATCTTAAATCTTATGAATCGTAAATCTTAAAAAGCTTATATCTTAAATCTTAAAAATCTTATATCTTAAAAGTCTCAAAGTTTAAAACTGAATTTGAAATTTTCAAGTTTTAGGATTCAGGTTTCAAATTTTCAGTCTTAAACATTTTTAATATTAAATTTTAAACTTAAAACTGGATTTAGAAGTTTGAATCAGAAATCTTAAATCTTAAAAATCTCAAAAATCTTAAAAATCTTAATAATCTTAATAATCTTAATAATCTTCAAAATCTTAAAAATCTTAAAAATCTTAAATCTTACTAATCTTACTAAACTTAAATCTTAAAAATGTTAAATCTTTAGAATATTAAGTCTTAAAAATTTTAAATATTAATAATTTGAAATTTTAAGTCAAATATCTTAAATTTTGAATTTGAAGTTTCAAGTTTTGGAATTCAGGTTTCAAATCTTCAATCTTAAAAATTTTTAATATTAAATTTTAAACTTAAAACTGGATTTGGAATTTGAAATCAGAAATCTTATATTTTAAAAACCTTAAATCTTAAAAATCTTAAATCTTAAAAATCTTAAATCTTAAAAATGTTAAATCTTAAAAATCTTTTAAATCTTAAAAATCTTTTAAATCTTAAAAATCTTAAATCTTAATCTTAAGAATCTCAAATCTTAAAAATCTTATATCTTAAAAGTCTTAAATCTCAAAGTTTATAACTGAATTTGAATTTTTTAATCAAATAAGTATCTTAAATTTTGAATTTAAAGTTTCAAGTTTTAGGATTCAGGTTTCAAATCTTCAGTTTTAAAAATTTTTAATATTAAATTTTAAACTTAATACTGGAATTTTGAAACAGAAATCTTAAATCTTAAAAATCTTAATAATCTTAAAAATCTTAAATCTTACTAATCTTACTAATCTTAAATCTTAAAAATGTTAAATCTTTAGAATATTAAGTCTTAAAAATTTTAAATATTAATAATTTTAAATTTTAAGTCAAATATCTTAAATTTTGAATTTGAAGTTTCAAGTTTTGGAATTCAGGTTTCAAATCTTCAATCTTAAAAATTTTTAATATTAAATTTTAAACTTAAAACTGGATTTGGAATTTGAAATCAGAAATCTTATATTTTAAAAACCTTAAATCTTAAAAATCTTAATCTTAAGAATCTCAAATCTTAAAATTCTTATATCTTAAAAGTCTTAAATCTCAAAGTTTATAACTGAATTTGAATTTTTTAATCAAATAAGTATCTTAAATTTTGAATTTAAAGTTTCAAGTTTTAGGATTCAGGTTTCAAATCTTCAGTTTTAAAAATTTTTAATATTAAATTTTAAACTTAATACTGGAATTTTGAAACAAATCTTAAATCTTAAAAATCTTAATAATCTTAAAAATCTTAAATCTTACTAATCTTAAATCTTAAAATCTTAAATCTTAAAAATCTTAAATCTTTAGAATCTTAAAAATCTTAAACATTAATAATTTGAAATTTTAAGTCAAATATCCTAAATTTTGAATTTGAAGTTTTAAGTTTTAGGATTCAGGTTTCAAATCTTCAACCTTAAAATTTTTTAATATTAAATTTTAAACTTAAAACTGGATTTTGGAATTTTGAATCAGAAATCTTATATCTTAAATATTGAATTTTAAGGTTTAAAGTTTAAATCTTAACAATCTTTCATCTTAAATATTAAATTTATATGTTATGTTTAATTTAATACTGAATTTTAAATTTTGAAAAAATCTTTAAATAAAGGATCTTCATGAATTTTAAATTTAAAACCGGATTTAAAATTAATTTTTTAGACTAAAATTTCTATATCTTAAATTTTAAATCTTAAAAATCTTAAGTATATCTTAAAAATCTTAAATCTTAAAAATCTTCAATCCTAACATCTTCAATCTTAAAAATCTTAAATCTTAAGAGTTCAACCTTAAGGATCTTAAATCTTAAAAATCTTAAATTTTAAATATCTTAAATTTTGAATTTTAAATTTTAGGTTTTAGGATTCAAGTTTTAAATCTTAAAAATTTTTAATATCAAATTTTAAACTTAAAACTGGATTTGAAATATTTAATCAAAAATCTTATATCTTAAATAGTGAATTTTAAAGTTTAAACTTCAATCTTAACAATCTTTAATTTTAAATATTAAAATTTTATATCTTATGTTTAATTTAATTTTGAATTTAAAATTTTGAAAAGAAATCGTAAAATGAGGAACCTTAGCATGAGTTTTAAGTTTAAAACCGAATTTGAAATTTTAGATTAAAATTTCCTCAAAAACTATTATAGCTTAAATATTTAATTTTAAAGTTTTATGTTTAACCCTTAAATCTTAACGACACTTAATCTAAAATATTAAACTTTTAATCTGATATTTAATATGAATTTTAAATTTAAAGCTGAATTTGAAATTTTAAATGAGAAACTGTGTGTCATAAATATTAAAGTTTAAACCATACGTAGATCTTAACAATCTTTAATCTTAAATATTAAATTTTAAAACTGATATTTAATTTGATTTCTGAACTGTAAATTTAAAATTGTACCTGAAGCTTTAAATCAGAAATTTTATATCTTGATTTTAAATTTTTACTAAATATTTCATTTTAAATCAGAAATCTTGTATCTTAAATATTTAATTTAAAACCAGATTTAAAATTTTAAATCAGTAATCTTATATCTTAAATATTGAATTTAAAACTAAATTTGAAATATTAAATTAAAATATTAAATATTTAATTTTGAATTTTAAAGATTTAAGTTTAAAACTTAAATCTTAAGAATATTTGATCTTAAACATTACATTTAAAAATCTGATATTTAATTTGAATTTTAAATTTTAAATTGGACTTGAAGTACTAAATAAAAAAATCTTATGTGTAAAACTGGATTTAAATCATAAATCTTATATCTTACATATTAAATTTAAAATTTTAAAATCTTAACAATCTTTAATCGTCAATGGTGAATTTCAAATCATATTTTTTATTTTAAACTTAAAACTGGATTTGAAATTTAAAATCAGAAATCTTAGTATCTTAATTATTGAATTTTAAAGTTTCATGTTTATAACTTATAAGTATCTTAACAATCTTTGATCTTAAGTATTAAGTTTTAAATCTTGTTTAATATTAATCCTTAGTATTAAGTTATTGTGTCCTGTTTCACATTTAAATATGCGCGCCTTTGCGCTGATAATGTAGAGTCCAATTCATACGGAGAAAGTGGGGATGAGACGTTGTTGGCTTGGCGCTTTTAGCAGCGTGGTTGTAATGAACCTCTAGTCTGAGTAAGACGTAAAATTATCATTGTAAAATCAAGGCAATAAACACAACAAGAAACCAAAATCGAGTTGTATTATTACCAAACAAATCTTATATTTAATTTGAATTTTAAATTGGAAATTGAATCTGAAACTTTAAATCAGGAATCTTATACATATCTTGAATTTTAAATTTTTTTCTAAATAGGTATTAAATTTTATGTTTAATACTGGTTTTAAACTTCAGATATGTAATCTGCTCTGGAAAGCGCCGCAGCATATGTTCTACTAATCGCGCCGCCTCCCAGGTGATAATTCTCGACAAGGATGCCTGCATGCTCCGATAAGAAAATTTGCATTTTTAGTCAAGTGTATGTCCAGATAAAACGCAGATACGACGCGACGCGCTTTAATACTTGCCGAGCTGGTCGGTTTCCTCATTTTTATTCATTGCGTTTATAGGAAGACCCCGAACGTAATGAACCTGAAAACATTCAAGCACCAAGATGTACCCAGGTCCGGTGTTACTTTAAGTGGTCTTGTAAGGCACTTTTAGCGAGTCAGGGGATGCTGAAGTGTTCCATTGAGGCACCGAGTACGGGTGGAGAGGTTTGTCAGATCATCGCTAACCACCAGACCATAGGAGTGAATTTCGAATATAGCAATACAGGAAGAAGTAAAGACCTAGCTCGTGTTCAAGCTGTTGAGTGGAAAATACAGAGAGCCGCAACACTATTGTTAAAACGCGTGTTCCTATAGTTCTTCCAAAGTGAGATCTTCGGTTCAGAAGACCACCACATGATGGTCGAAACTCAGGAATTCAAAATGTTACACGCGGAAGAAAACCTGAAAACCTTTCTAGAAAACTACATACTAATATTAACAGAGAAATATTGCTTGATTTTTTAGGTAATTTTTAGGATAAAAGTTATTGTAATAATAATAATAATAATAATAATAATAATAATAATAATATATTTATTTTCCAAGCACATATAAGTGTAACAAATATATAAAAAAAACACAATGTGTTGATATTTAAATATAAAAAATCCACGACGGAAAACCAGCTCCTGAATATGTTTTATTAGAGTTCACTAGTTTTAATCTTGAATCATAAATTTTAAAAATCTTAACATCTTAACATCTTAAAAATCTTAAAAATCTTAATCTTAAAAATCTTAAAAATCTTGAAAATCATGAAAATCTTAAATCTTAAGAAGCTTAAATCTTAGAAATCTTAAATGTTAAAAATCTAAAATTTTAAAAATGTTAAATCTTAAATTTACAATCTTCAATTTTAAAGATTAAAACTGAATTTGAAATTGAAAGTCAAATATCTTAAATTTTGAATTTTAAGTTTCAAATCTTCAATCCTAAAAGTTTTTAATATTAAATTTTAAAGTTAAAACTGGATTTGAAATTTTAAATCAGAAATCTTATATCTTAAATATTGAATTTTAAAGTTAAAAACTTAAATATTAAAACATATTTTATGTTTAATTTAATGCTGAATTTTAAATTTTGAAAAATAATCGTTAAGTCAGGAATCTTAGGTATATCATGAATTTTAAATTTAAAACCGGTATATCTTAAAAATATTTAATTTTAAAGTATTATGTTTAACCCTTAAATCTTAACGACACTTAATCTAAAATATTAAATTTTAAATCCGATATTTAATTAGAATTGAATTTTTAAAGCAGGATTTGAAATTTTAGGTAAATGAGAAACTTTGTATCGTAAATATTAAAGTTTAAACCTTAAGTAGATCTTAACAATCTTAAATCCAAAATTGTAAATCTTTTAAATCTTGAATCTTGAATTTTAAATCTTAAATCTTAAGAAGCTTAAATCTTATAAATCATAAATCTTAAGAAGCTTATTATGTCTTAAAAATCTTAAATCTTAAAAGTCTTAAATCTTAAAAATTTAAAAAATCTTAAATCTTAAATATACAATCTTCAATTTTAAAGATTAAAACTGAATTTGAAATTGAAAGTCAAATATCTTAAATTTTGAATTTTAAGTTTCAAATCTTAAAAGTTTTTAATATTAAATTTTAAAGTTAAAACTGGATTTGAAATTTTAAATCAGAAATCTTATATCTTAAATATTGAATTTTAAAGTTTTAAACTTAAATCTTTAATTTTAAATATTAAAATTTATGTCTTATGTTTAATTTAATGCTGAATTTTAAATTTTGGAAAATAATCGTTAAGTAAGGAATCTTATATCATGAATATTAAATTTAAAACCGGGTTTGAAATTTTAGATTAAAATTTCTATATCTTAAATATTTAATTTTAAAGTATTATGTTTAAATCTTAACAACACTTAATCTAAAATATTAAATTTTAAATCCGACAACAAGGCAACAAGGACAGTTTACGACTGGCCCGGCCCTTCTTGCTGATGTGACGATATGATGGTGGTGTTTCAGGTAGAGCCGGAGGGGTCAATGTTCAGGTGGTTTACTTTATTATCACCACAGATTCGTCTTCCCACGGGCGTAAAAGTCGTCTCTCGACGTCACCGGGACCTTTAAACACGGACCCTTTTCTAGGAAGTGAATTTATGAATGGGCCAGGCCAAATGTAGGTGCGTTTGGATAATGAAAGAAACTTGACAAAGTGCCAGTTCTGGGAGTAAATAAGCGTATCAAAAAAAAAAGTAAAATTAAAAAATGTATGCTTGCAATTTATGCTAGTTTATTATTATTATTTTTATTGCTCTGTCGAAAAATTTAACCAAGCAATTTTTAGATAAAGATAAGTTTGGTCAAAATATTTTTATCTGAAAAATATGCGTTTCGTGCAACCCTTTAAGGGACACTCTGTACATCGTCAATGGAACGCAAAGTACCTCAGGAACTCTTGAAAACGCCACGTCATAGACGCAAAGAAAATAGTACAGTTACTGGTTCACAATAGAATTTGTGTACAATAGAGTGGAATAAGCAAGTACCACCTTGGTCAGGAGACAAGAGTCTCGACTTTATTTCTGAGGTGTCTCTTCGGTAAATACGTCGTTAACTTGAAAGTCGAGTCATTAGTCTGTCGTTACAGACAAATGAACCAAATGTTCAATTTAAATGTATTGTAAGAATTGGCGACGATTTGGACCTGGCCTGCAACAAAGGATTAGTCGGATGTCCAGTGAAAACAAATGTTAAATTATTACATACCTGCAGATACACCTTCTAGCATAATCCAGACGCTCCTCTAATCATGTCATAATTCTCTAGTTGTCTAGTTTCCCTAATTAGTTTTCGTACCATTGACGCCATCTCTGGGACGATTGTTGAACCACCACCTACCGTTTGACTTAGGAACCTGCTGTTAACACTAAACAAAATGTACCATCTAAATGATAACAAAGAAAAAATTATTCCCCTTAAGTGTAACAACAAAAAAGTAATAACTGAAAAACTTAATACCGAACAGAAAATTATTTTTTCTAAACTCAATTTATATTATCACTATACACAAACACAAAACTTACACTTTAAATTTCACTAAAAACTAAAACTAATATAATATTAAATATCACAGTAACAATCCTTAATTTTAAATATAAAATTTTAAAACTGATATTTAATTTGATTTCTGAATTTTAAATTTAAAATTGTACCTAAAGCTTTAAATCAGAAATTTTATATCTTGAATTTTAAATTTTTTCTAAATATTTAATTTTAAATCTTATACGTATGTGTATTTAATTTGAATTTTACGTTTAAAATTGGATTCAAAATCTTAAATCTTAAATCTTAAAAATCTTAAAAATCTTAAATCTTAAATTTCAAATATCTTAAATTTTTGAATTTTAAGTTTCAAGTTTTAGGATTCAGGTTTTAAATCTTAAAAATTTTTAATGTCAAATTTTAAACTTAAAACTGGAATTGAAATATTGAATCAGAAATCTTATATCTTAAATATTGAATTTTAAAGTTTAAAACTTAAATCTTAACAATCTTTAATTTTAAATATTAAAATTTTATATCTTATGTTTAATTTAATTCTGAATTTTAAATTTTGAAAAAAAATCGCAAAATAAGGAATCTTAGCATGAATTTTAAATTTAAAACCGGATTTAAAATTTTAGATTAAAATTCCGTCGAAAATTCCTATATCTTAAATATTTAATTTTAAAGTTTTATGTGTAACCCTTAAATCTTAACGACATTTAAACTAAAATATTTAATTTGAATTTTAAATTTAAAGCTGGATTTGAAATTTTAAATGATAAGCTGTGTATCATAAATATTAAAGTTTAAACATTAAGTAGATCTTAACAATCTTTAATCTTAAATGTTAAATTTTAAAACTGATATTAATTTTCTGAATTTTAAATTTAAAATTGTACCTGAAGCTTTAAATCAGAAATTTTATATCTTGAATTTTAAATTTTTACTAAATATTTAATTTTAAATCTTATACGTATGTATTTAATTTGAATTTTACGTTTAAAATTGGATTTAAAATTTTAAATCAGAAATCTTGTATCTTAAATATTGAATTTAAAACCAGATTTGAAATATTAAGTTAAAATATTAAATATTTAATTTTGAATTTTAAAGATTTAAGTAAGTTTAAAACTTACATCTTAACAATATTTGATCTTAAATATTAAATTTAATAATCTGATATTTAATTTGAATTTTAAATTTTAAATTGGACCTCAAGTACTAAATAAAAATCTTATATCTTGAATTTTCAATTTTATGTAAATATTAAATTTAATAAATTTTATGTGTAAAACTGGATTTAAACTTAAATCATAAATCTTATATCTTACAAATTAAATTTAAAATTTTAAAATCTTAACAATCTTTAATCCTCAATGGTGAATTTTAAATCATATTTTTTATTTTAAACTTAAAACTATATTTGAAATTTAAAATCAGGAATCTTAGTATCTTAATTATAGAATTTTAAAGTTTTAAGTTTATAACTTATATCGTACAATCTTTGATCCTAAATATTAAGTTATAAATCTTATATTTAATTTAAATTTTAAATAGGAAACTGAAACAATCACAGTAATGGGTATCTATCGCAAAGTACCACACCAGCTTCTGTCTGGCCGTTCACTAAAACATCGAACACGAAATTATCATTGTATATCTTTAAATATACAGACAATGCAGAAAGTTCTTCGATCATAGGAAAATTGAGCGCAATTTGCGCTTACCCAATTTCTATTCCATAAATATCCAACGTTGACAGATCTACTTTGTTCACGCGTTAGCAAAATTGTAATGACCCCAAATTTTGTAGAACCCTTAATTGATTAAAATAAAACAAAAACGTTTTTGAAACTTTCATAAGCCTTTTTTTTATTGAACTACAGGGTGATTTATGAGTTTTGCCCAATACTTCTTAAGGTCATACCTTCCTCGATATCTTCTAAACTAATCACTAGAATCAGCTCGTATTGTGGCTATATAGTATACTATTAATTGTCAATTTACATGCATAATCAAAGACAGAAAATTCCAGGGCCGGCTTAAATAATTTTTATTTTTAGGGCTCCTATGAAAAAATTCACCCTGTGTACGTGATTTTTGAATTCTAATACCGAATTATGAAACTACATACAATAATGAACGAAAATATGTATTTTGTTGTTTTGCCACACTTTGGGCGAATTTTAAATAAACGGTCAATTTTAGGGCCAAAATAACCATCAACATTGACAACATAATGACCCCCTCCCGTAGAATGAAGAACAGCAGAATTGCAAATCGTAGACGCCTGCGCTGCCAGCTAGAATAGGCCACGTTGCCATATCTAAAAACAATAATTCTCAGAAGAAATTATTGCTGGTTTAAGCCAAGGTTCTAATCATGTTTGCATTTAAATCCAAGCTTGCGAAAATATTTTTTCTTGACACTAGAATTCTGTATGTAATGTATCCAATGTTTTATAACATAAATTTATGAAAAGTAGTTGTTTTTAGAAATCGATTCCATTTTTACGTTCAACAGATTATATATTTATCAAATTGGATATATAGGATTCCATAGACTATTTGCACCAGTTCCTGTAATTATCCTTCAAAATATTAATGCGCTTTTTGTAAATTCTAAATTATGCAAATAAACGTCCATTATTATTATTATTATTATTAAAGTCGAGTTTCCCCAGATTACCGGATATATCCGTGCGCGCGGCAACGTCGCCGGACACTCGCGTGGCCAGAAGAACGGGCCACGGTACCGCTAATCCAACCACTTACAGCACGGAGCAGTCAGTCTGATATCTCGCCCGGCCGACTAGGAAGCGCTGGCGTGAATCGCGCAACAGGTGACATGTGTCATTGAGCGTCGCAACGCAAGGGTTACTTTGATTCGTGCCCCCGGAGTGTGCCGCCGTCGTTCTTTTAAATCTCTGCCGGCCTGTCGCGCTTAAATAAGGTGGCGGGGGTGGTGTCTTGTTTGTTTTTTAGCTAAGGCTAAGGAGTGCAGTTTCATCGCCTGGTGGTGTGTTAGTGATGTGACTAAGGGGTGGGTTTTACCTGAATGTCACCTTACAGTCGGTACCGGCCGCTGCCGGGCTCTGATGGTTTGGCTGTGCTGCAGACTCCCCCGGGATGCCGTCCTTCGCCTACCAGCGCCTGTAGGTTCCTCAGGTGGATATCCAAGTTGAGCCCTCAGCCCGTCAACAAGCAAGGATTAGGTGAGGTTATTGGCTTGGCAGCAATTTTTCTGGGGGAAAAAAAATTATCACTCGGTGATGGTGGAGTTCGTGACAATAAAGGTGTTGCAGTAGGTGGCGAAATAAAACGAATATGTTTTAACTTTAACAGGACCTTTAAAAACTCGTTTGAAGGTTAAGTTTCACTTTCTGATTACGGCACCAGAGGCTCGCGAGAGTAATTATCCTGTTGGTGTTACTACTAGATAGAAATTAATGCTGGTACCTACTATGTAAAATTTGCTGGTGAAACATTGAAAATTAAACTCTAAGCGGATCTCCGCTTCGGGAGGAAATATTTTTTGCGTTGGCCAATTCGCTAGCCTACTTTCTCGGTTTATTGCTTTAAAAACTGCGACATGCAACTTGTGTATTATTAACAACAATAAAAAGGCTTATAATGACATCTTATTTTTTTTAATGTTCATTTTAATCGAGCCGGATTTTTGTTTTTAAATTATAATTTTTTATAATTTAGATCCAAAATTGATTTTTTATTAAAAAATATCCTTTTTTCAATTAAAATCAGTGGCTTTACTGCCGAAATAGAATTTTCATTTCTTTGTTTTATTTTTGACAGCTGTCAAAATCAGTGTCAAATTTAAAATGTTACAAGCATGTTTCTTGTAATTTTCAAAACAACGTGAGTTATTTTTATAGAAAAGGAGAAATAAAATTCTTTAAATCTAAATATTTTTAAAATTAAAATATTGTTTTCGCTTTTGGCAGCTGTCAAATCAATGAAAATGCCATTTAATAATTATTTAAACAAATGAAAGTGCAGAGTACATTTTTCTATAGGTTCCGAAGGTATTGATACGAAATTAATGTAAACAAAATATTATGTTTGTTGGTAACTGTCAAAATTGCTGTCAAATTTAAAAATATGCAAATTTGTGTTCCTTAACAATGGGAATTTTCATTGAAGAAAGAATGTAAAGTGTTTTTTTAAATTTGCTAGTTCTACAATTGATTTTAAAATACATTTTTCACTTTTGACAGCTGTCAAAATTTCTGTCAACCTAATAAAAATGTAATTTTATAATTATTTCAACAAATGGAAGTACCGAGCAGACAATTTTCTATAGATTTTGCAGGTACTAAATACGAAATTGATGTCAAAAAAATATTATGTTTTTGGTAGCTGTCAAAACTGCTTCTAAATTTAAAATTGTGCAAGTGTACCGTTTTTTTGTAACTTTCGTCTTCAGTACCTCCAAAACCTATAGAAAAATGTTTGTTAAGTGCATAATTTGTTGAAATAATAATGAAATGACATTTTTATGAAGTTGACAGAAATTTTGACAGCTGTCAAAGGCTGCAACTCTATTTTAATATCAATTACCATAAAAGAAGTCTCGGGAGAAGCGTTGTAGGTGTTTTGACAATAGACAATAAAATAAAATTATCACTTTGACAGCTGTCAAAATTTTTCAACTTAATGAAAATGACATTTTATAATTATTTCAAGAAATAAACGTAGGTACTTGACAAATATTTTTTTAAATATTGGAAGTACCTATCTACGTTTATTTGTTTAAATAATTATAAAATGTCATTTTCAATAAATTGAAAAATTTTGATAGCTGTCAAAAGTGAACACTGTATTTTAATGTCAATTAAAAAAAAACACTTGATTTCCCTTTTATGGAAACACATTTTTTACAAAATCATCTCGAAAATTATGGAAGATAAAGATTTTTTACTTTTGACAACTGTCAAAATTTCTAATAAAAATGCAATTTAATAATTATTTCAACAAATTGAGGTACTGAGCAGACAATTTTCTACAGGTTTTACAGATACTAAACATACGAAATTGATGTCAAAAAAATATTTTTTTATAGCTGTCAAAACCGCTGCTAAATTTAAAAATATACAAGTGTATCTTTTTCGTATTCAGTACCTCCAAATCCTGTAGAAAAATGTTTGTTACGTACTTTAATTTGTTGAAATAATAATGAAATGGTATTTTTATTATTAAATTGACAGAAATTTTGACAGCTGTCAAATATTACAACTTTATTTTAATATCAATTACTGAACTAGAAAGTTTTGAAACATTTTATGTGTCTTCTTCTATGGAAATCAACATTATTTTCGAAATTACGATTTACATACTTGTAAATTTTTACATTTGATAGTAATTTTGGCATCTGTCAACCAACATAATATTTTCTTGACATCAATTTCATATTCAGTACCTCCAAAACTTATAAAAAAATGTTAGTTAAGTGCGTTCATTATAAATAATTATGAAATGTCATTTTCATTAGGTTCAAAAATTTTGACAGCTGTCAAAAGTGAAAACTTTATTTTATTATCTATTATAGAACTAGCAAATTTCAAAACACTTACTGCACTTCTTCTATGGGAATTCACGTCATTTTCAAAATTACGAAAGGCAAATTTGACAGCAGTTTTGACAGCTACCAACAAATAAAATATTTTTTTTACAACAATTTCGTATTCAGTTTCACCAAAGTCTATGGAGAAATGTCTGCTTGATACTTTAATTTGTTGAAATAATAATTATTAAATGACATTTTTATTAAATTGACAGAAATTTTGACAGCTGTTAAAGATTGCAATTTTATTTTAATATCAATTACTTACTGAACTAGAAAGTTTTAAAACATTCTATGCATCATCTTCTACGGAAATCACCATTATTTTCAAATTTACGAAAGATATACTCGTAATGTTTTTAATTTGACAGCAATTTTGGCAGCTGCCACCTAATATTTTTTTGACATCAATTTCGTGTTCAGTACCTCCAAAACTCAAAGAAATGTTAGTTAAGTGCGTTCATTTGTTTAAATAATTATGAAATGTCATTTTCATTAAGTTGAAAAATTTTGACAGCTGTCAAAAGTGAAACTTTATTTTATTATCTATTATGCATTTTTTTAAATTTGACAGCAGTTTTGACAGCTACCAACAAATAAAATATTTTTTTTTACAACAATTTCGTATTCAGTTCCTCCAAAGTCTATAGAGAAATGTCTGCTTGATACTTTAATTTGTTGAAATAATAATTATTAAATGACATTTTTATTAAATTGACAGAAATTTTGACAGCTGTCAAAGATTGCAATTTTATTTTAATAACAATTACTGAACTAGAAAGTTTTAAAACATTCTATGCATCATCTTCTACGGAAATCACCATTATTTTCAAATTTACGAAAGATATACTCCTAATGTTTTTAATTTGACAGCAATTTTGGCAGCTGCCAACCTAATATTTTTTTGACATCAATTTCGTGTTCAGTACCTCCAAAACTTAAAAAATGTTAGTTAAGTGCATTCATTAAATTTGTTTAAATAATTATGAAATGTCATTTTCATTAGGTTGAAAAATTTTGACAGCTGTCAAAAGTGAAAACTTTATTTTATTATCTATTATGGAACTAGCAAATTTCAAAACACTTACTGCACTTCTTCTATGGGAATTCACGTCATTTTCAAAATTACGAAAGGCCCACTTGCATTTTTTTTAAATTTGACAGCAGTTTTGACAGCTACCAACAAATAAAATATTTTTTTTTACAGCAATTTCGTATTCAGTTCCTCCAAATTCTATAGAGAAATGTCTGCTTGATACTTTAATTTGTTGAAATAATAATTATTAAATGACATTTTTATTAAATTGGCAGAAATTTTGACAGCTGTCAAAGATTGCAATTTTATTTTAATATCAATTACTGAACTAGAAAGTTTTAAAAGATTCTATGCATCATCTTCTACGGAAATCACCATTATTTTCAAATTTACGAAAGATATACTCCTAATATTTTTTTGACATCAATTTCGTGTTCAGTACCTTCAAAACTTAAAAAATGTTAGTTAAGTGCGTTCATTAAATTTGTTTAAATAATTATGAAATGTCATTTTCATTAAGTTGAAAAATTTTGACAGCTGTCAAAAGTGAAACTTTGTTTTATTATCTATTATGGAACTAGCAAATTTCAAAACACTTACTGCACTTCTTCTATGGGAATTCACGTAATTTTCAAAATTACGAAAGGCCCACTTGCATTTTTTTAAAATTTGACAGCAGTTTTGACAGCTACCAACAAATAAAATATTTTTTTTTTACAACAATTTCGTATTCAGTTCCTCCAAAGTCTATAGAGAAATGTCTGCTTGATGCTTTAATTTGTTGAAATAATAATTATTAAATGACATTTTTATTAAATTGACAGAAATTTTGACAGCTGTCAAAGATTGCAATTTTATTTTAATATCAATTACTGAACTAGAAAGTTTTAAAACATTCTATGCATCATCTTCTACGGAAATCACCATTATTTTCAAAATTACGAAAGATATACTCGTAATGTTTTTAATTTGACAGCAATTTTGGCAGCTGCCAACCTAATATTTTTTTGACATCAATTTCGTATTTCGTGTTCAGTACCTCCAAAACTTAAAAAAATGTTAGTTGTGCGTTCATTTGTTTAAATAATTATGAAATGTCATTTTCATTAAGTTGAAAAATTTTGACAGCTGTCAAAAGTGAAAACTTTATTTTATTATCTATTATGAAACTAGCAAATTTCAAAATACCTACAGCACTTCTATGGGATTTCATTCGGGATTTCACGTCATTTTCAAAATTACGAAAAGCCCACTTGCATTTATTTAAAATTCGACAGCAGTTTTGACAGCTACCAACAAATAAAATTCCGTATTTATAGAGAAATGTTTGCTTGGTACTTTAATCTGTTGAAATAATTCTTAAATGGCATTTTCATTAAGTTGCCAGAAATTTTGACAGCTGTCAAAAGTAAAAACTGTATTTTAATGTCAATTACGGAACTAGCAAATTTAAAAAAAAACACTTGATTCCCCTTTTATGGGAACTCACATTGTTTACAAAATTATCTCGAAAATTATGGAAGATAAACTTGCTTAGTTTTAAATTTGACAGCAACTTTGGCATCTACCAACAAACAATAATTTTATGAAATTAATTTATGACTAAGAGGCCGAGCCGAAGTTTAAATAAAATCAGAGAGCGCTCGTATCACTAAATATTTGTCGCAAATTTATACATGTAGCGGTAACGTGCGACCCTGTTTTTGACGTAACTGTTACGTTTTTTGCAAAAACAAAAATAATGCCTTGAAGACAAAGAATACATGCATGTTTGTATCGTCTTCTTTTTCCAATAAATTTTTTCTAAATATTAAAAAAAAAAATGGCAAAATTACGCTAATTGCCGCTAAATTACCCTGTGTCTAATTAATTGCTAATATTTAAAAAAAACAGTTATTTGACTATTTAATTTTTAGTAAGTAACATTTCCGTTTGCTATTTGGCAGACAATTTAATCTGGAGCCGATACTGGCTTAGGAAGGCGGGGCCAGGGCTAGAAGTTATATTCGCGCGGTTGCCAAATTTTATAACAACTCGTCGACAATTTTTTTTTTGCGCAAAATGAAAAAGTCGTAGTGATTTCTTGTTGCAAATGATGCGTGCTATAAGCCTTTCCACTACGAGCACCGTCTTCGAAAACATCCGTATACAAGGGTGTTCACGTAGTGCGTATTTCTTCCATAACTCCTTAGCTATTGTAGATGCAAAAAAATCTATAAAACAAAAGTTGTTCGGCAATCAACACTGCGTAATCCAAAAATATTTCTAGTTGTATAGGGTGTTCCATTTAGGCTGGGCAGTAACCAACTTTGGAAAGTTGAATGGAACGCCCTGTATATTATTCCGAATTTGATTAGAGAATGTCAAGAGCTTTCCAATGAACTATCATAACATGTACTTCTTTTGAGCGGTTTTTGAAATATTTCAAATTTTGACAGATGTAGAACCCAATGAGAAATGCCATATTTTTCAAATTAAAGATAATTTTAATCTTTTTATTGTGGCAGCTGATTCAGCTAGGTATGAACTGTCAAATGATGTATTAGAATTTAAACTACCATCTACAGGGTGTTCATAATTTAATTTCGAATATGCAGATTTAAAAACATAAATAACTTTCTTATTTTAAAATTAAAGTGGAACACCCTGTATATTACTTCATAATCAAATAGAGAATTACAAGTGCTTTCTGATGATCCCCCACCCTGTTTTTGAAGTAACTATTATGTTTTTTGGAAAAACAAAAATAATACCTTGGAGACAAAGAATACATGCATGTTTGTATCGTCTTCTTTTACCAATAATTTTTTTCTAAATGTTTTTAAAAAAATGTCAAAAGTACGCTAATTGCCGCAAATTACCCTGCGTCTAATTAATTGTTAATTATTATTTTAAAAAAACCAAGACGATAGAAACATCTATTGACATGTTTTCTGTCAATTAATTTTTGTTTGAATCTCTAAATTGCAATCACTTAATTATAAACAGGGGCGCACGGCACGACGTTTTAGTAACATTTTATCAGCCGTATACCCACTCTTAAGAACTAATAGTAGGAGAGCCCTCGACCAGGATTTTCGACCTCATCGCGACACAGGGATTCTATTTTTTTTCCAACAGTCCATGTCAACATGAAATCTCGTTGCTAAAGGGGTGAAAAAAATGTATTCCTCCCCCATTCGTTGTAATTAGGTATTTTAAAAACGTGTCACAATTTCCATCACATCGCCCTGTATTTCCTTGTATATTCCTATTTGTTTCTTAAAACTGCCAAGTGACTAACAATACGGGAAACCAAGTTCTACCTCTGATTAATAAATATAATAATCGTCTTTTATTGTTCATGTTATGATAACCGAGTCGCTTTCCGACCACTTTGTTTATTCAAAGTGCCTCGCTTTATAAACAAAGATTAATTAAATTTGTTTCCACGTAACTAACGCACAACTTCGTTAATAGAAAATTAAAAAATATATATTTTTGATTTATACAGCACGTATTTAGTGCACAAGATGATCGCAATGATATCTACGAAAACAACAAAGCGTTTAGCGGATTTCTTATCTTGAAGCTGTTATCAGTACTTATTGCTGCGAACTTCCGCCAAAACACTGCATGTAGGTCATCTTTTCGCAGAAATGGCGTGAGATTTATCGGTTTCAACTTATTTCTGATGTTTTGTTTTACAAAAATATTACAACAATAACCTTCCAACTAGAGCAATTCAAGTACCTCATTGTAAGACAAAAACTCCTAACCTTCAATTTGTCGACCTTGCCTAAAATATGGATCACGTATCACCATAATTTATGTAAATTTTTTTACCGCACAAAAGGTGGGTTTCTAGTTCCAATTCAATTGACCCATTAACCGACACATTGTTTTTTCCTCTAATAAAACTGTTTACCGGACTGATATTAACACGTATTTGCACTTTTTACGTTTTGTTTTTACAATTACCCAGCGTATATTTTGCAATACCAATACCATGCGACACGGAATAAACAAAGCGTCATTATTATTCATCGTGCGCAATATTAAGATAACTAGGTTCACTTGACCTCTATTTGGTGCAAGACCTCCTGGGAATTGAAAATATTTTTTTAGCAATACTCCGTCTGACGAAAAGATATAAATTGACTCCGCCCCATTAATTAATTACGGTAGCGCAGAACGGTGTGCGCAATAGTCAGTTTTACTCGATGAAAACCTAACCTTAAAAAATATTATCGTATTTTATAGGCGTCTTCGTGTCGGGAAAATCTTTTAGGCTATATTTCGTAGCGATCCTTCGAGTATTAAGAAAGTTATTAACGTTTCAGTACCCCCGTGTCGGAGGATTGTGTAAAATTTATGAGATTAGAAACTTCGAAATTTTCGTCAAAACGTCAAAATTCCACTTTTTCGGTCAGTCCTACTGCCTCGAAAATCGCAGCGAGACCGTCCGCTGTATGATGTAGCTCTAAGTTGGACCCTCTACCTTGGATTTCTTACCAGAACGGCGGCCCGGCGGCGATTTTTCGTTTGGAAATAGCGTTTTAAAAATTTCATGTTTTTTGAATTGTTCTTCAATTTTTCAAATTTCTCCAAACACGCGTCCGAGCCGAGCTTAATAACTCGCGTCTCCCTCGAGATGGACCGGCGGCGTATTTTTTTTTGGAAACTAGATGAAATTTGGAAAATCCTGCGGTATAATCGTTTTTCTCGATTTTGCCTCCTAAGAAAGTTATGAATTTTTGAAAACAGGCGATTTTGTCGATTTTTCAAACATGTACCCTTTAGAAACGCGCCACAGCCTTTCCCTTTGGATCTAGACGATCCGGACTCTGACGGCGGGCAAGAAAAAGGAAAAACAAAGAACTCTTTTTTTAATTTTTAGGTCCATCACCGATATTAGCCGAGATACGAATTTTTTAAAAAGGTCGATTTTGCCGAAAAACTGTACTTTTCCGGGGGCCTTTGCTCCCCTCCCCGGAGGATTTTTTCGACCGAATTTTCAGGAGAGCTAGAGCCAACCTTCCTCTCGGATCCCTGAAAATTTCGTTGCTTAATAATCATCAACAGCCGAGCTCGGATAATCGAATAACTATTATGACCCATTTTTTTTTAAATCTTCGATAATTTTTTTTCCCCTTTAGCAATGAGACGTCGGTCGCAATAGATTTTTTTTCTGTGTCAAAAATCCTGGTCGAGGGCTCTCCTACTATTAGTTCTTAAGAGTGGGTATACGGCTGACAAAATGTTACTAAAACGTCGTGCCGTGCGCCCCTGTTTATAATTAAGTGATTGCAATTTAGAGATTCAAACAAAAATTAATTGACAGAAAACATGTCAATAGATGTTTCTATCGTCTTGGTTTTTTTAAAATAATAATTAACAATTAATTAGACGCAGGGTAATTAGCGGCAATTAGCGTACTTTTGACATTTTTTTTAAAAATATTTAGAAAAAAATTATTGGAAAAAGAAGACGATACAAACATGCATGTATTCTTTGTATTCAAGGTATTATTTTTGTTTTCCCAAAAAACATAATAGTTACTTCAAAAACAGGGTCGCACGGTACCAGTACAAATATTTAGTGATACGAGCGCCCTCTGGTTTTATTTAAACTTCGGCTCCGCCTCTTAGTCATGTTTTTTGCAATTTTTAAAATATTTCAAATTCCTCCAAACACGCGTCCGAGCCGAGCTTAATAACTCGCGTCTCCTTCGAGATGGACCGGCGGCATATTTTTTTTTGAAAACTAGATGAAATTTGGAAAATCCTGCGGTATAATCGTTTTTCTCGATTTTGCCTCCTAAGAAAGTTATGAATTTTTGAAAACAGGCGATTTTGTCGATTTTTCAAACATGTACCCTTTAGAAACGCGCCACAGCCTTTCCCTTTGGATCTAGACGATCCGGACTCGGACGGCGGGCAAGAAAAAGGAAAAACAAAGAACTCTGTTTTTAATTTTTAGGACCATCACCGATATTAGCCGAGATACGAATTTTTTAAAAAGGTCGATTTTGCCGAAAAACTGTACTTTTCCGGGGGCCTTTGCTCCCCTCCCCGGAGGATTTTTTCGACCGAATTTTCAGGAGAGCTAGAGCCAACCTTCCTCTCGGATCCCTGAAAATTTCGTTGCTTAATAATCATCAACAGCCGAGCTCGGATAATCGAATAACTATTATGACCCATTTTTTTTTAAATCTTCGATAATTTTTTTTTCCCCTTTAGCAATGAGACGTCGGTCGCAATAGATTTTTTTTCTGTGTCAAAAATCCTGGTCGAGGGCTCTCCTACTATTAGTTCTTAAGAGTGGGTATACGGCTGACAAAATGTTACTAAAACGTCGTGCCGTGCGCCCCTGTTTATAATTAAGTGATTGCAATTTAGAGATTCAAACAAAAATTAATTGACAGAAAACATGTCAATAGATGTTTCTATCGTCTTGGTTTTTTTAAAATAATAATTAACAATTAATTAGACGCAGGGTAATTAGCGGCAATTAGCGTACTTTTGACATTTTTTTTAAAAATATTTAGAAAAAAATTATTGGAAAAAGAAGACGATACAAACATGCATGTATTCTTTGTATTCAAGGTATTATTTTTGTTTTCCCAAAAAACATAATAGTTACTTCAAAAACAGGGTCGCACGGTACCAGTACAAATATTTAGTGATACGAGCGCCCTCTGGTTTTATTTAAACTTCGGCTCCGCCTTTTAGTCATGTTTTTTGCAATTTTTAAAATATTTCAAATTCCTCCAAACACGCGTCCGAGCCGAGCTTAATAACTCGCGTCTCCTTCGAGATGGACCGGCGGCATATTTTTTTTTGAAAACTAGATGAAATTTGGAAAATCCTGCGGTATAATCGTTTTTCTCGATTTTGCCTCCTAAGAAAGTTATGAATTTTTGAAAACAGGCGATTTTGTCGATTTTTCAAACATGTACCCTTTAGAAACGCGCCACAGCCTTTCCCTTTGGATCTAGACGATCCGGACTCGGACGGCGGGCAAGAAAAAGGAAAAACAAAGAACTCTGTTTTTAATTTTTAGGACCATCACCGATATTAGCCGAGATACGAATTTTTTAAAAAGGTCGATTTTGCCGAAAAACTGTACTTTTCCGGGGGCCTTTGCTCCCCTCCCCGGAGGATTTTTTCGACCGAATTTTCAGGAGAGCTAGAGCCAACCTTCCTCTCGGATCCCTGAAAATTTCGTTGCTTAATAATCATCAACAGCCGAGCTCGGATAATCGAATAACTATTATGACCCATTTTTTTTTAAATCTTCGATAATTTTTTTTCCCCTTTAGCAATGAGACGTCGGTCGCAATAGATTTTTTTTCTGTGTCAAAAATCCTGGTCGAGGGCTCTCCTACTATTAGTTCTTAAGAGTGGGTATACGGCTGATAAAATGTTACTAAAACGTCGTGCCGTGCGCCACTGTTTATAATTAAGTGATTGCAATTTAGAGATTCAAACAAAAATTAATTGACAGAAAACATGTCAATAGATGTTTCTATCGTCTTGGTTTTTTTAAAATAATAACTAACAATTAATTAGACGCAGGGTAATTAGCGGCAATTAGCGTACTTTTGACATTTTTTTAAAAATATTTAGAAAAAAATTATTGGAAAAAGAAGACGATACAAACATGCATGTATTCTTTGTCTTCAAGGTATTATTTTTGTTTTCCCAAAAAACATAATAGTTACTTCAAAAACAGGGTGGGGGATCATCAGAAAGCACTTATAATTCTCTATTTGATTATGAAGTAATATACAGAGTGTTCCACTTTAATTTTAAAATAAGAAAGTTATTTGTTTTTAAATCTGCATATTCGAAATTAAATTATGAACACCCTGTAGATGGTAGTTTAAATTCTAATACATCATTTGTCAGTTCGTACCTAGCTGAATCAGCTGCCACAATAAAAAGATTAAAATTATCTTTAATTTGAAAAATATGGCATTTCTCATTGGGTTTTACATCTGTCAAAATTTGAAATATTTCAAAAACCGCTCAAAATAAGTACATGTTATGATAGTTCATTGGAAAGCTCTTGACATTCTCTACTCAAATTCGGAATAATATACAGGGCGTTCCATTCAACTTTCCAAAGTTGGTTACTGCCCAGCCTAAATGGAACACCCTATACAACTAGAAATATTTTCGGATTACGCAGTGTTGATTGCCGAACAACTTTTGTTTTATAGATTTTTTTTCATCTACAATAGCTAAGGAGTTATGGAAGAAATACGCACTACGTGAACACCCTGTATACGGATGTTTTCGAAGACAATGCTCGTAGTGGAAAGGCTGATAGCACGCATCATTTGCAACAAGAAATCACTATGACTTTTTCATTTTACGCAAAAAAAAATGTCGACGAGTTGTTATAAAATTTGGCAACCGCGCGAATATAACTTCTAGCCCTGACCCCGCCTTCCTAAGCCAGTATCGGCTCCAGATTAAATTGTCCGCCAAATAGCAAACGGAAATGTTGCTATAAATTAAATATTAAATAGTCAGATAACTGGTTAGGTTGCATGTTAAAGTCGGTATTTTTCCTTTCTCGTTAGCGAAATCCCAGAAGCAATATCTCTCCGTAGTTCCGCGAGCTTGTACTCTACTAGTACACCGTACAACATATCCTGCCAAAAAACTAACTACACAATACAGGTTTTATTTTTAGCCGCAATCAATATGCTGGTGGTACGCTCTTTTATTTCATTACAAAGGTCGCGAAAGGACGATTATTTTAATAGACTTATAAATATTTAGCGTTCGCTTAAACGTTAAAGTTGCAAGCGATCTGGTATTAATTTTTATGGCCCGGAGCCGTAATTTATTGTCCCACCTTTTTTATTTGGAAAGCACGCTCGTGACGCACGATGGTTGATTTTCGGAAAAAATCGACCCAGTTCCTGGTAACAATGCTACGCGAAAGCCGAAAGCCTTCCTAATAAAAATTTATAGGTACAGTCATACTCAACCGTCTTGGCGTTTACGTCATTATTACAGTATGGGCCATGTTATGCGCAGTCGTCGTAATGGTGGTGTGAAGTTCTAATGTGTGAAACATTTTTTTTAATTAAATATAGGTATATCTGCTCTTGCTGGCTGTGACAAGCGAAATTAATTACAAAAAAACGCACACAATAAAAGGAAACCACCCAAGGGCTACAAATTTCCACGGTATAGATTAAATTTTAGTGTCACGATGTAACACTTACCGCCTCAAGGTTTCGTGCTCTTTACAGATTTCAACTTGGTGCCTAGTTAGTTATGGGAAAAACTGCGACGTGCTTGATAATAGACAAAGAATGGCTATAGTATATTGTTCGGTTTCTTTTTTCTTTCAGGGTTATCGCTAGTTTTCGATAGCATGACTGTGTATAATTTGCCACAGGTCACAAAGTGCAGGCAGGATCGTTAAAATAGCTTGTTGGCCTTGCCGATACTGATTTCCCGGCCCGGCCTACTACCGTTGGTGCCGGCAAGTTTTGAAAGCAGCGAAAAGTGGAAGCATTCAAAATTGTAGTAGAATCTTGAATTTTAGAATCTCAGATCTAAAGATGAATTTTTACCAAAAAATATCGTTATTTTCTACAGGTCACAAATACGCATACATATTTAGTTTTAAATATTTATTTTCCAAATAGATAATAAATCTGTCAAAATATGTAGAATTTTAATTTCTTTTTTTATCCGTGATAGCTGTCAAAATCATTGTCAGAAAAGTATGTCATTCGTAATTTTGAGAACAGTGTGATGTTTCATAATAGAAGAGATATAAAGTTTTTTAAATATTTCTATTTTTATAATTAAAATTAAAATAACGTTTTCACTTTTGACAGCTGTCAAATTTCCTGGCAACTGAATAAAAATGCCATTTAATAATTGTTTCCACAAAATGGCTTTAGTACTTAAAAAGACAATTTTCTATAGGTTTTGGAGCTACTGGAGACGAAATTAATTTCATAAAATTATTGTTTGTTGCTAGCTGTCAAATTGGCTGTCAATTTTAAAACTATACATACAAGTTTGTCTTTCATAATTTTATAAACAATGCGAATTTCCATAGAAAGGAAACCCAGCGTTTTTTCAAATTTGCTAGCTCCATAATTGATATTGAAATACAGTTTTTACTTTTGACAGCTGTCAAAATTTCTGTCAACTCAATGAAAATGTCATTTAATTATTTCTAGAAATTAAAGTACCAAGCAAACATTTTTCTATAAGCTTTGGAGGAACTGAATACAAAATTGTTGCAAAAAAATATATTTGTTGGTAGCTGTCAAAACTGCTGTCAAATTAAAAAAACATGCAAGTGTGCCTTTCGTAATTTTGAAAATAACGTGAATTCCCATAGAAGAAGTGCTATTAAGTGATTTGAAATTTGCTAGTTCCATAATAGATAATAAAATAAAGTTTTCACTTTTGACAGCTGTCAAAATTTTTCAACTTTATGAAAATGACATTATAAGTATAATATTTAGACAAACTTAAACATTTTTTTAAGTTTTGGAGGTACTGAATGCGAAATTGATGTCAAAAAATATTATGTTGGTTGGCACTGTTGGCAGATGCCAAAGATGCTGTCAAATTTAAAAATTGACAATTAGGTATATTTTGTAATTTTGAAAATAATGTTGATATTCATAGAAGAAGATACATAAAATATTTTAAAACTTTCTCGTTCAGTAATTATTAAAATAAAGTTGTACCCTTTGACAGCTGTCAAATTTTCTGTCAACTGAAAAAAAAAATGAATTTAATAATTGTTTGCACAAATGACTTAAAAAGACAATTTTCTATAGGTTTTGGAGGCACTGAATACGAAATTAATTTCATAAAATTATTATGTTGGTTGGTAGCTGCCAAAATTGCTGTCAAATTTAAAACTATGCAAGTTTGTCTGCCATAATTTTATAAACAATGTGAATTTCCCGGAATTTCCATAGAAGGGAAATCCAGTGTTTATTCAAATTTACTAGTTCCATAATTGATCTTAAAATACAGTTTTTATATTTGACAGCTGTCAAAATTTCTGACAACTCGATGAAAATGCCATTTAATAATTATTTCAACCAATTAAATTACCAAGGAAACATTTCTCTATATGCTTTGGAAAAACTGAATACGAAATTGTTGCAAAAAAATATATTTGTTGGTAACTGTCAAAACTGCTGTCAAATTTAAAAAAATGCAAATGTGCCTTTCGTAATATTGAGAATAACGTGAATTTTTATAGAAGAAGTGCTATTAAGTGTTTTGAAATTTGCTACATAGTTCCATAATAGATAATAAAATAAAATTTTCACTTTTGACAGCTGTCAAAATTTTTCAACTTAGTGAAAATGACATTATATAATATTTAGACAAACTTAAACATTTTCTTAAGTTTTGGAGGCACTGAATACGAAATTAATTTCATAAAATTATTATTTGTTGGTAGCTGTCAAAATTGCTGTCAAATTTAAAATGCTATGCAAGTTTGTCTTCCATAATTTTATAAACAATGTGAAGAAGGAAAATCCAGCGTTTTTTCAAATTTGCTAGCTCCATAATTGATATTGAAATACAGTTTTTACTTTTGACAGCTGTCAAAATTTCTGTCAACTTAATGAAAATGCCATTTAATAATTATTTCACCAAATTAAAGTATCAAGGCCTTAGAGGAATTGAATACGAAATTGTTGCAAAAAAATATATATTTGTCAGTAGCTGCCAAAACTGCTGTCAAATTTAAAAAAATGCAAATGTGACTCGTAATTTTGAAAATAATGTGAATTCTCATAGAAGAAGTGCTATTAAGTAACTTGAAATTTGCTAGTTTCATAATAGATAATAAAATAAAGCTTTCACTTTTGACAGCTGTCAAAATTTTTCAACTTAATGAAAATGACATTTTAGAATATTTAAACAAATAAACACAGTTAACAAATATTTTTTTAAGTTTTGGAGGTACTGAATACGAAATCGATGTCAATTAAATATTGTGTTGGTTGACAGATGCCAAAATTGCTGTCAAATTTAAAAATTCGCAAGTATATCTTTTGTAATTTCGAAAATAATGTTGATTTTCATAGAAAAAGATACATAAAATATTTTAAAACTTTCTAGTTCAATAATTATTAAAATAAAGTTGTAACTTTTGACAGCTGTCAAATTTTCTGTCAACTGAATAAAAATGTAATTTAATAATTGTTTGCACAAATGACTTTAGTACTTAAAAAGACAATTTCATATAGGTTTTGGAGGCACTGAATACGAAATTAATTTCATAAAATTATTGTGTTTGTCAGTAGCTGCCAAAACTGCTGTCAAATTTAAAAAAATGCAAATGTGACTATCGTAATTTTGAAAATAACGTGAATTCTCATAGAAGAAGTGCTATTAAGTGTTTTGAAATTTGCTAGTTTCATAATAGATAATAAAATAAAGCTTTCACTTTTGACAGCTGTCAAAATTTTTCAACTTAATGAAAATGACATTTTAGAATATTTAAACAAACAAACGCACTTAGCAAACATTTTTTAAGTTTTGGAGGTACTGAATACGAAATCGATGTCAAAAAAATATTGTGTTTGTTGACAGATGCCAAAATTGCTGTCAAATTTAAAAATTCACAAGTATATCTTTCGTAATTTTGAAAATAATATTGATTCCCATACAAGAAGATACATAAAATGTTTTAAAACTTTCTAGTTCAGTAATTGATATTAATATAAAGTTGTAACCTTTGACAGCTGTCAAAATTTCTGCCAACTTAATAAAAATGCCATTTTATTATTGTTTCAACAAATTAAAATACTTTAGAAACATTTTTCTACAGGTTTTTAGGGGTACTGAATCCGAATGTAATACGAAAAAGATATACTTGCATATTTTTAAATTTAGTAGCAGTTTTGACAGATGTCAAAAACATTTTTTTTTACATTTATTTCGTATTTAGTACCTGCAAAACCTATAGAAAATTGTCTGTTCGGTACTTCGATTTGTTGAAATAATTATTAAATAGCATTTTTATTCGGTTGACAGAAATTTTGACAGCTGTCAAAAGTAAAAAATGTTAATATCAATTATGGAACTAGGACATTTAAAAAAAACGCTGTACTTACATCCTTTCCTCAATGGAAATTTATTTTCGAAGTTAAGGAAGGCAAATTTTTTAATTTGACAGAAATTTTGACAGTTACCAACAAACATAATATTCTTTTGAAATTAATTTCGTATTCAATAGCTACGGAACCTATAGAAAAATGTCTGCTTTGCATTTTCATTTTTTCAAATAATTATTAAATGGTCTTTTCATTAAGTCGTCAGAAAATTTGACAGCTGTCAAAAGCGACAACATAATTTTAATTTAAAAAATAGAAAGATTTAGATTTAAGGAATTTTATTTCTCCTTTTCTATCAAAACTCACTTTGACACTGACACTGTCAAAAAAAAGAAATGGAAATTCTATTTTGACAGATCTATTATATATTAAGGTAAAGATTTAAAACTCCTTTAGGTATATACATATTTGTGACCTGTAGATTGATTTTAATTGAAAAAAAGGATATTTTTTAATAAAAAATCAATATAAAAAAATAATAATAAGACGATCAACGGTATTTTTTTTCCACTGTGCAGCGTCCACACTGTATATAAAGATGAGCGAGCGGCGTACCTCGACCCCCTGGATTTCGCATCAGACAGGCTCCGAAGACAAAGAACCCAGGCCTTCTAGTCTACTAGATGCTTTACTGTGACAATATAATAATCTAGGAACTGGAAATCGCTACCGTTACCGGTTGGCATCGGAGACATAACGTTACTCTTCTCCACTTTGATGCAGATGATCCGTCCTCGGCTCGGCTCTCATTAGCGTTAAGTGCTTGACGGGCGGAATGAAGGGTTACAAGTTTACAAGTGCCACTGACATCTTGTGTATTTATAGAAGTTGTAAATTATTCCACCGCACCGACAGTCGTGCAAAAACTAAAAAATTAAGTTAGCCATTTTTTGCTTCATTTTTCTTTTACTCGCCCCAAAATTTAGAAAAATACAATGGCTGCGCCAAATTATCCGCACGAGAAAAATTCGCTCCAAACCTTTCTGAAATTAATTAAACAATAGAGAGCTAAACATTGAAGTTGGGTCAGTTGACGAGTGGCCCTCCGGTGTGTATGCCCTCTTATTATTTACAACACGAAGATATTACACGAAACCAACAACGTCCCCATCAGAATATTTCACAGAGACGTGCTCTCCCATTACGGCATTGTGTGGCGTTCGGATTTGTATTAACCTACAGGGGAATTACGAAACAAATACCAAAAAAATCAAACAACATAATCTGAAACGAATTTTCAGGGTTCCAATATAAATAAATAACCACATCGCTAATGATATAATTCGCTTACGCAATTTTTTTTGCTACCTACTTTATTAAACTGTACTCGATTTTACCCGTTCTAGTTATTAATTAGGGTTTTTATCGCGATCGTTGCACATAAACGTACGATTACTATTATGAAATCCCATCATGAAAGTTGCAGTTTATGCTCTGAATGGCTAGGAGAGTTCTCGCTAAATATCACGGCAACAAGTTGGTTAATATCACGGCCAAGCAGAAATAAGACAGAACCAGAACAATGTGTACAGGTTGGTTCAATTTCGTATGTTTCAACCACTAGGTAAGAGATAAAATTTTTCCCCTAAAACCGGGTCGTTTTGCAAGAACTGGCAACATCGCAAAACCAATTTTTGTTAATACTTTTAACTTCTCAACATAACCTCCGTAAGGTTGGTCGCAGCCTGCCCTAACTAAAAAACCTGGAACTGGCAGTGCGGAAATAATACATTCTGTTACTCTACTTTTAGATATTTTTCGAATAAAATTTGAAACACGTCAATTTTTAGTTGTCTTTACCTACAAATGACTCCGAAGGAAACAATGCAAGGACTTGCGTTTTTCGGCCGTTTACCCAACTTGAAACCGAAAGCGTTTGGCATACTTCTTACCCAACCCTTCGAACTATTTCGATTTCCCAACCCCCAAGGTTACCCACCCATTGTTGCTCTTCAGGTTTCCAGTTGAAAAAGTACATACAATGGATTAGGACATTTTTTTTTACTGAAAAATTTTTATCTAGTTAGCCTATTGTCTAAACCCACACGCACTCGCTATTAAGTAAATAATGTCCGAAAGAAAAAAATGTATAAAACAAAAGTTATATACATATTTTACACGGTATTGTGCAACGTCGATTTTTACGCGTTTACGACATAAAGAATGTTAACTTATTCACCTGCCAAGGTTTACGATGGCTCGTAGGTGTTCCAAGATAATGAAACAATCGTAAATACAAATAAAAGTAATTGGGTTAGGAAACCGGTATTTTTGTGACAAAAATTGAAATAAATTTTTTTTTTATGTTCGTTTTTAAATTTTTCATCAATCTCTTGAGCAGGATTTTTTATTTTAAGTTATAATTTTTTATCCAAAATTGATTTTTTATTAAATATTATTTTTTTCCAATTAAAAGCAGTCGCAAATACATATAAATATTAATTAGCCCAATTTAGTTCTAAATCTTTACTTTAAAAATAGATAATAGATCTGTCAAAATAGAATTTTCACTTCCTTGTTTTATTTTTGACAGCTGTCAAAATCAGTGTCAAATTATAAAATTTTACAAATATGCTTTTGGTAATTTTGAAAACATTGTGAGTTTTTATAGATAAGAAATATAAAATTCTTTAAACCTAAATCTTTCTATTTTTATAATTAAAAGTAAAATATTGGTCTCGCTTTTGGCAGCTGTCAAATTTTCTGTCAACTTAATGAAAAGGCCATTCAATAATTAGTTGAACAAATGAAAATACAAAGCAGACATTTTTCTATAGGTTCCGGAGGTGTTGAATACGAAACTAATTTCAAAAAAATATTATGTTTGCTGGTAACTGTCAAAATTGCTGTCAAATTTAAAAATATGCAAAATTGTCTTCCTTAACTTTGAAAACAATATGAATTTCTATTGAAGAAAGGACGTAGTGTTTTTTTTAAATTTACTAGTTCCATAATTGACATTAAAATACATTTTTAACTTTTTTACTTTTGACAGCAGACAGCTGTCAAAATTTTGGTCAACCTAATTAAAATGCCATTTAATAATTATTTCAACAAAGTGAAGTACCGAGCAGACAATTTTCTACAGGTTTTGCAGTACTAAACACGAAAATAATGTCAAAAAAATATTATAATTTTGGCAGCTGTCAAAACTGCTGCTAAATTTAAAAATATGCAAGTATGTCTTTTTCGTATTACTTTCGTATTCAGTACCACCAAAACCTGTAGAAAAATGTTT
Organism: Rhagium mordax; assembly: GCA_963680705.1. Classification (NCBI taxonomy): domain Eukaryota; kingdom Metazoa; phylum Arthropoda; class Insecta; order Coleoptera; family Cerambycidae; genus Rhagium; species Rhagium mordax. The sequence goes on along the minus strand of OY796656.1, from coordinate 132,562,262 downwards.
GTCAAAGTACTTTCATTTGTTGAAACAATAATAAAATGACATTCTTATTAAGTTGACAGAAATTTTGACAGCTGTCAAAAATAAAAACTGTATTTTAAAAGATCAATTATGGAACTAGCAAATTTGAATAAACACTGGATTTCCTTTCTATGGAAATTCACATTGTTTATGAAATTATGGCAGGCAAACTTGCATAGTTTTAAACTCGGTTTTAAATTTGACAGCAATTCTGGCAGCTACCAACTAACAATAATTTTATGAAATCAATTTCGTATTCAGTAGTTCCAAGAGCTACAGAAAATTGTTTTGTTTTTAACTGCTAAAGACATGTGTTGGAAATAATTATTAAATTGCATTTTTATTCAATTGACAGAAAATTTGACAGCTGTCAAAGGTTACAACTTAATTTTAATTTTAATATAAATTACTGAACTAGAAAGTTTTAAAACATTTTATATAGGTATCTTCTTCTATGGAAATCCACATAATTTTCAAAATTACGAAAGATAAACTTGTACATTTTTAAATTTGACAGCAATTTTGACATTTGCCAACCAACAAATTTTTCTCAACAATTTCGAGTTCAGTACCCCCAAAACTTATAAAAACATGTTTGTTAAGTACGTTTATTTGTCTAAATGATTATAAAATGTCATTTTCATTAAGTTAAAAAATTTTGACAGCTGTCAAAAGTGGAAACTTTGTTTATTACCTATTATGGAACTAGCAAATTTCCAAACACTAATAGCACTTCTTCTATGGGAATTCACGTTATTTTTAAAATTACGAAAGGCACTCTTGAATTTTTTTTTTATTTGACAGGAGTTTTGACAGCTACTAACATATAACATTTTATTTACAACAATTTCCTCCGAAGCCTATAGAGAAATGTCTGCTTGGTACTTTAATGTAGGTATTGAAATAATTATAAAATGACATTTTCATTAAGTTGCCAAAAGTTTTGACAGCTGTCAAAAATAAAAACTATTTTATTATCAATTATGGAACTATCAAATTTGAAAAAACACTTAAGTATTTCCCTTCTACGGAAATTCACGTAATTTATAAAAGTATGTAAGACAAACTTGCGTAGTTTTAAATTTGACAGCAATTTTGACAGCTACCAACAAATATAATAATTTTATGAAATTAATTTCGTATTTAGTGCCTCCAAAACGTATAGAAAAATGTCTTTTTATATACTAAAGTCATATGTGGAAATAATTATTAAATGCCATTTTTATTCAGCTGACAGAAAATTTGACAGCTGCCAAAAGTGGAAACGTTATTTTAATTTAAATTACAAAACTAGAAAAATTTAAAATACGGCTCTTCTTTTATGAAAAATCACATTGTTTTCATAATTACGAAAGACATACCTTTCAAAATTTTTTATTTGACAGTGATTTTGACAGTTTTCAAGGTTAAGGTAAATTTTTGAAACTAAATTGGGCGAATATATATGTATTTGTGACCTGTATACTCAATTTAATTTTAATTTGTTGAAATAATAATAAAATGGCATTTTTATGAAATTGACAGAAATTTTGACAGCTGTCAAATGTTACAACTTTATTTTAATATCAATTACTGAACTAGAAATTTTTAAAACATTTTATATAGGTATCTTCTTCTATGGAAATCCACATAGTTTTCAAAATTACAAAAGATATACATGAAAATTTTTAAATTTGACAGCAATTTTGGCATCTGCCAACCAACATATTTTTTCCAACAATTTCGGATTCAGTACCCCCAAAACTTATAAAAACATGTTTGTTAAGTACGTTTATTTATTTAAATGATTATAAAATGTCATTTTCATTAAGTTGAAAAATTTTGACAGCTGTCAAAAGTGGAAACTTTATTTTATTATCTATTATGGAACTAGCAAATTTCAACATACTTAATAGCACTTCTATGGGAATTCACGTTATTTTCAAAAATACGAAAGGCCCACTTGCATTATTTTAAATTTGACAGCAATTTTGACAGCTACCAACAAACATATTAATTTTCTGACATTAGTTTCGTATTCAGTGCCTCCAAAACCTATAGAAAAACGTACTAAGAAAACATTATTAAATGACAATTCTATTCAGTTGACAGAAAATTTGACAGCTGTCAAAAGTGGAAACGTTTAGAAAAATTTAAAATACCTCTCTTCTTTTATGAAAAATCACATTGTTTTCATAATTTCAATTTTTTTAATTTGACAGCGATTTTGACAGACTTCAAGGTTAAAAAATAAAAATATATATTTTGACAGATCTATTATCTATTTGTAAAGTAAATATTTAAAACTAAATTCTGCGAATCTGTATGTATTTTTTTCCACCCCACTATGCAACGGCGTGGTAATAAATATACGAGGTCAATCAAAAAGTAATTATTTTTATTATTGTATGGCAGGTAAAATATTGTTTTTATTTTCTATGTTTGCAACGTTGAAATTATTTTTGAACTGGAACAAACCAAAGCAAATAAATCCTGAATGGTCTCTACCTCGGTCGGTTTGCGCTTAAAAATATACTGAACGGAATTTGTTGACGCTGCAAATCAACCGACCTGTCTTGCTGCTTGTGGCAATTTATAGACCTTAGAATGTGACATTTGGAAAATTACAATGACACGAGATCCTGTGTTTGAAATCGGACGCCGACGCGGAAGCCGCCAGCGAGACGATTTCCATTTTTGTAGAATTTATTTTTAGCTCCCCGCGTTAGGACTCGGATATCAATATTCCTCCGTTGTCGCACCTCATTCGCCGGTTATTTATCCAGTTAACCATGCATGTATAATATAACTAACTCCGTACATTTTTTTAAAAACTGTCGCCCTTTCCCATATTCGATTCAATTAACTTTCACCGAAAGCAGTAAAAACACACATTGAAGTATAACCGGCTCGGTTTCTATTATATTTTTATGACCGTGTAACGGTACTGCCGCAATACTAGGTCGACTCGAAAATAAATCAACGTCTTTTTGTGGTACTTTAAGTTTATTGAAAATTATCCGCCTAACCGTGTCTTTCCGGACAAGTGATTTGTGTCCTAATAGTACTCGCCATCGCAGATGTATCGTCCATCATTCGTCAGTCAGCTGTTGCGCCTAATTTAGAGGACCTGGCGGCGATATTGCCAGCTGACTGGTGAATGGTGGTACAGAGCGAGAGACCAGGAACTGCATTACGTAGCAATGTTACTGTGGGAGAGCCCTCGACCAGAATTTCCGAGGATTCAAAGCAGATTATAAAGTGTTTCCCTAAAAAATTGCCTGTTTATAAAAGTCAAATAATGCAACAGAAACGGCTGTTTATAAATATCAAATACTTACTGTTTTTAAAAATTTCTCGGAACAGCCAAAAGCAGATTATAAAGAGAATTTTCAAGAATATTGAACTGGCGACAAATATGTTGTTTATAAAAAATTATAAAAATAAATGGCTGTTTATAAATATTAAATAAAGGCTGTTAATAAAAGTGTATAGAAACAGCCAAAAGTAGATAGCAAAAAATGTCTTTATAAAGAGTGCATTTTTAAAGAATATTTAATAGACAAAAGAATTCTGTTTCTAAAAATGTCTAAAAGAGTCAAGAGAGATTGCTGTGTATAAAAATGTATAGAGAACAGTCAGTAGCGAGTTATAAAATGTTTTCCTAAAACGAGTGAATTATTTAGAGATGGCAACTGGTAGAAAAAATGGTTGATATAAATATAAAATAAGGGCTGTTTATAAAAAATTTAGAAACAGCTAAAAGCGGATGTCAAAACAATTCATTGAAAAGAGTGGACTTTTCAAGAATACTTAATAGACAAAAAATTGCTGTTTATAAAAGCATCTAAAAGAGTCAAAGGAGATTGTTGTGTTGTGACTGTTTATAAATATAAAATAAGGGGGCTGTTTATAAAAATTTCGTGAACCAGTCAAAAGCAGATAGAAAAAAATATCTTTAAAAAGAGAACTTTCCAAGAATACTGAATAGACAAACAAATTATTGTTTATAAAAACTTCTAGAAAACAAACGAAAGCAGATTAGCAGATTAAGATATAGTTGTTTATAAAAATAAATGGCTGTTTATAAATATATAAAGGCTGTTTATAAAAGTGTATAGAAACAGCCAAAAGTAGATAGCAAAAAATGTCTTTATAAAGAGTGCATTTTTAAAGGATATTTAATAGACAAAAAAATTCTGTTTCTAAAAATTTCTAAAAGAGTCAAGAGAGATTGCTGTGTATAAAAATGTATAGAGAACAGTCAGAAGCGGGTTATAAAATGTTTTCCTAAAACGAGTTAATTATTTAGAGATGGCAACTGGTAGAAAAACTGGTTGATATAAATATAAAATAAGGGTTGTTTATAAAAAATTTAGAAACGGCTAAAAGCGGATGTCAAAACAATTCATTGAAAAGAGTGGACTTTTCAAGAATACTAATAGACAAAAAATTGCTGTTTATAAAAGCATCTAAAAGAGTCAAAGGAGATTGTTGTGTTGTGACTGTTTATAAATATAAAATAAGGGGGCTGTTTATAAAAATTTCGTGAACCAGTCAAAAGCAGATAGAAAAAATTATCTTTAAAAAGAGAACTTTCCAAGAATACTGAATAGACAAACAAATTGCTGTTTATAAAAACTTCTAGAAAACAAACGAAAGCAGATTAGCAGATTAAGATATAGTTGTTTATAAAAATAAATGGCTGTTTATAAATATAAAATAAAGGCTGTTTATAAAAGTGTATAGAAACAGCCAAAAGTAGATAGCAAAAAATGCCTTTATAAAGAGTGCATTTTTAAAGGATATTTAATAGACAAAAAAATTCTGTTTCTAAAAATTTCTAAAAGAGTCAAGAGAGATTGCTGTGTATAAAAATTTATAGAAAACAGTCAGAAGCGGGTTATAAAATGTTTTCCTAAAACGAGTGAATTATTTAGAGATGGCAACTGGTAGAAAATATGGTTGATATAAATATAAAATAAGGGCTGTTTATAAAAAATTTAGAAACGGCTAAAAGCGGATGTCAAAACAATTCATTGAAAAGAGTGCACTTTTCAAGAATACTAATAGACAAAAAATTGCTGTTTATAAAAGCATCTAAAAGAGTCAAAGGAGATTGTTGTGTTGTGACTGTTTATAAATATAAAATAAGGGGGCTGTTTATAAAAATTTCGTGAACCAGTCAAAAGCAGATAGAAAAAAATATCTTTAAGAAGAGAACTTTCCAAGAATACTGAATAGACAAACAAATTGCTGTTTATAAAAACGTCTAGAAAAGAAACGAAAGCAGATTAGCAGATTAAGATATAGTTGTTTATAAAAATAAATGGCTGTTTATAAATATTAAATAAAGGCTGTTTATAAAAGTGTATAGAAACAGCCAAAAGTAGATAGCAAAAAATGTCTTTATAAAGAGTGCATTTTTAAAGGATATTTAATAGATAAAAAAATTCTGTTTCTAAAAATTTCTAAAAGAGTCAAGAGAGATTGCTGTGTATAAAAATGTATAGAGAACAGTCAGTAGCGGGTTATAAAATGTTTTCCTAAAACGAGTGAATTATTTAGAGATGGCAACTGGTAGAAAAAATGGTTGATATAAATATAAAATAAGGGCTGTTTATAAAAAATTTAGAAACGGCTAAAAGCGGATGTCAAAACAATTCATTGAAAAGAGTGGACTTTTCAAGAATACTTAATAGACAAAAAATTGCTGTTTATAAAAGCATCTAAAAGAGTCAAAGGAGATTGTTGTGTTGTGACTGTTTATAAATATAAAATAAGGGGGCTGTTTATAAAAATTTCGTGAACCAGTCAAAAGCAGATAGAAAAAAATATCTTTAAAAAGAGAACTTTCCAAGAATACTGAATAGACAAACAAATTATTGTTTATAAAAACTTCTAGAAAACAAACGAAAGCAGATTAGCAGATTAAGATATAGTTGTTTATAAAAATAAATGGCTGTTTATAAATATATAAAGGCTGTTTATAAAAGTGTATAGAAACAGCCAAAAGTAGATAGCAAAAAATGTCTTTATAAAGAGTGCATTTTTAAAGGATATTTAATAGACAAAAAAATTCTGTTTCTAAAAATTTCTAAAAGAGTCAAGAGAGATTGCTGTGTATAAAAATGTATAGAGAACAGTCAGAAGCGGGTTATAAAATGTTTTCCTAAAACGAGTTAATTATTTAGAGATGGCAACTGGTAGAAAAACTGGTTGATATAAATATAAAATAAGGGTTGTTTATAAAAAATTTAGAAACGGCTAAAAGCGGATGTCAAAACAATTCATTGAAAAGAGTGGACTTTTCAAGAATACTAATAGACAAAAAATTGCTGTTTATAAAAGCATCTAAAAGAGTCAAAGGAGATTGTTGTGTTGTGACTGTTTATAAATATAAAATAAGGGGGCTGTTTATAAAAATTTCGTGAACCAGTCAAAAGCAGATAGAAAAAATTATCTTTAAAAAGAGAACTTTCCAAGAATACTGAATAGACAAACAAATTGCTGTTTATAAAAACTTCTAGAAAACAAACGAAAGCAGATTAGCAGATTAAGATATAGTTGTTTATAAAAATAAATGGCTGTTTATAAATATAAAATAAAGGCTGTTTATAAAAGTGTATAGAAACAGCCAAAAGTAGATAGCAAAAAATGCCTTTATAAAGAGTGCATTTTTAAAGGATATTTAATAGACAAAAAAATTCTGTTTCTAAAAATTTCTAAAAGAGTCAAGAGAGATTGCTGTGTATAAAAATTTATAGAAAACAGTCAGAAGCGGGTTATAAAATGTTTTCCTAAAACGAGTGAATTATTTAGAGATGGCAACTGGTAGAAAATATGGTTGATATAAATATAAAATAAGGGCTGTTTATAAAAAATTTAGAAACGGCTAAAAGCGGATGTCAAAACAATTCATTGAAAAGAGTGCACTTTTCAAGAATACTAATAGACAAAAAATTGCTGTTTATAAAAGCATCTAAAAGAGTCAAAGGAGATTGTTGTGTTGTGACTGTTTATAAATATAAAATAAGGGGGCTGTTTATAAAAATTTCGTGAACCAGTCAAAAGCAGATAGAAAAAAATATCTTTAAGAAGAGAACTTTCCAAGAATACTGAATAGACAAACAAATTGCTGTTTATAAAAACGTCTAGAAAACAAACGAAAGCAGATTAGCAGATTAAGATATAGTTGTTTATAAAAATAAATGGCTGTTTATAAATATTAAATAAAGGCTGTTTATAAAAGTGTATAGAAACAGCCAAAAGTAGATAGCAAAAAATGTCTTTATAAAGAGTGCATTTTTAAAGGATATTTAATAGATAAAAAAATTCTGTTTCTAAAAATTTCTAAAAGAGTCAAGAGAGATTGCTGTGTATAAAAATGTATAGAGAACAGTCAGTAGCGGGTTATAAAATGTTTTCCTAAAACGAGTGAATTATTTAGAGATGGCAACTGGTAGAAAAAATGGTTGATATAAATATAAAATAAGGGCTGTTTATAAAAAATTTAGAAACGGCTAAAAGCGGATGTCAAAACAATTCATTGAAAAGAGTGGACTTTTCAAGAATACTTAATAGACAAAAAATTGCTGTTTATAAAAGCATCTAAAAGAGTCAAAGGAGATTGTTGTGTTGTGACTGTTTATAAATATAAAATAAGGGGGCTGTTTATAAAAATTTCGTGAACCAGTCAAAAGCAGATAGAAAAAAATATCTTTAAAAAGAGAACTTTCCAAGAATACTGAATAGACAAACAAATTGCTGTTTATAAAAACGTCTAGAAAACAAACGAAAGCAGATTAGCAGATTAAGATATAGTTGTTTATAAAAATAAATGGCTGTTTATAAATATTAAATAAAGACTGTTAATAAAAGTGTATAGAAACTAGAAACAGCCAAAAGTAGATAGCAAAAAATGCCTTTATAAAGAGCGCATTTTTAAAGGATATTTAATAGACAAAAAAACTCTGTTTCTAAAAATTTCTAAAAGAGTCAAGAGAGATTGCTGTGTATAAAAATTTATAGAAAACAGTCAGAAGCAGGTTATAAAACGTTTTCCTAAAACGAGTGAATTATTTAGAGATGGCAACTGGTAGAAAAAATGGTTGCTATAAATATAAAATAAGGGCTGTTTATTAAAAATTTAAAAACAGCCGAAAGCGGATAGCAAAACAATTCATTAAAAAGAGTGGACTTTTCATGATTACTAAATAGACAAAAAAACTGTTTTTAAAAATTTCTAGGAACAGCCAGAAGTGGATTTTAAAAAGTTCCCTTAAAAGGAGTGCATTTTTCAAGAATACTGAACTGGCAACAAAAATTGCTGTTTATAAAAACTTCTAAAAAACAGCCAAAAACAGATTGCTGTTTATAAATACTTAAAGAACAGTCAAAAACAGATTATAAAATGTACCCATAAAAGGAGTGAATTTTCCAAAGATGACAGCTGGCAACAAAAATGGCTATTTATAAATATAACTTAAAGGCTGCTGAAAATTTTGAAAGATTTGAAACTGGCAATAAAAAATGCTGTTTATAAAAACACTCAAAAGTAGATTGTTGTAAACCTCCTAGAAAACAATCGAAAACAGATTATAAAGTGTTTTCTGAAAAAAGTGAATTTTTATAGATGACCATTGGTAACAAAAATGGCTGTTTATAAATATCAAATTATGACTTTAATCATTTCTAGAAACAGCCAAAATCGGATTTTAAAAAGTTTCCTTAAAAAGAGTGGGTTTTCAAGTAATTGAACTGGCAACCAATTGCGACTAGAAAAACTGATATTATTATTATTATTATTATTTCTCGCGGATATATCGCTGAAACTTGCGCCTAACTACATCCCGGCGCTTATTAAAACGTTACGTGTCCTTCTGAAGGTTTCAGTTCTATTCACGTACAGCTTTAATGAGCTCGGATTAGCGGCATTACCTAATTCAATTTCAGTCGGTTCGGTATAAATAACAATCCTCCGTGACGAGGGAAATTTGCATTGCAAACGCAGCAAAATGACCTCATAGGATTAACTGCTGTGATGGCAGCCTCATTGTTCTATTTTAACCTTTATTAGCAGTGCAGTATTAATTTGACAAAGTACAGGCGAACGATTCCAACACAATGCCAGCTAATTAAAGTGTGACGAAATCGGATAATGTTGGACGTTTCGTGTCGTCGCTTTGATGCAAACGTAAGGTATTTCCTTGGCATTAAAGTACCAGCGACCTGTACGCTAATCAGAAAGGATTAGGAAAGAGAATTAGAATTAAGTCGCAGCAAGTTCAAATTATAACTTATAATTGCAAGATGGCACCAGTTATCAACAATAAAATTCTCGTTGGCAAGGGTATAGAAGTATTGAGATAAGAGACCCTGCTTGAGCAAACTGAAATTTTTTCTTTCACAGTTTTATGTAGTAACGATCATAGAATTGCGCTACAAAAAGATTTTTTATTTTATTGATTTCTGAGGGATTTTCTGAGTAATTTTCTACTTTTTTAATAACAAAATTAAGAAAACGGCTTTGCTGATAAGATAAGATAAGATAAATATTTAATTTGCAAAATCGAAACTTCTACTTTTGGAAAATCCTTTATTTCATAACCTAAATACTAATTTTAATTTTATTTGTTGCAGGTAAGCTGTTGCATTGATGAAACCTCCTGAAATGGATAAGGTAGATTTATACAATATTATACATGTTTCTCACTTGGCCTACTAGTTTTCGGTTATTTGTTTATAATTTGCGCTGCCACACGCTACCTAGTTGGTTGGAAATTTTTGAATGAAAAAAGTCGTTAAGGACACGCGTGTGACCTAGTGAATTCCAATATTATTGAAACTTTTTTGCGCTGCGCTCCAACAAATACGTAAACACTTCCTTAGCGAAAAACCTTCGCACGGTTTAATCGATTCGTCTCACGTGGTCTCTTGTATGAATCATGAAAATGTTCCGCGATTAGGTTGCATTATTTTACGTCCTCGAATCATGTCTGAGGCTCGTAAAAAGTGTACCTAGCGCGATTAAAGGAATAGCACGAACATAGAGATCTGCAGTAAACGCAGTGGTAGCGACCAGTTTTTTTGTGGAATTCATAGAGGGATAAAAATGTTATCGCGGATGGTTCATCTAAGTATAGGTATCGAAGGGCTTGTTCAACAATTTATGAATTAGTTGTCTTCTAATAAAATTCTCCTATTTTTGGGGAATTTTATTCTCGTGTTTTTCTCAAAGAAACGCCAGAAGTCTAGGATATACCTAGGGGTAGACATGATATATATTATTAACTGCCCCGAAATTGAGTTGTCTTCTAGTAGAATTTTATATCTCTACTCCTCTTCTTGGGGGACCTTATTCGTGTGCTTTCTCAGACAAACTCATAGACCAGAGGGTAAGAACCGACCTAAAGTGTATTTATTAAATATTTTCAACAATTTGTAAATGTGCTGTCTTCTAATAAAATTGTAGCTCCCTACTCCTCTTTTTGGGGGATTTTATTCTCGTGTTTTTTTCAAAGAAAATCCGGAAGTCTAGAATATACCTAGGGATAGACATGATAAATATTATTAACTGCCCCTAAATGAGTTGTTTTCTAGTAGAATCTTATATCTCTACTCCTCTTTTTGGGGGACCTTATTCGTATGCTTTTTCAGAGAAACTTATAGACCAGAGGTTAGGAACCGACCTAAAGTGTATTTATTAAATATTTTCAACAATTTATAAAAGTGTTGTCTTCTAATAATATTGTAGCTCCCTCTCATCTTTTTGGGGGATTTTATTCTCGTGTTTTCTAGTAAAAATTTGAGCCTCCTCGCCCCTCTTCTTGCGTTTTTCTCAGAAAAAGCCATTAACCAGAGATTCAGAACCGATCTGGGTTAGTCATATTAAATATTATTAACTACTTCAAAATGAATTGCCTTCTAGGAAAATTTAATATCTTCACTCCTTTTTTTGGGGAAGTTTATTCTAGTATTTTTTTAGGAAAACCCAATTGCCAGAGATCTATAACTGACCTAGGGTAGACATATTAAATGTTATTAACATCTTATAAGTGAGTTGTGTTCTAGTAAAATTTGAGCTCCCTTCTCCTCTTTTTGGGGGACTTTATTTACTCTCAAAGAATCCCATTTACCAGAGATCTTGAACTGACCGACGTATTGAATCTTATTAACAACTTATGAGTGGGTTGCCTTGTAGTCAAAATTTGCGCTCCTCACTCCTTTTCTTGGAGGACTTTATTCTTACGTTTTTTCTCAGAAAAAAACATTAACCGGAGGTCAAAAACCGACCTGGGGTAGTTATATTAAATATTATTAGCTACTTAAAGACGAATTGCCTTCTAGTAAAATTTAATATCTTCACTCCTTTTTTTGGGGAAGTTTATTCTAGTATTTTTTCAGAAAAACCCAATTTGCCAGAGATCTATAACTGACCTAGGGTAGACATATTAAATATTATTAACATCTTATAAGTGAGTTGTGTTCTAGTAAAATTTGAGCTCCTTTCTCCTCTTTTTGGGGGACTTTATTTATTCTCAAAGAATCCCATTTACCAGAAATCTTGAACTGACCAACGTATTGAATCTTATTAACAACTTATGAGTGGGTTGTCTTGTAGTCAAAATTTGCGCTCCTCACTCCTTTTCTTGGAGGTCTTTATTCTCGCGGTTTTCCCCAGAAAAAAACATTTACCGGAGGTCCAGAACCGACCTGGGGTAGTTATATTAAATATTATTAGCTACTTAAAGACGAATTGCCTTCTAGTAAAATTTAATATCTTCACTCCTCTTTTTGGGGAAGTTTATTTCTAGTATTTTTTTAGAAAAACCCAATTGCCAGAGATCTAGAACCGACCTAGGGTAGACATATTAAATATTATTAACATCTTATAAGTGAGTTGTGTTCTAATAAAATTTGAGCTCCCTTCTCCTCTTTTTGGAGGACTTTATTTACTCTTAAAGAATCCCATTTACCAGAAATCTTGAACTGACCAACGTATTGAATCTTATTAACAACTTGTGGGTGGGCTGTCCTGTAGTCATAATTTGCGCTCCTCACTCCTCTTCTTGGAGGACTTTATTCTTGCGTTTTTCTTAGAAAAACCCATTACCCAGAGGTCCAGAACCGACCTGGGGTAGTCATATTAAATATTATTAACTACTTAAAGATGAATTGCCTTCTAGGAAAATTTAATATCTTCACTCCTCTTTTTGGGGAAATTTATTCTAGTATTTTGTCAGAAAAACCCAATTGCCAGAGATCTAGAACCGACCTAGGGTAGACATATTAAATATTATTAACATCTTATAAGTGAGTTGTGTTCTAGTAAAATTTGAGCTCCTTTCTCCTCTTTTTGGGGGACTTTATTTATTCGCAAAGAATCCCATTTACCAGAAATCTTGAACTGACCAACGTATCGAATCTTATTAACAACTTATGAGTGGGTTGTCTTGTAGTCAAAATTTGCGCTCCTCACTCCTTTTCTTGGAGGACTTTATTCTTACGTTTTTTCTCAGAAAAAAACATTAACCGGAGGTCAAAAACCGACCTGGGGTAGTTATATTAAATATTATTAGCTACTTAAAGACGAATTGCCTTCTAGTAAAATTTAATATCTTCACTCCTTTTTTTGGGGAAGTTTATTCTAGTATTTTTTCAGAAAAACCCAATTTGCCAGAGATCTATAACTGACCTAGGGTAGACATATTAAATATTATTAACATCTTATAAGTGAGTTGTGTTCTAGTAAAATTTGAGCTCCTTTCTCCTCTTTTTGGGGGACTTTATTTATTCTCAAAGAATCCCATTTACCAGAAATCTTGAACTGACCAACGTATTGAATCTTATTAACAACTTATGAGTGGGTTGTCTTGTAGTCAAAATTTGCGCTCCTCACTCCTTTTCTTGGAGGTCTTTATTCTCGCGGTTTTCCCCAGAAAAAAACATTTACCGGAGGTCCAGAACCGACCTGGGGTAGTTATATTAAATATTATTAGCTACTTAAAGACGAATTGCCTTCTAGTAAAATTTAATATCTTCACTCCTCTTTTTGGGGAAGTTTATTTCTAGTATTTTTTTAGAAAAACCCAATTGCCAGAGATCTAGAACCGACCTAGGGTAGACATATTAAATATTATTAACATCTTATAAGTGAGTTGTGTTCTAATAAAATTTGAGCTCCCTTCTCCTCTTTTTGGAGGACTTTATTTACTCTTAAAGAATCCCATTTACCAGAAATCTTGAACTGACCAACGTATTGAATCTTATTAACAACTTGTGGGTGGGCTGTCCTGTAGTCATAATTTGCGCTCCTCACTCCTCTTCTTGGAGGACTTTATTCTTGCGTTTTTCTTAGAAAAACCCATTACCCAGAGGTCCAGAACCGACCTGGGGTAGTCATATTAAATATTATTAACTACTTAAAGATGAATTGCCTTCTAGGAAAATTTAATATCTTCACTCCTCTTTTTGGGGAAATTTATTCTAGTATTTTGTCAGAAAAACCCAATTGCCAGAGATCTAGAACCGACCTAGGGTAGACATATTAAATATTATTAACATCTTATAAGTGAGTTGTGTTCTAGTAAAATTTGAGCTCCCTTCTCCTCTTTTTGGGGGACTTTATTTATTCTCAAAGAATCCCATTTACCAGAAATCTTGAACTGACCAACGTATCGAATCTTATTAACAACTTATGAGTGGGTTGTCTTGTAGTCAAAATTTGCGCTCCTCACTCCTTTTCTTGGAGGTCTTTATTCTTGCGTTTTTTCTCAGAAAAAAACATTAACCGGAGGTCAAGAACCGACCTGGGGTAGTTATATTAAATAGTATTAGCTACTTAGAGACGAATTGCCTTCTAGTAAAATTTAATATCTTCACTCCTTTTTTTGGGGAAGTTTATTCTAGTATTTTTTCAGAAAAACCCAATTTGCCAGAGATCTATAACTGACCTAGGGTAGACATATTAAATGTTATTAACATCTTATAAGTGAGTTGTGTTCTAGTAAAATTTGAGCTCCTTTCTCCTCTTTTTGGGGGACTTTATTTATTCTCAAAGAATCCCATTTACCAGAAATCTTGAACTGACCAACGTATCGAATCTTATTAACAACTTATGAGTGGGTTGTCTTGTAGTCAAAATTTGCGCTCCTCACTCCTTTTCTTGGAGGTCTTTATTCTCGCGGTTTTCCCCAGAAAAAAACATTAACCGGAGGTCCAGAACCGACCTGGGGTAGTTATATTAAATATTATTAGCTACTTAAAGACGAATTGCCTTCTAGTAAAATTTAATATCTTCACTCCTTTTTTTGGGGAAGTTTATTCTAGTATTTTTTCAGAAAAACCCAATTTGCCAGAGATCTATAACTGACCTAGGGTAGACATATTAAATGTTATTAACATCTTATAAGTGAGTTGTGTTCTAGTAAAATTTGAGCTCCCTTCTCCTCTTTTTGGGGGACTTTATTTATTCTCGAAGAATCCCATTTACCAGAAATCTTGAACTGACCAACGTATTGAATCTTATTAACAACTTATGAGTGGGTTGTCTTGTAGTCAAAATTTGCGCTCCTCACTCCTTTTCTTGGAGGTCTTTATTCTTGCGTTTTTTCTCAGAAAAAACATTAACCGGAGGTCAAGAACCGACCTGGGGTAGTTATATTAAATATTATTAGGCACTTAAAGACGAATTGCCTTCTAGTAACATTTAATATCTTCACTCCTTTTTTTGGGGAAGTTTATTCTAGTATTTTTTCAGAAAAACCCAATTTGCCAGAGATCTATAACTGACCTAGGGTAGACATATTAAATGTTATTAACATCTTATAAGTGAGTTGTGTTCTAGTAAAATTTGAGCTCCTTTCTCCTCTTTTTGGGGGACTTTATTTATTCTCAAAGAATCCCATTTACCAGAAATCTTGAACTGACCAACGTATTCAATCTTATTAACAACTTATGAGTGAGTTGTCTTGTAGTCAAAATTTGCGCTCCTCACTCCTTTTCTTGGAGGACTTTATTCTTGCGTTTTTTCTCAGAAAAAAACATTAACCGGAGGTCAAGAACCGACCTGGGGTAGTTATATCAAATATTATTACTTACTTAAAGACGAATTGCCTTCTAGTAAAATTTAATATCTTCAC
The DNA here is from genome assembly GCA_963680705.1 of Rhagium mordax. NCBI lineage: Eukaryota > Metazoa > Arthropoda > Insecta > Coleoptera > Cerambycidae > Rhagium > Rhagium mordax. Next base: position 132,547,122 of record OY796656.1, on the reverse strand, counting down.
TCCTTTTTTTGGGGAAGTTTATTCTAGTATTTTTTCAGAAAAACCCAATTTGCCAGAGATCTATAACTGACCTAGGGTAGACATATTAAATGTTATTAACATCTTATAAGTGAGTTGTGTTCTAGTAAAATTTGAGCTCCTTTCTCCTCTTTTTGGGGGACTTTATTTATTCTCAAAGAATCCCATTTACCAGAAATCTTGAACTGACCAACGTATCGAATCTTATTAACAACTTATGAGTGGGTTGTCTTGTAGTCAAAATTTGCGCTCCTCACTCCTTTTCTTGGAGGTCTTTATTCTTGCGTTTTTTCTCAGAAGAAAACATTAACCGGAGGTCAAGAACCGACCTGGGGTAGTTATATTAAATAATATTAGCTACTTAAAGACGAATTGCCTTCTAGTAAAATTTAATATCTTCACTCCTTTTTTTGGGGAAGTTTATTCTAGTATTTTTTCAGAGAAACCCAATTTGCCAGAGATCTAGAACTGACCTAGGATAGACATATTAAATATTATTAACATCTTTCAAGTTAGTTGTCTTCTTGAGCTTTCTACTCCTCATTTTGGGGGAGTTTATTGAGTTATTTTTTTCAAGAAAACCATTGACCAGATGTCTAAATACAAACTGAAGAATAAACTCCTCCTAAAAGAGGAGTAGTGAGTCCAAATTTTGGCAGAAGATAACTTCGAATGAACGTTTCGAGATCTTTGAAGTATCAATAGAATTCGAGGGAAGGAATATTTTTAGGTATACCGTATTCCGGAATCCGGACACGCCACTGCCTGACGGCTGGTTGTCTGCTATCGTGTCTCTAGTCGTAAAAACAACAAAAATGATTGTCAGTAAATCCCACATTCGTTCCAGCCGCAGGCAGCGCCGTTCGAGTGAGATTTCGAGAGATGGAATTAATCTCATCTATTTATTTATTGTTCAGAGTTTTCTGACCCGACGAGTTCCTGTTTATGCAGATTGCGATTCGTCGAATTTTGCAATAAAAGAAAAAGTGTCGTATTAACGGGACGTGTCCGGAATACTGCACCGCTCATCATTTATTTATCGTCGACTTAACAGTTCTACTAGTCTGCCGAGGTATTTCTGTAATTCCGGTGATATTGCAGATATACAGGGTGTGTTAACATCATTCGATACCTAGCAGAAATGTTGTTATATTAACTTGCCCACTGCCCTTAACATTTCATCCCGGTGCGTTTTTGACAGAATTAACGTTCAAAAAAAATTTCTTAATCAACTGTTTGTGTATGGGTTTGGTCGTTTCGTGCCGATTTATGTGCTAATATAATAAACATTGCCGGTGGTGCTGACTGAACGAGCGTACGATTTCTTATTAAAAAAAATTACCTAACCTACTAATTTCCTGCAACCAAATAAGGAAAACGCTTCATCACGAACAAATCCATCCTCTAGGTGTGTATTCGAATCAATCAACTCCGTAAAAAATTTACTCTCACTTATATTTGTTGTCCCACCTCGGGGCAGGCATGATAATGGCTTAAACCAGATTGATTATTACAATCCAGTTTTTTGATTCGCATCCTAATAAATAAGTTGTGGGTTCTGGCAAAGTAACCCACTGACACGTATTTAGTTTGTTAAACATTATTGAACATATTTTATCGGCTGACTGTATATGGACATGTGTTACGAAGTAATAAATAATCAACTTGTGTTGTTTTGTTCTATCGTAAAGTGCCAGAGATAGCAGTTATGTACATAAATATATTTTTGAGGAAAAATTATTCGATAAGGGTATCAAGGCGCATCGCCATAACAGTATTTGGGTCAATAGTTTAGAGCCAGTTTGATTTACCAGAGCAGTTTTAACTGTTTGTTGCTCGAAGATTGTGGATTTGTTGGAATGGCCGGACGCAAATTCTCATTTGCGAGATGAAATAGATGTTTCTTTCATGAGGGAAACTGCTGATGTTATCTGTTCATATTTGGCTTTATGGGATTTTTGTCTCGGATGAAAGAGTAAGGGGCCTAGTATGGTTACATTTCTTTTGTACAAGCGAAAAAATAGTGGTGAAACTGTTCTTATGAATTTTTAATTTTATATATTAAATTTTGTCTTAATTTAATTCAATTAACGTATTAAATTTAAATTAGAATTCTTATATCTTAAATATTTAATTTTAACGTTTTAAGTTTAAAATTTGAATCTTAACAATATGTAGTCTTAAATATTTAATTTTGTGTCGATATTTAATTTGAATTTTACATTTAAAACTGGTTTAGAAATTTTAAATCTGAAATCTTTATTATATTAAAGTTTAAAACTTAAATCTTAACAATTTTCAATCTTAAATATTAAATTTTAAATCTGATAATTTGAATTTTAAATTCAAAATTGGACCTGAAGCTTTAAATCAGAAATCTTACATCTTGAACTTTCAATTATTTCTAAATATTACATTCTGAATCTTATATTTAATTAGAATTTTTCGTTTAAAACCGAATTTAAAATTTTAAATGAGAGATCTTATATCCTAAATATTAAATTTAAAATCAGATTTGAAATTTTAAATTAGACAATATATATATTAAATATTTAATTTAAAATTTTAAGTTTAAAACTTAAATCTTAACAATATTTAATCTAAAATATTAAATTTTAAATCTAATATTTAATTTGAATTTTAAATCGTAAACTTTGTATCTTAAATATTAAAGTTTAAAACTTCAGTAAATTTTAAATCTAATTTTAATTTGGTTTCTGAATTTTAAAATTTTAAATTGGAGCTCTAAATCAGAAATCTCTTGATTTTAAATTTTTAATTTTTTCTAAATATTAAATTTTAAATGTTACACGTATTTAAAAATTGAATTTAAAACCATATTTGAAATTCTAAATTAGATTTTTTTTATATTAAATATTTAATTTTAAAGTTTGAAGTTTAAATCTTAACAATAGTTAATCTTCAATATTAAATATTAAATCTGACATTTAATTTGATTCGAGTATTAAAATAGGACTTGAAGCTCTCTAAATCAGAAATCTTATATGTTAAATTTTCAATTTTTTTTAAATATTTCATTTTGGATCTTGTATTTAATTTGAATTTTACATTTAAAACTGGATTTAAAATTTTAAATCAGAGATCTTAAATATTGAATTTAAAACCAGATTTGAAATTTTAAATTAGATTTTTTATATATTAAATAATTAATTTTAAAGTTTTAAGTTTAAAACTTAAATCTAAACAATCTTAAATATTAAATTTCAAATCTGATAATTTAATTTGGTTTCTGAATTTAAATTCAAAATTGGACCTGAAGCTCCAAATCAGAAATCGTACGTCTTAACTTTTAGATTTTTTCTAAATATAATTACATTTTAAATCTTGTATTTAATTTGAATTTTAAGTTTAAAACTGGATTTAATATTTTAAATCAGAGATCTCTTATATTAAAAATAATAAATTTAAAACATAAATCTCAACACTTTAATCTTAAATATTATGTTTTAAATCTGACATTTAATTTTAAGTTTGAACCTGGATTTTATATATGTATTTTAAATATTAAATTTTAGAACTTAAATCTTAGCAATATTTAATCTTGAATATTAAATTTTAAATATGATATTTAATTTGAATTTAAAATTTACAATTGGACCTTAACCTCTGAATCAGAAAATCTAAGTTTAAAACTTAAATTTTAACAATCTTTAATCTTAAATGGTAAATTTTAAATCTTATATTTAATTTAAATTTTGGATTTTAAACTTAAAACTGGATTTAAAATTTTAAATCATTAATCTTAATATCTTAAATATTGAATTTTAAAATTTAAATCCTGGGGAAATGGCTCACAGCCCATCCAAAGCCAAACGGGGAAAAAAGTTAAATCCCAACAATCTTTAATCTTAAATATTAAGTTTTAACCTTATACAATTTAATTTGAATTTTAAATTAGAAATTGAATCCGAAGCTTTAACTTTAAATCAAATCTTATATCTCAAATTTTCATTATTATTTAATTATTGAATTTTAAACCACATTTAATTTGAATTTTAAATTGAAAACTGAATTTGAAATTTTAAATCATATATCTTATATTTTGAATTTTAAAGTTTTCAAGTTTCAGATTTCTCATGTCTGGAATTTTTTATTTAAAGTTTTAATATTATATTTTAAACTTAAAACTGGATTTGAATTTTCAAATCAGAAATCTTGTAGGTATCTTAAATATTGAATATTAAACCAAATATTAAATTTTAAATTAGAATTATTATATATTAAATATTTAATTTTAAATTTTAAAGCTTTAAGTTTAAAACGTAAATCTTAACAATGTTTTAATCTTAAATATTAAATTTTAAATCAGAAATCTTGCATGTTAAATATTAAAATTTTAAGTTTAAATCTTAATAATCTTTAATCTTAAATATTAAATTATAAATCTGATATTTAAGTTGAATCTTACATTTAAAACTGAATTTGAAATTTTAAATCAAATCTTATATCTCCTAAATATTGAATTTAAAATTATGTTTTAATTTTAAAACTAAAATCTTAATAATATTTAATTATAAATGGTGAATTTTAATCTTACATTTAATTTGAATTTTTGATTTTAAACTTAATACTGGATTTGAAATTCTAAATCAGGAATCTTAATACCTTAAATATTGAAGTTTAAAGTTTTAAGTGTAGAACTTATATATTTATAATAATCTTTAATCCTAAACAAATATTGTTTTAAATCTTATATTTAATTTGAATTTTAAATTTGAAACTGAATCTGAAGCTTTAACTTTAAATCAAATCTTATACCTACTTAAATTTTCATTATTATTTAATTATTGAATTTTAAATCACATTTAATTTGATTTTAAATTAAAAACTGAATTTAAAATTTTAGATGAAATATGTTGTATTTTCAATTTTAAGTTTCCAAGTTTAAAGTTTCAGATATCTCAGGTCTTAAATTAATATTAAATTTTAAACTTAAAACTGAATTTGAACTTTTAAATCAGAAATCTTATATCTTAAAAATATCGAATTTAATACCAAATTTGAAATTTAAAATTAGAATTTTTATATATTAAATATTTAATTTTAAATTTTAAAGCTTGAAGTTTAAAAGTTAAATCTTAACAATATTTTAATCTTAAATATTAAATTTGAAATCTGATATTTAATTTGAATTTTAAATTTAAAACCGGATTTGAAATTTTAAATCGGTAATATTGTATTTTAAATATTAATATTTCTTCTTTAATCTTAAATATTAAATTATAAATCTGTTATTTAATTTGAATTTTACGTTTAAAATTGGATTTGAAATTTTAAATCAGAAATTTTATATCTTAAATACCTACTGAATTTTAAAGTTTACAACTTAAATCTTAACAGTTTTTAATTTTAAATATTAAATTTTATATCTTAAGTCTAATTTAATTCTAATTTTTAAATTTTGAAAAAAATCATTTTAGAAATCTTATAAGTGTATCTTGAATTTTAAATTTTATTTAAATATTTAATTCGAAAATTTAAAGTTTTAAGTTTAAAACCTAAACCTTAATAATCTTTAATTTTAAATATCCAATTTGAAATCTGATATTTAATTTGAATTTTACGTTTAAAACTGGATTTAAAATTTTAACTCAGGAAACTTATATTTTTAATATTAAATTTAAAATTTAAAGTTTTAAGTTTAAAACTAAAATCTTAACAATCTTTAATCTTAAATGGTGAATTTTAAATCTTAAACTTTATTTGAATTTTTGATTTTAATCTTATAACTGGATTTGAAATTTTAAATAAATAATCTTAATATCTTAAATATTGAATTTTAAAGTATAAAACTTAAATCTTAACAATCTTTAATCTTAAATATTATATGAATATTATCACTAAAAGCTTGGAACTTTTCATTTTAAATCATTTGATATTGGACATATTGTTTATGCAACGAAATGTTTGTCATTGATATTGGAACATGTGTTATGTTGAACAGTCTGGTGAAGGCTAGCTAGCTAGGTGTACTGTTCTAGAAATTACCTCGTGTGCATTGTAAGGAGAGATCAATATACTATACTTAAGCCAGCGTCGCACAATATACTAATTGAATAACGCCCGTGTCGTAAAAACTTGCAAGTACGTACAGAGCTCGGCTAGTTAAGTAAGTGCTTATTTATTTATTTAGATGGATCTAACGAACACAAAGGTACGCGAGCATAAGTGGCCTTGCGTAATTTTCGCGATCACTTTCACTTCCAGCATTTCAACGCCGCTCTTTGCAAACGGAGCTAAAATCCTGCCATGCCGGCCAGGCTTTCACAACCATTCCGCGTTACCGCAACTGAATTATTAGAAATCTAGCAGTATAAAATGCCATAAAATTCGGAAGGCATCTCCTGCTGACATTATAAGGGAAACTGGATAACTTGGCCCGCCTAGGCAACTACGTTAATTTTTCTCCCATAAAAATTACCTACAACGCTTAAGTCGAGTCGAGTTGAGCATAAATTGTACGGTGGCTTGGTTTCAGATCGCATCATAATTCATGGCTTAAGTCTAGCGAACTTTCTATCCAGCCCAGCGATAAAGAATATCCGCACGCATAATTTTACACGTTTCAGGTTTATAATTGGTACACGTTTCCGTTCCTAACAAGAGGCTCGCTGCAAGTAAAAATAAATTGGATTTACCTTCTGCAATAACAATAACAAACCTCGCGGTGTGTTATACACATTTTTTAAGCTGTCGTGCCTCGTTTATCCGGCTAACCATCTGGTCCAATAAATTTTTTATTTCTCGGTAAACAACATAAATTTCGCCAAACAGCATTTATAAGCGTCACGGCGTGTATTAAAAGCTTAATTAATCTACGTTGGTTTTTACGAGGCGGCCCAAATCGGGCCGAATGCCGGTACGCTTCGATCTTCCCACGCAAATAAAATGTCTCCGCCAATTATATAAGAAAATATATTTTGGTTGAAGATTCATCGCGGCGCTCCGCCCCTGCTTTCCACGGTGCATTATGCACAGGTAAACCGGAAACATACGGCACGACCAGTCATTAACCTTATTATCCGCCCGCACTCTGACCCCAAAAGGCACACAGACGATACATAATAAACTTCAGCTGGAAGGATTACCTGACCGTTTGCTACGTTTCTAGCAATGTAGATTTTTACGACAAAAAACAATTGATAAATAAAATAACATTAACCATCAGAAAGATAATATTAAACAAGTTAAACAATCACCAGTGTCAAATAAGCAATAATAAAGAATGAGCAAGGTTGTAATTTTATCTAGCGAATTTAAGAATTTCATTTGTCAATAGTTTTAATATAGAAATAAGTTATCGCAGGCTTCTAGCTTAAGTAATTTTCACCCAATTTTGTTGATATAAATCAATAAAAGTTGTTAATTTGAATTCTACGTACGTCTAGTTTGATAAAACAACATAATCTGCCCAATCTGACATTATTTACAGTATCCGTGCTTTAGTGAGGGCGACATCTGCGAGCCTTGCTCAATATCTGCACGATTGAGGAATAGCCAATTCAAACTCAATAATTACAGGTCCCTGCACTTCATGCAATACCAACTTTTAATTAGAATCACTTTAAAATAATACAAAACATATAAAGAACTTATTTTCATTTATTAATAAAATTTACATAAGATAAAGAACTCAAAAGGTAAGTTTCTTCCTAAGAACGATCCCAAGAATTACAGAAACCTGAAAGTAAGTTATTCGCTACGCACGGTACACACGGTCGTTTATCAACGCAATAGACTGGTCGCTGTGTATAAAACGCAGGTATTAGTATTTTGCATCCGTAGTACGGGTGGATCAAGTCAAAAAGGTCACAATTCTAATTAACTAATAATCAAATTCTAAAATTAAATAAAATCACTATATTTCTTGAATAAAATTAATACTAAAGACATGCTATAAAAATATTCTTAAAACTATCATGCAATAAATATTAAAGGGATAACTACCAATCCCACCTACCTTTTTCAAAACCTTTTTAAATATTTTCAAAAATTTAAAAATCATAAAATAATTAAAAATATAAATAATTTCCCCTACCATAACAAATAATTTGGCGCCCAACGTGGGGCACAGAAGAACAAAAGAAAGCCAAAGAAAGACAAACAAAAAAGAAAAAAAAGAATACCTATATTAGTAAAATACAAAAATTTCTCCCAACAAGTCAAGTCAAAAAGGTCACAATTCTAATTAACTAATAATCAAATTCTAAAATTAAATAAAATCACTATATTTCTTGAATAAAATTAATACTAAAGACATGCTATAAAATTATTCTTAAAACTATCATGCAATAAATATTAAAGGGATAACTACCAATCCCACCTACCTTTTTCAAACCCTTTTAAATATTTTCAAAAATTTAAAAATAATAAAATAAATAAAAATATAAATAATTTCCCCTACCATAACAAATAATTTGACGCCCAACGTGGGGCACAGAAGAACAAAAGAAAGCCAAAGAAAGACAAACAAAAAAGAAAAAAAAGAATACCTATATTAGAAAAATACAAAAATTTCTCCTAACATAACAAATAAATTGGCTTCCAACGTGGGGCAAAGAAAACTGTCATATAATCTTCATAATTTAATTGAAGTTCGTTTTATACTAAACTTATATGAAAAACTGGCATAAAAGATAAGAGAAAATGTCAAAAAAAAATTCTAATTTCCCTTATTTTAGGCTTATTTTAGGTTGAAACCTACAGAAAATGTGCAATATCTGACACTGCCTCGTTCAAGTACATATTTTTATACGATAAAATTTAATTAGCAATTCGTTGCAAAGTATAATTGCATAATTACTAGATTTCGCGTTATTAGTCGTAATTGCTCGTTAACTATTTCATGTCTATGCCGCCAGTTTGAATAACAAATTAGACGCATTGACAATGACATTTCCATGTTAGGCAATTATTCCGCCGAAGTAAATACCTACTTTGTGTATTTTTTCGACAACGGCTATTATTATGGTTATTATTGCGGCCCCACGTTGGGCGCCAATTTATTTGTTATGTTGGGAGAAATTTTTGTATTTTTCTATATATGTATTCTTTTGATTTGATTTTACTTTTTTGTTTGTCTTTTTTAGCTTCCTTTTGTTCTTCTGTGCCCCACGTTGGGCGCCAAATTATTTGTTATTTTCGACGCATTATCACATAAAACGGAGATTATATCAAGGTTTGTGTACCGAGCAACTCGTTGATGGGGAGATCAGGCGTAAATATTTATTTTTCTTGCCCGTTTCCGAAATTCCGGTTTAACCGGAAGCAACACCAACACTCTCATTTCAAATGGGACACCCTGTATATTTTTGTATTTTATTGTTCCTTGTGAAATTCTCATTTCAGCGATACGTCACAAGTTGGCATTTGTTTAAAGAATGGCGTCGAAACACGCCTAAGAGTTAAATCCAACGCCTACTTGGGTTTTCTAGTAATTTCGCATTTTAGACACCATTTTTTTAAACTAAAGCCAACTTGTGACTTATCGCTGAAATCGAAATTTCACGTCGAACAAGAAAATGCAAAATATACAGGGTGTTTCATTACACTGAAACAGGACATATTTTTGCTCGTATTTACTTGTTTTTTTTCTGCTGCTAAAACACAATTAATTAATACAGAGAACTGTGCCGACAGCCATCACTCAATTACAAAGAGCTCTTACCGTGAAAGTAATTCTTTTGTTTCCAGAAGTGTACCGTAATTTTCCGTCTAGTTTTTTTTTTGTTCTCTTTATCCGTCGCAATTAGCTCGTGAGATGCCCAGTTAGACACAGGTCGGACGGAACAATGTGGAAAAACTGCGAGATGCCGCATCTTCCTCTTGCTATAAATAATAAAATAATACACTTCCGGACGGTGCAACCAGCAACCAGCAACCAACGACGCGCTTCCGGTTGGTGTGTGGTCACGTATTGTTCTCGTGGAGCCGTATTTGGTAATTTCAAACCACTTTCAAAACGTGACCTATTATTGCGTCAGCGAATTTACTCTACATAGTACGGGGAGCTAGAGCAAAAATGGGAACTTTTTGTAGCATACTCGGATACTAGGTGTATGCCCGTTGTCGGTTATTTATTCAAAATTAAGAGAAAAAAATTAAATTTCAGACTACCTGTGCAAAAGAAAATGGCAGCACGTTGTTCAGTAATTTATTTAAAAGTACACCTAGCAACAGTGGTATGTGTAACGTCGCACTTTAATATAATACCACTATAATCTCGACTATGACTTGCAGTGCAATTATAACGATAACAAAAAATCCTGCCAAGTTGTGCGAATACGACGACGTAGATTGGCAGATTATTTTCAATTCATGAATGAACCGGTTTCGCTAACTGCATATTGCAATGGAATTAAATTTATGTAGAAAACTCTAGTAATTCATGAATTATGACTTTGATGACCATTAAGGTTGGGGAGAAAAATCATGTTCGAGATGAGGCACAGTGTGTGCGTGAATCGATAGGTTCCAATCCAATGAGATTGTGAACTTCATTCGGCCAGTCACATCCTTGGTTCAGGTATTCCTCAATCCTTTATGTGACGAAATTCCCAATCGTATCTCTCTAAAAACATGTCAAAGTACCCTGTTCAATCTTCCCATTTCTGCTGCGCACTGATTATATATCAGTTCCAGCCTCCACAACTCGGGTATCCCACAAGGAATCATTTTATGGCCAGTTTTGTTCTTTCTTCGTATTAATGACTTCTTTCTTTAGGACGTCAACAGCACTTTATCAGATTCCCTTGGAACGATAAAGTGACGAAATTGTCTCTCTAGAGACTTTCTCACCTCTAAGGGCAATATCTTCTGTCTAATCTTCCCATTCCTGCTGCGCGCGTTCTTACTTTAGGACGTCAACAGCACTTTATCATATTCGTTTGGGACGACAAGGTGACGAAATTGTCTCTCTAGAACTTTCTCACCTTTAAGGGCAAAATCTTCTGTCTAATCTTCCCATTCCTGCTGCGCGAATTCATATTTTAGAACGTCAACAGCACTTTATCATATTCCTTTATGACGACAAAGTGACGAAATTGTCTCTCTAGAGACTTTTTCATCTTTAAGGGCAAAATCTTCTGTCTAATCTTCCCATTCCTGCTACGCGAATTCTTACTTTAGAACGTCAACAGCACTTTATCATATTCGTTTGGAACGATAAAGTGACGAAATTATCTCTCTAGAACTTTCTCACCTTTAAGGGCAAAATCTTCTGTCTAATCTTCCCATTCCTGCTGCGCGAATTCTTACTTTAGGACGTCAACAGCACTTTATCATATTCCTTTATGACGACAAAGTGACGAAATTGTCTCTCTAGAGACTTTTTCATCTTTAAGGGCAAAATCTTCTGTCTAATCTTCCCATTCCTGCTGCGCGAATTCTTACTTTAGAACGTCAACAGCACTTTATCATATTCCTTTATGACGACAAAGTGACGAAATTGTCTCTCTAGAACTTTCTCACCTTTAAGGGCAATATCTTCTGTCTAATCTTCCCATTCCTGCTGCGCGAATTCTTACTTTAGGACGTCAACAGCACTTTATCATATTCCTTTATGACGACAAAGTGACGAAATTGTCTCTCTAGAGACTTTCTCACCTCTAAGGGCAATATCTTCTGTCTAATCTTCCCATTCCTGCTGCGCGAATTCTTACTTTAGAAAGTCAACAGCACTTTATCATATTCCTTTATGACGACAAAGTGACGAAATTGTCTCTCTAGAACTTTCTCACCTTTAAGGGCAAAATCTTCTGTCTAATCTTCCCATTCCTGCTGCGCGAATTCTTACTTTAGAACGTCAACAGCACTTTATCATATTCCTTTATGACGACAAAGTCACGAAATTGTCTCTCTAGAGACTTTTTCATCTTTAAGGGCAAAATCTTCTGTCTAATCTTCCCATTCCTGCTGCGCGAATTCATATTTTAGGACGTCAACAGCACTTTATCATATTCCTTTATGATGACAAAGTGACGAAATTGTCTCTCTAGAGACTTTTTCATCTTTAAGGGCAAAATCTTCTGTCTAATCTTCCCATTCCTGCTGCGCGAATTCTTACTTTAGAGCGTCAACAGCACTTTATCATATTCGTTTGGAAAGATAAAGTGACGAAATTGTCTCTCTAGAACCGTCTCACCTTTAAGGACAAAATCTTCTGTTTAATCTTCCCATACCTGCTGCGTGAATTCCTACTTTAGAACGTCAACAGCACTTTATCATATTCGTTTGGAACGATAAAGCGACGAAATTGTCTCTCTAGAACTTTCTCACCTTTAAGGGCAAAATCTTCTGTCTAATCTTCCCATTCCTGCTGCGCGAATTCATATTTTAGAACGTCAACAGCAGTTTATCATATTCCTTTATGACGACAAAGTGACGAAATTGTCTCTCTAGAGACTTTTTCACCTTTAAGGGCAAAATCTTCTGTCTAATCTTCCCATTCCTGCTGCGCGCGTTCTTACTTTAGAACGTCAACAGCACTTTATCATATTCGTTTGAAACGATAAAGTGACGAAATTGTCTCTCTAGAGACTTTTTCACCTTTAAGGGCAAAATCTTCTGTCTAATCTTCCCATTCCTGCTGCGCGCGTTCTTACTTTAGAACGTCAACAGCACTTTATCATATTCGTTTGAAACGATAAAGTGACGAAATTGTCTCTCTAGAACTTTCTCACCTTTAAGGGCAAAATCTTCTGTCTAATCTTCCCATTCCTGCTGTGCGAATTCATATTTTAGAACGTCAACAGCACTTTATCATATTCCTTTATGACGACAAAGTGACGAAATTGTCTCTCTAGAGACTTTTTCACCTTTAAGGATAAAGTCTTCTGTCTAATCTTCCCATTCCTGCTGCGCGCGTTCTTACTTTAGAACGTCAACAGCCCTTTATCATATTCGTTTGGAACGATAAAGTGACGAAATTGTCTCTAGAACTTTCTCACCTTTAAGGGCAAAATCTGGGCAAAATCTTCTGTCTAATCTTCCCATTCCTGCTGCGCGAATTCTTACTTTAGGACGTCAACAGCACTTTATCATATTCCTTTATGACGACAAAGTGACGAAATTGTCTCTCTAGAGACTTTTTCATCTTTAAGGGCAAAATCTTCTGTCTAATCTTCCCATTCCTGCTGCGCGCGTTCTTAATTTAGAACGTCAACAGCACTTTATCATATTCGTTTGGAACGATAAAGTGACGAAATTGTCTCTCTAGAACTTTCTCACCTTTAAGGGCAAAATCTTCTGTCTAATCTTCCCATTCCTGCTGCGCGCGTTCTTACTTTAGAACGTCAACAGCACTTTATCATATTCGTTTGGAACGATAAAGTGACGAAATTGTCTCTCTAGAACTTTCTCACCTTTAAGGGCAAAATCTTCTGCCTAATCTTCCCATTCCTGCTGCGCGAATTCTTACTTTAGAGCGTCAACAGCACTTTATCATATTCCTTTATGACGACAAAGTGACGAAATTGTCTCTCTAGAGACTTTTTCACCTTTAAGGATAAAGTCTTTTGTCTAATCTTCCCATTCCTGCTGCGCGCGTTCTTACTTTAGAACGTCAACAGCACTTTATCATATTCGTTTGGAACGATACAGTGACGAAATTGTCTCTCTAGAACTTTCTCACCTTTAAGGGCAAAATCTTCTGTCTAATCTTCCCATTCCTGCTGTGCGAATTCATATTTTAGAACGTCAACAGCACTTTATCATATTCCTTTATGACGACAAAGTGACGAAATTGTCTCTCTAGAGACTTTTTCACCTTTAAGGATAAAGTCTTCTGTCTAATCTTCCCATTCCTGCTGCGCGCGTTCTTACTTTAGAACGTCAACAGCCCTTTATCATATTCGTTTGGAACGATAAAGTGACGAAATTGTCTCTAGAACTTTCTCACCTTTAAGGGCAAAATCTTCTGTCTAATCTTCCCATTCCTGCTGCGCGAATTCTTACTTTAGGACGTCAACAGCACTTTATCATATTCCTTTATGACGACAAAGTGACGAAATTGTCTCTCTAGAGACTTTTTCATCTTTAAGGGCAAAATCTTCTGTCTAATCTTCCCATTCCTGCTGCGCGCGTTCTTAATTTAGAACGTCAACAGCACTTTATCATATTCGTTTGGAACGATAAAGTGACGAAATTGTCTCTCTAGAACTTTCTCACCTTTAAGGGCAAAATCTTCTGTCTAATCTTCCCATTCCTACTGCGCGCGTTCTTACTTTAGAACGTCAACAGCACTTTATCATATTCGTTTGGAACGATATAGTGACGAAATTGTCTCTCTAGAACTTTCTCACCTTTAAGGGCAAAATCTTCTGTCTAATCTTCCCATTCCTGCTGCGCGAATTCTTATTTTAGGACGTCAACAGCACTTTATCATATTCCTTTATGACGACAAAGTGACGAAATTGTCTCTCTAGAGACTTTTTCACCTTTAAGGATAAAGTCTTTTGTCTAATCTTCCCATTCCTGCTGCGCGCGTTCTTACTTTAGAACGTCAACAGCACTTTATCATATTCGTTTGGAACGATATAGTGACGAAATTGTCTCTCTAGAACTTTCTCACCTTTAAGGACAAAGTCTTCTGTCTAATCTTCCCATTCCTGCTGCGCGCGTTCTTACTTTAGGACGTCAGCAGCACTTTATCAGATTCCTTTGAGACAAGGTGACGAAATTGTCTCTCTAGAGACTTTCACCTTTAAGGACAAAGTCTTCTGTCTAATCTTCCCATTCCTGCTACGCGAATTCTTACTTTAGGACGTCAACAGCACTTTATCATATTCCTTTATCATATTCCTTTATGACGACAAAGTGACGAAATTGTCTCTCTAGAGACTTTTTCATCTTTAAGGGCAAAATCTTCTGTCTAATCTTCCCATTCCTGCTGCGCGAATTCTTACTTTAGAGCGTCAACAGCACTTTATCATATTCGTTTGGAACGATAAAGTGACGAAATTGTCTCTCTAGAACCGTCTCACCTTTAAGGACAAAATCTTCTGTTTAATCTTCCCATACCTGCTGCGTGAATTCCTACTTTAGAACGTCAACAGCACTTTATCATATTCGTTTGGAACGATAAAGTGACGAAATTGTCTCTCTAGAACTTTCTCACCTTTAAGGGCAAAATCTTCTGTCTAATCTTCCCATTCCTGCTGCGCGCGTTCTTACTTTAGAACGTCAACAGCACTTTATCATATTCGTTTGGAACGATATAGTGACGAAATTGTCTCTCTAGAACTTTCTCACCTTTAAGGGCAAAATCTTCTGTCTAATCTTCCCATTCCTGCTGCGCGAATTCTTATTTTAGGACGTCAACAGCACTTTATCATATTCCTTTATGACGACAAAGTGACGAAATTGTCTCTCTAGAGACTTTTTCACCTTTAAGGATAAAGTCTTCTGTCTAATCTTCCCATTCCTGCTGCGCGCGTTCTTACTTTAGAACGTCAACAGCACTTTATCATATTCGTTTGGAACGATAAAGTGACGAAATTGTCTCTCTAGAACTTTCTCACCTTTAAGGGCAAAGTCTTCTGTCTAACCTTCCCATTCCTACTGCGCGTTGGTTATATATCAGCCTCAGTCTCCACCAATTCGGGTATTCCACAAGGATGCATTTTAATGCCAGCTTAGTTTTTTCCTCGTATCAATGACCTCATTTCGTTTAAGTCTTACTTGATCAGTTTCTTCTGGGATAGTGAAGTAATTAAATTCTCATATGCCTACTTCAAGTCTTATCCATTAGGCATTAGGATCAAATCCTATCCGCTTCTTCTCACCTTGGCTTTACAAAATATTCGTTTTTCTCATTTTTATCCACCTTATAAACGCAACGTTCGCCTGTGTGTGATCGCGGTTTCCGAACGGAGTTTATTGGGTTATTCAACGTGGAAGTCGATGTATATTAATGTTCGATGAACAAAAGCGCCTCACCTTTGTCACGCGCACACGTAACAGAAACTCGTTTTATTTTTTATTTGTTTGCCTTATCAAAAGCGTTTGACTATTAAATATTAATAAAACACAACGAGCGACAGTCCGTAAACCAGACTGACGTTATCTGAGGTAGAGTAAACATGGATTTTTTTTTCCTGTTTTATTTGATGATGAAATGGCAACACGAGACTCATATTAGACAGCACAGATTATCTTTTTTGTGTTACCCGCCAAGAAATGTCAGAACTTTGTTTTCCTGTTCATATCTTATAACTTGAACAAACACAAATTTCATTCTAACCATAACACGAAGCTAATAATTCTTTCGTGAAAAATTCATCTAACAGATCCAATATCGCAGCTGTGGAAGCTTGTGGACGAAGAGGTTCCTTTGATTTCAAACAAATTTCTCTAGGTCAAAGAAAATATCTCTCCCGTGTTTATGCTCCTCTGTCATTGAACATGAGACGATAATGGATACGTCGCCGGTACAACTAATGTGGCCTCCATTTGCGTTTCGGTTTTCCTTTGAACGCAATTACGATCGATAGAATCTTTTATTTTGTCCGTTTTCCTTTATATATATAAATTTAGATTGACTGCCTGAAGCGAAATAAAGGAAACAATGAAACGCGGTTTCTTTTCGACGATATGCCAATCAAGGTGCTGCAGCACTGACAGGATCCTTTCTGTTTGACTTGTGTCAGGGAAACATTACCTTTTCCAATTTCATGATGACGGAGAACAACAAGGGAGATTGGTTTGACGAAGGCTTGACGGTACGGGGTGGACAGTGCCAAGTAGTATGCGAAGATCACGATAGATACCTACTTGGTGCTAGTGCAACGAGAAATAATGGAATTAGTGATTGAAGAACCATCAATTTTAATCTGGAGAATCGGAGTGAAAGAAAAATTTAGATTGACTTACTCCGATAACTGAAATAACTTGGCAAATTTTGTTCTAATTCCAATGGCGCCCAACGTAGGGCCGAACGTTGGTTTAAACGATTCCATGTTGCAGAACGCTTGGCCATCGATTTTAATCTGGAAAATCGAGGTGGAATAAAAATTTTGATTGACTTACTTCATTAACTGGAATAATATAACCCCTACGGGGCTGGCTACCGGATGAATTAAGTGATTGAAGAACCATCAATTTTAATCTGGAAAATCGGAGTGAAAGAAAAATTTAGATTGACTTACTCCGATAACTGAAATAACGTGGCAAATTTTGTTCTAATTCCAATGGCGCCCAACGTGGGGACGAACATTGATTTAAATGATTCCATGTTGCAGAACGCTTGACCATCGATTTTAATCTGGAAAATCGAGGTGGAATAAAAATTTAGATTGACTTACTTCAATAACTGGAATAATATAACCCCTACGGGGCTGGCTACCGGATGAATTAAGTGATTGAAGAACCATCAATTTTAATCTGGAAAATCGGAGTGAAAGAAAAATTTAGATTGACTTACTCCGATAACTGAAATAACGTGGCAAATTTTGTTCTAATTCCAATGGCGCCCAACGTGGGGCCGAACATTGATATAAATGATTCCATGTTGCAGAACGCTTGGCCATCGATTTTAATCTGGAAAATCGAGGTGGAATAAAAATTTAGATTGACTTACTTCAATAACTGGAATAATATAACCCCTACGGGGCTGGCTACCGGATGAATTAAGTGATTGAAGAACCATCAATTTTAATCTGGAAAATCGGAGTGAAAGAAAAATTTAGATTGACTTACTCCAATAACTGAAATAACTTGGCAAATTTTGTTATAATTCCAATGGCGCCCAACGTGGGGACGAACATTGATATAAATGATTCCATGTTGCAGAACGCTTGGCCATCGATTTTAATCTGGAAAATCGAGGTGGAATAAAAATTTAGATTGACTTACTTCAATAATTGGGATAATATAACCCCTACGGGGCTGGTTACCGGATGAATTAAGTGATTGAAGAACCATCAATTTTAATCTGGAAAATCGGAGTGAAAGAAAAATTTAGATTGACTTACTCCGATAACTGAAATAACGTGGCAAATTTTGTTCTAATTCCAATGGCGCCCAACGTGGGGCCGAACATTGGTTTAAACGATTCCATATTGGAGAATGCTTGACCATCGATTTTAATCTGTAAAATCGAGGTGGAATAAAAATTTAGATTGACTTACTTCATTAACTGGAATAATATAACCCCTACGGGGCTGGCTACCGGATGAATTAAGTGATTGAAGAACCATCAATTTTAATCTGGAAAATCGGAGTGAAAGAAAAATTTAGATTGACTTACTCCGATAACTGAAATAACTTGGCAAATTTTGTTATAATTCCAATGGCGCCCAACGTGGGGACGAACATTGATATAAATGATTCCATGTTGCAGAACGCTTGGATATCGATTTCAATCTGGAAAATCGAGGTGGAAGAAAAATTTAGATTGACTTACTCCGATAACATCCACCCACACTCCTGCAAGTTATGTCCAAGAGCGTAAAAAACTGAAATGTGGCGAATTTTGTTCTCATTCAAATGGCGCCCAACGTGGGGCCAGATAGTTCTCTTAAATACTTCCATGTTCCGTTTGTTTTTCAATTACGATGGGAAATGAATGCCGTGCGGTCGGCATCTCATTGTTATATAGCCTACTTTTAATTCGTACATCATTAATTTCTTAAAATCACGACTACCTCCTTTAGTAATCATATTTTTTACGTAACAGAAATACAGGTATAATTCTTCAGTTCACGTCACGTTTAGACTGTTACGTCTATGTAGACCACTGCCGTTTTCTGTTACTAAATCTAGCTAATTATAATTACGTCGTAGATTAGGTAGAATGGGTATATTGTTTTCTTTCCGGAATGTGAAATGTTGAAATGTCGTCATCCATTAGTCCTTAAAAGTAATGAACTAGGCAATATTCACGAGTAAGTAATTGGTCAGACCTTAACCCTAAGGGTTAAGCGTCTAGCAAATTCTTCAATTCTTCAAGCCTTGTTAACCCTTTTGAATGACTTCATTTCATTATGAATGGCAGGCAGTGACCGTTTCTATTTTCCTAAATACTAGCGAAAGCTGTCTTCGGTTAATGGAATGGTAATTAGGATCCTCCTCTGCAACAATTGCACCAGCTATTTAATTCTTTGAGAACGTGTCGAACGCGAGGATTCATATTTCCTCGTTACCTACAGTTTCTTATCTAACCTCGTAAACTACTTTTCGACCAGAGGAATTATCACGCGAGCCGTTCGTTCCGTCGATGAACTTATATATATAGGCGACGCTGCAGATGGAGGTAATGATGATAAATTTGTTTCTAATGTACCTACCGCAGTCATCACGTCTGTATTTTGTGGTTTACTCGTTAGCGGCCGTGCCGATATAAAAATAATCGCAAACGGGGCTTAATGAGCGTCCAATGCGGCTCGGTCGGGATTTCTTAAACGGTATGACGCAGCCTCGGACGCAGCATCATCCCACAATGTTTAACCAAAAACTAGACATATAACCTCCAAGGAAATATCAAATATTATTGTCTTGAGCATTTTGTGTCATTTGAGCGAAGTTGCTGAACATTTATTTTATATCTGTCAAAGGGACAGTTGTCGCTGTCAACTCTCTTAGCCAAAGTGATGTTTCTTCTGAATCGTATGTATCCATCGTAAATGGTAGTGGCCCTAGAGCGGAGCGTTGAGGCACGCCTGATAAAAACTTGTGGAAGTGATAATAATGTAATGGCGGTTTTATCTAATATACTAATAATGAATTTTATGAGTGAACTTTCTTTTTTTTTTGTACTTAAGAACTAACATTACTCTTTTGTATTTTCCGAATCCATAAACCAGTTATCTCGCTTTTACAGTTTATATTTGCTCGGCGCAAATAAAAGAGAAAGCACGGTTCTGGTTTGTAAACATTGCGTCTTTATTGTTACAAATAACAAACGGCGAAGACCGGTTGTTTAAAAAATAGGTCGTTACGAAATAATCTTCTTAAATAAATTACGAAAATAAATTAAGTTTGTTTTTGTTAAAAAACGAATGCACGTTTGCGAGTGTACACACTCGGAAAGTACACAGCGCGGTAACAAATTTTTATACGCAAACATGTAAAGTCTTGGTAGGCGTAGATAACTGTTGCTTAAACGGAGATAATCAAATTAAATGTGTGAAGCAAGTCTAATAGGAAACACGCGTTATAAAATATTTCTTCACAAGCCGAGGGAAATACGCATATTTAAGTTTTTAGACTCAAAATATTGCGCATGACTGGCTAGGCGACGTTGGTGGGGCGCAGCCACGCCTACCGGAACCAATAGTACGCATGTCTTGTCACGTGACACCATCGGAGCGAAGCCACACCCTCGACGACGGGAGCGTACTGGCGGTTGATTAGCCACGCGACATTGACGGAATCAAGCCACGCCTTGGATGTCAATAGGTCGCATAGTCCCCCACGCAAACGAGGCCACGCCTTCGCATGAGCTCTCGGGTCAACAGAGCTCACTTTGCTCCAGACAAAGACCGCGACAACATTAAGAATTAAAAAAATACTTTCATGTGTTGCATATTAATTAGGCACGAAACAGTACATTTCTAACAATGCATGCGACTTCTGAAATTTTCGACGAACAAAACGTATCATTGTTATTTTTGCGGGCTAATAAACGTAGCTTAAAAAAAAATAGAACGCGGTCATTATGAAACCATACATTGTTCGTTGTTGATGGTGCGTATTATAACATTGTTTGCTAAATTAATTGCCTGTTATTTATTTCCGCCACGTTATGTTATGCATTTATGAGGCGTATTCCGCAAATTTGCCTGCGATGTGTGACAGTTCTATTGGGGGATACGTGCCACTTCCTATGATTATATCAAATTATGTCCTATTTTTGTTGGGCTTGTCGAAACTGTATTTTATACGCTTTGGTATGTTTGCCCTGCCACTACCTACAACCTGGCTTTATTTTTAATATTTATAATGCCGAAAACGAGACCAAAGCTATTTTTTGGTGATATTTAAAAATCTACCAAGAGTTGTTTAATATTAATATTTGTCAAAGATGCTCCTCATACTTGTAAAAGACTAGCGTTAAGGTTTGCCAATCCATGATAGGCTGGTAGAAGCAAAAATAAACATTTGTTTAGTTTTCTACCATTTCAAAATCTACCAAAAGTTATTTAATACTAATATTTGTCAATGATGCTCCTCTTACTTGTAAATAGGCTTGTCAGTAAGGTCTACAAGGTTTGCCAATTTAAACAAATTTATATAGTTTTCTACCATTTAAAAATCTGCCAAGGTTTGTTCAAGAATCCTCTATTGCAAGGTTTGTCAGCTCATAGGAAGGCAGGTAGAATAAAAAACAAATAAATTTGTTTAGTTTTCTGCCATTTAAAAATCTACCAAGGATTGTTTAATGGTAATATTTGACAAAGCCGCCTCCCTCTCTTGTAAGAAGCTCTAGTATACCGTGCAATGTTTTCCAGTCCAAAAAGAGGCAGATGTATGAAATAATAAATGCATTTCTTTAGTTACTTTTATTGCCATTTAAAAATCTACCAAGAGTTGTTTAATACTAAAATTTGTCAAAGGTGCCCCTCTTACGTGTAAAAAGGCTTGCTAGAAAGTCTAATATATCGTGCCAGTAGAAGAAAAAATAAACAAATTTGTTTAGTTTTCTACCATTTATCTACCAAGAGTTGTTTAATGGCTAATATATAACAGACACTTCTCTTACGAATAAGAAATCTCTATTATTATTCCATAAGGAGGCCGGTAGAATAAAAAATAAATGAATTTCTTTAGTTCTCTACCAAGGTTTGTTTAATGGCTGATATTTAACAAAAATACGTCTTTTACGAGTGATAAGTCTCTATTATACCTTGCAATGTTTTCCACCTCGTAAGGAAGCCGGTAGAAAAATAAATGAGTTTCTTTAGTTCATTGCCACTTAAAGATCTGCCAAGGTTTATTTAATGGATAATATTTAACAGACACTTTTCGTACAAGTAAGAGGCCTCTATTGTACCGAGCAAGTGTCGCAAATAAAGTTGTGTTTAGTTTTTGCCATTTAAAAAATCTACCAAGGTTTGTTTAATGGTTAGTACGTGACAGACACATTTATTATTTGTGAGAAGCCTCTATTATACCATGCAAGGTTTGCCAGCCCGTAGCGAGGCCGGTAGAATGAAAATGAATGAAAACGTTTAGTGTTCTGCCATTTAAAAATCTACCAAGATAAACAAATGGCTAATATTTAACAGATACGCTTCTCATGCGAGTGATCAGCCTGTATTATATCTTGTAAGGTTTGTCAGCCAGTGGGGAGGCCGGCAGGGCGAAGAATATACAAATTTCTCTAATTTTTTGCCACTTGAAAATCTACCAAGATTTGTTTAATTGCTAATATTTCTCTTATGAGTCATAAGCGTCTATTAAACCGTGCAAGGTCAACCAGCCTGTAGGCAAGCCAGTAAAATGAAAAACAAGTGAATTTGTTTAGTTTTCTGCCATTTAAAAATCTACCAAGGTTTGTTTAATGACTAATACATGACAGAGACAATTATTTTAGGAGTAAGAAGCCTCTGCTATTCCGTACAAAGTCTGTCAGACCGTAAGAAGGTCGGTAGATTGATAAATAAACAAACTTGTTCAGTTTTCTGCCATTTAAAAATCTACCACGGTTTGTTTAATGGCTAGTGGCTAGTACATGACAGACACTTCTATTATTGTAGAAGCCTCTAGAATACCGTACAAGATTTGTCAGCCAGTAAGGAGACCTGTAGAATGAGAAATAAGTACATTTGTTTAGGTTTCTACCACTTAAAATCCACCAAGGTTTGTTTATTGGCTAGTGGCTAGTACATAACAGATACACTTCTATTATTGTGAGAAGCCTCTATTATACCGTGCAAGGTTTGTCAGCCCGTAGGGAGGCCGGTGGAATGAAAAATAAATTTGTTTGGTTTTCTGCCATTTAAAAATCTACCAAGGTTTGTTTAATTGCTTATATGGGAGAAACAATTCTCTTAGAAGTAAAAAGCCTCTACTATTCCGTACAAAGTTTGTTAGACCGTAAGGAGGCCGGTAGATTGAAAAATAAACAAATTTCTTAGTTTTCTGCCAAGGGTTGATGGTCAGTACATGGCAGCGACACTTCTATTATTATGAGAAGCCTCTATTATATCGCACAAAGTTTGCCCATCCGTAGGAAAACCGGAAGAATGGAAAATAATTGAATTTGTTTAGTTTCTACCATTTCAAAATCTACCAAGGTTTGTTTAATGACTAATACATGGCCGAGGCAATTCTTTTAGGAGTAAGAAGCCTATCTACTTTTCCGTGCAAAGTTTGTCAGACCGTAAGGGGGCCGGTAGATTGAAAAATAAACAAATTTCTTAGTTTTCTGCCAAGGTTTGATGGTCAGCGACACTTCTATTATTGTGAGAAGCCTCTATTATATCGCACAAACTTTGCCAATCCGTATGAAAACCGGAAAAATGGTAATTAATAATTAAATTTGTTTAGTTTCTACCATTTAAAAATCTACCAATGTTTGTTTAATGGCTAATACAAGGCCGATGCAAAGCTTTTAGGAGTAAGAAGCCTATCTACTATTCCGTGCAAAGTTTCTCAGACCGTAAGGAGGCCGGTATATTGAAAAATATACAAATTTCTTAGTTTTCTCATTTCTGCCAAGTTTGTTTGATGGCCAGTACACGACAGAAAACTTCTATCATAGTGGGAAGCCTCTATTATACCGTGCAAGGTTTGCTAACCTGTATGAAGGCCGGTAGAATGAAATAAAAGTGAATTTGTTTAGTTTTCTACCATTTAAAAATGTACCAAGGTTTGTTTAATGGCCGAGGCAAATCTTTTAGGAGTAAGAAGACTGTCTACTATTTCGTGCAAAGTTTGTCCACCCGCAATGAGGCCTCGGTAGATTGAAAAATAAACAAATTTCTTGGTTTTCTGCCAAGGTTTGTTTAATGGCCAGTACATGACAGAGACACTTCTATTATTGTGAGAAGCCTCTAAGAAACCGTGCAAGGTTTGCTAACCGGTAGGGCAACCGGTAGAATGAAATATAAGTGAATTTGTTTATTTTTCTACCATTTAAAAATCTACCAAGGTGCGTTTAATGGTTAATACATGACCAAGGCAAATCTTTTAGGAATAATAAGCCAGTCTACTATTCCGTGCAAAGTTTGTCAGACCGGAAAGAGGCCGGTAGAAAAAAATTTCTTAGTTTTCTGCCAAGGTTTGCTTAATGGCCAGTACATGACACAGACACTTCTATTATTGCGAGAAGCCTCTATTATACCGTGCAAGGTTTGCTAACCTGTAGGAAGGCCGGTAGAATGAAATATAAGTGAATCTGATTATTTTTCTACCATTTAAAAATAAGATTTGTTTAATGGCTAATACATGACCGAGGCAAATCTTATGAGTAAGAAGCCTGTCTACTATTCCATGCAAAGTTTGTCAGACCGTAAGGAGTCCGGTAGAAAAATTTCTTAGTTTTCTGCCAAGGTTTGTTTGATGGCCAGTACATGACAGAGATACTTCTATTATTGCGAGAAGCCTCTATTATACCTTGCAAGGTTTGCTAACCTGTAGGGTAGAATGAAATATAAGTGAATATGTCTATTTTTCTACCATTTAAAAGTCTACCAAGGTTTGTTTAATGGCTAACACATGACCGAGGTAAATCTTTTAGGAGTTAGAAGACTGTCTACTATTTCGTGCAAAGTTTGTCCGACCGCAAGGAGGCCGGTAGCAATAAACAAATTTCTTAGTTTTCTGCCAAGTTTGTTTAATGGCCAGTACATGACAGAGACACTTCTATTATTGCGACAAGCCTCTATTATACCGTGCAAGGTTTGCTAACCTGTAGGAAGGCCGGTAGAATGAAATATAAGTGAATTTGTTTATTTTTCCACCATTTAAAAATCTACCAAGGTTTGTTTAATGGCTAATACATGACCTAGGTAAATATTTTAGGAGTAAGAAGCCTATCTACTATTCCGTGCAAAGTTTGTTAGACCATAAGGAGGTTGGTAGATTGAAAAATAAACAAATTTCTTAGTTTTCTGCCAAGGTTTGTTTAATGGCCAGTACATGACAGTAGAGACACTTCTATTATTGCGAGAAGCCTCTATTATACAGTGCAAGGTTTGCTAACCTGTAGGAAGGCCGGTAGAATGAAATATAAGTGAATCTGATTATTTTTCTACCATTTAAAAAATCTACCAAGATTTGTTTAATGGCTAATACATGACCGAGGCAAATCTTTTAGGAGTAAGAAGCCTGTCTACTATTCCGTGCAAAGTTTGTCAGACCGTAAGGAGCCCGGTAGAAAAAATTTCTTAAGTTTTCTGCCAAGGTTTGTTTGATGGCCAGAACATGATGGAGACACTTTTATTATTGTGAGAAGCCTCTAATATATCGCGCAAAGTTTACCAGCCCGTAGGGAAACCGGTAGAATGGAAAATAAGTGAATTTGTTTAGTTCTACCATTTAAAAATCTACCAAGGTTCGTTTAATGGCCAATACATGACCGAGACAAATCTTTTAGGATTAAGAAGCCTACTTACTATTCCGTGCAAAGTTTGTCAGACCGTAAGGAGACCGGTAGATTGAAAAATAAACAAATTTCTTAATTTTCTGCCAAGTTTGTTTGATGGCCAGTACATGACAGAGACACTTCTATTATTGTGAGAAGCCTCTATTATACCGTGCAAGGTTTGCTAACCTGTAGGGAAACCGGTAGAATGAAATATAGGTGAATTTATTTATTTTTCTACCATTTAAAAATCTACCAAGGTGCGTTTAATAATTAATACATGACCAAGGCAAATCTTTTAGGAATAATAAGCCTGTCTACTATTCCGTGCAAAGTTTGTCAGACCGGAAGGAGGCCGGTAGAAAAAAATTTCTTAGTTTTCTGCCAAGGTTTATTTAATGGCCAGTACATGACACAGACACTTCTATTATTGCGAGAAGCCTCTATTATACCGTGCAAGGTTTGCTAACCTGTAGGAAGGCCGGTAGAATGAAATATAAGTGAATCTGATTATTTTTCTACCATTTAAAAATCTACCAAGATTTGTTTAATGGCTAATACATGACCGAGGCAAATCTTTTATGAGTAAGAAGCCTGTCTACTATTCCGTGCAAAGTTTGTTAGACCATAAGGAGGTACTATCAACGTTTAATAACTAAACTAATTTGCTAAGGCTGTGTCAACGTTAGTTAACCATTCGTTATAACCAGTGATAGTGGGAGGGAACGACCGATATTCGATTAAGTCAACCAACCGCTGTCACCACATCTGATTTAACTCTTGGCCGTTGAATTCAACGCAGGTCGTGGCAAACCCTTAATATATCGAAGTCTCGAAATCGATAGATTAACGGCAACTGTCGACAATGAATGCTTCCTCGTATACAGGCTTCGCAACTTCCTGAACTAAAGATACAACACTAGCTAAACACTTTGCACAATACACAATTCACTTCTGACACCTGCCCAGACAGGTCTTGCTCGTTCACTCTTCTTTGGCTGCAGCCGAATGGTCAAACCGACGCAATTGCGAGGGTCGTTAGCTATGGGGTCAACACAGATACTAGACTATTACTAGAACGCAATAAGAAGACATGGATAATAAATAAGTGTATATATTAAACAAGCATCATAGAACATATAGAGCCTCACCTAGCAAGGTCTGCCACCATAACCACGATACCCCCACAAGGGGTCAGCGACCGCGACGGCCGCGCTTAAAGACGAGTGATCGATTGCCGAAAGAGAATTATTACATGGACGTGACTGGCAATTTAGTGAGTGGGTTTTATAGATATACTGTTAGAATTATACAAAAAATTTAAGGTAATATTCTCCAAAAGGGGTATATGCCGTTAGACGTCTGTGGATATTTCAGAAAGGGGAAATCTCTTCGAATGCTATCTCACAAGGCGGTCACCTGGTAATAATGGAGAAGTGCCCCGGTACCCGTGCGTACCGCCCTGAGGCTTATCCTGGCTTGATTTGATCAAAAATACCGGACTTCCATTTTGCGAGATCATTGGGAGGTCTCCCACTATATATATGGAAATGACCCGAGACCACTTCATGTCGCCACGTGGCGTCGCAAAATTCCGCTATTTCCAAATTTTATTCAGTTCCTAAAATTTCAAAATGGTGCTGGCAGACACGATCCCGGTAGAGACGATGACCAATGGGTAGGCGAGGCCAGCTCAACCATCCTTGGAAGCCGTAGGTCACGGACTCACTAGGAATTCCAGAACGCGAGGGTAGAGTGAACCTATGGGTCCGTAGATCAGTGCGACCACGAAGGTGGATCAGTCTATGGTAGATCAGATCAAGAGCTACCGATCTACGGTAGATTCACTCTCGCGCCTTTGTGGAGTATTCCTGTGATCTGTTAGACCGGCTTGTGAAGATGATTACCTGCGCTGTAATCATCATAATTAAAACCCCAGTCCGTCCATAGAGGATTCGGCACTGGCAGAGGATAATGCATATCCTTGGTCGTCTCTACATGCTGCATCGTGCCTGGATGCGTTCGTTCAAACATGAGATATGGGCCGAAAAAGATAAAGGGAATTTTGGAAACTGTACTGAAAATCGTCTTAAAAATTTTATAAAAAATCCTGATATGCATGGATTCACGCATATCAGGCAAAAATGAAGGAATTTTGGGTTTAGGAACTGACTTGAATTTCGACATATTTTTGATAAAAAAATGGTGTACATGGAACAGATGTTCCACATACACCATTCAAGCCTTAGCTTGTGTGCTTATGTCTAATTGGGATCTTTTACTTAAAACTACTTTCACAGCATCTCCTGGGTTCGATAACAGTACCATCTAACAAGAATTTGTTTAATGAAAGAAATGAAAAAATAAATCAATTTTTAGACATAAAAAATTGGCGCAGTCAGTTGGATAAACATAAAGTGCTTACCTTAAAAAATTTGGTAGAGTGCTTACCTTGTAGCTCGTTTTCTCTGCCAAATGGATATAATAAGCATAGTGCTGCAATAATAAATAAATATCTTACGTTCGTTAGTCCACTTTATGACTTAAAACTTAACTGCCCCTTCAGTGTTAAGAAGCCTTTTCTGTATTTGTAACTGTATCTTAAAATCTGTTGATGAACGAACCCGTTTCGATCCGCGCAATTAATAAAAACCCCTGTATCCTATAAACCATGAATTGACATTAATCAGCAAAGCAATTAAAGTTAACAGTTCCGATATAAAGGCAACGATTACACTTCTCCAACCGGTTGATAACAGAACTGTAAATCAGATGTTTGTTCGGACGAAAGTAATGGGTTCTTCCTTTACCATATGTCCAACTGTTCTTCTAAAGAAAGAGTAACTGTATTGGAAAAAATCACAGGAGGCAGTTTCATTGAAATCCATCGTCTGTTTATTGTCCCATCCAATAACTAAGTACGTAATTGTTTATTAATCGCCAGGAAACGTATTTTCTCACGATCGGGAATTTCCGCGTTGCGACGTATGCCCATTGCAGGTGAACGAATAGTTTAATTAGAATTAAAAAATTATTATATTTTCTGACACATGTAAGGAAACTGTCTCAAGTGTCTTTGAAACTAATTAGAAATATTAGAAACAGATTGTAAGCGTGACGTAGAGGCGTAGAAACGTTTTTTGTATCGACTGTTTTTTTTTTCTTTTTGGTGGGCAATAAAATAAAATTGTTAATAATTTTTTTGTACATATCTTTATGTAGGATTTTTTAAATTAAATAAAATTGCATCTCGCACTGATTTAAATTAAATAAGATATTTCAGCACGTCCGACACGTTCCTCGGTTAATTAATTACTCATTCTGCGCCTTTTAGGTAAACGAACTTTGAGAATTATTTTTAGTTGTAATTGTAAGGTGTATTTTATCACGACCCGGAATAGTTTATGTGAGGAAGTAATTAATGTTTAAAAAAATAACGGCGTTCAGATAAAAAACGTTTGGTAAATGTTTGTAATTGCCTTCTCAATGACAGGAACATGATAAGGTGTATTTTAACTAGTTGAACGTAGGTACAAAAAAAAATTGGAGTGGCCAGCCACTAGTTTTAGTCAGGCTTACAAGTGCATTATTTTAGTCTGTCGCTTATAATTTTTCAACAGTAGGATTAACGTTAAAAGTACCTCTATACTTATTTGTTCTCTGATACGCGTCAAATGAGCCTGGACTCTTTCCTGTCTATGTGTGTTCGATTCCTCTCTCGATGCTCGATCCAACGATATGTCACACGGCTAGTCTGTCGCGGCGTAAAAAAAGTCACCCCAACAACCCCCCCACAAAATTGAACGTCGAGAACAATTAATTTCATTTTGTCCCATCGAAATATCGCCGAAATATTATTTAACTCCAAAAATGTTTCATTTTTCGCAGTTTGCAAGAATATGGGTGAATTAAAACAAGGCCAAATAATTTTGCTCGATTCCTCTCTCGATGCCCGATCGAACGATATGTCACACGGCTAGTCTGTCGCGGCGTTAAAAAAGTCACCCCCAACAACCCCCAACAAAATTGAGCATCGAGAGGCTAGTGGAGCAACTTATTTAATTTTGTCCCATCGAAATATGGCCGAAAAATTATATCTTTCAAATTGATTCGTTTTTTGCAGTTTGTAAGAATAGGGGTGGTTAAAAACGAAGTGAAATATTTGTGTTCGATTTCTCTGTCGATGCCAGATCCAACGATATGTCACACGGCTAGTCTGTCGCGGCGTTAAAAAAGCCACCCCCAACAACCCCCAACAAAATTGAGCATCGAGAGGCAAGTCGAGCAACTTATTTAAATTTGTCCCATCGAAATATGGCCGAAAAATTACATAATTTTCAAAATCTTTCGTTCTTCGCATTTTGCAAGAATAGGGGTGGCTTAAAACTAGGCAAAATATTTTTTCTCGATTCCTCTGTCGATGCCCGATCCAACGATATGTCACACGGCTAGTCTGTCGCGGCGTTAAAAAAGTCACCCCCAATAACCCCCAACAACCCCCAACAAAATTGAGCATCGAGAGGCAAGTCGAGCAACTTATTTAAATTTGTCCCATCGAAATATGGCCGAAAAATTACATAATTTTCAAAATCTTTCGTTTTTCGCATTTTGCAAGAATAGGGGTGGCTTAAAACTAGGCAAAATATTTTTTCTCGATTCCTCTCTCGATGCCCGATCCAACGATATGTCACACGGCTAGTCTGTCGCGGCGTTATAAAAGTCACCCCCAATAACCCCCAACAACCCCCAACAAAATTGAGCATCGAGAGGCAAGTCGAGCAACTTATTTAAATTTGTCCCATCGAAATATGGCCGAAAAATTACATAATTTTCAAAATCTTTCGTTTTTCGCATTTTGCAAGAATAGGGGTGGCTTAAAACTAGGCAAAATATTTTTTCTCGATTCCTCTCTCGATGCCCGATCCAACGATATGTCACACGGCTAGTCTGTCGCGGCGTTATAAAAGTCACCCCCAATAACCCCCAACAACCCCCAACAAAATTGAGCATCGAGAGGCAAGTCGAGCAACTTATTTAAATTTGTCCCATCGAAATATGGCCGAAAAATTACATAATTTTCAAAATCTTTCGTTTTTCGCATTTTGCAAGAATAGGGGTGGCTTAAAACTAAGCAAAATATTTTTTCTCGATTCCTCTCTCGATGCCCGATCCAACGATATGTCACACGGCTAGTATGTCGCGGCGTTAAAAAAGTCACCCCCAACAACCCCCAAAATAATTAAACATTAGAAGGTCATTTTGGAAAAAGTACGTTTTTTGAAGTTTTGCGCCGAATTTTGGTTCCAGTTCAAACGGCTGTATCTCGGTTGTTATCCATCGTACAGGGATGAATCCAGGCTCATTTTACTTGTAATTTACAGTACAACCAGTAGAAGTATAAAAGTTGCTCATATTTTAAGTTCATTTTTCATTATTTTCAACTCGATTCTCAATGAAGCATTTCCACGTCGGGTCATCTGCGTCCCCTCGCGTGATTAGCCATCGATTTCCCGGCATGGTAACCGCTGCATTAAAACAATTAAACTGCAATACCTACGTGGAAAATGCAGGTCAAAGTTGTTGCCGCATTAAATGAAAATTGCGGAGCACACAAAGGGAAGGCGGTGTCTCTGGGTCACGGTGAGCTTGGTAAGTCGCACACAAAAACAAACTGGCAGCCTTCCCAGTTTGCTTGATCTGATAGAAAGGAGGCAGAAGGATCGCGTGCGAGGCGTAAATGCAGTTCGAATTGGCCTTACTGGCGCCAGAAAGGTGAAAAAATTCCGCTTCAAAGCTACCAAAATAATGTGAACCAGTTCCCAGAGCAAAAAAATCTAGTCTAAGAGCTTGTATCCAATTTTAATTATTTATTATAAAATTCCTAACTTGTTTAAATATGTCCAATACAACAGCTTGTAATTTATGAGAATTTATTTACATATCACATGTTTTGCACGATAAGAGTTGGGTCTTCGCCTCGGTTGGTAGCGCCAAGGAACGGAAACGTTTGGGAAGAAAATACTGCATTTATTTTCTAAGTGATTACTAATAAAATGTGGCTGATATGAGCAAGATTTTACGTGTCAAGAAGTGTACTGTCTAGTTACCAACTCTGGGCTTGTTACCTCAAGGTACTGTATTAGGGCCTTTTGTGCCTTTTTATATTCCTAAAGCCCCGTAACCGTCGAAGTACATTTGCCTTGTATTTAACTCCGTCCTAAATCATCTTTTTTGGGAAGATTTAAACGATGCAATGTCAGATTGCGCAAATCGATGTGCGCAGAGAAATTTTTAGTCGCAAGCGTTCTGTGTTGCTGCCATAAAATTGTCCAACGAAAAGCGTGATGACAAATTAACTACAACTTTTGCCAAAATCAAAGTATTTACAAGGCCTTTTATTTTTTTACTAGCGTTCCTCACTTTTAGTCTCCACCATGTTTCGTCGCCACCATCAAATCGTGCTACACCTTCCCGTACTTCATTAGCGATAACGTCAGACTGTATGTCGTACGATGTTCTAAAATTAAAATAGATATTGATTGCGTTTTTTATTAAAGCATAGCCAACAGAAACTATAAAGTTGTCCTGTTTAATAATATGCCTACGTTTATAAATTTAATTAGCAGTTAATTCGTATACGTCGCGTGGGCTGGGCGCGGGTTATTTTTGCATTTTTTGCTAATTTGTGGAAATAGAATTCTTGATTGTGCTCAAGGCTGCCATTGTTGCTGTAGAAGTTATAAAAACTGCAAATAAAAGGAACAAGTATTAATGATATCAGCAACAGGAATGACGGATAATAATAATAATAATAATAAAAATTAAAGATACAAATGTAATAAAATTATATTGTTGAAAGATGTAGGTAGGTAATTAATGTCAATTTCTTAGGCAAATTTGGCGCAGCAGTCGGCATCTTTCCAACAATTTTTATGTAAGTTAGAAACGTTAGAAAAATGCCTACTGCTGCGCCAAATTTGTCTAAAAAAAATTTTAGCATTTTCCATCCGCCATGCATGGGGATCGAAGATTAAAATAACCGCACGGACCGTGGACCATGTGGAGATTTAATTAATTCGCGTCTCCCGCTAAAGTTTAACAATATAAATTGCCTCTTTGCACAAATTTCAAGCGCGCTCATGGCTTTGCCAACTCATCAGTTGAAGCCTCCACTAAATTCCGCTCTTTGCTTTTATCTATCTGCTCGCTTGTATGGACGTTTTGAGTTATTGAAATGCCCATTATTTCCTGAAGGGCATTTTATTACATTAAGTAGCAAATGAATCAAAGACATATTTCTGTTAAGCTCGTCACTAAAGTCTAGACTAGGAATCATTGAATAGAAAACGTATACTAATTAATGTGTTATGAGGTATTTATTTAAAATATACATCGACATTTATTTGTGGTTTTGTGGAATGCCTGGCGAAAATATAATCCAATTTCGTCATTAATCTGAATTTGGTTCGAATAAACAAATCAGCTCGAGAGTCGAAATACACACTTAATCGTTGATGTCACTCAGATTGTATTATTTTTCGTTTATATATCTGGATTTTAGATAAAACAAGAGCTACCTACCTAATAATCTCCGAGAATTGGTACTTGTAATGATGCACTTCATCGATAATAATCTGTAAAAGGATGCAAAACAAAGTTAATTTTAGAATACAATAATTTGCTGATAAGGAAAATACTAATAATCTGATTATTTTGCTAATAGAAGAATATTGGTTAACTAGAGCTTCCAATAAACTAGTGGAGGGAAATTTTAAAATGATGTAATCGCGTAAAGTTGAATTTTTTATTTGTTTTTTGTTTTGCAAATGAGTCAAAAATCGAAAAGACTAGCAAAATCGGGCTGGGGCTTCGTGAGAAAAGCGCATAAAAGTGCATTTCTATACAGAACTCTGAAATACGCAGAGACAACTGCCCCTAATCGTAGATTTAGAATAACTAGAGCTTCCAATATACTTGTGAAGGGAAATTAGAATTTTAAAATGATGTAATCGGGTAAAGTTGAATTTTTTTTTGTTTTTGTTTTGCAAATGAGTCGAAAATCGAAAAAACTAGCAAAATCGGGCTGGGGCTTCGTGAGAAAAGCGCATAAAAGTGCATTTCTATACAGAACTCTGAAATACGCACAGACAACTGCCCCTAATCGTAGATTTAGAATAACTAGAGCTTCCAATATACTAGTGAAGGGAAATTAGAATTTTAAAATGATGTAATCGGGTAAAGTTGAATTTTTTTTTGTTTTTGTTTTGCAAATGAGTCGAAAATCGAAAAAACTAGCAAAATCGGGCTGGGGCTTCGTGAGAAAAGCGCATAAAAGTGCATTTCTATACAGAACTCTGAAATACGCAGAGACAACTGCCCCTAATCGTAGATTTAGAATAACTAGAGCTTCCAATATACTAGTGAAGGGAAATTAGAATTTTAAAATGATGTAATCGGGTAAAGTTGAATTTTTTTTTGTTTTTTGTTTTGCAAATGAGTCGAAAATCGAAAAAACTAGCAAAATCGGGCTGGGGCTTCGTGAGAAAAGCGCATAAAAGTGCATTTCTATACAGAACTCTGAAATACGCAGAGACAACTGCCCCTAATCGTAGATTTAGAATAACTAGAGCTTCCAATATACTAGTGAAGGGAAATTAGAATTTTAAAATGATGTAATCGGGTAAAGTTGAATTTTTTGTTTGTTTTTTGTTTTGCAAATGAGTCGAAAATCGAAAAAACTAGCAAAATCGGGCTGGGGCTTCGTGAGAAAAGCGCATAAAAGTGCATTTCTATACAGAACTCTGAAATACGCAGAGACAACTGCCCCTAATCGTAGATTTAGAATAACTAGAGCTTCCAATATACTTGTGAAGGGAAATTAGAATTTTAAAATGATGTAATCGGGTAAAGTTGAATTTTTTTTTGTTTTTGTTTTGCAAATGAGTCGAAAATCGAAAAAACTAGCAAAATCGGGCTGGGGCTTCGTGAGAAAAGCGCATAAAAGTGCATTTCTATACAGAACTCTGAAATACGCACAGACAACTGCCCCTAATCGTAGATTTAGAATAACTAGAGCTTCCAATATACTAGTGAAGGGAAATTAGAATTTTAAAATGATGTAATCGGGTAAAGTTGAATTTTTTTTTGTTTTTGTTTTGCAAATGAGTCGAAAATCGAAAAAACTAGCAAAATCGGGCTGGGGCTTCGTGAGAAAAGCGCATAAAAGTGCATTTCTATACAGAACTCTGAAATACGCAGAGACAACTGCCCCTAATCGTAGATTTAGAATAACTAGAGCTTCCAATATACTAGTGAAGGGAAATTAGAATTTTAAAATGATGTAATCGGGTAAAGTTGAATTTTTTTTTGTTTTTTGTTTTGCAAATGAGTCGAAAATCGAAAAAACTAGCAAAATCGGGCTGGGGCTTCGTGAGAAAAGCGCATAAAAGTGCATTTCTATACAGAACTCTGAAATACGCAGAGACAACTGCCCCTAATCGTAGATTTAGAATAACTAGAGCTTCCAATATACTAGTGAAGGGAAATTAGAATTTTAAAATGATGTAATCGGGTAGAGTTGAATTTTTTGTTTGTTTTTTGTTTTGCAAATGAGTCGAAAATCGAAAAAACTAGCAAAATCGGGCTGGGGCTTCGTGAGAAAAGCGCATAAAAGTGCATTTCTATACAGAACTCTGAAATACGCAGAGACAACTGCCCCTAATCGTAGATTTAGAATAACCAGAGCTTCCAATATACTAGTGAAGGGAAATTAGAATTTTAAAATAATGTAATCGGGTAAAGTTGCATTTTTTTGTTTTTTGTTTTGCAAATGAGTCGAAAATCGAAAAAACTAGCAAAATCGGGCTGGGGCTTCGTGAGAAAAGCGCATAAAAGTGCATTTCTATACAGAACTCTGTAATACGCAGAGACAACTGCCCCTAATCGTAGATTTAGAATAACTAGAGCTTCCAATATACTAGTGAAGGGAAATTAGAATTTTAAAATGATGTAATCGGGTAAAGTTGAATTTTTTGTTTGTTTTTTGTTTTGCAAATGAGTCGAAAATCGAAAAAACTAGCAATATCGGGCTGGGGCTTCGTGAGAAAAGCGCATAAAAGTGCATTTCTATACAGAACTCTGAAATACGCAGAGACAACTGCCCCTAATCGTAGATTTAGAATAACTAGAGCTTCCAATATACTAGTGAAGGGAAATTAGAATTTTAAAATGATGTAATCGGGTAAAGTTGAATTTTTTGTTTGTTTTTTGTTTTGCAAATGAGTCGAAAATCGAAAAAACTAGCAAAATCGGGCTGGGGCTTCGTGAGAAAAGCGCATAAAAGTGCATTTCTATACAGAACTCTGAAATACGCAGAGACAACTGCCCCTAATCGTAGATTTAGAATAACTAAATCGAGGGGGGTGTGACAGGCGTCGGTTCACGACAGCAGCTCGCCGCGATGTCTGAGGACAGTCTCCACGATTGGGGTTTTGGATTCGGTATTTAAACGATGTTTTTCCTGATTAGAAATTACTGAAAGTTGGGTGTCAATATATGAGGTATGACCCTGAAGTTCAACGGGAATTTTTTTTCCATCCGTTAAAAGTCGGGTACTATTTTTTCAGGAGCCCTCGTATCGTCCCGCCGCGTCCGTCACATTCGATCAAATCAGTTCTAATAAGCGTATCAGCGCGCAATTCGTCAGGAAAGTCAGACTCGCTGTTCATTGTACTCAATTAAAACAAATATAGCCAGCAATGTACCTTAATTGGCTGTAGATATGGAATAGAATCACTTAACGCATCCGCGATAAGTGATTTCGGTTTAGTTTATTGAATAGGCCGCGCGCGGACGGTCGCACTATTCCACCATCGATTTCCAATGGAACGAAAGTGTTCGACGTGAAAATGTGATGGTTCGGTGACAGACCGGAAAATTTTACGGTGCAAAATTCACGGATGTTAACGCGCTCCGCCTACGTTTCAGTGCAGTTCTTGTGCGCCGTCCTCAGTTTCGATGAGAGTAGATGAATCTGCGGTCGCGAATTGATGTGTTTGCGTTCAGGACGATGTGGTACCCGTGCAAGATTTTCCTCCAGACCGTCACGCAGAAGGATCCAGGTACGAGAGGGGGTGTTTACGCGCGGCAAGCCTCAACAGGTGATTTACCAGTTGTTGAAGAGTAGCTACGAGCAATAGACAAGTTTCATCCCCTAATTCTAGGATTTGCTTAAGACTTAAAGCATGTCGTAATATTTCCCTGTTTGTTTGCACGATCTCCAACTGTCTCGCTTATCAAATTTCGGTATGAGTCACCGTTAAGACATACAGATTAAAAATAATCTTCCTCGCGTCAAGTGGCCGTTGATTTAAGTTTCAGACCAAGATTATTTGCACGAAAAAATGTTTCTAATATTATTGCAAACTGTAGGAAACAACCAGGGCCAAAAAAGATCGCGCGAGATAACACACTTACTTGTAAATAAATCGACAGGTGCACAGCCGATTGGCGTTAACGTAAATATGCTTGGCTCTTCTGCAAACCATTGCGAATGGTATAAGCCGCAGGAAAAATTGCTTGCAGTCGGATTTATGTACCGAGCACACTTGATCGTCTGTACGGCCGGTTAAGAGTGCAATAAACCAGAATACTAATCAATCGCTCCTTTATATCGCAGAAGTGCATGCAGAATAACAATGAGACAGAAAATACAGTTCTGAACGTTTCAATGACCTTGATCGATCGGGACGTAATAGCGACCGTGTCTTTTAATTTTTTAAATCGCACAAGTGATCGCTACGATGGCTTTGAAGGGCCTCAGCAAAAATTAAAAAAACTAGAAATTTCTACTTAAAAACTAGAAATACTTTATACGTAGAAATTTCAATTTTAAAACTAGAAATTTCCAGTTTGAAAACTAGAAATTTCTACTTTAAAACTAGAAATATCTACTTTATACGTAGAAATTTTTATTTTAAAACTAGAGATTTCTAGTTTGAACAAGAGAAATTTCTACTTTAAAACTAGAAATTTCTACTTTGAAACTAGAAATTTCTACTTTAAAACTAAAATTTTCTACTTTAAAACTAAAATTTTCTACTTTGAAACTAGAAATTTCTACTTTAAAACTAGAAATTTTTACTTTAAAACCTAGAAACTTTTACTTTATAAGTAGAAATTTCTATTTTAAAACTAGAAATTTCTACTTAAAATCGTGTGTACTATGTCTATCCGTTGAATTGGTCGAAAGTAGAAGTTTCTAGTTTTTAAAATAGAAATTTCTAGTTTTAAAGTAGAAATTTCTAGTT
Source organism: Rhagium mordax (assembly GCA_963680705.1). Lineage (NCBI taxonomy): Eukaryota > Metazoa > Arthropoda > Insecta > Coleoptera > Cerambycidae > Rhagium > Rhagium mordax. The sequence continues at coordinate 132,509,250 of OY796656.1, read as the reverse complement.
TTAAAGTAGAAATTTCAAGTTTCAAAGTAGAAATTTCTAGTTTTAAAGTAAAAATTTCTAGTTTCAAAGTAGAAAATTCTAGTTTCAAAGTAGAAATTTCTACTTTAAAACTAGAAATATCTACTTTATACGTAGAAATTTTTATTTTAAAACTAGAGATTTCTAGTTTGAACAAGAGAAATTTCTACTTTAAAACTAGAAATTTCTACTTTGAAACTAGAAATTTCTACTTTAAAACTAGAATTTTCTACTTTGAAACCAGAAATTTCTACTTTAAAACTAGAAATTTTTACTTTAAAACCTAGAAACTTTTACTTTATAAGTAGAAATTTCTATTTTAAAACTAGAAATTTCTACTTAAAATCGTGTGTACTATGTCTATCCGTTGAATTGGTCGAAAGTAGAAGTTTCTAGTTTTTAAAATAGAAATTTCTAGTTTTAAAGTAGAAATTTCTGGTTTCAAAGTGGAAATTTCTAGTTCTAAAGTAGAAAGTTCTAGGTAGTTTCAAAGTAGAAATTTCTAGTTTTAAAGTAGAAATTTCTAGTTTTAAAGTAGAAATTTCAAGTTTCAAAGTAGAAATTTCTAGTTTTAAAGTAAAAATTTCTAGTTTCAAAGTAGAAAATTCTAGTTTCAAAGTAGAAATTTCTACTTTAAAACTAGAAATTTCTACGTATACGTAGAAATTTCTATTTTAAAACTAGAAATTTCTACTTAAAATCGTGTGTACTATGTCTATCCGTTGAATTGGTCGAAAGTAGAAGTTTCTAGTTTTTAAAATAGAAATTTCTAGTTTTAAAGTAGAAATTTCTGGTTTCAAAGTGGAAATTTCTAGTTCTAAAGTAGAAAGTTCTAGGTAGTTTCAAAGTAGAAATTTCTAGTTTTAAAGTAGAAATTTCTAGTTTTAAAGTAGAAATTTCAAGTTTCAAAGTAGAAATTTCTAGTTTTAAAGTAAAAATTTCTAGTTTCAAAGTAGAAAATTCTAGTTTCAAAGTAGAAATTTCTAGTTTCAAAGTAGAAATTTCTGGTTTCAAAGTAGAAATTTCTAGTTCTAAAGTAGAAAGTTTTAGGTAGTTTCAAAGTAGAAATTTCTAGTTTAAAAGTAGAAATTTCTAGTTTTAAAGAAGAAATTTCTAGTTTCAAAGTAGAAATTTCTAGTTTTAAAGTAAAAATTTCTAGTTCTAAAGTAGAAAGTTGGTGAAGTTATATTATTCAAAATTATGCTGGTAATAAAAAAAGTCAATAGTGGTCAAGTCTGGACTTCTTAGAGGCCAACGCTGCGATCAAATTTGCTACTAAACAAATTCGAACTCCAACTCCGTTAAAAACATTCCCCGAATATTTCTAAATTCAAAACCTTTTAAAATATTACTACGATCTCCTTCAAATTCCTGTCCCCGATTCTCTTGTGGTGGAATAATTATTATGAATAATATCCTGTTACAATTTTTTTCCTTATATGTGAATAAACGAAATAAATTTGCACCAACGCACCGGGCTCCCTGGTTTCTTATCTAACGTAATTATTGTTCTAACTAGGCTCAGGCCCACGTGTGCTTCCCCCCGATAATGTAATCCGGATTCGATAAACCATTTTATTAGCAACGGAAAAACACCACGTGCGGTGAGCACGGTATTAATTAGTAAGAATAAAAACACTTACGTACGTTTCCTATTAAATCCTCCAAAAAATATCGCAGAATAACTTGATAAGAATCATATCTAGAAGTTGGTGTCGTTGTAATATCAATGTACAACAAGGAGTGAACGTTGAACAATGTCATTACGATAAAACTTTGCCATAGCGAAGGCAAGTGCCCCCTTATTTTATTATGTTGGGGTATACAGAATACGCAGAGACAACTGTCCCTAATTTCAAAAGCGCTCAGCGGCACCGAACAAAGGAATATACAATGGATATGTTATACTCTCTTCCCCGGGTTTCCTACTCGGCTCGTCGTTGGGACTCATGTTGTAGCTGGACGCGAAGACGTCCACCTCTCCGCCACTTCGTAGTAACATACAATAATTGTGTATGTGTGTCGGCGATCGCCATGAAGGTGGAAGAATTGGATTTTCTGCGGTTACGTAGACGTTGAACCGTATCGAGGGGAGTGTGACGGGCGTCGGTTAACGACAGCAGCTCGCCACGATGGAGTCTGAGGACAGTTTTCTCGATTGGGGTTTTGAATTCGGTATTTATATGTGATTTCCACAGCTAACTTTGATGTATGAAACAAAATATCGTTTTAGCTTCATTGGAAATCTTCCGTGGGTTTTTATTGGACTGACGTGGCCTAAATAATTATATAAATCCAAGATGAATAATATATGTACTATAAAAATCGATGGAGCGTACTGTCCAATAAATATTTAATCTTGTCGCCGACTTGCACTCGTAATTTTTGAAAACCGTCCGTTCAAGAACTCGTTAATTATATCGGATGTGCGAGACTAGGTTGAAGTGGTCCCTTTTAAATCGACGGACTGGTCCCACGTGGGAACAAGAGACCAGCTGCCTGTCGGAGCATTTTACAAATTATCCTCGTTGCGTAATTCATGATGCTTTTAATAATTAATCCGGAATCGATCCCGCGGGCGGTTGCGTGCGTTACCGCATTAACCCCTTGAATAATTTTTATCGATAGGTTAAATTTCTTACGCCGCTGACCTTGACGCATATTCTTTTAATATTCTCGCGCGTTCAATCAAAACAACATATTTTTTACAACATGATCGTATGTATAATCACAGTATTAATAATTTAGCTGGAAAGATAAATTTGTACTTATCGTAAGTAAATAGTTATCGAACCATCACACGCAATCGTCCACGTCAGCCATAAAAAAATATATCGATAGATATGAAGATACAGCGATCACTTGTGCGATTTAAATAAAAGACACGGTCGCTATTCGCCCCGATCGATCAAGGTCATTGAGCATTCGGAATTGCATTTTCTGTATCGTTGTCAAGAGCCAAGAGGTGAAAAAATAAATGCACGCTAATCCATTTTGTCAATATCTTCACTTTAAGGGTCAGTCGCCTGTCAGCTGTGCACCTGTCGATTTATTTATAATTAAGTGTGTTTATCTGGTATTTTTAATCTACGATTTTAAATGATGACCAGTGTACTTATATAAATTTCTCATTTTAAATTTTGCTACATTTCTAGTTGAAAGTAAATTTTGTTAAAATCCCAGTTTGAATTGTAAATTTTGTTAAATTCTCAGTTCAAACTGCAAGCTATATTAAATTCTCAGTTCAAAATTAAATTTTGCCAAATTTCAATTTGAAATTGCAAATTTTGTTAAATTCGAGGGTCAAGTTGTAATTTTAATTAAATTCACAGTTACAACTATAAATTTTGTTAACTTCTCAACTCGAGCCGTAAATTCTCAGTTCAAAATTAAATTTTCAACTATAAATTAAATTAAATCATCAGTTTAAACAGTAAATTCTAATTTTTCGGGAGAAACTATATAAATTTCTTATTTTAAATTTTGCAAAATTTCTAGTTGAAAGTAAATTTTGTTAAAATCCCAGTTTGAATTGTAAATTTTGTTAAATTCTCAGTTCAAACTGCAAACTATATTAAATTCTCAGTTCAAAATTAAATTTTGGCAAATTTCAATTTGAAATTGCAAATTTTGTTAAATTCGAGGGTCAAGTTGTAATTTTAATTAAATTCACAGTTACAACCATACATTTTGTTAACTTCTCAATTCGAGCCGTAAATTCTCAGTTCAAAATTAAATTTTCAACTATAAATTAAATTATATCCTCAGTTTAAACAGTAAATTCTATTTTTTCAGGAGAAACTATATAAATTTCTCATTTTAAATTTTGCTAAATTTCTAGTTGAGAGTAAATTTTGTGAAAATCCCAGTTAGAATTGTAAATTTTGTTAAATTCTCAGTTCAAACTGCAAGCTATATTAAATTCTCTGTTCAAAATAAAATTTTGCTAAATTTCAATTTGAAATTGCAAATTTTGTTAAGTTCGAGGGTTAAGTTGGAATTTTAATTAAATTCACATTTATAACCATAAATTTTGTTAACTTCTCAATTCGAGGCGTAAATTCTCAGTTCAAAATTAAATATTCAACTATAAATTAAATTAAATCATCAGTTTAAACAGTAAATTCTAATTTTTCAGGAGAAACTATATAAATTTCTAATTTTAAATTTTGCTAAATTTCTAGTTGAAAGTAAATTTTGTGAAAATCCCAGTTTGAATTGTAAATTTTGTTAAATTCTCAGTTCAAACTGCAAACTATATTAAATTCTCAGTTCAAAATAAAATTTTGCTAAATTTCAATTTGAAATTGCAAATTTTGTTAAGTTCGAGGGTTAAGTTGGAATTTTAATTAAATTCACAGTTACAACCATAAATTTTGTTAACTTCTCAATTCGAGGCATAAATTCTCAGTTCAAAATTAAATTTTCAACTATAAATTAAATTAAATCCTCAGTTTAAACAGTAAATTCTAATTTTTCAGGAGAAACTATATAAATTTCTCATTTTAAATTTTGCTAAATTTCTAGTTGAAATCAAATTTTGTTAAAATCCCAGTTTCAGTTGTAAATTTTGTTAAATTCTCAGTTCAAACTGCAAGCTATATTAAATTCTCAGTTCAAAATTAAATTTTGCTAAATTTCAATTTGAAATTGCAAATTTTGTTAAGTTCGAGGGTTAAGTTGGAATTTTAATTAAATTCACAGTTACAACCATAAATTTTGTTAACTTCTCAATTCGAGCCGTAAATTCTCAGTTCAAAATTAAATTTTCAACTATAAATTAAATTATATCCTCAGTTTAAACAGTAAATTCTAATTTTTCAGGAGAAACTATATAAATTTCTCATTTTAAATTTTGCTAAATTTCTAGTTGAAAGCAAATTTTGTTAAAATCCCAGTTTGAATTGTAAATTTTGTTAAATTCTCAGTTCAAACTGCAAACTATATTAAATTCTCAGGTCAAAATTAAATTTTGCCAAATTTCAATTTGAAATTGCAAATTTTGTTAAGTTCGAGGGTTAAGTTGGAATTTTAATTAAATTCACAGTTATAACCATAAATTTTGTTAACTTCTCAATTCGAGGCGTAAATTCTCAGTTCAAAATTAAATTTTCAACTATAAATTAAATTATATCCTCAGTTTAAACAGTAAATTCTAATTTTTCAGGAGAAACTATATAAATTTCTCATTTTAAATTTTGCTAAATTTCTAGTTGAAAGCAAATTTTGTTAAAATCCCAGTTTGAATTGTAAATTTTGTTAAATTCTCAGTTCAAACTGCAAACTATATTAAATTCTCAGGTCAAAATTAAATTTTGCCAAATTTCAATTTGAAATTGCAAATTTTGTTAAGTTCGAGGGTTAAGTTGGAATTTTAATTAAATTCACAGTTATAACCATAAATTTTGTTAACTTCTCAATTCGAGGCGTAAATTCTCAGTTCATAATTAAATTTTCAACTATAAATTAAATTATATCCTCAGTTTAAACAGTAAATTCTAATTTTTCAGGAGAAACTATATAAATTTCTCATTTTAAATTTTGCTAAATTTCTAGTTGAAAGTAAATTTTGTTAAAATCCCAGTTTGAATTAAATTTTGTTAAATTCTCAGTTCAAACTGCAAGCTATATTAAATTCTTAGTTCAAAATAAAATTTTGCTAAATTTCAATTTGAAATTGCAAATTTTGTTAAGTTCGAGGGTCAAGTTGTAATTTTAATTAAATTCACAGTTACAACCATAAATTTTGTTAACTTCTCAATTCGAGGCGTAAATTCTCAGTTCAATTAAATTATCAACTATAAATTGAATTAAATCCTCAGTTTAAACAGTAAATTCTAATTTTTCAGGAGAAACTATATAAATTTCTCATTTTAAATTTTGCTAAATTTCTAGTTGAAAGCAAATTTTGTTAAAATCCCAGTTTGAATTGTAAATTTTGTTAAATTCTCAGTTCAAACTGCAAACTATATTAAATTCTCAGGTCAAAATTAAATTTTGCCAAATTTCAATTTGAAATTGCAAATTTTGTTAAGTTCGAGGGTCAAGTTGTAATTTTAATTAAATTCACAGTTACAACCATAAATTTTGTTAACTTCTCAATTCGAGCCGTAAATTCTCAGTTCAAAATTAAATTTTCAATTATAAATTAAATTATATCCTCAGTTTAAACAGTAAATTCTAATTTTTCAGGAGAAACTATATAAATTTCTCATTTTAAATTTTGCTAAATTTCTAGTTGAAAGTAAATTTTGTTAAAATCCCAGTTTGAATTAAATTTTGTTAAATTCTCAGTTCAAACTGCAAGCTATATTAAATTCTCAGTTCAAAATAAAATTTTGCTAAATTTCAATTTGAAATTGCAAATTTTGTTAAGTTCGAGGGTCAAGTTGTAATTTTAATTAAATTGACAGTTACAACCATAAATTTTGTTAACTTCTCAATTCGAGGCGAAAATTCTCAGTTCAATTAAATTATCAACTATAAATTGAATTAAATCCTCAGTTTAAACAGTAAATTCTAATTTTTCAGGAGAAACTATATAAATTTCTCATTTTAAATTTTGCTAAATTTCTAGTTGAAAGCAAATTTTGTTAAAATCCCAGTTTGAATTGTAAATTTTGTTAAATTCTCAGTTCAAACTGCAAACTATATTAAATTCTCAGTTCAAAATTAAATTTTGCCAAATTTCAATTTGAAATTGCAAATTTTGTTAAGTTCGAGGGTTAAGTTGGAATTTTAATTAAATTCACAGTTATAACCATAAATTTTGTTAACTTCTCAATTCGAGCCGTAAATTCTCAGTTCAAAATTAAATATTCAACTATAAATTAAATTAAATCATCAGTTTAAAGAGTAAATTCTAATTTTTCAGGAGAAACTATATAAATTTCTTATTTTAAATTTTGCTAAATTTCTAGTTGAAAGTAAATTTTGTTAAAATCCCAGTTTGAATTGTAAATTTTGTTAAATTCTCAGTTCAAACTGCAAACTATATTAAATTCTCAGTTCAAAATTAAATTTTGCCAAATTTCAATTTGAAATTGCAAATTTTGTTAAGTTCGAGGGTTAAGTTGGAATTTTAATTAAATTCACAGTTATAACCATAAATTTTGTTAACTTCTCAATTCGAGGCGTAAATTCTCAGTTCAAAATTAAATTTTCAACTATAAATTAAATTATATCCTCAGTTTAAACAGTAAATTCTAATTTTTCAGGAGAAACTATATAAATTTCTCATTTTAAATTTTGCTAAATTTCTAGTTGAAAGCAAATTTTGTTAAAATCCCAGTTTGAATTGTAAATTTTGTTAAATTCTCAGTTCAAACTGCAAACTATATTAAATTCTCAGGTCAAAATTAAATTTTGCCAAATTTCAATTTGAAATTGCAAATTTTGTTAAGTTCGAGGGTCAAGTTGTAATTTTAATTAAATTCACAGTTACAACCATAAATTTTGTTAACTTCTCAATTCGAGCCGTAAATTCTCAGTTCAAAATTAAATTTTCAATTATAAATTAAATTATATCCTCAGTTTAAACAGTAAATTCTAATTTTTCAGGAGAAACTATATAAATTTCTCATTTTAAATTTTGCTAAATTTCTAGTTGAAAGTAAATTTTGTTAAAATCCCAGTTTGAATTAAATTTTGTTAAATTCTCAGTTCAAACTGCAAGCTATATTAAATTCTCAGTTCAAAATAAAATTTTGCTAAATTTCAATTTGAAATTGCAAATTTTGTTAAGTTCGAGGGTTAAGTTGGAATTTTAATTAAATTCACAGTTACAACCATAAATTTTGTTAACTTCTCAATTCGAGCCGTAAATTCTCAGTTCAAAATTAAATTTTCAACTATAAATTAAATTATATCCTCAGTTTAAACAGTAAATTCTAATTTTTCAGGAGAAACTATATAAATTTCTCATTTTAAATTTTGCTAAATTTCTAGTTGAAATCAAATTTTGTTAAAATCCCAGTTTCAGTTGTAAATTTTGTTAAATTCTCAGTTCAAACTGCAAGCTATATTAAATTCTCAGTTCAAAATTAAATTTTGCTAAATTTCAATTTGAAATTGCAAATTTTGTTAAGTTCGAGGGTTAAGTTGGAATTTTAATTAAATTCACAGTTACAACCATAAATTTTGTTAACTTCTCAATTCGAGCCGTAAATTCTCAGTTCAAAATTAAATTTTCAACTATAAATTAAATTATATCCTCAGTTTAAACAGTAAATTCTAATTTTTCAGGAGAAACTATATAAATTTCTCATTTTAAATTTTGCTAAATTTCTAGTTGAAAGCAAATTTTGTTAAAATCCCAGTTTGAATTGTAAATTTTGTTAAATTCTCAGTTCAAACTGCAAACTATATTAAATTCTCAGGTCAAAATTAAATTTTGCCAAATTTCAATTTGAAATTGCAAATTTTGTTAAGTTCGAGGGTTAAGTTGGAATTTTAATTAAATTCACAGTTATAACCATAAATTTTGTTAACTTCTCAATTCGAGGCGTAAATTCTCAGTTCAAAATTAAATTTTCAACTATAAATTAAATTATATCCTCAGTTTAAACAGTAAATTCTAATTTTTCAGGAGAAACTATATAAATTTCTCATTTTAAATTTTGCTAAATTTCTAGTTGAAAGCAAATTTTGTTAAAATCCCAGTTTGAATTGTAAATTTTGTTAAATTCTCAGTTCAAACTGCAAACTATATTAAATTCTCAGGTCAAAATTAAATTTTGCCAAATTTCAATTTGAAATTGCAAATTTTGTTAAGTTCGAGGGTTAAGTTGGAATTTTAATTAAATTCACAGTTATAACCATAAATTTTGTTAACTTCTCAATTCGAGGCGTAAATTCTCAGTTCATAATTAAATTTTCAACTATAAATTAAATTATATCCTCAGTTTAAACAGTAAATTCTAATTTTTCAGGAGAAACTATATAAATTTCTCATTTTAAATTTTGCTAAATTTCTAGTTGAAAGTAAATTTTGTTAAAATCCCAGTTTGAATTAAATTTTGTTAAATTCTCAGTTCAAACTGCAAGCTATATTAAATTCTTAGTTCAAAATAAAATTTTGCTAAATTTCAATTTGAAATTGCAAATTTTGTTAAGTTCGAGGGTCAAGTTGTAATTTTAATTAAATTCACAGTTACAACCATAAATTTTGTTAACTTCTCAATTCGAGGCGTAAATTCTCAGTTCAATTAAATTATCAACTATAAATTGAATTAAATCCTCAGTTTAAACAGTAAATTCTAATTTTTCAGGAGAAACTATATAAATTTCTCATTTTAAATTTTGCTAAATTTCTAGTTGAAAGCAAATTTTGTTAAAATCCCAGTTTGAATTGTAAATTTTGTTAAATTCTCAGTTCAAACTGCAAACTATATTAAATTCTCAGGTCAAAATTAAATTTTGCCAAATTTCAATTTGAAATTGCAAATTTTGTTAAGTTCGAGGGTCAAGTTGTAATTTTAATTAAATTCACAGTTACAACCATAAATTTTGTTAACTTCTCAATTCGAGCCGTAAATTCTCAGTTCAAAATTAAATTTTCAATTATAAATTAAATTATATCCTCAGTTTAAACAGTAAATTCTAATTTTTCAGGAGAAACTATATAAATTTCTCATTTTAAATTTTGCTAAATTTCTAGTTGAAAGTAAATTTTGTTAAAATCCCAGTTTGAATTAAATTTTGTTAAATTCTCAGTTCAAACTGCAAGCTATATTAAATTCTCAGTTCAAAATAAAATTTTGCTAAATTTCAATTTGAAATTGCAAATTTTGTTAAGTTCGAGGGTCAAGTTGTAATTTTAATTAAATTGACAGTTACAACCATAAATTTTGTTAACTTCTCAATTCGAGGCGAAAATTCTCAGTTCAATTAAATTATCAACTATAAATTGAATTAAATCCTCAGTTTAAACAGTAAATTCTAATTTTTCAGGAGAAACTATATAAATTTCTCATTTTAAATTTTGCTAAATTTCTAGTTGAAAGCAAATTTTGTTAAAATCCCAGTTTGAATTGTAAATTTTGTTAAATTCTCAGTTCAAACTGCAAACTATATTAAATTCTCAGTTCAAAATTAAATTTTGCCAAATTTCAATTTGAAATTGCAAATTTTGTTAAGTTCGAGGGTTAAGTTGGAATTTTAATTAAATTCACAGTTATAACCATAAATTTTGTTAACTTCTCAATTCGAGCCGTAAATTCTCAGTTCAAAATTAAATATTCAACTATAAATTAAATTAAATCATCAGTTTAAAGAGTAAATTCTAATTTTTCAGGAGAAACTATATAAATTTCTTATTTTAAATTTTGCTAAATTTCTAGTTGAAAGTAAATTTTGTTAAAATCCCAGTTTGAATTGTAAATTTTGTTAAATTCTCAGTTCAAACTGCAAACTATATTAAATTCTCAGTTCAAAATTAAATTTTGCCAAATTTCAATTTGAAATTGCAAATTTTGTTAAGTTCGAGGGTTAAGTTGGAATTTTAATTAAATTCACAGTTATAACCATAAATTTTGTTAACTTCTCAATTCGAGGCGTAAATTCTCAGTTCAAAATTAAATTTTCAACTATAAATTAAATTATATCCTCAGTTTAAACAGTAAATTCTAATTTTTCAGGAGAAACTATATAAATTTCTCATTTTAAATTTTGCTAAATTTCTAGTTGAAAGCAAATTTTGTTAAAATCCCAGTTTGAATTGTAAATTTTGTTAAATTCTCAGTTCAAACTGCAAACTATATTAAATTCTCAGGTCAAAATTAAATTTTGCCAAATTTCAATTTGAAATTGCAAATTTTGTTAAGTTCGAGGGTTAAGTTGGAATTTTAATTAAATTCACAGTTATAACCATAAATTTTGTTAACTTCTCAATTCGAGGCGTAAATTCTCAGTTCAAAATTAAATTTTCAACTATAAATTAAATTATATCCTCAGTTTAAACAGTAAATTCTAATTTTTCAGGAGAAACTATATAAATTTCTCATTTTAAATTTTGCTAAATTTCTAGTTGAAAGTAAATTTTGTTAAAATCCCAGTTTGAATTAAATTTTGTTAAATTCTCAGTTCAAACTGCAAGCTATATTAAATTCTCAGTTCAAAATAAAATTTTGCTAAATTTCAATTTGAAATTGCAAATTTTGTTAAGTTCGAGGGTCAAGTTGTAATTTTAATTAAATTGACAGTTACAACCATAAATTTTGTTAACTTCTCAATTCGAGGCGAAAATTCTCAGTTCAATTAAATTATCAACTATAAATTGAATTAAATCCTCAGTTTAAACAGTAAATTCTAATTTTTCAGGAGAAACTATATAAATTTCTCATTTTAAATTTTGCTAAATTTCTAGTTGAAAGCAAATTTTGTTAAAATCCCAGTTTGAATTGTAAATTTTGTTAAATTCTCAGTTCAAACTGCAAACTATATTAAATTCTCAGTTCAAAATTAAATTTTGCCAAATTTCAATTTGAAATTGCAAATTTTGTTAAGTTCGAGGGTTAAGTTGGAATTTTAATTAAATTCACAGTTATAACCATAAATTTTGTTAACTTCTCAATTCGAGCCGTAAATTCTCAGTTCAAAATTAAATATTCAACTATAAATTAAATTAAATCATCAGTTTAAAGAGTAAATTCTAATTTTTCAGGAGAAACTATATAAATTTCTTATTTTAAATTTTGCTAAATTTCTAGTTGAAAGTAAATTTTGTTAAAATCCCAGTTTGAATTGTAAATTTTGTTAAATTCTCAGTTCAAACTGCAAACTATATTAAATTCTCAGTTCAAAATTAAATTTTGCCAAATTTCAATTTGAAATTGCAAATTTTGTTCGAGGGTTAAGTTGGAATTTTAATTAAATTCACAGTTATAACCATGTTAACTTCTCAATTAATACCATAAGAGGTATCGTTGTATTGTGTTAAAACCCAGCGACGAAATTGACATGCAAATACTAATCGCAAATATTAAGCAAACAAGACGTGGGACAGGCCACTTGTGCGTGCGATATGATCCAACTTTTGGATCAATATGGCGGGTGTGATAGTAATTCCGACCTTGACTCTTTGCCATTTTTTTGGTGATAATGTTCACGCTCGACGATATTGATTTGGCAGAATTGCGTTTTTCGGACAATATTATGTTGTAAGTGTGGGTGGGTGTTGTAGGATAATATAGCGGTGTGTCGGGTTTGTTCTATTAGTATGTTTTAAACCATAAGAAAACACCATAAATCGTGTTTGATACATTATGAACGCAGAGTGAGTAGCATTTAAATATAGTAATCCATGCAAACGAATTTTATTGCTTTTTAGAGTTAGGGACGAAATGCCTGGTTGTGCAGCAGTAAATTGCGGTACCTCTGCAAAAAGGCCATACTTTGAACTTTGATATCTACTAAGCTATTTACGATAGCTCTCTCAGATTTGGGTTGCTAGTAGACGAAATGTTGGTCGAGGGCGTGAGGAAGCAAAATTTAAAATAGGTTGATCGCTTGGGTAGTAAAAATAAATAAAACGATTGTGAAAATTAGGCCAATTTTAACATTTAATGCAGCAAATATTAGTCACGCAATTGTCATAGATGCTTGCTCATGCCCTAAACCAAGTCTTTAAGTATGCGCTATAAAAATTACTGCAAAAAATATTTAACGGTTTTGTTGTTACGATCGTTTAAAATAAGCCTTACAAATCTGAAAATTTTTTTTTTTTACAAAACAGTTGAATTTTAAAACCAACAAAAATTTGTGACATTTTTTTATTTTCCTGCCCACCATCGATAAGAAAGTTACGTACTGGCGCCAGCAGATATTTTTGGGCTTCTCAGAACGTTTGTTTTCGATTTTATCCTTATCGGACTATTTCGGGAACCACCAAGTCACGTCTAGCGAGAATTTGACGATCTAATATTGAGCAATCTTTATCTCTGTAGATCTGTTGACAAAAGGATAAAGGATAGCTCATTACACTTGAAATAATTCTTATTATCGGTTTTAATACTTATCTTTTTTTTTTCAGGTAGGTAAATACGCTGTTCTCTGCTCTCATGTGCTGATCCGAGTAAGTTAAAAATGTCAATTTTCTATTCGGTAGTCATAGATTGATCGATTCCGATTGTGTTTGGGTATCTAGGATATAACCGGCATTACAAAGATTGATTGATTTCTGTTTGTGTTCGAATATCCGAGAAACCATTAAAGTTTAATGAAGGGATTACTTATTTAAAAACGGAATTTAAGTGCGTGTGTGTCGTAATTTTAGACGCGAATTTGTTTGATATTTTGATAGTTTTCGATTGAAGCAGTTTTATATGTACTGCATCCAAGTATGTGGGCCATAAGCTAATATTTTCTCGAAGTGTGTCAAATTGTTTCATATTTTACTATAAATATCAACAGTGCATTGACTCGTATGACAGAACAAAATGCTCCTAAAAATGGAAAGGATATTCGGTTACAAAAATATATACCTAAGAGAAGGGGTAGATCAGATTTTAGAGATTTACGAACTATTTATAAATAGTTGAAAATTCGCTAGATTTAACAACCCAGCCGATGATATACGAAAAATGTTATAAATACCACTAAAAATTAGAAGATATTAAATTTTAGAGGTAGATAACTCTTGAAAGTAGCCAAGGTATGTCTCGTACGACAGCTTAAGATCGACTATAATATTAAGGATAGATTTTTCTGAAAAATTATCAATACCCCTAAACCTGAGAAAATATTAAATTTTAGAGGTAGATAACTCTTAAAAGTAGCCAAGGTATGTCTCGTACGACAGCTTAAGACCGACTATAATATTTAGGATAGATTTTTCTGAAAAATTATAAATACCCCTAAAAATGAGAAGATATTAAATTTTAGAGGTAGATAACTCTTAAAAGTAGACAAGATATGTCTCGTACGACAGCTTAAGATCGACTATAATATTTAGGATAGATTTTTCTGAAAAATTATAAATACCCCTAAAAATGAGAAGATATTAAATTTTAGAGGTAGATAACTCTTAAAAGTAACCAAGGTATGTCTCGTACGACAGCTTAAGATCGACTATAATATTTAGGATAGATTTTTCTGAAAAATTATAAATACCCCTAAAAATGAGAAGATATTACATTTTAGAGGTATTCCTGAAGAGGGGTTGGAACCTTTGGTGTAGAACTTACACTTGGAGTAGTTTTCCACACACACCAAAACACTTTTGCACACACTCGACGCGCGTTTCGCCAACCAAGTTGGCATCATCGGGAGATGATTAAAACTTTAATCATCTCCCGATGATGCCAACTTGGTTGGCGAAACGCGCATCGAGTGTGTGCAAAAGTGTTTTGGTGTGTGTGGAAAACTACTCCAAGTGTAAATTTTAGAGGTAGATAACTCTTAAAAGTAGCCAAGGTATGTCTCGTACGACAGCTTAAGATCGACTATAATATTTAGGATAGATTTTTCTGAAAAATTATAAATACCCCTAAAAATGAGAAGATATTAAATTTTAGAGGTAGATAACTCTTAAAAGTAGCCAAGGTATGTCTCGTACGACAGCTTAAGATCGACTATAATATTTAGGATAGATTTTTCTGAAAAATTTTAAATACCCCTAAAAATGAGAAGATGTTAAATTTTAGAGGTAGATAACTCTTAAAAGTAACCAAGGTATGTCTCGTACGACAGCTTAAGATCGACTATAATATTTAGGATAGATTTTTCGGAAAAATTTTAAATACCCCTAAAAATGAGAAGATATTAAATTTTAGAGGTAGATAACTCTTAAAAGTAGCCAAGGTATGTCTCGTACGACAGCTTAAGATCGACTATAATATTTAGGATAGATTTTTCAGAGCAATTACCAAACAACAGTACCTCTAAAAGAAGAGAGTTGAAATTTTAGAGGAAGATATCTAGTTGAGAATTAATACTACGTAAGACTATTCTACGTTGATTTTATATTCTCGGTCAAAGGTTTTTCCACAAAATTGTAACAAAATGTAAAGGATATTACAAGAAGAAAGTAGCTCTAAAACAAAGATAAGAGGGAGATCAAATTCTAAAGGTTTACAAACTATTTATACATAGTTGGATCGAATTAACAACGCGGCAAATGATGGCGCGAAAAAAAATTACCCCTAAAAATGAGACGTAAAAATATCAAATTTTAGAGGTAGATAAGTCATTTATAAGTAGCCAAGATATGCCTTCTATTACAGCTTAAAATCGACTCTGTTCGGGATCAATAGGAATTACCAAATAACAGTACCCCTCAAAGAAGACAGGGCTGAAATTTTAGAGGAAGATAAACCATTTATAATAGTTAAGAATTAATACTACGCATGAATATTTTAGGTCGATTTTATGTTGTCAAAGATTTTTCCGAATAAAATACTTTTACAAACGGGAAGGATATTTAGTTACAAGAAGAAGGCATCTCTAAAAAGAAAGAGAAGGGGAGATCAAATTTTAGAGATTTGCAAATTATTTATAAATGGTTTAACATTGGTTAAATCGATTTAACAACCCGGCCAATGGTACGATAAAATTATAAATACCTCTAAAAATGAGAAGAAAATATATCAAATTTTAGAGGTAGATAATTATTCATTTATAAGTAGCCAGGATATGCCTTATATGACAGCTTAAAATCGACTCTATGTTCAGGATCAATAGGAATTACCAAATAACACTACCTCTAAAAGAAGATAGAGCAGAAATTTTAAAGAATTAAGAATTAATACTACGCATGAAGATTTTTCCGAATAAAATAAAAATACTTTTACAAATGGGAAGGATATTCAGTTGCAGGAAGAAGGTATCTCTAAAAAGAAAGAAAAGGGAGATCAAATTTTAGAGATTTACAAACTATTTGTAAATAGTTGAAAATTCGTTAAATCGATTTAACAACCCTGCCAATGGTACGTTACAAGAATATACCTTTAAAATGAGAAGAAAAGATATAAAATTTTAGAGGTAGATACTTATTCATTTATAAGTAGCCAAGGTATGTCTTATATGGCAGCTTAAAATCGACTCTATTATATTCTGTCACAAAATTTTTCCAAATAAAATGCTTTTACAAATGGGAAGAATATTCAGTTACAAGAAGAAGGTATCTCCTCGGATTATCCGCATTTTTAAATTATAAATTTAAGATAATTTAAATGAAAAATATTTGAATTCTAGTAAAAGATATAAATTTAAATTCTAGTAAAAATTTAGAAATTTTAAATTCTAGTAAAAATGTAAAAAATTTGAATTCTAGTAAAAATGTAAAAAATTTGAATTTTAATAAAAATATTAAAAATTTAAATTCTAGTAAAAATGTCGAAAATTTAAATTCTAGCAAAAATGACCACGTGACACCTTGACCTTTGACCAGTGCATGTACTATGGCTTTGGGATTGTCTTTTATAAAAACCACTATTCTCGTTTAAAATTTGAATTTTTAAAATAGTGAGCGCTCAAACGACAGAAACGAATGGCGTAAAAATTTAAAAGTCAAATTGATTCGCTTCCTGTCAACCTCAGATAATGAAATTACGGCGCCGGACGCGAGAAAACCTGAAATACAAAATCGATGACCGCATCAACAGAAGCATTGAAATTATTTGTAAATATGTAAATTTAACTTTATTAGTGGGAGTCATTGCTATGAAGTTGTGAAGGCATTACCAAGGCGTGATTTACGTCTCTATAAAATATAATATAAAAAAATCTGACGTTTTGAATGTTTCTCAGCCAAATTTAATAACCATTTATTGAAAGCTTGAAAGCTGTTGTTAATGTAGTCTAAAGTCGTAATCTACCTGGAAACATAACAGCCAAAACAGCTTTCTAGGAGATTTATTTAAATTCTCAAGAGACTCTACGCTGTAGGAACTCACCGACACCGACGTTGGAATTTCTAGTAGTAGTAGAGTTGGATGATTTTTTTAAATCGCAGTACAGACACTCGAAAATATATAACATTCCAGGCATGTCGATCGCAACCAGCCGATGCGCGGCTATCCCCGACCTTCCTGTAACGATGCTGCGGATATAAATTCAAAAGTAACTGACTTATATAAATAAATCTTATATAAACAACATTACATAAACCACTCGGCTTTTTTAATTCGTAATTAGTGTATACACAGGCCGCTGAAAAGGGCAATTAATGGGAGCTCTAAACAATGGAAGCGTTTTTACATTCAACGTGGACATGACCTTTTCGAATCTATGCGAGAATATGCATATGAGCCCGCCGGTACACACAGCCGGAATACAAACGACCAAGAAAACGTTGAAATGAAACGTTCGCATTCAAGAAATGTCACACGGAACAGTTCGCGTAACCGTATTAAGACCTAAATCGACCGCATTAGTATAATTCAGTTGGGGGTTCTGATAGTTTCTTTGAAACAAGGGACCTCCTGAAAGCACGAAAATGCGATTTTATAAAACTTAAATAAAAAAAATAAAAAAAAAAGAGATGATGATTTTGTATCCAATTATTGACTGGAGCGCCAATAAAACCAACGCCGGCATGATGAAGCCGAGATACTCCGCAAGCCAGAATTAATTGAGGTTAACTAGCAATTTCCATTTGCTGCTTGCGTTCAGGGGCAATAATAAATTTTCTTGTAACGCCGGCCCTCCATCGCTTCGGCGCTTACGCGATTAAAAACGTGTTCTGTGCCTATTTCATAAACTAATTCGACTCGAGTACAAATAAGCTTTAAAGCTTTTGTAAGTGAAGCATTATTTATTCGCCAGGAACATAATTAATGCGTGTACGGGGTGTCCCAAATTGGCGGAAAATCACCAGCTTTTGTCCTACCCGAAAATAACTCTATCGGTTTAGAGGTACCTTATTTAGTTATTCCTCAAAAAATCTATTGACTGTATAGCATCGATCTAAAGCTGTCGTACGAGATCTACCTTAGATTTATAAATCACTTATCTACCTCTAAAATTTAATATCTTCTCATTTTTAGGGGTATTTATCATTTTGTATCGAACCATTGCATCGGCCAGGTTGTTAAATCGATCCAACGAATTTTCAACTATTTATAAATAGTTTGTAAATCTCTAAAATAATCTCCCTCTTCTTTTTCTTTTCAGAGATACTCTCTTCTTGTAAATGAATATCCTTCCTATTTTTAGGATGTTTTTATATTTTTTCGGAAGAGCCTTTGACCAATAATATAAAATCGATCTAGAATAGTTTTACGTAGTGTTAATTCTTACCTAGTTATAAATGGATTATCTTCCTCTAAAATTTCAGTTCAGTTTCAATTTAGAGGTACCTTATTTGGTAATTGCTCAGAAAACCTATTGACCCTAAATATAGAGTCGATCTTAAGCTTAAACTAACTAAATCTCTAAAATTTGATCTCCCTTATCTTTCTTTTTAGAGATATCTTCTTCTTGTCACTAAATATACTTCCCATATGTAAAAGTATGTATTTTATTCGGAATAATCTTTGACAGAGAATATAAAATCGATGTAAAATATTCATGCGTAGGATTCCTAATTAACTAGTTATAAATAGTTTATCTTCCTCTAAAATTTCAGCTCCATCTTCTTTTAGAGGTACCTTATTTGGTAACTGCTCAGAAAAACCTATTGATCCTGATTATAGAGTCGATTAAGCTGTCATCCTTGGCGACATATAAATGAGTTATCTACCTCTAAAATTTAATATCTTTAATTCACATTTTTAGGGATGCTTGTAATTTTCCATCGTTCCATGCATAAATAGGTCGGGTTGTTAAATCGATCCAACGAATTTTCAACTAATTACAAATATTTTGAAAATCTCTAAAATTTGATCTCCCTTCTCTTTCTTTTTAGAGACACCTCTTTCTTGTAACTGAATATCTTTCCCGTTTGTAAAAGTATTTTATTCGAACAAATCTTAGACAGAGAACATAAAATCGACCTAAAATATTCATGCGTAGTATTAATTCTTATCTAGTTATAAATGGTTTATCTTCCTCTAAACTATCAGCTCCATCTTCTTTTAGAGGTACCTTATTTGGTAACTGCTCATTGATCCCGAATATAGAGCCGATTTTAAGCTGTCATATAAGACATACCTTGGCTACTTATAAATGACTTATCTACCTCTAAAATTTAATATCTTCTTTTTATTTTTAGGGGTATTTATTTTGTATCGTATTATTGGCCGGGTTGTTAAATCGATCTAACGAATTTTAAACTATTTATAAATAATTTGTAAATCTCTAAAATTTGATCTCCCTTTTCTTTCTTTTTAGAGATACCCTCGTAAAAATGTAAAAATTTAAATTCTAGTAAAAATTACCACTTGACCTTTGACCTATGACGTCATCGAAATTTAAATTCTAGTAAAAATGTCCGCATGACCTTGACCTTTGACCTATGACGTAAATTCTAATAAAAACGTTTAAATTTAAAAATTAGTAAAAATGTAAAAAATTTAAATTCCAGGAAAAATGTCAAAAAGACGATTGTGTTGAATGTACTCACCACTGATACCTTCTAGAATAAACCAGGTGCTCTCCAGATGATCCCACATTCCACAATCCTCTTGTTTTCTTTGTTACGGTGCCACCAGCGCCATCTCTTGGACGCCTGCCGAACAATCACACTTAGGGGCCTACTATGAAAGGGTTTGCTACAGACCCCTGTAAAGCGGGTGTAAATACATCGCAATACGTATTGTATTGTCTACAATTCGCCGTTCTTTGCGCAACGAGTAAGTAATAGAAAAATAAACGAAATTTAACGCGCGCCACGAATCGGGACGCCTCTGAGAGTTGGCGAAATTTATTACAATTTATTACTCCATACCTAAAAGATAAACCATCGGATGTGTTTCACTGATAAACAAAACAAACCATATTTCACGATTGTTGTTTGTTTATGTTTCATAACTTTAAAATATACTTTTCCTATAATGGAATATTAATCGCTTAAACCTTATACGTTATCGATTAATGACGAGGCTCATTTAAATAGGATAAAACAAACATTTTTTCGACATTTGTTTATTGATAGAATCAACAGAGATCACTCGGGCCGGCCATAAAACTTATTGAATGCCAACAGGCGCCTATTCAGTAAGTTCCAGTGTGGAATAAGAATTCGATAAAAAACATCCGAAAGTATAGAATAGTTTCACACTTTTACAGTCCCATACTGAAATATTATCATTTAAGTAACGCTCCCTCATCCGAATACATTAGGCGAGTTATTTAATTAATAACATTTACATATTTTCTCGCCGACTTCGTCCCATGCTTAACATTCACCGCACGTCGTACGTCGCAACTCGTAACACATCTAACTACCATCTAGTTCAGATCGAGACGAATGTGAAAAACGTAATAGGTGTCCTGCCTCATTCAGAACTTGATCCATCACCACACGCAGACACAACTCGAACGAGAAGTGGCAGAAGTGCCCTTCGGATCCCCTTGATCCCCAACTTCCGAAGGGGGTAATCCCGATTTCTGGCAGCGCGGATTTAATCTTGACCTACATTCCAGGTCGCCGGATGGATGGATGGACGCGGCAACGTCGCCCTACCGGCCCGCGCCATTCACTCGCACGATCCCGCGATTCAATGTTGCCAAAGGAGATTAATTTAAATTGATGCAGCAACGCGGCGAAAAGCGTTTGAAATTGGCGATTTGTAAGCGCCCGCGGTGGAACAATGGGAAAGCGTTGTTTATCAATTAGCGTTTCAAACGCGGTGCGCAAAACCGCATCGTTGAATGCAGTAAGCCAGCAGTCAGTGTAGGGTCCATTTTAAGGTACTAATTAACGTCTACCAGCGTCTAGCAAGAAAAATTTCGAAGTGTCTTAAATACAGCAGACGTTTCGAAATAATATATTTCATCATCAGGATCAGGATTTAAGATCGGTGTTCAAATTTTAAGAGTCTCATATCCCCAAAATATTTGTTTGGAAAATGTCGCCAGATCTCCGAAAAATCCGTCACATCGGCAACCCCGCCCTAGCGCCGAACGACTGCCGCCGGAGACACCTTCGCGGGCGGCACCGGCAGTTCGTTTTCAGTTTTCGGCCCGCTTCTTCCTGGCCTGCGTCGGGTCGCCTCACACCCAGGCATGATCGTCCACGTGCCGCAAAAACGCGCAACCGTATCGTCGCCGGACGGGCATTTTAAATATAATAACGCCGGATCAGCTGTGGCGGCTTAATATAGGATTTACATAATCTGAGCTCTGGTACGTACATAATTTACAACAGCTGTTCGCACTGAATGCTTGCTTTGTCCGCTAAAGGATGCAAGGATGTTAACCGTATTGGTTGCCGATGGCGAAACACCTTTTATTTGTGTTGCGCGATAAGCGGCATTTGTGCGAGTGCATTTAATTTTAGAATCTGCACTCCGCTTATCTCGTCGGCGCTTCGGTTCGATTTCTAGAACGTTGGCGTCGGCTACAAATTTATTAGCTGTAGAAAGTTTGTGCGACTGATTAGAGTAATTTCTCCCATCACGGGCGCAACCAGATTTGTTTCTGTTCCTCGAGCGCGAAGCGAAATTAAATACAGCAACACCGTTTAGGTTCCCGTCCGACCAAATCAATCATATAGAAAGCCGACTTCATCGTTCAAATCAAAATCAAATCAAAATCAAATCAAAATCAAATCAAAATCAAATCAAAATCAAATCAAAATCAAATCAAAATCAAATCAAAACAAAAGCAAAACAAAATCAAATCAAAATCAGAATCAAAATCAGAATCAAAATCAGAATCACAATCAGAATCAAAATCAGAATCAAAATCACAATCAAAATCAGAATCAAAATCACAATCAAAATCAGAATCAAAATCAGAATCAAAATCAGAATCAAAATCAAAATCACAATCAAAATCAGAATCAAAATCAAAATCACAATCAAAATCAGAATCAAAATCAGAATCAGAATCAAAATCACAATCAAAATCAGAATCAAAATCAGAATCAAAATCAGAATCAAAATCAGAATCAAAATCACAATCAAAATCAAAATCAAAATCAAAATCAAAATCAAAATCAAAATCAAAATCAAATCAAAATCAAATCAAAATAAAATCAAATCCAATCAAAATCAGAATCAAATCAGAATCAAATCAGAATCAAATCAGAATCAAATCAAAATCAAATCAAAATCAAAATCAAAATCAAAATCACAATCAAAATCAGAATCAAAATCACAATCAAAATCAGAATCAAAATCAGAATCAGAATCACAATCAAAATCAGAATCAAAATCAAAATCAGAATCAAAATCACAATCAAAATCAAAATCAAAATCAAATCAAAATCAAATCAAAATAAAATCAAATCCAATCAAAATCAGAATCAAATCAGAATCAAATCAGAATCAAATCAAAATCAAATCAAAATCAATTTATTGGTGTCTTTAACAAAGAGTTTTACACAGGCCAGTAAGATATTGTGTACATAAGATAAATTAAAATACAGTTACATTAAATTTACATACATGTTCAGGTTCTGGTCCGACCACATAGATCTTAAAAGAACGCTGACGTCACCGTTTAGGCTCCCGTCCGACCAAATCAATCATATACGAAGCTAACTTCGTCGTTTAGGCTCCGGTCCGACCACATAGATCTTAAAAGAGCGCTGACGTCGCCGTTTAGGTTCTCGTCCGACCTAATAGATTCGCAAACAAGAATGGATTGCTATAAAAAATATTGTGCAATTCTACTTACATAATGTTACATCACCAGACGCGCAATTACTCGATCCGACTCAACCCTGAAAAATGCAGAGTTCGCCTTGAGACTCCCACATTCACTTGCATATCTAATAAATAAATAATTTTCCTCTGGCCAACAGGTGTTTTTGTTACGTAACGCTTTCAAAACAATCGCTGGAATATATATTTAAATATTTGGCAGAGATTTGGTGTTTTGTTCGGAGGTTTTTGTATTTCGGGAAACGTCATAACTGGGCTATAAATATTAGATGAATGAGTAAATAACACATTCACTGAGTCAAAGAAACAATAAAGTGACAAATGAAATAAATAAATGCAGACCGAAAACGAAGAATTTCTGAATCTGTATAATCGAAACTTTTTTTTTTAGCAAAACTTATTTTATTGTACTAATTAAATTATTCAGCATTTGACCCTGCCTTACTCGTGCGACACGCACATCTCGTACATGACATTTTTTAAAACTAACGTGACGAACGTTAAATATTTAACAACGCCGAAATATGTCCCCAAAACTGCCGAATCTCCACCCATTCGCAGCCCCAACATTCGTGACTTAACGCGACGTTTTTAAGCAATTCCTTTTCCATTTTAGCAAACTGGCACAATAAACAAGAAGTCCACGAAAGATTTATGGCTCCAGTGAAGTGAGAGTAAACAATATTCGCGTTTTATTTTTAAAGGCGTCATCGCGTTCGGTGTACGCCAAGAATGTGTCAAACCTTGCGAAGTTTTCAAAGGGCGTTCGCGCAATAATTTTCGATGATTGACGCGCACCGGCCGGATGGAAAACGAATTAATGACGAAGATGAATGATGTGATAAAAATACGATCAACGCCCACGAATTTTCATTGAACGCATGACATTGATCACTTTTCGAGTTCAAAACGGTTTCCTTAGCAGAAATAATTAACTGTTTAGGTTCTGGTCCGACCAGATAAGTCTTATATTAACATGGAAAACTGATATCGTTTACGTTCTGGTCCGACCTAATAGCGCTTACAGAAAGCTGACGTCACCGTTTAAGTTCCGGTCCGACCAAATAGGTCTTATAGAAAGCTGACGTCATCGTTTAGGTTTCGGTCCGACCTAACAGATATAAAAAGCTGACGTCACCATTAAGGTTCTTGTGTTATTAAGCGTAATATTTGACACTGTGCTTACATTACGTTTTCTAAATTTACTGCAGATCCGTGTGCAAGGCAATAATATTTTATGGGCTATAACCGTTAAATAGGTTTTCAATATTGATACAGGGAATTTCAATTTTAGGACTGATGATTCATGGACGCAAAGGGAAATGACATTATTGAGCGTTGCCGTAATGAGTTTTGTTCGGCGGAGGCGAGGTTCGAACTGCGATGAGGATGACTCTGCGAAATTGTTGGCTAATTGCTGGAACTGTTGCATATTCTGTATTAAACGTTATCGGGTGCGCCGCAGCTTTGAATTTTTTCTTCTTCAAATTATCCGCCTTTGCGTAATATCACGTTATATTTTCGGGCTCGTCAAACTTCTGTGAGGGAATTATGAAGACTTGAACTTGCCAACTCCTCCAAAACTTGGCTTGAATACGAAACAGCTTAAAACAATATAGGGAATTTTATCCTATAAGAAAATTAATTATGTCTCATAAAGTTTAAATTTTATTTGAAGGATATCTCGCCCTCGGCAACGTTTCGTGAATCATTAATTCCACGTTTTGCTATAAGATGTTATTTAAAATAATGTACTGTGCCTGGCGATGTGCAATTGTTATCCAAATAAAAGGAACGCCCGAGAAGGAAAAATTGACGTTAAAAACTCTCTTATTGTATTTTAAAACGTTCCTAAATTTCGAAACGAGTAGGAAAATTCAGATTTTGCTTCAGTTCCAACAGAAATTAAAAAAACAGAAGGGTAAGGAATTGACTGACAAAACTCGCTTGTTGTAAGTAAGTTTGGCGATTACCTTTTCAAAAAGACTTTTCCTGTCAAAAACTTTGTTTTAAAAATATGTGGAAAATTTGTGAAAAGATTGGAGGAATTATGTGGAAGTATTTGGAAGGTTGGTAGAAGTCTGTGGAAAATAGGAAGTATGCGGAAGACTGATGGAAGTATGTAAAAAAAATTGGTAGAACAATGTGACAAATTTGTGGAGGTATGTGGTATGTGAAAAATCGGTGGAAATATGTAAAAGATCAATGGAAGTATATGAAAATAGATGTAAGTATTTGGAGAATAGGTGGAAGTATGTGGAAATTTGGCAGAAGTGTGTGGCGAATCGGTGAGAAGTATGTGGAAAATTGGTAAAACATATGTGAAGAATTAAAGAAAGTATGAGAAAAATCGATGAGAAGTATGCAGAAGATTAATGAAAGTATGTGAAAAATTAGTGAACGTATGTGGATATACGTGGAAGATCGATGGAAGTATTTATATGAAAAATGGAAGTATGTGGAAAATAGGTGGTAGTGGTAGAGAGAGATAGGTGGAAAATTAGTGTAAATATGTGGAAATTGGATGAAAAGTATGTGGAAGATTGATGGAAGTACTTGAAGTATTTGGAAGGTTGGTAGAAAATAGGTGGAAGTGGTAGAGAGAGATAGGTGGAAAATTAGTGTAAATATGTGGAAATTGGATGAAAAGTATGTGGAAGATTGATGGAAGTACTTGAAGTATTTGGAAGGTTGGTAGAAGTCTGTGGAAAATAGGAAGTATGCGGAAGACTGATGGAAGTATGTAAAAAAAATTGGTAGAACAATGTGAAAAATTTGTGGAGGTATGTGGAAAATCGGTGGAAATATGTAGAAGATCAATGGAAGTATATGAAAATAGATGTAAGTATTTGGAGAATAGTTGGAAGTATGTGGAAATTTGGCAGACGTGTGTGGAGAATCGGTGAGAAGTATGTGGAAAATTGGTAAAACATATGTGAAGAATTAAAGAAAGTATGAGAAAAATCGATGAGAAGTATGCAGAAGATTAATGAAAGTATGTGAAAAATTAGTGAACGTATGTGGAAATACGTGGAAGATCGATGGAAGTATTTATATGAAAAATGGAAGTAAGTATGTGGAAAATAGGTGGAAGAGGTAGAGAGAGAGGTGGAAAATTAGTGTAAATATGTGGAAATTGGATGAAAAGTATGTGGAAGATTGATGGAAGTACGTGAAGAATTGTAATGCGAAAAATGTATGAACGTATGTGGAAAATCGGTGGAAATATATGTAGAATATCGATGAAAGTATATAAAAAAGAGGTGTAAGTATGTGGAAAATAGGAAGAAGTATATGAAAAATTAGTTAGAAG
Organism: Rhagium mordax; assembly: GCA_963680705.1. NCBI lineage: Eukaryota > Metazoa > Arthropoda > Insecta > Coleoptera > Cerambycidae > Rhagium > Rhagium mordax. The sequence continues at coordinate 132,483,210 of OY796656.1, read as the reverse complement.
TATATGGAAAATTAATGAATGTCGGAGATTGAAATTTGGTGGAAGTGTTAGTGGACGTATGTGTAAAATCAGTGAAAGATCGATAGTGGAAGTATGTAGAAAATAGGGAAGTATGTGGAAGATTATTGATGAAAGTATGTAGATTGGTAAAAGTATGCAAAAAATTAGTGGACGATGTGGAAAATCAGTGAAATTATGTGGAAGACCAATGGAAGTATATGAAAATTAGTGTATTTGGAATATAGGTGGAAATATGTGGAAAGTCGGTGATAGAAGTGTGAAGAAATATGTGAAAAGTTAGTGAAAGTATATGGAAACTCGATGAGAAATATGTAAGACTGGTAGAAGTATGTGAAATATTTGTGAACCTATGTGGAAGATCGATGGAACAATATGAAAAATGGATGTTAGTATGTGGAAAATTAATGGAAGTATGTGGAAATGGATGAAAGTATGTGGAAAAATGGTAGAAGACTGCAAAAAACTTGTGTACATTGTGCATATATGGAAAATCTGTGAAAATATATGAAAATCAATGGAAGTATGCGAGAAATGGGTGTAAGTATGTGGAAAATAGAATGAAGTATGTGGAAGATTGATGGAAGTATATAGAGTATTGTGGAAAATATGTGGAAGATTAGTAGAAATATGCAGAAAATTAGTGGAAGTGTATGAAAAATTAGTTAGAAGTATATGGAAAATTAATGAAAGTATGGGGAAGATTGGTAGTGGGCGTATATGAATTAGTGGAAAATGGAAATATGTGTAATATCAGTGACATATCGATAGAAGTATATGAAAAATATTTGGAGGTATGTAAAAAATAGTGTAGTATGTGAAAGATTGATAAGAGTACGTAGAATTATGTGGAAGATCAATGAAAGTATATAAAAATAGGCGTAAGTATTCGGAAAATAGGTATGTGGAAATTCGGGAGATATATGTGAAAATTAGTGGAAGTGTGTGAAAAATCGGTAAAGTAGGTGAAGTATTAGCAGAAATATGTGAAAAGTTAGTGAAAGTATATGAAAACTCGATGATAAGTATGTGGTTGAATATGTGAAAGACTGGTAGAAGTATGTAAAATATTAGAGAACCTATGTGGAAGATCGATGGAATAATATGAAAAACGGATGTTAGTATGTGGAAAATAGTTTGATAAAAATGTGTGAAAAAATAATTGAAGTATGTGAAAATAGATAAAAAGTATGTGGAAGATCGATGAAACATTATGAAAAATGGATGTTAGTATGTGGAAAATAGGTGGAAGTATGTAAGAGTTTGATAGAAATGTGTGAAAAAATAGTATACAGAAATGGATGAAGAGTATGTGGAAGATTGATGACAGTATCTAGAATCTAGAAGATTGATGGAGTTATGTGAAAAATTGGTAGAATGCAACAAATTTAAGAACGTATGTGGAAATATGTAGAGGATCGATGACAGTATATGAAAAAGAGGTGTAAGTATGTGGAAAATAGGAGAAAGTATGTGGAAGATTAATGAAAGTATGAAGAATATTGTGAAAAATGAGTAGAAATAAGTAAAGAATTTATGGAAGATTGATGATAATATGTAGAAGAATTTAGAAGTATGTGAAAAATTAGTGGACGTATTGGTGGAAATATATGGAAGTATATGAAAAAGAAGTGTCAGGTATGTGGAAATAAGGGTAAGTATTTGGAAGATTGGTAAAAGTATGTAAACAATTTGTGGAATATATGAAAAATCAGTGAGATGTGGAAGATTGATGAAAGTATGTAGAAGATCGAGGGACACATGTGGAAGATTGGTAAAAATATGTGATAAATTAGTAAACATATGAGGAAATATGCGGAAGATCGATTGGAGTATATGAAAAATAGTTGTAAGTATGTGGAAGTTTGGTAGAGGTATGTGAGAAAATAGTGGAAGTATGTGAAATACTGGTAGTAGGAGTAGGAGAAAATAGTGGTAAGTATGTGGAATATTGGTGGAAATATGTGGAAGGTGGATGGAAGTATATGAAAAAGTTTAAGTATGTGGAAAATAAGGGTAAATATGTGGAAGATTGGTAGGAGTATATAAATAATTTGTGGAATATATGGAATATCAGTGAGAAGTATGTGGAAGATTAACGAAAGTGTGTGGAAGATTGATAAAAGTATTTGATAAAATAAGTGAACATATGTGGAAGATCGATGAGAGTATATGAAAAATAGGTGTAAGTATATGGAAGTTTGGTAGAAGTATGTGGAAAAATTGGGGAGAAGTATGTGGAAAATTGATGAAAGTATGTAGGAGATTGGTGGAAGTAGTTATGTGAAAAATTAGTGGGCGAAATTTTGTTCCAACTGTGGATCGCCCCCTAAGACAAGGTAAATGGGAAAGCCAACTGCGTACTAGCCAGAACCCGTCGCATTTCCACACGTGCATGAAAAATACAGTAAATAGCGATATATATTTCAAAATGCGCACTCTGGCTGCAAAGTTTACTCGTATTTCACCAACGTGTTTCTCAATAAACGAACGCTGAATGCCTCGTGGACAATTGCTACACACCTATCAAATTATAGTGAAAGGACGCAAGGAAAACGTTCACGTAACACTCACTACTATTTTTTTTCGTATTAAGTACTGTAGTTTTATCACGTATCTCCGAGGTTTTTGTTAATTTTAGACCGACGATTAATTAGCTGATTTTAGAAATTTTAACACTCACTTACATCATACATATTACTTTTAGACATCGCGGTCTATTTAACGATCCCAGAATAACACGAAAATTAATTGAAAACCGTCCGTTTCAACCTCGGATCACACCTGAAGCGTTAATGTGTGAAAGAAAGTGAAAGTCGTGTGGATTGTTTCAGAAAATATTAAGCGCCTCAGGAAGCAACATTTAATTTCCGCAGGCGAGCCAAGAGTCACGAAATTAACTATTTTTTTTTTTTGAAAATGAAGAAACTAAATGTTACAGTGTTATTTTGTGGAACCACCTTGTAATATTGCCAGTGTGTAATAGTTTTTATAAACTAACCCGCGGAGATATCGTCCTATATATTTTGCACGCGATGCCGTTCTCCGCAAATTGCCTTTGTGTGTTTTCCATACACCGTTCTACTTTATTGCCTTCCGTTATTGGCCTACGAAATAGCTACTTTGCTGCGGGAAACTTATTCGGAAAGTAAAACGTTACGCTTTCTGAAATGTTTTGGGCACAGGGACAATAAAGACGAAAGTTTTATTTTCGTCTCGCCGAGAGGCAAGAAAATTTCTTTCCACCATAAATCGGCGAGGAACGATAAAAATACCACATTTAAATCTGAAAGGGCAGTTTCTGAACGGGTGAAGCGTCGAAAAATAACGATATTGTCGAACTGCGAAATATGACCCGTGCCACCGCAACGGAGGTCGCCGGATATCATTGGCAGGTAAAATATTTCGACATTTTAAAAAGTGCTGGAGGTGTCTTAAAAATGGATAGCAATGATAATGAGAAGCCTGTATTTACAAGATCTGGTTGTTTTTACGTTCTCTAAAGATTGGTTTTGTTACAGTCCAATCCAGCGTTAGTTTATACAACTCACATAGCTCATTAGTTTATGCCTGGTTGCCTAGTTATAGTGTTTCCGGAACCGTCTTAACCTTGCGCGAGGGAAAGACGAAGTAAGTCGTTTTGTCAGTACAGAGTGCTAGTACCCCCCGTTCGAGAAGTTTCTTTGTTTTCGGAGATAATTTTGCGCCTATTGGCATTTCTCACGTCAACACTCAACTAAGCACACTGAAATGAAAATATCCCATATCCAGTTGCTAATTTCGTGCCAGAAACCGCTGATCCATCACGGGATATAAAAGACGCGTCTGGCCGAGAAGTCTGCAAGTTGCATGGTAATTTCTCGAGAATGTCAGCGAAAAAATTAATCCATCATGCACGTCCGCGCGGGAATACATCGTTAAAAGTGCCGTAAAAGAGGAGCGTAGGTGTGATTTCTTGTTGGAATTAGTGCTGATGCGGACGAAAGTTAAAATGAACCGAGTCGGCGAGCTAGCGAATGTTTTATTAAAAAGAATATATCGCAGACGGAGTAGTTTTACTGCCGACGGTGTGGGCAGGACATAAACCGGCGGCCATTTGCTTTTGGAAGCGTACTGCACTCAAGACTCAAGTGAACGCGAAGGGGTAATGTTTAACATCCAAAAACGTATTCGCAATCTTAGCACGAGTCGTAAAAACTTTTAAGCAAAACCTCAGAAATAAGTCCAGTGGCGCTAATTCTGGCGCCCAAAAAGACCTTTCTCCCAATCCACCCATTTGGGATGGACCGGCGAAGAGATAAACCAAAACGACAATTCCAAGACTTGTTTCGTTTGAACCGGTTCCATCTGTGCCTGCAATGTTGGTAATTGTTCTTCTTACTTAAACCGCAAATCTTGGTACAATGAGTGCCGATCAAGATAAAGCGCATTAACACCTGTGTGACAAGTCAATTCTGTAATGTAAGCAACGACATAATTGTCCGCCTCGGTCAAGAATCACCAAGTTCACCAACAACTATTTGACGAGGCTGTTCTATCTTTATTATCTAGGATCGTAAAACTACAGCGTTTTCTAGCGCTAGCTGGGTCGTTCTGGATTATTTAAACTAGTTACACTCTTGTCCAAAGTCTAAGCGTGATGATCAAGTAGTATAAAAATATAAGTATAAAACTGGCCTATACCGCTACAAGTGCATGAAAAAGACGATTTCTGTTTCTTGCCTTAACGAGTTTTTTAACAGGGAAAATACTGTTTCAGAGTTGGCAATTGGAAAACTTTCCTACAACTGGACATAACGAAAGTTACTGCTTCAAAATTAGTAAATAGAAAAGTATCTTAAGCCAGTTAGCAAAATAAGACTTTCCATTTAAAGTTGGTAAATGGAAAACTTTCTTTAAATGAGAACAAGATCATTTCTGCTTCAAAGGAAAACTTTCTTAAAACATTGAATTTACGTATCAGTAAAACTATTTCTGTTCAAAATTCGTAGCTGGAAAACTTTCTTACAAGTGAACTTTCTTAAAATGCCCTTCAAAGGAAAACTTTCTTAAAACATTGAATTTTTTACGTATCAGTAAAACTGTTTCTGTTCAAAATCGTAGCTGGAAAACTTTCTTACAGGTGAACTTTCTTAAAATGCGCTTCAAAGGAAAACTGTCTTAAAACATTGAATTTTTTTACGTATCAGTAAAACTGTTTCTGTTCAAAATCGTAGCTGGAAAACTTTCTTACAAGTGAACTTTCGTAAAATGCCCTTCAAAGGAACACTTTCTTAAAACATTGAATTTTTTTACGTATCAGTAAAACTGTTTCTGTTCAAAATCGTAGCTGGAAAACTTTCTTACAAGTGAACTTTCTTAAAATGCCCTTCAAAGGAAAACTTTCTTAAAACATTGAATTTTTTTACGTATCAGTAAAACTGTTTCTGTTCAAAATCGTAGCTGGAAAACTTTCTTACAAGTGAACTTTCGTAAAATGCCCTTCAAAGGAACACTTTCTTAAAACATTGAATTTTTTTACGTATCAGTAAAACTGTTTCTGTTCAAAATCGTAGCTGGAAAACTTTCTTACAAGTGAACTTTCTTAAAATGCCCTTCAAAGGAAAACTTTCTTAAAACATTGAATTTTTTTACGTGTCAGTAAAACTATTTCTGTTCAAAATCGTAGCTGGAAAACTTTCTTACAAGTGAACTTTCTTAAAATGCCCTTCAAAGGAAAACTTTCTTAAAACATTGAATTTTTTTACGTGTCAGTAAAACTATTTCTGTTCAAAATCGTAGCTGGAAAACTTTCTTACAAGTGAACTTTCTTAAAATGCCCTTCAAAGGAAAACTTTCTTAAAACATTGAATTATTTTTTACGTATCAGTAAAACTGTTTCTGTTCAAAATCGTAACTGGAAAACTTTCTTACAAGTGAACTTTCTTAAAATGCCCTTCAAAGGAAAACTTTCTTAAAACATTGAATTTTTTTACGTGTCAGTAAAACTATTTCTGTTCAAAATCGTAGCTGGAAAACTTTCTTACAAGTGAACTTTCTTAAAATGCCCTTCAAAGGAAAACTGTCTTAAAACATTGAATTTTTTTACGTATCAGTAAAACTATTTCTGTTCAAAATTCGTAGCTGGAAAACTTTCTTACAAGTAAACTTTCCTAAAATCCGCGAGAGAAAGATCGTTTCTCATTTAAAGTTAGCAAATGGAAAACTTTCTTGAAATAAACAACTTTTTTTGACCCGACCGGTAAAGGCTATTTCCGCTTCGAAGTTCAACATTTTTACAATAAGGTAATTCCTGGATATAACACGTGAAGACAATTTCTATTTCAAAGTTGGTAAATGGAAAACTTTCTTTAAACAAACGAATTGTTATGAAATAATTGGAGAAAACAGTTTCTGTTGAAAGTTTCTAAATAGAAAACTTTCTTTAAATATGCGACAGGAATATTATTTCTGGTTCAAACTTGGTAAATAGGAAAACTTTCTTAAAACAATTGAATTTTTTAATGTATCAGTGAAAGACTTTCTGTTCAAAATTGGTAATTAGCAGACTTTCTTACAAGCGAATTTTCTTAAAATACGTGAGAGAAATATCGTTTCTGATTGAAAGTTTGCAAAGGAAAACTTTCTTAAAAAAACGTAAATGGAAAACTTTCTTAAAACAAGCAAATTTTTATGAAATAACTGGGAAACAGTATTTTTATTGAAAATTTGTAACTAGAAGACTTTCTTAAATGTCAGACGAATAGTTTTTATTTAAAATTAATAAATGGGAAAACTTTCTTAAAACAAGCGATTTTTTAACATATCGGGAAGACTATTTCTGTTGAAAATTGGTAATAAGGAAACTATCTTACAAGTAAATCTTCTTAAAATACTCGAGGGAAAGATCGGTTCTGATTTAATCAATATAAGTCAACGGAAATTGACAGAAATCAAATGGAAATCAATAGGAGTAAATCGGAAATCTATGAGTATCAGGGAAATATGACAGAGTCAATAATGTATTGAACGGAAAGCACTTTATTTCCACATCTCATATTTTTAAAATGATAAAAATGAAACGTTACTCATCCTTCGGCGCATCGATTCAAAATAACTCTTTATTCCGGGAGTTTATCGAAAAAAATAAAAATAGATTGCCTGCTTACTCGTAGGCGAACGCGAAACAAAACTCTATTCCGAGTAACGATTTAAAGATTGACAAGGCTTGTTGAACGGCTACGGGTATTGGCTGCGACTTTGATTCCAGAATGTGGCCTGTGACCTCAGCTTAAGTACACAGTTAAGTTTGTCGGTGTTATTAGAGCATCAATTATGTATATCGGCGGTTTTGATTGGCTGTTAGCAGAGTAGATATTAATGTGCTTTTAGATTGCCAAATAATCTGCGCAATTTTGCCGATGGCATATATAATAATAATAATAATAAGCCTCCAAGTGTTCAGGCCGCAAGCATATAAAGGCGACGCTTCTAGGAATGTCACGAGGTTTGGTTCGGTTGTAAGCTGTTGCAGGGAACTGCCGAGTTTGAGACGTTCAGACAGAGGAACATCAGTAGGAGCACGCAAGTTAAAAATTTGATTGTGTCTTGGTGTAAATTTTATTGTTAATATTTAGTTGATTTTATGTGCACTGAAGCATACGTGCTATATATTATTTTTCGTATATAATGCCATTAATGAGAGGATTTAGTTTAAACAATATTTATTAGATTATCATATCGATAGGTAAAAACTTTCACCTGGCCATATAAATATAAACGAACTTCTTCTATTGTCGACAAATGGGATGCAACCGATGGCGTAATGGATGCGATGTCAAACCAGATGGGGCTGTTGAAGGAAGTTTGGGAGCCAGTGGCGAATTAACTTAAAAAATAAATGGAAAGTGTTCAAAATATCTCCATCGCAATCAAAGTGATTACTTCGCAAGGTATTAACAAAGAGCAGGAATGAAACAAAACCTTGAATGGTAATTATCACTAGAGTCTGAAATCTGTAATAAAAATGTATTCAACTTAAAGGAAATATTTTTACTTCGAAGAGATTTGTAATATAACCTACAAACATTGCAATAATGTCCTCCACATAACAAATTGGACGTCTACCGTTCCAATTTCCTAATGCAGAGCCGGGACATCCTAATGATTAATTTCGCAACAAAAAATTGCATAAAAAGAAACCCAACCTTGCAATAATTCTAATATAACCTTGTACACCTGACAGCCGGGCTGAATTCAATATTTGACCTGATCCAACTTTAATATCCGTAGTAAAATTCCTCGGCGGCGGCAATTTTGAATATAATTTAGCTGTTTTTTATACTCGCGTCAAAAATGAGACGATGAAAAAAATTGGGCAAAAAAGGATATTATATACCAGAAAAAAACCATGGCATTATCTATAAACTGTTTATAACGAGTCTACAGTGAATGGAATCGTTGGGTATCTAATACAGTCATGCGAGCATACAAGGTTAATTTTCCTTACATAATAATGAGGAATAAAATTTTATTTACACACAACAAAAGACAACGTTGTAGCAAATGGTGGCATTTTGCAGAAGAGTGGGACGGTTGTTGATATCTTCGATTGTATCTCTAATGCTGACTTGAAGATGACCAATCAGGAATGGGAGTTTGAAAATTTGAATCTAAGGCTTTTGCAGAAGAGTTTTTGGATCTGTCAACCATTTTGACATTCTTGGCGTGGATTTTGTCACTTTGCTTTAGAAGACGACCACGACAAGACGGTCAAAAGATTAAACAATCTAAATAGTCAACGCGAGAGAGCTAGACTTCATTGGAAAGGATTTTGACCAATTGTTCAAAAGGATGCTACATGGAGGAGTCGACTTCAGTCTTGCACCTATTTCCGGAAGTCTTTTTTCAAAACTGACGCTCCAGTTTGCATGGTTTCTCTTTGGCCGACCATCCTTTTCGTTTCACATTTGATACACTCTTCATCTTCATCGAAGTTTTTTGTTTCCTCTTGAATTTCCTTGGTAGTTTCTTCTTTAATAGAATCTTCATTTTCATTTTCTTGCCATTAATTGCGAGATAATTCCCAACTTTGAGCAGTTTCAATCAACTCTGTCACTACTTGCTGGATGTGACTAATTATCGATGACGAATGCTGACGACTTACACATGTCCATTGTCCTGCATCTAGAGCAAGCTACAAGCAACGCCTCAATCATGTAAACAATACATTACCCCGGGGCTGAAATAAATATAAAAAGTAACAGCATATTCAGCCCGTGCACACGAACAGTCATCTGATCTACAAACCAAGGCGATCTGCTTTCTGCTGGCCGAGAGGCGACGTTTTATAAAAATAATCCGATGTGCCTACCTACGCGTAATTATCTTAAATGCTACCGAGAAATCTGTTGCATATCCTTTATTAATGTTAAATATGGAATATCGAGCTCGATTGATCAATTAAGGCCATCCATTATTCGTGCACTTAATGCCGGTCAGTGGCGCGCTGACATCACATAATGCCTTCCATTCTACCACGAGATACTTAAATGCTATTCCCACATTTTATTTATTTATTTTTATTACTTATCCCAAAAGCAAAGCCTTTCCCGACTGATCTCAACTAAACGTTTTTCTCTCAAGAACTTGACCATCCGACTAAATATACCGGCCCCCCGAGGACACCAGCACTGGCCTCTGACGCTGGCAAACCTCACACGGTCCAGATGTTGCTCAATTCAATTTCAGATTATTCGCTGGTTATGCCTAGTTTCGAATATTATAATTGGTATTGATCGCATGTAAATGTTTGTTGCTTAAGAATGAGAGCAGCGCCATTGTTTAAATCGACCGCGACGTGGACATATTAATTACATCTAACTTTGAAGGACGTATCGAAAAGCGATTTGAATGTCGGTAATAGAATCCTGAATTATACAGGGGTCAGCGATGATCGACCTAAATTGCTGATGAAAGAAATTTGGATGACAGTGCCAAGTCTTGGACGAGTGGAAAGTATCAAGATGGGCAACCACAACTGGAAGTTTGGTGGAAGTATGTGAAAGACTGGTAGAAGTATCTGGAAAATTGATAGAAGTATGTAGAAGATTGATGGAAGTATGTAGAAAATCAGTGGAAGTATGTGGAAGTATGTGAATGAACTTGGTGGAAGTATACAATAGAAAATCTATGAGTATGTGGAAGTATATGGAAAATAGGTGGGAGTATGTGGAAAATTGAAGTATGCAGAAGATTAGTTGAAGTATATGTGGAAAATTGGTGGAAGTATGTAAAAGGTTGATGAAAGTATGGAGGAAATTGGTGGAAGTATGTGTAAGATTGAAAAGGGTGGGAAAAATTAGAAGGAAGTGTGTGGAACTGATGAAAGTATGTAGAAGATGGATGGAAGTATGCAGAAAATCAGTTGAAGTATGTGGAAAATCGATGAAAGTATGTAGAAAACAAGTGGAAGTATGTGAAAGATTGGTAGAACTATGATAACTTAGTGGAAGTATACAATAGAAAATCTATGAGTATGTAGAAGCATACGGAAAATAGATGGAGGTATGTGGAAAATTGGACCTATGTGGAAAATTGGTGGAAGTATGTAAAAGGTTGATGAAAGTATGGAGGAAATTGGTGGAAGTATGTGTAAGATTGAGAAGGATGGAAAAAATAGTGAAAGTATATGGAAAATCGGTGGAAGTATGTGGAACTAATGAAAGTATGTAGAAAATTGGTGGATTTATGTGGAAGTTTGACGGATCTGTGAAAGATTGGTAGAGGTATCTGGAAAATTGATTGAAGTATGTAGAAGATTGGTGGAAGTATGTGGAAAATCGATGAGAGTATGTAGAAAACAGGTGGAGTTATGTGGAAGTATGTGAAAGATTGGTAGAACCTCGGGTAGAACTATGAGAACTTAATGGAAGTATACAATAGAAAATAGATGAGTATGTGGAAGTATATGGAAATAGGTGGGAGTGGTATGGAAAATTGGAAGTATTTGAAGATTAGTTAAAGTATGTGGAAAATTGGTGGAAGTATGTAAAAGGTTGATGAAAGTATGGAGAAAATTGGTGGAAGTATGTGTAAGATTGAGAAGGATGGGAAAAATTAGTGGAATTATATGGAAAATCTGTGGAAGTATGTGGAACTGATGAAAGTATGTAGGAAATTGCTGGAATTATGTGGAAGTTTGGTGGAAATATGTAAAAAAAATTGGTAGAGGTATAGGGAAAATTTGTGGAAGTATATGGAAAATCGGTGGAAGTATGTGGAAGACTGACGAAAGAACGTAGAAAATTGGTGGATTAATGTGGAAGTTTGGCGGGTTTGTGAAAGATTGGTAGAAGTATGAGAAAAATTAGTGGAAGTATGTGGAAAATCGGTAGAAGTAGGTATGCGAAAGGTTGGTAGAAAAATTTCACATTTACTAACTTTAAAGCAGAAGCGATCTTTACGTATTTTAAGAAAGTTTTCGATTTACCAATTTTCCCGGTTGGGTCAAATGCAGCCGTTTATTTGAAGAAAGTTTCTATTGATTTTTAATTAATTTTCGTTAATTTCAGTTATTTTTTATTGATCTTTTAATAACTGATTTGTTTCCGTTGATTACTCTTTTCGTTGATTTCAATTTCTTATTTTCGTTAATATCTGTTAATTTTCATTGATCTCGTTGATTTACATTTGTATTCTTTGTGATTTCCATGAATTTTCAGTTTATTTCCATTGTTTTTCGTTCGATTTCTTATTGACTCCGTCGTATTTCTTTGTTTTCCATAGATTTCCGATTTACTTATTTTCATTTGATTTCTGGGGATTTCCGTTGACTTACATTGATTCGTTAATTTCTATTGATTTTTAATTTATTTTCGTCAATTTCAGTTAATTTTCGTTGATCTCCGTTTGATGTCTGATTTGTTTTTATTGATTACTCTTTGATTTTTGTTTGTTTTCTTTGTGATTTCCATTGATTTTCGATTTATTTCTATTACTTTCCACGAGTATCTTATTGACTATCGTATTTCATTGATTTCCATTTGATTTCCATTGACTTACATTGATGTCTGTTTGAATTTCGATTTATTTCTGTTTATTATCCTTCGAATTTCGTTGATTTTCATTGATCCGATTTATTTCCGTTCATTTCTATTGATTTTCATTGATTGATTTGTCTTTGATTTCCATTGACTTCCATTGATTACTGTTTGATTTTCGATTTATTTCCATTGATTTTCATTGATCTTCATTTGACATCCAATTAATTTCTATTGATTGTTGTTTGATTTTCTTTGATTTCCGTTGATTATTATTTGTTTCCTTTGTTCGTTGATTTTCGGTTTATTCATTGAATTCTTTTGATTTCTGTTGCTGCAACTTCGTTGCATCGATTTTCAAATTATTTCCGTTGATTTGTATTAATTTCCATAGGTTTATTTGATTTCCGTTGATTTATAATTTATTTTCGTTGATATCCATTTGATTTCTGATTTTAATGGATCTACCATACCTCTCGTATAATTTCGTATAGAAATTTTCGTCGTTAACAAATAAATGACGACAAAAGCTATTTTATCGCGTAAAACAATTTATTACAGTCATTTATTTATTCACGACGTTTTTCAGTGCAATCGACAGCCCTTACCGCCGCGATCTTGCCCCCACGTTGGGCGCCAATTCTTAACGTATGCGCGTTTTTTACAAACCCAAAATGACGTTCGCGTTGTTTTCTACCACTATCGCATGTGTTCGACATAATATTGTTGTAATAATTGTCTTTGGCGTTCGTCCACGCTTGAAAGTAAAAAATCTAAGACCTCACGTTGGGCGCCAATTTTTGTCGTATTGCTCGATATTTTTGCAATATAAAAAGTCTAACGGATTGACTTATTATGGAATGTATTGGCCTTAACGTACGCAAAAAAACATATTTAGACAATAACAAATAATATGAAGATTAAATTTATCAGATAAAAAAAATTATTCATAACTTGGTATTCAGCAAATACAGCTGGTAACTTAGTTTCTATTGTTCCATTTATAATCAGCATTGTTTTTGTTGTCTAGGAGAATGTCTAGCACTGTATATTAACGACTGTTTTTTTTTTTTTCAGGTAACTATGACGTCCTTACATCCTTGAAAGCGGCTGACTGTAAGTTCCTTTTCAATCCCTAGCCCCACTGACTGATTATTCTTTCATTAATACCGCGAAATATCAACAGTGCCCATTTCGGTATTAATTCCGCCACGTAATGTTTCGCGCTAATTAAAACCGACATACATACACGGTCGAGTGCTAGCTAAAAACACGTTATTTTGAAATTTTCATTTGGCTAAAAGGTTGAGCCTTGACCTTTTCCTAGGCACGACCCATGATGAATTGCCTGTTGTGGTGCAATACTCGAATTAATATAACTACAGCAAACGATCCTGCCTGCAATGCGCCTGAGACCCTCTTCGGTTCTTCTTAAGCTCACCCATCTCGGGAAATTCCCATCGTTTATCAAGTGAAACAGCCCAGAAAGTCCAATGGTGTACCAGAACGTGCCTAGTCTATTAGGGTTGAATAGATCAATGTTACTTTTTAAATTAAATATACGCATATGTAAGAAGAAGAATAATGATTCATCCAGTTTTTTTACCGATTAACTTGTTGCCAATAATAAATCCCTCGTCCTGTTTAATTTACGCACGTATTACGTGTTCTGTGTTATTTTTACATGCCGTTGTAGCTGCAACGTCTAACTGCAGTGTTTATTTTTTCTCACGTCCATTACACATTCTAATACAGCTCAATCTCCGTCCTGAAGGTATGCTGCATCATTAACGTCGGACTATTAATAGACTATCTATTTCTTTCTGGACTCTTCTAATTAAATCTTGGCACTTATTGTTGAAACAGAGCATCGGCGTCCCCATAACATACACCGCGCCTTTTTGTTCGCTTGCAGAATAAATATTTTCGCAACTCATTGCTCTCATTGGGTATCGGTAATTTTTCGCAAATAAACTCAAATATGCGTTTACCTAACATAAAAGCTCTTATGTGAACTAGCTGGGATATAATTGATATAATTGTAATTGGCGTTCGTTATCGCTTGATAGTTATGCCCCACGTTGGGCGCCAACTCTTAACGTATGTGTGTAGTTATTAGGTCTGTTCCAGCAGGCATAAGAACTGTCTCGAACTAGTTCGGAATTTAACTGAGCATGCGCAGTAGCAGATAGGCAACACTTATCGGTCTCTGCTCATGCTCAGTAAAATCCCGAACTGGTTCCGGACTAGTCCTTATGCTGCTGGAACAGACCTATTATTATTATTATTATTATTATAGTTTCTCAACGTCCAAAAAGAAGCTTTGCTTCATTTTGTTCGCTTACAGAAAGACTAGAACTAGAGATATAGTTGTTATTGGCATTTGTCATTGCTTGAGGCCTCACGTTGGGCGCCAATTTTTATCAAAAGACAATACATTACATACCAATACCATCTTATGAGTCCAAGGGGCCTATTTTTTATATGTATAGTGGGCATTGGCGTTCATCGTTTAACAGTAAAATTTAAGATCCCACGTTGGGCGCCATATTTTAACAATATGAAATGGCGAACGGTTTCTTTAAATGTAATGGAACAAGTAAAACTTGCCAGTGACATTTTTTCCTAAAATCGACTCGTTGTAAATAAATTCATTACTTCTGGAACTATTGACGTTTTTTTGTAATTTTTTTCTAGTAAATAAAATCGTCACTTTGACAGCTGTCACAAAATTTTTTTTCGACAAAACGTCACTTTGACAGCTGATAAAAAAATTTGCCCCGATGAAACGTCACTTTGACAGCTGTCAAAAAAAATATTTTTTCGCGAAAAGTCCGACAGCTGCCAAAAAAATTTTTCCCAAGAGAACGTCACTGACCTGTCAAAAAATTATTTTTTCGAGAAAACGTCACTAACAGCTGTCAAAAAATATTTTTTCGACAAAACGTCACTTTGACAGCTGTCAAAAAATATTTTTTTTCGAGAAAATGTTACTTTGACAGCTGCCAAAAAATTTTTTTCAAGAAAACGTCACTTTGACAGCTGTCAAAAAATTATTTTTCGAGAAAACGTCACTTTAACAGCTGTTCAAAAATATATTTTTTTAAAATTCCCCGAGGAAACGTCACTTTGACAGCTGTCAAAACAAATTTTCGACAAAACGTCACTTTGACAGCTGCCAAAAATTATTTTTTCGAGAAAATGTCACTTTAACAGCTGTCAAAAAATATTTTTTTCGACAAAACGTCACTTTGACAGCTGTCAAAAAAGTTTTTTTCGAGAAAACGTCACTTTGACAGCTGCCAAAAAAAAAATTCCAAGAAAACGTCACTTTGACAGCTGTCAAAATAATTTTTTCGAGAAAACGTGACTTTAACAGCTGTCAAAAAAATTCCCCGAGGAAACGTCACTTTGACAGCTGTCAAAAAAAATTTCGACAAAACGTCTGACAGCTGCCAAAAAATTTTTTCCCAAGACAACGTCACTTTGACAGCTGTCAAAAAATATTTTTTCGAGAAAACGTCAATTTAACAGCTGTCAAAAAATATTTTTTCGACAAAACGTCACTGACAGCTGTCAAAAAAATATTTTTTCGAGAAAACGTTACTTTGACAGCTGCCAAAAAAATTTTTCCCAAGAAAACTTCGCTTTGACAGCTGCCAAAATTATTTTTTCGAGAAAACGTCACTTTAACAGCTGTCAAAAAATATTTTTTTTCGACAAAACGTCACTGACAGCTGTCAAAAAATTCCCCGAGGAACGTCACTTTGACAGCTGTCAAAACAAATTTTCGACAAAACGTCATTTTGACAGCTGCCAAAAATTATTTTTTCTAGAAAATGTCACTTTAACAGCTGTCAAAAAATATTTTTTCGACAAAACGTCACTTTGACAGCTGTCAAAAATATTTTTTCGACAAAACGTCACTTTGACAGCTGTCAAAAAAAAATTTTCGAGAAAACGTCACTTTGACAGCTGCCAAAAAATTTTTTCCAAGAAAACGTGACTTTAACAGCTGTCAAAAAAATTCCCCGAGGAAACGTCACTTTGACAGTTGTCAAAAAAAATTTCGACAAAACGTCTTTGACAGCTGCCAAAAAATTTTTTTTCAAGAAAACGTCACTGACAGCTGTCAAAAAATATTTTTCGAGAAAATGTCACTTTGACAGCTGTCAAAAAATATTTTTTTTCAAAAAAACGTCATTTTGTCAAAAAAAATATTTTTTCGAGAAAACGTCACTTTAACAGCTGTCAAAAAACATTTTTATCAAGAAAACGTCACTGACAGCTGTCAAAACAATTTTTTTCGAGAAAACGTCACTGACAGCTGTTAAAAAATTTTTTTTTTTCAAGAAACGTCACTTTGACTAACTAATCTTACGTTCCCGTATTTTTACAATGTAAAATGGCGTACGGTTTTTAAAAATGGACGAGGTAAAACTTGCACGTGACCTTTTTATATCCCTCAATCTTGCTAAATTAAGCCTGCTTCAAAGCACGGCGCTCGCTGAGTGGCTTTCGCAGAACTGCCAAAACGTCATCGCCGTGTAAATGAATCCAAAAAGGTAGACCGCCGTTTCTTTTGTAGTCCTCCGGCGCTCTCTAGGACGCCATCATTATGCACATCCTTTCATCCTGAAGAGCGACTCGGGTCCTCATCAAAGGCTAACTAGAAACAATGTGACATTTTGGACGTGACGCACGACGCCCGTCTGGCGAGTTGGAAACAAAAAGGGAACAAACCACGGTCGACGGCTCCGGAGATAAATAATCGGTATATATTAACATTATAATTTATGTATACGGAAACACGTAAATGGGATATTAAAACAAATCGGTCCAGGTGCTTTGTTGACGCGTTCTGCCAATGTTCTGCGTTTCAGAGGCATTGACACGTGATAATTACGGATAACATATTCATTATTTCGATACGAGTGTCCTTAAACTTTTAACGTTCCAAACGCGGCATAGAGTTGTGTTTACAATCGCAAGTTACCAGTGGCGTAGGTAGTGCCATTTCCTCATTATTACAATGTTATATTCGTTGACGTTATTATTCGTCAAATTAATTATTCAAACGGGTGATGACGACACTTGTGAGTTGACCTTTTTACACTTTTAGGTTTTTGGTGCTACAATTTTTATTTGATCCGATTTACCTTTTTAAAAATAAAACGAGTAAATCCCACGCTCCGGTTAGAGTTCCCACCCGGTATTCTGCGATGCGCTTGATCCGCGGGGCGCATTCAAATCGTTTAATCCCAACGCCGTTTACGTTGTTGTTATTCATTGTTCATCCTTGTTTGTCTGACCTTGTGACCTTTCGTTTTCTAAAGTAAATCGCCTGTCGATTTCCTAACACCGTAATTTTTTTCCTCCGCGTTGTAACTGTTACTCGACTGACTAATAAGCAGTAATTAACTAGTCATTATTTACGATACGAGTGGGTTTGTGTATATCCTGCAGTTCGGTTTCTATTCTCGTAATTTCGACCCAAATATCCAAATATAACGAGAATTTAAATGTCGAACGCAAATTAGGCGTATTGGACAAAGAGAAAAGAACCAGAGCTAATTCGTCACTGGAAAAGCAATAAACGAATAACGGAAGCCGTTGTGGTCTTCTCCTGGTCGTTATAAACAATTAGATGACGCACTGTAACATTTTTTCGAAGGATATTAATAATGCAACAGTTAACTCTGAAAGTCGATCCATTTAACAATGGACATTCTTTGATTATAATTCATAGGCTTTGCCTACTAATGTTCACGGGTCATGGACTTGGATTTGTTTAAAAGAGTGATACATAAAGCTCTGACATGGTGATGTTTGGTCTATTTTTGCTAGATCTTCTAAAGAACGTATAGTGGGTTTAAAGAATTGCAGTCTACAAGATAATTTGGACCCTATCCCCAAATTTTAGCCAAACCAGTTGGTTTCTGAAAGGAAAAGTACTGGCATTAACGAAGGGTTAGACGTTGCAGAAACCAAAGGTGAAACACCAGAATTGGTGTAGAGATTTTCTGATGAGACTCCAACATAAGGTGAGAAAAATTTGGTCCAATACTGAGCTGACAACTCATAAGATGACGATTTATTTAGTAGGTCTTAATCCATTAAATCTTGGTACTCTCCTTCGCCATTTTCGTTTCGAAGAAGACCCGGTTCAGATTGGTCCAAACTTCCTCCAATCATCCAAAATACTCATCGCGGTAATGAGCCTTCTTTTTGCCATTTTTCCTGCACCAGTTTCACTTTAGATTAACACATGTGTATTTTATCAGCAGTTTATAAATATTGGAGCAGTAATTACCGACACCAATGTCGGCTGTGGTGCATCGTAAACAAATAATTATAAATAATCGCAACGTTGCATGTTTCTTGGAATAATTTTATCTGGTAATCAGACCGGCCGCTGCAATTTTCATAAAGTAAACAGACGGGATTTAATTAGTCGCGATTCACTCTGTGCGGTTTATATTTTTCCATATATAGTGCCGTGTAGTGTAGTGATATGTCGAAGTTCAGTGGACAATTTTAGAATATTACTAGTCCATTTCAAAGGAAGGGCAAGCAGCAAACCAGTTATAGGATATATCGAGCAAGACAACATGGTGAGCCTCAATTTCTTGGTGTATCGTCTATTAGGTTTCGCTTTCAATAGGGAAAGGTCAGCGATCTGTCAAACGTCGGCATTTGTTTAAAAAAATTGCTTTAAAAAGGTGACTACATTACCCCTACCTATAACGCTGTATTATTAGTCAAAATTTTTACAATATTAATTT
Source organism: Rhagium mordax (assembly GCA_963680705.1). NCBI lineage: Eukaryota > Metazoa > Arthropoda > Insecta > Coleoptera > Cerambycidae > Rhagium > Rhagium mordax. Next base: position 132,464,387 of record OY796656.1, on the reverse strand, counting down.
AAATGCAAAAAAAATCATTGATCAAAAATTTTATATAAAAAAATGACATCTGACAGTTGACATCTGTCATCGTAGCTGTCAATTTGATGAAAATAAACAATTTAGACGATCATTTTAGTTGATTCTGTCATAACTAACCACGAATTTACAGCCGAAAGAGATTTTGACAGTTGACAGTTGTCATGAAGACTGTCAAGTTGTTTAATTTGCGAATTTTCGAATAAAATCCTATCAATCTATTTGTTTTTAAGATCTTTTAAAGTCCCAGTCTAAACCGCCAATTTAATTAAATTCTCAGTTTAATTTGTAAATTACATTAAATTCCCAGTTCAAAATTTAATTTGTTAAATTTCGAACCGAAATTGTAAATTTTGTTAAATGCGAAGTTGAAAAGTTGTGAATTTAATTTAATATTCGATTCAAATCGTATCGTCCCAGTCCAAATTGTAAATTTTGTTGTGTTCCCATATTAAATTGTAAATTTCATTAAATTCCCAGTTTAAGCTGTAAATTTTGTGAAATCTCTAACCCAAACCGTGAATTTTGTGGAATTTCTGGCTTTTAATTAAACTAAATTCTCAGTTTAAACGGTTCTGTTAATTTCTCAGTTGAAACTAAATTTTATGAAATTTCTTACTCAAATTATAAGTTTTGTTACTGAGTTAATTGTAAATTTTATAAAGTAGTACGTTTTAAATTGTAAATTTCCAGTTGAAAGTGTAAATTTTGTTAAAATATCGGTTCGGATTATAAATTCTGTTAAATTCCCAGTTTAAATTTCCAGTTCTTCCAGGTCCAAATTTCCAGTTCAAAATTAAAATTGGTTGATCTTCAAACTGAAATTGTAAATTTTGTTAAATTCGAAGTTAAAGTTGTGAATTTAATTTAATATCCGATTGAAATCGTACATTTTCTTAGCCTCCCAGTCCAAATTGGAAATGTTGTATTTCCAGATTAAATTGTAAATTTCATGAAATTCCCAGTTTAAGCTGTAAAATTTTGTAAAATTTCCAACTCATCATCAATTAAATTTTACTAAATTCTCAGCTTAAACTGTGCCGTTTGTGTAATTTTTAATTACAAATTGAACTAAATTCTCAGTTTAAACAGTAAATTCTGTTAATTTCTCAGTTGAAACTATGTATAAATTTTATGAAATTTCCTACTCAAACTATTAGTTTTGTTAAATTTTGAATGTTATTGTAAATTTTGCTAAATTGCTCATTTTAAATTGTAAATTTTGTTAAATTTATAGATGACAGGAGATTCTGTTAAAATCTCAGTTCGAATTGTAAATTTTTTGAAATTCCCAGTTTAAAACTGCAATTTATATAAAGTTTCTAGATCAAAATTAGATTAGGTTAAATTTCAAATTGAAATTGTAAATTTAAGTAAGTAAGTTCTCATCTTAAACTGCACATTTTTATATAATTTCCGGCTATAAATTAAACTAAATTCTCAATTTAAATGGTAAATTCTATTAAATTCTCAGTTGAAACGGGGAATTTTATAATATTTCCAAGTCAAACCGTAAATTTTGTTAAATTCTTAGCGCCATCTTGTAATCTTTGTTAAATGTCTCGTTTTAAATTATTGTAAATTTCGTTAAATGTACAGTTGACTGCGTAAATTTTGTTAAAGTCCCTATTGTAAACTATTAAATTCTCAGCTTAAACTGTAAATTATTTTAAATTCTCAGTCCAGAACTAAATTTACAACTATTAAATTAAATAAATGCCCAGTTTAAATGGTAAATTCAGTTAAATTCTCAGTTGAAACTATAAATTTTATTAAACTCCTACTTCACGCCGTAAATTGTCTTAAATTGTAAATTTTATTACTATTCCAGCTGAAACTGTATATTTTGTTTCTCAGTTGAAATTGTAAATGTTGTCAAATTCACAAAGTAGACTGTAGATTTCGTTAAATACCCAGTTTAAACTGCAAATTATATGAAATTTCCAGTTCATAATTAAATTTGGTTAAATTTCAAATTGAAATTGTAAATTTTGTTAAATTCGAAGTTCAAGTTGTACATTTAATTAAATCCCCTGTTGAAACCGCAAATCTTGTTAATTTTCCCAGTTCAAACCCTGAATTTTGTTCAAGTCAGTTTAAAATTAAATTCTCAATTTAAATGGCAAATTCTGTTAAATTCTCACAAACCGTAAATTTTATAATATTTCCCAAGTAAATTTTGATAAAATTCTCAGTGCTAACTGTAAGTTTTGTTACATTTCTCGTTTTAAATTATTGTAAATTTCGTTAAATTTACAGTTGAAAGTGTAAATTTTGTTAAATTCCCTGTGCGAACTAAAAACTTCTGTTAAATTCTCAGTTTAAACTGTAAATTATTTTAAATTCCCAGTTCAGAACTAAATTTTCAACTATTAATTTAAATAAGTTCCCAGTTTAAATGGAAAATTCTGTTAAATCTCAGTTGAAATTTCCACTTCAAACCGTAAATTGTCTTAAATTGTAAATTTTGTAACTATTCCAGTTGTAAACTGTAAATTTTATTTCTCAGTTGAAATTGTAGACTTTGTCAAATTCCCTGTAAATTTTATTAAATTCCCATTTCAAACTGTAAATTACCCTAAATTCTCAGTTCAAAATTTAATTTCCAACCATAAGTTAAACTAAATTCTCAGTTTAGATGCTAGATTTCGTTAAATTCTGGGTTAAAATTGTAAATTTTATGAAATTTACAATTCAAACCATCTTAAGTTCTTAGCACTAATTGTAAATTTTGTTGAATTCATAGCGTATACTGTAAATTTCATTAAATTCCCATTTCAAATTGAAAGTTACCTTAAATTCCTCGTTATAAAATTAAATTTCCAACTATAAATTCAAAAATTCCCAGTTTAAATAGAAAATTCTGTTAAATTCTCAGTTGAAACTATAAATTTTATGAAATTTCCACTTCAAACCGTAAATTGTCTTAAATTGTAAATTTTGTAACTATTCCAGTTGTAAACTGTAAATTTTATTTCTCAGTTGAAATTGTAGACTTTGTCAAATTCCCTGTAAATTTTATTAAATTCCCATTTCAAACTGTAAATTACCCTAAATTCTCAGTTCAAAATTTAATTTCCAACCATAAGTTAAACTAAATTCTCAGTTTAGATGCTAGATTTCGTTAAATTCTGGGTTAAAATTGTAAATTTTATGACATTTACAATTCAAACCATCTTAAGTTCTTAGCACTAATTGTAAATTTTGTTGAAATCATAGCGTATACTGTAAATTTCATTAAATTCCCATTTTAAATTGTAAGTTACCTTAAATTCCTCGTTCAAAATTAAATTTCCAACTATAAATTCAAAAATTCCCAGTTTAAATAGAAAATTCTGTTAAATTCTCAGTTGAAACTATAAATGTTATGAAATTTTCTCTTCAAATCGTAAATTGTAAATTTTGATACTATTCCAGTTGTCTCTGTAAATTTTGTTGCTCAGTTGAAATTGTAGAGTTTGTCAAATTCTCAACGTAGACTGTAAATTTCATTAAATTCCCGTTTCAAACGGTAAATTACCTTAAATTCTCAGTTCAAAATTAAATTTCCAACTATAAATTGAACTAAATTCCCAGTTTAGTTGCTAAATTTCGTTGAATTCTCGGTTAAACTTGTAAATTTTATGGAATTTAAATCGTGTACTAAGTATATTAAGTTTTTAGTACTGATTGTAAATTTTGTTAAATTCATAGCGTATACTGTAAATTTCATTAACTACATATAAATTGAACTAAATTCTCAGTTTAAATTCTGTTCTGTTAAATTCTCAATTGAAATTATAAATTTTGTGAAATTTCCAACTCAAACCTTGAATGAACTCTCAAATTGCCAGTGTTAGTTTGTAAATTATCAATTCTCAGTCTAATCTGCCAGTTTCTTAAAATTCATTGAGGCAGTTCAGTATATATTTTTATTTTATTCCTAATGGAGCATTGTCTCGATTCAAGGCGAACTCAAGATCTTACTTTCTTTCATTATAATTTATAAAATATTCATGGCACCGCAACTTCTAAGAAAATTATTCACATTTCAGTTACTCTACATACAAACTTTTATTAACAATCTCTTTCTTCAAACAACGCATCAGGAACGTTGCATTCAATAAAAACGGAGAAAAAATAAAAAATACACAAAAACTTTATAAAGCAGAGCAGAGCAAACATAAACCATGTAGCAACAGATATTCCTGGACCATTGTGGTGTGGGTACACAAAAATATAAACTTCAACTCTAATCCACTTACAAATAAACATCTTAGATTATCTCGTCTCATTATCTAAACTGCCTTCACCTTGTAGCACACATGTATTTATTGTTCAGTTGACAAACACACCTAGTAGCGATGATTCAACGCGATGACGCCATCTTCGGATCCTCGTACGATTGAACTTTCCATTTGGAAAAAAAAACGTTCTTACCGCTAAACGTTGCCTCTTTCGCCCAATCAATGTTAGTGCAACAGGATTTTACTTTACGACCTTCAATAGTTCATATTAATTAACCCGATCTGTAATATATTTAAAGTTATGAACACCTGTTTGTTACTAACTCAAATGCACATGTTATCTGAGTATTTTAGTTCTTAAACAATTAACGGAATTCCAAGATATTATATGAAAATGATTATATTATATAAAATTGACGGTTTTAATGACGGTCTAAGAATATCAGACTATCTATTAGATACTGTTTTACAAGTTCAACTGAGAATTTAGCTTAATTTTTAGTTGGAATTTTGAATTTGAACTGAGAATTTAAGGTAATTTACAGTTTGAAATGGAAATTTAATGAAATTTACAGTATACGCTACGAATTTAACAGAATTTACAATTAGTACTGAGAATTTAACGAAATTTAGCATCTAAACTGGGAATTTATGGTTGGAAATTTGATTTTTAACTGAGAATTTAAGGTAATTTACCGTTTGAAACGGGAATTTAATGAAATTTACAGTCTACGTTGTGAATTTGACAAACTCTACAATTTCAACTGAGAAACAAAATTTACAGAGACAACTGGAATAGTATCAAAATTTACAATTTACGATTTGAAGAGAAAATTTCATAAATTTATAGTTTCAACTGAGAATTTAAACTGGGAATTTTTGAATTTATAGTTGGAAATTTAATTTTGAACGAGGAATTTAAGGTAACTTACAATTTAAAATGGGAATTTAATGAATTTTACAGTATACGCTATGAATTCAACAAAATTTACAATTAGTGCTAAGAACTTAAGATGGTTTGAATTGTAAATTTCATAAAATTTACAATTTTAACCCAGAATTTAACGAAATCTAGCATCTAAACTGAGAATTTAGTTTAACTTATGGTTGGAAATTAAATTTTGAACTGAGAATTTAGGGTAATTTACAGTTTGAAATGGGAATTTAATAAAATTTACAGGGAATTTGACAAAGTCTACAATTTCAACTGAGAAATAAAATTTACAGTTTACAACTGGAATAGTTACAAAATTTACAATTTAAGACAATTTACGGTTTGAAGTGGAAATTTCATAAAATTTATAGTTTCAACTGAGAATTCAACAGAATTTACCATTTAAACTGGGAACTTATTTAAATTAATAGTTGGAAATTTAGTTCAGAACTGGGAATTTGAAATAAATTACAGTTTAAACTGAGAATTTAAAAAAGTTTTTAGTTCGCACAGGGAATTTAACAAAATTTACACTTTCAACTGTAAATTTACAATAATTTAAAACGAGAAATGTAACAAAACTTACAGTTAGCACTAAGAATTTTAACAAAATTTACTTGGAAATATTATAAAATTTACGGTTTCAACTGAGAATTTAACAGAATTTGCCTTATTTTTAAACTGACTTGAATACAATTTACGGTTTGAATTGGGAAGTTAACAAAATTTACGGTTTCAATTTGATATTTAACCGAATTTAATTTTGGGAATTTCATTTAATTTGCAGTTTAAACTGGAAATTTAATAAAATTTACAATTCGAACAGGGAATTTAACAACATTTACACAGGCAACTGTAAATTTAACGAAATTTACAATAATTTAAAACGAGAAATGTAACAACACTTACAGTTGCATTAGGAATTTAACAAAATTTACGGTTTGACTTGGTTTCGGTTTCAGGATTTAACGCAGAATTTACCATTTAAACTGAGAATTTTTAATGTTTAATTTATAGAAGAAAATTACACAAAATGTGTTAAGGTAGGAACTTATCAAAACTTAAATTTTAAACTGACTTGGATAAAATTTACGAATTGGGTAGTTAACAAAATTTACGGGTTCAACTGGAAATTTAATTAAATTTGCAACTTGAATTTCGAATTTAACAAAATTTACAATTCGAACACTTTTAACTAGAAATTTACAATTTACAACGCGAAATTTTAACTCAGAATTTAACAAAACCCATAGTTTGAGTAGGCATAAAATTTATAGTTTCAACTGAGAAATTAACAGAATTTACTGTTTAATAAACTGAGAATTGAATAAAGTTTACAAATCGCACGGGGAATTTAACAAAATTTACACCTACAACTATAAATTTAACAAAATTTACGGTTTGGCTTTTAAATACAAAATTTAGGGTTTCAACCGAGAATATAACAGAATTTACCAGTTGAACTGAGAATTTAGTTTAATTTATAGCCTGAAATCACTTAGGAGGGAACTTAACAAAATTTACAATTCGAACTGAGATTTAACAAAATTTACAATTGACACTTAAAATTTAACAATAAATTTCATAAAATATATAGTTTCAACTGAGAAATTAACGGAATTTGCAGTTTAAACTGAGAATTTAACAAAATTTACAATTCAAACTGAGGTTTTAACAAAATTTACATTTTCAACTAGAGATTTAACAAAATTTACAATTAACACTTAAAATTTATAGTTTCAACTGAGAAATTAACAGAATTTACTGTTTAAACTGAGAATTTAGTTTAATCTGTAATTGGAAAATACACAAAATGCACAATTTAAGGTAAAAATTTAGTAAAATAAACTATACTATACAAAATAACAAAATTTACAATTTGAATATTAAATTAAATTCACAATTTAATTTAGAATTTAACAAAATTCACAATTTCGGTTTGAAATTCAACAAAATTAAACTTTGAACTGGGAATTTAAAATAATTTATAGATTAAACTGGGAATTTGATAAAATTCGCGGTTTAAACTGGAAATTTCGTTCGAAGAAACTTTCCAAAAAAATTAAATAATCAAAACCAAAAAGTTTTTGGGCTTTCAACAAGTATTTTATGTGTGTGATGAAATAAAAAAATATTTATTTTCCAAAATAGGTATAAATAAGAATACTTAAAATACTACCGTTTTGCTTCATTATAAAATTTTAATCATACCTACGCACTTTTTGTAAAAAAGTCAATGGAGCTGTTTATCAAATCCAATGTTGCGCATCTCGTTATTCCGACCTCGTTACAAATGAAATTAATAAACACTTGCGTTAAAAAATTCGTTATAAATCGGAAAATGCCCCAAACGAAAATTTAACTTGGAGCTCGATGTAAACAGACAGGCAAAAGTTTGCCATAAACTTGTTTGTGAAATTAAACATCTCCCGGCTTGACGTAAATCAAAAGCTCAAATAAAATCTTTTTAATGAATAATCATTTCGGAGCTTTTAAGCTGTTAAAAAAAAATTAGGCAAATTGCTCGAGGGCTGGCGTAAAACGCAATCGATTTTGTTCATTTTAAACTGGTGCAAAATGTTCCACGATGATTAAAAGAAGCGTTGAATTTTCGAAAATTCATATCCCAGAAATAAATTGGAAAAATTGTTAATAAAAAACATTTCCATAAATTTGACATTATTTTTAAGGGGCATAAAAATGGTTTTAATTATTTAAAAGATACGTTTTTTTTTTCAAATCCTATTTGTTTAAAAATGGTAAAAATAATTTCTACCCTTAATGGAACGGGTGGGAGTAATGGTAATGGTATATTAGACTTTTTATCTTTCATACAACTTTTTCCAAAGAGATCACGTTTTTGCAACTCAACCTACCTAGATAACTAAACTAGAAATTTCTATTTTAAAACTAGAAATCTCTACAAAACTAGAAGATTTTACTTTAAAACTAAACATTTCTTTTTAAAACTAGAAATATCTACTTTCTAAACTAGAAATTTTTACTATAAAACTAGAAATTTTTACAAAACTAGAAAATTTTACTTTAAAACTAAAAATTTCTATTTTAAAACTAGAAATATCTACTTTCTAAACTAGAAATTTTTACTTTAAAACTAGAAATTTCTACTTTCAAACCTAGAAATTTCTACAAAACTAGAAAATTTTACTTTAAAACTAAAAATTTCTATTTTAAAACTAGAAATATCTACTCTCTAAACTAGAAATTTTTACTTTAAAACTAGAAATGTTTACTTTCAAAACTAGAAATCTCTACAAAACTAGAAGATATTACTTTAAAACTAAAAATTTCTATTTTAAAGTTAAAAATTTCTACAAAACAAGAAGATTTTACTCAAAAACTAAAATTTTCTATTTTAAAGCTAGAAATTTCTACTTTCAAAACTAGAAATTTCTACTTTCAAAACTAGAAATTTTTACTTTAAAACTAGAAATTTCTACTTTCAAAACTAGAAATCTCTACAAAACTAAAAGATTTTATTTTAAAACTAAAAATTTCTACTTTAAAACTAGAAATTTTTACTTTAAAACTAAAATATTTCTATTTTAAAGCTAGAAATTTCTACTTTCAAAACTAGAAATATCTACTTTCTAAACTAGAAATTTTTACTTTAAAACTAGAAATGTTTACTTTCAAAACTAGAAATCTCTACAAAACTAGAAGATATTACTTTAAAACTAAAAATTTCTATTTTAAAGTTAAAAATTTCTACAAAACAAGAAGATTTTACTCTAAAACTAAAATTTTCTATTTTAAAGCTAGAAATTTCTACTTTCAAAACTAGAAATTTCTACTTTCAAAACTAGAAATTTTTACTTTAAAACTAGAAATTTCTACTTTCAAAACTAGAAATCTCTACAAAACTAAAAGATTTTATTTTAAAACTAAAAATTTCTACTTTAAAACTAGAAATTTTTACTTTAAAACTAAAATATTTCTATTTTAAAGCTAGAAATTTCTACTTTCAAAACTAGAAATATCTACTTTCTAAACTAGAAATTTTTACTTTAAAACTAGAAATGTTTACTTTCAAAACTAGAAATCTCTACAAAACTAGAAGATATTACTTTAAAACTAAAAATTTCTATTTTAAAGTTAAAAATTTCTACAAAACAAGAAGATTTTACTCTAAAACTAAAATTTTCTATTTTAAAGCTAGAAATTTCTACTTTCAAAACTAGAAATTTCTACTTTCAAAACTAGAAATTTTTACTTTAAAACTAGAAATTTCTACTTTCAAAACTAGAAATCTCTACAAAACTAAAAGATTTTATTTTAAAACTAAAAATTTCTACTTTAAAACTAGAAATTTTTACTTTAAAACTAAAATATTTCTATTTTAAAGCTAGAAATTTCTACTTTCAAAACTAGAAATATCTACTTTCTAAACTAGAAATTTTTACTTTAAAACTAGAAATGTTTACTTTCAAAACTAGAAATCTCTACAAAACTAGAAGATATTACTTTAAAACTAAAAATTTCTATTTTAAAGTTAAAAATTTCTACAAAACAAGAAGATTTTACTCTAAAACTAAAATTTTCTATTTTAAAGCTAGAAATTTCTACTTTCAAAACTAGAAATTTCTACTTTCAAAACTAGAAATTTTTACTTTAAAACTAGAAATTTCTACTTTCAAAACTAGAAATCTCTACAAAACTAAAAGATTTTATTTTAAAACTAAAAATTTCTACTTTAAAACTAGAAATTTTTACTTTAAAACTAAAATATTTCTATTTTAAAGCTAGAAATTTCTACTTTCAAAACTAGAAATATCTACTTTCTAAACTAGAAATTTTTACTTTAAAACTAGAAATGTTTACTTTCAAAACTAGAAATCTCTACAAAACTAGAAGATATTACTTTAAAACTAAAAATTTCTATTTTAAAGTTAAAAATTTCTACAAAACAAGAAGATTTTACTCTAAAACTAAAATTTTCTATTTTAAAGCTAGAAATTTCTACTTTCAAAACTAGAAATTTCTACTTTCAAAACTAGAAATTTTTACTTTAAAACTAGAAATTTCTACTTTCAAAACTAGAAATCTCTACAAAACTAAAAGATTTTATTTTAAAACTAAAAATTTCTACTTTAAAACTAGAAATTTTTACTTTAAAACTAAAATATTTCTATTTTAAAGCTAGAAATTTCTACGTTCAAAACTAGAAATTTTTACTTAGATGTATATTAGACTTTTTATCTTTCATACAACTTTTTCCAAAGAGACCACATTTTTGCGACTCAACCTACCTATAAGGTAAAAAATAAGCACCCTCCAGCCTTCCAAAATGTCAAGTACCCGACCAGCTTTTGGCGCGCCCCGTACAGTTTCGGCGGTTCCATGGCCTTCCACGGGCATCGAACGGGTATGATCATGGACCGTGCACAGTCGTTCCGCCGGTCTCTCGCGGTCGCGTTCAGCCAGTGTTAAATGGTACACGAAAGATCAAGCATGCCTGGCCCAGGTAGACACGATCAGGGGGTTTTCCTGGTATTCCGATAATACTATCGCTCCCAGCCCGTAAATCTTTTTCGTACCGTCGTCGTGAAATTACCTGTCCTGGCCTGTGCTTTGTATTGTTTACTATTTGGCGTGGTTTTCGAGTTCAGTGGAGTTCAGCGTTTTGTGGTACACACTGTGTAGCGTGTTGTGCGGCGTAGTGACTCGGAGGAGAGTGACTCGACAGGGTATGTATCGTAAACGCGTGCCGTACTCGTCCATTGTTTTTAACAATGCCACTATTATCTCTATGAATTATTTATCGGCAACCCATTGTGATTTATTTTATTGCCGATGTCTGGCTGGCAGCCCCTCCGTCAGGTTAATTTTTACGCGAACCGGTCGAGGGCCTGTTTGTTTACGTACCGTCATCCGAACGCCAAATCCGCATCACTTTATTATCCAAATAAACGATTACGAAACGCATTAGAATGTGATGCTGTCACTGTTGAAATGATTGATGTCTATCTGCCAAATTGAAAGCGTATGAATCACGCTGTCAAAGTAGGTCATTTGGAAACAGTTGATTGTTCGAATCGGTGCCAGCACACACGATTTTGTGTGTATCAGGAGAGCTTTGATTTGAATTTCTTTTCGATAATCAATTTCGTTTGCGTGTGCAGTTAACGGTTACCTAGTCGCTAACTAACTTTAAAACACGCAAGTGCATTGGTTAATGGTAATTATTTCAGTGGAAATCATCTGCGTTTTGTCCGGGTTGCTTTTCCGGACAGGGATAGCGCGCGAAACTATTTGACTTGTCAACATAACCTCACTAACCAACCAAGAAATACTAGCAATATTTCAAAACTGTGTTCTCAGTTTAAAGAAATATTTCATAAATCTAATGAGAAATTAACTTTTACTGATGAAGTATTGGGACAACCGATAATATACCGACGCATTCTCATACTTGTGACGGAGGACATTACGAGCACCTAAGAATGCCTTTGGCTTAAAAAATCCCATTCCGCCAAATTCAATCGCTTGTAAAAATATCAATAAAGGTGCGACAAAGAATCTGTTTACATGCTTTTGTTTACTGATGTATGGACTTTTATAATTTCCCATATAGTTTGAAAAATATATTATACAGGGTGATTTTCTCTACAGAAATAAAAAAACTTGAGTTAAAACAGTCCGGTCCTGGAATTTTTAAATATTAAAAACGGCATCGTATCAAATGTGATAAGTACACAAATTGTCTAAAATTTGAACAAATTGTTATAAATAGTAAGGAAGTTCTGGCCAAAAGAAATATTGGCCATAAGTGGTTTATCACCCTGTATCTCAGTAATTAAGCGCAAAACTAGAAATTTGTACCTTCAAAACTAGAAATTTCTACTTTCAAAACTAGAAATTTCTATTTAAAAACTACAAATTCCTACTTTCAAAGTTTCAAAACTAGAAATTTCTACCTTCAAAACTAGAAATGTCTACTTTAAAACTAGAAATTTCTACTTTAACACTAAAAATTTCTATTTTAAAACTAGAAATTTCTACTATCAAAACTAGAAACTTCTACTTTCAAAACTAGAAATTTCTATTTAAAAACTAGAAATTTTTACTCTAAAACTAAAAATTTATACTTTCAAAACTTTCTACTTTCAAAACTAGAAATTTTTACTTTAAAATTAGAAATCTCTACTTTAAAAATAAAAGTTTTTACTTTAAAATTAAAAGTTTCTATTTTAAAAACTGAAAACTTCTACTTTCAAAACTAGAAATTTCTACCTTCAAAGCTAGAAATTTCTACCTTGAAAGCTAGAAATTTCTACTTTTAAACTAGACATTTTTACTCAAACTAAAAATTTCTACTTTTAAAACTAGAAATTTCTACTTTCAAAACTAGAAATTTCTACCTTCAAAGCTAGAAATTTCTACCCTTACTACTAGAAATATCTACTTTAAAACTAGAAATTTCTACTTTCAAAACTAGAAATTTCTACTTTCAAAACTAGAAATTTCTACTTTCAAAACTTTCTACTTTCAAAACTAGAAATTTTTACTTCAAAATTAGAAATCTCTACTTTAAAAATAAAAGTTTTTACTTTAAAATTAAAAGTTTCTATTTTAAAAACTGAAAACTTCTACTTTTAAAACTAGAAATTTCTACTTTCAAAACTGGAAATTTCTACCTTGAAAGCTAGAAATTTCTACTTCAAAACTAGACATTTCTACTTTCAAAACAAGAAATTTCTACTTTAAAACTAAAAATTTCTACCTTCAAAACTTTCTACTTTCAAAACTAGAAATTTTTACTTTAAAATTAGAAATCTCTACTTTAAAAATAAAAGTTTTTACTTCAAAATTAAAAGTTTCTATTTTAAAACTGAAAACTTCTACTTTCAAAACTAGAATATTCTACCTTTAAAGCTAGAAATTTCTACCTTCAAAGCCAGAAATTTCTACTTCAAAACTAGACATTTCTACTTTCAAAACTAGAAATTTCTACTTTAATACTAAAAATTTTTACTCAAACAAAAAACTTATACTTTTAAAACTAGAAATTTCTACTTTCAAAACTAGAAATTTTTACTTTAAAACTAAAAATTTCTATTTTAAAACTAGAAATTTCTTTCTACTTTCAAAACTAGAAATTTCTACTTTAAAACTAGAAATTTTTACTCTAAAACTAGAAATTTCTACTTTCAAAACTAGAAATTTCTACTTTCAAACCTAGAAATGTTTACTTTAAAATTAGAAATCTCTACTTTAAAAATAAAAGTGTTTACTTTAAAATTAAAAGTAAAAGTAAAACTAAAAATTTTTACTCAAACTAAAAATTTCTACTTTTAAAACTAGAAATTTCTACTTTCAAAACTAGAAATTTCTACTTTCAAAACTAGAAATTTCTACCTTCAAAGCTAGAAATTTCTACCCTCAAAACTAGAAATTTCTACTTTAAAACTAGACATTTCTATTTTAAAACTAGAAATTTCTACTTTAAAACTAGAAATGTCTACTTTAAAACTTGTACAACGGGGGTCTCTATACAATAAATTGGTCAAAATGTCGATGTCGATTATTAGGCAATTTATACCGAAATAAATGTATGGAGTGTTCGATTGGGCCATACCTCAAATACCTTTATACACAATTTAAGCTTATATAGGGTGTTTTGTTTAAAAATTTCATTCTTTCAGAGAGTAATGCATCTATCACATCCTAAGAGAACATTAATGATGACATTTGTATGGAGATATAATATCGAACAAAGAAGTAGAACCCAATCCAAATAAAATATCGGCGATAAAAGATATCACAGATCCGGTAGTACAACTGATGAGGCCTATTTTTTCCAATTAGAAAGCGTTTTATCGCAACATTTATCCTTGTGTGAACAAGAGAAGGGTACCTACTGAAAGAAAATCCAATTTAATAAAAACCGACCAGATTTTTTTTCCCGGCTTGGTGTTAAATCGTGATATTTAACCGTACCACGCAATGAACGTCTCAATCGATTTATTTTTTACACATAAATCGTAATGTTTATTCACGTTTGCATTGACATTTGGTATTTGGTAAGCTACGCGTGTATTTGTTCATATTTGCCCTTGAGTGATATTTACTGTCAGTTCTATTTTTATTAGTTTGTGTCGTATAGGATGACCTTAATTATAATTTATAATGGAGGAAGGGTTATTAAATTGTATTTTTTTTAGTAACCTAGTTTCGTTCGGTATATGGGTTATTGCCAAAAAATCGTCACACGAGTAAAAACTTTAATAACTGCTCGACACGTATTATTCTTTGTTACTTCATTTATACAGGGTGGTCCAGATTCCAAGGCGGAAGCTTCAGGGAACCATAGAACATCGAAAAAAAATATGAGTTTGCTTACTCTAAGATGAAAGCGTTTATACCCATTTTCTGTTCCCACGATCCGGCCAACGTTATTAAAGCATATCGTCTTGGAAAAAACGTTTCAAAGGCCTAGTTTCGTTATTCCTAATGCGTACCACGCGCCGGTTTCGCAAGCCGAGCCTCGGCACTAAATCTTGGAAGTTAATTAAACTATATCTAAATAATTGGAAGTTTCCGAATAAAATAATTAACTTTATACTTCAGGCGCCTTCGGAACTTCCGAGCCAGCCTGAAATATAAAGCGACCCGAAATAAAAAAAATCCGAGATATAATTAGTAAGGAACCCCGGCTGCCTTACACGAAGGATTATTAAGGATAATAAGAGATGTTTAACCCCTTGATGCCTCAGATGTGTATTTTGTGTTATGGAAAACGCGCTCATTAAACTGTTGCGAGATTATTTTAGGATATACTGGGTAATATGTGGAGGAGTTTCAAATTACGGGATTTTCGCTTTGCAGTTAATTTATTCCTGAACTCAACGTGGGCCCGATTTTTCACACAAAAGTGAGCCGTAGCGATAAACTTCACTTATAAGGAATTTAAACAGCTCGTACATCATATTTACGACGCGACAAAAACAACGTGCCGTAAAAGTATTACGATATTAAGTACCTACTTGTATTTACTTTTATTGATTTGATCCCGAGATAAGCCCGTGAGTAAGCGGAAGTGATTTCAGCTTTTCAAATCTCTTTGCGAAAGTTTTGCGCGGGTTAAGATCAGGTGTTTAGTTCTTGTGCTTCAGAAAATGCACATATAATATGTTTACCATGAGTATTAAAATAATAAACAAATCTACCATGGAAAAATAAAAAAAACTAGAAGATTTTACTTTAAAACTAGAAATTTCTACTTTCAAAACTAGAAATTATTACTTTAAAACTAGAAATTTCTACTTTGAACCTAGAAATTTTTACTTTAAAACTAGAAATTTTACTTTCAAAACTAGAAATTTCTACTTTCAAACCTAGAAATTTCTACAAAACTAGAAAATTTTACTTTAAAACTAAAAATTTCTATTTTAAAACTAGAGATATCTACTTTCTAAACTAGAAATTTTTACTTTAAAACTAGAAATTTCTTCTTTCAAAACTAGAAATTTCTACAAAACTAGAAAATTTTACTTTAAAACTAAAAATTTCTATTTTAAAACTAGAGATATCTACTTTCTAAACTAGAAATTTTTACTTTAAAACTAGAAATTTCTACTTTCAAAACTAGAAATTTCTACAAAACTAGAAAATTTTACTTTAAAACTAAAAATTTCTAATTTAAAACTAAAGATATCTACTTTCAAAACTAGAAATATTTACTTTAAAACTAGAGATTTCTACTTTAAAACGTGTACACGGAGGTTTCTATCCTATAAATTGATCAAAATTTCGATATTGACTATTAGGCAATTCATATCGAAAAAATGTATGGAGTATTCGATTCGGCCATACCTCAAATACCTATTTTTCGACTGATCCTACTACACACGTAAAAATTTTTAGTTTTAAAGTATAAATTTCTAGTTTTGAAAGTGGAAATTTCTAGTTTTAAAAATGTAACGGATGAGGACCCCAGAATACACGTTTTAAAGTAGAAATGTTTAGTTTTGAAAGTAGAAATTTCTAGTTTTGAAAGTTGAAATTTTTACTTAAAAAGTAGAATTTCTAATTTTAAAGTAGAAATTTAACGGATAAGGACTCTAGTATACACGTTTTAAAGTAGAAATTTTTAGTTTGAAAGTAGAAAATTCTAGTCTTCAAGTAGACATTTCTATTGTTAAAGTAGAATATCTAGTCTTAAAGTAGAAATTTCTAGTTTTGAAAGTAGACATTTCTAGTTTTGAAAGTAGACATTTCTACTTTGAAAGTGGAAATTTCTAGTTTTAATTTTAAAGTATAAATTTCTGTTTTGAAAGTAGAAATTTCTAGTTTTAAAGTAGAAATGTAACGGATGAGACCCCAGAATACGCGTTTTAAAGTAGAAATTTCTAGTTTTCGATGTAGAAATTTCTAGTTTTGAAAGTTGAAATTTTTACTTAAAAAGTAGAATTTCTAATTTTAAAGTAGAAATTTAACGGATAAGGACTCTAGTATACACGTTTTAAAGTAGAAATTTTTAGTTTGAAAGTAGAAAATTCTAGTCTTCAAGTAGACATTTCTATTGTTAAAGTAGAATATCTAGTCTTAAAGTAGAAATTTCTAGTTTTGAAAGTAGACATTTCTAGTTTTGAAAGTAGACATTTCTACTTTGAAAGTGGAAATTTCTAGTTTTAATTTTAAAGTATAAATTTCTGTTTTGAAAGTAGAAATTTCTAGTTTTAAAGTAGAAATGTAACGGATGAGACCCCAGAATACGCGTTTTAAAGTAGAAATTTCTAGTTTTCGATGTAGAAATTTCTAGTTTTGAAAGTTGAAATTTTTACTTAAAAAGTAGAATTTCTAATTTTAAAGTAGAAATTTAACGGATAAGGACTCTAGTATACACGTTTTAAAGTAGAAATTTTTAGTTTGAAAGTAGAAAATTCTAGTCTTCAAGTAGACATTTCTATTGTTAAAGTAGAATATCTAGTCTTAAAGTAGAAATTTCTAGTTTTGAAAGTAGACATTTCTAGTTTTGAAAGTAGACATTTCTACTTTGAAAGTGGAAATTTCTAGTTTTAATTTTAAAGTATAAATTTCTAGTTTTGAAAGTAGAAATTTCTAGTTTTAAAGTAGAAATGTAACGGATGAGGACCCCAGAATACACGTTTTAAAGTAGAAATGTTTAGTTTTGAAAGTAGAAATTTCTAGTTTTGAAAGTTGAAATTTTTACTTAAAAAGTAGAATTTATAATTTTAAAATAGAAATTTAACGGATAAGGACTCTAGTATACACGTTTTAAAGTAGAAATTTTTAGTTTGAAAGTAGAAAATTCTAGTCTTCAAGTAGACATTTCTATTGTTAAAGTAGAATATCTAGTCTTAAAGTAGAAATTTCTAGTTTTGAAAGTAGACATTTCTAGTTTTGAAAGTAGACATTTCTACTTTGTAAGTGGAAATTTCTAGTTTTAATTTTAAAGTATAAATTTCTGTTTTGAAAGTAGAAATTTCTAGTTTTAAAGTAGAAATGTAACGGATGAGACCCCAGAATACGCGTTTTAAAGTAGAAATTTCTAGTTTTCGATGTAGAAATTTCTAGTTTTGAAAGTTGAAATTTTTACTTAAAAAGTAGAATTTCTAATTTTAAAGTAGAAATTTAACGAATAAGGACCCCAGTATACACGTTTTCAAGTAGAAATTTTTAGTTTTGAATCGAAATTTCTAATTTTAAATTAGACATTTAAAGGATAAGGACCCCAGTACACAACGTGTATACTTACATTATCTGTCTAGAAGTGAAGTAGAAACTACACACATAGAAATTTCTAGTTTTGAATGTAAAAATTTCTAGCTTTAAGGTAGAAATTTCTAGTTTTAAAGTAGAAATTTCTAATTTTAAAGTAGAAATTTCTAGTTTTGGAGGTAGAAATTTCTAGTCTTATGTAGAAATATCTAGTTTTGAAAGTAGAATTTTCTACTTTTGATGTAGAAATTTCTAGTTTTAAGAGTAGACATTTCTACTTTTAAAGTAGATATATTTTTAATTTTTAAAGGAAAAATTTCTAGTTTTAAAGTAGAAATTTCTAGTTTTGAAAGTAGAAATTTCTAGCTCTAAATTAGAAATTTCTTATTTGTTGTTTTAAAGTAGAAATTTCTAGTTTTCAAAGTAGACATTTTTACTTCACTTTAAAAGTAGAAATTTCAGCAGCCGTTGTCTCTATAGTATAGCATTTATTGACGCTCGTCTGGATTAGTAAAGAAGAGATTCGCCTTGACGATTTCGCCTAATTGTTTATTATTTACTTATTTAGAAATATAAACTGGCATCAAAATGTAAATTATCATGTTATTCGTTTTATCGCATTACACAAAGTATTTTTTACGTAATGTTTTATTTTTAAATTCTACGAACTATCTAACGAAATGATACGCAACGTGCGTTTTACAGCAAAACAACCGACAATTATTACGCATACACGGACTTGGTAGTTGTTTGTTTGATGAATGAAACGCAGTTTTTGTTTATGTTTTATGAATTATGGCTGTGACATAATGCTCGGTTGTAATAATTTCCCGCTACTGATAAACATCCAGCCAAGGGGTTATTGTTTCTTTTGGAAGCAACTTAACAAACTGTCATCGTACAACAGGCCCGACTGTTGTTCCGAACAGGTGCGGATTTACTTTTTACATATTTTGGAAGTAAATAAATAATTCAGTTTGTATGTTCACATATTTAAATTTTTTAGTTTTATTACTATCGACGTATATGTTTTTGTCTGTGTGCTATTAAATAATTTTAAATAAATTACAGAGAAAAATATTTACTCCTTGACTTTATTTATTGGAATGCGCCCCACTATTGTTTACTTTAACCTTTTAACTCTGTTTCCGGAAACCAAGTAATAAATTAAAACTTTTGCCGGGCTCTAATCATTACTAATTAAATAATCGTTCTTTTTCTTAACACCCTGTATGTTTATTTATTGCAACATCCTCCTTGGCGCCATAGTGGGTTGAAAAATCACGCAAAAAACGTTCAAATATGCCGCGCCCCGCCCAGACGGACAGATATCGAGAATGGGACAGGGGTGGCTTCACTTGCTACTAAATATTGACGATTAATTTTGGACCAAGTTCAATATATAAAAAACAACAACCCATCTCCGGCAACTGGTGATGAATAATGGGTGCGACCTGCATTATTTTATATATATTTTAATTAATTGTATTATTTGGCAAACGTACAGGCAACTTTTTAATGCGTTGTTAACATATTTGATATTAACATGTGATCCTGATTTTTTTGATAAGATCGTCATTACGGTGGAAAACGGATTAAGATTAGGAACGTACACGACAAATCCCCTAATCTAATATTTATTCGCTCGTGTATTTAATTTATTGACTGTCCCGCTTGTGACACTCTGACTTTTATATAATCGATCCTAGTTAGATCCTATTAAAAGGTAAATGCGAAAATGACTCATTTCGACATCACGGAAAATTCCGCACAACAAAATTACTCGTACCTACGAAGGCGTATAGGGGCCAACAACTTTATTTTTTTACAAACATATGGAATTGCCAATTCAAAGTGACAATTGTCACATCGAAGTGACAATTGTCACTTCAAAGTGACAATTGTCACTTCAAAGTGACAATTGTCACATCAAAGTGACAATTGTCACTTCAAAGTGACAATTGTCACTTCAAAGTGACAATTGTCACATCAAAGTGACAATTGTCACATCAAAGTGACAATTGTCACATCAAAGTGACAATTGTCACTTCAAAGTGACAATTGTCACATCGAAGTGACAATTGTCACATCGAAGTGACAATTGTCACATCGAAGTGACAATTGTCACATCGAAGTGACAATTGTCACATCGAAGTGACAATTGTCACATCGAAGTGACAATTGTCACTTCAAAGTGACAATTGTCACTTCAAAGTGACAATTGTCACATCGAAGTGACAATTGTCACTTCAAAGTGACAATTCAAACTGATCATAGGGTGTGCGCATAATATGCTAGATTTTTAAGCAACATTGGTTATAAAAGATAGTTAATGCTGTAAAAAAATGAATAACAATAAAATTTTATCAATAATATACCCTAAATTTATGTATTTGTTAATTAAGGTAGTTGCCTCATGAATCGAACTCCATAAGATATCAATGAAATTTTGCCTATATCTTTTGGAAGTGTTCCTTGAACTAAATCTGGAATTTCAATGCATTTTACCGTCCTGAATGAAAGTTACAGAGCTCCGAAGTTGATCTATTTAACATGGAGGGCATAGGAGAAGGTACTTTGAATTGAAACCTTGCCTTGAATTGACTCCCGAAGCTTGAAAATCCATCAGATTTCAACAAAAAAACTGTGGAAATGTTAATGAAGTCACGAGAAAAATAATGCGTCGAAGAAAACCATGCTTGCCCATTTAGTTTTCGAGTTACAGCGTAAAAAGCTCGGAAATCTCATGGCCAGAGAGACTTGAAACCGAGCTTGAAACTAAGGCTGGGAATTTTATGGATTTCAAAATTCGAATATTCTTTCCAATTTCAGTTCGAATATTCGAATAGTTCGAATATTCGAATTATTCGAATTATTCGAATATTCGAATATTCGAATTATTCGAATTATTCGAATTATTCGAATTATTCGAATATTCGAAATATTCGAATTATTCGAATATTCGAATTATTCGAATTATTCGAATTATTCGAATATTCGAATTATTCGAATATTCGAATTATTCGAATTATTCGAATATTCGAATTAAGTATTCGAATTATTCGAATATTCGACTATTCAAATATTCGACTATTCGAATATTCGACTCTTCGAATATTCGACTATTCGATTGTTCGAATTATTGAATAGACTAATATTCGAATATTCGAATAGTCGAATAAGTATTCAAATTTTTTTATTTTAAATTTATCGAAGAAGTCATACTTTAATAACAGAAGTTTAGTTTATTCTGAAACTTCTATAACCGCAGTCAAATATGCGCAAAAATTACAAGGAGTGGTTGAAATTTGAAATGTTGAAAACTTAAAAAAAAACTTATCTCCTGGCGTCGCGTCGGTGATTGGACCCGACTGTTCTAATAAAATAAGCTTTCTTTTCCCCTAAGTTCAATATTAGATCATTGAAAATATTAATTTACTCAATTTATTATTAGTCGATTACTTATTCAGATTCTTACTCGTATATTCGAATTGTCGAATATTCGAATAGTCGAATATTCGAATATTCGAATATTCGAATATCGAAAATTCGAATAGTCGAATAATCGAATAGTCGAGTATTCGAATATATGAATAATTTAGTTTTAAACTTATTCGAATTTTGAATATTCGAATATTCGACTATTCGAATTATTCGAATTCAATTCCCAGCCTTACTTGAAACCTGCAGTTGGTAGTGCTACCGCTCACGTGACTTATGCGCGTAATACAAATTTGAAGAAAGTCAGAGCAGTGCTGACAATATTTTTTTGTCTACGTGTTATCTACAGGAGTCAATAGATGGCTCTCGCCTCATGAGGCAACTACCTTAAAATTTATATTATTTTTAAGTTTACGACCACTGACCGAGAACAAACGATGAAATTCGCATCTCACCGTGCTGGGCGTGACGTCAATCACTGTTTTTTTTTTGACAGAACTTTAGAATCTTTTATGTTCGCCGTTGTGCATATATCATACTATTTAGGTGTAGATTCAATGTGCGATTTCGGTGTTAAATATTAACATTTTTCACGGAAAAGTGAGTGGAACAGATTTTGTAAAGGCCCAGATAGTTAATTTGGCCAATGTTGCTCTCCTTGTTGCTGTACTACGTTTAGGTGGAAGGCGCCTTTTTCTACCAGCTTGACAATCAAAATACATGAACTTTTAAATGTATGTAACTACCGATTAATTTAAACATCATACAGTTTTCTAAATCTTCCTCGAATTGAAAAAAAAGTAAAATACATAACCTAAAATTGTATGATTTTAAAAAGATACATAATCGCACTTACGTTGAAATGATCCCAAAGTACAACCCCTTTAGTGTTTTCTGATATATCAATTTCACTTCTTCTCATGGTACGTAACCATAATTTTCTTTTTTTCTTTAAGCGCTTGATCGTACTTATATTGGTAATGAGACAAATCTTTTTTCTGGTGTTTTTCTTGTGGACGACTGGCACTGAGGTATTTACACAAAATCAAACATCAGACATTAAATGAAAATGCCAGTGTCTGACGTCACAACACGACAGCAGCCATTTGCATAACGTCACCGTCATTTTTGCGACTCATTAAAATAATCATTTTTTGTTAATTTTTTTTGGATAATGGGTTACATTTTAGCCGTTTTTTATTATTGCGATAGCCATTTATAATCTCTCTCACCAACAGATGCAAATAGACTCCTCCCCAAAAATGCCCGCTAAATTTGAATGGAATTTCTCTATTGGTCGTATTTATAGAACCCGAATTACAAAGCAACCGCTAGATTTGACCGAGTACTCGCGTGCGCATTAAACTTTGACACATTTTGCATTTTTGCAACAGACCAATCAGAATGCATAAAGGCGAAACGTATGAAAAACGCGAATAAATGGGGAGCCGGTGTCAGACACGTGACTGTCAACTGTGTTATTAGTTTTTGTGACATTTCATCTGGGAGTTAAACAAGGTACTATCAATGACAGATGTAAACTATAAAGACATGGAACGGCATTGTTGTAATTGAAGCAAGAAAATGTACAAAATGTGGTTGGACACTGCCAGAGGGCGATACTGTTCTTTCTCTGTTTCTTTACTGATACTACTGGTTTTTAGCTATTAACATATGTAGGAATGTTATGACTATCATAACTGCCGCAGATGTCGGTTTGAAATCCGAGCTCGTAGAGCGAGGATTTTAAGACATCTAAGGCTGTTATGATTCATAACATCCGTGATTTGTTCAATAGTTTATCGGTTTCAGAAAATAAAGACATTATTAATAGATATTACCTTTTGATATTCTCTTATTAATAACGTTTTCATTTCATTAGTTGGTCAAGTCTGTATGGGTTGATTTGTCGCCATGGTTACAGTTATATTTTGTTTGTTTTTATTTGTTACCTTTTTTCATATTACATAAATGTTTACATTTTTAGTGTCACAACGGCTACATAAAAATGGACCTTGGATTGCCTGAAAATACATTTCAGTTGGATTTCAGTACTTAATTATTATTGTTTGGAGTTTTCAGTCTCTTTGTATTAATAAATAGCCATATATTATAGTTTCATTATTTATTATTTCATCTGTTGACGGTTGTTGACAGATCTGTATTTGTAATATTATTACCGTACAAGTTTTAAATATAACTGTACAACTTTAGTTATGACTTGTTTACCAGCCTACTTTAGCATATTATGTAAGCAAAGGATTAATATCCTGAAACCGATAAATATATTTAATACGTTTTTTTGAAATAACTTTAAAGCAATATTGTAATATTTGTAATATATGTTTTATGGATACTATTAACAGAGTAAGAAGAAAAATTTAATGTCGCCCTCTGGCAGTGTCCAACCGCATTTTATACATTTTCTTGCTTCAATTACAACAATGTCGTTCCATGTCTTTATAGTTTACATTTGTCATTGGTACTTACGTAAATGCAAACGATAATCCAGACATTTTTCGGTGGAAGATAAGGAAAAGGTGCTGAACATTTTTAAGGCCTACGATAGGGCGAATCCGGAGAAACCAAAGATGGAATGCATGGAGTTTACTGCAAAGGCAGCAGGTGTGAGTGTTCGAAGTGTTTCTAATATTCTTCATGAATACAAACAAGCACACCAACTTCAGCCACCAACAGTGTGTCACCGACAAAGGGCAGTTTTGGACAATATCGATGAAGGAACTAAAAGCTTTAAAGAACCTATCATTTGCTAGAAGGCGAGAACTTAACTACTTATAAGTTTTGACATGTCCAAATAAATAAAACAACACATACCTACCTATTTCTTCTTAATTTTCACAAGGTTCTATATATTACAGCTCGTGGGTATAAGAAAGTTAAGAGAGATATCAATATAATATAATAATAGAATGCTTTATTCATCATTACAATACATTTGGTACTTAAGTCAATAGAAAAAAATAGACTTTAAAAGCCCTACATATATATAAATGTAATAAAAGATAAACGTATATAATATAATTGGAAAAATAATATCACTTTTATTTTTTACACTGAACACTACTGAGCTGTCAGAACCGGCGAGCAGTTCCTATTTCTCCATTGAAAAACACGACTGGCCAGACATTCTTCGGTGATGGGTAAGGAAAAGGCGCTGAACATCTTCCTACGATGGGGAGCATCCGTAGAATCCAAAGATGGAATGCATGGAGTTCACTGCAAAGGCAGCAGGTGTGAGTGTTCCAAGTGCTTGTAATATTCTTCGTGAATACAAACAAGCACACCAACTTCAGTCACCAAAAGTGTACCATCGACAAAGGGTAGTTTTCTTTGATTCGAAGCATAACAAACCATTCTCAACGAAACCGTCCTCGGATCCTATGTGTAGGACTACAAGATGACTTCCCTTGCTCGATGGATCTTTTAAACGTCCTTCCATACTTTACTTACAGCATGGCCAGCGTTCACACAAATCTCATCTAAAAAGTGCAACTTCTTATGTTCTTCCCGGCATTTCCTGATGTCTCGCAGGAATCTTCGCCTCCAAACAATAAACTCATTTTTTTCCCTTAGGGCACTATTACGTGACCTTTTTGAGAACCTATAAAGTCAAATACAATAATTACATTACAACACGAAGAAATAGAGTCCGTTCACTCGCCGAAAGCCAATTTTTCTTATTAATCGCCACAAAGTACTCCGTTTAAGATGATGTAAATAATCACCTTCATGCACCGCTGCTAAAATTTTGTTTACAGTTGGTGGTTCATTTCTTTCAAAAAAGGAATGGATTATACGCTTGAAAAAACTTTTAGTTCCTTCATCGATATTGTCCAAAACTGCCCTTTGTCGGTGGTACACTGTTGGTGGCTGAAGTTGTATTGCTTGTTTGTATTCATGAAGAATATTAGAAACACTTCGAACACTCACACCTGCTGTCTTTGCAGTGAAATCCATGCATTCCATCTTTGATTTCTCCGGATCCTCCCTATCGTAGGCCTTACAAATGTTCAGCACCTTTTCCTTATCTTCCACCGAAAAATGTCTGGATAATCGTTTTCTGGGTGAAGAAATTATACCTTCTTCAGCCATCATAAACCTTAAGAAAAACCGTTTTAACATTTAATCCATATTAATCGTTTGCATTTACGTACCTTATTTAACTCCCAGATGAAATGTCACAAAAACTAATAACACAGTTGAGAGTCACGCCGTCTGACGCCGGCTTCCCATTTATTCGCGTTTTTCATACGTTTCGCCTTTATGCGTTCTAATTGGTCTGTTGCAAAATGTATAAAAGTTTAATGCTTTGCGCGAGTACTTGTAGAGTCGGTCTTAGTCGGTCAAATCTAGCGATTGCTTTGTAATTCGTGTTCTATAAATACGACTAATAGAGAAATTCCATTCAAATTTAGCGGGCATTTTTGGGGAGGAGTCTATTTGCATCTGTTGGTGAGACAGATTATAAATGGCTATCGCAATAATAAAAAACGGCTAAAATGTAACCCATTATCCAAAAAAATTAACAAAAAATGATTATTTTAAAGAGTCGCAAAAATGACGGTGACGTTATGCAAATGATTGCTGTCGTGGTGTGACGTCAGACACTGGCATTTTCATTTAATGTTTGATGTCGTGTAAAACTCGTTAAAATAGCATTTAATGCAGTATTTTGCAGTGGAAAAGAAGGATATTATTGATATTAAGCATCCAAGGTACTGTTAAATAAATCAATGCCAGTCGTCCACGAGAAAAACACCAGAAAAATGATTTGTCTCATTACCAATATACGATCAAGCGCTAAAAACGAAAATTATGGTTACGTACCATGAGAAGGAGTGAAATTGATATATCAGAAAACACTAAAGGGGTTGTACGTGGGGATCATTTCAACGTAAGTGCGATTTTGTACCTTTTTAAAATCGTACAATTTTAGGTTATGTATTTTACTTTTTTTTCAATTAAAAGAAGATTTAGAAAACTATATGATGTTTAAATGAATGGGTAGTTACATACATTTAAAAGTTCATGTATTTTGATTGTCAAGCTGGTAGAAAAAGGCGCCTTCCACCTAAACGTAGTACAGCAACAAGGAGAGCAACATTGGCCAAATTAACTATCTGGGCCTTTACAAAATCTGTTCCACTCACTTTTCCGTGAAAAATGTTAATATTTAACACCGAAATCGCACATTGAATCTACACCTAAATAGTATGATATATGCACAACGGCGAACATAAAAGATTCTAAAGTTCTGTCAAAAAAAAAAACAGTGATTGACGTCACGCCCAGCACGGTGAGATGCGAATTTCATCGTTTGTTCTCGGTCAGTGGTCGTAAACTTAAAAATAATATAAATTTTAAGGTAGTTGCCTCATGAGGCGAGAGCCATCTATTGACTCCTGTAGATAACACGTAGACAAAAAAATATTGTCAGCACTGCTCTGACTTTCTTCAAATTTGTATTACGCGCATAAGTCACGTGAGCGGTAGCACTACCAACTGCAGGTTTCAAGTAAGGCTGGGAATTGAATTCGAATAATTCGAATAGTCGAATATTCGAATATTCAAAATTCGAATAAGTTTAAAACTAAATTATTCATATATTCGAATACTCGACTATTCGATTATTCGACTATTCGAATTTTCGATATTCGAATATTCGAATATTCGACTATTCGACTATTCGAATATTCGACAATTCGAATATACGAGTAAGAATCTGAATAAGTAATCGACTAATAATAAATTGAGTAAATTAATATTTTCAATGATCTAATATTGAACTTAGGGGAAAAGAAAGCTTATTTATTAGAACAGTCGGGTCCAATCACCGACGCGACGCCAGGAGATAAGTTTTTTTTTAAGTTTTCAACATTTCAAATTTCAACCACTCCTTGTAATTTTTGCGCATATTTGACTGCGGTTATAGAAGTTTCAGAATAAACTAAACTTCTGTTATTAAAGTATGACTTCTTCGATAAATTTAAAATAAAAAAATTTGAATACTTATTCGACTATTCGAATATTCGAATATTAGTCTATTCAATAATTCGAACAATCGAATAGTCGAATATTCGAAGAGTCGAATATTCGAATAGTCGAATATTTGAATAGTCGAATATTCGAATAATTCGAATACTTAATTCGAATAATTCGAATAATTCGAATATTCGAATAATTCGAATATTCGAATAATTCGAATATTTCGAATATTCGAATAATTCGAATAATTCGAATATTCGAATATTCGAATAATTCGAATAATTCGAATATTCGAACTATTCGAATATTCGAACTGAAATTGGAAAGAATATTCGAATTTTGAAATCCATAAAATTCCCAGCCTTAGTTTCAAGCTCGGTTTCAAGTCTCTCTGGCCATGAGATTTCCGAGCTTTTTACGCTGTAACTCAAAAACTAAATGGGCAAGCATGGTTTTCTTCGACGCATTATTTTTCTCGTGACTTCATTAACATTTCCACAGTTTTTTGTTGAAATCTGATGGATTTTCAAGCTTCGGGAGTCAATTCAAGGCAAGGTTTCAATTCAAAGTACCTTCTCCTATGCCCTCCATGTTAAATAGATCAACTTCGGAGCTCTGTAACTTTCATTCAGGACGGTAAAATGCATTGAAATTCCAGATTTAGTTCAAGGAACACTTCCAAAAGATATAGGCAAAATTTCATTGATATCTTATGGAGTTCGATTCATGAGGCAACTACCTTAATTAACAAATACATAAATTTAGGGTATATTATTGATAAAATTTTATTGTTATTCATTTTTTTACAGCATTAACTATCTTTTATAACCAATGTTGCTTAAAAATCTAGCATATTATGCGCATACCCTATGATCAGTTTGAATTGTCACTTTGAAGTGACAATTGTCACTTCGATGTGACAATTGTCACTTTGATGTGACAATTGTCACTTTGAAGTGACAATTGTCACTTCGAAGTGACAATTGTCACTTCGATGTGACAATTGTCACTTCGATGTGACAATTGTCACTTCGATGTGACAATTGTCACTTCGATGTGACAATTGTCACTTTGAAGTGACAATTGTCACTTTGATGTGACAATTGTCACTTTGAAGTGACAATTGTCACTTTGATGTGACAATTGTCACTTTGAAGTGACAATTGTCACTTCGATGTGACAATTGTCACTTTGAATTGGCAATTCCATATGTTTGTAAAAAAATAAAGTTGTTGGCCCCTATACGCCTTCGTACGTACCTACTCTTTTTCGATAATCAAAATCGTTATTTATTGCCTCATATGAGCGAGAGGATTGGTGCCGGGGCTAGTGTTTACCTACGTCCCACTCACCAGCAATCTTGTCTCTCTCTTTACATAATATATATGTACGTATGTATATTTTCACAACTTCGACGATAAGTGAACTGTTGTCGCTACCGTTTCTCATGGGAGTCAGTCAACAGTGATAATTTGAAAAACGCCAAGGACAAATACGACACCTTATTAGTCGCCACAGAGTATTGGAAATAATTAAAATTGTGACACTTCAAAACGTTCCTTTACATAAAAGCAAATATGCACTGAATCTTGTAGAATAATATACCTACAGGGTGTTCCATTCGAATTTACGAACAAATAGAACACCCTGTATAATCGGCGCTGAATAAATTGGGATATTCAGTTTGCTTCCAGCTACCGATCCGACCAGTCCAGCACTAGTAAGAACCAATGAGTAATTTTGTAGAAACTAGGCACAACGACCAGCCCCACTTTTATCGTTTCATATGTCAGAAGGTATGATTTGCTAACGTTGTGTGTTTTTCGTTTCAGGGGTCCTGGACATGACCGCCACGGAGAATACGATCCGTTTCAGTGTCCACACCCTGGACAAGGCAACCAAAGCGAAAGTCACCTTAGAAAATTATTACAGTAATCTTATAGCTCAGCATGTAGAGCGAAAACAAAGGTACGGATATATTTCCTTATTTTTTTATGTTTATTCCAACAGGTGCGAATTCACTCGAGTGAGGGGATATTTTTAGGCTGATGTGCTTATCAGTACTTGCATTGTATCAGAAACATCCTTGCAAAATTTGTACGTACAGGGTGGCTGTTTTAAGCGACACATGGAATAGCTTCAAAATTGCAAGGTATATTCCCCAGCTTAAATTGAGGCAGAAAATCGCTTAAAGCTTCCACCCTCTACGCCTACATATCGTAACTACTTGAGTTGATAACTTCTATTTTTGTGTCTCTACTTGTTTCGCTTTATGTTACGGATATTTTCCACTAGATACTGTCAATTAAAATAATGGTTAGCAAATACCAACTACACGAGGATTGATATCTCGAAAGACTTCAATTTATGTACTCCATTTTTCATTTTGATGTACTGGCCATTAATAAAAATATTCAGCATCAGCTCTTTAACGAAACCTCCTCCAAGGTCATTAACAAAGTGTCAGTTCAATACAAAACCGTAGACATACAGGGTGCTCTAATTTAAGGGTAAAGCGTATCAATCGCTACCCACTATAATATTAATTTGTTCAATATTAATATATTGTGCAACGCACACTTTTACGTTTCGTTTCAATAACACTTGGTATTAATAAGGCCAAAATTAATTAAAACTAAACGATAGATAACAATATTAATTACGTTTCGACATACACAAGTATTGCTAATGGTTTCATTAAGCCATTTATAATTATTGTATGTCACATAAATAACTGGAGGTAATTGGGTTAGCCATTAAAAGTATGGTGTATATGCCTAATTTCAGAATCGATTAGAAATTTAATTTTAGCCCAGTAATTAAAGTGCGTTGCAGGTCTGGTAGTGTTTATTAAGGTTTTAAACTCATTATAAAAATGACGAAATATAACTAGTTTTATATTTTAAATATATTAATAGAAAGATGAGGATTCGTTATCTGACGGTGCATCTAAGCCAAGATTGCAGACTTAACTGATACACCTATGATCTTAAATCTCGCACTTTGATTGTCTAAAGTGACAGCCGAGTATCTCCAGATTATCAATATTAAGCAAGTAATTAAAGATAGGGGTTAAATAAAAATTAATAATAAGCACTCATCGGAACACTGATTGATAATCGCATACGTACCATATTTACTTACCAGATTTTTTTTTCTAGGCTAGCAAAATTAGAAGAGTCCCTAAAAGACGAGAGTCTCTCAGAGGAACAGAAGCATGAAAAGAGGCTACAGCACGCCCAAAAAGAAACCGAATTTCTTAGGTTAAAACGATCTCGATTAGGTGTTGAAGACTTCGAACCCCTCAAAGTGATAGGACGAGGGGCCTTCGGGGAAGTAAGATTAGTACAGAAAAAAGACACCGGTCACGTATACGCCATGAAGATACTTCGGAAGGCCGACATGTTGGAAAAGGAACAGGTAAAATATTCAAATGATTTTAGATTTAAAAAACACAACGTTCGGGCTCTCTAAGACGTTGGCGAACGCTTTGCTTGAAACGTCAAGATTTTAAAATATTCAACGTGGAAGAGAACCCGAAAAGCCTTAAGCAAAAAAATCCACATTAGATCCTTATATCGTATGATTTTCTAGGTCGCCCACGTACGAGCAGAGCGTGACATCCTAGTAGAGGCGGACCACCAGTGGGTGGTCAAAATGTATTATAGTTTCCAAGATCCTATTAACTTATATTTAATAATGGAATTTTTACCGGGCGGCGACATGATGACGCTCCTCATGAAGAAGGACACCCTCTCGGAGGAGTGCACGCAGTTCTACATCACGGAGACTGCGCTCGCCATCGACTCCATACACAAACTCGGCTTTATCCATAGGGACATTAAACCCGATAACTTGCTGCTCGATGCCAAGGGGCATCTCAAGCTTTCCGATTTTGGGCTGTGCACCGGCTTGAAGAAGTCCCACAGGACGGACTTCTACAGGGACTTAAGTCAAGCCAAACCGTCAGATTTTAGTAAGTATACACCACGAATCTAAAGCTCATCCACCACCTGACCGCAGAAGTAGGCAACCATATATACACATGTGTAACTGGTTGCCTATTCTACCTGTCAAAAAATAAACAGTAATAAACTGAATATTTTCATTTTCAGTAATCACGTCGAGTCCGATGGACAGTAAACGCAGAGCGGAGAGTTGGAAGAAGAACCGGAGAGCTCTGGCGTACAGTACCGTGGGGACGCCCGACTACATAGCACCTGAAGTGTTTCTACAAACCGGGTACGGACCCGCCTGCGATTGGTGGTCCTTAGGGGTGATAATGTACGAGATGCTGATCGGGTACCCGCCGTTCTGTTCGGAAAACCCCCAAGACACTTACAGGAAAGTGATGAACTGGAGGGAGACGTTGGTGTTCCCAGCGGAAGTTCCGATCTCCGAAGAGGCCAAAGATACAATTATAAAGTAAGTAATGTGACGTATTGGGTCCAAGATCTTGTGGTAACCCAACGTTGTTGCAGGTTTTGTTGCGAAGCAGACAGACGACTGGGATCTCAAAAAGGTTTAGAAGATTTAAAGCTAAATCAATTCTTCCGGGGTGTGGACTGGGAGCACATCAGGGAGAGGCCTGCGGCCATACCGGTGGAAGTTAGGTCTATAGACGACACGTCGAACTTTGACGATTTCCCCGATGTGAAGCTTGAAATTCGTAAGTAGAATGAAATACTACGTTATTTTTATGATTGTACAAACTACTTTTTTAGCTGCAGCACCGATGCCTCAGGACGGCGAGATAAACTACAAAGATTGGGTCTTCATCAACTACACGTTCAAGAGGTTCGAGGGACTGACACAAAGAGGGACTCCTACGAAGAAATAGTTTTAGTGACCTTTGTTGATAGCTTTTATTGCAAGAAAAAAGTGGCAGTTCATTGCCTGGCACTTATTTTTAGAAAATGAACCGTTTCAGAGATGTGTTTATATAAATATAGTCCTCTCCTATTATTTTGGATCCTAATTAGTTGTTTTCTAAAAATAAGTTTTTTGTGTATTATAGGTCTGAAGCAGTTTTGCACTGTTTTTGCTTCCAGAGCTGTGAAAACTGTATCTTGTGTCGTGTTTAAGATGGCGCAGATTGGCTGTTTTTAGTCGGAAACGTGGAGCGTTCGGAAAAATGTCAAAAATCGACGCTCTTTTTTCGCCAAATTTTTTACGTTTCCCTTGAACAAATTTCGCAAACGTCTAATCTTACTTTTAAGCGGTGTTAAAAACTCACAACTTTAATATTGACGTTTTTTAACTATTGTCTTTGTCTCTCGGGTCATGGGCGAGTCACCCGGAAAATTTATTGACGAGAGTTACTCAGTTGTGAATTTAATCATTCTAGTGTTCCGTGCTAATGATAGATTCACGTAATTAACCTGCCTTCAGTATTTTGTGTCCAGTTAGTTGTATAGAATTCTATTTTTAGGCGCTACGTAAAAATCAACAGGAATGGACAGTTTTTTATTTGCGTTTAAAAACTCTTTTAAAACATAACCTTCAAATTTTAATTAAAGTACTGAACAATGATTATTGAGTAAACGGTTGAAGATAACTATTTTAACATTAGCTTTCTTCTTTATCAACATTTTTAAAACGGTACCAATTTTTGTATCGTTAAAACGATTTTTAGTAAAAACTTTGAAAAACAGCAAGAGGAACTTTCTTATGAAACTTGTAAAGATAAAATGTTCATGTTTTTTTTATTCGTGTTACAGTTTCTCAATTAAATTGTTTTTTCGATTTTCTGCTTAAATTTGTGAATAGAAAATTGGGCAACTACAAAAATGAAGCGAAAATTGCAACAGGATTTTTATATATAAAAAACGAACCTTGTCATGTTTCCAACAAAATAATTACTAAGCCAATTTTTAATACAACAAACTTTCTTGTGTATAAATTAAAACTTTTGAGGTTATTGCAGTCAGTCGTACGCAAGCCATTTTAAAAACAGCACAAGCGTTTACTTTTGTGTATATGTTAATTTTTGTTTTATTGTTACAAAGTGATACTTTTTATTATTATTTTACATTTTGTTTTTAACTTATAGACCATTGTATTTCTGACTGTTTGTCGGAAGATATTTTGTAATAGCTTTGATGATGGATATCACCTAAATTTATAGCACCGTGTCCGTCTGCTTCTGTCAGTGAGATCATATTTGTACAATTTTCTTTCGCGTCGTGGCAAGGTACAAGCAGGCACAACTAGGATAAGTAAGTGGGACTTTACTCTTTACGTATGTATCGATGAATATCATTTGTTTTCGATTATCATTAGGGTATTTATTATAAAAATTAATAAAATTATATATTGGGGCAAGTGTAGGTTTTCGGCAAGGCGGCTATGGGAAGTTTTTAACGTTGATCAACGTATTTTCTGCAGCAATTTGAAAACTGTATTCTCGATTTTTAAAAGTTAAGATACCGTTTGACATTTTTGAAAAGTTATTTTAAACAAGTCACGTGACCTTGAAATAATATTTTTCAACCAAATTCATATTTTTAGCGTCTCCCAGGAACCCTCCGCGTTTGCCGAAAACTTAAAAAACTCGAAAATGTAGTACCTATACTACTAGTTTAAGCGTCATAAATTCTAATACTAATAATTTAAAAACTTCTAAACTCATTTAGATCGACACTCGATTGTGTATGTCGTAATATCGATTAGAACCTGATAAAAAGTAGTTTTTGTGGCAGTCTAGGTGGTATTTTCTTAATTTATGGCTAGACATATCAGCGATTCGGCTGTCAAACAGCTATCCTAATATGCGTGTGAAGCAGTTTTGGTAGAAGTTAAAAATTTTCTAAAAAAAAAAATGTTGGTAATGTAAGCTAATGTAGCTCTCTACACCCTGCACCCCTATTGACAACCCGGTGCATGTGGTAGAATTTATTTATCTTTAATGATTTGTTATTTATTACTATTTGTATTTTATAATTGGTCTCGCTAACAGGACTTGTACATATATACTTACTTCCAAAAAAGTGTATAACTAAAAAAATTATTAAACCTCTGTGCTTTATTCGTGCGTTTTATTTGTTAGGTTTGGTTAGCTGCGAAATCAAAAACTGATACAAAATAAACAATCGTAAATGTGGAACCAAGAAATCTAGAAACATATAGTTGGCACTTTTCCGTTTCCATCTGGCCAGACAAACTTCATTAACGGGTGGATGGGGACACCTTCCCGCATTCACAATATTAAATACGCACTAAAAACTAATAAAAAGTTCTCTAAATTTTTATTCTAAAGCTTATTAACTGTTTTACAAATCAAAAAGGCTGATAAATGCTGCCAACCTTAAGACAACAGAACTTTCAGTTACAATCTAATAAATTCAAAATTGCCAAAAAACCCGCAAATAAACAAATCGATTCCGTAATGAACAGTAGTTTTGAGACGAGGAAATAATAATTTGAATTCAAAATGATCGAAATTACCGCCAAAATATACAAAAATGTAAGCGCCATCTACCAGAGAAAACGTCAAACAATTAAACGAGCAATTTATGTCGAAGCCCTTGGCGCCATCTATCTATCAGAAGTCACAACCGACCAACTAGTAACTTTCATTTCTAAAGTTGGCAGTTGACAGTGTGTTGGTATCTTCTAGAATAGCTTTGTTTGTCATCAAAGTGTAGTGCTGAAAAGTGTAGGTTTAAAAGTGTACAAAATGTTAACTAGTGCAGATGTGTAATTCTATAACAAACAACTTTAGAGTGTACGTACTCTTGTCAGAAAATCAACATAACCTATAAATAATAGCAATAATAGATTCACTACCAGTATCTTCACTCTCATCATTAAATAACTGTAACAAAATCACATTATTTCAATTCATACCTCTGTCAGACAACCCGTTTCAGTAAATCTCAAACTTCAAACCACAGAACAGCTTCAAACTTCAACTCAGGTGCCTGCGCTGCACTATCGACACTCGTTACACCTCCTCAGGAGTCAGTGTCAAAAGTGCAAGAAAGTGTACACTATACTGGTATACCAAACGGCTAGCACTGTCTGCGCTAATTTATAACAAACGACTTATTGGCAAAAAGTGTAAAAAAGTGTACACTAGTGGCTGATGACAAACAAAGCTTATATATGTTCTGTGATCGGTTTTGGCAGCTGATGTCATTGCAAATGGCAGTGACATAATTTTGCAATAATGTTTATATTTTCCTGATTATCCCCTTATCTTTTATCTACCGTTCGCGGTAAACAGTGCTTCCGTTAAACAAAGCTCGGACAGTGAGGTTTTCGGAATCAGTAAAAATTACTCATATCAATGAAAAGTCGTTGAAGAAGTGCTTGAAGTGAACGCCCATTTATTATTATTTATAGTTTCGTTAGTTCTTCGCGAAAATGGAGGATATATTTCAGTGGTGCAAGGAGGGAAATGCCCTGCAAGTGAGGGTATGGCTGGACGAACCCGAGCACGACATGAACCAGGGGTTGGTATTGATTTCCTAACACCAAGCAACAGATTATAGACATTGCCTTATTTGGAAGTTGCGTAAATTGTTAGCGTTTTAAGAGGGGGTCGTTGCTTAACCCGTCTGGTGTTGCTAAACCCTTTAAATTTTAAAGAACTAGTGGCTAGGGGCTTAATTAAGTTATCAACCCCCCATCCCGAATGCGTAAACCCGACAAACCCTCTGATACATATAAATTTTAAAACCGCTGTTGATTATACGAATGACCTCTAAAATCACCCAGTCCAGGCACCGTTTAACAATCTGAACCTAATACTCATTTAGGGTTGTCAGTATTTTAATTAAATTCGTCACTTTTTTCTAGGGACGATCATGGCTTCAGTCCGCTTCATTGGGCCGCTATGAAGGGCCACAACAAAATTGTCGAAATGCTACTCTTACGTGGAGCCAGGGTGAACGCTACAAATCGTGGAGACGACACCCCATTGCATCTAGCAGCTGCTCACGGCCACCGGGAGATTTTACATATGGTAAGTAACGTTAAGATTAATGAAGCAACTGTATAAACAAAGAACTAAACCGTAAGTCTTAAGAATTCCCTTAAATTAATTGCGTCTCGTTTTGCAGCTGCTCCGCCAAAAGGCCGACCTGAACTTCACGAACGAGCACGGCAACTCGCCCCTGCACTACGCCTGCTTCTGGGGCTACAACGAAATCGCCGAGGACCTCGTTCACCACGGTGCGAAAGTCTCGATAGCCAATAAGTACGGCGAAACAGCGCTCGACAAAGGCAAGGGAGCGCTGGCGCAAGCCCTCCATGGCATCGCCGTGGAGTCTGGACAGGACCTGAAGAAAATCAAGTTCAAGGACCAGAGCTGGTTGGGCATGAAAACGCGGTCTCGGGACGCCACTTTGTCGAGACACAAGGGCATCAACTTCAAGGAGCTGGAGCTTAAACGGAAGATAGCGGATACGCACAGCGGCGTGACTTATATCGGCAGGTGGCAGAATAACGATATTGTGGCGAAGTTCCTGAACATCCGTAACGTAACTCCGAGGGTTTCCAGGGACTTTAACGAGGAGTTCCCTAAGCTGCGTATATTTTCACACCCCAACATCTTACCAGTTATAGGTTGCTGTAACAGCCCCCCGAAGCTGATCGTAATAAGCCAGTACTTGCCGTTGGGGTCTCTGTACAACGTTCTACATGAAGGTAGCGGCGGAGTCGTTGTTGATACGGCACAAGCACTTCGTTTCGCTATCGACGTCGCCAGAGGCATGGCGTTCTTGCACAGCCTCGAGCGAACTATTCCAGAATACTTCTTGAACAGCCGCCACGTTATTATTGAGGAGGACTTGACGGCTCGTATTAATATGGGCGACGCCAAGTTTTCCTTCCAGGAGAAGGGTCGTATTTACTACCCGGCTTGGATGTCGCCTGAGGCGCTGCAAAAGAAAATAGCAGATAGAAACTGGGAGGCGTCCGACATGTGGAGCTTTGCTATATTACTCTGGGAGCTGGCCACGCGGGAAGTGCCCTTCGCAGACCAAAGCCCCATGGAGGTCGGCATGAGGATTGCGCTGGAAGGACTGAGGATCAGCATCAAGCCTGGAATCTCGCCGCATCTGACTAAGTTGATAAGGATCTGTATGAACGAGGACCCAGGGCGGAGGCCAACGTTCGACATGATTGTTCCGATCCTTGATAAAATGACGCATTAGTTCTCGATTTGTATCTCGACGTGTTCTTATAGCTTTAACTCAGGGTGCCTAATTTTCATTGAGTATCCATTTTAAACGTTACGATTGGTAAAAGTATAAAATTTTATTTAACAATGAAGGCGTTATATTCGTCACAAATTTGTTCATTAAATTTTGAAACGTGATCAATAATGATTGACCGCAACCTATTGCATAATTTTTTTTTAATTTCCAGTTGACAATCAGGTTAAAAGAGAACTTATATTATATTTAAGTATTCAGTCAATTATTTTGGTCGCCCAGTCATTATTGACCACAATTCTTATGTACTTATGTGTCTCCATCATTTAACAATAGTATTTATTCGTACCCCCTAACATTACTATTTAACATGTGGAAAATGTTAAAAAATATTTATTGAGTGCCTTTCGATATTGCCTTTATATTGTGCAGATTGTGCTGTAACATAGCATCGAGCTTCTAAGTAATAAGTTTCTATTAATCATTTTTTAAAAAGTATACATTGTAAATGGTTTTTGTATGTATTAATTTATAATGTCTAATTCTATAAGGTGCTTTTATTATAGAGTAATTTTTATTAATAAATTTTTAACTCGTTTTAATTCCAATTTTATTTAACCGGTGAATGTGGATGAGTATGTGCGTATGTGGGTTTGATGTTCAAAAAAAAAAATAAAAAAATAAAACAAATCTTACAAATAATCAAGATATTCAATCAAAAGAAGTAAGATTAGATTTAATTTTATGATTTTTAATGTTGAGATGTTATTTTTATTTACTTTTAAAATATTTTGAAATAAGTATTTAATCTAAAAATAAATATCTGGAGACCATAGGCGTGCGCATGAAAAAGTTGTGGAGGTTAATGGGTGCAAAGATAACAGAATTATTAATAAAAATAATTTTCAAAATTTAAACTTTAACACCCTGTATAAGGAAAACTACGTGCCAAAATAAAAAATCACACCATTGAAAGACGAGGGACTATATTATGTTTCAGTTCGATCCAATCCCAATTCCGTTTCCGTCATACTCTTTAATCGGTTAGTCCCGCGTAAAATTCAAATCGAAATAGATACCTAGGTAATTGATGGGAGTTCATCAAGACGCATTATCTCGGCTGTTAGATACGACAATCAATAACGAAATTGTGCTCGGCCGCAGGAAGCAGTGTTTTCCCACGGTGAGCAAGAGAGGTCGAAATCCGGCATCGCCCTTCGCGTCGGCCGGACAAAAACGCGGTGCAAATCGAATAAGAAAAGTGCATAAAATAAAGGGCAACCGAGCGAGGAACTCGAGCCAGACAAATAATACTCGTAGGAACAAATGCTCCGTCCAGCATGCGCAGAGCCGACCCGCCACGGCAGTTCGGCACGAATATTGAATAGACTCGAACAGCCCCTAAAATGTTCGCGAGGCCGGTGCAACCCTTAATAATAGCGCGAGGGGCCAGTTTTCAGTGAAGTCGCGAGTGACGATGGATTCGGGGTGAATATGCGTCTTCTGCAGGCTCTCAGGGAGACATGGAGGCCACTAGTTCGACTCCCAGCTCCCCAGGAAATGCAGATTCGACGTTCACCAGGTAGGAAGTAGCAATCAGCTTCATCGATTTCTATAGGCCGGTGCATAGCTTGTATTAGTGTGTCGGTTGTGATGTAATTGAAGTGCCGGGCATGGCCGGCGCGGGGCGGGGGGCCACGGGGGCAGGTGCACAGCGAGAAACAGTGACCTAAATTTCAGGTGGTACTTGAATTTTTACACGGCAGTGATGTCCCTATTTTGTAGGATCTGGATTTATTGAAAAATAACCTTTATTTATGATGACAAAGTGTTTTTAGTTTTTCGATATCACTTCGAATAAAACGCCGAAAACAAAAATTCAAAATTTTACATTTTTTCAAAAATCTCGAGAACAACAAGAGATAAATCTTAATGGCGTTTAATTAATAAGAAAAAGAAAGAGATTTTGATACTGATTTAAAAAATGTAAAAATATACAGGGTAAGTATATACATTTAAAAAAAATTACCTTTAAGGAGCTCCATCGTAGTGAATCATCCTGTATATTTCAAACTAAATTTAAAATGTGCACCTTTGCACATAAAATAAAAATTTCCAAATCCTTTTAATAGGGCCTATATTGGACTTTGACGCACTATTGGGACACCCTGTATGTGCTATGATTATAAATAATTATTTGGCGACAGGCGTACGAGCTAATCATTTTCAACCATCCATTTTTTACTATTTAACTTGACAGTTCGACGCGATTTCGATTATTCTATGAAAATTATATTAAAACCAGTGGCGGCTGGTGAAATTTAAGTTACCCATAACCTAATTATAGGGAACGAAATGTAAGCCACACTTTGAGGTTGAGGTGGTCAAAGAAGTTTTGGAGAAAAAAAAATTGCAGTTCAAATTTGCGAAAAAAATTTCACACGGGGACCCACGTCAATTTTTTTGATAATATTTGTAGGAATTTTACAGACTATTCTGTTCTGAATCCGATATATTTCAAAATTCATTAAAAATATTTTACAAATAAAAAAATCAGCAAAATGAGGCCCTTAATGTTAAAACTCGAAAGTTTTTAAATTTGGCATCAAAAATGCAAAAAATATATGATTGCTATTTTTAAAAACAAGCTTCCACTTAAAATGCACTAAATAGGAAATTTTAAAATTTCGGGGGTTAAATAAAAAATTTCGAACATGACGTAATAACATAAATAAATTGAAACTAATTAAAACATAAACAAGGAAACATTAACACAGTTTATGTACAGGGCGAGGCAAAAAAATATACAAGGAAATTTTGTTTGTTTTTGTAACAAATTCTTCAAATTAACATTTTTAAATCTGACATCAAAAACGCAAAAAAGTTGATTCAAAATGTCATAAATAAGGAAACACTAACACAGTTTATGTACAGGGTGATCCATAGCTCTCTTTTTATCGTAAATAATTCGGTTGCTGTTAATATATTTGATTGTTTCCAAATGTATATATAAATAGAAAGTCCTGTAGAATCCGAATATGTATTCAGAAAAACAATTGAATGCCAATTTAAAATAATAATAATAAAAATACGATTTTTTTTTAAAATTTCACCCTGTATATTATTGTATAAAATGATATGGTAACATATTATAGACATACACATGATACTCATTGATGTGTCCAACTTCCGGTTTGACCGGAAGTGCTTGCAATTTATAGCAATTTTTTATTAACCCTGTATATCTTAATTATTTCAGATAATACTATCGATTACGAATCCAATGATATATAAAACATCATAGTT
This sequence comes from Rhagium mordax, assembly GCA_963680705.1. Lineage (NCBI taxonomy): Eukaryota > Metazoa > Arthropoda > Insecta > Coleoptera > Cerambycidae > Rhagium > Rhagium mordax. Next base: position 132,423,591 of record OY796656.1, on the reverse strand, counting down.
TCACCATTTTATAAGCGAGATTTTCAAAAAACAGGGTGAATTTTTTTAAGAAAATCGTATTTTTATTATTAGATATTATTTTAAATTGGCCTAATATATTAACAACGATGAAAAGAGAGTGAGTTATGGATCACCCTGTACAGGGTGAGGCAAGAAAATATAGATACAAGGAAATTAAGTTTCATTTTGTAACAAATTTTTCAAATTAAAATTTTTAAATCTGACATCAAAAACGCAAAAAATAAAAATGTGATTCAAAATGTCCGTCCAATAGAAATTCTTTTCCGATACGGTGAAATAGGATGGTCCATTATTATTGAGGGGAGGTAGGTGATATGACATTTGAATAGTTTGACGTTTAATTAAATTATGCCAAAAATGATGAATTCGGACTTGCAAATATTTATTGTTATAATCGTAGATAAAGTATAGTATTCAACTTGTGGTCATGGTAAATAACTCACTTGATGAATTACAGCACTCGCCTTCGGCTCGTGCTGCAAAATTACAGCACTCGCCTTTGGCTCGTGCTGCAGAATTCATCAGGGTGAGTTATTTACCTGATTACCACGAGTCGAATAATACACTATTAAAAACAAGCGAAATTTCAAAATTTCGGGGTAAAATGAAAAAATTTCGAACATAACGCAACAACATAAATTGAAGCTAATTAAAATCTTTATAAGAAAACATTAACACTGTTGATGTACAGGGCGAGGCAAAAAAATATGCAAGGAAATTAATTTTCTTTTTGTAACAATTTTTTCAAAAATTTTTTTTTTAATTACTTTGTACGCAAGGCTTTAAAAATATCTATCATTTGATGTGTCAAACATGGTCGTCGCTAAAAAAGCAAGAAAGTTACGAGTCTGGGGAGTTTTAGGTGGCGCACCCTGTACAGATAGTATAATAATAATAATAAAATTGTATTCACTTATTTATAAACTCAAATTTAAGTTGGCATAAACGGATTTTAATTTAATAAGGATAACTTCCAATTTATTCCTATTTGTGGAAATTATCTTCAATCTGGCAACATGGCATTTTACATTATTGGCACCTCTATTATAGATGAAAACGGGAGAACAAAATCATTGGGAACAAATGGGACAATAATAATGAGCCTATAAAACCATTTTATCACTATTTAAATGCTGCATGGTTTAAAGCCACAAAAACAAAACAAAAAAAAAATTTCTTTATTTTTCTTGATTTTACCTATTCCTGTTCCATTTCGTTACTAATTTGGAGGTATAGTGCTCCTTAACGCTTTAGTGGATTGAAAAAAATCATGCAAAAAACCATCAGAGCTGCCGCGCTCCACCCAGTCGAAGAGATATCGAGAATGGGTCAGGACCGGCCTCAGTTGTTACTAAATATTGACGATTAATTTTAAACCAATAACAGCAATTTTTTGCGTGATTTTCAACCCAATTTATTTTGTTTGAGTCATTTATTACGGGTTAATGTTTCCACCAGCACCTGACAATTATACAGGATCGGCTGCTATACATAAATTAATATTCTCCCACCTGGCACGAATTTAGGAACACCTGGACAGGGATTCCCGTGATTTATTCCGCAACTGGCGTCCAGCATGTCGCATCCACCATCGCTATTTCGCGACTGCGTCTCGGTTTCCGTAAACAAATTCAAAATTATTCCGCACATTACACATAGCAACACCTGACGCCTAAGTAGGTGGGCGCATTTGCACCGCAGAAGCAGCAAAAATTGGGTCAAAGAACTAGACCAGCCCTACCGACCTTTTCCTTAGGGTGTGAATTAGAGGGCGCCAGCGCAACGGTTCAGTGGGGTAACTGATGTCATGGGCGTGCGGCACGTGAATTGTAGTCGATTAAAGCGGAAGTAGGATCGATTTAAGTATTTAAAGTCCGGAAATATTAACAACGCGAGGTTGGCTAGTTTATATTATAATAACACGTTTTCAAAGGATATTTATAAATGATTGTAAACCACGTGAGCGCATAACTAGGCAACCATTTTCACGCTCAATACGGAAGAAACAAATAAATGTATATTTGGTTGCCTATCTTTGGTCACGTGGTTTACGTTCATCTTTGCAGGCAAGTAAGTGTGTGCTACAGGTTAGAATTTACTACCAGTGACAATTTTATCAAAGCACAGGATTCTGGTAGTCTTTTGAAAAATACAAATATATTTTTAATATTTAAGGTAATTCTTTTAGAATTCTTAACGCATTATTATATGATTGACAAAGTCGATCTGAGCGATCTTGTCGTCTTGCATTCAGCGAATTTCCGTTTAATTAATGAGCGATTACAAGAGAGAAACGAACTGTAAATAAATTATTCAATTTTATAGCTCATTTTGAACCTCAACATTCGAGTCGTAAAACCGTAATGTATAATTAAATTTATCAGGTAATCTTCTCAAAACCGGTCTCCGATTTAAATTCACTAGAAAAGAGCTGGTATAAAAATAAATTTAATCAATTATTAAAATTATCTTCGAGATATTTATAGAAAGCTTCTTTAATAAACAACGCTTAATTGAACGAACAAAAAAGGTGGTTGTGGCTTTGTGAAGCAGTTTTAAACAAACTGCAAATTTGAAAAAATATCACGTTATTGTTTTTTTTTGTAATAACGGTTTGTTTTAGTTTTTAGAAGATTTTTCGTTATGATGTGCCTGTTGTGTTGTAAAACCCCATTTTGGGGATATATTCAAATTTTCATAAGATTCAATTACAAAACAACCCATAAAACCCCAAAAACCCCTAAACTTTGGGCTCTTATTACACAACCCCTTGTACCCCATAAATCTCAAACTTATACAGTAAGTAATCAAATAAGAATTTAAATCCGAACACATAAAATTCAAAACCATTAAACCCGGTGCCCCTAAACCTCGACCTCCTAAAGACAACCCCTTAAACCCCAATCTCGTGAACCTCAAGCACTTAAACAGTTAGTGCTCAAATACCAATTTAAACCAGAAACGTTTATCAACTCAATAATGCGTAAAATTCAAAACCTTCAAACCCCAGCCCCTAAACCTATAAATTGCAGTTGAACTTCAAGAACTTAACAGTAAGTGCTCGTAAATACCAATTTAAATTCGAAACGTTTACAACTCAATCATCGATAAACCCAAAAACCCTAAATGAGTTCTTAATCCACAAACCCTTAAACCTCAAGCGCTTAACTATATAGTGTTGAAATATGAATTTAAACCTGAATCGCTTGTTAATTCAATAACCCATACAATTCAAAACCCTTAATGTGAAGCCCCTAAACATTGAGCCCCTAATCCAAAAACCCTTAAACCTAAGACTCTTAAACCCCAAGCACCTAAACAGTAAGTGATCAAATACGAATTCAAACATGGAACGCTTATCAACTCAGTGACTCAATATCTTAAACCTGAAGCCCCTAAATCTTGAGCTCTTAATCCACAAACGCTTGCACTAAACTCTTAAACCTCAAGCACTTAAACAGTAAGTGCTCAAACATGAATTTAAACCAGAAACGTTTCGTTCATCGACTCAATAAAGCATAAATTCCAAAACCTTTAAACCACAGCCCCTGAACCTTGAGCTCTTAATTTACAAACCAATAAACCCGAAACAATGGACTCTCACTTAACAGTAAGTGCTCAAATACCAATTTAAATTCGAAACGTTTACAACTCAATAATCGATAAAACCCAAAACCTTAAACTTGAAGCCCCTAAATTTTGATCTCTTATTCCACAAACCTTTAAACCCCTGATCTTAAATCTCAAGCGCTTAACCATTTCGTGTTGAAATATGAATTTAAACCCGAACCGCTTATCAATTCAACTCATAAAATTCAAAACCTTTAATCTAAGGCCCCTAAACCTTGACATCCTAAGCCAAAAACCCTTAAGCCTCAGGCACTTAAACCCCAAGCACTTAAACAGTAAGTGATCATATACGAATTCAAACATGAAACGCTTGTCAACCCAATACCTTAAACCTGAAGCCCCTAAACCTTGAGCTCCTAATCCACAAACGCTTGGGCCAAACTCTTAAATCTCAAGCACTTAAAAAGTAAGTGCTCAAATACGAATTAAAACCAGAAATGTTTCGTTTATCGACTCAATAACGCATAAAATCCAAAACCATTAAACAGCAGCCCCTAAACCTTGAACTCTTAATTTACAAACCAATAAACCCGAAGCAATTGACCATCTGGCAAGCACTTAACAGTAAGTGCTCAACGAAACGTTTACAACTCAATAATCAATAAAACCCAAAAGTTTAAACTCGAAGCCCCTAAATTTTGAGCTCTTAATCCACAAACCCTTAAACGCCAAGACCTTAAACCTCAAGAGCTTAACCATCTAGTGTTGAAATATTAAACCCGAACCTCTTGTTGATTTAATAACCCACAAAATTCAAAACCCATAATCTGAAGCCCCTAAACCTTGAGCTCCTAATCCAAAAACCCTTAAGCGTCAGGCTCCTAAACCTCAAGCACTTAAACAGTAAGTGCTCGAATACGAATTCAAACATTAACGCCTATCAACTCAATAACCCAATACCTTACTTAAACTTGAAGCCCCTAAACCTTGAGCTCTTAATCCACAAACCCTTGAAAACTCTTAAACCTCAACCACTTAACAGTAAGTGCACAAATTCGAACTAAAACCAGAAACGTTTCGTTCATCGACTCAACAAAGCATAAAATCCAAAATCTTTAAACCGCAGCCCCCAAACCTCTTAATATACAAACCAATAAACCCGAATAAATTTTGATCTCTTAATCCACAAACCTTTAAACCCCAAGACATTAAACCTCAAGCGCTTAACCATTTAGTGTTGAAATATGAATTTAAATTCGAATCGCTTATTAATCAATAACCCATAAAATTCAAAACCCTTAATCTGAAGCCCCTAAACCTTGAGCTCCTAATCCAAAAACCCTTAAGCCGCAAGCTCTTCAACCCCAAGTACTTCAACAGTAAGTACTCAAATACGAATTCAAACATGAAACGCTTATCATCTCAGTAACTCAATACCTCAAACCTGAAGCCCCTAAACCTTGAGCTCTTAATCCACAAACCCTTACCCCATACTCTTAAACCTCAAGCACTTAAACAATAAACCCAAAATGTTTATTAATTCAACCCATATGTCGCATAGGTTTTGATTTTATAAATTTAGGGATTTAGAGTTAAAAGTATTTGAGGGTTTATGGGTTTACGAGTTTGGGTTTTGAGCCTAATGAATTATGAGATATTAATATTTGAATTTTATGTTAATTTGGGGTTTATGGGTTTGACTTTTAGGGTTCAAGCTTTATGATTTACTGTATTTGGGTTTATTGGTTGTTGGGGGGTGAGAAGGGATTTGGGCTTAAGGGCTTGGTGTCTTAATGTCTTGGGTTTCAGTACCTAGGCTTTGACTTTAAAGGTTTCAGGCTTCAGCACTAGCTGTTTAAGGTCTTGGAACATAAGAGCTTATGGCCTAAGGATTTGGGTTTTTATGGGTTTCGGGCTCTATTCACATTCTTTATTATTCGTTCGAATTTTATATCTGGTGAACAATCTACTGCTATTGTTTTTTGTTTCAGTGTAAAGCAGGAGCCCAACTCGAATCCAGGCAGCCCTTTGGAAGCGTCAAGTCCGAGCTCCATTGCAATCAGAGGTAATTTGATAAATTTCATACGAAATTCCAAAAACGAATGTTAGAAAAACAAATTGCGAGATTATGGTCGTAATAGTGAAGCTTATTCCAGTCGATAAGTTTTTTAAAGACATTCATAGGTAGCAGAATTAACAGAGGCTCCAGATTTGATCCGTGGGGGACTTCTCGTTATTTCTGTTTTGTGTGGAGGAATTATTATTCTAGTCTCTAGAAGTTTGTGTACGAAATTATCGTCTTATTTTGATGAGATGAAATAAGACAGTTCTGTTCTTCTGAAAATGTGAGGCGCGCAAAGTCGCTACATTTTAAATTCATATAATTCCCATTAAAATACAAAACCACTTAATTGGGAGAATTATTTGACGTTCATTTAAATATACAAGTTATTTGCTTGGTATACATAAATTCAGATAATGTATTCCACCTCAGGCTGGGGGATATTCGCGCGAAATTAATGTATGAAGCACCCGTTCCACGTTTAAATTATTTGAAAGCAGGAAAAAAAACATCAGACTGATTTAAAGCTTTTAATTACTCTCGGACACTTTTCTCGGAATGTTTTATTTATAAAAAATGCAAAATAATTTTTTCCATCTGCTGTTATTAACTCGAGGAATTTTTGCAGAAATATGTAAAGTAAGCAGCTTAGAATAAAAGAAGCGACCGTATTTCTCTTCTAAATTGTTAAATTTAAGTAGGTTTCTCCTCCCCGGGCAACTATCCTAACAGTACTCGACTATGAATCGATAATTCATCATTAATATCTGCGGGAATCGATAAAAACACAACATACATAAACGGCCGCTTTGCAAAGCAAATTACGATTTATGTCATAACCACCGCATCCTGGGAATCTTGGAAGTCAGCATGGGACATGTTAACATGCGTGAGTTTTTAATGTCCGATTAGTGATGAGTTATTTAAAACGGCTAATTAAAGCCAAGAAGTGGCACCGGTGGATACGTAAATGGTAATATTTGTTTGCAACCGTAATTTTAACAAGAAAACAATGTCTATCTACATCTTTGAAAACGTTCTTTTAACATTCGTTTAACATTTTTTCATTATTAACGTTGCATTAACGTTGACCAACAGACGTACGTTATTCATTGGGGTCCACCTCTTATTTACTTCTCAGGTTAAATATTCAAAAGATACTTATTATTTAACGTTTAATCATAGTTACATTCGTACCACTTTCACACCGCCAAAGCAACATCAAACCTACATTTTCGTAACGTTGCATTTACGTTTCACAGAGGTACGTGTATTTACTAGGACATTATAACATTTAGTTGTTTCAAGTTACGTTAAAACCTACAAACATTTCCCATTAACGTTTATTAAATGTATCATTTTTATAACATCGAAATAACGTTTAATATATGTAATTGTAAAACGTTATTTTAACGTTTTTTTGTTTGTGAATCTAATCTATTCTTTACTCGTTTCATAGCTATAATAGTTCAATTATTTCTCTCTCATAACGTTATAATAACGTAACACCAATATATATACATGTAATCTACGTTTTTGCAAATGTTATAGTAACGTTATTATATTATATTGTTTATGTTGTATTTACGTTTAACAACGGTACGTGTGTTTACTGGGATATTATGCATATTTTATTTACTTATTATAAGTTACTTTTAAACCTACAACATTCACATTTGTTTATAGTTACTTTTGTATCAAAATTCACCATTTTGATAACGTCGAAATAATGTCTAATCTACATTCCTTGGCGATACATATATATTTTATTTACTTGCTTTATAGCCGCCATAAAATTTGCAAGCATATTATTTATCTATATTAACGTTATATTAACCTAGACCCATGCGTATATCCTCCCATTATTTGCTTACCTTAGCTTACTCTTAAAGTTTTAAACGCAGTTACTATCAACGTTTAACCATAATCTAATCACTTTCGCATTAATATCTACCATTTTCACACCTCTAAAGCAATATCAAACCTATGTTTCTGAGAAAGGTTATTGTAATGTTATTCTTGCAACGTTACATTTACGTTTAAGAAAGGTACCTACGTGCGTTTCCTGGGATATTATATTCACATTATTTACTTGTTTTAAGTTACTTTTAAACCTTACCGAAATGAGTACCTTATCGAAATGTTTCATAACGTCGAAATAATGTTTGAGAGACGATATTTTATGTTTCTTTTATTCGTGAAATATACGTATATTATTTTCTTGTTTACAGCCGCAATAAAATTAGTATCAATTATTTCTCTGAGAAAGGTTATTGTAATGTTATTATTGCAACGTTACATTTACGTTTAATAAAGGTACGTGTGTTTCTGGGATATTACATATACATTATTTACTTTTAAACCCTGTGAAATATGCTGGAACTGGGCACTAAATTTTCTATTTATACTCAATTTCTCATCCTCTATTTTTAATCCAAACGAATAAAATTCGAGAGTCATCTTGGAGACTGATTGGACATCATGCCGCATGTTGTTGTCGTACTTGGAATAGTGTGTGGGCTTTATCGAAAAACATCAGGACACCGGTTAATTAAAGTGAGGCGAAATAAAACGTTCGGTCGCGTCCGGTTCCATGCGACGTGTGGCAAATGGTCCATTCCTACGAATAGGCACCCTGCCCACATAGTTGGATGCTTAAGTTGCATGCATCTCAACAAAACAAATGAGTCGTTTTTCTCACGATTTATAATTACTTTGCGCGCTAATAATGCGCTTCCTAGTGATGTAGCTGATTCGATACCAGCAGCACAGAAAGAGATTCGGGCGCGCCGGCGGCGGGTAGCGACGTTCGAATGCCTCAAAGGTGACAATGTTTGAAAAAGAATCAAGTACACTTGAGTTTGAGTCAAAAATGTTTACAGCGCTGTAACCACCATAATCATTCGGTTACGCCTCTTAAACTTACGAATTTATTTACCATCGACGTTTCATAATGTTAACTACTATCATAACGTCAAAGCAATGTTGAATTTACGTTTTTGCGAAATGTTAGTTTAACGTTTCTTTTATTACTGAAATTTACTTAATATTTACATTGACGTTATTTTCACGCCATATTTACGTTTAATAAATGTACGCGAGTTTACTGGGATGTATGCTTGTCCGTTTGTCATAGAAATAATAATAATAATAATAATAAACTTGTTTCTAGGATTCTTACGAGGCGGTTAAAAAATCGCTTTTAAGAGGATTATTTACACTAGTATTTATTTCTCTTAGCTTACTTTTAAAATTACAGATTTATTTACCATCGACGTTTCATTATTTTACTTACTTTCATAACGTCGAAAGAATGTTTTTGATGGATGTTATTTTAACGTTCCTTTTACTACTTAAATTTACTTATATTATATAGGCACTTAAATGTGGTTAAAAAACGTTTCTAAGAGAACTATTTACAGTAATATTTGCTTCTCTTAGCTTCATTATGTTAAATATTTTCATAACGTCGAAACACTGTTGAATCTACTTTTTCGAGGGATGTTATTTTAACGTTTCTTTTGTTACTGAAATTTACTGGTTAAGGATAAGATATCGCTTTTAAGAGAACCATTTACACTAGTATTTACTTCTCTTAGTTTATTTTGTTAATTATTTTCCAAACATCGAAACAATGTTGAATCTACGTTATCGAGAGATGTTATTTTAACGGTTCTTTTGTTTCTGAAATTTACTGGTTAAGGATAAGAAAACGCTTTTGAGAGAACCATTTACATTAGTATTTACTTCTCTTAGTTCATTTTGTTAATTATTTTCATAACATCGAAACCATGATGAAGCTACGTTTTCGAGAGATGTTATTTTAACGTTTCTTTTGTTACTGAAATTTACTGCTTAAGGATAAGATATCGCTTTTAAGAGAACTATTTACACTAGTATTTACTTCTCTTAGCTTTATTATGTTAATTATTTTCATAACATTGAAACGATGTTGAATCTACGTTTTTGATGGATGTTATTTTAACGTTTCTTTTATTACTGAAATTTACTTATGCTATATAGGTATTTGTTACGTTATTTACTTTATTCTACGAGCTAGAAACAGTATAATCTCTTGGTGAATCGGCTATAAAACTGCAAGAACTAGCATTTTAAATAGTTGAAATTAATGTTATTCAATCAATCGAATTCGTTTCCTCTCATCTCGTCCAGCAAACGCCTCTACCAGTTCGCCTCACGCACCCGAAGATATTCTCTTTTTGTGAATGCTCTGGCACTCGACGGAGGTGAACGGCCGCTGCGGTTATTCCTCTTGCGAGCTGCCTCCGGCCAGCCTAGGAGCCTATTACCTCCGCTCGCAACGGCCAGAGGATGGTGTCGGACACCACAACACCATCGCTGCGGTACGGTCTCTATTCGGCCGTATTTTAGGGAACAGTCACCGAAATTTTTCTTGCGTAATATGAGCTTAAAGCTGGAGACTATTACCTGTAAAAGATGTGGAATTGAGGTGCGGCTGCGACGTGCTGCACGTTAAATATTGAAAACGCCTAATTGTTTCCCGCATCGAAAACCAGAACTATCGCCGGCTGCCGATTTTATTCGTTCGGTCGTTTAATAAATCTTCTCGTCTCCGAGGTCATGATCATAATTTTTGCGTGCGAATGTATAAATAATGCGAGGATTGTTGCCAGTTCGATATCGCCTGTTCGGCCGAAAGGAATTAACGTCTTTATTGTCCGTTCATTAAGGGACAAACATGTTAATGGCAAATTTTATGTTTACGGCGCATAAAATGCACGCAGAACATTCTATGAATATTCTATTTTTCTCATTTTACAGACAATGTACGCGCGCATTACCGAGGCGATTCGGTCGTTTTAGTTAACGTAATGGACGTTTCGCAGGTTTGTTATTCTGCAGATGCAAATCAAGTTTTTTTATTATTATTGAGTTAATAACAGAGTTACGTCGCCGTGTAAGGAGATAATGTGTAGCTTCAAACAGTTATTAGTACTTGCTTTCTTGCACTTGCAGATTTGAACAAACGTTGGCGCCAAGTTTTTAAGTCACGTCTAATAATATGCTACTTAAAATATTGTTTCTTATGGGTATTTTCGCCAGTAACGGTCGGACGTTCCTCAAGGCTCCATATTGGGACCGCTCTTTTTAGCACGCCTATAAATGACAATATGTCGATGATCCGCATCGCAACTTTTATTATAAGAACCTTTATTTCTAAGAGGACAGAGGACGCCTCAACTACTACTGAAAGAATATTTATAAGAGACGATGGTAACAGAATTTGACCTACAGGCGAAATAGTGCTTACCTTAGACATTCTAGGGATTATCAGAATAATAGAATTTACGATATTACCAGGAAAATAGTGACTGTTTCAATATTAACAACCTTTTTCTCTTGGATCAGTTGGTTAAAAAATAATAATGTAGTTCTCATGTATAAGAGACGACTTACAGGCGCAAGAATGTCTACAGGTAGACTTTCTAAACACTATCAGCATAATACAATGTACGATATTACCAGGAAAACAGTGGATTTTACAGCACTATTCCATTTTTCTGGTAGTCCTTGGGTAAGAATAGGCATTATCTTGCCTGTAAGTCACTTTTATTGCGATCGTCTCTTATAAATATATTCTTAGTAACAGTCGTCATCATTTTAACTGACTTGCCACTAAAGAATCAGGGCCTCAATGCTGAAATATCAGTTGTTTTCCTAGTTTCATACATCCTATTATTCTGGTAGTCATTAGAAGGTATACTAAGAGGCATTTTTTCGCCTGTAAGTCACATAAGTTCCAGGTAACAGTTAGTCTCTTTTAATACCAATTCTCCAACAGAAAGAGATCCTCAGTGCTGAACCGTCGGTGGTAATGTCGTAAATTTTATTAATCTGATAATCTTTAGAAGGTCTAAGAGCAAGAATTTTCTCGCCTGTAGGTCAAATTCTGTTACCATCGTCTCTTATAAATGTTCTTACAGTAATGGTTGAGGTATCCTCTTATTTGACTTTTCCAAAAGTAGGAGGTTCTTAGTGCTATAAAATCCCTGTTTTCCTGGTAATATCATTCCATTATGCTGAGAGTCTTTAAAAGTCTACCGCGGCTGTAAGTCGTCTCTTATACATAAGCTCTTAATTATCATTTTTTAACCGATTGCTCCAAGAGAAAAAGTTTGTTAATGTCGAAACGGCCACTATTTTCCTGGTAATATCGTAAATTCAATTATTCTGATAATCCTTAGAAAGTCTAAGAGCAAGCCTGTAGGTCAAATTATGTTACCATCGTCTCTTATAAATGGTCTTGCAGTGATGGTCGAAAGAAGAAGGTTCTTAGTGCTGTAAAATCCACAATTTTCCTGGTAATATCGTACATTCTATTATGATGGTAGTCTTTATGTCTACCAGTAGACATTCTAGCACCTGTAAGTCATCTCTTATACATAAGTTCTTAGTTGTCACTCATTAACAACTGCTCGAAAAGAAGAAGGTTGTTAATGTTGACACTGTCTATTTTCCTGGTAATATCGTAAATTATTATTCTGATAATTCTTAGAAGGCCTAAGAGTAAGCGTTCTTTCGCCTGTAGGTCAAATTCTGTTTTCATCGTATCTTATAATAATAGTTGATACACTCTTATAAGCGACTTCTTTAATAAAAGAAAAAGGTTCTCAGTGCTGAAACGTCAGCGGTTTTCCAGGTAATATCGTACATTCCATTATTCTGAAAGTTTCCCACCTGTAGGTCAAATAAATCTCTTATAAATTCATTGTCGGCTGTCACCTTTTTAACCAAGTTCTTTAAAAGAAGGAGTTCTCGGTGTTTCGCTGGTGTTTCTTGGCTTTATCGTACATTATATTATTCTGATAATTTTTAGAAGGAATTATTTCGCCTGTAGGTCAAATGTTCTCATCCCCTCTTATAAATAAGCTCCAGGTAACAGTTAGCATCATTTTAGTTGCGTTCTTCAAAAGAAAAAGATTCACAGTGCTGAAGCATCAGTTGTTTTCCTAGTATTATACATTCTATTGTTCTGGTAGACTTTACGAGATCTAGTAGTAGGCATTCTTTTCGCCTGTAAGTCACAATTATTGCCGTAAGTCCTTTCTCGTATAAGTTCTTAGTTGTCATTTTTTTTAATGACTTCTTCCTCGAGAAGGAGGTTCTCGTTGCTGAAGCATCTGCTGTTTTCCTGGTAATATCGTTCATTCTACTATTTATTGGCATTATTTTGCCTGTAAGTCCTTTTCGTTACCATTGTCTCTTATAAATAAGTCTTTAGGAACAATTGGCATCTCTTTAACTGACATCTTCAAAAGAATGAGTTTCGCAGTGCTGAACGTCGGTTGTCTTCCTGGTAATATCGTACATTCCATTATTCTGAAAGTTTCCCACCTGTAGGTCAAATATATCTCTTATAAATTCATTGTTGGCTGTCACCTTTTTAACCAAGTTCTTTAAAAGACGGAGTTCTCGGTGCTGAAACGCGGGTGTTTCTTGGCTTTATCGTGCATTATTTCGCCTGTAGGTCAAATGTCCCATCTTCTCTTATAAATAAGCTCCAGACAACATTTTATATGCCTTCTCCAAAAGAAAGAGATCCTCCAGCGTATCAAAATCCTTACGCACAAGGCAACAGCGGGAATTCCACATCTGGCGTACCTATCCTCTTAAGGCGATGATCCGACTTCGAAATATGGTTATGAATGTTTCGCAAACGAACCGCCCGGTTCCCGCGCTCGCATCGGTTTGATGGCCGCTTCCCGGCGTCCCTCCGCGCCGCGTTGGACGGCCAATTCAGCATCTCACAAAAAAATAATTACATCAGAGATGCCAGTGCCATTGGCCTCATTCGGGCATCACAAGAACGCCCGTCGAAATTCAAATTACGTTGTAACTGGAGGAATTTCAGTTTTTTTTGTCGGCATCCTCGTAACGTTCGTGTGGCTGGGATGGGATGATTCGTGATGGTGATTAAATTATGCGTAGGCCCGTGCGGTGATTTATTTTCGTCTAAAAGTGAGGAAATTAGATTAGTTAATTGATTACTCTTGAACCTAGGGAATATTTTTACTATTGTTTCGCCTGTAGGTCAAATTCTGTTACCATCGTCTCTTATAATGAATGTTCTTACAGAAATAGCTCAGGTATGCTCTTAAACGTCTTCTCCAAATGAAGGAGGTTCTTAGTGTTGTAGAATCCACTGTTTTCTTGGTAATATCGTACATTGGAATTATTTTGCCTGTCCTTTTTGTTGCCACCGTCTCTCATAAATAAGTCGTTAGGAACAATTGGCATCTCTTTAACTGGTATTTCCAAAAGAATGAGGTTCTCTGTTACCTGGAGCTTATTATAAGAGAGATGGGAACTTTTGACTTACAGGCGAAAGAATTCTGTCAAAGATCAAAATAATAAAATGTCAGCACTGAGAAATTCTTCTTTAAAAGAAGTTGGTTAAAAAGATGACGGCCAACAGTGAATTTATAAGAGACGATGGAAACAAAATTTGACCTACAGGCGAAAAACTTCCAGAATAATAGAATGTACGATATTACCAGGAAGACAACCGACGTTCATCACTGCGAACCTCATTCTTTTGAAAATGTCAGTTAAAGAGATGCCAATTGTTCCTAAATACTTATTTATAAGAGACAATGGCAACGAAAAGGACTTACAGGCAAAATAATGCCAATAAATAATAGAATGTACGATATTACCAGGTAAACAGCAGATGCTTCAGCAATGAGAACCTCATTCTCTAGGAAGAAGTCATTAAAAAAAATGACAACTAAGAACTTATACGAGAAAGGACTTACGGCAATAAATGTGACTTACAGGCGAAAAGAATGCCTACTACTAGATCTCGTAAAGTCTACCAGAACAATAGAATGTATATTACTAGGAAAACAACTGATGCTTCAGCACTGTGAATCTTTTTCTTTTGAAGAGCGCAAATAAAATGATGCTAACTGTTACCTGGAGCTTATTTATAAGAGGGGATGAGAACATTTGACCTACAGGCGAAATAATTCCTTCTAAAAATTATCAAAATAATATAATGTACGATAAAGCCAAGAAACACCAGCGATTCACCGAGAACTCCTTCTTTTAAAGAACTTGGTTAAAAAGGTGACAGCCAACAATGAATTTATAAGAGATTTATTTGACCTACAGGTGGGAAACTTTCAGAATAATGGAATGTACGATATTACCCGGAAAACCGCTGTCGTTTCAGCACTGAGAACCTTTTTCTTTTATTAAAGAAGTCGCTTATAAGAGTATCAACTTTTATTATAAGATACGATGAAAACAGAATTTGACCTACAGGTGAAAGAACGCTTCCGCTTAGGTTTTCTAAGAATTATCAGAATAATATTTACGATATTACCAGGAAAATGGACAGTGTCAACATTAACAACCTTCTTCTTTTCGAGTAGTTGTTAATGAGTGACAACTAAGAACTTATGTATAAGAGATGACTTACAGGTGCAAGAATGTCTACTGGTAGACATAAAGACTACCATCATAATAGAATGTACGATATTACCAGGAAAATTGTGGATTTTACAGCACTAAGAACCTTCTTCTTTCGACCATCACTGCAAGACCATTTATAAGAGACGATGGTAACATAATTTGACCTACAGGCTTGCTCTTGGACTTTCTAAGGATTATCAGAATAATAGAATTTACGATATTACCAGGAAAATAGTGGCCGTTTCGACATTAACAAACTTTTTCTCTTGGAGCAGTCGGTTAAAAAATGATAACTAAGAACTTATGTATAAGAGACGACTTACAGCCGCGGTAGACTTTTAAAGACTCTCAGCATAATAGAATGATATTACCAGGAAAACAGGGATTTTATAGCACTAAGAACCTCCTACTTTTGGAAAAGTCAAATAAGAGGATACCTCAACATTACTGTAGGAACATTTATAAGAGACGATGGTAACAGAATTTGACCTACAGGCGAGAGAATTCTTGCTCTTAGACCTTCTGAAGATTATCAGAATAATAAAATTAACGACATTACCACTGACGGTTCAGCACTGAGGATCTCTTTCTGTTGGAGAATTGGTATTAAAAGAGACTAACTGTTACCTGGAACTTACGTGACTTACAGGCGAAAAAATGCCTCTTTCTATACCTTCTAATGACTACCAGAATAATAGGATGTATGAACCCAGGAAAACAACTGGTATTTCAGCACTGAGGCCCTGATTCTTTAGTGGCAAGTCAGTTAAAATGATGACGACTGTTACTAAGAATATATTTATAAGAGACGATCGCAATAAAAGTGACTTACAGGCAAGATAATGCCTATTCTTAGACCTCCTAAAGACTACCAGAAAAATGGAATATGAGACATTACTAGGAAAATAGCCGATTCTTTAGCACTTAAAATTTCTTATGGAAAAGTCTGTTCAAAGGATGACAACTAAGAATTATTTATAAGAGACGCTGACAACAAATTGTGATTTACTGGCCAAAAAATAATGACTCTTAGACCTTTTAAAGAGTATCAGTAGCATGTATGATATTACCAGGAATACATGTAGTGGATGTTTCAACATTAAGAAGAATCTTCTTTTGGACCAGTCGGTTGGAAAGAATGACACTTAAGAATTTATAAGAGACGATGTGATCAAAATGTGACCTACAGGCAAAAAAATGCCTGCCACTAGATTTTCTAAAGACTATCAGAATAATGGAATAAATATAAGACATTACCAGGAAGATAGTTGTTTCTTTGGCTCTTAAGACCTTCTTTTGGAGAAATCTGTTACTAAGAATCAATTTGGCAACAAAATATGACTTACAGGCGAAGCAGAGAAGAATACTACAGATCTTAAAATAAAAGAAACGCCGACATTGCGTGAACCGATCACAGCACAGTTTGAACTCGAAAACAATTATTAAAGAAACACCTAATAGACCCGAGTCGCTACTACGCTCGCATTGCGGCCGGCGGCCATCCCATCAGATCCCCTGCGTTTCATAAATCTTATCACCTGCGTGGATTGATGTAGTAAATACGAATCGGTAGATAATTACTGTGCGTTGTGTTTATGATGTCGTGGAGAGTTAGATCGGAGCTTGATCGCATCCGAGTGTGAATGAACTTTAACTGGAACCGGTTTCGTTTCTCAGAGCTACACACGTGTACGCGATTTACGTCCAGCGGTGGAGCTCGATTCAATTGCGCCCCGGCCGAGATCGCAGCATTTCTCACCCCTAACCTAAGACCTGGCTGCTTACGGTAAAGATTGCGAATCCTGTTTCTGCAAAGGCGCGCATTGTGGCATCGGTTCCTTGTGCGGTAAATCTCTCGGACGGCAACAAAGCGGCTGCAGGATACATGGGAAGTTGGTTTACGTGATTCGAATCCCCATAAGCTGCTGCGATGCTTAAGAGAAACAGGTGATTGCTCGAACGGGAGCGATCGGTTTATTTTTCGAACCTTATGGGCAAAATAATAAATCCAGCAACGTATTGCAGTATGCTAGACAATCTCAGAAATGTTATACGTACGTAATAAACGTCGAGATAAGTTGTCACGCGATGTGGTGCTTTTACATGAAAACGCATACCGCATTAATGGGCTGTCACAAATGAGAGTTATGGCGAAGGGTTTTCATGTCCTTTGCATGCGGATAGATCCGAATTAGATGTAAACTAGCCGGCCATAAAGGGTTACGATGTGAAATAAATCCAGAGGGATCAAGATCGGGTGATCCAGGTGACCATTGCAGCAGTCAATTTCATCTTTTTGCCTTTGAATATAATTGCCCTTGTTGACACAATCATTGGCATTAATAACAGAAAAAATGGATGGACTTGTAGCCAATCGACAAACTTCAGTAGAGAACACAATTTCAATATTTTGCCTTTGTACATAATTTTTAAGATCATTATATTCCTTGACAACTTCTTGATTATAGAGTTTAAATCGAGTAAATTCTTAAGAAAGTCGAAAGTTTGTGCAATGGACTTGAAACTAATGAACAAACTTCAACAGATAACACAATTTCATCCTTTTGTCTCTGTATATAAATAATTTGACCTTATTGACCCATTCATTGGGATTAATAACAGAAAAAATGGATGGACTTGAGGCTAATCGACAAACTTCAGTAGAGAACACAATTTCAATATTTTGCCTTTGTACATAATTTTTAAGATCATTATATTCCTTTACAACTTCTTGATTATAGAGTTTAAATCGAGTAAATTGTTAAGAAAGTCGAAAGTTTGTGCAATGGACTTGAAACTAATGAACAAACTTCAACAGATAACACAATTTCATCTTTTTGTCTCTGTATATAAATAATTTGACCTTATTGACCCATTCACTGGGATTAATAACAGAAAAAATGGATGGACTTGAGGCTAATCGACAAACTTCAGTAGAGAAAACAATTTCAATATTTTGCCTATGTACATAATTTTTAAGATCATTATATTCCTTTACAACTTCTTGATTATAGAGTTTAAATCGAGTAAATTCTTAAGAAAGTCGAAAGTTTGTGCAATGGACTTGAAACTAATGAACAAACTTCAACAGATAACACAATTTCATCCTTTTGTCTTTGTATATAAATAATTTGACCTTATTGACCCATTCATTGGGATTAATATCAGAAAAAATAAATGGACTTGAGGTTAATCGACAAACTTCAGTAGAGAACACAATTTCAATATTTTGCCTTTGTACATAATTTTTAAGATCATTATATTCCTTTACAACTTCTTGATTATAGAGTTTAAATCGAGTAAATTCTTAAGAAAGTCGAAAGTTTGTGCAATGGACTTGAAACTAATGAACAAACTTCAACAGATAACACAATTTCATCCTTTTGTCTTTGTATATAAATAATTTGACCTTATTGACCCATTCATTGGGATTAATATCAGAAAAAATAAATGGACTTGAGGCTAATCGACAAACTTCAGTAGAGAACACAATTTCAATATTCTGCCTTTGTACATAATTTTTAAGATCATTATATTCCTTGACAACTTCTTGATTATAGAGTTTAAATCGAGTAAATTCTTAAGAAAGTCTAAAGTTTGTGCAATGGACTTGAAACTAATGAACAAACTTCAACAGATAACACAATTTCATCCTTTTGTCTCTGTATATAAATAATTTGACCTTATTGACCCATTCATTGGGATTAATAACAGAAAAAATGGATGGACTTGAAACCAATCGACAAACTTCAGTAGAGAACACAATTTCAAATATTTTGCCTTTGTACATAATTTTTAGGATCATTATATTCCTTTACAACTTCTTGATTATAGAGTTTAAATCGAATAAATTCTTAAGAAAGTCGAAAGTTTGTGCAATGGACTTGAAACTAATGAACAAACTTCAACAGAGAACACAATTTCACCCTTTTGCTTTGTATATAAATAAATAGACCTTATTGACCCATTCATTGGTATAAATAACAGAAAAATGAATGGACTTGAAACCAATCGACAAACTTCAGTAGAGAACACAATTTCAAATATTTTGCCTTTGTACATAATTTTTAGGATCATTATATTCCTTTACAACTTCTTGATTATAGAGTTTAAATCGAATAAATTCTTAAGAAAGTCGAAAGTTTGTGCAATGGACTTGAAACTAATGAACAAACTTCAACAGAGAACACAATTTCACCCTTTTGCTTTGTATATAAATAAATAGACCTTATTGACCCATTCATTGGTATAAATAACAGAAAAATGAATGGACTTGAAACCAATCGACAAACTTCAGTAGAGAACACAATTTCAAATATTTTGCCTTTGTACATAATTTTTAGGATCATTATATTCCTTTACAACTTCTTGATTATAGAGTTTAAATCGAATAAATTCTTAAGAAAGTCGAAAGTTTGTGCAATGGACTTGAAACTAATGAACAAACTTCAACAGAGAACACAATTTCACCCTTTTGCTTTGTATATAAATAAATAGACCTTATTGACCCATTCATTGGTATAAATAACAGAAAAATGGATGGACTTGGAGTCAATCGACAAACTTCAGTGGGGAACACAATTTCAATATTTTGCCTTTGTACATAATTTTTAGGATCATTAATCTTACAACTTCTTGATTATAGAGTTTAAATCGAATAAATTCTTAAGAAAGTCGAAAGTTTGTGCAATGGACTTGAAACGAATGAACAAACTTCAACAGGAACACTTTTAATCAGTCTTAAGTCCAGAGATATTAGGGTACATGATACCTGCAGGTAGCTGTTGATCCAATCTTGTACACGTTACAAAATTTAATTAGGGGTCAGTATACTTGCCATGACACAATAGTTTGAACCTATCGCTAGTAAACAGAATATGTACTTAAAAGAAAAATAACGAAGCGAAAATTAGCTAAGCAAACAGTATCTGTATTTTTAAATTTACAATGGATTTACACCGAACTACTTCATTATCATTCAGGTTTTTTTGTTTGTATCTCTGAGAGGAATTGGCGGCGTGTTTGTTTGGATTTGAGGTCAAGAATCTGGTACTGGCGAGTGAAGAATTTTAGGACTATTAGTTTGAAATTTCAGATTGGTGATTAATTAATGAGGAAAGACGGAGATTTTTTTATGCTTTTGCATCTTTGAGGTATGGACATCGTTTCAGCGTATTCGGGACTTGAAAGTCAGCAATGGTTAAAATAAATAAGTCTCCTGACGATGCAAAATGAAGAAAATAATATTAAGTCAATAGAGCACAAACTTCAATAGAGCACAATTTCAATATTTTGTCATTGTATATAATTTTTAAGATCATAACTCTATAAACCTCTTGTTTGCCAGCTTTTAATTCAAACAACTTGTTAAAAAACATGAAAGTTTGTGGACTTGATATAATGGATTTGGAGCCAATGAACAAACTTCATCAGAGAACACAATTTCAATCTTTTTCCATTGTATATAATTTTTAAGATCATTATCTTTATAAATTTCTTGACTGACAGCTTCTAAACCGAATGACTTGTTAAAAAAGAAGAAAGTTTGTGGACTCGATATGATGGACTTGGAGCCAATGAACAAACTTCAATAGAGAACACAATTTCAATATTTTGCCATTGTATAATTTTTTAAGATCATAATCTTTATAAGCCTCTTGACTGACTGTTTTTAATTCGAATAACTTGTTAAAAAAGATGAAAGTTTGTGGACTCATTATGATGGACTTGGAGCCAATGAACAAACTTCATTTGCCATTGAATATATTTTTAAGATCATAATCTTTATAAGACTCTTGACTGACAGTTTTTAATTTGAATAACTTGTTAAAAAAGACGAAAGTTTGTGGACTCGATATGATGGACTTGGAGTCAATGAACAAACTTTATTAGAGAACACAATTTCAATCTTTTGCCATTGTATATAATTTTGACTAACAATTTTTAATTCGAATAACTTGTTAAGGAAGTTGAAAGTTTGTGGACTCGATATGATGGACTTGGAGCCTATGACAAACTCCATTAGAGAACACAATTTCAATCTCTTGCCATTGTATATAATTTTGACTAACATTTTTTAATTCGAATAACTTGTTAAGAAAGATGAAAATTTGTGGACTCATTATGATGGACTTGGAGCCAATGAACAAACTTCATTTGCCATTGTATATAATTTTTAAGATCATAATCTTTATAAGCCTCTTGACTGACAGTTTTTAATTCGAATAACTTTGTTAAGAAAGTCGAAAGGTTGTGGACTCGATATGATGGACTTGGAGCCAATGAACAAACTTCATTAGAGAACACAACTTCAATCTTCTGCCATTGTATATAATTTTAACTAACAATTTTTAATTCGAATAATTTGTTAAGAAATATGAAAGTTTGTGGACTCATTATGATGGACTTGGAGCCAATGAACAAACTTCATTTGCCATTGTACATAATTTTTAAGATCATAATCTTTATAAGCCTCTTGACTGACAGTTTTTAATTCGAATAACTTTGTTAAGAAAGTCGAAAGGTTGTGGACTCGAATGATGGACTTGGAGCAAATGACAAACTTCATTAGAGAACACAATTTCAATCTTCTGCCATTGTATATAATTTTAACTAACATTTTTTTATTCGAATAATTTGTTAAGAAATATGAAAGTTTGTGATTGACTTGGAGCCAATGAACAAACTTCATTTGCTATTGTATATAATTTTGACTAACAATTTTCAATTCGAATAACTTGTTAAGAAAGTTGAAAGTTTTGTGGGCTCATTATGATGGACTTGGAGCCAATGAACAAACTTCATTTGCCATTGTACATAATTTTTAAGATCATAATCTTTATAAGCCTCTTGACTGACAGTTTTTAATTCGAATAACTTTGTTAAGAAAGTCGAAAGGTTGTGGACTCGATATGATGGACTTGGAGCCAATAAACAAACTTCATTAGAGAACACAATTTCAATCTTCTGCCATTGTATATAATTTTAACTAACATTTTTTAATTCGAATAATTTGTTAAGAAATATGAAAGTTTGTGATTGACTTGGAGCCAATGAACAAACTTCATTTGCCATTGTATATAATTTTGACTAACAATTTTCAATTCGAATAACTTGTTAAGAAAGATGAAAGTTTTGTGGGCTCATTATGATGGACTTGGAGCCAATGAACAAACTTCATTTGCCATTGTATATAATTTTTAAGATCATAATCTTTATAAGCCTCTTGACTGAAGTTTTTAATTCGAATAACTTTGTTACGAAAGTCAAAAGTTTGTGGAATCAATATGATGGACTTGGAGCCAATGACAAACTTCATTAGAGAACACAATTTCAATCTTCTGCCATTGTATATAATTAATACTAACAATTTTTAATCCGAATAACTTTGTTAAGAAAGTCGAAAGTTTGTGGACTCGATATGATGGACTTGGAGCCAATGAACAAACTTCATTAGAGAACACAATTTCAATCTTTTGCCATTGTATATAATTTTAACTAACATTTTTTAATTCGAATAATTTGTTAAGAAATATGAAAGTTTGTGATTGACTTGGAGCCAATGAACAAACTTCATTTGCCATTGTATATAATTTTGACTAACAATTTTCAATTCGAATAACTTGTTAAGAAAGTTGAAAGTTTTGTGGGCTCATTATGATGGACTTGGAGTCAATGAACAAACCTCATTTGCCATTGTATATAATTTTTAAGATCATAATCTTTATAAGCCTCTTACTGACAGTTTTATATTCAAGCAAATTCTTAAGGAAATCGAAAGTTTGTGCAATCGAACTTCAACAAAAAGCATAAATATAATTTTTTCCACGTTTTAGTGAAGCAAAATATTTTTTTCGACCATCATTTAATATAACGAGGTACCTAATTCGCATAATAATGACGTAAGCCTGAGCCACCGATGCGTTAATAAATGCACACTGGTGTAGTTTTATCCACCACATGAAACTCAATCGCCAATACTTCGAGGACTTCCTCCACGTGGCCACCCCGGCCGCCACGGGGTCCAGCGGGACTGCGCTCGCCCCTAAGATTCGCATCGCCAACGTGATTTGGGCCCTCTTAGCCAACGTTAGCCCACCTCCTCGATGCACGACCGGGGTCGTCGACCCCTCGCCGGTAGCATGGCATCAAGTTCCCTCCTCTCCGAGCTGCTGGCAGCTTACCTGCCGCTGCCGAGGAACCCAGCAGCGCTACATTAGTAGTACGGGATTACACAACCTCGAGTGCGATGGCGATGCTCTCGTCGACGACGACCCGGTGCTGATCACGTGGCGATGGCGACACGACGCACGCCGACGGCCGTCTCGATAACCACCTGCTCGCCGCCCAATGACGGAACGGGAGTGCTCTCGGCGTGAACACGTGATGTGACGACGCCTACCCCAACGTTTTTCGGTAAATCGCCGCGGCCCCTTCCCGCACCGCCGGGGTTTTCATAGTTGTTGAAAATACGCTTCCTGCGTTCTGACCTATTTGCCGGCGTGGATGGCCGGAAGTAAATAAAGGGAGGCGACAGGCGACGACGTCGACAGGAATGTATCTGTTCAGTGGTGTGTGTAAGGCTTTAGTAATTGAAAAGTTTCTAGTGTTTACGTCTGATGTAAAGAGGCAGTAGGTGGATGTATTTTATTGCTGCTGCACCAGGTGCGGCTCAGGAAGGTTCTTAGCTTTTTCCAATGATTTTATTTGTATGTAACGATGCTGTAAGGCGGGGGAGGTGTCTACAAACAAAAATAATTAAGGGTTGTTACAGTATATTTTAAAAAAATATATTTAAATATCAGTAATAAAATTTCCAAAACCTGTTTTTCTTGTTGTATTAGTAGCACAAGATTAGACAAAAACAAAGTTAATTTTCGATATTTTCCATATATCTAATATTTATTGAGAAGGCCATGGAAAAAAAAAGAAAACGAAACAATCGTAAACGTCAAAAACTAATATGTGAGTTGATTGTGAGTCCGTATTGTTATCAATAATAAAGTTCTCGTTGGTAAGAGCACAGAAGTATTGGGATAAAAATAAAACCCTTGATCAATTTTAATTTTTTCTTTCACAGTTTAATGCAGTAAGGATCATAGAATTGCGCTACAAAAAGATTTTTTTTATTGAAGTGCATACTAAGCCGTTATATTATTATTATATTATTTTTCGCTAAATAGAGTGATTTCTGAAGGATTTTCCGGAGAATTTTCTACTTTTTAAGTAACAAAATTAAAAAACGGCTTTGCTGCGGAATGTAAAATTATGTTTTCTTCAATTATATGTAACATTTTTTGTCATAAGATAAATATTTAAATTACAACATCGAAACTTCTAATAGGGTATTAATAACACTTATTTATACCCTTAAAAGGGTTAGGGTAAGTAATACCTATCGTTGGGTAACGCTCACTTGACATTTAGATTCTTCCACAAACTTTATAATTTGCGTGTGTAATATATTACTTAAGTTGTTTTTAATCGTGATGGATCCTTTAGTGTGTGATGAAAGTCGTCTGCTTTCATCAATAAATTGATCCATTTTTAACAATGCTCACTCAATCAACTCACAAATTAGGGTTTGACATTTACGATTGTTTCGCTTTTCTTCTTTTTCCAATAATATGCCGTGATGAAATCAAGAATATCTTGTTCGGTTTTTGAGATATTTGAAAAAAAAATTTTTTGAGTTTTCATTTTTGTTTTTTCTAGCTTTGCTTGAAGAGATATAAAAAACTGATAGAACTTGTTTATTGCGACTTTTCCAGCTCTACAACACAGAGTTACAAAATTTTGAATAGAACGTTTCGTCAGATCGGGGCCACCCTCAATTTTGTCTTTTCAAATACGGACCTGCGTATTAGTCATAGGATACATTAAATTGACATTGACGTTTTAAAATTTTTTTCTTGGTAACCATAACAAATATAATCATTAACTCTTAGAATAATGAATGAATTTTGAATTTAAGGGTCCGGCACGAGCTATAGAGACGCGCAACTAGAATAATTGGGAAACAATGCACCAACTCAAGTATATACAGTTTGTGGAAGAATCGAAGGGTGTATTGGGCGTTATCCAACAATAAGTTTTACTTATAATTGCAAGGTGGCACCAGTTACCTATAATAAAGTTCTCCTTGGCAAGGGTACAGAAGTATTGGGATAAAAAACGCCGCTTAAACAAATTTAAATTTTTTCTTTCACAGTTTTATGTAGGAAGGATCACAGAATTGCGCTACAAAAAGATTTTTTTTACTTAAATGCATACTAAGCCGTTATATTACTGATTATTTTTCGTTAATTAGAGTGATTTCTGAAGGATTTTCCTGAGAGTTTTCTACTTTTTAAATAACAAAATTAAGAAAACGGCTTTGCTGCGGAATGTGAAATTATGTTTTCTTCAATTGTATGTAACATTTTTTATCATAAGATAAATATTTAATTTTCAACATCGAAACTTCTAATACGGTGTCAATAACACTTATTTCCCAGCGAAACGGACCCTTAAGAAATTTTTAAAATAAAATGCATATTTCCAACGAAATGTATTTTCTTTTAATCAAATCTCGGGTTTATGCGATTATGCAAAATATACTTATTTCTAAGCTGTTTGTTTCTGCGTGCTCATAAAATATAGTCGCATTTCTTTATATTCAAAATATTACGAGAAAAAAATAAATTGTACAAAATCAAAAAAAAAACTCGAAAAAGTAGCACAAAAATAAAGTATGCTTTACGATGTTCATAAAATTTATAAAAAAGCAACAAATTATACCGGGCCTCGAATATTGCTTACGGAACAACTCGGTTATTATGAGAGACAGATTTCTGGAATTTTAAACGTAGATAATAGGTTACTAAAGCCAGAATCTGACATAATTGTGCATAAGATACTTCTTCCGGTATAACCGGAAGTGACACCAACGTTCTTATTTTTAATGGAACACCCTGTATGTTTTCACTTTGTCTTATTTGTCGTGAAAATCTGATTTCAGCGATACGTCACAAGTTGGCATTTGTTTAAAATATGGCGTCGATAATGCGAAACAACTGAAAAACACTAGTAGTAGGCCCCTGCGGGATTTTATTTTTAAATCTATACCTATATAGAAATGCAAAAAATTTACCAAAGTTCTAACTTCGTTGAAAAACCAATTTTGATGATTTTTTTTTTAAATTTCGGAAAAAGTTTATAGAAAAGTTCCCCGTAACAAGTGAGAAGGTGTGCTTTTTATTTTTTCAATTGTTATTAACAAATAAGTGATTTTTTTAATACACTCTTAATTAAAAGATGCATAACTCTTTTATTTATTTGAACAATTGCCTGAAATTTGATTACATAATGTACCCCGAAGGTCACAGATTAGGAATCTGGCCTCAAAATCGGCCTAATAATAAAATGGCGCCTACAAAATGGCGTCGAATGTCTAATTTTTTATTCTCTTTTTCTTATTATATTTATCAGATATCTGGGGGTGTTTGGGGTCGCTGATTACGAATTTGGCATTAAAACTAAAATAAAATAAAAAATGGCGGATCCAAAATGGCGGCAAAAGGGTCAATTTATTTTCTTAGGATTTTATTTCTTATACCGGGTGACAGCTACAATTACAAACCGAAACAAAACCCATTTATGTGCATCACATCCTCCTACCTCCATTTTTAAAAATTAAATAAAAAAGTAGTTATTTCCAAGAAGAATCAACAAATCAACGAGTGACGAGTGTCATATATCTTTGGAATCAGGATGAAAAATACTACTGAATTTAGGAAAAACATTGTCAGGTCCGTATTTGAAAAAGCAAAGTTGAGGGTGGCCCTATTCAAAATATTTTAACTCTATGTTGTAGAGCTGGAAAAGTCGCAATGAAGAAGTTCTTTCAGTTTTTTTATATCTCTACAAACAAACTTGGAAAAAACAAAAATGAAAAATCAAAATTTTTTTTTTTCAAACTTATTATTCTTGTTACTAAAATTCCAGCAGCCCACATCTTAAATCCAAAACGGTGTTGTTAGCTCGATTTTGCAAGCGAAATGCCCATGGTGGGGGTCCAATTTGAATCATCTATATATGTTGAAGATCTACACTAAATGGTTTAGATAATAAAAAAGAGTTGTATTCCTTTCGAATGGGCTTTGAAACGATGCACCAGTTGACATACGTTTACGCTTGAGAAAACGACTTCAGGGTGTTTCCACCCCTCCGGAAACATGTAGCCAGCAAAAAAGTAACGTGTTTTAGGATTTTCAAAGTTTTCTGCAAATATGTACACGCCTTGGAAAACCTAAAAGTAAAACATTTCCTTGAAGGAATAATATATTCGCTCACGAGTTAGTGTTGTACGGAGATTACGGCCGGTGTTCTTTGGAAGCCATATAAGTGGCGTTGAGGTGCTTATAATTATTGGGAATTGTATTATTTGGTATTTTAAAACCGTACGGGGTGCTGTTGACTATTGAAATGCAATTAACCAGCTTTCAACTATTGATACAAGTTAGTTGGATTGAAAGAAGGAAAATGAGTTTCTTCATCATTAAATTTCCTGCAAAACTGTGTAGGTAAAACCCTACAAAATGGCAACGAATGTCAAATTTTTTATTTTCTTTTTTTTGTTATATGGTCTCAAAAATGTCAAAAAAACAAGCTGTTGACCAGAACTTATAAATTTCAAGATCATTTTACGTATAACAGTGCCTTTTTTGGATTCTTCTTGGAAATAATTACTTTTTATTTAATTTTTAAAAATGGAGGTAGGAGGCTGTGATGCACATAAATGGGTTTTGTTTTGGTTTGTAATTGTAGCTGTCACCCGGTGTAAGAAATAAAATCCCAATAAAATAAATTGACCCTTTTGCCGCCATTTTGGATCCGCCATTTTTTATTTTATTTTAGTTTTAATGCCAAATTCGTAATCAGCGACCCCAAACACCCCCAGATATCTGATAAATATAAGAAAAAGAAAATAAAAAATTAGACATTCGACGCCATTTTGGAGGCGCCATTTTGTTTTTAGGCCGATTTTGAGGCCAGATTCCTAATCTGTGACCTTCGGGGTACATTATGTAATCAAATTTCAGGCAATTGTTCAAATAAATAAAAGAGTTATGCATCTTTTAATTAAGAGTGTATTAAAAAAACACTTATTTGTTAATAACAATTGAAAAAATAAAAAGCACACCTTCTCACTTGTTACGGGGAACTTTTCTATAAACTTTTTCCGAAATTTCAAAAAAAAATCATCAAAATTGGTTTTTCAACGAAGTTAAAACTTTAGTAAATTTTTTGCATTTCTATAAGATTTAAAAATAAAATTCCGCAGGGGCCTACTAGTGTTTTTCAGTTGTTTCGCATTTTCGACGCCATATTTTAAACAAATGCCAACTTGTGACGTATCGCTGAAATCAGAATTTCACGACAAATAAGACAAAGTAAAAACATACAGGGTGTTCCATTAAAAATAAGAACGTTGGTGTCTCTTCCGGTTAGACCGGAAGTAGTATCTTATGCGCAATTCTGTCAGATTCTGGCTTTAGTAACCTAATTATCTACGTTTAAAATTCCAGAAATCTGTCTCTCATAATAACCGAGTTATTCCGTAAGCAATATTCGAGGCCCGGTATAATTTGTTGCTTTTTTATAAATTTTATGATCATCGTAAAGCATACTTTATTTTTTGTGCTACTTTTTCGAGTTTTTTTTTTGATTTTGTACAATTTATTTTTTCTCGTAATATTTTGAATATAAAGAAATGCGACCATATTTTATGAGCACGCAAAAACAAACAGCTTAAAAATAAGTATATTTTGCATAATCCTATAAACCCGAGATTTGATTAAAAGGCAATACATTTCGTTGGAAATATGCATTTTATTTTAAAAATTTCTTAAGGGTCCGTTTCGCTGGGAAATAAGTGTTATTAACACCGTATTAGAAGTTTCGATGTTGAAAATTAAATATTTATCTTATGATAAAAAATGTTACATACAATTGAAGAAAACATAATTTCACATTCCGCAGCAAAGCCGTTTCCTTAATTTTGTTATTTAAAAAGTAGAAAGTTCTCAGGAGAAATCACTCTAATTAACGAAAAATAATCAGTAATATAACGGCTTAGTATGCATTTAAGTAAAAAAATCTTTTTGTAGCGCAATTCTGTGATCCTTCCTACATAAAACTGTGAAAGAAAAAATTTAAATTTGTTCAAGCGGCGTTTTTTATCCCAATACTTCTGTACCCTTGCCAAGGAGAATTTCATTATTGGTAACTGGTGCCACCTTGCAATTATAAGTAAAACCTATTGTTGGATAACGCCCAATAGACCCTTCGATTCTTCCACAAACTTTATAATACTTGAGTTGGTGCATTGTTTCCCAATTATT
The DNA here is from genome assembly GCA_963680705.1 of Rhagium mordax. Classification (NCBI taxonomy): domain Eukaryota; kingdom Metazoa; phylum Arthropoda; class Insecta; order Coleoptera; family Cerambycidae; genus Rhagium; species Rhagium mordax. The sequence continues at coordinate 132,394,095 of OY796656.1, read as the reverse complement.
CTGGTTGCGCGTCTCTATAGCTCGTGCCGGACCCTTAAATTCAAAATTCATTCATTATTCTAAGAGTTAATGATTATATTTGTTATGGTTACCAAGAAATATAAATTAAAACGCCAATGTCAATGTCAAATAGAATTAAATTATATTTTCACGTTCTCAATTGATGCAATTTATTAATATCTTCCTGATGATTTCCAGTAAAAATGAAAGAGCACGTACAGGGTTTTTCCTTGTAATTACCCCCCCCCCCCCCCTCCTACACAGTTTATTTGAAGATAAGAATATGCTCTAACATTTTCGTTGGACTGAGAGTCGAATTGCAACTAATTTCCACGCAATTGTGTAAATATAACTGAAGATTCTGAACAAATACTTTCGAAACGTCGAACCGCTACGATTAATTATTAGATTTTTTGCTACCTATAAAAAACATGTTTTATCTGCAATTTAATGTATCCTATGACTAATACGCGAGATCAATTTTGATGGCAAATAATAATATGAAATCTCATGTGCAAAAAAAACGAGACAGATAACGGTACAATCAAAGCTATACCAGTTTTTTTATAAACGAGTAAGTTGCAGTGTACATAGAAAAAAAGTACAGTTAATTGTTTGCGTGGTATTATACTAAGGAGTAACTTAATCTACCTCTGCTCACGCTCACGTACAGGGTTGAGCAACTCTATTTTCTAGCTCAATTTGAATTTAAACGAACGTCCCTAAACAGTGTGACATCTGGAGTTCCGCAAGGCTCCATATTGGGCCCCCTTTTTTTATTTCTTGCATATACGTCCGATATTTATAGCGTTACTTATTTATACTTAGTCATCAAGAATTTACAAAAATACAGTTGACAACAATTTTCGTAAAGTCCCTCGTCATACTTTTATGGAAAAGATTCATGCCATGAATTAGAATATAATTTTTAACATATGCCGCCCATGCCAGTGGAGCCTGTCATCTATTGCATAATATGCTAATGCGACAACATTAAGTTGACTATAAACGTTCCAAGATAATGTAAACCGTAAAATAATTTCAAGTTCTGTTTCACTTCCAACACACTTGTTTATAATAATCAAGCCAAATTAAATAAAACAGTTTCCAATCCAATCTTTAATATTTAGTCTTGGCGCTGATGGAAATTATTTCTTTCACTCAACGCAACGGCGTTAATTAATAATCCAAACGAGGTCTACGAGGAAATAGTTTACAAGTTGCAGAATTAATTAATTATATTGATTTTTACTTCCTTGTATAAGAAAATCAATGTAAAGAAAGTGTTGGGATCGAGAAAAAACGACACTGATCAAATTCAATTGGCATTAAATTATTAAACATTAATTGAACCACTTTTGCCATAATGCCTAGGATGACATGCGTTGAATGTTTCCGAAATGTTGCAATGACGTTACAAAAATTCTCTCATTAATTAGCACCAATACCAGAAGTGGTGGCGAGAGCCAAAACGTTCCTTCGAACACTGGGATTTCAAGTACCTAATTCCACATAAAATCCTCATCTCATCATTGTTTCAGAAACGTTACAAATGCAACATTGCAAGACATTACATTAAAAGTGATATATTACTCAACAAAATTTATATATCTTGCGATGTTATATTTAAACACCATTGCAACATTACAAACGACTTATTACCTAACCTATCTTATATTTCTTGCAGTGTTATATTTGAACATCATTACAACATTAACTTTGTAACATTAACGTAAACACATGCAAAGTATGGAAACAAAACGTTGTGAAGTCACTGTAATGCAACGAACATACTATTACAACGTTGCAGGACATTGGATTATATTACAAATGCCTAACCTAACCTATATTTTCGCGATGTTATCTTTAAACATCCTTAAAATACTGAATTTAACATTATCGAATTTAACGTTGTGAAATTACTGCAATATAAAGGGAATCTTAAGGCAATGTTGCAGGACAATATATTACAGCACAAATTGTTTATTACATAGCCTACCTATTTTTCTAACGATGTTACTTTCAAACATCATTGCAACATTAAATCAGTGAAATATACGCAACGGTATTGAAACGCTATGATCTAACGTTACTGTAATGTGATTCTGGCAATGTTTATGAACGAAAAATTGATGAACTACGATTTAAATTATTAATAATTTATTCAACTACACTTTTGCCAGAACGCCTGCAATAACAAATTTAATATTAAAAGATGAACGTTTCCACAATGTTGCCAAGACGTTAGAAATGTTCCCTCGGTAATTAGTAACAGTTAAACGGTCTCCCTTTGACAACTGAGAACTGAGTTCACGTCCCTGATGGTTTCATACACCTGTCTGTCATGCGAACGCATTATACATTTCAATGATATTTCTTAGATGTATAGATTTGCTAAGATTTAGTAGTTGCGTTAACATTCCAAATGAAATCTTCAATTGTATCGTTCCAGAAATGTTGCAAAAACCTAAGCTATTTATGTATATTGCGATGTCACTTTCAAACATCGTTACAACATTAAATTTGTAACATTATATGCAATGGTACCGAAACACTACGTTCTAAGTAACTGTAATGTGACGTCGGTAACGTTTAGAAACGAAAAATTGTTGAATTAAGATTATTATTAATTAAACCACTCTTTTGTCATAATACATAAAAATTTAACGTTGCCAGAATGTTGCAATGACGTTAGAAATGTTCTCTCAGTAATTAGTACCATATTAAACGGACTCTTTTAAAGCATAACTGAGTTACTCTGTAGTTGCGTTAATATTCCAAATAAAATCTTCATCCACATGTTGGGATTCGATCGATGCAGCGCCGCGGTAACATTAGAAACTTTTTTTTTTCTAGAGATCTGTGAAACGGGCATATACCTAGATGGCCTTGAAACAGATAACAAAAGAGACCCGAAGATCTGAACAGAAGACGAAATAATGAGCGTTTCTTGTCGTCGTGTTTATGCTTTTATTTTTGTTGAAATCCACGGCGGTAAATAGATCGGAACATTAATAATAATCAAGTAGTCTTTGTTCTACACCGTGGAAGAGCCTCCACAGAAATTCTGTTTACGTCACGACGCGGATTATTTTATTTCTGAACAGCGTGACTTTTTTAAATAAAATATTTTATTTCAACTGGCAAGAAATATATTCAGCCTTTATAACAAAAAAGAAAAAATATTTACTAAAGAGCGCCTTAAATATCGCCTTTTTGATAATTTATTGGAGTTAGATTTAAAGCTATGTTCAAAGGATAATGATAACATTTAACTCACCACCGGCTTGTATCGGGTCCTTGGCACCAAATCTGTCATAAGCTGGGTGTCCATCTGAAAGAATTTATATAATAATAATACATGTACAGGCCCTTAGAGGGGTCCCTGCGGGACACAAAATTTTTTTCTAATTCCTAGCGGTGTAGACACATTTGAAAACAAGAGTACTTACTCATACATACATTATCTCATTACTGATTTCGAAAGCGCGGCGTGTTTTAAAAATGAAAACCCCGGCATCCGTCATTACCAATTGCGCTTTTGCAGAGACTGTGACCTTTTGAGTGGTAAAATGGACGTTTTTAAGATAGACCAGTCGTTGAGTGGTAACCTAGGTAGTGCGCCGTCCCCAGGCAAGATCAATCAGGAAGTGTCGTTCGATGCCGGTCAGGAATTTAACTTGTGCTTTTTCGACACCCCCGAAGACAGCAGCACCCAGGGCTTCAGCGATCCCGGATCGGTGGGATCGACCACCGCCAGTTCGCCCCCACCCCAGCAGCTCACCCCGCTGCACATACCCCTGGCAGGGGGCAGTACGCCCGTGCAGAATCCGGTACTGTTATCGCCGCCAGGGGCGACATCCTCCATTACCATCAAGCAAGGTATTTAGTGAAGTTCTTTTTTATATACATTTCAATAATGTTACAAATGAAACATTGCATGACATTATATTACATTACAATCGGTTTATTATCTTATATTCCTTGCGATGTTATATTTAAACATCATTGAAACATTAACTTTGTGACATTAACGTAAATACATGCAACCTAAACTATATTTCTCGCGATGTTATCTTTAAACATCCTTACAATACTCAATTTGTTAGATTATCGATACTACAGGCAACGGTATCAAAATATAACGTTGTAAAATCCCTACAACATAAAGGCCATATTAATGCAACGTTGCAAAATTAAATATTATACCACAAATGGTTTATTACTTAACCGTATCTATTTTTCCAACGATTTCTCCTTTAAACATCATTACAACATTACATTTGTAACATTACCATAACTGCATACCAATGCAACGTTGCAAGATATTGTATTATATTGCAAATGCCTAAATTAACCTATATTTCTCGCAAGGTTATTTTTAAACATCTTCATAATATTAAATTTGTAACATTATCAATACTATATGTAACAGTATCGAAATATAACGTTGCAAAGTCACTGCAATATAACGTTGATATCAATACAACGTTGCAGAATAATATATCGCATTAATAATATATTCCACTATATTTCTTGCGGTATCACGTTTAAATATCATTACAATATTAACTTTGTAACATCATTGCAACGATACCGAAGCACAACATTGTAATATCACCCAAATGCAACGAGTATACTAATGCAATGCTGCAGTACATTATATTGCATTACAGTTGCCTAATCTAACATATATTTCTCACAATATCATCTTTAAACATACTTACAATATTGAATTTATAACATTATCGATACTACATGCTAAAGTATTGAAATATAACGTCGCAAAGTTACTGCAACATACTAGGCATGTTAATGGAACGTTGCACCAGAATATATTACATTACTAGTGGTTTATTACCTAATTTAATCTATATTTGCTATGATATTATGTTTAAACATCGCTACAACATTAAATTTATAACATTGCCAAAACTACATGTATTAGCATTGAAACACGACGTTGTAAAAAAACTGATGTACTATGCAACATTGTAGACCATTATATTGCATTACAAATTGCTAACCTAAACTATATTTCGTGTAATATAATTTTTAGGCATCCTTACAATATTGAATCGATCGACATATAACGTTACAAAGTTACTGCAATATAACGGGCATATTACTGCAACGTTGCTGGACAATATATTACACTGCATATGGATTAATATATATTTCTTCAACATTACAACATTTAATTTGTAACATATGGACGATGTCGAAACACGACGTTGTTATAACATTATATTTTTAACATTATCGTAACTACGCAACAATATCAAAACATTACATTGTAAAATCACTGCCAATGTAACAATCATACTAATTCAGGTGTAATAATTTAAGAAGACACTATCATAAGTTAGATAACCCACAAATCGTGCCCCTTTTAATTGATTTGTATAATAACACGAATTTTTCGTGTTTCTAGCTTTCTTCAATGCGTCTAAAGCTGAAAATAGATTACCTTTCAATAAAATAACAGCCGGTAATATTGTTTTAGCAATGTTACAAATGCAACGTTGCAGGACGTTACATTACATAAAAAATCGTTTGTTACCCAAACTAAATAATATTTATTTAATGTAATCTTTAAGAATCACTACAATATTACATTTGCAACATTACTATAACGGTATCGAAACCTATTAAGTCACTGAAATGTAACATGGGTAACGTTTACGAAATATATAAATGATTAATAATGAACTAAACGCCACTTCTGCTATAATGCTTTTTGCATTTATTGCCAACATATTTTTGATGTAACAAATGTAATGTTCCTGCAATGTTATATTAATATTAGAAGCTTAACGTTTCTAGAATGTTACAATGACGTTAGAAATGTTCTCTCAACACAATAAGAATGTACAATGCAGGAGCTAGCTTAGAAACAAACGTTTAAAGTATTTCCTGTCAATGCTGCCAACAAAACTCTCGTTTAATCACCTGTGGGATCAATTCCATTCGTCAATTACGCGAGGTTCTTCATATTTACATACAGAATTCACCCAGTAAGCCTTCATTGTGTTCTCTTTGTGCGTTGCATTAGCACAAAGCTTTGTGAGCAAGTTTCCTTAGAGCTTAGATGGTATGCGTTACGGCACCAGATTGTTTTGTATTATTAAAACAAAGGTGACTGTGCCTGCTTGCGCCAGGGGCGGCTCGAGGAGGGAAGGTTTTAATAAATAAATGCCTAAGCCTCGAATCTGTATAATTTTTCTATAAATAAATCGGCGCACGGCTGCATAATCACATTCTACTTTTACTGTATTGTTTATTGTATAAGCGATAGTGTCCCACATTTGCAAATGGTGGTAAAAATGCACACAATAATAACAATTTGCATAAAATGACGCCTTCCCCTGGCACTGTATTGTCTTCAATTTCCTGGTAATAAATAATGTACAGGAATATGTGGAAGATAAAATCTTTGCAGATAACTTTTTTTTTGGCTCTTTAGATGCAGTGATTGTGCCGCGCCGGTCCTGCGTCGCCGTCAAAGACAAATTCAGTTACTCAATCCTGTATAAGTAATTTTCAAGGACAATGTCATGTTTATATTTGTATTGGGCAGTAGCCGAGCCGTGACTTTGTCTTATTCCAGCTATTTTAGGAGAAAGTTGCTCTTTGGATAGAGTTGTAATGGGCCTGCGTGGGACTTTTATTCTTCCTCCTGTGATTTACATAGAATCAAGTTTTTTCTTGTTTTATTAATACCCATATTAAGTGAAGTGGTTTCGTAAGAGGCTTTCGTTTCCTTGACTGCCTTACGATAAATGTACGTGAAGCATTCACGAGAGCGTTCGTGGGGTATTGACTTGTGTAGTGGAGCTTCGGTTTTTATGGTATTTGGGTTCCTTTTGGAATATTAAATTAGGAGCTGCCGATGCAAATATAAATGATCGAGCTGTGCTGAAAAATTAAAACACAATGCAAGGTTTGTGTAAAAAATACAAAAATAATTGTTGCCTATTTATTGGGGTCGACTTGAACAAACTGTATCTCCACTTCTTTTAATAGAGAAATGGGAAAATATAATAATAATAATAATACAAGGTCATTTTTCTCCTTACATAACCCACTTCAATTCATCATATATGCATTTGTACCGTCCAACTCCCAAATGAAGTTATAAGGAGGAGAAGGAGGAGAAAAAAATACAATGTCCCTATTTATTGGGGTCGCCCTGAACCGACTATTTCTTCACTTCTATTTATTGTAGACAGATGGAAGTCCTAAATGGACAAGAAACAGAAAAGCCGTATTTTGAGGTGTCGCAGACCCAAATTTAACGCTCTGTTTCTCTGTACATTTTTTTCTCATAAGATCTTGAATCCAAGCTCATTTCTCTCACTATATAGTCTACTTCAATTCTTCTTATAAGCATTATTATTGCTCAATGCAAAGAAAGCAGGTTTATAAGGAGAACCGTGAAAAAGTACGATGTTCCTATTTATTGGGGTCGACTTGAACCTGTTCACTTTTATTTGTCGTTGAGAGTTGGAAGAGATTTTGTCTGTTAATTGCTCTTAAATAATGTTAATTATAGGTAGGTGTCCCGGCCGAGGCATCGAAATGAAGACATAATAAAAAGGTGAACAAGAAGGAGAAAAGTTTTGTTTCAACGAAACATTGTCACCCAACTCGAAGAAGTAGAATTATAAGGAAAAACGTTTTAAATTTCCTGTTTATTGGGGTCGACTTGTATTCGTCATATCATTACTTGTGTTTGTAAAAAGATGGGAAATATTTTGTTCATTAATGGTTCTTAAATAACGTTAACTAGAGGGACCTTTTCCGTACGTGGTATAAAAACCGAGTTATAATAAAAAAATGGCCATGGAAGAAAAAAGTCTTACTTGGAGGTCTTGCAGATACAAATTTAATAATCTGTATCTCCGAAACTTTAAATCGTAACACCTCGAATTCAAGCTCATTTTTATCGCAACGTAAATCTACTTGATTCACCTTATATGTATTAATGTTTCCCAACGCAAAGGAAACAAATTATAAGGAGAAACGCGAAAAATTACGTTATTTACTTTTATTAGGGTCGACTTGAACCGGCCATATCCCCATTTCTATTTATCTTAGAGGGATGAGAGAGATTTTGTTTGCAAAATGCTGTTAAATAATGTTAATAATAGACATTTTTCGGTTTGTAAAAAGCTCATAAATATGTTAATTATAGGAGCTGTGGCGTAGAAATCAAGCTACAATAAAAAAAACTGACATAAAGGAACTTAAGATCGTAGGATCTTGAATCCAAGCTCGTTCTTCTCACTATATTCTACTACTTCAATTCATCTTATATGTATTATTATCGCCCAAAGCGAAAAAAGTTTTGAGGGGGAACATAGCTCCTGTTTATTGGGGTCGACTTGAACAAACTGTATCTCAACTTCTTTTAATCAGAGAGATGGGAAATAATATATTTGTTAGTGGCTCAAATAGTGTTAATTCTAGGGGCCTTTTCCTTTCGTAGCCCAGAAATCAAGTTATAAAACAAATTTTGAAGTCTTGCAGACCCAACTTTTACGCTCTCTGTATCTATCGTACAGGCTTGAATCCATGCTCATTCTTCTCAATTTTATAGTATGCTACAGTTCATCCTATATGCATTATTATCGCCCAATGCAAGGAAATGAAGTTATGATGCAGGAACGTGAAAAAGTACGTTGTGCCTGTTTATTAGGGTCGACTTGAACCGGATACCTCCACCTCCATTTGATGCAGAGCGATGGAAGACAACAAATAAATAAACATGAAGGAAAATATCATATCTTGAGGTTTTGCAGGCCCAACTTTGACGATCTGTATCTCCGAAACTCTTTATCGCAGAATCTTGAATTTAAGCTCGTTCTCTTATTATATAGTCTACTTCAATTCGTACTATATGCATTATTGTCGCCCAACGCGAAGAAAATAAGTTATAAGGAGAAACGTGAAAAACTCGTAGTTCCTGTTTATTGGGGTCGACTTGAACAAGCTGCATCTCCGTTTCTTGTAATAGAGAGATGGAAAATCTTTTGTTTGTTAATGGCTCTTAAATAATGTTAATTATCAGGTTGTCATAAAAATTGGACATGAAGAAAAAAAATTATGTTTTGGGGTCTTGTCCATCCAAGTTTGACCCTCTGTATCTCTGAGACTTTTTGCTGTAGGATCTTGAATTCAAGCTAATTCTTCTCATTATATTATAGCCTACTTCAATTCACCTTATATGCATTATCGTCGTCCAAGGCAAAGATATGAAGTTATAAAACAGGTACGAGACAAAGTACGTTGTTCCTATTTATTGGGGTCGACTTGAAATCGATATCTCCACTCCTATTTGATGTAGCTCGATGAGAGAGATTCGGTTTGTAAAAAGCTTTTAAATTATGATAATTATATGATGTTTTCGACTGTGGCATGGATTCAAGCTACAAAAAAAAATTGAATTTAAAGGAAAAATGTTATATTTTGAGGTTCTGCAGTCCCAGCTTCGACGATTTGTCTATGAAACTTTTTACCGTAGAATCTTGAATGTTTGCTCTTTCTTCTATGGTCTATTTAAATTCGTCTTATATGCATTATTGTCGCCCAACGCGAAGAAAATAACTTAAAAGGAGTAACGTAAAATAGCACGTAGTTTATTGGGGTCGACTTGAACTTGCTGTATCTCCTCTCCTTGTAGTAGAGAAATGAAACAGATTTTTTTTGTTAATGGATCCTAAATAATGTGAATTATAGGGACTCTTTCCGTTCGTAACATAGAAATCAAGTTATAATAAAAAATGGACTTGAAAAAAAAGTTATATTTTGAGGTCTTGCACGTCCAAGTCTGACACTCTGTATCTCCGAAACTTTTTGGATCTTGAATCCTAGCTGTATTATAATCTACTTCAATTCAATTATATGCATTATTGTCGCCCAACGCGAAGAAATGGAATGATAAGGAAAAACATGAGAGTACATTATTCCTGTTTATTGGGGTCGACTTGAACCGGCCAGATCTTCATTTGTATTTGTCCTAGAGAGATGGGAGTGGTTTTGGTCTTAAATAATGTTAACTATAGGGACTGTTTTCGCTCGTGACACAGAAATCAAGTTGTAATAAAAAATGGACGCGAAGGAAAAATATCGTGATGTGAGGTCTTGCAGACCCAACTTTTACACTCTGTATCTCCGAAACTTTTTATCATACAGTCTAGAATTCAAGCTCATTTTATAGTATGCTTCAATTAACCCTGCATTATCTCCCAACGCGAAGATATGAAATTACAAGAAAAGTACGTTGTTCCTATTTATTGGGGTCGACTTGAACCTGGCATATCTTGTAGAGAGATGGAAGAAATTCGTATTTTGGGGTCTTGCAGTTGCTGCAACTAATTCTACTGCCGCTGAAGAATCTATCGACCTTTTCATAGCAGAACTACAACCGGGAATTGCCGTCGAAGTTATATAACACGCTGGATCCATCCACGTAAATCCACGGTTCTAAATATAAAACGAACTGCCTTATCTCCTATCGCATCGATTATCATCGTTTTTAAATTATACCCGTCGTCGTAGAAGCAATAAAAAATCCTTCATAATCCACGTTAATAGTCGTCGTGTATCGAGAGGAGATAGGTGATAGGAGACCTGGTCCATCCATACGTAGATGCTAATCTATTCAACTTGCCGGACATGACGTACCTATATGATGACGCTCTTTACTTATAGAAACTGGTTTTTACATCTTCGCCTGTAGCTCTTGTCGATTCCGAATCGGCCGTTGAACTCGCTGCCCAAAAACAAGAGCTCCAGGCCGATGCTCGGCTCTTTTTAGCTCCACGCGCGCAGGGACGGACCAGCGCCGGAGCTCGGTAATCACAGGGCGAGTTAAAGTTGAAATTAAACTTGATTGGTGCAGCTCTTCTTTGCTTCACGTCGAGGACAATAGTGTAAGTATATAAGATGAATTGAAGCAGATTTTATAGCAAGAATAATAAGCTTGGAATCAGAATCCTAGGTATAAGGCAAGACCCCAAAATCCGGCGACTTTTCGTCACGAACGGAAAAATGCCTATAATTAACAGTATTTGAGACTCTTTGTCAAACAAAATCTCTTCTGTGCCTCTACAATAAAAAAGAGTAGAGATATAGCCAATTCAAGTGGACCCCAATAAATAGGAACAACGTACTTTTTCACGGTTGTCCTTATTATCTTCGCGTTGGGACTGGGAGGTAATAACGTAGGGTGAATTGAAGCATACTATAAAATGAGCTTGATGTCAAGACTGTATGATAAAAAGTTTCGGAGATACAGAGTGTAAAAGTTCGGTCTGCAAGACCTCAAATCACGATTTTTTTCCTTCGCGTCCATTTTTTATTACAACTTGATTTCCGTGCCACGAGCGAAAAAAGTCCCTATAATTAATATTATTTAAGAGCAAAACCACTCCCATCTCTCTAGGACAAATACAAATGAAGATCTGGCCGGTTCAAGTCGACCCCAATAAACAGGAATAATGTACTGTTTTTCCTTATCATTCCATTTCTTCGTGTTGGGCGACAATAATGCATATAATTGAATTGAAGTAGATTATATTATAGCTTGGATTCAAGATCCTACAATAAAAAGTTTCGGAGATACGGAGTGTCAAACTTGGACGTGCAAGACCCCAAAATATAACTTTTTTTACAAGTCCATTTTTTATTATAACTTGATTTCTATGTTACGAACTGAAAGAGTCCCTATAATTCGCATTATTTAGGATCCATTAACAAAAAAAATCTCTTCCATTTCTCTACTACAAGAAGAGGAGATACAGCCAGTTCAAGTCGACCCCAATAAACTACGTGCTATTTTACGTTACTCCTTTTAAGTTCTTTTCTTCGCGTTCGGCGACAATAATGTATATAAGTAGACCATGTAATAGAAGAACGAGCATAAATTCAAGGTTCTACGGTAAAAAGTTTCGTAGACAAATCGTCGAAGTTGGGTCTGCACTACCTTAAGATATAACATTTTTCCTTTAAATTCAATTTTTTATAGTAGCTTGATTCTATGCCGTAGTCGAAAACACCATAAAATTAACATAATTTAAAAGCTTTTTACAAACCAAATCTCTCTCATCACGCTACATCAAATAGGAGTGGAGATATCGATTTCACGTCGACCCCAATAAATAGGAACAACGTACTTTGTCTCGTACCTGCTTTATAACTTCATATCTTTGCCTTGGACGACGATAATGCATATAAGTTGAATTGAAGTAAGCTATAATATAATGAGAAGAATTAGCTTGAATTCAAGATCCTACAGTAAAAAGTCTCAGAGATACAGAGGGTCAAACTTGGATGGACAAGACCCCAAAACATAATTTTTTTTCTTCATGTCCAATTTTTATGATAACCGGATAATTAACATTATTTAAGAGCCATTAACAAACAAAAGATTTTCCATCTCTCTATTACAAGAAACGGAGATGCAGCTTGTTCAAGTCGACCCCAATAAACAGAAACTACGTCCTTTTCCACGTTTTTCCTTATAACTTATTTCCTTCGCGTTGGGCGATGATAATGCATATAGTATGAATTGAAGTAGACTATATAATAAGAAGAACGAGCCTAAATTCAAGATTCTGCGATAAAAAGTTTCGGAGATACAGATCGTCAAAGTTGGGCCTGCAAAACCTCAAGATATGATATTTTCCTTTATGTTTATTTATTTGTTGTCTTTCATCGCTCTGCATCAAATGGAGGTGGAGGTATCCGGTTCAAGTCGACCCTAATAAACAGGCACAACGTACTTTTTCACGTTCCTGCATCATAACTTCATTTCCTTGCATTGGGCGATAATAATGCATATAGGATGAACTGTAGCATACTATAAAATTGAGAAGAATGAGCATGGATTCAAGCTTGTACGATACATACAGAGAGCGTAAAAGTTGGGTCTGCAAGACTTCAAAATTTGTTTTATAACTTGATTTCTGGGCTACGAAAGGAAAAGGCCCCTATAATTAACACTATTTGAGCCACTAACAAATATATTATTTCCCATCTCTCTGTTTAAAAGAAGTTGAGATACAGTTTGTTCAAGTCGACCCCAATAAACAGGAGCTATGTTCCCCCTCAAAACTTTTTTCGCTTTGGGCGATAATAATACATATAAGATGAATTGAAGTAGTAGAATATAGTGAGAAGAACGAGCTTGGATTCAAAATCCTACGATCTTAAGGTCCTTTATGTCAGTTTTTTTATTGTTGCTTGACTTCTACGCCACAGCTCCCATAATTAACATATTTATGAGCTTTTTACAAACCGAAAAGTGTCTATAATTAACATTATTTAACAGCATTTTGCAAACAAAATCTCTCTCATCCCTCTAAGATAAATACAAATGGGGATATGGCCGGTTCAAGTCGACCCCAATAAAAGTAAATAACGTAATTTTTCGCGCTTCTTCTTATAATTTGTTTCCTTTGCGTTGGGAAACATTAATACATATAAGGTGAATCAAGTAGATTTACGTTGCGATAAAAATGAGCTTGAATTCGAGGTGTTACGATTTAAAGTTTCGGAGATACAGATTATTAAATTTGTATCTGCAAGACCTCCAAGTAAGACTTTTCTCTTTCATGTCCATTTTTTTATTATAACTCGGTTTTTATACCACGTACGGAAAAGGTCCCTCTAGTTAACGTTATTTAAGAACCATTAATGAACAAAATATTTCCCATCTTTGTACAAACACAAGTAATGATAAGACGAATACAAGTCGACCCCAATAAACAGGAAATTTAAAACGTTTTTCCTTATAATTCTATTTCTTCGAGTTAGGTGACAATGTTTCGTTGGAACAAAACTTTTCTCCTTCTTGGTCACCTTTTTATTAAGTCTTCATTTCGATGCCTCGGCCGGGAAACCTACCTATAATTAACATTATTTAAGAGCATTTAACAGACAAAATCTCTTCCAACTCTCAACTACAAATAAAAGTGAACAGGTTCAAGTCGACCCCAATAAATAGGAACATCGTACTTTTTCACGGTTCTCCTTATAACCTGCTTTCTTTGCATTGAGCAATAATAATGCTTATAAGAAGAATTGAAGTAGACTATATAGTGAGAAAAATTGAGCTTGGATTCAAGATCTTTTGACAAAAAAAAGTACAGAGATACAGAGCGTCAAATTTGGGTCTGCGACACCTCAAAATACGGCTTTTCTCTTTCTTGTCCATTTGCTTAATTATGACTTCCATCTGTCTACAATAAATAGAAGCGAAGAAATAGTCGGTTCAGGGCGACCCCAATAAATAGGGACAGTTACTCCTTATAACTTCATTTCTTCGCGTTGGGCGGTAAAAATACATATACTGAATCGAAGTGGGTTATATAACGAGCAAAATTAGCTGTACGAAAGAACAAAATGGTTAAACGAAGTGCTAATTGCTGCTGCAGGGGCCGCCACTGCAATCCAATCCACCTCAAGTTCCACGGAAAGCCACCATAAATAATGACATAACGCCATGATATAATAATAACCGCGCTGCACATCCACCGAAAACCATAACAAACATCAGATAAGTGAAAGAAGATTATAAAATATTCAAGTCAGAGCCGCTGCGGGCTCATTGAAATTCCTGAGAAGAAGTGGAGTCGTGTGAGAGAGCCGGGGCCGATGACTGCCAAATTTTTAATATTGATGCATCTTATGCAAACATAAGCCGTTTCGAAATTCAGAATAATAAATTGTTTCGACAAGCCGGAGTTGATCGAACCAGCGCAGCTGGTCGAACGCGCCGGACAAGTCCTGCTTGAATTCTTCGGAATTTTAATCCTCGTATCGTCAGTCGTTTTGCCTTCAGGAATTAGTGATTATGGTGTGGCTTTCCCTAGCAAAAAACAGTCCCATATCCCCGAAAACTGGTGGTCGCGCAACATACGCCGGTACCGCAACTATTGAAAGTAACCTTTCGTCCTTGGTCAAATAGGTTAATAACCAATAAATATTCAATTTGAAACTGCGATGTTTTTACAATTTAACAATCGATGCGCCTAACCAATTTAGCAATATCTTAGGTCAGTTAACTGTACTACCGCAACATGAAATTATTAAAGATTTAATCGTTCTTGCATAAAATAATAAATCACTTCTGCATCACAACAAAATGATCGGCTTTTTGCGTCGGGTAATATTTGTGGGGCTGTTGAAGAAACTAAGAGTAAACGAAAATCGCTGGTCTACAAATATAAATTAAGTATCACGGCTTTTTTATGTGTTGTGATTTGAGCAGTTGTTGTAGATACATTAATTTAGGACACGTACTACATTTGTCCAATAAAACCTTAACGAGCCACACAACTAAACCCAAACAACGACTGATTAAAGCGATATTAGCGTTATTTTGTGTGTCATTAACGAACAATGTTTCATCTACCGTCCGCGGTATCATTATTGTAATTTATTATCGCATTGCATGACAGCGATTCGAGATTTATTGGCTGCAATCGTGTACGCTAAATCGATTTTGAATAATCGTTGTGCTCATATTTTATACAATTAGTCAAATGCTAACAGGGGCGGATCGGGGCACACCAGTTCCAATGCATGGATGCTGACTTTAAATTAAGTTTAGTTTTAATAATCTCCCGATGGTGTCGGCTTGGTTGGCGAAATGCGCGTCAAGTGTGAAGTATTCGCAACCACCTTCAGAAACGATAATCTCACTGGGGACACCATATTTGGACGAAAACTGGAAAATATGGAGCGACAAGTGACATTTGTTACAATGAAAACTAATTGGCAAGAGCCGTAGCTTCATTACGCTAACGTCCTCTGATTAGTCCCGTTCACCATTACAACGTTTTTAACTACAATCGCAACAGTTACAATCGATTTATAACCGTTTTATTTAGGATTACAACAGTTTTAATCTCGATTACAACTGTTTTAACCACTATTACAACCGTTTTAATCGGATTAGAATGATTTTAAACACAATAAGGATGGTTCTAACTGCTATTACCACAGTTTTAATCGGATTACAACAGTTACAATTACAATTACACCAGTTTTGATCACGATTACAATAGTTTTAATCACTACGGGATACTTTTAAATGGATTGTAATTATTTTATTCACGATTATACCACTATTGTGATAGTTTTAGCCGGATTACAATGGGTATAATCGCAATTACAACGGTTGTAACCACTATTACGACATATTTAGTTGGATCACAACAGTATCAATTCCGATTATAATGGCCTTAATCACTATAATGACCGTTTTCATCGAATTACAACAGTTACAATTACAATTACCCCCGTTTTATCACGATTACAATAGTTTTAATCACTACGGGACACTTTTACATGGATTATAATTATTTCATTCACGATTATACCACTATTGTGATAGTTTTAGCCGGATTCCAACGATTATAACCATGATTACAATAGTTGTAACCACTATTACGACAGATTTAGTTGGATCACAACAGTATTTTGACCTTCATCGCCATAACGACTGTTTTCATAGAATTACAACAGTTTTAATCACGAATGCAAAGGATTGAACTATTATTACGACCGTTACAATTAGGATTACAACAGTTTGTTTCATTTTATTCACAAATAATCACTGTTACCACAATGTTAATCGGATTACAACAGTTACAATTACAATTACATCAATTTTAATCACGATTACAATAGTTTTAATCACTGCTGGGACACTTTTAAACGGATTATAATTATTTTAGTCACAACTATACCGACTTAAACCACAATTATGATAGTTGTAGTCAGATTACAACGATTATAATCACGATTACAATGGTTGTAACCACTATTACGACGGATTTAGTTGGATCACAACAGTATCAATCCCGATTATAATGGTCTTAATCACTATAATGACCGTTTTCATCGAATTACAACAGTTTTAATCACGAATGCAAAGGATTTAACTATTATTACGACCGTTATAATCAGGATTACAACAGTTTGTTTCATTTTAATCACAAATAATCACTGTTACCACAATTTTAATCAGATTACAACAGTTACAATTACAATTACATCCATTTTAATCTCGATTACAATAGTTTTAATCACTACTGGGACACTTTTAAACGGATTATAATTATTTTAATCACAACTATAACGACTTGAACCACAATAATTATGATAGTTGTAGGCAGATTACAACGGTTGTAACCACTATTACGACAGATTTAGTTGGATCACAACAGTATTAATTCCGATTATTTTGAGCTTAATCACTATAACGACTGTTTTCATCTAATTACAGCAGATTTAATCACGAGTACAAAGGTTTTAACTATGATTAGGACCGTTACAATCAGGTTTACAACAGTTTGTTTAATATTTAATCACAAATATAAAGGTCTTACCAACTATTACCACAGTTTTAATCGGATTACAACAGTTACAATTACATCCATTTTTAATCTCGATTACAATAGTTTTAATCCCTACTGGGACACTTTTAAACGGATTATAATTATTTTAATCACGATTATATCGACTTGAACCACTATTACGATGGTTTTAGTCAGATTACAACGATTATAATCGCGATTACAAATATTTTAATCTACGAGTTCAACATTTTCCGTCGAATTTCAACTATTTTAATCACAATACTGTAGTTTTAATCACATTACAATGATTTTAACCACGATTATAACGATTCTAATCACGATTACAACTGTTTTAACTACTATTACGACAGTTTCAATCAAATCACATGGCTTTAATCACGGAGACAAATATGTTAATGGCAGTTTTACTCAAATCACTACAGTTTTAATCACGATCGCAACAGTTTTAACGGTATTAACGTTAACATTAACGCTTTTAATTATACAACAGTTTTAATCACGAATACAAAGGCTTTTAACCACTATATCGACAGTTTTAATCGAATCACAACAAGATTAATCATGATCACAATTGTTTAAGTCCGATTACAACGATTTTATTCATGACTACAGCAGTTTTAATCGGATCATGATTTTAATCGAAATTACAACGGTTTTAATCACTATCACGAGTTTTAATTGGATTACAACAGTTTTAATCACGAGGTTGTAACCATTCATTTAATCGGATCAGAACTATTTCATTCACAATTACAATAATTTTAACCACACTATTACGACAGTTTGAATTTTTAACCATTATTTCGACAGTTTTAATCGAATCACAACAGTTTTAATCACGATTACAACAGTTTCAATCGGCTTACAATGGTTTTAATCATGATTACAACAGTTTTAATCGGATCATTATGGCTTTAAACACAATTACAACTGTTTTAATCACTGCCTTGTCAGTTTCAACTGGATTACAACAAATTCAATCACAATTACAATAGTTTTAATCACTGTTACGTCAGATTTAATTGGATTACAATAAGTTTAACCATGATTACAATGGTTTTAACCATTATTTCAACCGTTTTAATGGGATTACAACTATTTTAATCGCGATTACAATAGTCTCAACCATGTCCAGATAATGCGAACTTATCTGACAAAACGCGCGTCAAATGTTGGATGTTTTAGCGTTCAGTTTCCAAATCCCCTTTTCGACTCAGGTATGAATGAAATTTTACATGTATTCACAAAAATTCCAGAAAACAGATTAATGAACATTTTTCAAAAAAGAAGTTAGATAATACCACTCAAGAAGAACTAGATTCGAACAAGCCACCTTCACATATCTGTTGTATTACTTTATAACCCTAGAAAAACGCTAGAGACATTATCAATTCGTCGCGCACACCGATTTTACGTTATTTAAATGGGATCTTCGCTTCGTACAATATAACACAATTAGGCTTAGACGATCGGAGATATAGGAGGAACCGTTAGCCGTAATTACGACTAGAAATAGAAAGGATGGAGTTAATTGGGCAATAATAAAGCATCTCGGTGGAGTTGTGGGCAACCGCGAGGCAAATTATATTTGTTTTTTGTGGGGCAGATTGGTATTCATTATTTTCAGATATTGTGGCTGCTCCTTTAAGCCAGATCGTGCTTGTAGGTGTACAGTCGCGGCCAAGAAACTGTTGCCAGCATAAAGGATTTTACTCACACACATTTTCGTACTCTTACGTACACTTATTCTGGAGAAAACGCAACATTTTGCTTAAACAGCATACTCTGGATGCCTTGACTTTTAATGTGTTCAATCATGAAGTTAGAAATGTAAAAACCATGAAAAAAGATAAGTAGGTACACAAGGAAGTAATCACAAAAGTTTTAAGCACGATTACAACAGTTTTAATCGGATTACAACGATTTCAATCACGATTACAACAACTTTAATCAAAATTACAATACTTTTAATCAAAATTATGTTATTTTAAGTAGATCACAAAAGGTTTAATCACGATTACAATGGCTTCAACCATTGCTACAACAGTTTTAATGTGATTACAATTTTTTAAATCGATATTACAACAATTTTAATCATCTCCAGATAATGCGAACTTGGTTGACGAAACGCACGTCGTGTATGTAGAAATAAAAAAAACAAGGACGTAATCCCGATAGTTTTAATCTCGATTACAACAGTTTTAATCGAATCACAATAAATTTAATCACAATTACAATAGTTTTAATCACTATTACGTCAGTTTTAATAGGATCAAGACATGTTTAATTACGATTACAATGGGATTAACCATTATTACAACCGTTTTAATGGGATTACAACTATTTTAATCGCGATTACGGCAATTTCATTCATCTCCAGACGATACGAACTGAATTGACAAAACGTACGTCGTTACAAATGTTCGATGCTTTAGTTTGTACATGTAGTCTCGGCCAAGAATCGGAATCACAACAGTTTTAATCACGATTACAACAGTTTCAATCGGCTTACAACGGTTTTAATCATGATTACAACAGTTTTAATCGGATCATTATGGTTTTAAACAAAATTACAACTGTTTTAATCACTGCCTTGTCAGTTTCAACTGGATTACAACAAATTTAATCATAATTACAATAGTCTTAATCACTATTACGTCAGATTTAATTGGATTACAATAAGTTTAACCACGATTACAACGATTTTAACCATTATTACAACAGTTTCAATGGGATTACAACTATTTTAATCGTGATTACAACAATTTTAATTATCTCCATTCAATGTGGTCGTAATTGACGAAGTGCACAAATAATTTGAAATCTTGTCGTTTTGACCATCTTTAATATTTCAAAGTATTCAACGCCGAAAAGCACCCGGAAACTCTTCTACAAATTGGTTTCCGGAATATTTTTGAGGTAGTATACTGAAATAGAAAAAAGAGAAGTAGGTACACAAGGAAGTAATTACGACAGTTTTAATCACGATTACTAAAGTTTCAGTCGGATTACAACAGTTTTAATCATGATTACAGCAGTTTTAATCGGATAATAACGATTTTAATCACAATTGCAATGGTTTAATCACTATTACGTCAGTATTAATCGGATCACAACGTTTGAATCACGATCACAATGGTTTTAATCATTATTACAACAGTTTTAATGGGATTACAACTATTTTAATCGCAATTACAGCAATTTCAATCATCTCCAGACGATACGAACTTAATTGACAAAACGTACGTCGTAACAAATGTTCGATGCTTTAGTTTGTACATGTAGTCTCGGCCAAGAATCGGAATCACAACAGTTTTAATCACGATTACAACAGTTTCAATCGGCTTCCAACGGTTTTAATCATGATTACAACAGTTTTAATCGGATCATTATGGCTTTAAACAAAATTACAACTGCCTTGTCAGTTTCAACTGGATTACAACAAATTTAATCATAATTACAATAGTCTTAATCACTATTACGTCAGATTTAATTGGATTACAATAAATTTAACCACGATTACAATGATTTTAACCAATATTACAACAGTTTCAAAGGGATTACAACTATTTTAATCGTGATTACAACAATTTTAATTATCTCTATTCAATGTGGTCTTAATTGACGAAGTGCACAAATAATTTGAAATCTTGCCGTTTTGACCATATTTCAAAGTATTCAACGCCGAAGAGCACCCGGAAACTCTTCTACAAATTGGTTTCGCGCATATTATTGAGGCAGTATACTGAAATAGAAAAAAGAGAAGTAGGTACACAAGGAAGTAATCACGACAGTTTTAATCACGAATACTAGAGTTTCAGTCGGATTACAACAATTTTAATCATGATTACAGCAGTTTAATAGGATAATAATGACTTTAATTACAATTATAATAGTTTCCATCACCATTACGTCAGTTTTAATCGGAGCACAAGTTTAATCACGATTACAATGGTTTTAATGGGATTACAACTATTTTAATCGCTATTACAACAATTTTAATTATCTCCATTAATGCGAACTTAGTTGACCAAGCGCACGAATATTTTGAATTCGTGCCGTTTTGATCATCTTCAATATTTCAAAGCATTCAATGCCGAAGACCACCAGAAAACTCTTCTACGAATAGGTTTCGCGAATATTTTTGAGGTAGCATACTGAAATAGACAAAAGAGAAGTAGGTACGGTACACAAGGAAGTAATCACGACAGTTTTAATCGCGATTACTAGAGTTTCAGTCGGATTACAACAGTTTTAATCATGATTACAGCAGTTTTAAGCGGATCACAATGATATTAATCACTATTGCAATGCTTTAATCGCTATTACGTCAGTATTAATCGGATCACAACGGTTAAATCACGATCACAATGGTTTTAATCATTATTACAACAGTTTCAATGGGATTACAACTATTTTAATCGCAATTACAGCAATTTCAATCATCTCCAGACGATACGAACTTAATTGACAAAATGTACGTCGTTACAAATGTTCGATGCTTTAGTTTGTACATGTAGTCTCGGCCAAGACTCGGAATCACAACAGTTTTAATCACGATTACAACAGTTTCAATCGGCTTCCAACGGTTTTAATCATGATTACAACAGTTTTAATCGGATCATTATGGCTTTAAACAAAATCACAACTGTTTTAATCACTGCCTTGTCAGTTTCAACTGGATTACAACAAATTTAATCATAATTACAATAGTCTTAATCACTATTACGTCAGATTTAATTGGATTACAATAAGTTTAACCACGATTACAATGATTTTAACGATTATTACAACAGTTTCAAAGGGATTACAACTATTTTAATCGTGATTACAACAATTTTAATTATCTCCATACAATGTGACCTTAATTGACGAAGTGCACAAATAATTTGAAATCTTGCCGTTTTGACCATATTTCAAAGTATTCAACGCCGAAAAGCACCCGGAAACTCTTCTACAAATTGGTTTCGCGAATATTTTTGAGGCAGTATACTGAAATAGAAAAAAGAGAAGTAGGTACACAAGGAAGTAATCACGACAGTTTTAATCACGACTACTAGAGTTTCGGTCGGATTACAACAGTTTTAATCGGATCATAATAATTTTATTTACAATTATAATACTTTTAATCACCATTACGTCAGTTTTATTCGGAGCACAAGTTTAATCACGATTACAATAGTTTTAATGGGATTACAACTATTTTAATCGCGATTACAATTTTAATTTACTGAAATAGAAAAAAGAGAAGTAGGTACATAAGGAAGTAATCACGACAGTTTAAATCACGATTACTAGAGTTTCGGTCGGATTACAACAGTTTTAATCATGATTACAGCAGTTTTAATCGGATCATAATAATTTTAATTACAATTACAATACTTTTAATCACCATTACGTCAGTTTTAATCGGAGCACAACAAGTTTAATCACGGTTACAATGGTTTTAACCATTATTACAACAGTTTTAATGGGATTACAACTATTTTAATCGCTATTACAATAATTTCAATAAACTCCAGATAATGCGAACTTAATTGACCAAGTGCACAAATATTTAGAATTTTTGCCGTTTTGATCACCTTCAATGTTTCACAACAGTTTTAATCATGATTACAGCAGTTTTAATCGGACCACAATGATTTTAATCACTATTACAATGGTTTTACTCTCTGTTACGTTAGTTTTAATCGGATCATAGCAGGTTTAATCACTATTAAAATGGTTTTAACCCTTATTACAACAGTTTTAATGTGATTACAACTATTTTAATCGCGATTACAATAATTTCAGTCAACTCCAGATAATGCGACCTTAATTAACGAAATGCACGTGGTATAAAAATCTTCAATGCTTGTAGATGCACGTAGCTTGTGATTTGTAAAATGGTTTCCGAGAAGCTCTTCCACAAATTGGGGAAAAAAGATCAGTAGGTACACAAGGAAGTAATCTATGGTAAAATTGCACAAATTGCACAACAAAGGTAGTTCTCGTCGTTTGGTAGTAATAAAACTATTCCTTTGTGTGGATATCCTAACGGTTTGCTAATTAACTCGGTGAGAGCTGTTTTCATTTTTACTTAGCAGAATATACACGGTGTATGTTATTAAGGTGTCCTGTCACAGATCCGCGTCTTTTACCAAGTTCGTCTAGACGTCGATTTTTCAATTTAAACTTTTAATTCATTCCAGAACCGCCCGAGCAACGCCGAAAAACAACAAATATCTAAACGTAGGCGGGCGAGAAGCGTCAGACATCATTATTTGCAAATATAATGTGCTAGAGAACATTCCACGCCTATTTTATATTATACAATTAAGTCAAGCAGAATTTAAAAACACACTCTCAAGGATAGCGAGTCAATGAACCTGCTAGAAGTTGCACCGTTTTTTTGTCCATCTGCCTAGGATATTTACACGCCCATAAAAAACTAGTAGTGTATGCCGAACTGCCGGCCGTTAAACGCGAAATTGTCCGGTGTCGCTAATAGTAATAATTAATACCATAACAGGTATCGTTTAAAATTTTAAATTGGGCAGGTTTCAGATAAGTGGATGTTAGTAGTTATAGCTTACTTGGCCGCTTGTATTTTCGAACGGAAGGAGTTGTGAAAACAACAGACAGGTCAATTCACTTTTTTGAACGCGCATTTTTTATTTGTATTGAAAATTCTCCTCAAACCGCTGGCTATTCAAAAACATGTCATATAATACATCCAAAGGCTGAGTCTTTCATTATCCTGTTCATGGTGGTCAGGCTCAGTCTCAGTGAATGTACCTCAAAACGTGGATTTATCATACGCCGGCGAAACATTTGTGTATGATTTAAATCGTTGTGTATTAACAAAATTTAACATCTAAGCTGGGAATTTAGTTTAAATTATGGTTGTAAATTTGATTTGAACTGAGAGTTTAAGGCAATTTACAGTTTGAAATGAGTTTAATGGAATTTATCATTTAAACTGAGAATCTAGTTAAATTTATAGCCAGAAATTACACAAAAAGTGCAATATAAGGGGGGAACTTAGCAAAATTTAATTCTAAACTGTGAATTTAACAAAATTTACGGCTCGAATTGAGAAGTTCACAAAATTTATGGTTATAACTGTGAATTTAATTAAAATTACAACTTGACCCTCGAATTTAACAAAATTTTTAATTTCAAGTTAAAATTTGACAAAATACAATTTTGAACTGAGAATTTACGCCTCGAATTGAGAAGTTAACAAAATTTATGGTTATAACTGTGAATTTAATTAAAATTACAACTTGACCCTTGAATTTAACAAAATTTACAATTTCAAATTGAAATTTAGCAAAATTTAATTTTGAACTGAGAATTTAATATAGTTTTTAGTTTGAATGGAGAATTTAACAAAATTTACAATTCAAACTGGGATTTTAACAAAATTTACTTTCAACTAGAAATTTGGCAAAATTTAAAATAAGAAATTTATACAGTTTCTCCCGAAAAAATAGAATTTACTATTTAAACTGATGATTTAATTTAATTTATAGTTGAAAATTTAATTTTGAACTGAGAATTTACGCCTCGAATTGAGAAGTTAACAAAATTTATGGTTATAACTGTGAATTTAATTAAAATTCCAACTTAACCCTCGAACTCGAACAAAATTTGCAATTTCAAATTGAAATTTAGCAAAATTTAATTTTGAACTGAGAATTTAATATAGTCTTTAGTTTGAACTGAGAATTTAACAAAATTTACAATTCAAACTGGGATTTTAACAAAATTTACTTTCAACTAGAAATTTGGCAAAATTTAAAATAAGAAATTTATACAGTTTCTCCCGAAAAATTAGAATTTACTATTTAAACTGATGATTTAATTTAATTTATAGTTGAAAATTTAATTTTGAACTGAGAATTTACGCCTCGAATTGAGAAGTTAACAAAATTTATGGTTATAACTGTGAATTTAATTAAAATTCCAACTTAACCCTCGAACTTAACAAAATTTTCAATTTCAAATTGAAATTTAGCAAAATTTAATTTTGAACTGAGAATTTAATAAAGTTTGCAGTTTGAACTGAGAATTTAACAAAATTTACAATTCAAACTGGGATATTAACAAAATTTACTTTCAACTAGAAATTTTGCAAAATTTAAAATAAGAAATTTATACAGTTTCTCCCGAAAAATTAGAATTTACTATTTAAACTGATGATTTAATTTAATTTATAGTTGAAAATTTAATTTTGAACTGAGAATTTACGCCTCGAATTGAGAAGTTAACAAAATTTATGGTTATAACTGTGAATTTAATTAAAATTCCAACTTAACTCGAACTTAACAAAATTTTCAATTTCAAATTGAAATTTAGCAAAATTTAATTTTGAACTGAGAATTTAATAAAGTTTGCAGTTTGAACTGAGAATTTAACAAAATTTACAATTCAAACTGGGATATTAACAAAATTTACTTTCAACTAGAAATTTTGCAAAATTTATAATTTAAAATGAGAAATTTATATAGTTTCTTCTGCAAATTTAGAATTTACTGTTTAAACTAAGGATTTAATTTAATTTATAGTTTTTGAAATGAGAATTATGGGTAATTGACAATTTGAAATGGAAATTTAATAAAATTTATAGTTAGTACTAAGAATTTTACAAAATTTACGGTTTGACTAGAAATATAAAATTTACGGTTTCAACTGAGAATTTATCATTTAAACTGAGAATTTACTTTAATTTATAGCCGGCAATTTCACAAAAAGTTTAGTTTAAGATGAGAACTTCACAAAATGTTATTCTAAACTGTGAATTAAACAAAATTTACGTCTTGAATTAGAAAGTTAACAAAATTTACGGTTTCAACTGGAAATTTAATTAAATTTACAACTTGAACCTCGAATTTAACAAAATTCGTAATTTTAAGTTGAGAATTTAAGAATTTAACAATATTTACAATTCGAACTGGGACTTTAACAAAATTTGCACTTTCAACTTAAAATTTACCCAAATTTACAATTTAAAACGAAAACCTAACATAATTTAGAGTTAGCACTAAGAATTTAACGAAATTTGCGGTTTGACATTGTCCTGTTCATGGTGGTAGGGCCCAGTCTCGTCTCAGTGAATGTACCTCAAAACATGGATTTATCATACGCCGGCGAAACATTTCATTGTCCTGCTCATGGTGGTTATGTTGGCCCCAGTGTATGATTTAAATCGTTGTGTTCGGTTACGGAAGAAATAACTTCCCTGGTAGCATAGCTCTGTGTTTGAGGCGGCAGTTATCCGCGTTTGTTAATTAGGAAATTCGAAATATAGACAAGAATTAAATAATTAATTTATAACTGACAATTTTTGTATGCTATATTAAAATTCACGAGCTCTCATTTCCGCTGTTTATCTCTAATTAAACCTGTTTGGGAAATTGTCCAGTCTGCCAAAAATACCATAATCTCAGACCCCTGGACAGAAAAAACCGTCTTTTCCACTGAATAGCTACCCCGCAAACGTTCTCACCCCAGTGAGCCAGAGCTGTTCCTTGCACTTTAAGAATAGGGAACTGACTCGTCGCTGCCGCGTACAAATACCTACACATACAGTTATATAAATCCGAACACCGACGCTGATAATCAATACACATTTAACTGACAGCTGTTAAATCTCCCGTGCATCAATCTTCCTCTTCGCCTTGTTTTATTTTTAGGCCACACACGCACACGCCTCGCTGGCCGTGGCATCGTATATAAAACGTATATATAGATAAGAGCATGCCTTTGTGTCATTTTTACCCCGACATCGAGCTCGGTGCCAGTGCCATCGATAAAAACGACGTTAAGGCAGATCCGGGGAAAAGAAAGTAGATGTCGAGCGAGTTGTTGGGACGTTAAGTCGAGCTGTGCACTTCTTTGTTGCAATGTTATTATTATTATTATTATTATTATTATTAAATTAACCAGATTTGGATATTCTTCTGAAGGTGGTGAAAAGTTTCCACGTCCAGAAACTAACGCAGCCTTAATGCGACACTATGATGAAATATCGAGTTTTTGGCGAAGGCGCTGGGTTTAAATTCAAGATTGAGCGAGGTTTAATATTCAATAAGCCACAAATATTCGTTTCTATATTTCGAATTTCCTAATTAACAAACGCGGATAACTACTGCCTCAAACACAGAGCTATGCTACCAGGGAAGTTATTTCTTCCTTAACCGAACACAGCGATTTAAATCATACACTGGGGCCAACATAACCACCATGAGCAGGATATTGAAATGTTTCGCCAGCGTATGATAAATCCATGTTTTGAGGTACATTCACTGAGACGAGACTGGGCCTTACCACCATGAACAGGACAATGTCAAACCGCAAATTTCGTTAAATTCTTAGTGGTAACTCTAAATTATGTTAAGCTTTCGTTTTAAATTGTAAATTTGGTTAAATTTAAAGTTGAAAGTGTAAATTTTGTTAAATTCTTAAATTGTCAATTTAAAATTATGAATTTTGTTAAATTCGAAGTTCAAGTTGTAAATTTAATTAAATTCTCAGTTGAAACCGTAAATTTTGTTAACTTTCCAATTCAAGACGTAAATTTTGTTCAATTCAACATTTTGTGAAGTTCTCATCTTAAACTAAACTTTTTGTGAAATTGCCGGCTATAAATTAAACTAAATTCTCAGTTTAAATGATAAATTCTCAGTTGAAACCGTAAATTTTATATTTCCAGTCAAACCGTAAATTTTGTAAAATTCTTAGTGCTAACTATAAATTTCATTAAATTTCCATTTCAAATTGTCAATTACCCAAAATTCTCATTTCAAAAACTATAAATTAAATTAAATCCTTAGTTTAAACAGTAAATTCTAAATTTGCAGAAGAAACTATATAAATTTCTCATTTTAAATTATAAATTTTGCAAAATTTCTAGTTGAAAGTAAATTTTGTTAAAATCCCAGTTTGAATTGTAAATTTTGTTAAATTCTCAGTTCAAACTGCAAACTATATTAAATTCTCAGTTCAAAATTAAATTTTGCTAAATTTCAATTTGAAATTGCAAATTTTGTTAAGTTCGAGGGTCAAGTTGTAATTTTAATTAAATTCACAGTTATGACCATAAATTTTGTTAACTTCTCAATTCGAGGCGTAAATTCTCAACTATAAATTAAATTAAATTATCAGTTTAAACAGTAAATTTTAATTTTTCAGGAGAAACTATATAAATTTCTTATTTTAAATTTTGCTAAATTTCTAGTTGAAAGTAAATTTTGTTAAAATCCCAGTTTGAATTGTAAATTTTGTTAAATTCTCAGTTCAAACTACAAACTATATTAAATTCTCAGTTCAAAATAAAATTTCGCTAAATTTCTAGTTGAAAGTAAATTTTGTTAAAATCCCAGTTTGAATTGTAAATTTTGTTAAATTCTCAGTTCAAACTGCAAACTAAATATATTAAATTCTCAGTTCAAAATTAAATTTTGCTAAATTTCAATTTGAAATTGCAAATTTTGATAAATTCGAGGGTCAAGTTGGAATTTTAATTAAATTCACAGTTATAACCATAAATTTTGTTAACTTCTCAATTCGAGACGTAAATTTTGTTAAATTCACAGTTTAGAATTAAATTTTGCTAAGTTCCCCCCTTATATTGTACCTATTTTTGGTGTAATTTCTGGCTATAAATTTAACTAAATTCCCAGTTTAGATGTTAAATTTTGTTAATATTTCTTCCGTAAGCGAACACAACGATTTATATCAAACACTGGGGCCAACATAACCACCATGAGCAGGACAATGAAACGTTTCGCCGGCGTATGATAAATCCACGATTCACTGAGACTGGGCCTGACCACCATGAACAGGACAATGAAAGGCTCAGCCAGTGAATGTGTTATTAGATACGTAATGCAAATAAACGGAATGATATTACGAGCTCTGGTTTGATTAAGTCGAAAAATTCTGTTAAATTCTCAGGTCAAACTATAAATATCGTTAAATTTCTATTTCAGGCTGTAAAGTACCTTAAATTCCCCGTACAAAATTAAATTTTCTTCTATATATTATATTAGAAATTACACAAAACTGCATTTTAAGGTGGGATCTTAACAAACTTTACGGTTTCAACTGGGAATTTAATGAAATTTACAGTCTACGCTGTGAATTTAACAAAATTTACAATAAGTGCTAAGAATTTAAGATAGTTTTCGGTTTGAATTGTA
Source organism: Rhagium mordax (assembly GCA_963680705.1). Lineage (NCBI taxonomy): Eukaryota > Metazoa > Arthropoda > Insecta > Coleoptera > Cerambycidae > Rhagium > Rhagium mordax. Next base: position 132,364,514 of record OY796656.1, on the reverse strand, counting down.
AGTTTCATAAAATTGTCAATTTCAGTCGAGAATTCAATAAAATTTAACGTCTAAACTAGGAAATTTGGTTTAATTTATAGTTGAGAATTTAAAGTAATTTAAAACTTGAAATGGGAATTTAAAGAAATTTACAGTCTACGTTGTGAATGTAACAGAATTTAGAATTTCAATTTAGAAAGAAAATTTACAGTTTTAACTGGAAATGTAACAAAATTCCAATTGAGCAATTTGAGGCAACTTACGGTTTAAATTAGAAATTTTAAAATATTTCTAGTTTGAACTGAGAACAACAGAATTTACTGTTTAAATTGGGAATTTATTTTAATTTATAATTGAAAATTTATTTCTGAACTGGAAAGTTAAAATAATTTATTGAAATTTACTGTTTAAATTGTGAATTTAATAAAATTTACAATTCACACAGGGGATTTAACAAAGTTTACAATTTAAACCATAAATTTAACGAAATTTACAATTCGAACTGATTTAACAAAATTTACACTTTCAACTAGAAATTTATAAGTAAAAACGGATATTTTAACATAATTTCCAGCTTTTACTAAGAATTTAACAAAATTTATGGTTAGAAATATTAAAAAATTTACGGTTTCAACTGAGAATTTAACAAAATTTATCATTTAAACTGAGAATTTAGTTTAATTTATAGCGAGAAATTACATAAATAGTGCAGTTTAGATGTGAACTTAGCAAAATTTAATTTTACTCAATGAATTGAACAAAATTTACGTTCGAATTGGGAAGTTAACAGAATTTAAGGTTTTAACTGGGAATTTAATTAAATTTACAACATGAAGTTCGAATTTTACAAAATGCAAATTCAAATTGAAGTTTTTAGCAAAATTTAATTTTGAACTGAGAGTTTAATATAATTTGCAGTTTGAACTGAGACTTTAACTAAATTTGCAATTCAAACTGGGATTTTAACAAAATTTACACTTTCAAGTAAAAATTTAGCAAAGTTTAAGATGAGCAATTTATAGTTTCACCTAAAAAATTAATAGAACTTGCTGTTTAAACTGAGAATTTAATTTAACTTAAAGTTGGAAACTTAATTTCGAACTGAGAATTTTGGGTAATTTACAATTTAAAATGGGAATTTAATTTAATTTACAGTCTACGTTGTGAAATTCACAACATTAGAATATTAACTGAGAAACTTAAATTTACAATTTACAGAAATATGACAAAATTTGAAAAGAGCAATTTAAGAAAATTTACGGTTTGAACTTAAAATTTCACAAAATTTATAGTTTAAACTGAGGATTTAACAGAATTTACTATTTAAACTGGGAATTTATTTTAATTTATAGTTGGAAATTCAATTCTGAATTGCAAATTTAGAATAACTTGCAGTTTAAACTGAGAATTTAATTAAATTTACAGTTTAAACTGTAAATTTAAAGTTTACAGTTGAAACAGGAAATTCAACAAAATTTACACTCCAACTATAAATTTAACGAAATTTGCAATTCATACTGGGATTTTAACAAAATTTACACTTTCAACTAGAAATTTAGCACAATTTATATTTTAAAATGGGCGATTTTTAGTTTCACCTGAAGAATTAACAGAATTTGCTGTTTAAACGGAGAATTTAATTAGCAGAAATGTCACCAAATTTCAAATGACCAATTTAAGAAAATTTATGGTTTGAATTTCACAAAATTTATAATTTGAACTGAGAGTAACAGAATTTACAGTTTAAACTGAGAATTTAATAAAGTTTACAATTCGTGCAAGGAAAATAACAAAATTTACACTTTCAACCATAAATTTAACGATATTTACAGTTTAAAATGAAAAATCTAATAAAATTCACAGTTTCAAATTGAAATTTAACAAAATTTAATTTTGAACTGAAAATTTAATATAATTGGCAATTCGAATTCTAATTTTAATAAATTTTACATTTTTTAACTAGAAACTTGGCAAAATTTATAATTTAATTTAAGCAATTTATACAGTTTTACCTGGAAAATTAACAGAATTTATTGTTTAAACTGAGAATTTAATAAAGTTTCCAATTCGCACAGGGAATATAACAAAATGTACTCTTTCAACTATATATTTAACGAAATTTACAATTTAAAACGAAAAATTTAACATAATTTACAATTAGTATTAAGAATTAAACCAAGTTTACGGTTTCACTTGGAAATATTATAAAATTTACGGTTTCAACTGAGAATTTATCATTTAAACTGAGAATTTAGTTTAATATAGCCGGCAATTACACAAAAGTTTAGTTTAAGATAAGAACTTCACAAAATGTAATTTTAAACTGTAAATTGAACAAAATTTACAGTTTGAATTGGGAAGTTCACAAAATTTACGATTTCAACTGGGAATTTAATTAAATTTACAACGTGACGTTCGAATTTAACAAAATTCATAATTTTGAATTAAGAATTTAATACTATAATTTGCAGTTAGAACTGAGATTTTAACAATATTTACAATTGGAACTGGGATTTTAACAAAATTTACACTTTAAACTTGAAAATTAACCAAATTTACAATTTAAAAAGAAAACTTAACTAATTTACAGTTAGCACTAATAATTTAACAGAATTTACCATTTAAACTGAAAATGTAGTTTAATTTTTATGGCTAGAAATTACACAAAAACTGCATTTTAAGGTGGGATCTTAACAAACTTTACGGTTTCAACTGGAAATTTAATTAAATTGACAACTTCAACTTTGAATTTAACAAAACTCACAATTTCAAATTGAAATTTAACAAAAATTAATTTTAAACTGAGAATTTAATGTAACATGCAGTTTGAACTGATAAATTAACAGAATTGGGATTTTAACATAATTTACAGTTAGTACTTAGAATTTAACGAATTCGCGGTTTGACTTGGAAATATTATAAAATTTACGGTGTCAACTCAGAATTTATAACTTAAACTGAGAATTTAGTTTAATTCATAGCCAGAAATTGCCCAAAAAGTGCAGGTGAAGTTGGGAACTTAACAGAATGTATTTTAAACTATGAGTTGAACAAAATTTAGGGTTTGAATTGGGAATTGGGAAGTAACAAAATATGCGGAACTGGGAATATAATTAAATTTATAACTTGAAATTCTAATGTAACAAAATTGATAATGTCAAATTGATATTTAACAAAATTTAATATTGAACTGGGAATAATTTGCAGTTTGAACTGAGAATTTACCAAAATTTACAATAAAATTGGAACTGAGAAAATTTACGATTTGATTGACTACTAGATTGACTACTAGACTTTTTCTTTTCGTATTTCGTACGAGCCATATGCTACTTAAGCCTAATTGGCACTGAGCGCCTGGTTTGCCCAAAATATCAACATTTTGCGCCAAAATGGAAACAATTGCATTCGCGGAATTCTCACAAACCATCAGCGAATGGGATTATTCCGTCTGCATGGGAGATTGAAAACGAAAATTACAGAGGAAGTAATTCCATCGTTAGATCCAATCAAGCGATCTCATACACATTCCTGGAACGGTATCCGTTGCTTCACAGTGTGTTATTTCACTTTTTATATTATTATATCTCTTAATTGGCGATGCGATGTTGTTTTGTTGATTATTTGTTAGCTTGTTAAATTAGTGTGTTCGCTTTAATTAACGCTTGGGTTCATTATAAAAAAAAATAATAGGGGTGATCAGAATTCAGGCGAGGCGTTGTTCTTCTAGACTGCTCAAGGTTGCAGGCGACTTAAGCGGACGCAAAAATATTAAGACGGATGGGCCTTAATTAGGAAAGTTTCTTATTGTTCAATTAATTTGTGCGGTTGAAAATAATAAAAATCAATTTTATTAGGGAATAATTTATAAAATAAAGTATTGGTCGGGGTGCCTCAGTGTTCTATTTTGGGCCCTCTTTTGGCTAGTAAAATCTTGCTGCTAGAGCGTCGCGTATATTTCGTGGCCACGCTCAAAACAATAGTGTTGCGGCTCTTCGCATTTTTCACTCAACGACAAAATTTAACGACGGGCCCCCTTTACCCTTAACCTCCATAACTGTCTATCATCATCATTTTTACATAAAATAACAAAGTTCCTTCCGTCTTACTCCTCTCGATTCCTTTTTCCCCATCGTCACGATTTCTTACGCAACCGAAAAATTTTCAGCGCCCGCCGGCCGACGCGTAATCAGAGCAGATCTAGGTCTGCATCGAGCGATCCGGTGACAAAAATAAACCCGACAACAAAGCATTGTTTACGGAGCGTGACGGAAGCAGTTTTACGGGACCCGCTTTCCGTTTCAAGTTCAAGTGGCGAAAACCGCGCAGAGAAAGTGCTCGCCACTTTCGACCGGCACCGGTGCAAAGGTCAAGTTCAGGAGCGATTTTAATTTGCGATTGTGTAATTGGGATTCGTGCTGCAATCGGTGGAGGTGGCGACCGGAAAATGGGATTAGTGATTTATGTTTGCCGATAGCGCCGCGGTGGATTTGTTTACGTTGGATCTTCGGCCGCAAATTTTCTTTAAAAGGACGGTTTTCAGTCGTGTCGGGCTTGTAATCGAATTTCAAGCGTGTTATTGCCTCTAATCTCTAAAGCTTGTTGAAATTCCTTAATATCATTCCGTTTGTTTGCATTACATGTCATATAACACATCCACCGGCTGAGCCTTTCATTGTCCTGTTCATGGTGGTAAGGCCCAGTCTCAGTGAATGTGCTTCCAAACGTGGATTTATCATACTCGGCGAAACATTTCATTGTCCTGCTCATGGTGGTTATGTTGGCCCCAGTGTTTGATATAAATCGTTGTTCGCGTATGGAAGAAATATTAACAAAATTTAACATCTAAACTGGGAAATTTATAGTTGTAAATTTAATTTGAACTGAGAATTTAAGGCAATTTACAGTTTGAATTGGGAATTTAATGAAATTTACAACTTACGTTGTGAATTTAACAAAATTTTTGATTTCAACTGGGAATTGAAATTTACAATTTTAAATATAAATTATAACAAAATTTCAAATTAGCAATTTAATACAATTTACGGTTTGAATTTGAAATTTCACAAAATTTATAGTTTGACCTGAGAGTTTATAATTCTCAGTTTAAACTGTAAATTATTTTAAATTTTCAGTTCAGAATTAAATTTCCATCTATAAATTAAAATAAATTCCCAGTTTAAATACTAAATTCTGTTACTGTCAGTTCAAATTATAAATTTTTTGAAATTCAAACCGTAAATTTTCTTAAATTGCTCATTTGAAATTTGGTGACATTTCTGTTGCTACTGTAAATTTTGTTCCTCAGTTGAAATTCTAAATTTTGTTAATTTCACAACATAGAGACTTTTCATTAAATTCCCATTTCAAATTGTAAATTACCTAAAATTCTCAGTTCAACATTAAATTTCCAACAATAAATTAAATGAAATTCTCCGTTTAAACAGCAAATTCTGCTAATTTTTCAGGTGAAACTAAAAATCGCTCATTTTAAAATATAAATTTTGCTAAATTTCTAGTTAGTAAAGTGTAAATTTTGTTAAAATCTCAGTTTGAATTGTAAATTTCGTTAAATTTATAGTTGGAGCGTAAATTTTATTGAATTTCCTGTTTCAAATGTAAACTTTAAATTTACAGTTTAAACTGTAAATTTAATTAAATTCTCAGTTTAAACTGCAAGTTATTTTAAATTTACATTTCAGAATTGAATTTCGAACTATAAATTAAAATAAATTCCCAGTTTAAACAGTAAATTCTGTTGAAGTTGTAAATTTTGTTTCTCAGCTGATTTTCTAAATTTTGTTAATATCACAACGTAGACTGTAAATTTCATTAAATTTTCATTTTAAATTCCGAAATTCTCAGTTCAAAATTAAATTAAATTAAATTCCCAGTTTAAACAGTAAGTTCTATTAATTTTTCAGGTGAAATTATAAATTAATCATTTTAAATTGTAAATTTTGCTAAATTTTTCGTTGCAAGTGTAAATTTTGTTAAAAATCTCAGTTTGAATTGTAAATTTAGTTAAATTCTCAGTTCAAACTGCAAATTATATTAAATTCTCAGTTCAAAATTAAATTTTGTTAAAAACTTCAATTTGAAATTGCAAATTTTGTTAAATTCGAAGATCAAGTTGTAAATTTAATTAAATTCCCAGTTAAAACCTTAAATTCTGTTAACTTCTCAATTCAAACGTAAATTTTGTTCAATTCATTGAGGAAAATTAAATTTAGCTAAGTTCACATCCTAAACTGCACTATTTATGTAATTTCTGGCTATAAATTAAACTAAATTCTAAGTTTTAATGATTAATTTTGTTAAATTCTCAGATGAAACCGTAAATTTTTTAATAATTCTAACCATAAATTTTGTTAAATTCTTAGTGAAAGCTGTAAATTATGTCAAAATATTCGTTTTTACTTATAAATTTCGTTAAATTTCTAGTTGAAAGTGTAAATTTTGTTAAAATCTCAGTTCGAATTGTAAATTTCGTTAAATTTATAGTTCAAAGTGTAAACTTTGTTAAATTCCCTGTGTGAATTGTAAATTTTATTAAATTCACAATTTAAACAGTAAATTTCATTAAATTCTCAGTTCAAATGCTAAATTTGGCTAAATTTTCAGTTGAAATTGTAAATCTTGTGAAATTTCCAAATCAAACTTTAAATTTCCTCAAATTTCCAGTGTTAGTTTGCAAATTATCAATTCTCAGTTCAATATTTAATTTTATTAAATTTCGAGTTCAAATTGTAAATTTAATTAAATTTCAAGCTCAAATTGTAAATTTTGTTAAACTCCCCATTTAATCCATAAATTTTAATACATTTCTAGTCAAACTGTATTTTTCACTCAACGCCAGCACCTAACATGCACAAAATTCCAAAAACTCCTGCATCGCTCGTCTAAATCGACTACAACCCGGAGTACCGTTAAAATTAAGTAATGAAATGAAAAAAAATTACGAACCACGCGTGGGAATATTTTGGCATAACTAAACAAAATAAATAAATAAGAAAATTACTATGCCAAGCGCATAATTGGCACTCATTTTAGCACATCGAACGGTACTTAATTTATGGCCATCAATGAGTACATACGTGTATGGGAATCGTTGCATTCATATTATATCAGAAAGTGGTTGGAGTTCGTAAGCGACTTTGACTGCAGGCGAGATTCTACCTTCGTTTTATCTCGATTAAATCCAAATTTCGAAAGTATCGCATTTATTAAAAAAATCAGCAACATACGGCTTCATCGGCTCCGCAGGAATGTTAAAAAATTTTTGCAGGACTTCCAGGCCTCATTCCACATTCGTTAGAATGCCGGCGATACGGTTAGTTTTCCGTACAATCCAGCAGAGAATCAGGATTGCAAATAAGAAATGGTCGCGCGTGTGGCGAGTTCATAACTAATTGTGACAGCGCGATGGCTGCCACACCCTGCTCACCACAGTAGCGGGACGGGGAAAAAGTGTTTTTATCACAAAAATATTATTATGAAGGGGTTGACCAGCTGCGCCAAATTTTTTTAAAACAGCTTAAAAAATTAAGCGTGTATGTACTAACATATCTATTCTGTTTCAGAACACTATGTGCCGGCCGATTCCAACAGTTCCTCAACCACCAAATCATTCGTTCCTTGCAAGGTGTGCGGCGACAAGGCTTCAGGGTACCATTACGGGGTGACTTCGTGCGAAGGATGCAAGGTATTGCCAATTATTTATTAAATTTAAATTATTTTCCCATCTACCCAAACATCCATAATCGTTAACATTTTTAAGCAATTGTAAGAAGGTTTGTTGTAGTATATTTCGGTTTTACTTAATTCAGTAGCAACCAAATTCTCATTAAAAACAGTTGCAGAGTTAAATCCCCTTCCCAACTTTAGATTCGAGTGTTTGCGAACGTTTTCCATCGTTTTCCCAAACACGGCGTTGTTCTGATAAATTTTTTCAAATTCATTTTTTGCCGCCGAGAAGAGATTGTTTAAATTTTAATGTGCGATATGTTTGTGTTAGTTTAATACCCAAATCTAAAGCTTGCTTTTCAATAGGAAAAATTATAAAACGTCATTTCAGTGCGAAGATTGAAAATAGTTGCAGATTTAAATTCCGGTTTAGCAATTAATGCTTCCGCCCCTTATCTACCTCCCCCCCCCCCCCGATTTATTGGGCAACTTTACATTCGAGTGTTTGCGAATGTTTTCCATCGTTTTCCCAAACACGGCGTTGTTCAGATAGATTTTTTCAAATTCATTTTTGCCGCCGCGAAGGTGATTGTTTAAATTTTAGTGTGCAATGTGTTTTTGTTAGTTTAATACCCAAATCTAAAGCTTGCTTTTCAATAGGACAAATTATAAAACGTCATTTCAGTGCGAAGATTGAAAATAGTTGCAGATTTAAATTCCGGTTTAGCAATTAATGCTTCCGCCCCATATCTACCTCCCCCCCTCCCGATTTATTGAGCAACTTTACATTCGAGTGTTTGCTACTGTTTTCCATCGTTTTCCCAAACACGGCGTTGTTCAAATAGATTTTTTCAAATTCATTTTTTGCCGCCGCGAAGGTGACTGTTTAAACTTTAGTGTGCGATGTGTTTTTGTTAGTTTAATACCCAAATCTAAAGCTTGCTTTTCAATAGGAAAAATTATAAAACGTCATTTCAGTGCGAAGATTGAAAATAGTTGCAGATTTAAATTCCGGTTTAGCAATTAATGCTTCCGCCCCTTATCTACCTCCCCCCTTCCGATTTATTGAGCAACTTTACATTCGAGCGTTTGCGAATGTTTTCCATCGTTTTCCCAAACACGGCGTTGTTCAGATAGATTTTTTAAAATTCATTTTTGCCGCCGCGAAGGTGATTGTTTAAATTTTAGTGTGCGATGTGTTTCTGTTAGTTTAATACCCAAATCTAGAGCTTGCTTCAAATTCCGATAATGAATGACGTATCGAGTTTTTATGGCGGACAGCCACTTTATTATATCTATGAATAACAACCTAACAGGATCGCAGTAAATAGGATTTCAGCTCATTATTAGTGCAATCACAAATGATTAATTCGTGATGCGGGTCTGCTGGTCGGACTACATTGACGATTGAATTCCGAAATGAATTATTAGCATATCTGAAATGTGTATTAATTATAGTTGAATAAATAATAGCTAATCAACTATGAACATAAATTTCAGTTAACTGTAAACTAAACATAATAAACGAGCTTTCAAAGTAAAGGAATCTGGAGACGCCGGAAGGTGCGAAATTGGAGAACTGAAAATATGAAAATTGTATATACGTGGTTCTCATATTTGCTAAAAGTGCTGAACAAGATCGCCCATCGTTTTATGCGATGACAGCTCGTATAAATGATTACAAGGAAACTGTAGCAAAATCAACGATGCATTTAAAAAAATGTTTACAGGCAGATGGTTACTTAGGAAGGCGGAGTAGGACTAACGGAAGTATAGATGTTGATCTTATTTAAATCAGGTATTACTATTCAGATTGTTTACCTAGCGTTTCTTGAGGTTTTTACAAACTAACAACTTCGTGCTAATGCTCAATAATCTATTTTTTACGTATCTATTTTTAATCGGTGTTTACAGTCAGTAGAATGAGTCTTTTCTGTTGATTTTCCCAAAACAGCACCCAACGCTCAACACAGGCGCCTCCTATGTCATTGTCATCGATCTTTTATTTTCCAACTCTACATTTGAGCGTTTGCGAACGTTTTCCATCGTTTTCCCAAACACGGCGTTGTTCATAAGCTTCAACTGATAGCATTGACTATTGATACTCTTGGAGTTACTTTTATTTTCAAATTTTCGTTAAGAACATGGCATTTGCTTCAATAGGACAAAATTATGAAACGTCATTTCAGTACGAAGATTGAAAATGGATACGCTGTACGTTTGAATCTTGAGGTCTGGTGTCTTTTGCAGACCCTGTATTTCCAATTGATCCAAAAAAGGGAAGATTGAAATAATCTTTGCCTCACCTCATCTAACCGTCGAAAAAAAAACTCGATACGATCCTTTCTCCAAACTAACGGTCAGCGGCGATCGTTTCCGCCGCATATACTGTTTGGTTCCAGCGAAACTCGTTTTTGCACGGTTCTTGTTTCCTAGATTGGCCATTGATCGATCGGTAAGATCGCCTTTACGGAGCACATGTTGGCTCTTACTATTGCTGGCATGTGTTTGATGGTGATTACACGAACAAAAAGAAAAAAATGCGCTTCCGCCTATTCATAGACAAGTAAAGTGGCTATTTGCCCGAATTTTAAGCACGTCCTAAGTGAGCTAGGATATGACTCAGTTTTAGCCCCAGCGTATAGATAATATAACGCTTTATTTTTTTTAGGGTTTCTTCAGGAGGAGCATACAGAAACAGATAGAATACCGATGCCTGCGAGACGGCAAATGCCTGGTGATACGGCTGAACAGGAATCGATGTCAGTATTGCAGGTTCAAGAAATGCCTAGCCGTTGGGATGTCTAGAGATTGTAAGTACCTATATCTTTTGTTTTTATATTCCGAAACGGGCGGTCGTTTTACTGTTCTCGTATTTACGAGAAAATCAATAGGAAGCCAAGGTAGCGCACGATGAATATAGCTGTAAAATTTTAAGCTCGCCTCCCGGCTATCGCAAAGGAAAATAATTAACGATCGGCTTTGTTGTTGTCTGTGCTTACGGTATGGTAGAAATGATTGAATCTGAGATTTCTAAGAAGGAAACATTAGCTTTGTCACACACAGAATCCTAAAAATTGAATCCCTCAATTTTCTCATTACTTTTAGAATTCAACACAAAATCCTAAATATTGAATAATTGAATCTTTCAACTTTCTCATTATTGTTGGAATTGAATACAAAATTCTAAAAATTGAATCTTTCAATAGTTTTAGGATTGAGCACAAAATCTTAAAAATTGAATCATTCAACTTTCTCGTTACTCTTTGAGATTAACACAAAATCTTAAAAATTGAACACAAAATCCTAAATGTTAAAGAAATTAAAGTTTCAACTTTCTCATTATTCTTGGAATTGAACACAGAATCCTAAAAATTGAATCTTTTCAATACTTTTAGGATTGAACACAAAATCCTAAATGTTGAAAAATTTAATCTTTCAATTTTCTCATTATTGTTGGAATTGAACACAAAATCCTAAAAATTGAATCTTTCAATACTTTTGGGATTGAACACAAAATCTTAAAAATTGAATCCTTCAACTTTCTCGTTACTCTTTGAGATTAACACAAAATCTTAAAAATTGACACAAAATCCTAAATGTTAAAGAAATTAAAGTTTCAACTTTCTCATTATTCTTGGAATTGAACACAAAATCCTAAAAATTGAATCTTTTCAATACTTTTAGGATTGAACACAAAATCCTAAATGTTGAAAAATGTAATCTTTCAATTTTCTCATTATTGTTGGAATTGAACACAAATTCCTAAAAATTGATTCTTTCAACTTTCTCATTACTGTTAGAATTGACCATAAAATCCTAAATATTGAATCCTTCAACTTTCTCGTTACTTTTATAAATAAACACAAAATCCTAAATATTGAATTATTGAATCTTTCAACTTTCTCATTATTGTTGGAATTGAATACAAAATCCTAAAAATTGAATCTTTCAATACTTTTAGGATTGAACACAAAATCTTAAAAATTGAATCCTTCAACTTTCTCGTTACTCTTTGAGATTAACGCAAAATCTTAAAAATTGAACACAAAATCCTAAATGTTAAAGAAATTAGTTTCAACTTTCTCATTATTGTTGTAATTGAACACAAAATCCTAAAAATTGAATCTTTCAACTTTCTCATTACTGTTAGAATTGAACATAAAATCCTGAATATTGAATCCTTTAACTTTCTCGTCACTTTTATAAATAAACACAAAATCCTAAATATTGAATAATTGAATCTTTCAACTTTCTCATTATTGTTGGAATTGAATACAAAATCCTATTGAATCTTTCAATACTTTTAGGATTGAACACAAAATCTTAAAAATTGAATCCTTCAACTTTCTCGTTACTCTTTGAGATTAACGCAAAATCTTAAAAATTGAACACAAAATCCTAAATGTTAAAGAAATTAGTTTCAACTTTCTCATTATTGTTGTAATTGAACACAAAATCCTAAAAATTGAATCTTTCAACTTTCTCATTACTGTTAGAATTGACCATAAAATCCTAAATATTGAATCCTTTAACTTTCTCGTCACTTTTATAAATAAACACAAAATCCTAAATATTGAATTATTGAATCTTTCAACTTTCTCATTATTGTTGGAATTGAATACAAAATCCTAAAAATTGAATCTTTCAATACTTTTAGGATTGAACACAAAATCTTAAAAATTGAATCCTTCAACTTTCTCGTTACTCTTTGAGATTAACGCAAAATCTTAAAAATTGAACACCAAATCCTAAATGTTAAAGAAATTAGTTTCAACTTTCTCATTATTGTTGTAATTGAACACAAAATCCTAAAAATTGAATCTTTCAACTTTCTCATTACTGTTAGAATTGAACATAAAATCCTGAATATTGAATCCTTTAACTTTCTCGTCACTTTTATAAATAAACACAAAATCCTAAATATTGAATAATTGAATCTTTCAACTTTCTCATTATTGTTGGAATTGAATACAAAATCCTAAAAATTGAATCTTTCAATACTTTTAGGATTGAACACAAAATCTTAAAAATTGAATCCTTCAACTTTCTCGTTACTCTTTGAGATTAACGCAAAATCTTAAAAATTGAACACAAAATCCTAAATGTTAAAGAAATTAGTTTCAACTTTCTCATTATTGTTGTAATTGAACACAAAATCCTAAAAATTGAATCTTTCAACTTTCTCATTACTGTTAGAATTGAACATAAAATCCTGAATATTGAATCCTTTAACTTTCTCGTCACTTTTATAAATAAACACAAAATCCTAAATATTGAATAATTGAATCTTTCAACTTTCTCATTATTGTTGGAATTGAATACAAAATCCTAAAAATTGAATCTTTCAATACTTTTAGGATTGAACACAAAATCTTAAAAATTGAATCCTTCAACTTTCTCGTTACTCTTTGAGATTAACGCAAAATCTTAAAAATTGAACACAAAATCCTAAATGTTAAAGAAATTAGTTTCAACTTTCTCATTATTGTTGTAATTGAACACAAAATCCTAAAAATTGAATCTTTCAACTTTCTCATTACTGTTAGAATTGAACATAAAATCCTGAATATTGAATCCTTTAACTTTCTCGTCACTTTTATAAATAAACACAAAATCCTAAATATTGAATAATTGAATCTTTCAACTTTCTCATTATTGTTGGAATTGAATACAAAATCCTAAAAATTGAATCTTTCAATACTTTTAGGATTGAACACAAAATCTTAAAAATTGAATCCTTCAACTTTCTCGTTACTCTTTGAGATTAACGCAAAATCTTAAAAATTGAACACAAAATCCTAAATGTTAAAGAAATTAGTTTCAACTTTCTCATTATTGTTGTAATTGAACACAAAATCCTAAAAATTGAATCTTTCAACTTTCTCATTACTGTTAGAATTGAACATAAAATCCTGAATATTGAATCCTTTAACTTTCTCGTCACTTTTATAAATAAACACAAAATCCTAAATATTGAATAATTGAATCTTTCAACTTTCTCATTATTGTTGGAATTGAATACAAAATCCTAAAAATTGAATCTTTCAATACTTTTAGGATTGAACACAAAATCTTAAAAATTGAATCCTTCAACTTTCTCGTTACTCTTTGAGATTAACACAAAATCTTAAAAATTGAACACAAAATCTTAAATGTTAAAGAAATTAAAGTTCCAACTTTCTCATTATTGTTGGAATTGAACACAAAATCCTAAAAATTGAATCTTTTCAATACTTTTAGGATTGAACACAAAATCTTAAATGTTGAAAAATTTAATCTTTCAACTTTCTCATTACTGTTAGAATTGAACATAAAATCCTAAATATTGAATCCTTTAACTTTCTCGTTACTTTTATAAATGAACACAAAATCCTAAATATTGATTAATTGAATCTTTCAATTTTCTCATTATTGTTGGAATTGAATACAAAATCCTAAAAACTGAATCTTTTTAATATTCTCAGGATTGAACACAAAATCCTAAATATTGAAAAATTGAATCCTTCAGCTTTCTCATTCACGCAAAGCAGAAAAATGACCAGGCGGAACCACATTATAGACAACTAGACCTCAAAACGCTACATGGGCCAAGTGTCTGTAAGGGCGGCGAATTTAATAGCCAAAACAACCCGTTCCCTTAATACAAAACCCAACAGGGGATCAGAGCTAAAATATTCAACCACCACCGGCACCGGCGTCGGCGTGTTTAATACAAAATTCCGTTTTATCACACATCTAAAATGGAACTAGAAAAAATTACCTACTAAAAGTACAACACACGACGGCTTCCTAAAATATGCAAAGGCACGCACCTTACGAAACACTTATCCGCGATAATTCCGGCCGGAGTAATTCGTTTTTGTTCCCGACTCCTTTGTGCCCGAACTTCGCGAGGGGGCGAGAAGTATAAATCTTTCCGAACGAATGTTTACTCATTCATTACGTTCAAGTGGTTGCTTTGCACTCGTAATATATGGACTTATTCTCGGTTCTATCCATTTTAAAGATTGCTTACTTTTTAAGTGCTCGCGTGATACTCGAGAAGCAGCTCCGGTGGGTATTGTTTTCGCTTGGCGATTTGTTTGTTCTGTTGGGGGATCGAACCCACTTCACGATAGACAGTGCGACCAAGCATCCTCTCCGCTAGTCCCTGCGCTACCAACATTGTCTTTTACAGTTTATTTTTTTCTGTTAAACCTGCAAGCGCTGCCTCCTAAAAAGATTTATTTCGCTGCAAACGAACTTGACAATAAAACCAGCATCCAATAAATTACCTTCTGCTGCAGGCTGGCATTAATTTTGCTATGACGCGCTATCTGCAACAAATTTATCCCGTAGTTGTTTCCATATTAGAGGCGACAGGGAAAAGTATCTAAACGACTACGGCTGTCGCAGTAAAATGCCAGTACTGCCTGCTTATTTACTTCTTCGCGTAGATAAATATTTATCTATGCTTCTACGGTTCCACACGTATTTGTTTATTGCGATTTCATTCGCGAATATTTTCTATTTGATATAATAAAGCGGCAGCTACATAAATATGCGAGGTTCAATGCTGTAGTAAATGGCATTGACGTCGCATCGATGCTATAATAGTATACAGGGTGATTGAAACTACAAAATTAATGCTAATTATTTTTTACGTAAATGTAACAGAAAGCGAGATATTTCAATGAAACTAGAATCAAACTTGTTTTCAAGATGGCGACAATTCAATATAAATATGTATTCCATCAGAATAAAGAGGAATTACATATTTGCTCATTTTATTACACTTCTATTTTTATCATTAAATAAAGTGAGCGTTTTATGCTTCAGAACAATAAAGTTACTTATTTGCTCATTTTATGAGAATTGTATTTTTACCATTAAATAAAATGAGGGTTTTTAACTTCACAATACAAAAGAATTACATATCTGCTCATTTTAAGATGTTCATAATTAGTACGATTAAATAAAGTGAGCGTTTTAGACTTCAGAACAAAGAGATTACTTATCTGCTCATTTTGAGGTTTATATTTTTGTCATTTTAAATAAAATGAGTGTTTTCCAGTTCATAATATAAAAGAATTACATATTTGCTCAATGTTCATCCGATGATGCTCATTATTACCAGACTAAATAAAATGAGCATTTTCCATTTCAGAACAAGAAATAATTGTATATTTGCTCATTTTATTTATATTAGTACTATTAAATAAAGTGAGCGTGCTACGCTTCAGAACAAAAAATGAATTACTTATTTGCTCATTTTATGAGAATTCTATTTTTACCATTAAGTAAAATGAGCGATTTTAACTTCACAACATAAAGGAATTATATATTTGCTCATTTTAAGATGTTTATAATTAGTACGTTTAAACAAAGTGAGCGTTTTACACTTCAGAACGAAAATATAATTGCCTATTTGCTCATTTTATTTTATAAGGTTTAAATTTTTGCCATTAAATAAAATGAGCGTTTTCAACTTCACAATATAAAAGAATTACATATTTCATCATTTTATTTATATTTAAATTAGTATGATTAAAAATAAAGTGAGCATAAAGCTTCAGAACAAGAAAGAATTACTTATTTGCTCATTTTATGAGAATTATATTTTCACAATCCAATAAAATGAGAGTTTTTAACTTCACAATAAAAAAGGAATTACATATCTGCTCATTTTAGGATGTTCATAATTAGTACGATTAAATAAAGTGAGTGTTTTACACTTCAAAACAAAGCGAATTACTTATCTGCTCATTTTGAAGTTTATATGTTTCTCATTAAATAAAATGAGCGTTTTTCATTTCACAATATAAAATAATTACATAGTTGCTCATTCTACATTGCTCATGTTACTACTAAATAAAATTACCTTTTTTCCATTTCAGAACAAGAAATAATTACATATTTGCTCATTTTAAGACACTCATATTAGTAAAGTGATCATTTTAAATTTAAAAACACAAGAATCCATATTTGCTACGACATATTTGCTCATTTTATGATGTTATGATGCTAAGAGTATATAAAACGAGCATTTTAAACTTCAGAGCAAAAAGATTTACATATCTGCTCATCTAGTGATACTCCTTTCACTGGATTAAATAAAATGAGCATTTTCAATTCCAGAAACAAATTACATATTTGCTCATTTTAATTTTTTTTTATTTAAAAGTAAAATGAGCGTCTTGAACTTATATTAACAAAAACACATATTTGCTCATTTTGTGATGCCCATATTACTGCGAGCAAATAAAAGGAGTATTTTACTCTTTAGAAAAAAAATACTTATATTGTGATATGACATAAAATGAGCGGTTTAAACTTCAGAATAAAAAGGAATTACATAAGTATCTCATTTTATGAGGCTCATATTTTTGTCTTTAAATAAAATGAGCAATTCCAACTTCACAATATAAAAGAATTACATATTTGCTCATTCTACGTTGCTCATATTACTAGACTAAATAAAATTACCGTTTTCCATTTCAGAACAAGAAATAATTACATATTTGCTCATTTTAAGACACTCATATTAGTAAAGAGATCATTGTAAACTTAAAAACACAAAAATCTATATTTGCTACGACATATTTGCTCATTTTATGATGTTATGATGCTAAGAGTATATAAAACGAGCATTTTAAACTTCAGAGAAAAAAGATTTACATATCTGCTCATCTAATGATACTCCTTTCACTAAATTAAATAAAATGAGCATTTTCAATTCCAGAAACAAATTACAAGTTTGCTCTTTTTAAATAAAAAAAAAAATTTAAATGTAAAATGAGCGTCTTGAACTTATATTAAAAATCTAAAAATCTCCATTTGCTCATTTTGTGATGCCCATATTACTACGACCAAATAAAAGGAGTATTTTACTCTTTAGCAAAAAATACATATATTATGAGAAGATAAAATGAGCGTTTTAAACATCAGAATAAATTATAAATAAAATGAGCATTTTCCATTTCATGACAAGAAATAATTACATATTTGCTCATTTCAAGACATTCATATTAGTAAAGTGATCATTTTAAAGTTAAAAACACAAAAATCCATAATCCATAGCTCATTTTATGATTCCCATATTACTACAACTAAGTGAAATGAGCGTTTTACACTTCAGAAAAAAATAATTACAAATTTTCTCATTATAAGAGGTAAATTTATTTGTCATTTAATTAAATGAAATGGGCGTTTTCAATTTCAGAATAAATAAAAATTACATATTTGCTCATTTTGAGGCTCATTCTTTTGCTATTAAATAAAATGAGTGTTTTCGACTTCACAATATAAAAGAATTACATATTTTCTCGGTCTATGATGGTCATATTATTAGACTAAATAAAATGAGCGTTTTCCATATCAGAACAAGAAATAATTACATATTTGCTCATTTTATTTATACTTATATTAGTAAAGTGAGCGTTTTATGCTTCAGAACAAAAAAGTTACTTATCTGCTCATTTGAGGTTTATATTTTTGTCATTTTAAATAAAATGAGTGTTTTCCAGTTCATAATATAAAAGAATTACATATTTGCTCAATGCTCATCCGATGATGCTCATTATTACCAGACTAAATAAAATGAGCATTTTCCATTTCAGAACAAGAAATAATTGTATATTTGCTCATTTTATTTATATTAGTACTATTAAATAAAGTGAGCGTGCTACGCTTCAGAACAAAAAATGAATTACTTATTTGCTCATTTTATGAGAATTCTATTTTTACCATTAAATAAAATGAGCGATTTTAACTTCACAACATAAAGGAATTATATATTTGCTCATTTTAAGATGTTTATAATTAGTACGTTTAAACAAAGTGAGCGTTTTACACTTCAGAACGAAAATATAATTGCCTATTTGCTCATTTTATTTTATAAGGTTTAAATTTTTGCCATTAAATAAAATGAGCGTTTTCAACTTCACAATATAAAAGAATTACATATTTCCTCATTTTATTTATATTTAAATTAGTATGATTAAAATAAAGTGAGCGTTTTATGCTTCAGAACAAAAAAGAATTACTTATTTGCTCATTTTATGAGAATTATATTTTCACCATTAAATAAAATGAGAGTTTTTAACGTCACAATATAAAAGAATTACATATTTGCTCATTTTAAGATGTTCATAATTAGTACGATTAAATAAAGTGAGTGTTTTACACTTCAAAACAAAGCGAATTACTTATCTGCTCATTTTGAGGTTTATATCTTTCTCATTAAATAAAATGAGCGTTTTCCACTTCACAGTTACATAGTTGCTCATCCTATGATGCTCATATTACTAGACTAAATAAAATGAGCGTTTTGCATTTCAGAACAAGAAATAATTATATATTTGCTCATTTTAAGACATTCATATTAGTACGATTAAATAAAGTGAGCGTTTTACACTTCAGAGCAAAAAATTACTTATTTGCTCATTTTATGAGGTTTATATTTTTGCCATTAAATAAAATAAGCGTTTTCTACTTCATAATATAAAAAAATATGTGCTCATCCTATGATGCTCATATTACTAGACTAAATAAAATGAGCGTTATGTTTCTCACTTTACGTCATTCACATTTTTACAGGGAAATAAAATGAGCGTTTTAAAATTAATTATTTTATACTCTTCATATTTTCTGATATCAAATTTTAGAAGCTCTACTTATTCTAAGGTTTAATTACGCTTCGAGCCTTCTTTGACCGTATCACGAAATTTTTAAGATACGGGCCTGTGGTTCTCATAATTTTGTTGCCCCGAGTTGCTCCGTAGGCAATACTTTCGTAGCCACCCGGTATAGGAGTGTGATGGCTGCTATTGGAAAAACGCCCACACTTTTTGTTAAATATAATTGTCGCAAAAACAAACCATTCGTTCAGTTCACTACGTTTGTGACCGCATTTGTGTGAGGTGGTTCAGCATTATACATCCATAAAAGTCCTTTAAAACTGACGCAAGAGACAATTAGGGCGGCAGACGCAATATCGAATTCTACAAGAAATCACGAAAAACTTATCATCGAATTAAAAACCACCTTTTGGTGTACTTAGTAAATACGTAGCAGCAAAAACCGCCAGCACCGATCTGCAAAAAACTAAAAAATGTCTCCGCTGCCACGAGTGTAGAAGTGTGTTAGAGAAACAGGCGCGATAAAGAGTTAAAAATGGACAAAGCGGATACAGGAGGTGAATCAAGTAAGGATGTGGATGCAGCAGCTGCATCATCAAGTATGGACGTGGATGCAGCAGCTGCATCAAGTAAGGACGTGGATGCAGCAGCTGCATCAAGTAAGGACGTGGATGCACCAGCTGCATCATCAAGTATGGACGTGGATGCACCAGCTGCATCAAGTAAGGACGTGGATACAGCAGCTGCATCATCAAGTATGGACGTGGATGCACCAGCTGCATCAAGTAAGGACGTGGATGCAGCAGCTGCATCATCAAGTAAGGACGTGGGTGCACCAGCTGCATCAAGTAAGGACGTGGATGCAGCAGCTGCATCATCAAGTAAGGACGTGGGTGCACCAGCTGCATCAAGTAAGGACGTGGATGCAGCAGCTGCATCGCACAGCGCGGACAGCACGGAGCCCGACTCGACAGGAACAGGTAATTTAAAGTAAAACTTCAAAAGATCAAAAAACTACGTTAGCTAAGAAAATTATTTATGCATGAGTTTTACGGGCGCGAGCGTTGTTTAGGGCTCTAGGTGAAAGCGATAAGAAATTAAGGCTAAGGCAACTTTCTGTTTCTGTTAAATCTTGCAAAACACATACTTTGCTCGATATAGTGAAAACTACGTATAACTATGCCCTTTGGACACCTTCAGAGGGATGTTCCAACTTCCAACAAAAAAGTTCTCTTCAATAATAATTAAGCAAACACTTCTAAAATTGGTACAAGTTAATAATAAGGTAACTTTAATAATTGCAAAATTGCTTATTTTATGATGCTCATATTACTAATATTAATTAGATATAATTGATATAAAACAATCGTTATAAACTTCAGTGTAAAAATAATTACATATTTGCTCATTTCATGATGCTCACTAATAGTTAAAAATAAAATGAGTGTTTTAAATTTCAGGGGGAAAATTAATTACAAAATTGCTCATTTTAATATGCTCACTTTACTATGATTAAATAAAATAAGAGTTTTAAATTTCAGGAGAAAAATCATTACAATAATCGTTATAAACTTCAGTATAAAAATAATTACATATTTGCTCATTTCATGATGCTCATCAATAGTTAAATAAAATGAGTGTTTTAAATTTCAGGGGGAAAATTAATTACAAAATTGCTCATTTTAATATGCTCACTTTACTATGATTAAATAACATAAGAGTTTTAAATTTCAGGAGAAAAATCATTACATTAATCGTTATAAACTTCAGTATAAAAACAATTACATATTTGCTCATTTCATGAGGCTCATCAATAGTTAAATAAAATGAGTGTTTTAAATTTCAGGGGGAAAATTAATTACAAAATTGCTCATTTTAATATGCTCACTTTACTATGATTAAATAAAATAAGAGTTTTAAATTTCAGGGGACAAATCATCACATTAATCGTTATAAACTTCAGTATAAAAATAATTACATATTTGCTCATTTCATGATGCTCATCAATAGTTAAAAGTAAAATGAGTGTTTTAAATTTCAGGGGGAAAATTAATTACAAAATTGCTCATTTTAATATGCTCACTTTACTATGATTAAATAAAATAAGAGTTTTAAATTTCAGGAGAAAAATCATTACATTAATGGTTATAAACTTCAGTATAAAAATAATGTGCTCATTTTATGATGCTCATATAATTAAATAATTAAATAGAAAAGTGTTTAAACTTCCGTACAAACAATAATTACATATTTTCAAAACTTAGAATGCTCACATTACTAATAAAATGAGCGTTTTAAATTTTAGAAAAACTAATTAACTATTAGGTAATATTATGATGTACATATTCTACTATTAAACAAAATGAGTTTTAAATTTCAGGAAAAAGAATTATTACGGAATTGCTCATTTTATGTCGCTCATATATTGCGTTTAAATAAAATGAGCGTTTTTAAGCTTCAGAATAAAAAATATTTACAATATTTCTAATTTTATGGTGCTCATAATACTAAGAATAAATAAAATGAGCGTTTTAAACTTCGGAACAAAAAATAATAACAAAATGTCTTATTTTATGATGGTCATACTAATAATAAATAAAATGAGCGTTTTAAAATTCAGCATAAACAGTAATTATATACTTGCTCATTTTATGGTGCTCACATTATTAAGATTAAATAAAATGAGGGTTTTAAATTTTAGAAACAAAAATAAATAACATATTTGGTAATTTGATGGTGATCGTATTCTATGACTAAATAAAATGAGCGTTTTAAACTTCGGAACAAAAAATAATAACAAAATGTCTCATTTTATGATGGTCATACTAAGAATAAATAAAATGAGCGTTTTAAAATTCAGCATAAACAATAATTATATATTTGGTCATTTTATGGTGCTCACATTATTAAGATTAAATAAAATGAGGGTTTTAAATTTTAGAAACAAAAATAAATAACATATTTGGTAATTTGACGGTGATCGTATTCTATGACTAAATAAAATGAGCGTTTTAAACTTCGGAACAAAAAATAATAACAAAATTGCTCATTTTATGATGGTCATACTAAGAATAAATAAAATGAGCGTTTTAAAATTCAGCATAAACAATAATTATATATTTGGTCATTTTATGGTGCTCACATTATTAAGATTAAATAAAATGAGGATTTTAAATTTTAGAAACAAAAATAAATAACATATTTGGTAAATTTGACGGTGATCGTATTCAATGACTAAATAAAATGAGCGTTTTAAACTTCGGAACAAAAAATAATAACAAATATGCTCATTTTATGATGGTCATACTAAGAATAAATAAAATTAGCGTTTTAAAATTCAGCATACACAATAATTATATACTTGCTTATTTTATGGTGCTCACATTATTAAAATTAAATAAAATGAGGATTTTAAATTTTAGAAACAAAAATAAATAACATATTTGGTAAATTTGACGGTAATCGTATTCAATGACTAAATAAAATGAGCGTTTTAAACTTCGGAACAAAAAATAATAACAAATATGCTCATTTTATGATGGTCATACTAAGAATAAATAAAATTAGCGTTTTAAAATTCAGCATACACAATAATTATATACTTGCTTATTTTATGGTGCTCACATTATTAAAATTAAATAAAATGAGGATTTTAAATTTTAGAAACAAAAATAAATAACATATTTGGTAAATTTGACGGTGATCGTATTCTATGACTAAATAAAATGAGCGTTTTAAACTTCGGAACAAAAAATAATAACAAAATTGCTCATTTTATGATGGTCATACTAAGAATAAATAAAATGAGCGTTTTAAAATTCAGCATAAACAATAATTATATACTTGCTCATTTTATGGTGCTCACATTATTAAGATTAAATAAAATGAGGGTTTTAAATTTTAGAAACAAAAATAAATAACATATTTGGTAAATTTGACGGTGATCGTATTCTATGACTAAATAAAATGAGCGTTTTAAACTTCGGAACAAAAAATAATAACAAAATTGCTCATTTTATGATGGTCATACTAAGAATAAATAAAATGAGCGTTTTAAAATTCAGCATAAACAATAATTATATACTTGCTCATTTTATGGTGCTCACATTATTAAAATTAAATAAAATGAGGATTTTAAATTTTAGAAACAAAAATAAATAACATATTTGGTAAATTTGACGGTGATCGTATTCTATGACTAAATAAAATGAGCGTTTTAAACTTCAGGACAAAAAATGATTACAAAATTGCTCATTTTCTGATGCTCACATTATTATTAAACAAAAAAGGTAGGATTTAAGCAAACACCCCAAAAACTAGTACAGTCTCACATAGAAAAATATCAAACGCAATATCGATGTGCCCCAAGGCTCTATCCTGGGGCCTTTGCTGCTTCTGTTATACGTTAACGACCTTAACTAACATAGTGAGCACGAACAGGCAACTACTTTTGCTGCTTTATCTTACACGGGTTAAAAATCCACCACAGAAATATCTGAGGAACTTGATGGCCAGCGAATGATCTGTAAATTCTGGTCGAGTCACCGTATGCAAATAGACGAAAATGTTTTCAAATTTTTTCCCTTTCAGCTGTTCGATATGGACGGGTGCCGAAGAGGTCGAGAGAAAGGAGCACCGAGGAGCATTCCAGAGTGACGACCTCGGACGCGGATCAGTCGGACGCGGAATCAAAGCAGCTGGCGGTGTACGACGTCATCCTCACCGTGTCTCAGGCTCACCACGCGAACTGCGGGTAAGTACCTAGCGTTAGAAATGTCAATAGTAATGTTTGCTGAGAGTCGAAAAAATTGTATCGGATAAATCTGCGAAGTATACAGCGTAGACCCCCGAGGAATAACAGTTGAAAAATTTCTGGAATATGTGAGAACGCTTGCAGTTCGGATATAAATAACGCTGGTGACAGCCTATCAGATAAACGATATATTGCAAGCAGAAATTATACCTAGCAGTTGAACTAATGGACTGCGTGAAAATACATTCCCAGCTGACTATATAACTTTAATATTTTAACTATTGGTGATGGTCTGGACAAGACCTCAGCCATGGAGAAATATCGATTTAAGACGGGTTATAATATAAGTTGAAAGACGTAAAGGGGGGGGGGCAAGTCATCGAGGGGAATACGCTTTAGAAAACTGCCGAAGGATCTAAAAAAATCATAACGCAAACCGAGGGTGAGGGTCATGTGATCTGATGCAAAATGGATCTCACGTGTAATTATATAAAAAGCTACTAGGGATTTGCGATTAAATAAAATGAGCACATTAAACTTTAGGACAAAAATTATTTCCGAAATGCCGCATTAAGCACTTTTAAACTTTTTTTTTTTAGGTACACCGAGGAGCACACGAGAAACTTAGTTAGGAAACCAATTATCCTTCCGCCGGCGATGGCCAGCCCCGATCTGGACAACGAGGTGGCCTCGTCGACAGCCGAGTCCTTGGAAACGGACAGGTGCTGGTTGTGGCAGCAATTCTCCAGCAACATCACGCCGAGCATCCAGAGGGTGGTGGAATTCGCCAAGAGGGTGCCGGGCTTCTGCGACCTGGGCCAGGACGATCAACTGATACTCATTAAAATAGGTTTTTTCGAAATCTGGCTGAGCCACGTGGCGCGGTTGACGTCGAACACAACGTTGATGTTCGAAGATGGCACCACCGTCAGCAGGCAGCAGCTGGACATTATTTACGATGTGAGTACATCACTTATTAACATAGCTGCAAGTAATGAGTTAAAACCCCAATGGTTATTTTTTCCAGAGCGAATTCACGTCGTCCATGATGCACTTCGCCACCACCTTTAACGCGTTATCTCTGAATGACACCGAGGTCGGATTGTTCTCAGCTGTTGTATTATTAACTGCCGACCGGCCTGGGATCACCGACGTCAAATCCATAGAACACTATCAAGATAAACTCATAGAAGCTTTAAAGGTCCAGGTAAGGGGTATATTTAAATTCGTTATCGCGAAAATGCAGGCAATCCCGCAAAGAGAGCTCAGGCGACAAAATAAATTAAACCTCTAATATCGTTTACAGGAGAATGAATGACTGAAGAAACAAACTCTACTTCTGTCAAATTTCAAATGTTTACTATCATCAAAGCTGATATGAGTTTTAGTAAGATAACAATGTGATTCTTCATTCGAATAAGCCCCACATCGAGCGCCAGAATCTTAAATAAACTTAAACTTAAAAACAGAAAAAATCCATAATTGCACATTTTATGATGCACATTTTTTTATTATTCAATAAAACGAGCGTTTAAACTTCAGAACAAAAAGAATTTATAGATTTGCTAATTATATTCCATAATTGCACATTTTATGACGCACATCTTTTTATTATTCAACAAAATAAGCTTTTAAATTTCAGAACAAAAAGGATTTATAGACTGCTCATTACATTAAGCTTACATTTATAGCCTAAATAAAATGAGCCTTTTCAATTTCAGAAGAAAAGATAATTGCATAATATTTGCTCATTTAAGACATTCTTATTAGTAAGATTAAATAACATGAGCATGTTAAACTTAAGAGCAAAAAAATATTCCATATTTTGCTCTGCTCATTTTATGATGCTCATATTTTTGTTATTTAATAAAATGAGCTTTTAAACTTCAGAACAAACGGGATGTATAGATCTGCTCATTATATTAAGCTTATATTTATAGCCTAAATAAAATGAGCGCTTTCAATTTTAGAACAAAAGATAAATGCATAATATTTGCTCATTTTATGACATTCGTATTAGTAAGATTAAATAACATGCGCATGTTAAACTTACAAGCAAAAAAAAAATCCATAATTGCACATTTTATGACGCTCATCTTTTTATTATTCAATAAAATAAGCTTTTAAGTTTCAGAACAGAAAGGATTTATAGACTGCTCATTACGTTAAGCTTACATTTATAGCCTAAATAAAATGAGCCTTTTCAATTTTAGAAGAAAAGATAATTGCATAATATTTGCTCATTTAAGACATTCTTATTAGTAAGATTAATAATAACATGAACATGTTAAACTTAAGAGCAAAAAAATATTCCACATTTTGCTCTGCTCATTTTATGATGCTCACATTTTTGTTATTTAATAAAATGAGCTTTTAAACTTCAGAACAAACGGGATTGATAGATCTGCTCATTATATTAAGCTTATATTTATAGCCTAAATAAAATGAGCGTTTTCAATTTTGGAACAAAAGATAAATGCATAATATTTGCTCATTTTTTGACATTCTTATTGGTAAGATTCAATAACATGAGCATGTTAAACTTTAAAGCAAAAAAAAATTCTATAATTGCACATTTTATGACGCACATCTTTTTATTATTCAATAAAATAAGCTTTTAAATTTCAGAACAGAAAGGATTTATAGACTGCTCATTACATTAAGCTTACATTTATAGCCTAAATAAAATGAGCCTTTTCAATTTCAGAAGAAAAGATAATTGCATAATATTTGCTCATTTAAGACATTCTTATTAGTAAGATTAAATAACATGAGCATGTTAAACTTAAGAGCAAAAAAATATTCCATATTTTGCTCTGCTCATTTTATGATGCTCATATTTTTGTTATTTAATAAAATGAGCTTTTAAACTTCAGAACAAACGGGATGTATAGATCTGCTCATTATATTAAGCTTATATTTATAGCCTAAATAAAATGAGCGCTTTCAATTTTAGAACAAAAGATAAATGCATAATATTTGCTCATTTTATGACATTCGTATTAGTAAGATTAAATAACATGCGCATGTTAAACTTACAAGCAAAAAAAAATTCCATAATTGCACATTTTATGACGCTCATCTTTTTATTATTCAATAAAATAAGCTTTTAAGTTTCAGAACAGAAAGGATTTATAGACTGCTCATTACGTTAAGCTTACATTTATAGCCTAAATAAAATGAGCCTTTTCAATTTCAGAAGAAAAGATAATTGCATAATATTTGCTCATTTAAGACATTCTTATTAGTAAGATTAATAATAACATGAACATGTTAAACTTAAGAGCAAAAAAATATTCCACATTTTGCTCTGCTCATTTTATGATGCTCACATTTTTGTTATTTAATAAAATGAGCTTTTAAACTTCAGAACAAACGGGATTGATAGATCTGCTCATTATATTAAGCTTATATTTATAGCCTAAATAAAATGAGCGTTTTCAATTTTGGAACAAAAGATAAATGCATAATATTTGCTCATTTTATGACATTCGTATTAGTATGAATAAATAAAATGAGCATGTTAAACTTAAAAACAGAAAAAATCCATAATTGCACATTTTATGATGCGCATTTTTTTATTAATCAGTAAAACGAGCTTTTAAACTTCAGAACAAACGGGATTTATAGATCTGCTCATTATATTAAGCTTATATTTATACCCCAAATAAAATGAGCGTTTTCAATTTTAGAAAAAATAATTACATTATTTTGACATTCATATTAGTACGATTAAATAAAATGAGCAAGTTGGAATTAAAAACAGCAGAAAAATTTATATTTACACGATCTACATAGACAAATCAGACATTCTGAAATTTATGTAAGTCTGACTATTTTTTTTTTTTTAGGTGGGCCGAAACCACGCCAGCGAGCCCCAGATATTCTCGAATTTGTTGATAAAGCTGCCGGAGCTGCGGAATTTGGGCGCCAGACACGCCGCCCACCTCGACTGGTTCCGGATGAACTGGAAGAAGCTCACACTACCCCCCTTGTTCGCTGAGATATTCGACATTCCCAAATCAGAAGATGATCTACAGTGACCTCGAAAATGAAACAAAGACATATATAACGGCGTTTAAATAGTGTTCCGATTTGTTGGCTTTCCAGTTGGAATCAAGAGAAAAAAATTGTGATCGCCATGAATCTTGCTGTTACATGCCTCTACTTGCTCAAACGTGCTCCAAGGCTGAAAACGCGCGGGACAACCGGAATTTTTGAAAATTCCATGGAAAATTTACATCAATCCATGATTGACAGGGTCTTCAAGCTTTTTCATTACCTAGTGATTAAATTTAGTTTTAGTCCACATTTTTGACATATTGTTATACATATCATGTGAATGATTTCAGTGTCTAGCGTATCTACTTGTACATATTGTTGCGACTTTTATTTTTTAATTTTGGTGTGGAAGTTAGATTTTGTACGTTTGTGTTCGGGACCATTTTTGGTTCTTTGGGCAACGACCGCTGTAACTAATCTCTCAACCTCCCATCCATATATTCTCGCTATTACAAGCCACATCCTATTCACAAAAGCCTTTTGCTAATTATTTTTATTCAATAAATACTACTTACTTCCTCAAATCGAATAAAAAAATTACTAATTAGAAAACTCTTTATTTAATAATAATGATAATAATAATAATAATAATATATTTTCTGGCAACGTTTACGTTAAAATATATGTTCCTATAGCCATCAGCATCTGTGATTACCCCCAGCGAGACACCTAGCTACTTTACATAAAGTATTGTTAATTAAATGTTGTATCTCTTCCTCTCAAACCGCAGGCTCCTCGAAGGGATCTGCTATCAGTATTTATATTTGTGTACTTAATAAACGTAAGAATTGAAAACGACTGATTACTAAATAAGAAAGAAGTTGAGGTTTAGGAACGTTACGAGAGCACCAAAGATGGTTTCGAAGTGAACGAGTGTAAAATCTCGGGTATTAAATAAAGTTAATGTTAGTCATGTAATGAGAAATATGTCGATAAAAGGTAGCTACAAACTACTGTGCTTGTATTATTAAAGTGAAGTAACAATCATATCGCGATATATCACTAACCCTAGTTGTCTTTATTAGGGTGTTGTTATTTATATCTCTTAGAGTACAAAATAATTCTTATAGAATTATAATTTTTTTATTAACGGTGGATTTTATTGTTCGAGAGGATCATGTTTTGCAGGGCTCGCAGGGGTGATTTTCATCACCGAGTGCGAATTTTATAAACAAAAAATGCAATATTGCAACGTTTAACATTCCAGAAACGTTATAACTCGATTTAAACATATTCGTTTAGTTGTTGTGAAAATGCCTCTTGCAACGCCTGACTTTTAGAGATAATATATAGACTACGACTAAAAGCAAATAAATTTCAATGTAACTATCGTACATATCTTTTAAAAATAATTTTTAATCTATATTTATATATATATTCGTATGACTGAGGTTTCGTACTTATTTAATAATGAGGTTAGTGAAAAGTTTATTTTGTATGTATATATCGGGAGGCTATAATTTAATGATATTATTATTGTAATAGGAGTTTATCTTGAAAATGACATGACAAAAGACAAGTACATGTACCTAATTTTAATACTTAATCTGTATTGTATATAGTTCTACATTTTATATATTGTTATATAGAGTATTTTATTATCTTATTTTTTATTTATCGCAAAACGTAACCTTCTCACCGACCAAGAAATATCTTCATTTCATGCGTTGAATATATTTAATTGATATATTTTTTGCCCGGTAAACAATATCAACAACTTTCAGAAGAAATAATTCTCATTGTATTAAACATCAGGTATAGACGGACTGATATATTTATCAACTATATATATATTTATAAACTGGACGCTTCAAAAATAACCTCTTCGTCTTGGGCGTAAGAGCCCTCGGAAGGACTCCACCTTATCGTTGGTTGGTGCTGACGTTACGTTGGATATATTTAATTTATCGGTGTTTTACGCAATTCCACTGCCTTATCCATTTATCATGCCATTTCAGTTATTTATTTGCAAGTTACATTTTACGGTTCTCCAAATATCAAAGCGATCGTACACTCACAGCGCGCATATGTATCGATGTGTTTGTAACATTTTTGTATGTGCTCATCATAATTGAAAAACCTTTAACTATAAATAAATAAATAATAAATAAATGTTAAAATCGTTGTTATTATCTATCTTGTTTATTCTATTAAAGTTTATATGTAAGGTATTGTTTATGCACTAAATCTTTATTTTATAATATGCGGTAGGAGTTTTCATGTTATTATTATTTTTATGCTATTTTGATATGTGAATATTTAGGATTTTGTTATGAGATATTGTTTAATTTTTCATTATAAATTGTATATTATGACATAAATTAAATTTTCTTGATTCTTAAAGATACCGTAGCGTTTTATTTTGATTTCCCATCACAAAAACCTTAAGCACATACCTATACATAGGCAACCAATTATACACTTTGGGTTTTCTGAATACGGGAGTGGATATATGGTTGCCTAATTTTGGGAAGAAGATGATAGTAGCGCTCTCTGTATGTGAATAGAGTAACTAGATATAAATATTAACTGGCGATTGAAATATTATGGGCCTATCAAGTTTTAACAATTTAATTCAAAAATATTCTTTTCGCTTCTTTGCGAACTGTTTAACAAAATATTTTTTCATGAATCTGGTAATTATTATTATCGACTGGAAGGCAATTAAGCGATACTTGTTTATAAATCAAAATATGTTTCGAGTGTTTTTTTGTTTTATGTCATAAAAGTTAGGGCGGAAAATAAAAAAAACCAAATAATAACGATAACTTCATTATTTCTAAAAATGAAGTATTGTTGTGATATAGCTATTTGAAAAATAAAAGTAAGTGTTAATATCTCCAAATCTAAAAGAGTTAGCAAAAATATTATAATTTTTTCAAAATCTGCAACCAAAAGTGCTAAGAAAGAAAAAACCGCATTAAAATATTTTCATAAATAAAGAAGTTACATAGGAAAAATGAAAATGACAAAAATCCAATTTTTTGCCTATGAAACAAAAAAGTGTTAATTTTACTAAAATATTTTTGAACATAGATTAGTAAGCCTTGAAAACCCTACATTTGGAGTCATTTAACTTGTATATATCTCTTACCGTTTCTAAGATACATGAGCACGATAAGTGAGACACCCTGTATATCTGCGAATTAGTTATTCAATTTTTTCATCGATGCCACTGGCACATAATATTATATTATCCAACTTGTGTCATTTAAATCTTTTATTAAAAAGTCTCGGTAACAACATATATCAAGCAAACGCTATGATTTTGTCAAATAAACGTTATATTCAAAATTTTCTCGCTTGGTAACGTCATGAGACAAATTAGCTCATAAGCCCGTGGGGCAAGGGATTTTGGAACTAAATTTGTCGAAGAACGTTACCAGGCGACAAATCTTGAACGTTTTAAATAAAAATTTATTCGTGCAAAATCATAAGCACGAGATATATTTGACCGGACTATTTCCCAAATAAGGAACATTTATAACTCATAAAGGGATATTTTCGACCTCGTTAGTGATATCTTTGTGTGGCACTTTGCCAAAACGATTCATTTTATTAAAACGTCAAACAAAAAAAATGCATTTTTAAGATATAGGTTTCTATGGGTACATATCAACAAAATTTATGTAAGTGACAAAATGCTAAGGCAGCTTTTTTCATTTTTATCGCCAAAAAATGTTTTCATTGCGGAGCATGTGGCGAAAATTAAGCAATTTTATTGGATGTAGGTAGATAAATGTGGGAAATAGTCAACAATAAAATCACAAGAGCTTTTTTTGTCGGATTTTTTCTTTGTAACATAATTCAGTTCAGTTTTTCGAGCAAAATTTTGAATTAAAAAGAAATTTAGCTATAAAAGTAACTTACCATATTTTACAGTATTTTTTCCAAAGATTTCGAAATTATCAACAAAAAAACAATTGAAAATCAAATAAAAGTGAGAAAGAACAAAGTATGTTTTTTGTAAATGGAATGCCCTGTATATTTTTACAATTTTGAGAAAAGAATTAAATTATCTTTCAAAAATATAACGTAATATATTTACCATCATATAGTATACCTATACTGATAATAATTGAAATAATTTAACACCGATTGCTTAGAAAGTTTTTTGAAATAGTTTATTGTGTTGTAACTCTTTACGTTGATTAAAAGTTAAATAATGCCTTACTCGGCAGAGAAAAAACAAATTTAATTTATTCTTATAATTTATTCCAATTATTATCAGTATTTTACTAAATATGAAGGTAAATATATGTTACGTTATATTATTAGAAAGAGAATTTATATCTTTTTTCAAAATTCTAAAAATACACAGGACGTATCATTTAAAAAAGCATTGATCTGTTTTTTCCCACTTTTATTTGACTTTCAATTATTTTTTTGTGGAAATTTTCGAAATCCTAGGACTATAAGTTACGTTAAATATTTCTATATTATGTCTAAAGACAAATAAAAAAATTGGAGTGAGAACGTTATAGGAATCGCACCCTGTACATAAATTTTTTTTTTATATAAGTAATTCTTTGACTTTTGTTTACCTACGTGATCATGTTAGTAAATCTGCGACAGTTCTTAATGGTCAGTTTGATTTTAAAAATATTTTTGTAAAAATACATAAATACACCGTTTCTACATAGTAATAAACAAAAATAATAATTCGTGGATTTGTAATATGTTTTATTTTGTTTTTAGTCCAAATTGAGAGAAAATTAAATCAATTATGTGCATTCAAAAGCGTAATATTATCGCTGGTAAATTTTAGCAAAAGCTAGCTTGCGTATATTCAGTGTAGTAAAATTGTCATTGGTAGAAATTTAAAAATTCACGAAATGTCACTTATGAGGGAAGTAATCGGTGATAAAAAACTTTTTCTATCGCTGTCAAAGTGACAAAAATGTCACTGTCAAATTCACTTTTATATAGGCGGTGAAAAATGTTCAAAATGTGTGACAAATGAAGTATATATATCTTTCGCTTACTACCCAACGTCCAAATTTTGACTACTAGTGTAATAGAAGTTGCATAAGCAACAGGAGACAATTTCACTTATTTAGCTTACTGAGTAATAATAACTAGGTAAAGGGTAAAGAAAATTTTGTAATAAAGGTCCCAAGAGTTAAATTTGAATTACCAGACAAAAGCTGGTAACGATATGGCTTGTCGTAGTATCGCAATATCAAGCGCAAGCGTCTTAGAGTCTTAGGTTAGATATATAAGCGCACTAAAACTGCATAAAAATAGTAACTAAATATGGATTATTATTATACAGAAAGGGAAATAAAATTTTCTACTTACATATGCACAATAATTCTTCATTTTCTTAATTGATAACCCCTAGGTTTGCACGCTTGCCTATATATGGAGAGTAGAAGTTTTAAAAAAACCGCAAATATGAATTAATTAAAGCACATCTTACCTTTATAGTCATTGTGTGTGGAAAATATATGCATATATACCACAAATTCTTATATTTTCACACCATCTTTTTAAGAACAGCAAGAAACCATATTTTAAAACGAAACGATCGTGCAGGTTTGCCAATTGTTTTCTTAGTTCAGTTGGTAATAAATTTAAATTTCGCCTTCTGTCATTGGTCGCTGCCTGCTGGGTACTTTCAAGTAAAACGGTAATAAATAAAATAACTATTATGCTAATTTCTATTTTTCTCAGTTGTAATATACTTGGGTATATTTTCTTTAAAGTGCGCAACTATTCCAGTCGGTTTGTAATTCCATGATTTTTTTTTCGATCCAAAAGCTGTCTTCGTCTTGCCGAAAACCTCATAAACAAAGGCGTCTTGCGGTTGCATACAAATTGCATAGAACAATCAAATCAGTTC
Source organism: Rhagium mordax (assembly GCA_963680705.1). Taxonomy (NCBI): domain Eukaryota; kingdom Metazoa; phylum Arthropoda; class Insecta; order Coleoptera; family Cerambycidae; genus Rhagium; species Rhagium mordax. The sequence continues at coordinate 132,330,571 of OY796656.1, read as the reverse complement.
GATCAAATACGTAATTCGACAAGACGAGGAGGGAGAAACCGACGTTCCGCCGGTGCTGCCCTCGCGCGGCGATACCGTCAACCAGATAATCGAAATCCACATGCCAAACAAAGAAGGAAGGCAACGTGCGCGAGCGAGACAGAGCATGAAACGAAATATGGCGGCGTAGAGGATAAAGTGGGGTTGGTGTGGAGCACAATAACGTTAAATCGCCTTATTTATATCGAGAAAATAATGTTGAATCAACCTGCGTTCGATTGTTTGTTACAAGTGAAGTGCTGTGCGTTAATATTATGTAGTGTGTGAGTGTTGTCCGTGAAATCCACCCTTCTCGGTGTGGTGCAGTGAACGTCAGAACGAATTAAGTGACAATCTGGAATCACAAGGGTATGATTTCAAGCCATGGGTGCCCAGAATACTAAGGAAAGAACTGTAACAGCTGGGACACACTCGATAAGGACGGCGAGGAGCAGACCAAGGCCCGCAAAAGATGGACGACAGCCTATCTCCAATATTTTCACTGAGCACAGCGGTATGAATCATTTACTATTTCTCTTTGTATCACCCTTGCGGAGTTCCTTTCGTATAATATATCAACAATCAAAGCGGCAGAGCCGTTCCGCGGACCGAGTCGTCGATGAAAATCAATTGTTTTCAACCTCAACCTCAACCTCAACCTGTTATTCTGCTCTGCTCCAGTTTCGACGTTTCTTGTAATTTTTGACAAACGAAATCGTGCGACTTTTACCATACTCGGTTTCTCTTGTTCGATAATACCGCCGAGGAAAATCATGCCACGATTGTTAACAGTTGTTCGCCGTAATCGACGATCAGACGGTGTCAAAACATAATGAAATATCACCTCCTTTGTTTTTGAAAACACGGAAACAAAGCCGCCAGCCGGCTTACTATGACAGCGAGGGGTTGGTGGGTTCAAAGGCCCAGCAAGTTCATTCAAGTCGTATCTCTATCCTTGAAATGGAACCGACCCCCGCCGAGTTTCCCCTAACGGCAGTCTGGCGGTCTCGATTTCTAATAAACAACGCTAATTTTCCCTAGCTCGCTCGCAATAATTAGAAAAACCACCGCAGGTCCGAGAAAAAGGAGTTCCTATTTCTCGAGCTTTTAGAGCAGGACGGGACGATGTTAATTGATTTTTATTTGTGTTGGCTGGTGGCACTTCTAATTTAATTTCCCTCTTTTATGATAACCGGATTAGTTTTGCATTCCGGCCTGCTTCTAATGAGGTAAAAAGAAACTACACGGGGAATCCTCAGCCAATGGCAGAATACCTTCGAAAATCATGTCACATATTAGCACTCTTGTTATTTTCGATTTAAACTAGATTTCTTTTAAGCCTGGATCGCCAAAAACTGTGTTGCAATATTATGTGGCGAGAAATAAAAATTAGAAGACAGGGGTGTACTCAGCAGTTACGTTAGGGGGTAAGTGGGGCGGAAATGCGAAAGGGAAAAAAATAAAATGAAATGCTGATTCACTGTCAAAATAATAAAAGAAGATGCTATTTTGTGACAAATGTCAGCGAGATTGGCCAACTTTACCAAATTATTTGTTTCTTTTTGTCTCCTACAGAGATTAATATCATATTTCGTAGCATGTTTCGTTTTATTCCAAATTGGTCTGTTTATACAATGCGAGAAAAATGTGTGTGTTCCTGGCATAATAATCGTTACTAATTTTAATAAAAGAAGTTTTTTTTTGAAAAATATCTCTTATTCTACGTTGAAAAGTGCCTTTAGAAGGTTTTTACTGTATGATAAAAAAGTTATGACGCTTTTTTTAAATTTGCCAAATGTCAATTTTTGCCGATATCTCGAAAACGGTTAGAGATATCGAGATACGGTTTTCACCTATCGACGTCTCACTAAAATTGAGCTCTGGACACCTCGGTCGGTTTTTCTCCATCTGGCCTAGTAGAAGTAGAATGAACAACTAAAATCCAACAATTTGGGTCACCCTGTACTATTAAGGCCTCGACTAATGCTTTTAAACCAGATTTGATAAAAATTGTATTTAGAATCGATTTTTTTTTTTAAATGTTCTGAAAATCATTAGGGATAAGACCTACTTTTTTAAAATTTGGCAACCTAGGAATTTTTTTTTTTTTTGGATTAAAAATAATTCTTTTCATTATATTCATTTCAAATAAAATTATGTAAGTTACAACCTTATAAATTTATTACGCAACCTAAAAACACGAAGAAAAATATACTTTTTTTTTTTGGTGACCACAAAATTGATGGTTTAATAAAATTTTGGGAAAGTATACCTACGTTTAATGATTATATTTAAGTGGGTCAAATTAAACGACCAAGGAAACGACTCACTAAAAAAATAGACATGCTCATAATTCTTGGTATGTACCTATATAGATATTTTTTTCAATTTGTACTTGTATATTTTTTAATGTTCTTTACGGTAATAGCAAAACAAATTTTGTCACCTATTTCTTAACTTATTTTTTCTTTTTTTTTGTCCAATTTTAGTTTTTTTCCTAATATTTTTGATTTTTGAAAATAAAACGTACTTTTATACTCGTAATTATATTATAAGAAAATTAAAAATTGTTTCTATATTTTGATATGCAAAAAACAAACAATTAAAAAACTTAATAATACATAATAGAAAAAATTAACAAAAAGTACAGAGCACCTACTTACTTAATTATTTATTTTTTAACTTTATTTTCTCGTTTATTTTGTAGCCTAAACATGCTCTTAATTTATTATTTTTTTAAAGTTATTTGCGATAATAGAAAACAATTCTTCTGTTGCTATTTTTCGTGTTTTTTTTTTATTTTGATTTTAATTTTTTAATTCTTTTCTTAATATTATATGATTTTTGAGGATAAAACACATGGAAATAAAAAAAATCATGCGAAAAACAAACAAATAAAAAACTCAATAATAATAATAGGTACCTAAACCTAAGTAATAAAAAAACTCAATTTAAAGTATGTAGGTGTAGGTACTTACCTCGGTACTTACCTAGTACCTAATTATTTATTTTTTAACTTGATTTTGTAGCCCAAACATGCTTTTAATTTATTAAATATTTGATTGATGGGTTTTGATAAAATTTTGGGAAAATATACTTTTGCCTGACTTTTACTGTTTATATTTAAATGGGTCCAATAATATAATTTAATTCATAATAAAATGACTCATTAAAAAAAAAACTTGCTCATAACTCTTGGTCTCGCTCTTGGTGTCAACGAACATTTCTTTTTCAATTCGTAGCTAGATTCGTAGATTTGTTATATGTTATTTACGATAATAACAAAACAATTCTTGTTCTGTTTTTGTTTTATTTTTTAACCTTTTTTTTGGTGTTTTTTTTACATTTTGATTTAAATTTTTTTCCTAATATTTTTTATTTTTGAGGATAAACCCGAGGATAAACCCGAGGATAAAACATTTGGGTACCTATATGGAAATAAAAAAAATTTTGAAATCATGCAAAAAAAAACTAGAAAAAACTTAATAATAATATGTAATAATAATAGTACCTAATCAAAAACTTAAATTAGAGTTCCTAATACACAAAACGATGAAATCTTGTTTAGACATCATAAAATAATTAAAAATAGTCTTATAATCACATCTTCAAAGTTTTACAAAAATCGATAAATCCATTCTATGGAAAAAACTCAAGAGAAATATCAATATTCGTTTAAATGCGCAAAACGCTATCTGACGTCACTATGCGTAATAGGTAAGCGAGAATGAGTAGTTATAGTCAGGGATCCAGTGGACTAAATTCCGCTAATTTCTCTGTTGCTATGTAACTTTTGGACATACTTTTAAAATTAGGTCCATGTTATGTAAAATTTTCTGCCGAATCCATTTCCGGAGGGCGATTTGCGATATGAGCTTGCGTTCATCCCCTATATTAATTTTTCACCCCTTTTCGGCGATACACGATATTTAAAATTTTTCAGATATAACTCGTGCTATCTCCAAAACTATCAAACCTACAGGGATCAAATTTTAGACGGAGGTTATATGATGTATGGCGACTACGATAGCAGCGTTAAAATAGTATTTTGATTATTGATCTTCCAAGGAAAAAATAAAGTACGCGGGGGTGCAGAAATATTGTAGAGAAAAATGTAGCATCGATGTACTTTTTCTATTTCTAGAGATACTATATCGGTTATGTGAGCGGCATTGTAGTAGAAAGTTCAAATTTAATTTTGGTGAAAGAATTTTTACAATCGGAGTATTCTAGCGAAAGATATAAATTATTTAGTATCGGGAACGATACCGCGCGTTTCGATCGCTTAGGCATAAGTGTTGTTTTGTGAACAGTGGCAGAACGCGCTCACCATTCGACCGACCGATGTCGCAAAACATACGAAACAACACGTGAAATAACAAATAGAAATGTGTGTGTACAAGGTTATTGGTTATAAATGGAACCCCCTCTTAACTTCGTTATTTTTTAAGATTTGAAAAAAAATTTAAACAAAAGTTTTAGGGTGTTCTATGAATTTTCTTGTTACCATATTCAATAGTATACAGGGTGCCTCATAAAATTGGTTTTTGTAAATTTATTCTTGCACAAGCTATAAACATAATGTAAGCAAGTTTTTGAACCAAGTCTAAACTAACAGACATGTATATGGGGACCTAAAATTTTAAAATCTCTAACACGTTTTATAACTCGCCTTTAATGTGAATAAAAAATTTCAGAAATCTCTCTTTTTCTAGCTCATTTGACGCTATTTTGGCATTGGAATTGAAACCTCTTTAAGCCCTCATCTAGCTGCACTAAACCACCGCTTTTTTCTTTGCAAATTATTTGGTACACTTATAAAAACCTTTTTCGGGTTATTTATTGATGGATTTGTACATCCAGGAACAAAACACCACTTTCTCCTACTAACTTTCACACTGTTTAAGTCTTCCATCTTGACAAAAACGCATATAAATGAATACTAAAACAAAGAATATAATAGCAAGCAGGTAAACGAGTCTCGCCACCTGTGGTCCCGTACGCATTATGACATCACACGCGCTAGTCTCGCTGCAGGGATCGTTTGCTAGCCTCGTTCGTTTCGGCGATTTTATTTTTAGTTTATTTTTAAGAGAAAAAGATTTTTAGGCGTTTTAATGGTTACTACGTGTTTTTGTGGCCTTAGAACTATAATTTTTTATTACAATTAAAAAATAGTGAACATTCCTATTAATTACTTATTTATTTTTTCACATTTTTCGCGTTTTTTAAAATTTTTATTTCAATTTCTTTCCTTAAAACTTAATCTTGTCAAATTCGAGGTAAAATTATATTTACAATTAAATAAAGTCGAAAAAAACCTTTTTTTTCATGTTTTTTAAAAATTTTTATTTCAATTTTTTTCCATATAGTATGTACTACAGTGTGTCGCACTTAAGAATGAAACACCCCAACTTTTTCATTTTTATCCGATTTAAACCTCGATTTAAACCAAATTTCACTCAAAGATAGAGTACAGTTAGGATCAACTTATGGCCCAAAAGCCATTTGCCCCTTACTAATGCAAAGCCACCTACGATATCAAAATAAACGGGGAAAATAAAAAAAACATTAGGCATTTTTTTATCAAAAATTTTATTAAGGAAAGTTGATCAGAATTGTTCAAAAACCTTAAGTCCAAAATTTAATCAAAATCAAAAAATATTAATTTTTTTTTCCACCCTGTATATTTTAGAAGATTTTTAACATCCGTTTTCAGAATATAAAAATTCATCAAAAATCGTGTCCTCTACTTTTTTGAATGAGGTAAATCGGCAGAGGATAAGGGAGATAGATAAAGGGGGTGTCAATTTTAAGAGACCCTGTACATACCTATTCGGGTTTTTTTAAAATTTTCGATTTTAATTTTTTTTCTAATAGGGGTTTTTGATTTTTGAGGATAAAACATAGCAGGCAAAAAAATAAACAGTTACCTAGCAAACTTAATAAGTACCTATTGAATAATTAAAAACTTGATTCAAAATAACTAATTATTTTTAACTTTATTTTGTAGCCTAAACATGCTCGTAAACATGCTTTTAATTAATTTTTTTTTATTGGATTGGAAATCATTATCGCTTATAATTTTTTTTGTATTTAAATTGCTTCACGTACTTATCAAGTTGGATATTTGATAATGTTGAAAGAAACGCTTATTATTGTATAAAAAATATAAATATTTACTGTATTAAAAAATGTATTGTTATTATACAAAACGTTGGGTTATATCAATTTTAATTCAACCTTCTTTTGATAAACTTCGGAATCATCTGATATTTCGACATCGCTGGTTTATAATATGAAAAAATAAAAAAAATTTGGGTTCTCTCCCACGTTGAATATTTTGAATTCTTAACGTTTCGACCATCTTCGCATCAACAGGAAAAATCTACAAATTAAAAAAAAATTTTCAACATACGAGTCATTACTCTCATCCAGTTTTTTCTTTGTCGACTGTCGCAAAAGGAAAATTAGCTTGGCAACATGTAAACTCCGCCAATCTATAGGATGATATAATATCAATTGGCGGGCAATTACCTTCAATTACGACAATGTTTTTGTTTGTGTATTAATACTAACAAAGTCAATTGGATAGCGAAACTTGGAAACGATAATAAACAACGAGATAAACAATTTAGATCCTGGTATGGGAATTTAATAAAAACTCGTTCACGCACATTATTCGGTAATTCCGAGATTGATTCTATTTGGCAATAAATAATAGTGCGAAAAATCTAAACTTAGCTTTGCGGTTAGACTGAATAAATTTCTCTAAGAACCCATCCACTATTTTGTATAATTTTATAGATAGCAAGATTATCTCGGCTTTTATTTTCTTAGGTACTAAACAACGAAATCTGAGAGTAAATGACACAAAATAAAATTAAAAATAGCAAGTACCGAGGTAGTATGAGTGCAGCTATTATTAGTCATTAGAGAGGAAGAAAACTCTTGTTTATTTGTTTTGTAGTGCTATTATTAATTAATTCGCAGTATGTGATCTCTGCATATATTAATATCCTCGTTAATATCTATGCTTGGATCTATGACTGTGAGATATACTGTCACATGCAGTAGTTTTAATTGTAATGAAATCCCGAATAAAATAAATAGATCCAAACATCGAAGAAATTAATAATTAGCATTTTGGTTTTCCAAAAATAATTTAAGAAAGAAATCTGATTTTAATCTCGTATTTCGGGCTTTAATTTCCGATATTTAGTTCGGATTTTTACTCCAGAATTCTGACTTTAATCTCGGAAATTCGACTTTATTTAATCCCGGAATTCCAGACTTGGAAAGTTGGAATTGAAATGAATTCGTGGATTTAATTGCAGAATTCTGACTTTAATCTCGGAATTGCGACCAATCTCGGATTCACAAATTTTGAATTCGGAATTCAGTTCTTAATTAAAAAATTTCGCCTTTAATTTCCGAATTCCGATTTCAATTTCGAAATTCAGACTTTATCTCGGTACTTCAACCTTAATTCCGGAATTCCTCGAAATTTGGAATTCTGATTTTAATCTCGGAATTCCCACTTTAAATTCTAAAGTTTGACGTCAGTCTTGGATTTTAGACTTTAAACTTGAAATTGTAATTTTAATTTATAAATTTCGACTTTAAGGGTAGAATTAATTTTGGAATTATGACTTTCATCTCGGAATTTCGATTTTAATCTCAGAATTCCGATCAATTTAGGATTTACGACTTTACTCTCGAAATTATGATCTTAATCTCGGAATTTTGCCTTTAATTTCGACATTTCGACCTTTATTATCGGATTTCCGACTTTAAACTTGGAACTTCGAGTTTAATCTGGGAATTCCGACTTTAAATTTGAAATTCTGATTTTAATAATCTTGCGATTTCGACTTTAAATTCGAAATTCTGATTTTATTATCGGATTTCGACTTAAAGTCGTAACCTCGACTTTAATCCCGCAATTCTGACTGCAAACTTGGAATTCTGAATTTAATTGCGTAATTTCGTCTTGAAAATAATTTTTGAATGCTGACTAATTTCGGATTTCCAAGTTTAAACTCGAAATTCTAATTTTAATATCTGAATTTCGATTTTAAACGTGAAATTAATTCCGGAATTCTGACTAACCTCGAATTTCCGACTTTAAATTCCAGACTTCGACTAATTTCGGAATTTAATCTCGGAATTCCGACTTTAAACATGGAATTTGTTTTTAAATTCTGACTTCTTAAATTTCCGACTTTAAACTCTGGGAATTCTAATTTTAATATCTGATTTTTTTATGTTAAAACTGGTATTAATTCAAGAATTCTAATCTTAATCTCGGAATTTCACTTTTAATTTCGAAATTCTGATTTTATAATTGGATAACTGGCTTGAAACTTCGAGTTTAATCCGGAAATTCCGACTTTAAATTTGAAATTCTGATTTTAATAATCTTGCGATTTCGACATTAAATTCGAAATTCTGATTGTAATATCGAATTTTCGACTTTGAATTCGGAACTCCGACTTTAATCCCGGAATTCGGACTTCAAAGTTGGAATTCTGAATTTAATCGCGGAATTTCTAAATTTTGAAATGCCGACTAATTTCGGATTTCCGAGTTTAAATTCGAAATTCTAATTTTAATATCTCAATTACTGAATTTCGATTTTAAACGTCAAATTAATTCAGGAATTCTAACTAATCTCGGATTTCCGACTTTAAATTCCAAACTTCGACTTTAATTTCAGAATTTAATCTCGACTTTAAACGTGGAATTAGTTTTTAAATTCTGACTAATCGTAGATTTCCGACTTTAAACTCTCGGAATTCTAATTTTAATCTCTGATTTTGATTTTAAACCAGGAATTAATTCAAGAATTCTGATCTTCTTAATCTCGGAATTTAATTTCGAAATTCTGATTTTATAATTGGATTTTTGGTTTTAAACTACGTGCGACTTTAATCCCTAATTCGAAATTCTGATTTTAATATCATTGGATTTTCGACTTTAAATTCGGAATTCCGACTTTAATCCCGAAATTCCGACTTCAAACTTGGAATTCTGACTCGTTGAAAATAATTTTTGAATGCTGGCTAAATTCGAATATCCGAGTTTAAACTCGAAATTCTAATTTTAAAATCCGAATTTCGATTTTAAACGTGAAATTAATTCCGGAATTCTGCCTAATCTCGGATTTCTAACTTTGAATTCTAGACTTCGACTAATTTCGGAATTTAATTTCGGATTTCCGCCTTTAAACGTGGAATTAGTTTTTAAATTCTGACTAATTTTAGATTTCCGACTTTCAACTCTTGGAATTCTAATTTTAATCTCTGAATTTTGATTTTAAACCTGAAATTAATTCAAGAAATCTGATCTTCTTAATCTCGGAATTTAATTTCGAAATTCTGATTTCATATTTGGAGTTCGACTTTAATCCTGGAATTCCTTCTTTAAACTGGGAATTCTGATTTTAAACTCCAAATCGCGGTTAACTTACGATTAGACGGCTTTAAACTCGAAATTTTGATCCGAATCTCGGAATTTTGCCTTTAATGTCTGAATTCCGAGTTTAATTTCGAAATTCTAACTTTATTATCGGACTTCCGGCTTTAAATTTGAAATTCTGATTTTAATAATCTTGTGATTCGATTTTAAATCGAAATTCTGATTTTAATATCGGATTTTCGACTTTAAATTCTGAACTACGACTTTAATCCCGGAATTCCGACTTCAAACTTGGAATTCTGAACTTAAACGCGTAATTGCGTCTTGAAAATAATTTTTGAATGCTGACATTTCGAATTTTCGAAGTTTAAACTCGAAATTCTAATTTTAATCACTGAATTTCGCTTTTAAACGTGAAAGTAATTCCGGAACTCTGACTAATCTCGTATTTCCGACTCTAAATTCCAAAGTTCGACTTTAATTTCGGAATTTATTCTCGGAATTCCGACTTTAAACGTGGAATTAGTTTTTAAATTCTGACCTATCTTAAATTTCAGTCTCTCAACTCTCAGAATTTTAATTTATTTTAATCTCTGGTTTTGATTTTAAACCTGGAATTAATTCAAGAATTCTGATCTTGCTAATCTCGGAATTTAAATTTCGAATTTCTGATTTTATAATTGGATATCTGGCTTGAAGCTAAGTTCCACTTTAATCCTGGAATTCCTTCTTAAATCTGGAATTCTGATTTTAATTTTTAAACTCTGAATTGTTGTTAATTTACGATTTAACGACTTTAAACTCGAAATTCTGATATGAATGTCGGAATTTTGCCTTTAATGTCTGAATTCCGATTTTAATTTCGAAATTGTAACTTTATTATCGGATTTGTGGCGTTAACTTTCGAGTTTAATCCGGGAATTCCGACTTCAAATTTGAAATTCTGATTTTAATTATCTTGCGATTCCGACTTTAAAATCGAAATTCTGATTTTAATATCGGATTTTCGACTTTCTGAACTTTGACTTTAATCCCGGTATTCCGACTTCAAACTTGAAATTCTGAATTTAATTACAGAATTTCGTCTTGATAATAATTTTTGAATGCTGACTAATTTCGAATTTCCTACTTTAAACTCGAAATTCTAATTTTAATCTTTGAATTTCGATTATAAACGTCAAATTAATTCCGGAATTCTGGTTAATCTCGGAATTCCGACTCTAAACGCGGAATTAGTTTTTAAACTACTTATCTTAAATTTCCGACTTTAAATTCTCGGAATTCTAATTTTAATCTCTGATTTTTCATTTTAAACCTGGAATTAATTCAAGAATTCTGATCTTAATCTCGGAATTTCACTTTTAATTTCGAAATTCCGATTTTATAACTGGATATCTGGCTTGGAAATTCGACTTTAATCCCGAAATTCCTTGTTTAAACTTGGAATTCTGATTTTAATCTCGGAATTCCGACTTTAAATTCAAAATTCTGACATTAGTTTTCTACTTTAAACTCGGAATTCCGCCTTTAAACGTATAATTTTAATTTTAAAATCTAGAGTAGTACTTTTAATGACAATAAACTATTACGTTACGTTAGCATGTTTCCTTGTATATTTCCAATTAATTCCCCGCAGCTTACGAATTTAATCATTTACAAAATAACTCGTAAAATAATTCAATTACGTTGTATTAAGGTATGAGCTTTCACTCTTGTTTAATTAAATTCGAGCGCGGCCAGCTACTTACTTAATTATTCAATTAATCATGAACGTGGAATTCGCTTTTAGAAATATATATCGAGTGGCACGAGGGATGCCACATACACAGGGGAACTTTCTTATCTATCCCCGCGGCCGCGGCGATACGTATCTTATTCTACAAACTAGAAAATTTAAACCTGAAACAGGGCAGTACTCCATATTTTTTTATTGCCTAAGTAGATGAACGTGATATTTAATTTTTTTGAAAAAATTTTAATTTTTTACATGTGTATTATAAAGTAACATATAGCATACATATACGTGGTGCGGTGATAGTGCGTTCGACTTGATATCTCGAGCTTCGTGATAGCCAGAACACAATTTCCTGTTATGACTCGTTTATCTACTTTATTTACGGTTTTAAATGAAATTTCCCTTTTATAAAAATAATTGTTGCCCCACCCTGTATACTATTATTAATGCTGATATTACGCGCAATATAAGGATTGACATACCACCCGCCCAGCTTCTTCAATAAAGCGTCACTTTTAACAATGCCTCGAAACCGAACACCAGCTATGTTTATACGTTTTTCCAACTTCTCGGTCACATGTAACGTCTCCGCTTAAGTACCATTTTATGGATCCTAGCTGGGAAGATCGTAAATCACTGTAAAATTTACGCCGTGTAATTAGACGGAGGATCTGATGTACACATCGTAAATAACGGAAAGAGTTTAGTTGGTATTTTGGGAAAATAATAAACAATTACTTGAGGCTGCGTTCAATGGGAGAATCGGAATTGTTTCTTCGTTTTATGGATCATTAAACGAGCCGGTCGGTGTCTCTGTAGGTAATACTAATACTACCCAATGGAAGCATGGCGTACTGGCCACACCACAATTTACAAAATTTAAGAATTCTGACTTTAACCTCAGAATTCTAATTTTAATCTCGAAATTCCGATTTTAATCTTAAAATTTCGACTTTGATCTCAGAATTTCTACATTAATCTCGGAATTTAATACCGGAAATCTGACTTTATTAATCCGGAGTTTCCGATTGGAAACTCGGAACTAACTTTAATCTTAGAATTCTAACTCTAAACTCGAAATTTCAAGTTCAAATTCCAAAAGCGGACTTGAAATTCCGACCTCAATTTCTGGCTTTTCAGAATTCTGACTAATCCCGGAATTCCGACTTTAAACTTGGGATTGTGGTTTAAATATTGAAATTCCGACTTTTCATTCGAAATTCCGACTTGCAGTGTGAAATTAATTTCTGAATTCTGACATTAATCTCGGATTTCCGACTTTAAGCTCTGATTTCTGATTTCAAATATCGAAATTCCGGCTTTAAATTCTGACTATTTTTCAGATTTCCTACTTTAAATTCTGTACATCGACTTTAAACTAGGATTTATGAATTCAATCTCAAAGTTCTGACTTTAATTTCGGATTTTTATTTCAGAATCTTGATTTTAATCTCGTGATTCCGACTTTAAACCCAGAATTGCGACTTTTAACTCGAAATTCGGATTTTAATCCCGGAATTTCAGCTTTAAACCTAGATTTGTAACTTTAAAATCAGAATTTCGACTTTAAATCTCGATATTTTGATTTTAATAATGAAATTCCGACCTCGACCTCCGGAAATACGACTATAATATCAGAATTCCGGCTTTAATTTCGAAATTCTACTTCTATTACGACCTACAGTTTCGGAATTACGAGTTTTATATCGGAATTCGGATTTTAATCCCGGAATTCCAGCTTTAAACCTAGATTTCTAACTTTAAAATCAGAATTTCGACTTTAAATCTCGGAATTTTGATTTTAATAATGAAATTCCGACCTCGACCTCCGGAAATACGACTATAATAACAGAATTCCGGCTTTAATCTCGAAATTCTACTTCTATTACGATCCACAGTTTCGGAATTCCGGCTTTTATCTCGGAATTCGGATTTTAATCCCGGAATTTCGGCTTTAAACCTAGATCTCCAACTTTAAAATCAGAATTTTCACTTTAAATCTTGGAATTTTGATTTTAATCATGCATTTCCGACTTCAAACGAAATATGATTAATTCCGGCTTTAATTTCGAAATTCTACTTCTATTACGACCTACAGTTTCAGAATTCCGAGTTTTATCTCGGAATTCGGATTTTAAACCCGGAATTCCGGCTTTAAACCTAGATTTGTAACTTTAAAATCAGAATTTCGACCTTAAATCTCGGAATTTTGATTTTAATAATAAAATTCCGACCTCTACCTCGGGAAATACGACTATAATATCAGAATTCCGGCTTTAATTTCGAAGTTCTACTTCTATTACGACCTACAGTTTTAATTTTACATTTTAATCCCGAAATTCCGGCTTTAAACCTAGATTTGTAACTTTATGTCAGAATTTCGACTTTAAATCTCGGAATTTCGATTTTAATAATGAAATTCCGACCTCGAAATCCGGAAATACGACTATAAAATCAGAATTCCGGCTTTAATTTCGAAATTCTACTTCTATTACGACCCACAGTATCGGAATTCCGACTTTTATTTCTGAATTTGGATTTTAATCCCGGAATTTCGGCTTTAAACCTAGATTTGTAACTTTAAAATCAGAATTTCGACTTTAAATCTCGGAATTTTTATTTTAATAATGAAATTCCGACCTCGACCTCCGGAAATACGACTGTAATATCAGAATTCCGGCTTTAATTTCTAAGTTCTACTTCTATTACGACCTACAGTTTCGGAATTCCGGGTTTTATCCCGGAATTCGGATTTTAATCCCGGAATTCCGGCTTTAAACCCAGATTTGTAACTTTAAATCAGAATTTCGACTTTAAATCTCGGAATTTTTATTTTAATAATGAAATGTCGACCTCCGGAAATACGACTATAATATCAGAATTCCTGCTTTAATTTCGAAATTCTACTTCTATTACAACCAACAGTTTGGAATTTTGCCCTTAAATTCTGAATTTAATATCTGAATTCCGACTTGAAACTTGAAAATCCGACTTTAATCACTTTCTCTTATCTCGGAATTCTGACTGTAGTTTCGAAGTTCGGACTTTAAAACCGCCAATAAAAAATGTATTAAATTTCGTTAGACAAACAAGCATGTAGTTCGAAAAATCCTTCCCTGTGTGGTACACCGTACAATGTGCTGACTAACTGTATATATTATTATAAATTCGTTGCAGTAGCAAACAACATTGAAATTTTTCTACGGATAATCGCGTAACAATTATTCCAACAATTATTTATTTAAAACGAACAGAAACTAAATAATTATGTACTGCGTCAGTCACGCCTCATTCACCCATTATAATTACCTACCATCAACGTCAGTACGTTCAAACGTTTCTGCTCTGCGTGAAGAATGTATCTCTAAACCTAGGTACATATTTATTTTAAATGAAAATACTCGCGAAAATACACACGATGTCTTAATAAACTTGGATAATTTAACCTTAGTATTGTATTGGAAGTAAGTGTTGATCGCGGTGTTGCCATATCATATTTTTCCTAATTCTTTAACAATAATAATAATAATAAGATTCAACCAGGCCCACTAGACCGAGAGTGCAATGGGCACGAAAACTCGACGGCCCTCCCAAGAACTAGCGAACTAGCGTTACTATTTTATGCGCCATGGCTGTTGCTGTTTTATTTTATTGTGCGAGAAATATTGAGGTCGTACGGCACTTAGAAAAGGTCCCGGAAAAAATACAATAAAAAAGAATTTATTATACTCAAGTACTGGAGTGCTCCGGCAGCTTGTTGAACCGACCCTAAACTGCCGTGGGATGAGTGTCTTGAGTCAAAACAGCGCCCCTTCAGAGTCACTTGGAAAAGTGTGCAGGGCCGTATCAAAAAACTCGTGTAATAATTACGAATTTCATATCTTTTTAATAAATTCCATGATTGAAGTATTTATTTACTCGACATTTTGTACGTTGATTGTCTAGTCTGCTTTGTTTATTTATAATGCAATAAAATTTAACGACTTGTTAAAAAACTACAGAGGTTGCGTTTATTGTCAGTTTATGTTATGTGTACAGAAAACATTTACTTGCTATTTAAATACTTAGCTGAAAATTAATATGGAAGGTCAATAATCGCTATTAGCTGTTTATTTAGGTTAGGTTACAAATAACAATCTTATTTCGAGTCTCTTGAAGGTTGTACTTGGGTGGATAGGTAGAACGTTTACAACTTTTAAGGAATGTTAAAAAATTGTTTTTTGTAATTTTTTTATTGGGTACTAGTAGAGTCATTCTACGTCATTAAGAATTTTTTTACTCGGAATTGGGGTTTTAATCCCGGAATTCCGGCTTTAAACCTAGAATTCCAACTTTAAAATTAGAATTTCGACTTTAATCTCGGAATTTTGATTTTATTTTAACATGGGTTTCCGACTTTAAAACGTGGAATTAATTCCTGAATTCTGACTATTCTTGGATTTTCGACTCTGAACCTCAATTTATTTTTACTCGGAAATCGGATTTTAATATCAGAATTCCGGCTTTAAATCTAGAATTACTACTTTAAAATCAGAATTTCGTCTATTATCTCGGAATTTTAATTTTGGTCATAGATTTCCGACTTCAACTCTATCAGAATTCCGGCTTTAATTTCGAAATTTCACTTCTATTACAACCTATAGTTTGGAATTTTGCCTTTGAACTCGAAATTCAGAATTTAATCTCGAAATTCTACTTCTATTCAAATAATAGATTTTCTGTAAATCGGAATTCAGATTTTAATATCAGAATTCCGGTTTTAAACTAGAATTCCATCTTTAAAATCAGAATTTCGACTCTAATCTTGGAATTCTCATTTTGGTCATATATTTCCGACTTTAACTCAATCAGAATTCCGGCTTTAATTTTGAAATTTTACTTCTATCACAACCTATAGTTTGGAATTTTGCCTTTGAACTCGAAATTCTACTTCTATTCAAATAATCTATTCTTTGTAAATCGGAATTCGGATTTTAATATCAGAATTTCGGCTTTAAACCTAGAATTCCAACTTTAAAATTAGAATTTCGACTATAATCTCGCAATTTTGATTTTGGTCGTAGATTTTCGACTTCAATTCTATCAAAATTCCGGCTTTAATTTTGAAATATCACTTCTATTACAACCTATAGATTGGAATTTTGCCTTTGAACTCGATTTGAACTCGAAATTCAGAATTTAATCACGAAATTCTACTTCTATTTAAATCGATTTTTTTAAGAATCAGAATTCTGATTTTAATATCAGAATTCCAGCTTTAAACCTGGAATTTCAACTTTAAATTCAGAATTTCGACTATAATCTCGGAATTTTGATTTTGGTAATTGATTTTCGACTGCAACTATGAGAATTCCCGTCCGGCTTTAATTTCGAAATTTCCCTTCTATTACAACCTATGGTTTGGAATTTTGCCTTTGAACTCGAAATTCAGAATTTAATATCGAAATTCTATTTAAATGATTTTTTTGTAAAACGGAATTCAGATTTTAATATCAGAATTCTGGCTTTAAACCTAGAATTCCAGCTTTAAAATCAGAATTTCGACTATAATCTCTGAGTTTTGATTTTGGTCATACATTTCCGACTTCAACTCTATCAGAATTCCGGCTCTAACTTCGAATTTTCACTTCCATTACAGCCTATAGTTTGGAATTTTGCCTTTGAACTCGAATTTTAATTTCGAAATTCTGCTTTTATTTAAATAATCGATTTTTTGTAAATCAATAAACAGATTTTAATATCAGAATTCCGGCTTTAAACCTAGAATTCCAACTTTAAAATCAGAATTTCGACCATAATTTTGTAATTTTAAATATGGTCATAGATTTTCGACTTCAGCTCTATCAGAATTCCGGCTCTAATTTCGAGGTTTCACTTCTATTACAACCTATAGTTTGGAATCTTGCCTTTGAACTCGAAATTCTACTTCTATTCAAATAATGGATTTTCTGTAAATCGGAATTCGGATTTTAATATCAGAATTCCGGCTTTAAACCTAAAATTCCAACTTCAAAATCAGAATTTCGACTCTAATATCGGAAATTTGATTTTTGTCATTGATTTCCGACTTCAACTCAATCAGAATTCCGGCTTTAATTTCAATTTTCCACTTCTAATACAACCTATAGTTTGGAATTTTGCCTTTGAACTCAGAATTTAATCTCGAAATTCTACTTCTATTTTAATAATCGATTATTTGTAAATCGGAATTCAGATTTTAATATCAGAATTCCGGCTTTAAACCCAGGGTTCCAACTTTAATCCCGGAATTTTGATTTTAATCATGGACTTCAAACTCCGAAATACGACTTTAATATCGAAATTCCGGCTTTAATCTCGAAATTTCACTTCAATTACGACCTACAGTTTGTTTGCCGGAACTAGGAGTTCTAAATTTAATCTCGAAATTCTATTTCTATTTAAATGATCGAATTTTTTACTCGGAATTCGGATTTTAATATTGGAATTCCGGCTTTAAACGTAGAATTCAAACTTTAAAATCAGAATTTCGACTTTAATATCGGAATTCTGATTTTAATCATGGATTTCCGACTTGAAACTCCAAAATACGACAATATCGGAATTCCGACTTTGATATCGGAATTCCAATTCTATTACGACACAGTGATTAGTGATTTTGTTGTTTTAATTTGCTTTTTACTTGATAAAAAATTCAATGAAACATTTTAGATTAAAACTGGCTATTTTAATGCCGGAATTCCGGTTTTAAACTTACAATTCCAACTTTAAAAATCGGAATTTCGACTTTAATCCCGGAATTCCGGCTTTAAATCTAGAATTCCAACTTTAAAATCAGAATTTAGACTTTAATTTCACTACAACTTCACCTCCTCTCCCGGCTCTCTCTCTCTCTCAACAGTAACAAAAAAGGAATCGGTGATAGCATTGCCTGCGTAAAACAATCCGGGAAAATTATTTAGTTCGTCGAATGTTAAATGAAATGTAATAAACAATTTTTACGCATGGTTGCATAATTTGTACGTAGCTAGGGAGATATTTTTATTTCATATAATAACTCATTATTCATCAAATTCTTTAGGATAAATATGTTTCAAGGAATTGCGGTTCTCTTTGTTATCAAGCCACACCGCCAATTTAAATGATTGTGCGGCTAGCAAATTTCCTACATACATTTTTAACCGTTCCAAAGAGTTACCCAATCTTTGGCCATACATAAAACATTTCTAAGAATTAATTAAATATCCTTGATCCATACAGAAACTTATTATTTATGGAGATGATTATTTGTTCATAGAAAAGCCTCCAATTCGCCGTCGTAACGCAACCGAGAAATAAATCATAACTATTTTTTTCAATACAGCGGAAACGAGATAAAATAGCTCTGCTGCGATACGGCCGGCTCGAATTAAATAAAACCGCGGACAACGGCCACTAGTAACAATAACAATACCCAAGGCCGAGCATTCACGAAAGAATATTGGAATTTCAGTTAATTTGTCGTGTCAAATTTATCACTGCAGATATACCTACAGGGTGTTGAAGTCGGAAATCCATGATTAAAGTCGAAATTCTGATTTTAAAGCTGGAATTCTAGATTTAAAGCCGGAATTCCGGGATTAAAGGCGTAATAATTCTGATTTTAAAGTTGGAATTTTAGGTTTAACACCGGAATTCCGGGATTAAAATCCGAATTCCGAGTTAAAAACAAATTTGAAGAAGCCACGGTCAGTTTTAATTCAAAATGCTTCATTGCATTTTCTGTCAAGCCAGAAGCAAATTAAAACGACAAATTCACTGTAATTACTATAGAATTCCGAGGTTAAAACCGGAATTCCGATATTCTTACTATCGTTATTATAATACTAACCATATCTTGTGCCTATTTATTGGTCCAAATTATTAAGTGCGTCCATGTAGGTGGCGACAGAATTTTGCGTGACAGGTGAATAATTAAATCATAGCACCAAGGCCTATCAGTAACGTCCCCATAAACCCGTCGTAAATAATAATGGGCAATAACACGGCGCGGGCCATAACTTGACCGGAAAATGGGAAACGGAAATACCTGGACCTGCGAATCTTCCCAGCCAGCGTGTCAGTGTTTGCGGAAAACTCGAGCCGCCCTACTTTCCTAAAAGTAATATCGATTCCCTCAAAAATTCTGCCGCTTCCCATTAATATTTACGCTAGTGTGGCAAGGCATAACTGTCTGTTTCCTTTTAGGAGATAGAAAACTCGAATAGAATTTATTTAATACCAGTTAAGAGTTCAAGTATCACACGTATCGTAAATCAAGTGGTTTCATTTCGTTGTTTGCCAACAGCTAGGATATCAACTGTTATCCTACTTTCACGGCAAAACGTTGTTTTCAAAGTCATGTCATTACTCCATCTATGTAGGCTGGGTTTCATAATTAGACATATGGCGTGGTGTTTTTGTTACGATTTGATTAGCATTCAGTAATTTGTCGTTTTAATTGAACGCTTTGGATTCGCTCCATTTTAAAACAGAAATGAAAGTTGCTCCGGTTAGCCCACCGAACGGTTAATCAGGCGGAAATGCGCCATCCTAGTCGTGTGCGAAATTAAGAAAAAACGCCCTACGGTCATCAATCCTGCTAATGGTAAGAGCGGTCCAAATTCAGGAGCGTTGGTTTGAGCCCCACGTTGGGCGCCAATTTGTCCCACGTTGGGCGCCAATTTGTGTAACACCCCCAGTGTTAATAATGTAGCAACCGGTAGCTAGGAGGAGGTATCCACGTAGGTAAATTGAGCGAGCTAGCAATAAACAATTGTTTACAGGGCGTTTTACTAAGAATATCAAATAAGCCTTCGAAAAAAGGAGGATCGTGCCGGGATTCCTGCGTTAACAGCGCCTGGCGCCAACAAATATGCAACTATTGGGCAACAAATATGTGCAACTATTGGGCAACAAATATACAACTATCGGGCAACAATTATACAACTATCGGGCAACAAATATACAACTATTGGGCAACAAATATACAACTATTGGGCAAAAAATATATGCAACAATTGGGCAACAAATATACAACTATTGGGCAACAAATATACAACTATTGGGCAACAAGAAATACAATTATTGGGCAACGAAATACAATTATCGGGCAACAAATATACAACTATTGGGCAACAAATATACAATAATTGTCGGTCAACAAACGTACAATTATTTTAGGTGTTTCTGGGCTATATTTCACGTAAGCAACCAATTCGTAAACAAAGCGCACTGTATGGCAACTAAAAATGAATGTCCAAGGCTTCTGACCCCATTTGTAATACAATTATTGCAAGAATTACTTTCGGGGATAGTAGCTATATTCTTAAAAGTATCCAACCACGCACTCCACAGTCTATCTGGGGTATTAAAAATAATAAATTGCCTATCGCGGGGGCGTATCTACCAGACGCTGCCATAACTAGGTGCCGTCTCGTAAAACTCCCTGTTTACGATCAATTTCGTGTCCGAAAGTCGTTAAAGGGATCTACCGGCTAGTATTCGTCTATAGGATATGAAGTGGCTTATTTTATATACGTTTTAAAAACTATAGTAACGGGCGACACGTTTCAAGGATGTATTTTTGCCGATCAACAAATATACAACTATTGGGCAACAAATATACAATTGTCGGTCGGCAGACATACAACCAAAGATGGGTTTGCACTCATGAATCCAAAACCATTTTCAGTGATTTTATAGTTGCTACCAACATCAGTACGTGTTGACCGACAATTGTATATTTGTTGCCCAATAGTTGTATATATGTTGCCAATAGTTGTATATTTGTTGCCAATAGCTGTATATTTGTTGCCCAATAGTTGCATATATTTGTTGCCCAATAGTTGTATATTTGTTGCCCAATAGTTGCATATATTTGTGGCCCAATAGTTGTATATTTGTTGCCAATAGTTGTATGTTTGTTGCCCAATAGTTGTATATTTGTTGCTAATAGCTGTATATTTGTTGCCCAATAGTTGCACATGTTTGTTGCCCAATAGTTGCATTTATTTGTTGCCCAACAGTTGTATATTTGTTGCCCAATAGTTGTATATTTGCTGCCCAATAGTTGCAAATATTTGTTGCCCAATAGTTGTATATATTTGGTGCCAATAGCTGTATATTTGTTGCCCAATAGTTGCACATGTTTGTTGCCCAATAGTTGCATTTATTTGTTGCCCAATAGTTGTATATTTGTTGCCCAATAGTTGTATATTTGCTGCCCAATAGGTGCAAATATTTGTTGCCCAATAGTTGTATATATTTGTTGCCAATAGTTGTATATTTGTTGCCCAATAGTTGCATATACTTGTTGCCCAATAGTTGCATATACTTGTTGCCCAATAGTTGTATAATTGTTGCCCGATAGTTGTATATTTGTTGCCCAATAGTTGCATATATTTGTTGCCCAATAGTTGTATATTTGTTGCCCAATAGTTGTATATTTGTTAACCATTAGTTTGCTGAGAATTGTATGTTTGTTGACCGATAGTCGTATATTTACTGACCGATTGTTGTATATTTGTTTGCCGCCCAAAATGAGGCGTGTCGCAGTTATTATCGTTCTTAAACATCTGTAAAATAATCAATGATCAACTCTTGTGCGGCTGAGCTGTAGTTTTATGCCGAAATAATACGTTAAAAGTGAAACAAGATCCAAAATTGATCCAATTAATTTCCCGGTAAGCCCCAAAGCGCACAAAAACTCCTCTGATTAATCTCAAAAGCGGTTAATTAATTTGATCGAGTTTACCCTTTGTTCGCCGAAGACCGTATCGTACGTACAACTGCATGATTATAGAGTAGCGCCCTTTAATCCCGTTCTGACCCTAGACGCGAATTATTCGACTGTGTACCCACCCCGAGGCCCGGACGCTTATCCATGACTACTGGAGGGTTGACGAGACACACACAGAGCCAGACGGTCGGAGACGAAGAGTACACAGATTTCGCGGAATATCGGACGTGAAATTGCAAACGCGACATCTGGAATTTCAATTAATAATAAATGACGAACGGCTGATGCGGCGTTGAATTTTTGATGAGAGGATGTTTAAAGCGGGCAGCGAATTGTTATTGTGGGCGTTATCGATTGTAATTTTGATTTATTATGTATGTACGATTAGATTGTCTGGGTTAATCTGATTTATTGTTGCCACGTGCAGACGGGAAGGCCAGGCGCGGTTAACGCAGGAATCCCGGCATCGATCCTCCTTTTTTCGAAGGCTTATTTGATATTCTTGCTAAAACGCCCTGTAAACAATTGTTTACTGCTGGCTAGCTTAATTTACCTACGACGATACCTCCTAGCTACCGGTTACCGGTGGAGGTGTTACACAAATTGGCGCCCAACGTGGGGTTTCTAAAATTTTTTTTTTGGATTTCTCTGTATTTGGGACCGTTACAGGTTAGGTACAATTCATTTACCATGTTTTGAGCGATTGAAGCTGGGAATCCAGCAGCTTTGAGATGCAAAACAATACGCGATGCCGTGCGTGGAAACGGATGCTGTAATTAGGATGTGGGTACAAAGTTTTCCTCGATGTGGTTGGGTAATTAGAGTGCACAGCTTTGGTCTGCTAGATAAGCAGAAAACTAGATTAAATACTTCGTTCAAAGATACTTAAACATGATGCATAGATTGGTGCATACAGACGCCAAGATGGTCGAACTATTATGACCTTGTAATGCAATATTTTATTTAGTTATTGTTGATTTGAAACGAAATTACACGCTCGGTTATACGTGTCGGAGTGAGCGGACGGGCGGGCGGTAAAAATCCTTGGATATTTTTTAGCCAAGTCCACTTTCGACGGAACGAAAAAATCGCTCTATATACGGACCTGAAATTTAATTGAGGAGAAAAAAAACCGCTTCCAGGCTGTTCGATAGTATCGGTCGCAGAGCAGAAACAAAACGAAAGATATCGCCCAACTAAAGTATGAAGCAATTCGCATTGGGGAATTTTAAAACGGGAGATTGCAGCGACCCGATAATTACTGCAGACGCAACCAGCGCAATGGCAAATGAAAAGCGCACATGCAGTTCTGTAAAAATACACCGTCTGGCTATAAATACAAATTAGCTGGGTTGTAATTGTAACAGTAATGCAATTTTAATTAAGGTTGCGCCAGAGTAATTTTTTTGTTTTAGTTTGTTCACCCGGACAGGGCCGGCTCGAGCGCTAATCACGCATCGCATGTCGATTTAAAAAAAAAAAATAATGAATTTTATGTAAAAATACATGTACTAGAATTTATTTATAGTTATTAATTAATTTTAAATTAATCAAAATTAAAAACACAAAAGACAATGTACGAGGACAACAGATTAAAATTTAAAATAACGTCCTTAACAACGTACAATAGGAACTTTTAAATTCTAGTACATGTATTTTTACATAAAACAAGCTTTTAGATGCTTTTGTTAATCGAAACCACAAAATATCTACGGTGCATATTTCTGGGTGGAAATTGTGGCGCTTTGCGTGGGGCTTGTGTTTAAAAATGGGCGATGCTGACGAACTACAGAAATTACATCAAAATATGTCGAGAGATTCCCAAATTTACACGACAGACTAACAGGTTGGAAGGGTTTGTTTAAAAATAAGCTCTGCACGCAGCAATACAAAATATGTATCTCTGTTGAAATCTAACAGGCGCCAAGTAATGGTGGAAGAAAATTCATATGACCAACATTATAGTTGCCTAAGTAATATTGAATAATGCATCCTTTGGCTATTTTACGGTATTACTGGAAGAATAATTGATTCTCTCTCTCTCTCCCCTCCCCTCCCTCTCTCTCTCCCTCTCTCTCCCTCCCTCTCTCTCTCTCTCTCTCCCTCCCTCCCTCTCCCTCCCTCCTCCCTCCCTCCTCCCTCTCCCTCCTCCCTCTCCCTCCGCTCGCTATCTCTCTCTCTCTCTCTCTCATCTCTCCCTCTCTCTCTCTCTTTCGGATATGGCGCTCTTAAATAATTGCTGAATATATTTAAGAGACACCTACCTGGTTTTTGCTTATGATATTAACAACTGCTTGCGAAAATAATAAGCGGCAAGTGACACTCCCCCGGCACTGGACTCGAACTCTGTTCTCGAATGCGCCTGCTAATTTTTGTAAACGCCGCGTCCGAACGAGCAAATAGTTGGAATTACTAAAACAAACTGGGACGTTTATTTTCGACTTCGAAATAACGTTTTGATGTCTCGAATGCTCGGCATATTTTAACAAAACATTAACTACCGCGTGTGTTAATAATTCTCGCAAATAAATCTAATGGCGGCGTAATAAAGCGTTTCCTGTGCGGCGAATTTGTTTATTTAAAAAGGAATGAGAAGTGATAGCCAGTGACGACAATTTTCTTTTGATTGGGCAAGTGCGATATTTTTTATTGCTGGAATATCCAAAATTATATCAATAACCACAGATAATATGGCTCGGCCTTTATCTGAAGAGACTTTGTGCTCTGAAGACAACGGGCACTCACCCAAAATCCGAGTATACTGGGATTAATTCTTTTTCTTCAGAAACCGTTCCATTCCTAGATTGAGGTTGGAAATAGAGTCAGGAGACGTCCTTTAACGTCATTAATTAATAATGAGAATAAAAGCGGGCCCCGAACAGGGCCTGGAGGCACTCCGAAATTAATTTCAATTTCTTGAGATTTATTAGCGTAATATTGAGCAACTGGTTTTTTATTCTGCCAGTAAGATCGTAAAATGGGGGGGGGGGGGGGGAATTTAACGATGAATATTGACGAATCCTTTTGCCGCAGATCGGTATAAACTCTGCAGCGATTATTAAAACAAAAACACGAAAGAGCGATCTCATTACACAAATTGCGAGTAAAGCCGCCGACTGGCGTTGCTTACGCGCCGCATCGATAATAATCATTAGTGGGAAAATAATTTCTTGAATACTCGGATATCAAATTACGATTTTATGTAACGTAGCGATCGGGGATTACGTTCTCGTCTGTAATTTCATCTCTTTGTCAGCGTAATACAATCCTTACGTAAACGTCTCGGTTGCATTTTGAACAACGTGAAAAAAATTAATTCTATTTATACCTCCCGAGCGGATTAACAGTGTCGGAATAAATTTGATTAAATGCATTATTTATGAGGCGCAGGTCGCCGTTATTGGTGTTGTGATGTCAGTTATTGGACTTTTCGTTCGGACAAATAAGTGGATTAATTGTATTTGGAGCTTGCAAGCACCAGAGGCATTGCATATGGTCTCCTACTTATTTTTAAAAAGATTTCTCCACAGGCCCCACGCTGGGCGCCAAAATGTCTACGCAGCAATATTATAAACATTAAACGTTTTGGTATCTGGATTAATAAATCGATTTAAGGATGACACACAGGATGGGTTCGTGTCTCCGATTTTGCCACCGCACCACTAGTACTAGTACAAGGCCTACTGGAAACAGTTGCGGTAACTTCTTCAAGATATTACCACAAAACCGTTGTGCGTGAGGCCGACATCCGTCGGGTTGGGCCTTGGGTCTCGTCAAGGACACCGCAGCCAGAAGCCCACGATTTAGTCAAGAGGCGTGCGGGTTTGCCAGCTCGGTGCCTACTTTAACCTACATAGTCCGATGAATCAGGTGGCCATGTTTGTTCGCCAGGTAAACATTAAGAGCGTCAAATTCAAGAATCTCGAACGGAGAGAAGGTAAATAGAAATTTTTTTTCTAATGAATATTTTGCCAATAAAAAAACTAGCAGTTCCTATAAGGAGAAAAAGTTGGTGCACCTATTTGAACCAGCCCGTTGCAATTCTGGTCCAAATATCTGCAGGTTATTAAGACGACAACGAATTAGGCGCTAGCAATGGCAACCCTGTGGAATCCACTTAAAAGCCTGGCGTCGCATACGTTCCAGTGCAGTAACCTCTCTATTCTAACGCCGGTATTCCGAAACCGTTTCTTCCCAGCGATTCATAGGTGCTGTGTAATTACAGCAGCGCGAGATCATCAACTAGAGTAACCTTGCCAAGGTTTTCGGTCGATACGAGGCACGCGAGGATGGCGAGCCATTGTGTTGTATTCCGTTTCGAGGATTTTTCCACCATTCATGCAAAAATGAAAAGAATTCAGGAGGATGAGGTGCGGTGTGACTGACTAAGCACTCGTTCCGCATCGTTGGCCAGCTGGGAGCTCTTCGCTCGTTTTGCGTAGTACGCGGTGTTCGATAAATCGCTCCGGCAACCGGCGTCTCGTAGAATAGATGTTTTAGTCTCTAGTCTGACAAGGAGTCTGGGAATGAGATGCATTATTAGTGGATTCGTTTGCATGTTGTTGCACAAACATTAACCCAACAGGAATTGAATCTTTCTTATTCGAGGGTAGAGTTATCTATTGATGGTGCAGAACTTCTGGCTTCGGCAATGACAAAGAAAAACAATTTATGGAAAGGAATAAAGTCGAGAAAGAGAAAGAAAGAGTTTCGAGTTTCGAATTAGTACACAATACAAAGAAGTATACGCCTATTCCGATGGCACACTCAACAGTGCTAAAATTACGCGACAAATTATTTTCTGGCACGACAAATCCTTAAAAAAGAGTCTCAGTTGAAAAACGCATCCCTTGATGGTTTTCGGGGATGTTAATGCTGAAATCGGGGAGAAAAACGTATTAATTTATATATTTCTGCGAAATAAATATGCGCGATAAATTGTTTTGTGGCGCGACAAATTCCTAGGCCACTTGCGACAAATTCCTAAACAAGAGTCAGTTCAAAAAAGCATCCCTTTATGGTTGTCGGAGGTGATAATTCTGAAATCGTGGAGGAGAATGTATTAATTTATATATTTCTGCGAAATAAGTATGCGCGATAAATTGTTTTGTGGCGCAACAAATTCATAGGCCACTTGCGACAAATTCCTAAGAAACCGTCAGTTCAAAAAATCATCCCTTGATGGTTGTCGGGGGTGGTAATGCTGAATTCAGGGAGAAAAATGTATTAATTTATAAATTTCTGCGAAATAAATGTTCGCGATAAATTCTTTTGTGGCGCAACACATTCATAGGCCACTTAGGACAAATTCCCCAAAAAGAGCCAGTTTAAAAAAGCATCCCTTGGTGGTTGTCGGGGGTGTTAATGCTGAATTCGGGGAGAAAAATGTATTAATTTATATATTTCTGCGAAATACATGTTCACGATAAATTGTTTTGTGGCGCAACACATTCATAGGCCACTTAGGACAAATTCCCCAAAAAGAGCCAGTTTAAAAAAGCATCCCTTGGTGGTTGTCGGGGGTGTTAATGCTGAATTCGGGGAGAAAAATGTATTAATTTATATATTTCTGCGAAATACATGTTCACGATAAATTGTTTTGTGGCGCAACACATTCATAGGCCACTTAGGACAAATTCCCAAAAAAGAGCCAGTTTAAAAAAACATCCCTTGATGGTTGTCGGGGGTGTTAATGCTGAATTCGGGGAGAAAAATGTATTAATTTATATATTTCTGCGAAATACATGTTCGCGATAAATTGTTTTGTGGCGCAACACATTCATAGGCCACTTAGGACAAATTCCCAAAAAAGAGTCAGTCCAAAAAAGCATCCCTTGATGGTTGTCGGGGGTGTTAATGCTGAATTCGGGGAGAAATTTATAATTAATTTATAAATTTCTGCGAAATAAATGTTCGCGATAAATTGTTTTGTGGCGCAACAAATTCATAGGCCACTTGCGACAAATTCCTTAAAAAGAGTGAGTTCTAAAAAGCATCCCTTGATGGTTGTCGGAGGTGGTAATGCTGAATTCGGGGAGAAAAATGTATTAATTTATAAATTTCTGCGAAATAAATGTTCGCGATAAATTGTTTTGTGGCGCAACAAATTCATAGGCCACTTGCGACAAATTCCTAAAAAAGAGTGAGTTCAAAAAAGCATCCCTTGATGGTTGTCGGAGGTGTTAATGCTGAATTCGGGGAGAAAAACGTATTAATTTATAAATTTCTGCGAAATAAATGTTCGCGATAAATTGTTTTGTGGCGCAACAAATTCATAGGCCACTTGCGACAAATTCCTTAAAAAGAGTTAGTTCAAAAAAGCATCCGTTGATGGTTGTCGGAGGTGTTATTTCTGAATTCGGGGAGAAAAATGTATTAATGTATATATTTCTGCGAAATAAATATGCGCGATAAGTTGTTTTGTGGCGCGACAAATTCCTAGGCCAGTTACGATAAATTTCTAAAACAGAGTCAGTTCAAAAAAGCATCCCTTGATGGTTGTCGGGGGTGAAAATGCTGAATTCGGGGAGAAAAATGTATTAATTTATAAATTTCTGCGAAATACATGTTCGCGATAAATTGTTTTGTGGCGCAACAAATTCATAGGCCACTTGCGACAAATTCCTTAAAAAGAGTGAGTTCAAAAAAGCATCCCTTGGTGGTTGTCGGAGGTGTTAATGCTGAATTCAGGGAGAAAAATGTATTAATTTGTAAATTTCTGCGAAATAAATGTTCGCGATAAATTGTTTTGTGGCGCAACACATTCATAGGCCACTTAGGACAAATTCCCAAAAAAAGAGCCAGTTTAAAAAAGCATCCCTTGATGGTTGTCGGGGGTGTTAATGCTGAATTCGGGGAGAAAAATCTATTAATTTATACATTTCTGCGAAATAAATGTTCGCGATAAATTGTTTT
The DNA here is from genome assembly GCA_963680705.1 of Rhagium mordax. NCBI lineage: Eukaryota > Metazoa > Arthropoda > Insecta > Coleoptera > Cerambycidae > Rhagium > Rhagium mordax. The sequence continues at coordinate 132,301,745 of OY796656.1, read as the reverse complement.
GTGGCGCAACAAATTCATAGGCCACTTGCGACAAATTCCTAAGAAAGAGTCAGTTTAAAAAATCATCCCTTGATGGTCGTCGGGGGTGAAAATGCTGAATTCGGGGAGAAAAATGTATTAATTTATAAATTTCTGCGAAATAAATGTTCGCGATAAATTGTTTTGTGGCGCAACAAATTCATAGGCCACTTGCGACAAATTCCTTAAAAAGAGTCAGTTCAAAAAAGCATCCCTTGATGGTTGTCGGAGGTGTTAATGCTGAATTCGGGGAGAAAAATTTATTAATTTATATATTTCTGCGAAATAAATGTTCGCGATAAATTGTTTTGTGGCGCAACAAATTCATAGGCCACTTGCGACAAATTCCTTAAAAAGAGTGAGTTCAAAAAAGCATCCCTTGGTGGTTGTCGGAGGTGTTAATGCTGAATTCGGGGAGAAAAATGTATTAATTTGTAAATTTCTGCGAAATAAATGTTCGCGATAAATTGTTTTGTGGCGCAACACATTCATAGGCCACTTAGGACAAATTCCCAAAAAAGAGCCAGTTTAAAAAAGCATCCCTTGATGGTTGTCGGGGGTGTTAAAGCTGAATTCGGGGAGAAAAATCTATTAATTTATACATTTCTGCGAAATAAATGTTCGCGATAAATTGTTTTGTGGCGCAACAAATTCATAGGCCACTTGCGACAAATTCCTAAGAAAGAGTCAGTTCAAAAAATCATCCCTTGATGGTTGTCGGGGGTGAAAATGCTGAATTCGGGGAGAAAAATGTATTAATTTATAAATTTCTGCGAAATAAATGTTCGCGATAAATTGTTTTGTGGCGCAACAAATTCATAGGCCACTTGCGACAAATTCCTAAGAAAGAGTCAGTTCAAAAAATCATCCCTTGATGGTTGTCGGGGGTGAAAATGCTGAATTCGGGGAGAAAAATGTATTAATTTATAAATTTCTGCGAAATAAATGTTCGCGATAAATTGTTTTGTGGCGCAACAAATTCATAAGCCACTTGCGACAAATTCCTAAGAAAGCGTCAGTTCAAAAAATCATCCCTTGATGGTTGTCGGGGGTGGTAATGCAGAATTCGGGGAGAAAAATGTATTAATTTATAAATTTCTGCTAAATAAATGTGCGCGATAAATTATTTTGTGGCGCAACAAATTCCTAGGCCACTTACGACAAATTCCTAAAAAAGAATGAGTTAAAAAAAGCATCCCTTGACGGTTTTCGGGGTTGTTAATGCTGAATTCGGAGGAAAATTTATTAATTTTTATATTTCATACACAAATTCATAGGCCACTTACGACAAATTCAAACGTGGAAGGAAACGACAATTACTATTACTCCCATCACTAGCGTACAGCCTCCTGCATCTGCGTGGTTTTTGCTGCATAAATCACACTCTGCAGCAAATACAAATGAATAATCTTTGTCTGCATTGTCATTAAACGATGACAATGTTTTTACGGAAACGGCAGGTATTCGAGTGCTCAACCGTACGCGTTATAATACGTCTATAACTCGGTTGGCTAGTCGCGAGGGACGATAATGTGTCGTTTCACAACACATTCACGTGTGTTCAGCTCGGCCTGTCTGCACTTAATTCACGGTGTGGTCGTCTACTCGTAGAAGCTCCCAGTCATGCTGGAAATCGATTTTGTGGCTGAAATAACATGACAGCACCATAACAAGCGATTTGGTTCTATAATACTAACGCTCTTAATATCTCGCGTATGACGCAAATACTTCACAACTAATATCACTCGAGAGCTTTTATCTCGATTATTTACTCACACAAATATTCAATTTAAGCACAGGTGCGGCAAAGTTGTAGAGCATTCAATGGGGCATCTTGTGGTTTTTCCTGCTTTAGCTTTTTACGTCCAGAGTGCAATATTTTCAGCTTCATTATCATTATCCATTCCATTAACAGATCCCAATCACCAGCTGACACACCTTTAATCGCTTCTCATCTGCACCAACACCTAGGCTAGGATCACGCTTGTCTTGGGCGATCAGACTCGTCTCTAGTATGTCCCGTGTCTTTAAGCGTATTCACTCGTGAAAGATATGGATGATTGGGATCGCTCTCGTTAAAAATGTCACGAACGTCTTTGGACGTTCCTGTCCATCTCCGTATCCAGCTCTTATTAATATTTCAAACGTTCTCTTTCAGATAGAAGCTGTGCCATTGTTAGGAAAAACCAATCGACGAATCCGGCGAGACACACAGGTAATATGAAGGAGTGGCGTTTCGACACCATTTCAATTTCTATTAATGCTAACGTAGGTACTCGAACCAAGCGGTTTGTGAACAAAGTCTAATTTTTCTCTCTAATTCTGACAACAAGAATGAAGATTACGCCGGCACACATTTTATTTACACAGTTTCCAATTCTTATTACTCGCCTTTGCTATCCAAACAATGTTCGTTACAAAAACTGGTTTTCAGCGCCGAGTCCGGTAAATAAACCGCGTTTATAAATAAAGTGCTCGATAGCCGATAATGATTGTTTAATTTTCTTAGGGGCTATCCTTGAGGCACACCTCTCGATGTTTACATTCACCGCGAGCGCTGCTTCTAGGAAGCGGTGCATTCTTTGCAAGTCTGGTTGCGTCTCGGTACTCGCGGTGTCAACTTTATTCGGTGCGTTAACGCTAACGGGTAATTAATTGCATTATTATCACGTACGAGTGGGTGCTTACTGAATAAGTACAGGGTGTGGTGCAGGTAAAATATATCGTTGTTTATTCGATCAGAAGTTCAATCAATGGAAGTTCAACAGGAATTTTTGACGTTTCGCCCACCTCGTCGCGGTCTTCTTCACTTCAGAAGAAGAAGTCAAGTTCTTACCTGTTTGGCGTAATTCAGCGGTTCCTCAACAGAACTAATTATTAATTAGGTTTCCAGGAGGAAAAAGGAAATAGGGAAATGAATAAAGAAACAAATTAAGGGAAATAAGGGAATAAGGAACTAATTATAAATAAGTTTCCAGGAGGAGGATAACCAAATTTTACTCGAAACTATTGTTATTACTTATATTGTTGTTATTATATTACTTGAAAGGTTTTTTTCTATTATGTGGCAACCTTCCAATATTAATATGCTTCGGTGCATGCAATTTCTCAATACAAGTCACCCGTAAAATTACTAGTTTTTACCTTGGTGCCATGTTTGTACTCGATAACTTTTTACCAGAATTAATTTTTCAAGATTTGACTGACTTCTCCGAAGTAACCCACCCATTTTCCCTATGAAATCTTCATGTTACACGACTCGTTGAGAGAAACAACTGTTTCTCAATTTGTTGTTGTGGTAGGGACAACCGGCCCTAATTTATTGACGTTGTGAGTACCCCCCATCAGTAGGTATTGCCAATCGTAGATTTATATAGGTGTATGTAGACGTGAAGTAACATCTAACCAATCATTCCTCATATTATTTTACCACCATCGGAAGAGAATCGTCGCTATCGTCATTACTAGGATGTTAGTTTTAACGTAATTGACCCGCCGCCCTTGACCGCGTTGGAGACCGCAAACCAAATATTAATTAACCGGCATCGCCGCGTATGTGACTCACTTAAACACATCCACAGCAGCGGATTACCTGTTTAATATTTTTCGTGCAAACGTTACGGCGCGGCGACAGATAAGTGTTTACGTAATAATGTTTTGGTGTAAATGTTTTTATTTTGCCTCCGCTCCGCTTCCGTTGTTTATCGCATCGGCTCGAATAGTTCTAAGCAAACGTCGTAAATTCATTCATTCTTATCAGCAAGTGAAGTTGGGCATTGTGCTGCATTGTTAAGTTCAACGTTTAGTCTTTTGTGTCGACTGGTGTGTTCAAAGTGTTTTGGTTGGATATAATCATATACCCCGGGTATAATTTAGTTATTATCCGCTGCGACTCTTGGAAATTTACTTATAATTAGTTCTGTTGAGGAACCGCTGAATTACGCCAAGCAGGTAAGTTAAGTGCTTAACAACGCATGACATCGGACAATAATTTTTAAATGAAATAGTTTGTATGTCTTGGATGGGTATGAGGAATGTCGCAGCTGGCACTGTGATAAAATTATTTCGATGACGCTGAAAAATTTTCAATACAGGCCGAAGCTCCCAAGCTGAGCAAGCGTTCTCAACGCGATGACAGTAGGACAAAATCAGAATAACTTGGAAATGCTGATGTTGGACAAACGAGGCGATCGATTAGCCATCACTTAAATGACTTTAATTTATATAATATAGCAACGATAATATTTCTGTTACCCTTATAAACCCCTTGGAGCGCTTAAATAGAGCAATTTGTAATGGTTGCCAACATCCTTGTTTGGTACCGGTATATTACCTCAGAGTTTATAACCAACGGTAACGGAAAAATTTTCGTTACCTTTATAGGACTGCTTATATAACCACGGATAAATCGCGTTTCCTATGCGGCAAATATATGTTCGCACATATTTATTAATAAGTGTGTAATTTATCTTCAAACTGGTCATAATTAGTTAAATATTAAGTCTAATTCTAAGGCCCACAATGTGTTATTTAGCACTCTTATAATATATATTTTTTAATTATAAATTTGTTGTTTAAAAACATTATTTTTAAAATAAATTATTTGATTATTAAAAATTTTATTCAATTTTAAAATAAGAATTATTATTATTATTAATTTTATTAAAATAAAATGTAAATTTTAAATATTTAATCGAGTATTTAATATAATTTTATTAGAATATATTTAAATAAAATAAATTCAATTTAGTAATTTTATTTTCAGTATACGGCAAATGTTCGGGCAAATGGTAAATTATTTATTATCAATAAACGTTAAAATATGAATAAATAAGATTAATTTCAATAAAATCTTAAATTGGGAAGTTCTGTTTTCAATAAACGTTAAATTATTAATAAATAAGATTTATTTGAATAAAATATATTAAATTGGGCAATTTAATTTTCAATAAACGTTAAATTATTGGATTTATTTCAATAAAATCGATTAAGTTGGGGAATTTAATTTTCAATAATCGTTAAATTATTAATAAATAAGATTTATTTAAATAAAATAGATTAAATTGGCCAATTTCATTTTGAATAAACTTTAAATTATGAATAAATAAGATTTATTTGAATAAAATCTTAAATATAATTTTCAATAAACGTTAATTATTGAATAATAAAATTAATTTGAATAAAATAAATTAAATTAGGGAATATGATTTTCAATAAATGTTACATTATTAAGAAAAAAAGAAAAAAAAGAAAAATATTTATTAATCCTGTAAGAGCATTACATAAGTAATAAATAACATTTAAATAAAATGACTAAATTGGCTAATTTAATTTTCAATAAACGTTAAATTATTAATAAATAACATCAAATCAAATCAAATCATTTATTGGTGCTATATACAAAATATGTATTTACACAAGTCAATTTATTTGTATAAAATATATTCATTTGGGTAATTTAATTTTCAATAAATGTTATATTATGAATAAATAAGATTTATTTCAATGATATATGTTAAATTGGGGAATTTAATGTCCAGTAAATAAACGTTAAATTATTGAACAATAAGATTTATTTGAATAAAATAAATTAAATTGAGGAATTGAATTTTCAATAAACATTATTAATAAATAAGATTTATTTAAATAAAATAGAAATTGGGGAATTTAATTTTGAATAAACGTTAAATTGTTAATAAATAAGATTCATTCAAATAAAATATATTAAATTGGGTAATTTAATTTTCAATAAATGTTAAATTATGAATAAATATAAGATTCATTTGAATAAAATATATTAATTTGGGGAATTTAATTTTCCATAAACGTTAAATTATTGAAAAAATTAGATTTATTTCAATAAATTGGATTCAATTGATGAATTTAATTTTCAATAAACGTTATATTTTGGAAAAATAACATTTATTTCAATAAAACGGATTTAATTGAGGAATTTAATTTTCAGTAAACGTTAAATTATGAATAAATAAGATTTATTTGAATAAAATATATTGATTTGGGGAATTTAATGTTCAATAACGTTAAATTAATGAAAAATAAGATTTATTTCAATAAAATGTTTTAAATTGGATAATTTAGTTTTTAATAAACGTTAAATTATTAATAAATAAGATTTACTTAAATAAAATAGGTTAAATTGGGTAATTTCATTTTGAATAAACGTTAAATCATGAATAAATAAGATTTATTTGAATAAAATCTTAAATATAATTTTCAATAAACGTTAATTATTGAATAATAAAATTAATTTGAATAAAATAAATTAAATTAGGGAATATGATTTTCAATAAATGTTACATTATTAAGAAAAAAAGAAAAAAAAGAATAATATTTATTAATCCTGTAAGAGCATTACATAAGTAATAAATAACATTTAAATAAAATGACTAAATTGGCTAATTTAATTTTCAATAAACGTTAAATTATTAATAAATAACATTTATTTGTATAAAATATATTTATTTGGGTAATTTAATTTTCAATAAATGTTAAATTATGAATAAATAAGATTTATTTCAATGAAATATGTTAAATTGGGGAATTTAATGTCTAGTAAACGTTAAATTATTGAACAATAAGATTTATTTGAATAAAATAAATTAATTTGGGGAATTTAATTTTCCATAAACGTTAAATTATTGAAAAAATTAGATTTATTTCAATAAATTGGAATAAATTGATGAATTTAATTTTCAATAAACGTTATATTTTGGAAAAATAACATTTATTTCAATAAAACGGATTTAATTGAGGAATTTAATTTTCAGTAAACGTTAAATTATGAATAAATAAGATTTATTTGAATAAAATATATTGATTTGGGGAATTTAATGTTCAATAATGTTAAATTAATGAAAAATAAGATTTATTTCAATAAAATATTTTAAATTGGATAACTTAATTTTTAATAAACGTTAAATTATCAATTATCAATAAATAAGATTTATTTAAATAAAATAGGTTAAATTGGGTAATTGAATTTTCAATAAACGTTAAATTATGAATAAATAATATTTATTTAAATAAAGTAGATTAAGTTGGGCAATTTAATTTTCAATAATGTAAATTATTGAAAAATAAGATTTTTGAATGAATATATTAATTTGGGTAATTTAATTCCCAATATACTTACGTTAAATTATGAATAAATAAGATTTATTTCAATAAAATGGATTAAATTGGGGAATTAAATTTTTAATAAACGTTAAATTATTAATAAATAAGATTTATTTGAATAAAATATATTAAATTTAGTTTTTAATTTTCAATAAAACGTTAAATTATGAATAAGAAAGATTCATTTCAATAAAGTATGTCAAATTGAGGAATTTAATGTTCAATAAACGTTAAGATTTATTTGAATAAAATAAATTAAATTGAGTAATTTAATTTTCAATAAACGTTATTAATAAATAAGATTTATTTAAATAAAATAGAAATTGGTGATTTTAATTTTGAATAAACGTGAAATTTTGGAAAATAAGATTTACTTCAATAAAATGGATTAAATTGAGAAATTTAATTTTCAATAAACGTTAAATTTTGGAAAATAACATTTATTTCACTAAAACGGATTTAATTGAGGAATTTAATTTTCAGTAAACGTTAAAGTATTAATAAATAAGATTTATTTAAATAAAATAGATTAAATTGGATAATTTAATTGCAATAAACGTTAAATTATTGAAAAATAAGATTTATTTCAATAAAATGGATTAAATTGGGGAATTTAATTTTTAATAAACATTAAATTATTAATAAATAATATTTATTTAATTAAAATAGATTAAATTGAGGAATTTAATTTTAAACAAACGTTAAATTATAAATATATAAGATTTATTTTATTTGAATAAAATCTTAAATTGCGGAATATAATTTTCAATTTTCAATAAACGTTAATTTATTAATAAATAAAATTTATTTAAATAAAATGGATTAAACTGGAGAATTTGAAAGAATTTTTACATGGCCTATTTGAAAATCAAAAGAATTCTTAATTTATTAATTTTTTAAAAACCTAATATTATTTGAATGATAAGTAGGCACCTAATAAGTCTTTAATCACAAAAATAATATAAAAAATCAAATTATAACGGCTATAACTCAATTATTTCTAAAAATAAAGTATTGTTGTAATACCATATCATAATGATTTTATTCGAGAAAAATTAAATTTATTTCATCATGGGCTATCACCTATCACACTGTATATCTACAAGTAAAAAAGTGACAGAAGAACTGATTATTGTGATAATAAGAACAGAGAAATAAAATTATATTTTATCCTAGCTCTAATAATATTCTGTAACAGTTTAAGAAACTCGAACCAAACATTAGAAACTAAATAATACGATCCTCTTTCACTTTCTCTGTCCAATATAATACCATAATTTTTGTACCGGTAGACCGAAACCAAATATTCACCTCGTTAATATATTCTTTACAGCATAAGCCACATTTCGGTTTGTTATTTTTAAATTTGAAATTCAAATTTCAAAACTACAATGTGCGTGTAATAATTCAAGTGATCTAATGGAAATGATAAATAAATTATTTATTAGTAATTTAATCTGTAATTTGTGGTTCTAGTTTTTATGTTCCTACCCAGAATCTTTATTACTGCATTTCTGAGAAGAATTTAATATTATATTTCATTTATAAACACAACCTTGATTTGGTTCAATATTTTGAAAAGAGAAAGTTATGAAGATACAATTCTTTTACTTTCTCTATTTAATATTTGTAATAAAAATATACAATTTGTTATAATAATATGTATGTATTAAATTGGGGAATTTAATTTTTAATATACGTTAAAATTATAAAAAAAATAAGATTTATTTGAATAAAATAAATCTAAAATAAATATATAATAAAATTTTCATATTTAATATTGCCAAATATCTCTAACGGTTGCCCAGCCGAGGACAAATACTAAACCCCCTTTTTCTTTACAGAGGCATTGCTGCAGAGTAGACCCCTACCCCACATACCCAGCTTGCCTGAGTCCGAGCCCCCCGGAAGCCTCAACACCAACACTCTGGGCTCCGGAGGCACCCTGGGCACCCTCTCCAGCTCCTCCACTTCAGGAGCCCCATCTACACCCATGTCTCTCGAGACGGCCAATAGATGGACGTCCAAAGAAAATCTCCTAGCACAAGAGGAGGACGATCCACAGCTGTTCGTAGCGCTGTACGACTTCCAGGCTGGCGGGGAGAACCAGCTTAGTTTGAAGAAGGGTAAGTGAAGGAGCTTAAACTGGAGGTTTTTGGAATTAATTTTTTGTTGTCGTTTCAGGCGAGCAAGTTAGGATATTAAGTTATAATAAGAGCGGAGAATGGTGCGAGGCTCATTCCTCATCGAATCAAGTAGGGTGGGTGCCGTCAAACTACGTTACCCCAGTGAATTCATTAGAGAAGCATTCCTGGTACCACGGACCAATATCCAGAAACGCTGCAGAGTATTTGCTTAGTTCGGGTAAGTCCCATCCATTTACTTTTAACAATTTGGTTTCGAACGCCACTTTGATGATTTTTACTTTCTAGGGATCAACGGTAGCTTTCTGGTAAGGGAATCGGAGAGCAGCCCGGGTCAAAGGAGCATCTCGTTGCGGTACGAAGGTCGAGTCTATCATTACAGAATAAACGAGGATTCCGAGGGGAAGGTATACGTGACGGCGGAGAGCAAGTTCAATACCCTTGCGGAATTGGTCCACCACCATTCGATGCTTTCGGATGGGCTGATAACTCAGCTGTTGTACCCAGCGCCGAAGCATAACAAGCCGACGGTGTTCCCGCTTAGCCCGGAGCCGGATGAGTGGGAGATCAACAGGACGGATATTGTGATGAAGCATAAGCTGGGTGGCGGACAGTATGGGGATGTTTATGAGGCTGTTTGGATAAGGTAATGGGTGATGTCACAACTAACTTAAAATTTTCAAATTTTATGCCAATTTTATCAAAATTTTTGTTTGGTTCCTGTACTATCAACTGAAGTTTTGTTCAGTTCATTATTAATAAAGAATTAATTGCCTTAATCTAATAATCTAATAAAAAAGATGTTTTTTGTAGGTTAGGATTCTAACCTATAATTAACAATCCGTTTTTAATAATCTACAATATTGATATTTTATAAATCTACTGCCTGAGGTAGTTTTGTAAATGTTATAATAAATCCAAGCTCAAACTACTAAAATTTAAATAGAAAATAAATTTGCAAAAACCAAAAATGTAAGGTTATGTTGTCATATGATGCACGTAATCAATAGTCTGTTTTGCATATTATATCGCAAAGTTTGTAAAATACGTACTTGTTGCAGGTATAACATGACAGTGGCTGTGAAAACTCTAAAAGAAGACACTATGGCCTTGAAAGACTTCCTGGAGGAGGCGGCCATTATGAAGGAAATGAAACACCCAAACCTGGTGCAACTAATGGGCGTTTGCACTAGGGAACCGCCTTTCTACATAATCACCGAGTTTATGAGCAAAGGCAACCTGCTGGACTACCTCCGGAACGGCAACAAAGAGCAAATAAACGCCGTTGTACTTATGTACATCGCGACTCAAATAGCCAGCGGCATGAGTTACCTGGAAAGCAGGTGTTTCATCCATCGGGATCTGGCGGCGAGGAACTGCCTGGTCGGGGAGAACCACCTGGTGAAAGTCGCGGATTTCGGCCTGGCCAGGCTGATGAGGGACGACACTTACACGGCTCACGCAGGTGCCAAATTCCCCATCAAATGGACTGCCCCCGAGGGGCTAGCTTACAATAAATTCTCCACCAAGTCGGACGTGTGGGCGTTCGGCATATTGTTGTGGGAGATAGCGACGTACGGCATGTCGCCCTATCCAGGCGTCGACCTGACGGACGTCTACCACATGCTGGAGAAGGGGTACAGGATGGAGTGCCCGCCTGGGTGCCCCCCGAAGATCTACGAGCTGATGCGCCAGTGCTGGCAGTGGCACGCCAACGACAGGCCTACGTTCAAGGAGATCCACCATTCGCTGGAGAATATGTTTCAAGAGTCTAGCATCACAGAAGGTAAGATTTTGTTCTTGCCAAAAAACTAGGAGCGCCTTTGGCGGTACTGGGCGTTTTATTAATAAGTTATTTGTACCGTTGTGTACAGTACAGTTAGTCATTATTGATCGCTTTGTGCTTACAGAAGTAGAAAAGCAACTGCAAGGGAATGAACCACCACCGATTCCCATGGGAACGCCACATATGTCGTATAAGAAGCCACATTCAGGAAGTACAGGAAATATCCATGGTCTCGTTGGTTTATCAGAACAATCTTCTACAGGTAAAATTGAAATTCTTTGCAAACGTTTATTGTCTTTTACGCCTTACTTTTTTCAGACAATCTTAATAGTGCTTCGACCAAGCTCTCGACGTTCACCGGAGGTTCTAAGAATAGTATGGTTCAAATGCGGAGGACCACCAATAAAAGGGGAAAAACCGCACCCGCTCCCCCGAAACGTACAAGGTTTGTTTATACGTTTTATCACCTTTACGATATCTAAAAAATGATCAGTTGAGCAATTCTATTCTCCTAACCTCAAATTACAGGCACATTTTTAATCACTTCCACCGCTGTAAATATTGCTCCTTCCCTCCTGAATTATAAAATAATTGTCTTTGTTCATATCAAATTTCCCGCCTAACCTCACTTTTGATACAATCATGTTTTACGAAAAAAATCACCCGATCATTTTAAACGGCACACTGCAACCTACTAACCTAACCTCCGTGTGATAACAGTGTATTGACTTCTGGTTGCAGCTTGCTGTCTTCTTGCAGTTCTTTCCGGGATAGCACGTTCGACGACCAAGGACAAGGAGAAAATGCCTGCGAAGAAGGATCTGATATAAACGGTATTAAAAAAAGATTTAAAGGTATTCATTATAGAAAGTTTAGGCATGTAGTTAGCCCTAATCAAGCATGGGTATGTAAATTATGTAATAGAAATGGCGTTTCGTGCATATTTCAAAATATTGGAATTAATACCCAGACTGGACTGCTAACCATAATCGTTTCTGTCATGCCTAACCTTGTATCGTAATATAAATATCGTAATGCTAGTGCTAGTACTAATATTTTACTTAACTTTGTGTTGACTAAATTTAAACTAATAAAAAAAAATACATTGAAGAATCTGGGCGTAGCGTTGACGAATGCCAAAAACACTCTATACATGCCATATACAAACAATCTGAACTATTAAAGTGACGATTCATTCTCCAGGAATAACCAGGGAGCTCCAGAACCTGACGGCGAGCACGAAATGCGACAGCGAAAGTGACCTTCAAGACCAGACCCCGGACACCGACGATTCCGGAGCTCATTCCTACCCAGAAGTATCAACAGCGAGCAACCTGGGTCCAGGCACGGGGTCGTTCAAGCGGGCGCCTATTATGGGCAACAGAGGGCTGGAGCAGAGAGGAAAAAAGACTAAAACAAAAGACTCGCCAACGGTAAGCATACGCCACACGCGCTTTCACGTTTATAATTTCTTATCTGTGCTGTATTGTAGGTGCACGTGGCAGCGTTAGAAGTCCAAAACGTGCGGAAAGCCATCAGCAGGTACGGCACTCTACCCAAAGGCGCCAGGATAGGCGCCTACCTAGAGTCCCTTCGGCAGAGCGGCATGTCGACAAACGAGGAAACTGTGCAAGCCATCAACCCGGTTGTAGAGCAAACGGAAACCACGCCCAGATCTCTCTCTCCCCGGACGAGCATCAGGACGCAGCCCCAGATGATACGAAGCAATTCGTCAGGCGGGGTGACGTCGTTCCATGCAACCCACCCCCCCAGTTCTCCCACCGCTCATAAGCTCTCCAGAAATAGGAACGTCGCTAGGAACAACGCTGGCGATGTGAGAAGTAGTTTAAGGACTTTTAAGGTATCGCAGAATAGTAGTTTCCGAGCAGGGAGCCCCTCCAGGTCGGTGCAGCCCACACTGGCCGACTTGGAGTTTCCCCCGCCTCCCGACCTGCCGCCTCCTCTGGAGGAGTACGACGGAGTGGGGATCGACCACGTGGACTGCAGTACCTCTATAATGACCTCTTCTCAGGAGTTGAAGAAGAAGATCATACCCATATCTCCCCTAACCACTAAGAAGATTTCACGAGAGCCCGAGAACACCGAAAGTAGTGACGTTAGCACCTTGCAACCCTCCGTCGAGGAGGCGAGCTCAAGGTTCGGCGTGAGCTTGAAGAAGAGAGAGCCTAGCACCGACAGTTGCAACAGCCTTAAGGAAAGCAAGGAGGAGGCGAAGGAGAAGAGCCCGCAATGTACCAGCCTCACTCTCACTAGCCCTAGTCAGGACGGTAAAAGTCCCATGAGTGTGGAATCTGATGTTCCTATGGTGGGCTCCCCTTTGGAGCCGTTGCCCCCTCCCCCATTTTTTCCTGAAACCAGTAAGTGTAACATCTGAATTGTTAAAGTAACAACTGTGAGTTAGCTGACGTTGGTTTCTGCCCGATCTGCATTTTATAGGTTATGTACCTAACCTACAAAAAAGACTTGCATATTCTTTCTTTTTGGCGAGATGTAGCAATCGGTTGGTTTTTCGGCAAACTAGATTTCAAAATCTTAACAGTTTTTGAAGGTAATTTATCATATTTAAAAAAAAACGTACCAAAGTACTCTAGAGAAAAAATTTCCATCTGTTTAGCTGAGGCACAATTTTAGTTGATATTATTTTTTGGCTGATTAACTTTCCAAACGGTTTTGTCTGCTGGCTTATTAACCCTTTTCATTGTAGATGAAGAAGACTTGGACCGCTGCGACTCCCTAGACGACAATAAAACCTCCAAAGTGTTCAAAAACAAGCTGGTGATGAAGGAAATGGAACTCAAGCTGGTAGCCGAGATAAAAGAGAGGGCCGACCAGAAGGGCAAGGTCCCTAAAGAATCTCCATTAGAACCTTTATTGGCTGTGAGTGGCATTAGCCATGACCCTGTAGCTCAGTTAGTGACGGAGCTCTCTCAATCCCTAAACTTAGAAAGAGAAGTAGTTCGGAAGAATTCTCAAGGAAATATAACTAGTACAACGAAACCAGTGGAGAATAACGGCGTCACGTTCGTCTCTCAGCTCAAGAAAATAGAAACAAAAAAGCCGGGTACCAAAGAGAAGGCGGAGAGCGATTCGACTATGATCATAGACTTTAAATCAAGACTGCGGAAAGTGGAGAGTGAGAAGAAATCGGACGATAGTTTGAATAAAAACGAAGACAACGAAACTGAGACCAACAAGCGAGAGAGTACTGCCAGCTCGGACAGTGGGAACCTGAAGATAGACGACGGGGAGGACAAGAGAAAGTCGACTGGTAGCATAAGTAGCTTGAAAAAATTGTGGGAGGCGAAGGATAGCGCCGACAGTTGCGGCAACATTCAATTAAGCCCCAAGTTGTCGATTAAGAACAACAAGAGCGAGGAAATTATCGAGGTATCTCCGGTAGAAACGTCCGACGACTCGGTGAAGCTAGAAAAAGTAAGCAAAAACGACAAAAAATCCTGGCCGCCCGCGACCGAAGACAAGCCTGTTATCCCAACAAAGCCCCCCGTTAAAGCCGTGAAGCCTATAATGAGCCGCCCTGCCGGGTCTGCAATATACGCAACCCCCAACGCCAACAACTCCAAGCCTCCCATAATGGCGAAGCCGACGAATATAGAGAACAAGACGCCCGACGAGGACACAAAGTTAACTTCGAGTGATAAAAGTGGCAAGGAAAACATCCTGGAGATTTCTCAAGCCTTAGAGACGACCTTGAACAGTATCAAAAGCAGCGCCGCTGTGTCGACGGCGACCTGGCTGCAACTCTCGGACAAGATCGGCCTGCTCCACGGCTCCTGCATGGATTACGCCGATAACGTAGTGCCCGCCCACACAAAGTTCCACTTCCGCGAGCTGCTGACTCGACTGGAGAGCCAGGCCAGGCAACTGAGGTCCGCCGGCTCCAGGAACACCACCGAGAACACTCGATGCATCAACGAAGTGAATAATACCATCAAGGATGTGGTGAACGTGGTGTTTCGATAAATAGGACTCGTATTTTTATAATTTACCCTACAATACATATGTATTCGACTGTTAGGACCATTCTATGTAATAATTTACTTTTAAGGTAAGTCAAGCATTTATCAAGTTTTGTACGTATGTTGCGGTGGTAGTATTTCCAAAAACTTGTGTTAAGTTTTATTTTTTAGGTCGTTTTGTGATGTATCGGTTTTGCCGGGTCGGTAAAAAGTATTTTATAGACAGTAGTTGCAGATTATCTATTAAAGTGGATTGCCTGGTGCAAAATAGTAGACTGTTAGTGACTGATTATAAATTAAAAATAGGCAACCAGATATTCATTAGTGTGTGTATATGGTTGCCTAATTTGTTGATCAAAATGGTTTATAATCATTTATGAAGAAACTGTTATTCATGAAGCATTAATTAGTACTTTTGCTGTAGTTCAGTAATTCACGTTCTTACTAGAGTTAGCGTTAAGGCCCTTAAAATTGTAATAAACACCAGGACTAAGGGCAGTCGACAATGAAAAAACCGATATATCACAAAACGCCGTGTCCTATATAATTATTTTCACTGAACTGTGATACCATTTAGATTATTTTTTAGCTTGTATGCTCAATGATAACTTATTACTTTTACCCATCTTAAATGTTACGTTCTCTCCGAGTGTAAAATTTCTATTGAAACCTGTACGTTTCCAAACCTATAGTTTTTATTAATTATTTTGTTGTTATGTTCTTCAATACCACTTTTGTGCAAATATATGGGAACGATAAATGCTCGGGGGGCATTAGAGCCTTGTGTAGCGTCTTTCTAACTTTGCGATCGTAGCAACATTAGTGCAACGTAGTGAGTCTGTCGATGTTAGTGGTTCGTATCACAAAAGTGGTATCCAGAATTCCAATAAACAAGAATATGCTAGTCTTTTTTGTAATATATTATTATTTGATTGTGTGAATGTCAAACAATTAGACCTAAGCAGATACTGATATTTACAGTAGACATATTGATAATACTGATGATATAAATTTTGTACAATCCAAAGATGAAAAATACCTAAATTAGTGTGTAAAATTGTCTTTGTTTTTGGATTATTTTCATATAATTTATTGTTAGTTTTATAATTTTTATGTTGTATATATTTGTTTTTAGCCCATGTTGTTTTTTAAAACTTGTAAGTTAAATTATTCTAGTTTAATTGAAGTAAATTGTATGAAAGCAATTTGATTCAAAGGAATTTTTTTTTGTTTACAATAAACATGCTCATTTTATATAAGGAACGTATTTGTCTATGTTCAAAACGAGGACTTCCAAAAAAAAAATTGATTGCGAAGGTGTTTATCATGTACCTTAAATATGCTTCACTAGTGTGTGTTTTGAACATTTTATTACAACGATATACTCAATAATTGTGCAAAAATAGTACCGTTTCGGAAAATAGTCGCTAATAAGTGTCACTTACTTTTCGTTAATAAAATTGTGTTAGCAATCGACCCTAATAGATTTTCATACTGTTCGTTCCGTACGTGTTTTGTTAAGTTATTTATATCCCGCAATCATTTAGCAAGAAAGCATATTACACGGTTTAATTTCGGCACGAAACTTCCAAGCCAAATCCGACATGAATACAAATTACATTAGGCAACCAGTTTTACACGTAATGCATTATGGAAAGCTGTTACAAGGACCAATATCCAAGTTAGTGCTTCCGAGGGCTTACATGCCGAATTTATCTCGGTAATATGCTTTGCTTGCGGCGTTTATCGATGGACCATTTTATACCTGTTTTACGAGTGTGGCTACAATGAACCTATTTTTTTAAATTGAGATTTACGAAACCTGATTTTTTCTATGTAAGCCTTTGCTCAGATTTTGTACTCCTCAAGTTAAACGAGATTGTGCCATGTTTCTTACAAAAAAAATAAAACCTTATATACTCAAGACGAAATTCTAAAGTACTTTTCATTAGAGGTACCTAGTTTCCTTTTTTAAATTTTGTGATTGGAGTGTGTTAGACGTGAGTCGTGCACTGTCAATAGTTTAGCATTTTTTGTATAAGTACTTGTCTAGCAGTTTTGATATTTTTTGTATATATATCTACGCTGCATTTTGTACAGGCTTTCTAGATAGGGAATAACAGACTGTATCTATTTAAAAATAAATTTGCTAATTTAAAATAACCACGGGTTTTATTTCGCAGGCCACAAATAACCTCTTATACAGGGTGAGTCATGACGAACTGTACATACTTCTAAGGATGGAAGGAAGACTCTTGAAATGTGAAACTGATTTTTGTGTCTATTTCCTGTCGTCCAAAAGGATCACAGAGTCTGCCAAAGTCGAAACCTTGGATTTTGCCGCTATAAATTGAAGATAAAAAATCGCATGTCAAACTAATCGTTTAATTATGTACAATTTAAAATTTACAAATATTGCACCTTATACATATTATCGCCATTAGTGATGAGTTGGAGCGTGGGGTTGTACTCCGGGAGTACGATGCACATCCTTTGTTGAATGACCGTTTGGTGGTGGTGCTAAATGGGGATTCGAAGCTGATAGGTGGGAGGGTCTGTTGCTGTCTCTTGATTGATGTGTTTGTGACTGAGAATTCTGAAATAGAATATTGTTTTAGTTTTTATCTTGTTGAAAAATATTTACTCCTTATTATGTGCGCCTACTTTTGTTTATTTTAACTGTTTATTTCTTAACTTACCTGTCGATGTGAGTTGGATTCGATATCGCCATGTTTGCTATTTTCCGCACCTCTCTTTTGTCGATAGTTACTTTGAGTTGATGACTTCTGCGAATATGTGCCCTGGAATGGTTAGGAAGTTAATACAGCTACGTTATTTAATTGGAAGCCCTTAAATCCCAAATATGAATGCTTATATAATTTTTTATACTTACAGCAGCTGCTGAAGCACTATACGCTGGATGAGGTTGTTGATTTAGGTCTCTGCTTGTACTACTACCATAATTGCCATAATTGGGTACAGTATCCTGAAAAGAGCAGTCTTAATAAGTAATAAATTGCCGTAACAACGCCATTAAATAAAATTGTATCTTTTTCTAGACTTCCTCTGAAATAAATTGTGATTTTACCTGTTTTTTTAAATCAACAGTCGCTGGTAAGGTGCTTATCTGGGACCTATCCAGAGGCTTGGGCTGCTGCACTGTATCCCTAGTGTTACGATGCTGATCGTCTTTCTGGGGCACAGTATCCTAAAAGTCAACATAAAAAAATATTTCACTCCAATTTATAAAACCATTGATACAATAAAACGGTTAATAATTTACCTGTTTCTTAAAATCGACAGTAGCTGGCAAGGTGCTTATCTGCGATCTATCGAGAGGTTTCGGCTGCTGTTCTGTATCTCTGGTTTTACGGTTGTGATCCCCATTATGCGATGCTGTATCCTGGAAACACATCGTACAGTTTAACGTGGTATTAATAAGGGTACTTTTTGTTTTACCTTATGTTTTAAATCTAACTTAGCTGGAAAGTTACTAATCTGCGGATGAACGTGGGACTTGGACTTGTCATCAGTGTCCCTGTGCTGCGGCAAACCATGAACTATGGTTATGAACAACGCCAAGAATAGTACGTTTAATACCTGCAAGGAAAAATAATATCCATATATAATTTTTATAATAAATTAGACTGATTCTACTACTCACCTTACCCATCTTTAAAGAAGATCTGTCTTCTACTACACCGAAAGCAGCAATTTTCGTCTATTTATACAAAATCCTCCTTTTAGCTTCAGGTCTAAAGTTGAACGCTATAAAAGTGTAATTTACCCACACACTAATTAGTGAATCACACTTGCAAATCAGATGGTCAAATACTGGAAGAAAATGTGTGTTAGTATTAATTAACGTTGTTCATTGTAAATATTTGTATTTACTAAAAATAATTGACTGCTTACTTATACATATAATTTTACATGAACAAATACGTATATATTCCTATAGTCAATATTCAATTCGTATGATCATGAGACTTACGTAACGTATGTTTAAAAAAATTATTTTCTTGGAAATCTTCAGAACTAACCACATATTTATTTGTTAATTTAAGGATATTCATGACCTACGATTTAAAAGGAGTAAGAGTGTTTGCACAATTAAGTATATACGTGTAGGGTAAGTATATTATTTTGTGTTATGTAAAAAATATTTTCATGCTCTTGCGACCTTAAAATTAATGAATTGGTGCTCATTTCGATGGTTGATATATTTTTTATTATTAATTCACTTTTTTGCTAGAGTTATTAATTTACATAACATAACCTTAAATTTTTGGTTTTTGCAAATTTATTTTCAATTTTAATTTTTGTAGTTTTAGCTTGAATCGTTATAACATTTAAAAACTATCTCGGACAATAGATTTATAAAGTTTCAATATTGTGGGTCATTAAAAACAGATTTCTAATTATAGGTTAGAATCCTAACCAACAAAAAGCATCTTATTTTATTAAATTAATTAAATTAACACTTTGTTGTCGATATGATACATTCATCATTCATTTAATACTTAAATAGTTATAGGAAGTATATGTGAAACGAATATTGAAAATTTTTATCAACATTGTTAATGGCCGATGTTGGAGGAAGGTTGTCTACGATGCCAGTTTGTGTTTTTATGTTAATGTCATCATTTATTAGCAACATTAAACTTATTAAGTACATTTTGTGAGTTACAACTACCATTAGAGAGTTAATTGTAAGAGCTCAAACATCTTTCCACAGGTAAATATAGAAATTCTTATTTTGCAGTGTCTTTGGCGTACGTTTTGGTAGTTTCTTAACTTTCACGTAAAAACTTAATATTATTTTACCATTATTTACGCGCATGTCGTTGGAGGAAATTTTGACAAATATTTTTTGACAGATACGTTAACTCAGAATATTTTGTAGAAAACGGTAGTAGTGTTGTATCTCTTTTGTTTGCATATCTATGGGTAGATGCATGAATGGTAGTTCAAAACCCTTGCAGGTCAAATGTCTTATTGTCAATGTTAAACCATTATTTTGCCAGGTAAATTGCCTCACAACATTCTGTCGGAAACGATAGCAATCTGTATCGCTTTTATTTGTATATCCATGGGTAAATATTTGCTTGTTCAACTCTTACCTATAGTTCAAAATTCTTGTAGGTCAAATGCCCGACTGTCAATATCAACATAAGTGTCATAACCTCTTCGACGCTCCTACCGATTCTAACACAATTTTAAATGAAAACTGTGTAATTTCACTATGTCGTATTATTTAAAACCGCCAAGAGGAGTGATAAATGTGTACAAGCTGGAAGAATGTGTAAAACAGAGGCTGGTTTGTTACGACAATATTTACAACAACGAAGTGGAAGTCTTCAATTTTGATTGCCTGGTCGAGGACAGCGCCTTGGATAGAACAGGACATTACTTGTTTAGGCTGATGGCGTATTCCAGTAGCAGTTTTCGTGAGATATTTCTGCAGAACGAACAGAAGTTGCTTTTGTTGCGCTTGAACTGCTACAACAAAAAAGATGTGACGTACTTTCTCAGGCGGCTTTTAAAACACGCAGCAGATGGCCTGGAAGATAATGAAACTCATGAATCAGTGAAAGATCTATATGCTTTATTTGTTAACATATTTTCGCATATGTTAGCGAAGAAGTATTTGAGCCATATTTTTGACGAATCGCATTTAAAAAGGGAGGATTGCACAGCCTTTGCCTTAAAAGGTAAATAAATGTAAATTACATTAATATTCATTTAAAATTTAGGTAGGCCCATTTTGTAGTTCCATTTTACATTTGCTCTTCTTTAATTTGCAACAGAGAAGTAGAAGTGACCGATGGCTTTGCAGAAATCTACTGTAGAGACTGGAAAAAGTTGCTGTTGTCTCTTTATGACACATACCTAAGGAAGGCTCTAAAGGAAATGGAATGTAGTAAAAATGTGCGAGCCACATTGAACGACGACAGAATTAAAGGAGTCTTAAAGTTGATTAAAAACCACTGGTTTAGAAGCAAGTCTGATGGTAGCGTTGGATCGAACTTCAACGTAGGGAAAATCGATGAGGAATCAACGTTGTTTCCTTTATGTATGCTGAACTTGTACAAAGTGTTAGAGAAGACTAACAGGCTGTCGCATAACGAAAGGTAAGAGGATAAATGAAAAAATCTATATGATTTTGTTATTTATTTAATTATTTTTTCCAGGTTTGACTTTAGTCTTTACATGAAGGGAATCGGCGTTTCTCTGTCGGACTCCCTGAAGTTCTGGGAGGCTGCCTATTCCAAACAGCATGCTTCCTGTTCGAAATGTACGCACAACTGGCAGGAGAACGAAAAGCGTTACATTTATGGCATCCGCCACCTGTACGGGTTAGAGGGGTCGAGAAAGAACTACCAAGTGCGATCCTGTAGCTATCTCCAGGTAGGTGACATTACATTTGATATATTATAATTTTATTTTGAACAAAGCTAAGCTTGGATATTTTCCAAGTGAAATCGCTCGGACGGAAATATTAGAGGCAATAAATTATTTCCTGAATACTTGTTTATAACTAAAACTGTTACAACATATAAATGAGTAAGCAAACAATAAAATTAACAAAGGTAAATATTTTGTTGTTATTGCCCGAGTTATTAGCGTTTACTCGTTTAATTAATAATTACTCGAAGGAAACTAAAAGTGGTAAACGTTGAGGTCACTTAGTCACCTTGTGACGTGGACCGGTGTTACTTTTAATTTTTAATGTAATTAGATCTGTGGTACAAACACTTTCATTATTTGTTGGTAAGTCTTAAACCTCTAATATATAATTGTTTAAGTATATATCTGGCATTGATAACTTGTTATATTTTTACTTAGGTGATAATTCTAATATACCTAATAATATTCGTTTATTTTTGAAATATGACACTGTGTATTTTAATGTTTTCAATAACAACAAAGCGGTGGCATATTTTTAAATACTTAATCGGATTTGCCACCTTTATTAGCACATTCGTACAAATATTTTTTACACAATTTCTTTCTCTACAAATAAACATCTTGTATTACACAACGTTCACTTCTGGCTAGCTTTTCGGAATTTTCATGCAGGCTTTCTCAAACTGTTATAACTGTATGTTTCTTTTTCTAGTTTATAGTTCTACACGTTGACGTGTGTTTTTTAGGAAAAGCCCCTCGGCGCAACTGAAACCGGAGGATGCCCCTTTACGCACTTTGACGACACGAATTTGAGAAAGGTCTTAAAGAAAGTGCTTCCAAACAGGGAAGACGACGTGGAGGTTATGATTTACGAGCGAAAGGAGAATCCAAGCGAATCTTGTAAACTGTTTTATGACAGTATTTTTAGGACGATTACTAATAAGGACGCGGGAAGTGGTGTTAGCTTTAAGAATCCTGTGCATTATTACTTGGCGTTGAGAAGTGAAATTGACAAGAGGAAACGTTCAGACGTTGACGTCTCAAAGGTGTCGTCTCAGTTGGTATAATTTTGGGTTTTGGTTTATGGGAGGTTTTTTATCGTTGGAATTTGATTTTTAGAAAACAAAATATTTTTTGTCATGCTACGTAAACAAAATTCAAATAATTTCAGAAAGGTCATATGTTCCTTGACACTATTTTCTTTTATCGATTGGTATAAAATTATTCAATGAATTCTAGTCTTTTAAAATGTATTTTTTTTTATGAAATTCGTTTTCTTTATACTTACAAGTAATTGCCCTTTTTGGGAAAAATATTTTCATAGTTTGTTATTACATATTATATAGATGTATAATTATTAAAAAGGATGAAATATATTTGTGATTAGTAAAATCTCTTTTTCTGTTCTGCCGACTTTTTTCAGTCCTCCTCTAAATATCATTCTTCCCGGGTTTTCAGGGTCACTGTAACCGAGTTGTCTGGCGTTTCCTTGTCCGATTAAAATACGACACATTTTTCCGAACAATAAAAAACCGTTATTTTAACCAATTTTTATTATAGTATAATACATGTTATCATCTTAATAAAGGCAATTGCCAAAATGTCTTACAACGTAATTGTGATTTATTTTTTTTGTACTCGTTTAATCTCAACTTCGGCTTATTTTTTTAGTTTTTGATTATTTTGGAATCACGTAAATGCTTAACACAGTTCCAAGGAATGTACAATTTTCACAGAACGAAATATTTTACATTTTGTATATGTAGCTACGCTAAATATTCATAATTTGATTGATAGAAAACGTTGCGTAAACAATAAGTACAAATTTAAATTATCTTCAAAGGTATAACGAATTATATAATTCAATTTATTATTAACAGTAGATAAGGTGGGTATATTGCCCACAATTTTGTTTGTCTTGTATAATCCTACGTGTAAATTGTGCGAGTGATCAACCGTTTACTCTCGATATCTCTTATTTAAAATAATTCTTCGTTTTGAAACTCAGCAACTCGTGCATTAAAATATTAATAGTCAACATACACAAGTTCCACAAGGATCTAGTCTTGGTCCCTTGTCATATTTTACTCTATACGCTATTTACAACATATTTCTATTTCATGGATTGTATTCATTGACTTGTACATAAACAGTGTGATCACAATAATACGAATAGTGTAAGAGACTTTATTATTAATTTTTCAGGAAAACCTATTCTCATACAACAAAGAGGTGCCAATCTATGCATTGTTAAAACGTGTTCAAATCAGCTTATTGCTTCATTACGATTTTATGTTAACGTATCTTCTTTAATAAATACGAGATAAGGAAGTAAACAGTCTATTCCATATTGGCCTAAGCCCCTATCATTTTTTTTACAGTATAGCCGGGTATAGAATAGAAGAATAACAGTATGATTATTGCTAAGCCTACGATAATAAGTAACTTCAGTATAGTCCATTTGTAGTTGTGCCATATGATGTATCTGATAGACTTTAGCGGGTTCATGAACCACATGAAGGATGAGTCTGGTCGGCTGAAAAATAGGTGACACGTTAATATAAGTGGCAAAATAATTTCTCGTTCAATCTTACTTCGGCTTCTCTAGGGGGTCAGGCTCGTTCCTGCCTAGTCCAACGGGAATCTTCTCGGCCTCCTCCTTGGCTAACAGATGAATCTCAGCCTCCACTTTCCCGGTAAGTTCCATTTCTTCGTTGTCCTTTTTCACGAAGAACGGCCACCAACCCTTGACTCTTTTCTGCTTGAAAATATTCACCATGGGGACAGACCCGTCAGTCTTCAACATGTCTAGAGTGCACAGCTTGGAGGACTTCGCCCCTCTAGGGAACCTGTTAAGGTCCAAGGTTATTGCTCCTAAAAAAAATGCAATATATACATGTGTATATATATATATATATAAACCAATTTTTCCTCACCCAAAAAGTCGTCTGCAGAAAAGTGGTCTGCGTCCCACACTTGCAACTCCAGCCTGGCGGGGATTTTGCATTCCGTTTCGTCCCAGGAGAACAGGGACTCTTTTCTGGATATCACAATTTTTTGTTCGGCGACCATGTAATCGAAGGGGTAGATGAACCTCCAGTTGAAGTTGCCCTCGCCGGTGAGTGAGCGGTAATGGATGTCCGTGCACTGGCAGTCCTCCTGGCCCTTTAGCCACCTGAAAGGAATTGGTTTGTTAATTAAATCTTATATAACGTAAGAGAATCATCGGCAATATTTAATTTAAAACTGTTCGTTGTTTCCAATAACTCGGTCTGCTGTCAGGCGTGCACCTGTCGATTTATTTGTTAAGTAAGTGTGTTAATTCGTGTAATCCTGTGAATATTAGTTGGTTTTTGCAGATTCGCCCGGCATATATATATATATATTTTAACTATTCCTAAGATTGGTTGTGTATAGTATATCGTCATGCTGTCAGATATTTACCCTTTTACGTATATGTCCGACATCTTCTCCCCTGTGAAGAAAGCGTCATCCTCCAACACGACGTCGTCCGTGTTCCATATAATGACTCTCAGTTCGTAGCTCTTGGGCTTCCTGGGCGATATGTCCAGGGGTGGACCAGGTAGAGGCATGTCCATTGGGAACATGTCAACCCACATTTCCAATTTCCCCTGTTCTATGCCGGGCTTGTCGGGGTTGTAAAGCGGCCGCGTCTCGACGTGTTCCGGGACCAGGGCGCATCCGATCTTGGGGAACTCGTACCACCTATTTATAATAAAGTCGGAAATCACATGGGGTTGAGGTACCGGGAAAATCGATGAGATATAATAATAATAATAAAATGAAATGTGCCACTATTATAAATTTAATCCTTACCTGTGCAGGACTGCCAGAGCCAAGTGCTCCTCAGCCTCCCTCGACTTGTAAAAATCCACATCTTCGCACATCACCGAGAAAACTTGCTTCCCCACTTTGACTTGTCCATCCGCGTATATTGGAGATTCTACCTTGGTATCCTTGCAGAGCTTCGCCAGTATTTGCGTTGGTTTCATCGCGTCGCGCCAAGCATTGTAGCCTTGTCTTAAACAAAAAAATGACGTAAAAGGGACATTTTTATTGGCATTAGAAAATGTATTAGATTGTCAGCCATCTTTAAAGCCGACCCCTTTTATGGGCACCAAATGGAGCGAGAAATTAATAATACTTACTCCTCATATTTTTCCGGCAGACCGCAGCTGGCCCTGTGCCGACTGTAAAACCTATTTTCTAAATCAATTTTCGTCTCGCCGACCATATCGTCCGATCCAACTAAGTCCCAGTCATAAATCTGAACCGTCAGCAGCGAGTCCTGCGGAAACGTCGCCTCGATTTCGAAACATCTAAAACCGAGTCGTTAATTTAACGTCGTCGTATATCAAAGAAATTATATGAAGGAAATACAAGTCGCGGCAAAGCGTAGAAATCCAGAGAAATATACTCACTTTCCAAATACGGGATTGAGCTGTTTAGAAATGTAATTATCCTTATCGCTGATCCTCTTGGATCCTAACTGCAGGACCACGTAAGGATCGGCCTTGCCGTTTAAGTCCATCGGATGCAAATCGTTAGCTTTGACTACGTAGACCCTAACTAGCACCCTGATGGGGTCGTTTGAAGGCAGCCCTTGGAAGAATCCGAATTGGGGGTCGAAACCCATTATTGTTCTATCTTCCACATCTTTCGGTAAAGGCCATTTGTATACTTTGATAGCGCCCTGGAATTTTCATCATGAGTTTACGGCGTTGGCAGTTGTCGTTGCGTATTACCTTAAAATAACCTACGACGCGACTCTCGTCCTCGGAATCTTCACCAGTCTTTTTTCCTCTGTACAGCTCGAACGTGTGAAGCCATTCTTTGAACTCGTCAAATTCAGGTCTCGCCTCTAAATCCGTCGGGTATATCTGGAAAAGTGTATAGGGAGTTGGAATAAGTGGCCCTGCATGTAATTGCCAATAAAAGTACTTCCTGGCGTTTGGAATTAATAAACATGATATTGTGATGTTATTAATTGGGCTGTGCTAAATGATATTATCGAATATTAATACTTTAAAATATGGCTCGCCTCTAAATCCGTCGGGTATATCTGGAAAAGTGTATAGGGAGTTGGAATAAGTGGCCCTGCATTTAATTGCCAATAAAAGTACTTCCTGGCGTTTGGAATTAATAAACATGATATTGTGATGTTATTAATTGGGCTGTGCTAAATGATATTGTCGAATATCAATACTTTAAAATATGTCTCGCTTCCATTTTATCTGTTATATCTTCGAAATTTAAAAGCTTGGTATAAGCAGGAATATTCAGGAGTAGGTAAACAGTAAAACGCGATCTCATTTCCCAGCCCTTATTGCATCGGACGCTCTGCAAATTTGAAATTGTATTACCTTACACAGCACTGGTTTGTATTTGCTCCGTTTCCTGACGCTCTTAGGACTAATCCGAGCGGCGAATCTCGATGCCGTCGCCGCCGTTTTGAAACCGAATCGCTTTTTATGCTCCCCCTGGCCGGGGCTCTTATCGGAGCTGTTTCCGGAATGGGGGTTGTTATCGTCGTCGGCGTAAACTTGCAAATTTCCGTTCTGATTTAGCACCTTTTTCGCCTCCTTGGACTCATCTATCATCCTTTCCACCGACGCAAAGTATTTGGTCCACCTAGGGGAAAATTGCCAGATTAAAAGAGAGATTAAAAGGAGAAACGTCCAGAGTAACATAAATCTGATGATCATGCTATTAGAGAGTTGGCGCAGGTCTCTAATAATTGAGAAAATTATTTATTTCTTATACAGATCGGTCCATCTAAATAGGAACAGAAAAGTCCAGGTAGAAATCACGTTGAAATACGATGATTTCGACTAGTTCCGCTTAATAATAAATAATTGCGCTTTTCCGTGTCTAACACGGTACTAATAGTACGCGATCGAAGGGTAAGGACGGCCGTTACAATCCGCGCATGGTAATAATTTCCTTGACGGACTAGCTTTAATTGGTTCTGATTTCTTCGCATATTTGCTGTTCCTATTGGGATGGACCATACTGTATATTCGGCACAAACCAGTCTTTGCTGTCTTCCTCGTCTTCCACATCTTCTTCTATGCTGTGCTTTCGTTTTTTGTTTATTTCGGTCTTCATTTTTTTCGTCGCCTCCTGAGTACCATAACCTGTACGAAGCAAAATGATCTGAGAAAAAATATTTAACAAAGAAATGGAAAAGAAAATAAGCAAAACTCTCTGTCAACAAAAAAAACCAATATATTTTTTTTGTAGACGAGTTTTCAGGTTCTCTTCCGCTTTGAAAAATATATAGGTACTAACCTATTGAAATAGAAATATCCTTAGGCAACAGGGGGCTCCTCTCCCTGTCGCAAGTTACGTTGGACAAATTCGTTGGGGATATTTGGTTGCTCCCCACATTGCAGTCGAAGGCCTTCAGTTGATGCAAGGATTTCTTCCTCTCCTCGGCCTCCCTGTCCCTCTTCGTAATCGGAACGTACATATATTTGTGTATTGAATTAATCATGTGCGTCCCTACCAGAGTGTAACGTCCGAAGCTCCTGCAGTCCACCGCTCGTATCGTTAAAGGAGGCCTGAACGGAATACAGAACAGGGATAACGCGAATTTAAAGTTAATAAATATGAGACTCCTACCTATACAACTCCTGCTCCGGCAAATCCAGATCGAGAAACTTAACCGGCGTGCTAAAATTCGGATTCTTCTTTGAGTTCTGTATAATACTCGAATATAAAATGTGTCCGGAGCACTCGATGTCAACCCTGGGCTTATCCACGGTTAGAAGGTGAATCCTTTTCAGGTCTCTCAACCCCCAGAACAGCACTTCGATGCGATATCTGGCCAGGGTCGGCCTTATGCCTCTGGGCACCGGCAGGAGCGGGCCAACGTCCCGCGGGTCCGTCTCCAGGTACATCGGTATGTCTTTGGCATGGGGCAAGGAGGGCAGCGATCCTCCGTCCACTTCGCTCGGCAGCTCCAGCAGCTCGAACGTGGCCAGGAGCTCGCCCGCGTGGTCAGTTCCTCGGGTTACCGTAAACCTATACAAATTTTAAAAAAATTCCGGACTTAATTGCTGACAAATGCTGTTTTTAGTTTTTAGTTTTTAGTTTTTAGTTTTTAGTTTTTAGTTTTTAGTTTTTAGTTTTTAGTTTTTAGTTTTTAGTTTTTAGTTTTTAGTTTTTAGTTTTTAGTTTTTAGTTTTTAGTTTTTAGTTTTTAGTTTTTAGTTTTTAGTTTTTAGTTTTTAGTTTTTAGTTTTTAGTTTTTAGTTTTTAGTTTTTAGTTTTTAGTTTTTGTTTTTAGTTTTTCGTTTTTAAATTTAAAAAAAATTCCTGACTTAATTGCTGACAAATGCAGTTTTTAGTTTTTAGAATTTAGTTTTTAGGTTTTAGTTTTTAAATTTAAAAAAAATTCCTGACTTAATTGCTGACAAATACAGTTTTTAGTTTTTAGAATTTAGTTTTTAGGTTTTAGTTTTTAGGTTTTAGTTTTTAGTTTTTAAATGTAAAAAATTTTCTTACTTAATTGCTGACAAATGCAGTTTTTAGTTTTTAGAATTTGGTTTTTATTTTTTAGTCTTTAGTATTAGTTTTTGTTTTTAGTTTTTAAATTTAAAAAAAAATTCTGACTTAATTGCTGACAAATGCAGTTTTTAGTTTATGGAATTTAGTTTTTAGTTCTAGTTTTTAGCTTTTAGTTTTTGGTATTTAGTTTTTAGTATTTAGTTTTTAGTTCTTAGTTTTTAGTTTAATATGCAATATTATTTTTAACGTTAAGAGTAATATTTTTAACAAATAATTTATACATCAAGAAACCGTCATGAAACGGTATTATAATTAATAGCTAATGCCTACCACTCCAGTGACGGTGGGAACCTGGGCTTCGAGTAGGACTCCTCTCTCAGTTTCACGATCGGTTTGGCCAAGGTCCTGCCGATATACTCCGACTTGCCGACTTTGTCCTGATCAAAAATTTCAATTACAATAGGTGGAGGTTCGTGCTTAATCTCGTCCGCCGCCCCGTAAATGAGGATCTCCTCGAAGATCAGCAATTCGTCCCACGTCGGGCTCAAGGTTTCGTCTATTACTTGGGTTGTTTTACAGAATTCGCCTGCTACGATACGTGCAAATGGATCCGATAAGCCGGACGCGTCGCTGCCTATCAAAGATCTAGCCTGGTAGATGTGAGCTCGCAACTGGAAGATCTGGAAAAGGTGATGTTTAGTAGTAATGTAATTAGGCTGGGTGCAGGGTTTTATGGATAACCTGCCTCCGGGCTGAATTCGGAATTGTAGACAGTATTTTATGTTTATGTATATGTTTCCCGGCTTGGTACGCCAAGAGCTACTAGTCTAATACCCTCCCTATGGAAGGATATATATATATATATATATATATATATATATATATATATATATATATATATATATATATATATATATATATATATATATATATATATATATATATATATATATATATATATATATACATATATATTAGATGGCGCTTCACAGCATTGGCACACAAATGTTTTTGTTAAACTTTGTGTACAGAAGATCTGATAAAACTGCCTATAAAGCTCAACAGAGCAATTTATTATTTTCCTGTCTTTCCGCTTTATATCAAGCAAAGCGCAGAGGAGAACTTAAAAGGGTATATCTCATAATTAAACGAATCCAGCCGGGGTGCATTATCTAAAAATCCTGTTTAACCCTAATTTGGTTCTTAATTTACGTGCTTTTCGACGTAGTGGATTATGGACGGCGGGAGAGCCCGTGGCCGCTCCACATTTCTGATCTCCTGCGTCAGCTCGTATCCCTTAGGAATGCCGTTGATAAAATTCTTTTTGTGTTTCAGCATGCCCAGCCACAAGTAAATTTGCAATTTCGCCGGGATGGACCAGCCGCTCGGTCCCATGCCTTTCTTGCCCGGCAGCTGTCGACAAATGTTATACATTACTCTGGATTAAATCCCATTTCTTGTAAATGTACAGAATTAATTGAGTTTCATACTAATAAATATAAATCGACAAATTTCCAAATATAAATGAAAGTTTTAAACATTTTGCGGTGACTCATTCTAAATCAAACTGGATACCGCCGGAAAGGATCGCTCCTGCCAGCCAGTCGTCCCTAGTTATCCTAATGTGAACAGATGATTGTTATCGCTGTATCCATTGTTTAGTTTCAAACTGAAATACACACGATCTGATAAAGGACGAAACCTGAAGTTAAAAAGCTTTGTTTTGCCAGGCATTTCCTTACCTTCAAAAACATTGTTTGTACTTTCCCGCAATCTCGGCCACTTTCCTCGTCCACTATTGAATAAATTATGTCCCTAGCGGTGATACGCTGGTAGGCCTGTCTTTTACCGCCACTTATAATCCACAGGAAGACGTCAGGAAGGGCGTGTTGCGGCTGAAATTGTTAAAGTTTTAAAGAGAGGTTTATTTTTATGCGCAGGGACAAAGTACCAATAGAGAGGAAGGATGTGCTTTTTGGAAGTAAAATATCCATAATCTGGCTTTATGCCTGTGTAAATATTTGATAAATTTATGATTGCTTAGAGTATCAGGGTGCTTGTTCTAACCTATAAAACACAACGCAATAAAAAGTATTTCATTCCTCCCTATTTTCTCCTTGTTATATTTAACTTACGTCCTCGGTGAGAAATTTTAGTTTAGTCAAATAAGTCTGGGCCGTCTTATAACGCTCCTTGAATGAGTTTTTTGTGACCAGGGCTCGTAAATTCCGGGCTGCGATGCCGATGTTTTCCTGGATAAATTATACAGTTAAAAATTAATCTCGACAGAGGAAACGGAGGTTCATTAAATTTTCAGACAATTTAGCGAATTCACTTAGAACCTATTTAGGCTTTGTATGCTGGAAAAAGGGCGAGCCCTCTGCATTAGTAAGGGATATTTAATAAAACATGTTTTGTCGAATTCGTTCCCAACCGCACTCTCACGCTGCGATAAAGTTTTCTATTTACTGATGGAATGCAAAGGCATAGCATAGCAATAGCTTTAGCTTTAAGATCACCGTAGAGTAAATCTTCAGTGCGTATAACGCAGAATCAATAGACGAAGGAAATTACCCCGCAAACAAGTCGGGTTTAAAAATAGAAAACGAATAAAGAAAAATATACAAAAAATAAATTAGATTTAAGAAATATCGTAGTATTTATCTAAGCAGACAACGAAGTAAAACAGTTCAAAGTTTCTGCCGACAAAAACATCACAAATTGCCTATAATATGTTTACTTTTATCGCTGTGCCGCAACAGCGGCAAAATACTCACAATCTCCCGCTGACATAACTTCAAATGCTCCTTATCGAGCTTGGTCTTCCCCGTTCCGGGGCCGGACACGGACGCCTTAGAAATGGTGACGTATTTCCCGCAACCTATAGACAGATCCTCGAGGACTTGCTTCAGATGGATCTCGACGTCGGGGGCGTCCGCGTCCATCGACGAGTTTACTTCCGACAGGCCTTCCTCCTGGAACACAATCACTGATTAGGCAATGTTGCTGGAGAGGGCTTTCATCGGAAGGTAGGGTTGGAGGGGGAAAGGCGTAGTTGAATGTTTTTATCATCTTTTACTACCTACCAGTTTTTCAGCGATTTTAGCGATGATATTAGAGTTATACATCCTCCTTCGGTAATCCGGCCACACGGATCTGATGTGCATGCAAGGCTTGTTGTCCCAGTGGGGCAGAAAGTAGTAGATTTTGTCGTGAGTCATGGGTTTCGTTGGCGTGGTTGTGCTCTGCCAGGACGCGCTATCCGAAGAAACTGCCTCTGCGAAAAATATATACAAAATATTACAATGAACTCACCTTCTGTCGTAATAGATTAAAACCCCCACTAATTTAAACTGCTAGAAAGGAGAAGACATCTTTGTAAATCGTACGCTTGGATGACGACGGCGAAATATATCCTCAAATGGAAAGGAAATAGGCAATAAATATTCAAATGACTTCTCGTATTTATTCTGAATCAAGATGCTGTCGGCATAAATTTAAAGGGACATCTTTTTTAAAGAAGTCTCCATAACCCGAGGCGTTCTGAAACTTTATATTTATTAATGCAGGAAAAGTTAAAGTTGATTTGTTTAATATTAATATATGGACCGATATCCATCGAAAGTTTTGATTAAACTTTGAATCTAAATATAACACAGAATTTTTTGCGATATCAACATGGCGACCACTATATGTAGAAGAAGACGGGGAATAGAATGGCTGACGCAGTTACAAATCCCCCCTTGATGTGCATGAATTTGCCCCCAACTGTGCGCCTCGCTATATAAATTAGAATTACTCCTGTTACATCTCCCATTCCATTTGTCTTCGGGATAAGCTCCCCTCCCTCGAGGAACCACAGTTATTACGCGCGATACAATTACTCGCTAAATATTTCATCTAACAGAAAATTACACCAAAAGAAAACCTCTCGGGACGCTTCCGACGACAATAGGGTTGGCACCACTCATTTACCATTCCTAACTACGAACGGGGTCGAAGTTGCAAGCTTCAGACAAGTGAATTAATTGTCTTATCCGCTCGAGTATTATCTCTGGAGCCTGGACAGTGTGTTACTAGATGCAAGTACTTACGTTTGCCCTTGCACCAGTTCCAATAAAAACTTGCTTACTAGTTTATGGGATAAAGTTTACCGAGCACTTCGGATAGATAGATCCTAGCCAAGTTGCACTTAGATGATTGTGGCAATGCTGTGTTATTCTTAAGTCTTACTTCGGTGATAAACAATGCTAATAGAGGGTAATGAGGGGAATTAATGGCTGCTGTCGCCTTGTGGGCTAGTAAAGTTGCCGCAATATTTTCCTTGACAACCGTCTGACGCATTACCCTCATACGTTCTAATAAAGTGCCGTCCAAACTGGACGAGAACCGGTGCCTAAAGCACAGATTATCAGAGATTGGAAGAGCTGTCGAGCTAGCCAGACAAAGATCAGCTAATATCACTGATCTCATAGCCAGTGCTGGAGGAATATCTCAGGAAATCTATATGGAAGATTCGTAAAAGGGGCTGCAATCCCTGGGAGTTTAGAAGGACGATCCATAAGAGGAAAAAAAGTATAATATCCTAACGACTGCGTTAGAAGAGAGCTTGCTTCAACTATTTACCTCCATCCCACTTAAATCTAAAAAAATACTCCACTACAACCTGGCTTACTGCCTCACTCACCTAACTCGTCGCTATCCGAGTCGTAGTGCTCCCTGGCGGACTCGTTGTGGCCGTCGATGGCGTTCCCCGCGTTCCCGATGCTGATTTCGAAGTAAACGGGCTTGTCCCCCAGCTTCTTGTCGATCATCGAGGCCTCCAAGATGGTGGCGAACAAGAAGAACTCCTCATTTTTCGCGTACGACGTCTCGTTGACGGGGACCGTAGGTTCGAGTTCCACGGCGGCCGGGGCGAGGTCGATGTTGTCCGTGATCTCGGTTCTGATCGAGACGAGAAGTCTGGCTCGGTAGGAGACTCCTGAAAGTGGCGAAAAATCTATTAGAAAATACTATTAGATGCTATTTACTCAATTATGTTAAACAAAGGCACCTCTAAAGGGGCAACGGCGTAATAATACCGACTGTGAGATATAAGTGGCGCCACCTACGGAGCTCTCATACATCTACAAAAATAGGCAACCAGACATACATTTTGTTTGTTTCTTGCTATGCATGGTTGCCTAATTCTGTACTCCAGTCCTTTTCAATAGTCTATGAAGGCACTTTACTGGCTTTTCTTAAAGCTTACGTTTTTTAACTCTTGGAATGTCCACGCTGTATCGTGGCGCAAAGGCAAAATAATAAAATTTCTCCGATTTAAATAAATGTCTACGCGGTAAGTAAAATCTTCCTTTTATGTTCGTGCTCTTTGCTTAAAACATCTATAAAGGAACTCGGCGTAAACAAAGGACGGTTCATAAGTAAAAGGACGAGTAAATAAAAATTAAATCAACAAGTTGCGGGCTCGAATTCGATTAAAGCGACCGCGGCGACGTGACAATCTCTTGCGGTAATAAAAATTGTTTCATCATCGCCCACAATGGGGGATTTTCTCGCCGCCGCGCCGCGTCGTTAATAATTAAATAAAACGAAATGAAGAGATTTTCTTAAGATAATCCTCTCTTACCTTCTCCTAATCCTGTATTCAGGCTCGAATGCTCGTCAATGAGGCTGTAATCCCGAGTAGATCCGTAGAGATGGATGAAGGACGGACCAAACGTGGGTAGAAATCCTGCAAGAACATGGAACGTTGCAAAAGCCCCTCGCTTTGTTTGGGGGATGAAAAGAGCGCAATAAGTCAGCTAAATCGCACGGAAATTGATTGGGGCATGGCAGCCATACGAGATGTATCGGTCGCTTGTTATGCCGAGTTTGAAATTTCGTATGCGCTTTCGATTTTATGAAGGGATTGCCAAAGATTTTTGTTGTTTGCAAAACTTTTTACTATTATTTACTCCTTTATTTTTTTATAATGCAACATACGCCTGGGTGTAATTATGAATAAAAAAAGAAGGAATTTAGCTGACTTATCGGAATTTTACTGGAGGCCTATTCCATAACGTTGTAAGTGCCAATTACTGTATAAAATATATATTGCTTAAATGTTAAAATATTATTAAATCTAAAAATATGTTTTGAAAATTTTTTTACTCCACTTAAGATGGGGACGTTGCATATTTTTGTTTAAAATATAATTGTATTTTAAGTTAATGAGATAATCTAAAATTCAGATAAAATCTGGAAAAAATACACTTCATCCGTGGTCCCCAAAAATATGTTTCATGGTAATAGATTTGTTTAATTTTTTTTTGCCGTGCGCATAAAAAAATTTAGTTTCTTATATTGTCATAGTTTTTTACGTTTTCTTGCATTGTATTGTATAATTTTTTGTAGGTTTCGTGTCTTAAAACGCTTAAATGAATGAATGGAAAAATGAATAAATGAATAAACGATTAAAAAAAACGAATAAAAAAACGAAAAAGTGAAAAATTGAGTAATTGAAAAAGTGGAAAAGACACATTGAAAGGTGAATAATTGAAAAAGTGAACAATTGAACCAGTGAATAATTGCCAAAGTGAATAAGTGAATATGAAATTGTGAATAATTGAAAAATTAAATAAGTACATGAAAAAGTGGAAAAATGAAAAATAAAAAATTAAAAAAGTGAAAAACTGAAGGGAATAAATGAATAAATAAATAAATGAAAAAATGTATAAATGAATAATGATCGAATGAAAAAAAACGAATAAATTAATACAAATAATCATTTGTAAACAATGCCGTTCAAGCAAATACATGAATAAATTAATAAATGAGTAAAATAATACAAATGATTTAATTGAAAAAGTAAATAAATTAATTAATAATAAATGAATGATTGATTGAATGAAAAGAGAACGAATACATGAATGAATGAATACATGAATAAATGGATAAAAGAATAAATGATTAAATAAATGGATACATGAATAGTGGATAAATAAATAAATAAATAAATAAATAAATTAATTAATTAATAAATTAATTAATAAATTAATTAATAAATTAATTCATAAATTAATTAATAAATTAATTAATTAATAAATTAATAAACTAATAAATTAGTAAGTTCATAAGTTCATAAGTTGATAAGTTAATAAGTTGATAAGTTAATGAGTTGATGAGTTGATGAGTTGAAGAGTTGATAAATTATTAAATTAATAAATTAATAAAGTAGTAGATTAATAAATTAATAGATTAATAGATTAGTAAATTAATAAACGAATAAACAAAAAAGAAATGAAGAAATAACTAAAGAAAACCTCGAAAAAACTATAAAACTATAGCATCAAACATTTTTTAAATTTATAAATGATATAACGAATTAATAGATTATTAAATTAAAAAATTAGTAAATTAATAAAATAATAAGTTAATAAATTATTAAAATAATAGATTAATAAATTAGTAAATTAATATATTAATAGGTTAATAAATTAGTAAATTAATAAATAAAAAAATTAACAGATTAATAGATTCATAGATTAATGGAATAATCCACTTATGGATTAACGGATTAATGAATTAATAGATTAATTGATTAATAAATTATGAAACTAGTAAATTATTAAGTTAATAAATAATTAAATTAAAAAAATAATAGATTATTAGATAAGTAAATTAATATATTAATAGATTATTAAATTAATAAATTAATAAAGTAGTAGATTAATAGATGAATAGATTAGTAAATTAATATATGAATAAACAATAAAGAAATGCAGAAAAGAAGAAATAAAGAAATAAAAAATTAAATAACTAAAGAAAACCTCAAAAAACTATAAAACTATAGCATCAAATATTTTTTAATTTATAAATGGATTAATGGATTAATACATTAATAAATTAGTAAATTAATAAAACAATAAGTTAATAAATTATTAAATTAATAGATTAATAGATTAGTAAATTAATATATAATAGATTAATAAATTAATAGATTAATGGATTAATAAATCAATAAATTAATAAATTAGTAGATTAATAGATTAGTAAATTAATAAACGAATAAACGAAATAGAAATGCAGAAGAGAAGAAATGAAGATATAAAAAATGAAATTACTAAAGAAAACCACACAAAACTATAGCATAAAACCTTTTTTAAATTTATAAATGGATTAATGGATTAACGGATTAATGGATTAATATATTCATAGATTAATAAATTAGTAAATTAATAAGTTATTAAATTATTAAATTAATAGATTAATAAATTAATGGATTATAGATTAATAATGCCTTTTTCTTTATTTTTTTTAATTAATAGATTAATAGATTAACAGATTAATAGATTAATAGATTAATAGATTAATAGATTAATAGATTAATAGATTAATAGATTAATAGATTAATAGATTAATAGACTAATAGATTAATAGATTAACAGATTAATAGATTAATAGATTAATAGATTAATAGATTAATAGATTAATAGATTAATAGACTAATAGATTAATAGATTAACAGATTAATAGATTAATAGATTAATAGTTTAATAGATTATTAGATTAATAGATTAATAGATTGATTAATTTATTAATGGATTAATATATTAATATATTAATGGATTAATATATTAATAGATTAATAGATTCATAGATTCATAGATTCATAGATTCATAGATTATTAGATTAATAGATTATTAGATTAATAGATTAATAGATTAATAGATTAATAGATTAATAGATTAATAGATTATTAGATTATTAGATTATTAGATTATTACATTATTAGATTAATAGATTAATAGATTAATAGATCAATAGATCAATAGATCATTAGATCATTAGATCAATAGATTAATAGATTAATAGATTATTAGATTAATAGATTAATAGATTAATAGATTAATAGATTAATAGATTATTAGATTAATAGATTATTAGATTAATAGATTAATAGATTAATAGATTAATAGATTAATAGATTAATAGATTAATAGATTAATAGATTAATAGATTAATAGATTAATAGATTAATAGATCAATAGATTAATAGATTAATAGATTAATAGATTGATAAATTAATAAATAAAATAAATTAGTAGATTAATAGATTAGTAAATTAATAAACGAATAAACAAAAAGGAAATGAAGAAATGCAGAAAAGAAGAAATAAAGGGAAAAAATTGAAATAACTAAAGAAAACCTCGAAAAATTATAGCATCAAATATTTTTTAAATTTATAAAACATACATTTGCACATACTTTAGAAAGATTTTGTATATGCATGTTCATTTTTCCATTTCTCTCATAGCTCATGAACCCCAGTAAAAATGATGGGTGCCGCCACTGTTCAAATAAACTTTTTTTCATTACGTAACTTAAGAGGAATCGCCTCCCACATAACTGATAGGTGTTTAGGAAATGCCCAGTACAATTTTTTCCTTTGTATTAATTTACAAATTAGCAACATTTTCGAAAACCAACGCTAGTCAAAAAAAAAATGTACAAAGCTCGCTCATCTCACAGAAGCAAGCTTGGTTGGACTTACAACGTGGTGGAACAAACTACAAGTCACTTATAACATCTCCCCGGTCAGGGTTCCCAAAGTGGCACTTACAACCTTACGCAATAGCCGCCTCACCTGGTCTCACCCTTCTCTCCATCGTTGGAAATCGTCTTCAGGTCTATGAAGTGCGTCCCGATGACGGTCGGCGTGACGGGATCGTTGTCCCGCAGCTGGATCTTGATCCTCTGGCACAGCGGCGGGAACATCTCGGTGAAGATGAGCTGCTCGTTCCAAACCGGCGCGTAGCTGTGCTTTTTAACGGTCGTTTTGCCCTGGAACACACACAAGGGGGGCGATTACGTTTTATTTGTTTGGTTTGATTAGCGTCGTAATGTTGTGTTTAGGTCAGAAAGGAGCGTTTTGGTAATTCAATTTGTTTTTTGTTTCGTTTTACGAGCTCGGGTTTGTTTGCTGCGCCAGCGCCCGTTGGTGTTCCTTCTTTAACGAACAAACAACAGTTTGGTGTCTGTCGATCCGGGGCAATATCTACTCATATATTAAGTTTTGAAAAATAATAAATTAGAGAAACATTCGGCGTTATTACTAAATGATGAAGTGTGAATAACCTCTAATTCTGTGCTGTTGGCTGTTTCTAGAAATTTTTTTAAACAGCAATTTTTTGTTGAGTTAAATATCCTTGAAAAAATGAATTCTTTCAAGGAATACTTTTTATAATCTGCTTTTGACCGTTTCTAGAACTTTTTATAAACAGTTTCTATTTTCATGTTTATAAATAGTCATTTTTGTTGCTACTATCATCCCTAAATAATTCGCTTCTTTTGGGGAACATTTTATAATCTGTTTTTTGGCTGTTTATAGAAATTTTTATAAACAGCCTTTATTTCTATATTTATTCACTCCCATTGGGGAAACATTTTATAGTCTGCGCTTGGCTGTTTTTTTAGAAATGTTTATAAACAGCAATTTTTTGTGCCTATCAGTATCCTTGAAAAGGAGCCCAAGGGATAAGTTTTATAATTTGTTTTTGACAGTTTCTTTATTTTATAAAGCCTTTATTTTTATATATCTAAGCAGTAATTTTTGTTATTACTATCAGGCCTAAACAATTCATTTTTTAGGGAAACAGCTTATAGTCTGCATTTGGCTGTTCCTTTAGACATTTTTATAAACAGCAATTTTTCGTTGCCAGTTAAATATTCTTGAAAAATGAACCCTTCCCAGGAACACTTTTTATAATCCGTTTTTGACCGTTTCTAGAATTATTAAA
This sequence comes from Rhagium mordax, assembly GCA_963680705.1. Classification (NCBI taxonomy): domain Eukaryota; kingdom Metazoa; phylum Arthropoda; class Insecta; order Coleoptera; family Cerambycidae; genus Rhagium; species Rhagium mordax. The sequence goes on along the minus strand of OY796656.1, from coordinate 132,261,937 downwards.
TAGAACAGTCTTTATTTCATATTTATAAACAGCAATTTTTGTTGCTATCATCCCTAAATAATTAATTTTTTTGGGGTACATTTTATAATCTGTCTTAGGCTGTTTCTAGATATTTTTATAAACAACCTTTATTGTTATATTTATTCACTCCCATTAATCTGCTTTTGGTTGTTTCTAGAAATTTTTATAAACAGCCTTTATTTTTATATTTATTCATTCCCATTCGAGAACTATTTGCTTGGCTGTTTTTTAGAAATTTTTATAAACAGTAATTTTTTGTTGTCAGTTAAATATCCTTGAAAAATGGAACTTTTTACAATCAATTTTTGTCCGCTTCTAGAACTTTTTATAAACAGTCTTTACGTTTATATTGTTTATATTGTCTTTATTTTTATATTTATAAACAGCCGTTTTTTGTTGGTACTATCATCCTTAAATAATTCACTTTTTTGGCTGTTTCTAGAATTTTTTATAAACAGCCTTTATTTTTATATTTATTCACTCTCGTTGGAAGAACATTTTATAATCTGCTTTTGGCTGTTTCTAAAAATTTTTATAAACAGCTTTTATTCATTCCCATTGGAGAAACATTTTAGAGTCTGCGCTTGGCTGTTTTTTAGAAATTTTTATAAACAGCAATTTTTTGTTGTCAGTTAATTAGACGTGAAAAATGAACCCTTCGTAAAGATACTTTTTATAATCTGTTTTTGACCCCTTCTAGAACTTCTTATAAACAGTCTTTACTTTTAAATTTATAAACAGCAATTTTTGTTGCTATCATCATTCCTAAACAATTCACTCATTTTAGGAAAACACTTTATAATTTGTATTTGGTTTGTTTTTTAGCAATTTTTTGCAATTTTTTGTTTTTGCTGTCAATTTAATAATTTTGAAAAATGAACCCAAGGGATACTTTTTATAATTTGTTTTTGACCGTTTCTACATTTTATAAGCAGTCTTTATTTTTATATTTATAAGCAGCCAATTTTTGAATTACTGTCATTCCGAAACAATTCACTTTTTTGAGGAATATTTTATAATCTGTTTTTGGCTGTTCCTAGAAATTTTGATAAACAGCCCTTGGCTATTTTTTAGAAATTTTTATAAACAGCAATTTTTTGTTGCCAGTTAAATATTCTTGAAAAATGAACCCTTCCTAGGGATACTTTTTACAATCTTATTTTGACCGCTTCTTGAACTTCTTATAAACAGTCTTTATATTTATAAACAGCTAATTTGTTGTTACAATCATTCCTAAACAATTCACTCATTTTAAGGAAACATTTTATAGTTTCATTTGGCTGTTTTTTAGCAATTTTTATAAACAGCCATTTTTCTTGCTATTAAATCAACCCTAAATAATTCATTTTTTGGGGATCATTTTATAATCTGTTTTTGGATGTTTTTAGAAATTTTTATAAACAGCCTTTATTTTTATATTTATTCATTTCCATTTCATAGTTGGCTGTTTTTTTAGAAATTTTTATAAACAGCAATCTTTTGATGGCAGCTAAATATCCTTGAAAATTGAACCCTTACAAGGGATACTTTTTATAACCCGTTTTTGACCGTTTCTAGAACTTTTTATGAACAGTCTTTATGTTTACATTTAGAAACTGCCATTTTTGTTGCTACTATCATCTTTGAACAATTCATTATGTCTAGGGAAACGTTTTATAGTCCGCGTTTGCCTGTTTTCTAGAAATTTTTATAAACAGCCACTTTTGTTGCCAGTTGTCATTCCTAAAAATACACTCCTCTTAGCGAAACATTTTATAGTCTGCGCTTGGCTGTTTTTTAGAAATTTTTATAAACAGCCATTTTTTGGTGCTTGAAAAATTAACTCTTTCTAGGGATACTTTTTGGAATCTGTTTTTGACCGTTTCTAGCACTTTTTATAAACAGTCATTACTGTTGCTACTATCATCCCTAAACAATTCATTCTTTTTAGGCAAACATTCTATAGTGTGAACTTGGCTGTTCTTTGGCAATTTTTATAAACAGCCATTTTTGTTGCCAGTTGCCTTTCCTAAAAAAAATCACTCTAAGGAAACATTTTATAGTCTGCGTTTGGCTGTTCTTTAGAAATTTTTATAAACAGCAATTATTTATTGCCAATTCAAATTTTTGGAGAGTAATAATTTTCCTTTGACGTGGTAGTAGTTTATGCTATACTATAACTATTAGCTGAAGTAGAAAATATTTATTTCATACAAGGTGTTCATAAAAACACTGCTCACTTATGGTAAAAAACAAGGATTTTTATATTGTTTAAAAAAAATTCAAAATCGTCAATTATTCTTTTTGGAAGTTCATATGCAAAATTTAAAGTTAGGGATTACAAAAAATTATGTGTTCTAAAAAAACATTTTTTTATATTTTTAAATTTTTAAAAATTGAACATTGAAATAATCAAGTTTTGGCAGTTTGATTATTTATGAGTTGGCAGTGTTTTATGAACACCTTGTATAAAATAAATATTTTCTACATCAGCTAATAGTTGTATAGTATAGTAGTATAGTAATAATTAATCTCTAAAAAATAAGTCCAAAATCTATTTTCAATGCAGGCGTCACTTTTACACAAAAATATTTTTTCATCTCATTAACCATCCAATAAATTTTAAAAATATTTTACTATTGAATAAGGTCATCATAATGATTTTCAAAAGCAGTAAACAAATTGGTGCATTACATTTTATAAAAATATATTCTTTCATCTACCACTTTTACGGAAGATAACCTTATTTGAAACATATTTGAATACAAATTTTATGTAATGTTATATTGTTTTAGTTTAAATATCGAAGATGCCCAAATTATAACGTTAAATACATTTTCTTTATTGCTTCTGATTTATTTGGGGCGGTAAATTTCCTGCAGCAACTCGCCAACTACCCCAGGAACGGTTACCGCAATAAAGGTAACCGTTTTTGCGACAACCGATGACCAGTGAAAATTTGATTAGCCAAAAAACGAATCCGTCTTTTATCTAGTCAGCGTGTGCGCGCGTGTCGCATCTCAGCGCAGCGATCGCAACAAACAATAACAAAAGCGAAACGGGTGCCAGGACGCGTGTGTGAAAACTGTGCTGCACATAACCTGTGAAGTTTTTCGCGTTTAATTAATGGTTAATTCAATTGTGAATCGATATAATCGACTGGGGTAACGGAGGGAAGGGAAAGTGATGTTTTGTGATGAATTTTGCGGTGTTTGATTTAGTTTTTGCTGTGTTTTTTTGCACAAGGCATTGTGGCATAAGTGTCGGGCTCTGAAGGGGATTTGTTAGCTTAGTATTTGTTGAAAGGGGTTGTTTCTTGTTTCTTAAAATGTCAGTTAACTTAAATGTAGAAATATTATTAATATAATCGTTTAGTAGTCGACAGACAATTCATTTAGGTACTTATAGAATTACGTAAAAACTAAGTAGGCGCAACCCCGGTCTGTTCTAGAAGTTTGTTTTGTAGGTACCGAAAAAACAACAACATTTAAATGGTGATTGCGTTGTGGTTGTGGAGTTTGTTCGATTTGTGTTTTAAACTATAAAACGTTATTAAAATTTGGTGTGTGGATTTTGTGCAAATACATGGGTGGATGGAAACTGCCAGACGAAAGAAGAAACAAAAGGAATAGGAGTTAAAGGTAAATATTGCATTAGTTTAATTTAAGTAGATTTATAGGTTAGGATTTCACGTTTCGTTTCAATCGTATGTTTCAATTTTGATTCAAAAGGTGCGATAATTAACATAATTTAAACTGGCTCCAGACATCCCCTTTTTAGATATCAACTAAACTAAATATTTTTTTCTTTAGGTAAGTCCCGAACGAGAAGGGATATGGCTGAAAACAGCGTTAAGGTAGGATTTTTCTATTGTTCAATAATAAATATAAGTCGCCGGGTTGATTTTAACAGATACTTTGACAAAATATCTCCATAAAGCGAATCAAAATGTTTGTATTTTAAAAAGGATCTGTTTAAAATTTTTCAGCTTCTGTTATACAGTGAGGTCGCAAAGTAATGAACAAATTCAGTATCTTAAGAACGCCTAAGTTTTGGAAAAGTCGCTCGGACAAGCCGATTTTGATTTCATATTAGGTCTATTTTAAAAATATTTTTATTCTACAAGGTGTTCCGAAAAAGCCGGGCTGTGATCGACTTTGATTTTTCCTCGGATTTTTCAAATGGCAACCCCCAATTTTTTTTGCAATTTCAAGATATAAAGTGTAATATGTACAGGGTGATTCACTTAACTTTCCCACCCCACTTTTCTCCGTTATTTTTGCAATTACAAAAAAAATATTATAACAAAAATTGTAGAACTTTTTATGAAGTTTTTAAATATGGTATCAAAAAAACAATTGAAAAACAAATTATGAAGTTACAGATATAACTTGCATTTTTTTTAATGGAACACCCTGTATTTTATTACATTTTTCGACATAAAATTTTATTCTGATTTCGACAATATAGCACACATGGTACTTTTGTAATACTTTTCGAAATATTTGCATTTAAATATATAAATTATAGACAATATCGCATATTCGAGTATGCTCTGATTTTAATAGTATTTAATTGTAAATTAATAAATAAGTAACAATAATAAACAAATAAGAGTTATACTAACACAAAATAAACATAACTTAGGTTAACAAATTAAAAACAATAATGTTATTAAAATCAGAGCATACTCGAATATGCGATATTGTCTATAATTTATATATTTAAATGCAAATATTTCGGAAAGTATTACAAATAAGTACTATGTGTGCTATATTGTCGAAATCAGAATAAAATTTTAAGTCGAAAAATGTAATAAAATACAGGGTGTTCCATTTAAAAAAATGCAAGTTATATCTGTAACTTCATAATTTGTTTTTCAATTGTTTTTTTGATACCATATTTAAAAACTTCAGAAAAAGTTCTACAATTTTTGTTATAATATTTTTTTTGTAATTGCAAAAATAACGGAGAAAAGTGGGGTGGGAAAGTTAAGTGAATCACCCTGTACATACATGGAAAATGTTTAGAATTTTACAAGGGATTCGAAATTGCAAAAGAAATTGGGGGTTGCCATTTGAAAAATCAAAGTTGATCACAGCCCAGCTGTGTATTTTTAAAATAGGCCTAATATAAAATCAAAATCGACCTGTCCGAGCCATTTTCCCAAAACTTAAGAGGGGCACTTCTTACACAGGCAAACTAGATTACCTTTAAAATTACATTTTACAAAATCAAAAGATATATCAAGTTAGCACTACCACTTAAAAATTTTTAAATCGCTTTCGCCCCATTAATTGTAGCTTTTTTGTTGCGATTTTGTTGCGGAAAGAAAAAATTTGTAGCTCTTCATTTTTTTAAAATAACCTATGGTAATGCTAACTTGACAGTCAAGATAGCATTACCACGCACAAAAATCGCTTTAAAAAGTGCAAACACATTTGTTTATCATAAAAATAATTTGTTGCGAATTTGTTGCGCACGACTACTGCGAATAAATTAATTTTAAAAAATTTCTTTTTCAATAATTCCTGGTGATGCGAATTGGATAGTCAAGATAGCATTAAAACTCACGAAAGTCCCTTTAAAAAATGCAGAAATAATAATTTTAGCATGGAAAAATTGTTACAAAGATAAAACACAAAATTTGCAATAGCAATAAAGAACGAAATTTTCAGATAACAGGTTTAAAATGATTTTGTGGACAAAACGTAGACTTATGTAATTTATATTGAGAACATTTTGTTGTTTAGTTATAGAAACTATTTATGCGAAAACTTTATTTTTTCTCGGTGCAACAAATTCGTACACAGTGCCACAGTGTATTGAAGTGAAAAACACATGGAGAAATTTGCATTTGCGAAGGTTATTCGTAGGGGTAGTACCAGGTTGCTATGATAATTCACGATTTTATCGAATTTTGCGAAAACTTTTTTCGCAACAAATTACGTCTCGGCGCAACAAATTCGTACATGACACGCTACAAATTCTTAAAGCGAAAAACGCAGGAAAAAACTCATTTTCAACGGTTTTTCAAGGTGGTAATGCCAGATTGCGTTGGAAATTCGAAGTATTCTTTATTTTTGCGAAAAATGTTTTCGCAACAAATTTTATCTCGGCGCAACAAATTCGTACACGGCACGCTACAAATTCTCAAAGTGAAAAACGCAGGAAAAAACTCATTTTCAACGGTTTTTCAAGGTGGTAATGCCAGGTTGCGTTGGAAATTCGAAGTATTCTTTATTTTTGCGAAAAATGTTTTCGCAACAAATTTTATCTCGGCGCAACAAATTCGTACACGGCACGCTACAAATTCTCAAAGTGAAAAACGCAGGAAAAAACTCATTTGCAACGGTTTTTCAAGGTGGTAATGCCAGGTTGCGTTGGAAATTCGTAGTATTCTTTATTTTTGCGAAAAATGTTTTCGCAACAAATTTTATCTCGGCGCAACAAATTCGTACACGGCACGCTACAAATTCTCAAAGTGAAAAACGCAGGAAAAAACTCATTTTCAACGGTTTTTCAAGGTGGTAATGCCAGGTTACGCTGGAAATTCGAAGTATTCTTTATTTTTGCGAAAAATTTTTTCGCAACAAATTTTATCTCTGCGCAACAAATTCGTACACGGCACGCTACAAATTCTCAAAGTGAAAAACGCAGGAAAAAACTCATTTTCAACGGTTTTTCAAGGTGGTAATGCCAGGTTGCGTTGGAAATTCGAAGTATTCTTTATTTTTGAGATAAATTTTTTCGCAAAAATAAAGAATACTGCGAATTTCCAACGCAACCTGGCATTACCACCTTGAAATACCGTTGAAAATGAGTTTTTTTCCTGCGTTTTTCACTTTGAGAATTTGTAGCGTGCCGTGCACGAATTTGTTGCGCCGAGATAAAATTTGTTGCGAAAACATTTTTCGCAAAAATAAAGAATACTTCGAATTTCCAACGCAACCTGGCATTACCACCTTGAAAAACCGTTGAAAATGAGTTTTTTCCTGCGTATTTCACTTTGAGAATTTGTAGCGTGCCGTGTACGAATTTGTTGCGCCGAGATTAAATTTGTTGCGAAAAATTTTTTCGCACAAATAAAGAATACTTCGAATTTCTAGCGCAACCTGGCATTACCACCTTGAAAAACCGTTGAAAATGAGTTTTTTCGCTTTGAGAATTTGTAGCGTGCCGTGTACGAATTTGTTGCGCCGAGATTAAATTTGTTGCGAAAAAATTTTTCGCAGAAGTAAAGAATACTTCGAATTTCCAGCGCAACCTGGCATTACCACCTTGAAAAACCGTTGAAAATGAGTTTTTTCCTGCGTTTTTCGCTTTAAGAATTTGTAGCGTGTCATGTACGAATTTGTTGCGCCGAGACGTAATTTGTTGCGAAAAAAGTTTTCGCAAAATTCGATAAAATCGTGAATTATCATAGCAACCTGGGACTACCCCTACGAATACCCTTCGCAAATGCAAATTTCTCCATGTGTTTTTCACTTCAATACACTGTGGCGTATCGTGTACGAATTTGTTGCACCGAGAAATAATAAAGTTTTCGCATAAATAGTTTCTATAACTAAACAACAAAATGTTCTCAATATAAACATAAGTCTACGTTTTGTCCACAAAATCATTTTAAACCTGTTATCTGAAAATTTCATTCTTTATTGCTATTGCAAATTTTGTGTTTTATCTTTGTAACAATTTTTCCATGCTAAAATTATTATTTCTGCATTTTTTAAAGGGACTTTCATGAGTTTTAATGCTATCTTGACTATCCAATTCGCATCACCAGGAATTATTGAAAAAGAAATTTTTTAAAATTAATTTATTCGCAGTAGTCGTGCGCAACAAATTCGCAACAAATTATTTTTATGATAAACAAATGTGTTTGCACTTTTTAAAGCGATTTTTGTGCGTGGTAATGCTATCTTGACTGTCAAGTTAGCATTACCATAGGTTATTTTAAAAAAATGAAGAGCTACAAATTTTTTCTTTCCGCAACAAAATCGCAACAAAAAAGCTACAATTAATGGGGCGAAAGCGATTTAAAAATTTTTAAGTGGTAGTGCTAACTTGATATATCTAAAATCAAAATATCGTTTAAAACTTACCATTACCATAAATTTTTTAAATAGATCATGTGCATATCATATGACTAACATAACCTTACATTTTTAGTTTTTGTAAATTGATTTTCAATTTTAATTTGAATTTTTGTAGTTTCAGCTTGGAACCATTATAACATTTAAAAACTCTTTCAGGCACTAGATATATAAAGTTTCAATATTGTAGATTATTAAATATAGACTGCTAATTATAGGTTGGATTTCTAACCAACAAATACCATCTTATTATATTAGATTAAGGTAATTAAAAGTTCATTATGAATGCACTGAGCAAGCTTTTGGTTGATAGTACAGGAATCAAGCAGAAATTTTAGAAATATTTACATATCTGAAAATTTTAGAAAATGCTTATTTTTTGAGGTTAGTTGTGAACGGGAAATGCATAATTAATTTTCTTCGTTATTATAATAAATTAATATATTCTAGACTTTCATTAAATTATATATTTAAATAATATGACACTGTACAAACTGGTTCTTATACTAGCTGTAAGTTGACATCTACCGGATTAAAATTAAATTATTTTTATTCGACACTAGCGCCAAGAGAACGGTCGTGGCAAACGTTTTGAAGATAATGAATTTGTTCCTTACTTTGCGACCTCACTGTATATTTTATTCGATCATAAGTTTTCGCTCTGTACAGGGTGATCCATAACTCTCTTTTCATTGTAAATAATTCGGTTGCTGTTAATATATTTGATTGTTTTCAAATGTATATATATGTAGAAAGTCCTGCAGAATCCGAATATGTATTCAGAAAAACAATTGAATGCCAATTTAAAATAATAATAATAAAAATACGATATTCGTAAAAAATTTCACCCTGTATATTATTGCATAAAATGATATGGTAACATATTATAGACATACACATGATACTCATTGATGTGTCCAACTTCCGGTTTGGCCGGAAGTGCTTACAATTTATAGCAATTTTTTATTAACCCTGTATATTTTAATTATTTCAGATAATACTACCGATTACGAATCCAATGACATAGTTTCGCCATTTTATAAGCGAAATAATTCACAAAATTCAAATTTTATGATACCTAATACAATTTATCGATTATTCGTAATCGATAGTATTATCTGAAATAATTAAAATATACAGGGTTAATAAAAAATTGCTATAAATTGTAAACACTTCCGGCCAAACCGGAAGTTGGACACATCAATGAGTATCATGTGTATGTCTATAATTTGTTGCCATATCATTTTATGCAATAATATACAGGGTGATTTTTTTTAAGAAAATCGTATTTTTATTATTATTATTTTAAATTGGCATTCAATTGTTTATCTGAATACATATTCGGATTCTGCAGGATTTTCTACATATATGTATATACATTTGAAAACAATCAAATATATTAACAGCAATCGAATTAATTACGATGAAAAGAGATTTATGGATCACCCTGTATATTTCATAAAAATCAAACAACCGTTTCAACACCAGAATAATGACTCACAAGCCTACTTGTATGTGGTTTGTTCTTAGATTTCTTAGGATAAAATCGAGGATAAAATATACAGGGTGTCCTGTTAGTGTTCGCTCGGAAGATTGCGCAAAAACGGCTGACTTTATAAAAAAAACTTTCTTAACAAAGCTGTCAATGTTTCATCTCTGCTACAACGTACAATTATTTTCAGTTATACAAGGTGTCACAAAAACGAGTTACACAAGACAGTATAATTTTTTTAATGGAATACTCTGTATTTTTTTAGCGCCAGTTAAGCCTCCAAGGGTCCTGTATTGCACCCTAAAATATTTTCCTAATCGGATGCAGCGTTGCCAAGTTATGATTTTTTTCCTTTTTTTTTTTTGTCAATTTATACACATTTTTTTGACTGCGCTTTATTTATTGTTTTTTCTAAAAATGTAGGATGTTATTTGATAATGAATGAAAACATCATTGAAATAAATTATTATTATACCGGGTGTCCAAAATATTTGTTTACATTTCTTAATATTTAATTATATTTTTCTCAATTTTTTTAAATGGAAAGCCTATAATTTTTTTAAATGGATGAATAAAGCATACAATTTTAATATACCGGGTGTAAACGAATATTGGGCCACCCCTGTAACTTCCTCGTTTTTAAAGATATCGGTATAAAATTTTGTATGGAGAAATTAGGTAAGATTTCCAACTTTTTGTGGCGTATCCGCCTTATTTGTCACTTCCGGATTCACCGGAAATGACCCCAATAGTCTTTTCTAAATGGACCACTCTGTATGTTTTTTCATTTTTGAAATAAAGATCACATTTTGGATACATTTATGCTATTTTGAACAATTTATACAGGGTTGCACGAAAAATAATTCGAATTATAGTTGTCAATCTAGATGGCTGCGAATATGTTAAAATTATTTTTGTTCCAATGTAATTCATATAAAAAATACGAAAACATCAATATGTCCAATAATACATCATACAGGGTGCTCTAAACTCATTAAAATCACATTTTAAAAATAACGCATGTTAGTTGAAAGTTGCACTTTTCCGCACTAGTGCGGAAAAATGTACTTTTCCGCACTGGTGCGGAAAAGTGCAACTTTTGGAACTAAAATGCGTGCGGAAAAGTGGTATTTTCCGCACGCTCGGAGGAAAAATATTTTAGGGTGTAAAATAGGACCCTTGGAGGCTTAACTGGCGCCAAAAAAATACAGGGAGTTCCATTTAAAAAAATTATACTTTCTTGTGTAACTCGTTTTCGTGACGCCTTGTATAATTGAAAATAATTTTACGTTGTAGCAGAAATGAAACATTGAAGGTTTTTTATAAAGTTAGCCGTTTTTGCACAATCTTCCGAGGGAACACTAACCGGACGCCCTGTATATTCTCACAACTAAACCACTCGCAGTTTAAGAGCGCATCTAAGTTCTGATACATGTTTTGCAAAGTACCTGTAAAATCACCCTGTACATAGATAAGTCAGAACTCGGAGAAGTTTTACCAATAGATTTTTCCAAGCCCGATGCATTTTATTAAAGCCCTGCGGTTATATTAAATATATAAAAATTGTGCAGCGTAAGAAGCAAGGTTTTAAAGCAAACGTTCTATTTAGATTTTCTCATATTTCTTTTAGATTTCTTTTTTTTTTTTACTCAGCTTTTACTTGACGTTTACTAGCGGTAAAAATTCCGTATTACGTATGAAGGAAAAAACAAAAAAATCCTATTTATATTTCCAAGCAAGGAACACGACCATAAAAACCACCTTAAAACAAACAGCGCGCAACTTTAACTGAACTGTTCTGAAATATAGCTACCTGCTAGTTAGCGTACGGTAATGAGAATATATGGGATGGGCTACGTAAGAATATAACTTTAAAAATTGCGAAGTGAGCTGTAATACAATTTTTTAGGACATAAGAGCAACAAATTCCGTATTTTATTTGATTCGTGAAGTTTGGCAACAACACACAGTTCAGGGATCGTGCAAAAAAATATTCGACAATATTTTCGTTATTACGACCAGCAAGCAAAAATAACCTTTTGTGAAAATCGGCGATATTTCGACAATACACCTTTTACTCTCGGCGTAATCTATTGATACACCGCCGCCGCCGCCGCCGGTGTATGGAAAGTTAATAAACACCACTCACCGTGAGCCCTGCAAACGACACTTGCACGTAGGGGTCGACCAAATCGTTCAGTTCTCCTGTAAAGGCCTTTTTTACGTTTGCCATCAAAGACGAATTCATCTTCGGCAGGCCGTCGGCTCTGTATATTTTCACGATGAAGCGGGCCCTTTGTCTGTCGGTTGGCACGCCATCGGGCAGCAGCAGATTCCTGAAACGATCGGAAAATATTGTATTAAAAACAGGCAGATATTTTTCCAATATATTTTTATATAAAGTAAATCATTTCAGAAATATGTGTTTGTGATGCTTATAAAACTTATGTTTGTATTATTGACAATAAAGGAGATATTGGACTTTTTTGAACCGTTGACTCGCCCTGTACATTATAGAACGTAATTATATTTTTAATATAGCGCTACAAGGACTAATTAGACTGGACCCCTCGTTGCTTTAAATTCGTTGTTGACACAACCCAGTAATGTACACCTTATCGCCTTAATTCGCCTAATTTACTTCGTTCTTTTGCCATTTCCTTTATCACCGATGGCCTTGTTTTTGTCGTTAATGACAAAGAACCTTTAAAGACGTATTTACAATAGAAAACCACCCTCTTTCTGCCCTCACATTGATTACTAAATAAAATATACACGACCCGAATACAAAAAAATATATAATTTCATCAAATGCACCACCAGAGATCTGAAAAATCTTCAAAGAAACGTTTTCCTAATGTAAAAGGAAATTAAAGAGAAAAACTTACGCTTCGATATCGTCCTCGTCCTTCTCGCTCTTCGGCGGCACTTTGACCGTATCTCCTTTCCCGATGACGCTGATGTCGCACTTCAGATATCCCTTGGGACCGCCCGCTATGTCGTCCGGGTCAGTGAGCAGCGCCCATTTGTGGTAGAACTGATGGTCTGAATACGACATTAGGTATTAGTTCATCCGGGGATGATTTAAATTCACTAAATGATGCAAACATTCAACGAAGGCCGGGAATTGAACGGACAAGCTGGGGCGTCGCATGCATTGTTGAGCTAACGCAGCCTTCTATGCTTTGCATTAAGGAGCTATAAGATAGAAGTCAATCCAGTTAATAATTTCACAGGATATATCTTTAACTAGCGAAAACTATAACAAGTCATAGCCCATAATGGTCAATCATTTGACGGAGAGTTCATCCTCGATTATATCCTTACAAAAACAGCCCTTAAACCTGAATTAATTATGAGAGGAACTAAAATTATTTCGATGGAATATATCTTTAACCAGCGAAAACTATTCAAGCAGGTCATAGCCCATAATGGTCAATCATTTGACGGACAGTTCATCCTCAATTATATCCTTACAAATACAGCTCTTAAACCCGAATTAATTATGAGAGGAACTAAAATTATTTCGATGGAATATATCTTTAACCAGCGAAAACTATTCAAGCAGGTCATAGCCCATAATGGTCAATCATTTGACGGACAGTTCATCCTCAATTATATCCTTACAAATACAGCTCTTAAACCCGAATTAATTATGAGAGGAACTAAACTTATTTCGATGGAATATATCTTTAACCAGCGAAAACTATTCAAGCAGGTCATAGCCCATAATGGTCAATCATTTGACGGACAGTTCATCCTCAATTATATCCTTACAAATACAGCTCTTAAACCTGAATTAATTATGAGAGGAACTAAAATTATTTCGATGGCTGTTGGAAATGTGAAATTTTTGGACTCCTTGAATTACCTACCCATGGCACTCTCTAAGCTACCAAAAGCTTTAGATTTAGGTGACGAACTGAGAAAAGGTTACTTTCCACATTATTTTAACACAAGCAAAAATGAAAAGTATGTAGGACCCAACGACATAAGAATTGTCGTTGGTAGGACCCCTACCTCCGGTGGAATACTACGATGCTGACAACATGAAAGATGATGTCCGAGAAAAATTTCTACAGTGGTATGAGGATTATAGGACTTTTGCCACTCATCATCTGTTAGAGTCGCTGAACTCTACTGCTTCTTTACTAACTACTGACACTTTATATACCTATTAAATCGGTATATAAATAAACTTAGTGGAGTAAATAGGGTGCAAATATTTAAACCATAAACATATGCTGTTTCTACAAGGTCAGTAAAAACGGATTGGCGTAAATTTTCGCTACTTTACACGCCTAGGCCTGTTAAAATCTGTGGAAAGAAGGCGTATTTACATAAATTTATCACATAGAGGAAATTTGTCACGTTTGAAATTTCCTGATGGTGGATGCGAGATTTACATTCCTAATATATATGAGCACAGAAGGGGCATGCAAACAAGTGTAAAAGCGTGCACCTTTCAAGCATAGGGGCAGTTTGCAAGGGTTACGTCTAAAGTAATTTCACCCGTTATGTGCCTTTATGTACAAGGTTTTAATGAAGTAATTAAGGTTACATTTAACTAAAATCTCATGGATTTGCTCGTGAGCTATGCGGGATAATGACTTGGATTTTAATTAAAAAGTCTCGGATATCCAGCGACGTTAAGTTAAATGATCTTTTTTGTGTAGGTACGTTTAATTGGTGGGGCAGCTGCGAAGCGGAAACTTATGGACGCGAAGTACAACAACGTGGATTTATTATATATTTAAGTCAGGATAAGTCTAACCTACAATTCTTTTTTTAACTTGCCCCACTTTTAAAGAGGAAACACTCCGGAGCTGTCTTAAATTAGGTATTAAATAAACCTTTGTCGGATTTGTTTTAAAACATACCTGCGATGCTTTGTCAGGATTATTACTTTTATTTTTGTCATTCCTCGCAAATTAAACATATCTGAAAGGATAAGAGGTCATTTAACTTCGAATAACCGCTCATAAGTGAGCAATTAGTTCCTTTGACGTAGGTATAAAAATTAAACGTGCCTGTGAACTTTTCTCTTTGATTCCCAAACGTCGTTTGTTTTAATTTCCAACAGAACGAAATGTCTTCCAGATTCTTAAAGTTGTTGCCTGCATGCTCGAAATGCCAATGTTTAATATCCGAAGTTGTAGCTCTCAATATTCCAAGTTATAAACTTTCCTTCGTTGTACGATTTTTTTCATGCTTCATTACTAAAGAAAATAAAAAAATGCACGGCTTGTTCGGTTCAACTTCAAACGCTTGCGACTTTCGATTCACAAGGCGGTTATTTTATATTATACGTTTACGTTTCTTATTTACTTATATACATATTTACTTGTTTAGTATTTATTTTTGGCTCATGTATTTATTTACTCATTTACTTCTTCACTTATTTACTCATTTACACTTATTTACTTATTTGCTTATTTACTTATTTACTTATTTAATTATTTACTTTTTTACTTATTTACTTATTTACTTATTTACTTATTTACTTATTTACTTATTTACTTATTTACTTATTTACTTATTTACTTATTTACTTATTTACTTATTTACTTATTTACTCATTTACTTATTTACTCATTTACTGATTTACGTATTTACTTATTTACTCATTTAGTGATTTACGTATTTACTTATTTACTCATTTACTGATTTACGTGTTTATTATTTACTTATTTGCTTATTTACTCATTTACTTATTTACTCATTTACTGATTTACGTATTTACTTATTTACTCATTTACTGATTTACGTATTTACTTATTTACTCATTTAGTGATTTACGTATTTACTTATTTACTCATTTACTGATTTACGTATTTACTTATTTACTCATTTAGTGATTTACGTATTTACTTATTTACTCATTTACTGATTTACGTGTTTACTTATTTACTTATTTGCTTATTTCCTTATCTGCTTATTTACTTATTTATTTATTTACTCGTTTTTTCATTCACTAGGTTATTCATTAACTTATTGGCTTATTTACTAATATTTATTTATTTTATGTCATTATCTTCTCTCCGTATCGACTCTCTTTACTAGTTTATTTGTTTATGTATTCACTTATTTACTCACTCATTTTCTCTTATACTCCTTATTCATGTAATTACTTATTTTATATCATCTCCTTATCTCCATATTTCGTCATCAGTTTATCACTTCATCGCCCTCTCATATTTATTTGCTTATTTGCCTATTTACTTATTGACCTATTATCCTATTTAACTATTTACTTATCTACTAATTTTCTCCTGTACGCATTGATTTAATTTTTTAATCTACCCATTTAATAATTTATTCATTTACTTGTTTACATTTACTTATTTACTTAAACTTATTTATTTTGTATTATCTCCTTATCTCTATATTTTCTCTCCTTATCGACTTATTGCTTTTCCGTCTTATCCGTGTAGCCACATATTTATTTATTTACTTATTTGCTTATTTACTTATCTATCTATTAATCTATTAACTTATTTACCGATTTATCGATTTACTCTTTACCGATTTACTGATTTACTTTTTACGTTTTTACTTTTCCGTTTTTACTTATTTCCTTTTTTATTTTTTAGATTTTTACAGTTTTGCTTTTTCCTCTCTATTTTTTACTTTTTTACGTTTTTACTATTTTGCTATTTTACTACTTAAATCTTTACTTTTTAATTTTTTACTCTTTGCTATTTTGGTTTTTTTGCTCTTACTTTTTTACTTTTTTAGTTTTTACTTTTTAACTTATTTTACTTTTTTACTATTTTGCTTCCTTGTTTGCTTTATTATTTATTTCTTTACTTAATTACTTTTTACTATTTTACTTTTTTACTTTACTTTTTTACTATTTTGCTTTTTGCTCGTATATTCTTATTATTTTGCTTTTATTATTTTTTAATTTGTTTTTTTTTGTTTTTTTACTGGTGCTCTTTTATTTTTTTACTTTTTTATTTTCACTCTCCCTTTTGCTTTTTTGCTCTTATTTTTTTTACTCTTTTATTTTTTACTTTTTTACTTTCTACTTTTATGCTTTTTTTGCCCTTTGCTCTTTTACTCTTACTTTTTACTTTTTTGCTTTTTTACTGTTTTGCTCTTTTACTTTTTTCCATGTTTACTTTTCCTTGTTTACTTTTTTATTTTCCACTTTTTTATTTGTATCATTTTACTATTTTTTATTTTTTTGCTTATTTGCTTTAGTTCTCCTTTACTCTTACTTTTTGCTTTTTTACTTTTTTGTTTTTTCGATTTTTAATGTTGTGCTCTTTTACTTTTTTCTTGTTTACTTTTTTACTTTTATACATTTTTATTTTTTGATTTTTTGCTTTTGCGCTGTTATTTTTTTCTTTTTAATATTTTTTACTTACTTTTAATTTTTTTTTTACTATTTTACTTTTTTACTTAATTTGTTTATTGCTTCTTGCTCTTTTACTCTTACTTTTTTACTTTAATGCTTTTTGCTTTTTTACTATTTTGCTCTTTTACTCTTTTCCTTGCTTACTTTTTTACTTTCTACTTGATTACATTTTTTACTTCTCACTTTTCTCTTACCTTTTTACTTTTTTACTTTTTATTATTTTACTCTTTTACTTTTTGCTCTTTTATTTTTTGCTTTTTCACTTTTTTACTCTTTTACTTTTTTAACTCTTTTACTTTTTACTTTTTAATTTTTTTTACTTCTTACATTTTTACTTTTTTATTAATTTTTTTTTGCTTTTTGCTCTTTTACTCTTAAATAAATAAAAAATAATAAATACACCACATGTAATTACGACCCCCTTTATCCCAGAAGGCTGAGCCTTGTGCGGGAGGGGGCTACACATTTAAAGACAAGGGACACACATCCAATATCCGTGTATAATGGAAAAATCCCTCTCACAGTATTTTCCATTGCCACGACCGGGATTCGAACCCGGGACTTTTGGGTGAGAGGCAGGTACTCTACCATCTCGACCATCCAGTCATATAAACTTACTTTTTTACTTTTAATGCTTTTTCACTATTTTGCTCTTTTACTTTTTCCTTGTGTACTTTTTACATGATTATTTTTTACTTTTTTGCTTTTTTCCTTATTTATATTTTTACTTTTTTACTTTTGCTTTTTATTCTTTTACTCTTTTACTTTTTGCTCTTTTACTCTTACTTTTAGCTTTTTTGATTTTTCACTTATTTACTTTTTTACTCTTACTTTTTACTTTTTTACTTTTATGCTTTTTTGTTTTCTACTATTTTGTTCATTTACTTTCTTCCTTGTTTACTTTTTACTTGATTACTTTTTTACTCTTCACTTTTTTACAATTTTTTGCTTTTTGCTCTTTTTCTCTTACTTTTTTGCTTTTTTACTTTTTTACTCTTTTACCTTTTACTTTTTTACTATTTTACTTTTACTTTTTCCTTTTTATTATTTTACTTTTTTGCTTTTTGTTCTTTTACCTTTCTGCTTTTTGCTCTTTTTCTCTTACTTTTTTGCTTCTTGCTCTTTTTCTCTTACTTTTTGCTTTTTTACTTTTTACTCTTACTTTTTACTTATTTGTTACTTATTGGTTATTTATTTGTTTATTTCTCTACTTGTTTACTTGTTTATTGTTTAATTGTTTACTCGTTTACTCATTTACTCTACTTATTTACTTATTTATTTATTTTAGATTCTTGTCTTCTCTTATTCTCTTCTTATCCCTTAAATGTGTTCATTGCTCCCTATCTTATCCACTATGTTTTTTTTTTTTTTTTTTCCGGTTTTTGGCCTTACGAGCTAGCGTTTTGGCCACGTAATTGTATTTTGCTTAGAAAAAACCTTAGAAAAATCCACTATGTATTTGCTTGTTTATCTATTCTCTTATTTACTTTTTACCCATAAAAACACTGGCATCAAACGCTGCATATTGGATACATTTAAAATGCGCTTTACGTTATGAGCGCCTACAGTAATTAGTAGTGAGAAACTGTTTATTATTCGATTTGCTCCTTATTTGTTTACGTAGGCGCGTCCTACAGCTGTAACATTCCCAGTCGAACGCTATTTTGCCAACAACAATTTTAAAGTCTGCTGCTCTCAAAAGTTCACGCCAATCAAAACTAACTCGAGAGACTGAGAATGCAACAGATGTTGGTAGCCTATCCAATTTATTTTCCCATATGAAAATATAGTAGCCGGTTCATTTGTTGTTCGTAAGCAAAGAGTATAAAATGCAGGGAACCAGTAAATTTGTGAATGGATATTGAAAGTTTCAAAGGCATTCCTCTGGGAAATTCCGATTTATATTTTCCGTTTATATGGTCCACTCATTGCTATTGAAAGTTTTATGAACACTATAAATTTAATGCAGTAAATGAAATTTCTTGATTGCTAGATATTTATTAGCCGAGTTTAATGGTTACCGTCGAAGGCCAATGGCATTTTTTCAACAGGTCCGTTATATTCTACTCTTAATTTCCATCTGCTCTTTCCATGAGATTTTAGCAAAAATGTCCAATTTAGCACGTAACGTTTTAATTCCTCTAAACTAAAAACAACAAACGGCAAACCAATCCAATCTGTACAAGGATATATAATTTTGTCTTTGGAAGGCTGGAATCACAGAAAACTGAGCAAAATTTATTCCGTTTTGGTCAAAGATATTGTTTTGCCCATTGCTATAAAAAATTGGATTCGAGTAAATAATTAACTCCTTGAGAGGATTGACGCGTTATATTGGCGCCCAACGTAGGGCGCCAAAGATAGCATGTGGTGTGTTGCATTGGCGCCCAACGTGGGGCGTGTTACATTTCTAAGTTCCAAAACTCGAACCAAATAGGGGTGCGTTAGTGTACTACAGCTGTGTTAGTACATGTGGCATTGGACAAATTGAATTGTGCACTTCAGACGGACTAATGTAAAATGGAGAATGACGTGCGGTTTAATTTACTTGGATATTATAGAAGGTAGGATAAAAAGTAGCACGATATTAGATATCGCTCGATTTCCGTGTTATTGCGAGGGCGCGACACTATTTGAAGTTTCAATACACCCCATATCAATCAAGGGTTGAGTACCGCAAGGATCAATACTAAAATCGGTAAAAAGTTGGGTTAGAATAAATAATTTAATTCCAGGCGTGTTGCATTTGGCGCCCAACGTTGGGCGCCACTTTTATGTTCTATAATTATTAAAATAAAAACAATATGAAATAATACGATCTATTTGGACTATTATCCCGTAGAACCAAAATTCAAAAGAGTTGCGGTTAAAATTGCAAGGATCGATGCCCAATTTTCTACAAGCCCAGCCTCTACGTCCGTCTCACTGGACAACGGGGAAAGGATACCGAGCGGGGCAGGGTATCTCGTACCTGGTTGAGACCACACGGTCGCTATGTCTAATTTAAAGCTTCCCAATAATTTGTTACCCCTGAGAATGTTCCGAGACTGCAACACCTGCCAGCGAAAAGAAAAGAGAAAGTAGCAGGGAATGATCAGGAGGTACGATTTAGGCTCCGGCACAATGCAGAAATAAAATGTCCAGTGCAGTGTCGTACTTAATGTACTTTTAGGAAAATGCTATAATTGGTTGAGGGTGGTTGGTAGTGTTTCTATTTCGTAGGATTTCTCTGTTAGCTTGTGAAAGACTCTGCCGCTTATTTATTTGTTTATCCCAGTGCGTAAGACCCGTTCCTGCCTTATTTGCGTTGTATCTGTTAGCATACCCTAAGTGGAATTCTAAATCCCACTGAAGAAGATTGAAAACAATTTAATTCCGCGAAAACGTCTCAAAGGGAATTCCCAAACATATTGTTTTATGTCTAGCGTTACAGAAGGCACATAGCCGAGGAGGCGAAGCTTCGAGAGCGGAACATATTATTGTGTGCTTAAAAAATCCGAATAAATTTTCTGGGTATGCCGATAAGGGCTCGACAAATTGAATTGTACACTTCAAGGGGACGAGTGGAAAACGTGGTATGCGAATTAAATTGTTTGGATGTTTTAGCAAATACGATAAAAAATGCCATGTGGAAATATTTGGCGCCCAACGTGGGGCAACATTGTTAGCGCAACTGTACCCATTTTTCGATTTCTATTATGCGCAAAGAAATTGAATAATAATAGGGTTAAAATTGAGTAATCGCATATTAATCGTATTCTGGAGGATATGAGGCTGAAATGTGCCCGAAGGGAAATGAGAATAAAAATTGAAAACTAGGGTGGCGCTGGCTTTACAATTCCGATGGCTGGCGGCAAGGAATCTCGTAGGCCCTCTGGTTTATTCATTACTTTTCGCGGAGAAGTGTTCTGGGTCTGTTTCGCGTTGATCCTTTTGAATATATGTCGTGGTCTTATGGACCAAAGTTCGAAATAGAATCACTTCCACATACCCATTCATAAGAAAAAGTGAGGAGAAACTGTTCGTTACAAAAATATGGTACAGCTTCAATGAAACTGTCAAAAAAAACTGTCACTGTCCCAGAAATTAGCTCAACACCAGAACTTTACCATAAGCTTGATGCGAAGTTCTACGAGTTCAAGATCAAAATTCCATTACCGCGTAGTCTAGTGACAACATCCGCGGCTAACTACTATCAGTAGAAGAACCCGAGACATACAAGTCTGTATGTTCAGTATGACCTTGGTTATACCGACTGTTAGATGATGGGATGATAGCCTTAAAAGGTGTCAGAACACTCTTCAGCAATGACTTTGGAAACCAGAATGAAAGTCGTTAAGAAAATGCCCATAATGCTGTACATACAGGTCTGTAGATTCTAGTGAAAGCACTTTTGTACAATCCTGTACTTTACAGGTATATCTTTGTACAGGTTTGTATGTTCAGTATGCCCCAGGTTCTTTCCCCACATGATTGCCTCAGCAATGACCAGGATGAACCTCCATAAGAAAATACGTGAGAATTTGGACCAGAAGCTATAATACTGAACATACAGGTCTGTATTTTTACGGGCATATCTTTCTACTGTACTTACAGGTACAACTTTTGTGCAAATCTGTACTTTTACGGGTTAACCTTTTGTACAGGCCTGTATGTTCAGAGCGCTCCAGTTTGTTAGAGGTTCTTCTATCGATCACTGGTGTGAAATTAGCCCCACGTGATGTCACTAGACTCTTCGGCGGTGACCTTGGAACTCGATAAGAAAATGCATTTGGTTTTAGATAAGAACCTGTCATAAAATTGAACTTACAGGTCTGTACTTTTACGGGTACAGCTTTTGTACAGGTTTGTATGTTCCAGTACATCCCGGGTTCTTGTACCGACCGCTGAATGGCGCGAAGTTAGCTTAGCATGATGCCACTGGACTTCGGCGATGACCAAAATGAACCTTCATAAGAAAATATATAAAATTTTGGGCTAAAACTTCCACAACACTGAACATACAGGTCTGTACTTTAAATGGTACTGCTTCTGTGCAAATCTGTACTTACAGGCCGTATGTTCAGTTAGCCTTAGATGATTACGATGACTTTGGAAACCGGAATGAACCTCGATAAGAAAATACATCGGATTTTGGACTAGAACCCCTGCAATAGTGAACTTACAGTCTGTACTTTTACGTTTGCAGTTCTTGTACAGGCCTGTATGTTCAAGGATCTTCTATCGATTGCTAAATGTTGTGGAGATGTCACTAGACTTTTCGGCGATGACCGACTGAACATACAGGTCTGTATTTTCTCATTAGCGCCGCTTTTGTACAAATCTGTCCTTTACGAGTACAGCTTTTGTACAAGCCTGTATGTTCAGTATGTCTAGCCTTGGATTGCCACTGGACTCTTCGGCGATGACCTTGGATGAACCTCTATAAGGAAATAAATGAGGTTTTCGACTAGAGCGCCCGCAATCAATGTACATACAGGTCTGTACGTTTACGGGTGCAATTTTGTACAGGCCTGTATGTTCAAGGCTCTTCTATTGATTGCTAAATGTTGTGGAGATAGCCTCAGTTGATGTCACTAGACTTTTCGGTAATTGAACATACAGATCTGTATTTTCTCAATAGCGCACTTTTTGTACAAATCTGTCCTTTACGAGTACAGCTTTTGTACAATCCTGTATGTTCAGTATGCCTAGCCTTAGATTGCCACTGGACTCTTCGGCGATGACCTTAGGTGTACCTCTATAGGGAAATAAGCGAGGTTTTCGACTAGAGCGCCCGCAATGAATGTACATACAGGCCTGTACTTTTGCGGGCACAGCTTTTGTACAGACCTGTATGTTCATTTGTTCCACCTACCGCCAGATGGCGTGAGTTATCGAATCATAAAACTTGTGGTAAACTTCTGGTGGTGAGTTAATTTTTCGGCGGGGGGGGGGGGGGGGAGGAGTAATGAATTCTGCCTGTCACATATTTTTAACGAACAGTTTGCCCAGGTTAGGCCTAAAGCTAGATTGTTGAAGGAAACGAGTTCTCTACCCGGTGCATCATAGACGGTCTTGACGTCTATCTTGAAGGTGCCAACGATAGTTCCTGATCTTAACAGTTTCCTAGAATGTAACACCTAAAACACACACTTTCAAGACGAACCTTCTCGAACTTGGTGTTTATTTAGTCGCGTCGTTGGTGCAGCAAAGCTTCGCGCGAAACAAAATATGTTGTGGCAACGAACATGTCCACTATTGTTGTTTTGTTATGAATACGCCATAAAGCAGCCACCGATTGGTATTGTCATGGAAGCTTTGCTGCTACAACACTTGTTTACTAATGCAATCGATTTAATAATTGCCTTGTCGTTACAAATAAATTATATTGATTTGATGTTTTTATTTGAAAAAACAGAACACGTAGTTCATAATTAATTCAAGGGACAAATAACCACCAAGTGCTTCTATAAATAAAGTTAGAAATAACACAAGTATAGGGAATAATCGGCGATTTACCAAAAAGTCAGTTTATGCTAACATAGTTAGAGAGAAAACAGTAACTTACCCATAGGTGAATTATTTTGTCGAACAACATTATTGGTGGCATGTGGAAGTCGAAAACGAAATACTGAAACAAATAGAGAATCGTAAGAAATTAAAAGTGCAATTGCCTGGGCGTGCGAATTCCCCAAGGTTCAGTGCTCGACCCGCTCCTAGTTCAGAAGACTATACATGTTGTTCGTCATCCGAGCGTAACCACGTGACTGGCCTTGACCAACGGAACTATTTCGCAGTTCTTTGCAAACTACTGTATCTCAAAAAACTTTCTAAACGAGTCGAATTTTTAGGTTAAGTTTCGATCGTGCTTCCACTTTTCTACGTTTTCGCAATGTTAGTCGAGTACAAAGAGGGAAACAAAGCGAGTTAATCGTGCAATTAAAACTTAAAACTAGACTTCACTTGTGGACGCAGAATTATGCAATTAGAAGTACAGTAACAAGCATACTTGAAATGTAAATCGTTCCAGGGATTCCGGTTGTAGCAGACTTGACTTTGTTCAAGGCTCGCAGAACGCTCTGAATATTAATATTAAAAAAAAAAACGTCGGTTTTCTCGTATTAAGCCTACGTTTTTCCCTATACAGCCGTTCCCAGCGTTACGTGCGGGCAATTATCCAGATTATATTTTATCCATATCGTATTTAATTGGAGCTAACAGCTTGGGTTGGAGAAATATCACGTTTGGGATAAGGGGAACCACAGCGGAATTATAACGAATTTTTGGCGAAAGTAAGCTCAATTTGGTATTTCGAAACCTATACTTTATCCATTATTTGCCCGCAAGGCAGGGAAATGAGGGTAACAAGGAATATATTCGTATTGGCTACTTTTTTGAATAAATTAGTTATGTTAATTAAAAACAACAGCGAAAACAACTAAGAAACGAAAAGAAAAGAAGTAAAAGTATGTATATCGATTATAATCGATATATTTTTATTTAAATCTCTTTTCGTTTTTTGTTGTTTTTGTTATTTTAATCAAAAACAACATAAAAACGAAAAGAAAAATAAATAGAAAATATCGATTATAATCTCGTTTTATTTTAATTTATTTTTCTTTTCGTTTTTTTGTTCTTTTTAATTGAAATAATAACAAAAAATCAAAAAGAAAAATAAATAGTATTATTTGTTATTAGTATAATTAGAATAAATATTAGATTTTTTATTTTCCTTTTCGTCCTTTGTTTGTTTTTGTTATTTTAATTAAAAACAACAAAAACAACAAAAAAAACGAAAGAAAAATAATTAATAAAATAAATATTACATATTATATATTTTTCTTTTCGTTCTTTTGCTGTATATATCGATTATAGTCGTTTTATTTTAATTTATTTTTCTTTTCTTTTTTTGTTGGTTTAAATTAAAATAACAAAAACAACAAAGGGACGAAAAGAAAAATAAATATTATTGATTATTATTATAATTAGAATAAATATTAGATATTTTTTAAATTAATTTTCTTTTCGTTTATTTGTTGTTTTTGTTATTTTAATTAAAAACAACAAGAAGAACAAGAAAACGAAAAGAAAAAAAGAATAAAAAATATATCTTTTGTAACCGTTTTATTTTAATTTCCTTTTCGTTTTTATGTTGTTCTTTTTAATTAAAATAACAAAAACCTCAAAAACAAACAAAATTATTAAATATTGTTATAATTAGAATAAATATTAGATATTTTTTTAATTTATTTTTCTTTTCGTTCCTTTTAAATTAAAATAACAAAAACAACAAAAACAAAGTATCAGTTAATAACAAGTAGTAAGTAAATAATTAATAATAACAATATGGATATACTGCCAAAACAAAAACCAAAAACAACTAGAAAATGGAAAGAAAAACAAATAAATAATTTATCGATTATAATCGATGCATTGTTTATTTATTTTTCTTTACGTTTTTTGGTTGTTTTGTTATTTTAATTAAAAACAACAACGAAATCAACAAAAAAAAAACGAAAAGAAAAATAAACAAACAATATCTTTATCGTTTTATTTTAATTTATTGTTCTTTTCGTTTTTTTGTTTTAATTAACAAAAACAAGAAAAAAACGAGAGAAAAATAAATAAAATGTATTGATTATATTTATAATTAAAATAAATATTGAATATTTATTTACTTATTTTTCTTTTCGCTCTTTTGCTGTTCTTGTTATTCTAAAAAAACAACAAACAACAAAAAAAAAACGAAAAACAAATAAAGTATATATCGATTATAGTGGTGTTATTTTAATTTATTTTTCTTGTTTTTAATTAAAATAACAAAAACAAATAAATGAAAAGAAAAATAAATATTGATTATTATAATTAGAATAAATATTAGAAATATATATATATATATTTTCTATTTGTTCTATTGTTATTTTTGTTATTTTATTAAAAGCAACAACAAAAACGACTAAAAAATGAAAAAAAGTACCTATGAAACAACCAATAAAATATATCGATTATATTATAATCGATATATTTTCTATTTGTTTTTCTTTTCGTTATGTGTTGTTTACGTTATTTTAATTAAAAACAACAAGAATAACGAAAAGAAAAATAAATAAAAAATATATCGATTATAAACGAAATATTTTCTATTTATTTTTATTTTCGTTTATTTTTTCGTTCTTTTTAATTAAAATAGAAACAACAAGAAAAACATTAAAAGAAAAATAAACAAAATTATTGATTATTATTGTAATTAGAATAAATACTAGATATTTTTTTAGTTTATATTTTTCTTTTCGTTTTTTTGTTGTTTTTGTTATTTTATTAAAAGCAACAACAAAAACAACTAATAAAAAACGAAAAAAAGTACAAATAAAACAACCAAGAAAATATATCGATATTATAATCGATATATTTTCTATTTATTTTTGTTTCGTTTTTTTGTTGTTTTTGTTGTTTTTAATTAAATTAACAAGAATGATTTGATTAAAATAACGAAAACAATAAAAAACGGAAAGAGAAATAAATTAAAATATTTATTTGTTTTTTTCGTTTTTTTAGTTGTTTTTGCGGTGGTTTCTAATTAACATAACAAATACAACAACACAACGAAAAAACAAAAAAACAGAAATAAAAATAAATATTACTTATATAGGGACCTGAAAAATCTATGCACGGCGGGAAATTCTTTTTATAAACGGGCCGAAAAAACAAAAACTGCTGGCGTAATGTTCTTAGAGGGGGCCGGAAAAAAATAAAAAGAAAGTACATATATTAATAATAATCCATATATTTTCTATTTATTTTTCTTTTCGTTTATGTGTTGTTTATGCTATTTAAATTAAAAACAACAAGAATAACGAAAAGAAAAATAAATAAAAAATATATCGATTAGTGCTTTGTCTTATGTACAACCACCGGCCTTGGCCGCTGTAATTGTAAATTGATAAATAAAAAAATTAAGAAAAATAAATAAAATAAACGATATATTTTCTATTTATTTTTCTTTTCGTTTTTTGTTGCTCTTTTTAATTAAAATAGAAACAAGAAAGAAACGAAAAGAAAAATAAACAAAATTATTGATTATTATTATAATTAGAATAAATATTAGATATTTTTTTAGTTTATTTTTCTTTTCGTTCTTTTGTTTTTTGTTTTTGTTATTTTGTAAAAAGCAACAAGAAAAACAATAAAAAACAAAAGAAGTACAAATAAAACAACCAATAAAATATATCGATATATTTTCTACTTATTTTTGTTGTTTTCGTTGTTGTTTTAAATTAAATTAACAAGAATTTGATTAAAATAATAAAAACAACAAAAAATGAGAAGAGAAATAAATGAAAATATTAATTGTTTTTTTTTCGTTTTTTAGTTGTTTTTGCTGTGGTTTCTAATTAACATAACAAAACAACAACACAACGGAAAAATAAATAAATAAATATATAATATTTATTCTAATTATAATAGGGACCTGAAAAATCTATGCACGGCGGGAAATTCTTTTAATAAACGGGTGGAAAAAAAACAAAAAATGCGGCGTAATTTTCTTAGAGGGGTCGGAAAAAAAAAATAAAAAGAAAGTACAATATATTAATTATAATCGATATATTTTCTATTTATTTTACTTTTCGTTTATGTGTGGTTTATGTTATTTTAATTAAAGACAACAAGACTAACAAGAAAAATAAATAAAAAATATGTCGATTATAAACGATATATTTTAATTATTTTTCTATTAGGTTTTTGTTCTTTTTAATTAAAATAGAAATAACAAGAAAAAAATGAAAAGAAAAATAAACAAAATTATTGATTATTGTTATAATTAGAATAAATATTAGATATTTTTTTTAGTTTATTTTTCTTTTCGTTCTTTTGTTTTTGTTATTTTATTAAAAGCAATAACAAAAACAACTAATAAAAAACGAAAGAAGTACAAATAAAACAACCAAGATTATATCGATTATATTATAATCGATATATTTTCTATTTATTTTTCTTTTCGTTATTTGTTTTTGTTAATTTAATTAAAAACAACAACGGAAACAGCAAAGAAACGAAAAGAAAAATAACTAAAAAATATACTTACCGATTATAATAGTTTTATTTTAATTTATTGTTCTTTTCGTTTTTTGTTGTTCTTTTTAATCGAAATAAAAGCGACAAGAAGAAACGAATAGAAAAATAAACAACATTGTTGATTATTATTATAATAATCGGAATAAATATTAGATTTCTTTATTTATTTTTCTTTGCGCTCTTTTGCTGTTTTTGTTATTTTAATTAAAAACAACGAAAAAAAACGAAAAGAACAACAAATAAAAATATACCGATTATAATCGTTTTATTATAATTTTTCTTTTCAGCTTTTTGTTCTTTTTAATTAAAATAAAAACAACAAGAAAAAAAAAACGAAAAGAAAAATTAATAAAATTATTGATTATTATTAAAATTAGAATAAATGTTAGATATTTTTTAAATTTATTTTTCTTCTCGTGCTTTCTTTGTTTTTGTTATTTTAATTAAAAACAACAAAAAATGAAAAGAAATATAAATTTAAAAAAATATCGCCTTATTATAATTAGAATAAAACTCGAACGTCGAACAATATCGACCAAGAACGTTTTGCAAACACTGTTATGGCGTAATTAAGCTGGCGTTTTAACTTGACGCGTGCTTCGCCAAGCAAGTTGGCATCATCGAGGGACAATCAAACTACCAGCTGCGATAAATAGCAGCGTACGGTGGGTTATCCTTACAAGTTTGCTTCAGTAATTTAATAATACGCATTTTGTGAAAGCATCTCGCGGGGAAATTCGCCAACCCAGTGGTTAAGAAAGGATAATTAAATACATTACCTCGTTGTAATAAGGGCAGTTGGTGCTCTCCTTCACGCTCGTGTACTTCTTCTGATCGCCCACTTGTATGCAAACCACAGGATCCATGTTCAGTCCCGCCAGTTGCCGCGCCTCAATTATCGTGAGGCACACTTGGAAGTCCTGCGCCTTCAGCGCCGATTCCACGGTGCTCTTCAGGTCGGCCTTCAGCCTGAAAGGTGAGGAAAGTGCAATTAAGCGATTGTCGGACGCCTGTCTAATTTAGTCACAGATTCACCCACAGTAAAACAAGCCGCCACTTTCGGCGTAACTTTGTTTAATTTCAGTTTTTGTCTAATATTTTACAACCTGTATAAATAAATCCTTCCGTTTTGCGATAAAAAAATTTACATTTACATTCGCTGACCCTTTCTCCCGATACGAATCCCTGCGATTAAGTTATATAATTTTTTTCAGGCCTTTTCAATCCGCTATCAACTGTGAGCTACTCACGCACGAGCATTGCGAGAAAGAAATTCGTACAAGCATGCAAGCACGAACGTTCATGCCTGAAGTAACCTCCTTTGTTATGATATTTATTTCGATCTGGAATATTCCGATTTTTTTTTAAAGTAGATTGAAATTTCATGTTCGTACAAGTAGCCGCAAGAACTACAAAACTGTCCACATAGGAGATCGTGTTGCCTGAATTGATATTTATGTGAACTTTGACCCAAACACCGGCAAAGATGAGAGGTAAATAATTTACCAACCAACAGCAACAAAGATATCATGTAGCACTTGTAGCAGAGTTCTGTTTTGGTTTCGTTCGTATTGTTTGATTATTATTTTATGCCGGTTTACTTTACGAGCATGGGGTGCAGGTATTTACTCGCCACTGGCGTTCACGTAGAGGGGGCGAGTTTGTACTTGTATTTGAGCTCGGCTGCATGCGCCGAAAACCTCGGTTAAGATAAAACTTGAGTGTCACGCCCCTGCGTTCCCGAAATACCTCATTCTTCACGTTTAATATTTCATCAAAATATTGGTGGTTCATTTTTAATGTGTGTGCGAAAATACGAGTGGAAATATATATATTATCGATTAACATAACTTGTATCGGTAGATCGTAAATACGATGTTCAATTGTTTTTCTAAAAATGGGATTTTTAAGCCCTTAACATGTCCTACACTTTTACTTAAAACTTTTTTTTCTAAAATTACAAATTAAAAAGTTATCGGGGTGACCATTTTCTGTGGAAAACCCTGTACATAGCAAATAATATATAATATTTCACTTACTTTACTCTTTTCTCAGGCTCATCTGGGTTCCTTGAATATATTGAAATTTGATTTATTTACTTGATATTGTCTAAATGGATTTTATTTAATTTGTATTTTGTGTTGCCTAACTTACTGCATAAATTTTTTTAACTGTTAAATGTATACTATGTTGCATATACTTCAGTATGGACAAATAAATAATAGATCACTGCCTTATCTTTTCAACTATACCTTTAATTTATCCTTGAAATAAATTGCAGTTTTAAACATTCACAAATCGACAACGTTAGTGATCGTTTAGTTTTGTGTACAACTAATATTATCCCTGCTAACTTAAAATGAAGAATACGAGTGGCTATTTAAGAATTCTAGCATAATAATTGATTAAGTGCTCATAAATAGTTCACGTCTGTCTTTGAATTATTAAATTGCCTGCTGCTTAATATTTAAGGTTATGTCTATACTTATTAACTACAATACAACACACTTAATAGTGCTTCCTTGCAATGAAAGTTCTTTTTGAATATTTTACGATTAATTAGGAATGTTTGTGGTTCTCGATTAGCAATTGAACTGTTTCCTTTTTCAACAGAAACTTCTTATATGTCTCGGTAAGTAAATGACTTTGATTATTGAATGATATATGTATAGAGGAGTAAAACCATATTTAACCAAATAGTGATGGTATACATCTCGATACGTTGTTGAGCCCGAACCCGGGATCAACAGCGTCATTTTGGGCTTCACAATGACCCTTTATATAAATATATATACGGACGCTCTAATGATAGTAGGATATATATACATAAGCTAGTAATCTTATTAAAGTAAAATTCTTAATATAACTTATGTCAAGCGAGTTGTGGAAAAAAGCAGTATATCGCAGCTTTCTTCGCCTTCATTCCGATTTTAATTCCCCGACATATTCTAATTATTGCCCCCAGACATCATAACGCAATTAATATCCCCTCGCGAAAAGAACGCCGGCATTCGCGTCCCGGTATCGACCAATTCGTTGAAGTTAAATAAACCTGTTCATTTGCTTGTTTACGGAAATGAATCCGGTACCCTCCGCATGAACGCACTGCCACCCCTACCAGCTCCGTTTTATTAAAGAGGTGTTTCATGGTCAACGGTTCCTGGAACAACACGGTTTTCAATAATAATAATAATGTTGCTTCCCATGAATCGAGCCTGTATATAAATTTGGCTTTATATGAATGAATGGTCTATTCAGCACGTTCTATTTTCGTATTACATCGAACTCGCTTTGATGTGGGTGTACGACGCATATATTCACCCTAACAAATACCACATTATGCGAATTGAAAGTTGCAGGTTATTAGGTTATTGGGTTGGCATTTTCCAAATTACAGGGTGACCGCCTATTGCGTATTTGCTCCATAACTATGCTGTACCTGTAGGAAAATACTGGGTGTCCTGTTTTGGATGTCACGTGCGCCTATAACTTATAAGAGTAGGACCTGTTGACACGCTCGCTCCTAACGCATTAGCGGACGCATCATTTGAAAAAATAATAAGTTAAAACTTTTTATACGGACGCTAAATAATATTCGTCGACTATGTGTGTGACTTACCTGGACGCTCTTCTGTTCTTTTCCACTAGCGTCGCGGACATCTGACTGTCCCCGTTCGAGCTGATCGAGCTCTGGCTGCCGGCTCTTGACACCGGAGCGGAGTCGCATTCGGAAGCTCTAGAATTTCTACCCGACTCTTGGATAAGGGTAATTTCATCCTCGTCGCTATCCTTCGGCGGCCTCTGTTTACCGAACCTGGAACAAGAGCAAATTGGGATAATGAATTCTCCGGTGACGGATAAGTTGGTCTTTTAACAATTAAGCGTTCGGTTGTTTCCTCAACTGAGCTTGGTATTTGTTCGCCGTCTTATTGTAGATTTAAGCGAAAGTTGCAACTTTTGCCGATAAGAGTTGTAGCGAAATATATTTTTTTGATAATGACGAATATATACGGGTTGTAACGAAGTGAAAGTCAGTACAATGACATGGGTAACAAGAGCAAATTTTGCTTCCGTGTATAACGTCTTGGTAACCTGCTGATTTGACGTGTGTGATCGCTTAACAGCACTGTCTTCAGGACGTCGACGCGACGATTTTATTATTAAATTCACTAGTTTGTGTTCCCACCTGGGTAGCCAGATAAATTTGTCGGCTTATGTTTTTCCTCTCTCACTTCCTATCACAAAGAGCATTAAAATTACGAGGAAATTATGTTCTATACATATACTTATACGTATATATATATATATATATATATATATATATATATATATATATATATATATATATATATATATATATACATATATATATATACATATACGTATGTATATATATATATATATACGTATATATACCTACGTATATATATATATACGTATGTATATACGTATATATATATATACGTATATGTACGTATATATGTCGCAGCGGTTGTAATATGTAATCGAAATCGACAGACGTAAATATAAATGATGCATAGAGCGCGGAGAAATATGCAACAAAGCAATTACAGTAATGTGTTCAAAAATGTAATGCAAAACATGGTCTCTAACATAAGTGATAATACAATTCGACACGCACCTCATGAGGCTCTTCATGCTCTTCAGCGTGGAGCGTCTCTTATCTTGATTGGGCGATTTGTCGGGGGTGGCGAGCGTGCTGGCCCTTTTCACCGTCCTCCTGCCTTTGTCCGACGACGGGAGCATCCCGTGGGGACCTGTTGCCAAGTTCCTCTCTATATTCGCGATGTTTTGTTCTATGTCTATGAGCATTTGCTGGTCGTTCTCGAGTATGTCGAACGCCGAGCCGGTGAAGGAGGCTATCGACTCGTCGGGGAGGGTGTAGAGCACTTCGAATTCCACGTGCGCCTGAAAAAAGAGATTTTGTATTTAATAGGGTTCTTTTGTTGTGTCGGATAATGAGGCAGGGCTTTGTGTCGCTCCGGATATTCGTCTGGGAAAGTAGTTTGTATACTTTAGGAGTTATTTAGAAGTAATTCTGTGCTTGAGTTGCTAAGGATGTGTTCTTTATGTGTGGTTATAATGATCCGTTATGATCGTTTCTTTTTAATTTCTAGATATTTAAGTTTTTTAAATTAAAATTGGAAAAAATTAAGTTATGAAAAAATTTCCGCCGAGTTGATCTACTGCGATTATGCCCACTTTGTCGTGTTTATTCTCACAGTTGCAGAGTCCGTAAGCTATACAGCAAGCAAACTAGCAAGAAAATACAAAGTTTAAATGAGTTTGTGGTTTAGCTATCAAGCAAACCTTGTCAGACACAGTTCTTTTGTTTTTCAGTACTTTATAAATATCGAATCAGAAATTTGTGTTCTGAAACCAAGAGCTTCACTTCCACTGGAATTTAATCGTTCCACTTCACTGAAACTTTAGATGGGGTCAGGAATTATTTAGAAATCATAATCTTCGTGGTTATGACAGTGACTTTGTACTATGGAAAGTTTCCGGTGAATAGGAAATTATCTTTATGGTTATGGCGTGTACTTATAATGACTTAATTTTCGTTAATTGTAAAAGTTGGCAGACCTAAAACCGCTTTGGATTTTAGCGGATAATTACTGCACCTCCACTTTTGTCCCCTCTAAGGGCTTACAACTGGCTGGTTTAAAATGTGCGATATCGCAACAAAGCTACTGTGAAGGCTCTAAAGCACGCTCTTGAAAATAATATTCAAGATGTACGCTATTATTTTAAGATTACAAAAACAATACAGCTTTTGCCTTTCTCCTCCTCGCTGAAGTGACTAAACTGCGTTACATTGGCATCAAATAAAAAAAATTATACATTATTCTTAGAAACAAATACTGGCTGCCACCCGTTTAAATACAAGCCGCCTGCGCAAGGATATTATAGGTTCCCACAAGAATGTTTATTTATTATATTAATTCTGCATTGTACGTGTGTATCGATTGCTAGGATCATAACGGCCCCTTTTCATGCGTGCCATTCTGCATGACAGGCCATTGTCGCTGTGGAAGTAATTTTATGTTCTGTATATAGCATTCTAAATTTAATTGCTGTTATTAAAAACGCATATTTGCTATACTTCTATTATTTCACAGATGCTTAACTTTTGTTTATTGAGCCAAATATGCAGGCAGCACACAATTCTATTTATTTAAAAAGTGGCTGTGGCAGCGGACCATTCGCACAAAAACTAATGTTAAATTTAAAAGACAAACATAGAGAAAACTATTTTATATTTATATACATATATACATATATACACACATATATACATATTGTAGTGATATAAAATCACATATAATAAAAAAGAATGAATTTTAATCAAGTAAAAGAATAAAATAAAAAAGTTTACCTAGTTTAAATGCCATTGGGGGGTTTATATAATATTTCACTAACGTAATATACAAAATTAAAGTCATTTCGTAGTTGAATTTTCCTTATCGTTCACTGTAGTAATCAGTGTTGCATAGATGGGCAGTATAGCAAATCAAATCCATATGTAGAATATTAAAAACCAAAATCCAAAATGAAACGTTCAGGGCCACTCGTATTCTTCATTTTAAGTTTGCAGGGATAATATTAGTTGTACACAAAACTCAACGATCACTAACGTTTTCGATTTGTGAATGTTTAAAACTGTAATTTATTTCAAGGATAAATTAAAGGTATAGTTGAAAAGATAAGGAAGTGTATTTTTTATTTATTTGTCCATACTGAAGTATATGCAACATAGTATACATTTAACAGTTACCAAAATTTATGCAGTAAGTTAGGCAACACAAAATACAAATTAAATAAAATCCATTTAGACAATATCAAGTAAATAAATCTAATTTAAATATATTCAAGGAACCCAGATGAGCCTGAGAGAAGAGTAAAGTAAGTGAAATATATATTATTTGCTATGTACATAGAAACTAAAAATTAATAATAAAAATTCAATATAACAAAAAAATAAAAGTAAATTCCGAAAAATTAACAATAAAATTCCAATATTAAATAACCTAGCAATATATACACACATATATACATATATACACACATATATACACATAGAGTTATAAACAGACATTGTTGAGCCTGCTGGATATATAAACGGTCATTATGAAACCCACAATGACGCCCGAACCCGGGCTCAATAACGTATCGAAGTGTATACCGTCACCATTTCGTTAAATCTTAGGACATCGTACGCAAATTTTAAGGAGGGCTCAACAACGTACTCCAGCTTTGTGTATATCTCGATTAGTTCTCTCATGCACGCTGCAACTAGCTGCAGGCAAAATTTAATATTATACACTAACAATATAGCAACAACGTAACGGTGCCTTTGAGTGCATTGAGTACTGTTTAAAAAAGATAAAAAATGCGATAAAATTTACTCATCTATGGTTGTAAAGGGTGGGATCAACAGCGACCTGTTGATGTATCGGGCTCAACAATGTACCGTATATATATACACGCCCATATTAGTTATCACAAAAAGGTCATTTTAGATCATTTTGGTTACTATCGGATTAGTAAGTATGATTTAAGATTTTTGATTTCTTTTTATATATATAATTTACTATTGTTATTATTATTATTATTAATATAATATATAATAACTATTTTTTTCTTCTTAGGAATATCAATACCTGTAAACATACATAGTAATTTATGGCGAATGCGCTGGAGTAGAGTGTATACAACTTTAACTCTTGAATAAACTTGGGGCGTTTATCGCGGCTGTGTTGTTAGAAACAAACAAATACTTTTGTTACGCCAGTAGTTTAGAAATAATTTCAGAAAGTGACAAAGTTACGGCTTTGCGTATTTGTTCAAGCAATCAAGAAAATAAATATTGTTCACTCATTTTCGCCAGTCTTTGTATTTTCTGTGCTATCAAAGGCAGATGAAAGAGAACTTATTTTTTTTAAATGTTATAATTTTGAATACAATGTTCTTAGTTAAGATCGCAACAGTGGCATCATCCAAGGGCACCACTCAATAAATACTTTTGCGACAGCAACAGAAAATTGGGGTGCGACCAAAATTTATCATTTGTCTCTTTTTTCTCTGGAATAAATGCAAGCGAGGTTTGAATTTCGGCCCATCACCTGTGCAGTTCACACAAGAAAGGCGTGTCGACCCTTAACCGCTTAACGAATTTAAAAAATGAGCTTCCACTTACCGGCAAGGGTTGATTGTTGGGATCCAGTAGGCTGTCAGAAACCGATAATCTGCCATCCCTTACGAGCCTCTGAAGCACCAGGCGGTATGAGCCGATTAATTTATCGGAAAACAGGCGATTACGTGAATACAATTCGATGTGCAGCAATTCGTCCTCCTCTACGGGTCTTGCGACAGGCCAGTCGAATCTCTGAAACAAGCAGATAAAGCGATTGATTTGATAGGCTTAAAGGAACAAACAACTTTAGAAGTGAAAATTTATGATATAAATATATATACCTAAAGATCCTTATGGGCTTACATAAATTTTAAAATTTTGTCAAAGCGCCGCCGTGCAAATAATTGCGTAACAATCCAGAAACGTTTCCCAAAAGCCTTCTAATGGTAAACACATACACGTGTGTTTGTGTATTGTACGCGTGTCAAACAATTTGCACGCATCGTTTGCCCGCCCCATCCGACTTGCTTATGATCCGGACAACAATTTATTTTCGGCACTGCTTTGGTTTATGTCTTTATAAAATCACGTGTGTTTCTGTAAATGAGGTAATACACCCCATTTATGAAGTTCATGAGCTGTATATAATAACCGTGTGATATGTGTATGTTTGCTGCACTGCGACAAAATAACTCAGTCGCTAAATTATATCAATCAATTATTTATGAATCGAAGAATTGTACGCAGCGCACCCTCGAACTATTCATATGTTATTTCATTTAATTCAATGGCTGAAGAGGACCGTGAGTAAGCAGAGCACCCATCGCACTGTCGGAAGCATCCGCTTGCCACTTTTCTCCACTTCCAAAAGTTGAACGTCAACTAACCGACTACATTTAAGTTTTCGGAGGCAGTTTGCTCAGCGCCGGATGTGTACCCTGAAGTATGAGGAATAGCGGGATTATGCGCTGAATATTGTTGACTTTATCTGAGAAGCCAAATTACAAATCGAGCTTCGGGCTTCGCGTAGTAACCTAAATATCTATCTGTATTAACTTTAAGCGCCGCCACAAATATAAGATGAACGCAATGGGTATGCAGTTACAGCTCAATAATCTCTGGGGCTTGCGATTGAAGAAGCGATAACAATTTTGCCAACAAATTTTCTTTTAATTCGATTCAATACCTGATCAAAACTGTTTTGCTATTCATTTTGAATTACTAATGGCGTTTCTATATTCACCTCGTATTTAAATGAGCTTGATATAAAAACGCTCATACTGAAGTAAAATAGAAGCAATTAGCATACATTTCCATGCAAGGAATTTATTTTTAAACCAAGCCACCTGACTAATACGCAGAAAAAAAATATTCAGAATAAATGAATTTTTTTAGAAGACGTTAATCTGCTGCCATCATCAAGTTGTTACTTGAAAATACATTAAATTGCTTACGGATGAATTTTACGTTCCTTCCACATAAATCCTTTATAAGGACTTTTAGAATTGTTCGAGGGAGCTACTGTCACGGCATTCTAAGCGGTACAATAACAAGACGAGATGTTCCTTCAGTACGCTAGGAAAGACACTTGAAATGAGTATTTTTTGCGAAAAAAGAAATCTTTTTTGTGTATGAAATTAAATTTTGCCTGTTAGTTGCAGCGTACGTGAGAGAACTAATCGATATATACATGAAGATGGGAATAGTGCGTTGTTGAGCCCTCCTTAAAATTTGCGTACTAAGGCTTTCTAAGACCATATTTTAACCAAACGGTGATGGTATACACCTCGATACGTTGTTGAGCCCGAACCCGGGCTCCACAATGACCGTTTATATATTGTACTGGCTCACAATATCTGTTTATAACTCTATAAATAGAGATATGTATATACAACTCATTTTATGTAGACTTAAATGAACAGTGGTGCCAAGCCCGAGCCGTGAAGTACGCCATAAATAAAGTTTTAAATCTTTTATTCTGATGCTTATAATTTGTTAGCAGCGTTAAAAAAGAAAGCCTTGAAAAAATCATGCAGTGTAATAACTAAACTTTGAACCAGCCTGTGAAGGCAACTTTATTGTTTCTGTCATACATTTTGTCTCCAGTTTATTCGCAGATAGTTCTCAATAAGATGTATTCTTCTGTTATTTGTTTCCGTCTCATACTCTTCTCTTTAGCCCCTGCACGTGTTTCATCCACCCCGTGTGATTTACTGTCCGAATAAAAAAAGTACATGGAATCAAATCCCACGTACACTTCGCTCGTTATTCGCCCTACGCGCACTACATTTACAATTTTTCCAATGAATACTGCAGGAACTAATTAATATTTGAATGGGGCTGGTAATTAAATTTTTGTCACACCTTTTATGCTCCATCAATTCATCAGCCCTAATAAGTTCGCCGTTCCGAGAATACGGCGATGTCGAATTTTTACAACCCACCTCTTTTGACGGGCATTGTGCAAAATCTAAATTAGTCTAAATGAAAATGGATTATACGAACGGAATTATTGGGGATCGATAACGCCGAATGAAGATACTTTTTTTCCGGCGCGACAAGAGTAATAAGTACAGTCGTGGCCAAAGGTTGTCAACTTGAACGGCGAAAATTAACAGCCAGGATAAGAGTGGTTTTTCTAACAGGGCGATATTTCGCGCATTTGGTATGACTTACTTAGTACGTACATTATTCGGTAAAGATTTTCGTGTATGCGAAATGCGCATCGTAGCCTCGCTAATTATGAAAATTGCAACTTTTGATATAGTGACTGTAATTTGTTTAAAGAAATATTATTACTGTTATTATTATTATTTGGATCCATATTTCCGTCTCCGTGCTCAATTCAAGACTGCTCGGTCCTGAAATGAACGTGGATTCATAAGTTTCAAATGTTATTTTCGTATGCTTTCGAGAAATTCTTGACCGTGGATAAAAACGACCAAAATCAATAAGCCTGTTCCTTCGCTTTATTCCATTCAAGTCATTTTATATATATTATACATTTATCATTTGGTATGACTTACATTATTCGGTAAAGATTTTCGTGTATGCGAAATGCGCATCGTAGCCTCGCTAATTATGAAAATTGCAGCTTTTGATATAGTGACTGTTATTTGTTTAAAGAAAAATTATTACTGGTTTTATTATTATTTGGATCTATCAACGTTTAATAACTAAACTAATTTGCTAAGGCTGTGTCAACGTTAGTTAACCATTCGTTATAACCAGTGATAGTGGGAGGGAACGACCGATATTCGATTAAGTCAACCAACCGCTGTCACCACATCTGATTTAACTCTTGGCCGTTGAATTCAACGCAGGTCGTGGCAAACCCTTAATATATCGAAGTCTCGAAATCGATAGATTAACGGCAACTGTCGACAATGAATGCTTCCTCGTATACAGGCTTCGCAACGTCCTGAACTAAAGATACAACACTAGCTAAACACTTTGCACAATACACAATTCACTTCTGACACCTGCCCAGACAGGTCTTGTTCGTTCACTCTTCTTTGGCTTCAGCCGAATGGTCAAACCGACGCAATTGCGAGGGTCGTTAGCTATGGGGTCAACACAGATACTAGACTATTACTAGAACGCAATAAGAAGACATGGATAATAAATAAAGGTATATATTAAACAATAATCATAGTACATATAGAGCCTCACCTAGCAAGGTCTGCCACCATAACCACGATACCCCCACAAGGGGTCAGCGACCGCGACGGCCGCGCTTAAAGACGAGTGATCGATTGCCGAAAGAGAATTATTACATGGACGTGACTGGCAATTTAGTGAGTGGGTTTTATAGATTTACTGTTAGAATTATAGACTAAAAATTTAAGGTAATATTCTCCAAAAGGGGTATATGCCGTTAGACGTCTGTGGATATTTCAGAAAGGGGAAATCTCTTCGAATGCTATCTCACAAGGCGGTCACCTGGTAATAATGGGGAAAGCCCCCGGTACCCGTGCGTACCGCACTGAGGCTTATCCTGGCTTGATTTAATCAAAAATACCGGATTTCCATTTTGCGAGATCATTGGGAGGTCTCCCACTATAGATATGGAAATGACCCGAGACCACTTCATGTCGCCACGTGGCGTCGCAAAATTCCGCTATTTCCAATTTTTATTCAGTTCCTAATATTTTCAAAATGGTGCTGGCAGACACGATCCCGGTAGAGACGATGACCAATGGGTAGGCGAGGCCAGCTCAACCATCCTTGGAAGCCGTAGGTCACGGACTCACTAGGAATTCCAGAACGCGAGGGTAGAGTGAACCTATGGGTCCGTAGATCAGTGCAACCACGAAGGTGGATCAGTCTATGGTAGATCAGATCAAGAGCTACCGATCTACGGTAGATTCACTCTCGCGCCTTTGTGGAGTATTCCTGTGATCTGTTAGACCGGCTTGTGAAGATGATTACCTGCGCTGTAATCATCATAATTAAAACCCCAGTCCGTCCATAGAGGATTCGGCACTGGCAGAGGATAATGCATATCCTTGGTCGTCTCTACATGCTGCATCGTGCCTGGATGCGTTCGTTCAAACATGAGATATGGGCCGAAAAAGATAAAGGGAATTTTGGAAACTGTACTGAAAATCGTCTTAAAAATTTTATAAAAAATCCTGATATGCATGGATTCACGCATATCAGGCAAAAATGAAGGAATTTTGGGTTTAGGAACTGACTTGAATTTCGACATATTTTTGATAAAAAAATGGTGTACATGGAACAGATGTTCCACATACACCATTCAAGCCTTAGCTTGTGTGCTTATGTCTAATTGGGATCTTTTGCTTAAAACTACTTTCACAGCATCTCCTGGGTTCGATAACAGATCCATATTTCCGTCTCCGTGCTCAATTCAAGACTGCTCGGTCCTGAAATGAACGTGGATTCATAAGTTTCAAATGTTATTTTCGTATGCTTTCGAGAAATTCTTGACCGTGGATAAAAACGACCAAAATCAATAAGCCTGTTCCTTCGCTTTATTCCATTCAAGTCATTTTATATATATTATACATTTATCATTTGATATGACTTACATTATTCGGTAAAGATTTTCGTGTATGTGAAATGCGCATCGTAGCCTCGCTAATTATGAAAATTGCAACTTTTGACTGTTATTTGTTTAAAGAAAAATTATTACTGTTTTTATTATTATTTGGATCCATATTTCAGTCTCCGTGCTCAATTCAAGACTGCTCGGTCCTGAAATGAACGTGGATTCATAAGTTTCAAATGTTATTTTCGTATGCTTTCGAGAAATTCTTGACCGTGGATAAAAACGACCAAAATCAATAAGCCTGTTCCTTCGCTTTATTCCATTCAAGTCATTTTATATATATTATACATTTATATTTATACATAATGCAAAACTTTGGGATATAAAAAACTATGAAGTTATGATGAGGTTTTTTACGACAGTTGGAAACTTGCTGTAATTCCTTACCGCATCATCCGTGCGGGTAAATTACAGAAGTTTCCTTCTTGAAATTTTATGACTTATAAGGTTTTAGTCTGCTATGGAGGTTACAAAATTGTGTTATCCGAATTATGACTTTGAAATTATTAGATGATTAGCTTTGAAAAGCCAGTTTTGCATAATAAACACTAATCCATAAGCTGTAGACATTTAAACCATGCAAATTCTTGTATTTGTTGACGTATATAAAAATCCCTGGCACCCTGTATTTTCTTATCATTTTCAATAGAAATTCAATTGTTTCACTTGCACGAACTTCAACAATAATAAACGCAAAACGCACATTAGGGTAAGTACGTAACGGTCTCAACGACGTACAATTTACTTTATCGAACGATCATTCTTGGTCATTTTCATGCTCGATTTTCTTTCGCAAAATAATTCGCCGTTCGCTGTTTCAACAATTCCATTATCTCTGCGCTTTGTTAGATTGAATGCCGGTTCAAATATGAGAATAATAAGCGCCCAGTCGAAGCGCTGTTTATCTGCATATAAATGGTTTTTGTATTCGCCCAACCAATTCGTTCATTCTCTCGGCCAGCGTATGTTCTTATACTTCAAACTATCAGCCGCCATACTTACTTGATCCACCGCAAGCAGCTCGCAGCCGTCGTCTTCCAATATTTTTGTCAAGTGCGACACCCCTGGAACAATAAATAACACGGATTAATTAATATCCCATACAGTCAAATTAAAGTTCTAAATGAAATCATTCCCCTGCAGTTGGATTCTCCACCAAGTTTACCCGAGTTCAAGAAAGAAGATAATACTCCAAAAGTAATTGGTGAGAAAAAATATAAGTTAAATAAATCCAAGTGTTGGGAATTGTTTGGGTGGGAATTTCATGTGATTTTGGTTATGTGCCTTGTGTAAAGTTATCTGGAAACAAAGGCGACCAAGTGGTTTTTAATGAACCTGATTGGAAGAAATTTTTATCTCAAGGTACTATAATTCGAATTACCTGTATTACAATGAAAAATCAGATCGGTCTAATTAGGATTTGCGTCGGTAGTTCGGCTGATCATTCGTTGTCAGTATAAATAATTAGTCAATGTATATACATATATATACATATATATATATACATACATATATACATATATACATATATATACATATATACATATCGCTCTATATTGTTTATTAGCACAATCATATACTTCCGTAGGATCTTTAATATTGCAAAGTTTCAAATTTTCATCATCGATATTACCATCGTTGGTAAAAATGAAACCATCTCGATATGGTGATAGTAAATGTGAACTGCCACTACTACCACTGTTAGAGAATGATGCTGAAAATCTACCAAACTTATCGAGACTCATTGTGGAAATGACAGCACTTAAAAGTTTTCATGCATATTTAAGCAATAACCCCAATTTCTTTTATCTCGCTGATTATTGCTAAAATCTCATTGTCATATGAATCAGTATTTCCCGCAGACTTTGAGGCTATTAAAAGTCTTAATCTATCAACAAGTTCATTTACATTATCCCAGTAAACATATTCTATAGGTTTTTCATTGTACACAGCCATATTCATATCATATCCACTTCCACTTCTTGATGGCATAGATTTAGTTCTGTGAATCGCTTACCAAAACGCCGAAACGTGAGCAAATTTAATGTATAATCTCTTCCAATAAGAGAATTAACCTTCTTCAACTGTTT
Organism: Rhagium mordax; assembly: GCA_963680705.1. Lineage (NCBI taxonomy): Eukaryota > Metazoa > Arthropoda > Insecta > Coleoptera > Cerambycidae > Rhagium > Rhagium mordax. Next base: position 132,218,609 of record OY796656.1, on the reverse strand, counting down.
AGTTACCGATGTGGAGCTGCTTGCTTGAAAGAGAGTTAATTAGATCGTGTTGACAATGCTAATTTGTTTACTCCCTCCAATTCGACGTTTATTACGCTGTCAAGAGCCGGCAGGGGAGAGGAAGTAGCGTAGCGAACACTACGCGATTTGTTTGCTTAAGGACGGAGGAAGCGATAAATAATTGATGACTGCAGGCATCAACGAGAAGAAATGGGTATATTCAACAACTAATCAGCTGGCATCAATAACAGAAACTTCATATTGCGAAATACCACCCGACTGCCCACAAATCCAAACCGACTCCGGCCTGTGCCCACATTTCCATTACCTGTATTACTCCGGGCGTTACATTCCCCAGAGACGACGCTTTCCTGTCCGCAAACTTTAAACTAGACAGTGACCTGCATTAGTTCCCCGTGGTTGGAGTTCATTTCCCTGAACAACAGGGTAGGTATACGTAATTGCATGCATAAAGATAATAAGCAGAGCTGTAAATTAACGAGATAAGCTATATGACGCAGCGGTGCAACAAATTTTAGTTGTTGGGCATAATTACCAGCAAATTGTGTGACTAACGTGATTAGCGAAGCATATCATATATTTTCTAAAATATTCAAAGTAGTGCAAAATGCGGGTTCTGGACCAAGATTAAATTTGTTTTTTTTATTAGATGTTGCTGAGCTTTTCTAATGCGCAATACATAATACTGATCCTTAATTACTTAGTGCTTCATCTGTCAAGTTTCCCTTTCATTAAGTAGACGCTTGACAAACGAGAGACCTTGATTAATGATAAACTGTAAACAACGGTTATTCTGTCACTTTAGTTGATAGAACGATTAAAGTAGTGTAAGATGAGGGTTCTGGACCCACATTCTAATCATACATAGTTCTGGGGATTTTATAACGGTTACCCTGTCGCCTTAGTTGAGTAGTGTAAAAATGCGGGTTCTGGCCGCATTGGCGTTCAATCATATACAGTATTGGTGGTTTTAATTTTGTATTTAAATCAATGTAATGCGACTGTTGGCGGTTCATATAACCAATTAGTTTCTATCAATAGTTCAATAGTTACGGATTTGAATTAATGACAAGATCTAAATATAATATACATTTATTTGCTACATTGTGGAATCCATTACAGTTGTCTATTTTTACCCGAAGCTCATCAGCGTTTCCACGTTACAAGCTTAATGAATAAATTACTTGTAGAGCTTTGTTGCATAATCCGCTCAACTATCGGCAGCAAATAAATTAGCCGGTCACACAAGTATTGACTAATACATTTATTTTCCATTTAATACCGTAATTTATTACCAAAATTTAGTAATTCTAATCCCTCAACGATTTACATCTACAATAAATTAACTGTTGCCGAACATAACGGCCTATCTGTTTCTGTCGGTTCGCGCGTAAAACTTTAAGGATGCTCGTTAAGATCGTCGTATAACTGCCAGACGCAGACGTCGGGTCTGAAATGTAAATGAAACACTGGCAATTGTGAAAGTCCGTCCGCGTGGCTGCGACGTTTTTAATTACGGCTCGTTCATTTGTTTTTACGAAAAGTTTGTGTGGAGTCGACAGCGAAAAACAACTACAGTTTGTCAGGATCAATAATTGCGATTTAATTTAATTTGTCGCTTTGCTGTCCATGTCTTCGATTTGGCAACGCAGCGCATCAATGTGGCGCAGTCCGTCGGTGTTGATTGAATTGGCACATATTCAAAATGGCATATAATGGCATTGTGTTTTCTGGGTTATTAATAGTGCAAGATAAGCTCGTACTTCATTTTATTATTTCATTCACGTCGTAAACGAGTGCGTGATTTCCCGCAAAAATTATATTGCAATTACGTTATTTCAATAAATTATCCGTTGAATGCAAGCGAGTCACGCAGGTCACGATAACGCAGGACTTATTGCGAATAAAAACTTCGTACGCCGGTTTTGACGCATTTACATATATTTTTTTTTCTTACAAATATAACCTTTGGCGTCACCTTGCTTTCATATCGCTCGAGATTCTAATCGGTTTTGCATATAACGCTGATATTAACAGTAAGGATTGACCTCCACTTCCCAGCCCGGCCTTATCTAAATGATTTTTTATATTATAGTTTATAATTTATGAGAAGCGGTAAACCTATTTAAGTAGTGCGTACAACCCTGTGCTATTCCTTGGCTTTTCCATCGAGGTCGCTATCTAACCCAAAACTTGTATTAACATACATACTCAGCGAAAACGTGAACGACAGTTTCCAAATCGTTTCTCGCCAACCCAGCTAATTCCCGATAAGCTTTCTTTCCTTTTCGACATGACATTCTTTCTTTGGACTTCAGTAACTTCCTATGCTTGTTCAATTTGATGGTTAATATACAGGATGGTCAACACAATGTACCAACAATAATTAATTTGTCTTCTTTGGTATTATCGTTAGGTAAAAGTGTTGGGTCACGCTGTAAACCTCACGGATTTCATGACGTTCACACAGCTTAAACTTTTCTTTCCCTAATCCGTTATTTCTTGCTTGGAAACTTAATTTCCCTGCACGTGCCCACTTCAGTGTCTAGTTGACAAGGTCCGTGTAGTTACGCAGGAGAGACCTCCTTAATAATTTATGAAATATCATCCCTGGCACTCCAACTTATCCGCTTTTGTTTACCCCCTCAAGGCGGCGACGAGAATAAAAAGAAAAAACTCACAAACGACAAGTTCAGGTGTAGATTAACGTGCCCCTGTTAGGGGATGTGCCGGCTTTATATCATGAATTTGTATCGTATACACGTGCCTGACGAGATTCGAGTATTGGGTTCGATGAAGGTATTATAAATGCAGTAATACATGGGAAATATTTTTGGTATCGATGTAAAAAGCTATGCAACTTTAGGCGAGAGTTGTGTAGCCGGTTTGCCACGCCTTTTTTAAAATACATATGTGGCAATTCCAATACTTTCGTGTGAAAGTCTTGTGGGAGTAACGTTTATATTTACCATCCCTTTATTACTGCACGATTCGGAAGCCTTCGTTTTCACCACGCATTAATACGATATTTAATGTAACAAGTTTTAATGTTGTGAGCACTTTGTCTTTAATTTTGTAATTACTGCGATGCGCAATAAAAACAAAGATTTAATAGTACGTTTTGTTTTCATTGAGAGCATGCAGATATTTCCCTGGAATAGCATTCTAATTAATGGAAATGCCGAGTGTCCGTTGCATTCATAATTACGGAACGTAATCAAGCGGGCTTTTTTTTAATCGATTTTTCGAACAACGTGCCAGTTTCCGCCACCTGGGCTCTAGCGAATCAGAACTTACATTGTGACGTTCGCTCGGCAGTCCACAAAATATTTTTGTTACGAGAAAATATCACGCATTTTTTTTTTTTCGGAGAAAAATACACTTTATATACGATTGAAAATAATAAGTTTTGCTATGAGCTTTTCTTTACTTATGTTGTCTTGTCAGCCAGTGAGAGATTTATTTTTTATTTCCATACAGGACGGTACCAACACCATTCGTATGCTATTTCTGACTATTTGCCATTATCAGCACAGAACAGGCAGATTTAAATCCTTATGACTCTGTTCTCTTTTTATGTAGTTCCGAGTGTCTCTACTGCGATTTTAAAGTTCATCTAAATTTGTCCATAATCACACTAATGTTTATGAATCGGAAAAATTCTACTAAATTAAAGTAGCGCTTCTTAGCAAGTGAGTATTACTTTTATTCTGGTTAAAATACACGTAAAAGAGTAATTATAAGAAGCTTAAGGAATTTTTTTTGTTACAGCGACTCAGCGAGTCAAAAAAATTCCTTAACGGATTTTTTCACGTAAAATAACTCCACTAGTCCCTCGTTTTAAACAATGGAAGTTGCGGGTAGAGGATAACAATGCCGTTTTACTGCTAACGCTCATAATATTAACATTTCGCACAGTTCATTTCAATTAAGGAATTTCTGCAAATACCCCTCGCGCGAACGGCATCCCGGCACCTTGTTGCGCCTTGGGCCCTAAAGTATTCGGGCTTAAGATGGATTTATTAAGCCACAAACAAATTACGAGTGTCTTTATTAAAATTCCGGCCGGGATAATATAATTGAAACTCGCCGGCAATATAAATAATTTCAGACATCGCCTCTGGCGCGTCCGACAATATAAATTTCTGGATAGAAAAATGTGTTAAATTGTTCGAGTTTATGCGCGAGGAATTTGTTTAATACATTTTCGTTCCAATCTCCAGGACAAGGACGAGGTCAGGAGGCTGGCGTGAACTATTTCCAAGCCCGCAGATCTAGGATATAGGATTTTTATCTTGTGCTTCCATGCGCTTGTTTGGATACGGATATTTATTTTAAAGACTGGGGTAAATATGCGCAGGGTGATTCAATTTTTAACCGTAAACGTTTGATTTAATACACGTTGTCGCTGTAGGCCATTGATAAAAAGTGGAAATTTGATTTATTATAATTACTGCAGTACATTTTCCAAAGAATACATTTAATTATAATCCTATGCAATGAGCTATCCAAATTATTTTTGAGTTTTCAACTAGCGTTTTTGATATGTAATGAATTTAAAAAAGTTTTCAGGGGGTAACGTGCCGGCTCAAGCTGATAATCCTCATAGAAATCGGGTAAATCAACAAAACGGAATTTTTTGTAAGTAACTTTGTAAATGATGTATTTTGCGGCAATTTTTCGACGACTGAATAAAAATAATTAAAAAATTCTTAATCTTTTTGTTATCGTTAAAGATTCGTTAACTACGGCATTGTTACTATCTAGGCAAAATTTCCATTGTTTCAAAAAAGGCGCTAGATGGGGTCATTTTACGTGAAAAAAACCGTTAATGAATTTTTTCGAATCGCTGAATCGCCGTAACCAAAACATTCCTTAAGCTCCTTAGAATGACTCTATTACGTGTTCCTTAGCAGAAAAAAGTTAATACTCGCTTACTAAGAAGCACTACTTTAATTTAGTGAAACAATTCCGATTCATAAACATATTACTGTAATTATCCGACTGCGACAAAATTGGATGGTTTTGAAATCGCAGTAGAGACACTCGAAAATACATACATGGAGAATAGAGTCAAAATGATTTAAATATTATGATTTTTAAACACATTGCGTTTCCTTATTTTTCTTTTTTGATCCAGCAGTGTAAGTGTTGGTTGGCTATTGCATACGTGTGTCCGTTGGCTTCATAAAATACTTGAATATTGGCGTGCAACAAACCAAATATTTCTAAAAATCCATATCATAAAAACAGAATCAGCAGCATATTATATAGATAATATAAAGAATAAAAAACCCAACCAATACCACAAGAAAAAGTATACATTAATTTGTAAACATTTGCATCTTATCTTATCACATTCGATTACTATAAACCCAAGTCATTGTAAAGCTTACCATACACTGCAAATAATGTATTAAACGAAATAATGCCTGATATTAAAATCACTAACGAGCAGATTTTGAAGGAAATTTGAAAAAGTCGGCAAGAATTAGGAGCAACAATAGAGGCTGTAGAAGTTGGAATATCTTTAAAAATTGAGGAAACAAACCGCCGACTTAATCAAGTTGAAAGCGACCACAGAGAAATCACGGAACAATCGAAAAATTTGAAATAAAACAAAAGGAAAACAACATTATTATTTTTGGGCTACAGAAAGCGCCCGAGCAGATAAATGTAGAGTTTATTAGACAGCAATTAAAGAGGTTGGTTGACAGTAATATTGATGAGTCGGATTTAAACAACTTTTATCCAATTAGCAAAAAAGTAAACACTGTCCTGTGAGGGTTGAATTTGTGTCAAACTTTTTTAAAAAAGGTCCATTCTAAAGAATGGCAACAAATTAAAGGGAACTAATGTCTCTACCGTAAATGTTATGACAATTAAACTAAGACAAGAGCATACATACTGAGGAAATATCCATATGTAGCAAAACAGAACGAAAATAACCGTCGTTACATTAGAGGAAAAAAACTTCACATAAATAAGGATATCTACCTCGTCACAGAAATTAGAACTACGTGAGGATTTGGAAGATTTTAACGGCCAGGTAGGGCCTAGCAGTGATCCGGAAACTCCTACAACAAGAACTGATGTGCCTAAAAACTCACTGTAAATTTGGAACCATTAGTAAAAACGAGAGAACAAAAGAAAAACTGGCAATGGAAGATACAATGAAAACCCGTGCTAAATCTACAAAATAAAAATAAAAAAACAGCAACTGTAGCGCTCGAAATGTTTCTTATTTTTGTAATATCATTTAAGAATGGATATATACATTAGAGATGAGAAAATAAGAAAATACAATTTTGTTTCAATTATAAGGTAAGAAGTAACAAGAATTTTAAACAATTTTTAAAGACACAATAAAAACACTGCTAAACCAACAAATATTTAAAATGCAAAATATTTCTTTGTTTTCTAAGCCACCTTAGTTACTTCTTACCTTCTAGTCGGAACAAAATTGTATTTTCGTAACGTATGTGGCGTCGATGCCATACGAGTTCCTATAGCGCAGCGTCTCTTGAAGGTCTTAAGTCAAGAGAGTTGTTTTGGTTCTCTATTTGTGTTTACGAAAAAATTTCCCACTTAAGACCCTATTATCCAGTTTACTCATGCGTTAAAATTAAACTTCTACCTACCATAGATCCCGAAATGGCGAACCCGGACGCATTTTTGCCCCGCCCTGTGTTTCAAATCGCCGGTTAGTTATACCTGCCAGTTTAAACGCGATTAACTTCCAGTTGTATACTATAAATGCACGTCATTTCAAACGGTATACAAACGCAACTCCACCATTGTCATCGATCAAGATAACAACCAATTAGCTAATTAATATCGTTGTCATACAATGCCAGGGATCCTTTACCGCTTTACGCAATTTAATTAGTGAGCAACGTAACTGCACTCGGTACGGCACGGTTAAAAAAATGTTAATTAACACGACGTGTTTATTTTTAATATAGTTTCAATACGTCAATATTTGCTATTGCAACAACTTTTCGCATCACCAAGACGTTCAATCTTGAGGTTATGGCTAACGCTTGGTGCGTTTAAAATCCCCTTATTGAGGTGATTACACCTTTTTTCCTTCGGTATGTTACAAATTTTTGTGGGTCCTTGCTTCATACGTTATTTTTTTCCACTCCGTCCTATTTTTGCATTTCGATTTCCAGTCTCTTATTCCAAGTGTTCTTATATCTTCTCCTATTTCCTCTCGCTAACTATTCCTCGGTCTTCCTCTTCTTCTTGGCAATAGTGCAAACGTTCTTCTCTGGAGTATTGTTGCATTATTTGGAGCCCCCAATCGTATCGAAACTGTTCAGCTTAATATTTGCAATTACAACTTAATTAAATTAAACATTGCTGATCTCTTTATTTAATTCAAAAATTCCAAATTACGCAACAAGGACCACACAAAATTCAAGGGAAAATCACTGTATATTTATTTAGGCATATTCCACATATTTTTATTCCCCTATCAAGACGCTCAATTTGGATTTACTATTTTGATAAGGTGGTAATTCGTTGATCCAATCGCGATGATAATAAAAGGCACCAATCAGCATATCTTAGAGTATCAAACATTTTTGGCAACTGATTTGTAGCAAGTTTATAAGAGCCCGTTTCAGAGCCTTCAGGGATAAAGGGGGCCATATTACCTGGGATATTTCATTATTTATGTAACATATTTTGGAAACGACTCAGTGTTTCATTTGGCAACGAACACAATTTATGAAGGGGAAAATGCTGAATGAAGCTGTAGGGAGAAATCCAACAGGCGCAATTTACACAGAAACCGAGCGTAATTTAAGTATCGCATTTCTAATATAGGAAGAGGATCCCACTTCTTATCTACTTTATTTCGCGTTTATCGACAAAACAGATCACGTACACATCTATATCAACAAAGGAAAGAGAGCTAATGGCACGGCAGCCGCAATTCCTCTCGGGACTCCCAAGTGTACACAAGAAAATCCAGAACCTAGGGAGGGAGGTTTTACATATTATAACCCTTATAATGTTACGAATATAGTTTATACGGTACACGGCAAAGGGATCGGCACCGGTATTGTAATTATGCAGGATACCTTGCGGTAAACTCAAACGGTAATATAATTAAGGGGGAAGTTAAGATTGTGGAAGCAACTAGTAGCGGGTGGGTGAATTTACGATCCGGGAACTATTGGTTTACTCGCAATAAAGGGTCTTAGTCGACATAGGTGCTTGTAATTAATGGCTACTATGATAGAATGTGAACAGGTTTAATTAAGTTTAGAAAATTCAAACTGGGATTGGAGAAAATATGGTTCTTCCAAAATTACTGGAATTATAAAATTAAAAGAAGAAGGGAACTGAAGGGCTCACAAATATGGATCTCCAAAGACTACTCAAACCCAGCGCAAGAAACAAGGAGGCGATTAATATCATATTGATGGGAAGCAAGGAATGAAGGCCAAAGATCAGGAATTATTTTCGATAAATTGGTAATAAATGACTAAACTTACAGAGCGCAAGACGTGGGGAAAGGATGAGCAAATATACACCAAGAACACAGATAAAAAAAATAACCAATACGATGGATATAGAAGAAATATGGAGAAAAATTAAACAATACATGAGAAACGCAGAATGAAAACCACCAGAAACAAAACAAAGAATGGTTCGATCAAGACTGGGAAGAGACGAGAAAACAAAAGAATGAGTCAAAAATTATATTGTTAAGCACAAAAAAGAATAGGACAGAAGAAATTACGAAATAAAGAGAAACAACGCAAACACAGCCTACAGAAAAAAAAGAACGATTGGATAAACAACGAACCAGAAGAATGGAACAGAACCATAACGATAACTTCTTGCCTCATTCTTCTGTTTTCTCGTCTCTTCACAATCTTGGTCGAACCATTATCCTTTGTTTTGTTCCTTGTTGTCCTTATTTCTAGCACTTCTCGGTTCTCAGTATGTTTTGTTTCATTTCTCTCCATATTTTTTCTATAACCATCGTATTGGTCTCTTCCTTTCCCATTTCTGATTCTCAGTCTTGCTCCAGTTTATTGAAAATATATACTGACTCTTTGGCCTTTGGTTTCATTGGAGTATGGTACTAATCGCCTCCTTGTTTCTTGCGCTGGGTTTGAGTAGTCTTTGGAGATCCATATTGGTGAGCCCTTCCGTTCCCTTCTTCTTTTAATTTTTTAATTCCAGTAATTTTAAAAGAATCTTAATTTCTCCAATTCCAGGTTGAATTTTCTAAATTCAGTTAAACCTGCGTTCACATTCTATCATAGTATCTAACAGTACCCATTAATTACAAGCACCTATATTGACTAAGACCCTTTATTACGAGTAAACCGATAGTTCCAGGATCGCAAATTCACCCACCCGCTACTAGTTGCTTCCACAATCTCATCTTCCCCCTTAATTATATTACCGTTTGAGTTTACCGCAAGGTATCCTGCATAATTACAATACCGGAGCCGATCCCTTTGCCGTGTACCGTATAAACTGTAATCATAACATTATAAGGGTTATACTACGTAAAATCTCCCTGCTTAGGTTCTAGATTTTCTTGTGTACACTTGGGAGTCCCGAGAGGAATTGCGGCTGCCGTGCCATTAGCTCTCTTTCCTTTGTTGATATAGATGTGTACGTGATCTGTTTTGTCGATAAACGCGAAATAAAGTAGATAAGAAGCGGGAGCCTCTTCCTATATTAGGAATGCGATACTTAAATTACGGTCGGTTTCTGTGTAAATTGCGCCTGTTGGATTTCTCCCTACAGCTTCATTCAGCATTTTCCCCTTCATAAATTGTGATCGTTGCCAAATGAAACACTGCGTCATTTCCAAAATGTGTTACATAAATAATGAATAAATATCCCAGGTAATATGGTCTCCTTTATCCCTGAAGGCTCTGAAACGGGCTCTTATAAACTTGCTGCAAATCAGTTGCCAAAAATGTTTGCTACTCCAAGATATGCTGATTGGTGCCTTTTATTATCATCGCGATTGGATCAACGAATTACCACCTTATCCAAAATAGTTAATCCAAATTGAGCGTCTTGATAGGATAATAAATATATGAGGAATATGCCTAAATAAATATACAGTGATTTTCTGTTGAATTTGATGTGGTCCTTGTTGCGTAATTTGGAATTTTTGAATTAAATAAAGAGAGCAGCAAAGTTTAATTTAAATAGGATGTAATTGCAAATCTTAAGCTGAACAGTTTCGATACGATTGGGGGCTCCAAATAATGCAACAATACTCCAGAGAAGAACGATTGCACTATTGCCAAGAAGAAGAGGAAGACCGAGGAGAAGTTAGCGAGAGGAAATAGAAGAAGATATAAGAACACTTGGCATAAGAGACTGGAAATCGAAATACAAAAATAAGGCGGAGTGGAAAAAAGTAACGTATAAACCAAGAACCCACAAAAATTTGTAACACACCGAAGGAAAAGAGGAGTAATCCACCTCAACAACGGAATTTTATCCGCACCAAGCGTTAGCCATAATCCCAAGATTGAACGTCTTGGTGATGCGAAAAGTTGTTGCAATAGCAAATATTGACGTATTGGGACTTTATTTGGTTAAAAATAAACACGTCGTGTTAATTAACATTTTTTTAACCGTGCCGTACCGAGTGCGGTTACGTTGCTCACTAATTAAATTGCGCAAAGCGGTAAAGGATCCCTGGCATTGTGTGACAACGATATTAATTAGCTAATTGGTTGTTATCTTGATCGATGACAATGGTGGAGTTACGTTTGTATACCGTTTGAAATGACGTGCATTTATAGTATACAACTGGAAGTTAATCGCGTTTAAACTGGAAGGTGTAACTAACCGGCGATTTGAAACACAGGGCGGGGCAAGAATGCGTCCGGGTTCGCCATTTCGGGATCTATGGTAGGTAGAAGTTTAATTTTAACGCATGAGTAAACTGGATAATAGGGTCTTAAGAGGGAAATTTTTTCGTAAACACAAATAGAGAACCAAAACAACCCTCTTGACTTAAGACCATCAAAAGACGCTGCGCTGTAGGAACTCGTATGGCATCGACGCGACTTACGTTACGAAAATATAATTTTGTTCCGACTAGAAGGTAAGAAGTAACTAAGGTGGCTTAGAAAACAAAGAAATATTTTGCATTTTAAATATTTGTTGGTTTAGCAGTGTTTTTATTGTGTCTTTAAAAATTGTTTAAAATTCTTGTTACTTCTTACCTTATAATTGAAACAAAATTGCATTTTCTTATTTTCTCATCTCTAATGTATTGATCCATTCTTAAATGATATTACAAAAATAAGAAACATTTCGAGCGCTACAGTTGCTGTTTTTTTATTTTTATTTTGTAGATTTAGCACGGGTTTTCATTGTATCTTCCATTGCCAGTTTTTCTTTTGTTCTCTCGTTTTTACTATTGGTTCCAAATTTACAGTGAGTTTTTAGGGACATCAGTTCTTGTTGTAGGAGTTTCCGGATCACTGCTAGGCCCTACCTGGCCGTTAAAATCTTCCAAATCCTCACGTAGTTCTAATTTCTGTGACGAGGTAGATATCCTTATTTATGTGAAGTTTTTTTCCTCTAATGCAACAACGGTTATTTTCATCCTGTTTTGCTACATATAGGTGTTTACTCAGTATATATGCTCTTGTCTCTGTTTAATTGCCATATCATTTACGATAGAGACATGAGTTCCCTTTAATTTGTTGCCATTCTTTAGAATGGAACTTTTTTTTAAAAGTTTGACACAAATTCAACCCTCACAGGACAGTGTTTACTTTTTTGCTAATTGGATAAAAGTTGTTTAAATCCGACTCATCAATATTACTGTCAACCAACCTCTTTAATTGCTGTCTAATAAACTCCACATTTATCTGCTCGGGCGCTTTCTGCAGCCCAAAAATAATAATGTTGTTTTCCTTTTGTTTTATTTCAAGTTTTTCGATTGTTCCGTGATTTCTCTGTGGTCGCTTTCAACTCGATTAAGTCGGCGGTTTGTTTCCTCAATTTTTAAAGATATTCCAACTTCTACAGCCTCTATTGTTGCTCCTAATTCTTGCCGACTTTTGTCTCATTTCCTTCAAAATCTGCTCGTTAGTGATTTTAATATCAGGCATTATTTCGTTTAATAAATTATTTGCAGTGTATGGTAAGCTTTACAATGACTTGGGTTTATAGTAATCGAATGTCATAAGATAAGATGCCAATGTTTACAAATTAATGTATACTTTTTCTTGTGGTATTGGTTGGGTTTTTTATTCTTTATATTATCTATATAATATGCTGCTGATTCTGTTTTTACGATATAGATTTTTTTAAATATTTAGTTTGTTGCACGCCAATATTCAAGTATTTTATGAAGCCAACGGACACACGTATGCAATAGCCAACCAACACTTACACTGCTGGATCAAAAAAGAAAAATAAGAAAACGCAATGTGTTTAAAAATCATAATATTTAAATAATTTTGACTCTATTCTCCATGTATGTATTTTCGAGTGTCTCTACTGCGATTTCAAAACCATCCAATTTTGTCGCAGTCGGATAATTACAGTAATATTTTTATTAATCGGAATTGTTTCACTAAATTAAAGTAGTGCTTCGTAGCAAGTGAGTATTAACTTTTTTCTGTTAAGGAACACGTAATAGAGGCATTCTAAGGAGCTTAAGGAATGTTTTGGTTACGGCGATTCAGCGATTCGAAAAAATTCATTTACGGTTTTTTTCACGTAAAATGACCCCATCTAGCGCCTTTTTTGAAACAATGGAAATTTTGCCTAGATAGTAACAATGCCGTAGTTAACGAATCTTTAACGATAACAAAAAGATTAAGAATTTTTTAATTATTTTTATTCAGTCGTCGAAAAATTGCTGCAAAATACATCATTTACAAAGTTACTTACAAAAAATTCCGTTTTGTTGTTTTACCCGATTTCTATGAGGATTATCAGCTTGAGCCGGCACGTTACCCCCTGAAAACTTTTTTAAATTCATTACATATCAAAAACGCTAGTTGAAAACTCAAAAATAATTTGGATAGCTCATTGCATAGGGTTGTAAAATTAAATTTATTCTTTGGAAAATGTACTGCAGTAATTATAATAAATCAAATTTCCACTTTTTATCAATGGCCTACAGCGACAACGTGTATTAAATCAAACGTTTACGGTTAAAAATTGAATAACCCTGCGCATATTTACCCCAGTCTTTAAAATAAATATCCGTATCTAAACAAGCGCATGGAAGCACAAAATAAATATCCTATATCCTAGATCTGCGGGCTTGGAAATAGTTCACGCCAGCCTCCTGACCTACATCCTTGTCCTGGAGATTGGAACGAAATTGAACTAAACAAATTCCTCGCGCATAAACTCGAGCAATTTAACACATTTTTCTATCCAGAAATTTATATTGTCGGACGCGCCAGAGGCGATGTCTGCAATTATTTATATTGCCGGCGAGTTTCAATTATTTTATCCCGGCCGGAATTTTAATAAAGACACTCGTAATTTGTTTGTGGCTTAATAAATCCGTCTTAAGCCTGAATACTTTAGGGCCCAAGGCGCAACAAGGCGCCCGGATGCCGTTCGCGCGAGGGGTATTTGAAATTCCTTAATTGAAATGAACTGTGCGAAATGTTAATATTATGAGCGTTAGCAGTAAAACGGCATTGTTATCCTCTACTCGCAACTTCCATTGTTTAAAACGAGGGACTAGTGGAGTTATTTTACGTGAAAAAATCCGATAAGGGATTTTTTTGACTCGCTGAGTCGCTGTAACAAAAAAAATTCCTTAAGCTTCTTACAATTACTCTTTTACATGTATTTTAACCAGAATAAAAGTAATACTCACTTGCTAAGAAGCGCTACTTTAATTTAGTAGAATTTTTCCGATTCATAAACATATTACTGTGATTATGGACAAATTTGGATGAACTTTAAAATCGCAGTAGAGACACTCGGAAATACATAAATAAAGAACAGAGTCATAAGGATTTAAATATGCCTGTTCTGTGCTGATAATGGCAAATAGTCAGAAATAGCATACGAATGGTGTTGGTACCGTCCTGTATGGAAGTTGTAATAAAAAATAAATCTCTCACTGGCTGACAAGACATCATAAGTAAAGAAAAGCACATAGCAAAACTTATTATTTTCAATCATATATAAAGTGTACTTTTCTTCGAAAAAAAAAAATGCGTGATATTTTCTCGTATCAAAAACATTTTGAGGACTGCCGTGCGAACGTCACAATGTAAGTTCTGATTCGCTAGAGCCCAGGTGGCGGAAACTGGCACGTTGTTCGAAAAATCGATAAAAAAAGCCCGCTTGATTACGTTCCGTAATTATGAATGCAACGGGCACTCGGCATTTCCATTAATTAGAATGCTATTCCAGGGAAATATCTGCATGCTCTCAATGAAAACAAAACGTACTATTAACCCTTTGTTTTTATTGCGCATCGCAGTAATTACAAAATTAAAGACAAAGTGCTCGCGACATTAAAACGTGTTACATTAAATATCGTATTAATGCGAGGTGAAAACAAAGGCTTCCGAATCGTGCAGTAATAAAGGGATGGTAAATATAAACGTTATTCCCACAAGACTTTCACATAAAAGTATTGGGATTGCCATGTATGAACTTTAAAAAAGGCGTGGCAAACCGACTACACAACTCTCGCCTAAAGTCGCATAGCTTTTTATATCGATACAAAAATAAGTTGCTGTCCTAAATATTTCCAATGTATTACTGCATTTATAATACCTTCAGCGAATCCAATACTCGTATTTCGCCAGGCTCGTGCTGTACGATATAAATTCGTGACATAAAGCCGGCACATCCCCTAACAGGGGCACGTTAATGTACACCTGAACTTGTCGTTTGTGAATTTTTTCTTTTTATTCCCGTCGCCGCCTTGAGGGGGTAAACAAAAGCGGATAAGTTGGAGTGCCAGGGATGATATTTCATAAATTATTAAGGAGGTTTCTCCTGCGTAACTACACGGACCTTGTCAACTAGACACTGAAGTGGGCACGTGCAGGGAAATTAAGTTTTCAAGCAAGAAATAACGGATTAGGGAAAGAAAAGTTTAAGCTGTGAGCGCGTCATGAAATCCATGAGGCGTGACCCAACACTTTTACCTAAAGATAATACCAAAGAAGACATAAAATAATTATTGTTGGTACATTGTGTTGACCATCCTGTATATTAACCATCAAATTGAACAAGCATAGGAAGTTACTGAAGTCCAAAGAAAGAATGTCATGTCGAAAAGGAAAGAAAGCTTATCGGGAATTAGCTGGGTTGGCGAGAAACGATTTGGAAACTGTCGATTACGGTTTCGCTGAGTATGTATGTTAATACAAGTTTTGGGTTAGGTAGCGACCTCTATGGAAAAGCCAAGGAATAGCACAGGGCTGTACGCACTACTTAAATAAGTTTACCGCTTCTCATAAATTATAAACTATAATATAAAAGATCGTTTAGATAAGGCTGGGCTGGGAAGTGGAGGTCAATCCTAACTGTTAATATCAGCGTTATATGCAAATTCGATTAGAATCTCGAGCGATATAAAAGCAAGGTGACGCCAAAGGTTATATTTGTAAGAAAAAAATATATGTAAATGCGTCAAAACCGGCGGCGTACGAAGCTTTTCTTCGCAATAAGTCCTACAACGACACATATAATACTTTTTGTTGTTACTTTAGAATTACAGTCGTCATCGTCGTCGACCATTTTTTCCTCTTGAAGTCGCTCTGTAGTTTCCTCTTGAAAAAAATCTTCATCATTTTTATTTCCTTCTTATAATAATAACACACACCAGACGCTGATGCCTTTCCAGCTGCGACGGTGGCGGCCGTGGGGACATCAAAATGCACGTGCCGCCTCCGCCCCAACTGGCAAAAACCAATTTACTTACGCCAAAGATACATAAGAGCTCCTCCCAGATAAGTAATTAACCTGATATCCTGCATAAGTCAACCTCGGAGTTTGTGTACCAACAAGAACTATCAAAGCGTGAGTTAATTCGACGGGGGGGGCCTAATTTAAATTCAGCGTCACAAATTCCAACCCTCACCTTCCCAAATTAAATGGGAATGAAGTTATTAGCAACTATGAGAGAAGTTAATTACGGGGGATGCCCCGAAGGTTCCTCGGGTAGGCAAAATTTGTGTATCAAAATGCGTACGAAGAGGAAGCCTGCTAGAGGGAGTTGCTTTGGGGTAATTTAATACCAGAATATCCTGCAAGTATATCAGAAAATTCACAATGTCGGAATTCGGTGCAGTTTCTCGTCGTAAGTATTGGAAGAAAATTTATAGTTACATTTCCCCGGCGCCTTCGCCTAATAAAATAGTTATTTTCCGCGACTTTCAAATCGCGCAACATGAAACATGTAACCGGCATCAGAGCCTCATTAATTATTGTATTGTATACACAGGGGAAACGGCACGTCTCGTAACGTGTTTTCTAAGGAAATATCCGGAACACAATCGCTGGAGCAGCAGCTCTTGCATACATCGTTTCGTCGTTTCCTTGTTCGGCGGGCACGTTTTAAATCTTTATGATTTCGCCGAGGGCTGTACCGGTGAGACGAGGAGGAGGAGGATTAAACAACCTACTTCCCTGGTCAGATATACCGAGTAACCATCATAAGTTATGTAACGCACTAGGACTGGGCAGAAGACATTAGCCAGCGGTATTTGTCATTTGCAGCAGCAGTGAGTACCAAAGGCGGCACAATAATGGATTGCAATTTATCTTCCGATAAGTGCACTTCCTATGACTATCTACACAGGAAAATGTTATAATAATTAATTGTAACAGGTCTCATATAAAGTATTTTAAAACTGCAAGGCAAAAAATAATATAAAACGCAGTATTGGAGCATCAATCGAAACAACCGCTCTTCTAGCTAACACTAAGAAGCAATGGATTACGTGACAAATAATTTAATTTAATTTGTTTCCATTTTAATATACTGTTGAGCTTTTCTTTTTCGTTAAAATAACATCAAAGTTGTGACGTCGCCAGTACTTACCCCTGAACTCAATTTTGGCCAGCTTCTCCCCCTTGCACTTGGGTATCTGGAATTGTTTAAGTTTCACCGAGAGCGACATTGCGGCCCGCGCGCGATCCCGTCCCGCAGTGATGCTCGTCCTGCGGTTGCAGGAATACTTGTTGATCGAGCGTGTTGCCTTCCTGGCACTGCTGGTAGCGAGCAGGAGCGTCTAGTGGAGCAGGATCATAGCGCACGAGCCGTGTGCACTTTGTGTCGCTTTGGCTTCGGACATACCGGGTGTAGCGAGCGAGGGTCGGAATAAATAATAATTTTATGTATGGTATATAAGGGGCAAAATTGTAGGCATTTTTCGCAATTTTTGAACTGAGAATGATTTACAGTTTGAACTGAGAATTTAACAGAATTTATTATTTGGACTGTGAATTTAGTTTACTTCATAGCCAAATTTTGCAAAAAGTGCAGTTTAAGGTAGTAACTTTACAAAATTTAATTTTAAACTGTGAATTGAACAAAATTGACGGTTTGAATTGGGAAGTTAACAAAGTTTACGGTTTCAACTGGGAATTTAATTGAATTTACAACTTGAACTTCGAATATAAACTAAATTCACAATATCAAATTGAAATTTAACAAAATTACATTTTGACCTGACAATAATCTGCAATTTGAACTGAGAATTTAACAAAAATTTACAATTCGAACTGGGATTTTAACAAAATTTACACTTTCAACTAATAATTTAACGAAATTTATAATTAGAAACAAATAATTTACATTTATCACTAAGAATTTAACACACTGTATGGTTTGACTTGGAAATATTATAAAACTTACTGTTTCAACTGGGAATTTAACAGAATTTATCATTTAAACTGAGAATTTAGTTTAATTTATATCCAGAAATGACACAAAAAGTGCAGTTTGGGTGGAAAATTAACAAAATTTAATTTTAAACTAATTTGACAAAATTTACGGTTTGAATTGGGATGTTAACAAAATTTTTGATTTCAACAGGAAATTTAATTAAATTCACAATTTTAGATTGAAATTTAACAAAATTAATTTTGAACTGAGACTAATTTGCAGTTTGAACTGAGAATTTAACAAAATTTACAATTCGAACTGGGATTTTAACAAAATTTACACTTTCAACTCCAAATTTAGCAAAATTTATAATTTAAAATGAGCTAATTAATACTTAGACTTTAACAAAGCTTATGGTTTGAGTAGAAACCTTCCTAAAATTTATAGTTTCAACTGAAAAATTAACAGAATTTATTGTTTAAACTGAGAATTCAGTTTAATCTGTAATTGGAAATGACAAAAAAGCACAGTTTAAAGTAAGTATTTAGTAAAATATAATTTTATACTGTAAACTGTACAAAATTTACGGTTTGAGGAATTTTACAAAATGTTCATGTTGAACTGGTAATTTAATAGAATTTACAGTTTAAACTGGGAATATAACAAAATTTACAATTAAAAATGGGAAGTTAACAAAACTTACTGAATGGGGCATGAAATTAAATTTGCAACTCGAACTTCGAATTTAACTAAATTTACAATTTCAAATTGAAATTTAACAAAATTAAATTTTGAACTGAGAATGATTTGCAGTTTAAACTGAGAATTTAACAAAATTTGCAATTCGAACTGAGATTTTAACAAAATTTACACTTTCAATTAGAAATTTAGCAAAATTTATAATTATTACTCAGAATTTAACAAAGCTTATGGTTTGAGTAAAAAACTTCACAAAATTTAATGTTTCAATTGAAAAATTTGCAGAATTTATTGTTTAAACTGAGAATTCAGTTTAATCTGTAATTGGAAATGATACAATATGCACAGTTTAAAGAGGGAATTTAGTAAAATATAATTTTACACTATAAACTGAACAAAATTCACGGTTTGAGGAATTTAACAAAATTTACGTGTTAAACTGGTAATTTAGTAGAATTTACAACTAAATGTACAATTTCAAATTGAATTTTAACAAAATTAAATTTTGAACTGAGAATAATTTGCAGTTTGAACTGGGAATTTAACAAAATATGCAATTCGAACTGAGATTTTAACAAAATTTACACTTTCAACTAGAAATTTAGCAAAATGTGTAATTTAAAATGAGCAATTTAACAAAATTTACAATTAATGATCAGAATTTAACAAACCCTATGGTTTGAGTAGAAAACTTCACCAAAATTTAACGTTTCAACTGAAAAATTAACAGAATTTATTGTTTAAACTGGGAATTTAGTTTAATTTCTAAACAAAATTCACAGTTTACAGTGAGTATTTAGTAAAATATAATTTTAAACTGTATACTGTACAGAATTTACGGTTTGAAGAATTTTACATAATTTACATGTTGAACTGGTATTTTAATAGAATTTACAGTGTAAACTGGGAATATAGCAAAATTTACAACTAAAACTGGGAAGTTAACAAAACTTACGATATGAATGTGTTAAATTAAATTCACAACTTGACCTTCGAATTTAATAGAATTTACAGTTTAAACTGGGAATTTAATAAAATTTACGGATTTCAAAATACCTTTATATAAAAAAGAAAGCCAAGAAATCATTGTTGAATTCTGAGTGTTAATTGTAAATTTTGTTAAATTGCTCATTTTAAATAATAAATTTTGCTAAATTTCTAAATAGTTGAAAGTGTAAATTTTCTTAAAATCCCAGTTAGAATTGTAAATTCTGTTAAATTCTCAGTTCAAGCAAATTATTCTCAGTTCAAAATTTAATTTGTTAAATTTCAATTTTAAATTGTGAATTTTCTTGAATTCGAAGTTCAAGTTGCGATTAATTAAATTCCCAGTTGAAACCGTAAATTCTGTTAACATCCCAATCAAACCGTAAATTCTGTTTAATTCACAGTTTAAAATTAAATTTCCCTCCTTCAACACTTTTGTGTAATTTGTGGCTGTAAATTAAACTAAATTCTCAGTTTAAGTGATAAATTCTGTTAAATTCTCAGTTGAAACCGTGAATTTTATAATATGTATTTCCAAGCCAATTCGTAAATTTTGTTAAATTCTTAGTGCTAAGTGTAAATTATGCTAAATTTTTTGTTTTAGATTGTAAATTTCGTTAATTTCTAGTTGAAAGTGTAAATTTTGTTAAAATCCCAGTTCAAACTGCAAATTATTCTCAGTTCAAAATTTAATTTTGTTAAATTTCAATTTGAAATTGTTAAATTCAAAGTTCAAGTTGCGAATTTAATTAAATTCACAGTGGAAACCGTAAATTTTACAATATTCGTAAATTTTGTTAAATTCTTAGTGCTAAGTGTAAATTATGTTAAATTTTTCGTTTTAAATTGTAAATTTCGTGTGTAAATTTTGTTAAATTCCCGGCGCGAATTGTAAATTTGACTAAATTCACAGTTTGAAGTGTTTGAACAAAATTTCATTGAATTATCAATTTATATTATTTTAAATTTCTGGTCCAGAATAAATTTCCAACTATAAATTAAAATGAATTCACAGTGTAAATGTAAATTCCGTTAAATTTTCAGTTCAAACTATAAATTTTGTGAAATTTCTAATTTAAACCGTAAATTGTCTTCCAGTTGAAAGTGTAAAATTTTGTATCGCAGTTGAAATTCAAATTTTTGTTAAATTCACAACATAGACTGTAAATTTCATTAAATTTCCATCTGAAACTGTAAATTAGCTTCAATTCTCAGTTCAAAATTAAATTCTCAATTCAAAATTAAACTAAATTCCAAATTTAAATGTTAGATTTTGTTCTCGACTGAAATGGTGAATTTTATGAAACTTACAATTCAAACCGTAAACTAATAAATGCCCAATACTAATTATAAATTTTGCTAAATTCACAGTGTAGACTGAGAATTTTGTTAAATTCATATTTCATACTGTAAATTAACTTAAATTCCTTGTTCAAAATAAAATTTCAATTTCCAACTATAAATAAATTCTTAGTTTAAATGCTAAATTTGGCAAAATTCTCAGTTGAAATTGCAAATCTTGTGAAATTTCCAATTCAAAGTTTTCTCAAATTACCAGTGTTTGCAAATTATCTTCAATTCTCAGTTCCAATATTTAATTTTGTTAAATTCCAAGTTCAAACTGCAAATTTAATTAAATTTCAAGTTTAAATAGTAAGTTTTGTTAAAATCCCCTTTTATTATTACGTTTCTAGATCAAACTGTAAATGTTATTGCATTCCTAGTCCAAATTGTACTTAAGCTTTGTTAAATTCCCAGTTAAAATTAAATTTCGTACGCTACTGACCGTACGCTACGTGCCCGACATCTCCTAATCGCTCCTCGGGAAACGACCTGGGACGAGTCGCGACCGACCGACGTCAGTTGAAGTATGTCGGTCGGTTGTGAGCAGTTGTGGCGGCCATAAAATACACAGAAAGCTTGTAAACACAGGCTGAAATGAATTTAAAAAAATTAATCTACTGCGTGCACGCGCAACCCGCCCTGTGGGACCAGCGGGACGAGGGCTACAACAACAAGGTGTTATTGAAGCAAATCTGGGAGGACATAGCGTACGACATGGGCTCCTCGGGTAAGAAATACGTTAGGCGCTGACTAACAAGTTTGGCGTCCTTTAGTGTAGGCAACCCGCACTGCGCGTATGTGTATTTTGGGTTGCATACGTCGCACGAAGTTTACGCGCTCCTAGCTTGAGAACATCGAATTTTATTGTTTTCTTGGTATTGTAAGTTCACTAAATACAAGGGTGAACATTGTTTTTCACGAAAAATAAGTGTCAAAACTTATATTGACAACGTCAGCAATAAAATAACGTGGTTCTGTCCGTTTTTTCGCCAACATCTTAAAAACTAGGGGGAAAAGGGGCAAAACAATATGTACTTTTTTGGTAGAGTAGAGAATAAAATTCTATAAAAAATGCTTATCACAAAAAGGAAACGAGGAAGTTGATAGTTCAGTCGTCAGACCCAAAAACATTTTATATGCTTGGTCTATATAGTGATTTTTTGACTTTCGTTTGTTACAGCCGAGGTGTGCAGACAAAAATGGCGCAGCCTGCGCGACGTATTCCGAAGGGAGCTGAAAAAGTACCAGTCCAGACTGCAGGATCCTAAAATAGCGGATAAAACTCTGCCCAGATGGTACTACTTCAAGGAGCTCCACTTCCTTACCAATCAGATGCTGGCCAACGCCGCTCCAGAGCCAGCCGCAGAAAGTCCCGAAGAAGTCTTCGAATCCTTCGAACCGGAGATCAAAGAGGAGTTTGTCTTGGAGACCAGCACCGACAACGATTTCGCAACGTACGACAACAGTAAGGATCCGATCGAAGTTGAGGACAACACGGACGCGAAGGTGAGATTTATTAATGAGAGCGTCAGGGAGATGTTCAAAAAGTCGCTGAATTCTCGGTCGTCTTACCCGGAGGAGAGGGAGAGGAAGCGAGCCAGGTTTCGCGATAGCCCTAGGGAAGATGACAGCGATTATCACTTCCTGATGAGCTTGCTACCGTTTATGCAGGCGATACCGCAAAGTAGGAAACTGGCCGTTAGGACTAAGATGCAGGATGTATTTCGTGAGGAAAGAACAACGCAAGCAAATGAAAACTCAAGCTAAACTAGCCATTAATTGGTAAGGGAACCGTCCCCACTCTACAATATTTTGACAAGGCTTGTATTGTTTGTAGCCTTTACCACCACTGTCACTGTTACCGTTTGATACTTGATTCAAGATTCAAGCATTGAGTAAATCTTTAATATAAAGAGCAGCAACCGAGCTGGTTTCGAAATTTTAGTTTGTATTTTTTTGCCAATAGGATTATCATCAGTTTTTAGTGCTATAGGAAGGCATTTATAATTTAAGCAAAAAATTACGATACTAAAACCTCGAAACCTGTTCAGTGCGCCTCTTTGTTACGCTTTGCGTAATGGACTACGTAAACATATTATATATATAATTGTAATTATGTTAAAATTTGTTTTAAATTTTAAATGACTATTAAAAGAAAGTTACCAACTACATATGTTTTATTATTTGCAATCGTAATTCGAAATAAACATGGAATAAACTTTCTGCGTCCTTATACGGACGCAGAAAGGTGGAGGACGCCGAATCATATGTAAATTTACAATTTAGGGACGCAGAATAAGTCGCGAGATATATATATATATATATATATATATATATATAATATACACATGTATATATAAATAAATTTATTTATGTGATGTTCAGTCAATCACAACACAATTAACCATATCACGATGGTAATTTGTTTTTTGTTATAACTTTAAACAGTTTTTTGGCAATCGATGAGGGCGCAATGAAATAAAACTCTCCACATTCATGATAGGTTATTTATTTATTGCAAGCGTTGCGTAAAGCTCAAAAAATAGTCTATTTAAATTTGAAAAATGTATGTAAATAACTCTAATATCGTTAAATTAAAAATATGTAAGAAAATACATACGACTGGTTTCAACACTAATAAAAATCACAATGTAACAACTTACGATATTACAATTTCCAGAGCACCATAATATTCGTTTTTTAATACATAATAATATTTACAATAATTGGCTCACTCACATCCGAGTAATTGAAAACAATCAAAAGTTACAATTTTGATCTATACATCTAATATATTATATTAAATACTTGGTAGGAAGATGTTCAGGGAATATTGTATAAAAAAAGTTAACCAAAAGTCCACAGCGCTTAACATGAAACTAACAATAATAAAACAAAAATAAATAATCGTTTGGAAGCTGTGAACCTTCACACGAACCTTATTTATACGATTACCCATATTTGCACTTATATAAATACATTAACTAATTCGAAATGCACAAAATAACAGCCTAGTCTGCTAGGGTAACACCATCTTATCCGTTTCCGAAAACGGTAAGAGGTGCCCGATTGGCCTCAAGCCGCCAATTCTACCATTACAAGCTCTTAATCATGTTGATTTGCGAGGTACACCCTACTTATATGGCATTTTCAAATATTAGTACCTTTGAACATTTGAAAAACCATACCATTAAAACGATGCGGTGCCGTCTCGGATAGGCGGGGCCAAAGGACAGCGCGAGGCGAGCAGAAGTCAACCAGCCAGCACAAAATACGCGAAATGCAGTCGGAATATTCCAGGAACATCCCCAGAATATTCCAGGAACATCCCCAGAATATTCCCAGAACCACTTTTGTTAAAATAGCTTAATTTGAGCAATTGTTCTTCTAAAAATGTTTATATTTGCTGCCCAGTGCGAAAACATTTCGGATACGACTTAAAAAACCCATCTTTATTAAAAAAAAACTCAATAATTGTCAATGTTCCAACACTGCGATAAAAACATCTGCTGCATAAGCAATATAAAGTTAAATAGTTTAATTAAAAAAACCTTCCTTACATGTATGTACACATTTAAACGTTGTATTAAAATTCGTTGTGGAGACGTAGTACACGTTCCATATCCCCGGAAAAACTTATATTTAAAGAAAACTGCCTCTACATTGTTTCGTTATACTTCTTCGGCGGGTTCACCTCGCTCACACCTCCGCCTGAAAGTCGGGCCCGTCTATTCCAAGTTGGACGAGCGAAAAACCATAACTTAAAATTAATTCGTAGATACACAAAAAGTAGAAATATAATACACTAAACCCCTGGACGCCACTGGATACAGCTAGTGCTTTCAGGGTAGATCTTAGAAAGCGAAAAGGAATTATGTCACTGGACTAGCTCGATCGATAAAACTCGAACGGTTTAAAAAAAGCATTATTTTACACTTAAAAATAAAAATATATTACACACAATCAGTCTGTGACAATAAGTGTTTCTTTAAGTGCCAGTAGCTGCTCCTCTCCCAACTTGATCTTGTCTGATATCTCTTTCGAGTCCATTATCAACTTGGCCTTCATGTTGATGAAGTGATCGTAGTCGGCGTACTCCTCGGAATTCAAATATTTGTACAGGATATTTGAAACGCTTATGCTGCGGCGGTCTATGCACTCTTTCAGCTTCTTAGCCTCCTCCAGCTGGTCCAGAAGTTTGTCCCGTTTCGCTTCCAGTATTCTCTGAAAAAGTAATAAGATATTAACTCTCAATCTAGACAAAAAGTATGTTATTAGCAAGTTACATTACATAATAACGTTCCAGAAACATTCTGAACATCCTATGAATATTTCCAATGTCAAAACATTGGCAAAATTAAAATGTTATATTACAAATATTCATAGGATATTGGAAATATTCGTATTTTATGAATATTACTTGTAAATATTCACAATAAAACATTTTAATTTTGACGTCTGTGTATTGGCAATGGGAATATTCTTAGGACATTACGAATATTTATATAATATGAATGTTCGTAATATTCTGTGAATATTCGTAATATCCTAAGAATATTCCCAATATCAAAACATCGAAGTCAAAATTAAAATGTTATGTTATAAATACTCATAGAATATTACGAATATTCCCAATATCGCGTGAATGTTCATAATATTTTACAGATATTTATTAAAACATTTTAATTTTGAAGTCGATGTTTTAGGAACTCTTGAACATTCATAAAATATTGGGAATATTTATAAAATATTAAAAATATTCATATTTTATGAATATTCGTATTTTGAATATTCATAATATACACATTTTAATTTTAAAGTCGATATATTGACAATGGGAATATCCTTAGGATATTACGAATATTCCCAATATCCTGTAAATGTTCATAATTCATGAATATTCGTAATTTTCTAATATTGCCAATATCAAAACATCGACGTCAAAATTTATGTATTACGAATATTCATGGAATATTATGATATTTCATAAAATATCAATATTCCCGATATTCTGTGAATGTTCATAATATTTTGAGAATATTCGGAATATCCTAAGAATATTCCCAATATTAAAACATTGACGTCAAAATTAAAATGTTATGTTATAAATATTCAGGGAATATTACGAATATTTATATAATATTTTAATAAAATATGAATATTCCCAATATTCTGTGAATGTTCATAATATTTTGAGAATATTCGTAATATCCTAAGAATACTCCCAATATTAAAACATTGACGTCAAAATTTAAATGTTGTTATAAATATTTATAGAATATTACGAATATTCCCAATATCCCAAGAATGTTTATAATAATTTATAAATATTTATATGTATTTAATTTAACATTTTAATTTTAAAGTCGATGTTTTGATATTGGGAAGATTCTCTGGATATAATATTCGTAATATTCTATGAATATTTATAACACAACATTTGAAATTTGACGTATGTGCGTCAAGTTTTGACAAAAACCACGTGTACTTGGGCTATATTAAAGTCTACTGACCCTTTCCGGGTGATCCTCGGCCATCCCCATCAAGGCGTTCTCAGCCCTGGCTAGTCTTCCGGATAGCCCCAACAATAGGCTTGTAATTTTCCCTACTTCTTCCACATGCAACCTGAACTTGGCGACCTCGTGCGGTCTGGCCATTCTGTTTATGTGCGTCTCGACGTTTTCTCCCAGTTCGTCATTGATTTTGCACTCGTCGGTCACCACTAACTGTTCGCCACGTAAAACTTCCAATTTCCTGTCGAGGCGACTCACTAATTCCTCCTAGAAAAACGCAGACTTTAAGCAATGGTTCTAACAAAAACTTTTAAAATCGAAAAACAAATGCGGTTGGACGAAACTCTTACCTTTTTTTGACTAAGATCTTTGGTATCTTTTACGATATGACATTTGTTCATATCTTGACTATATCTAGTTAAAAATTTAGCTTTCGGTTCTGATGTCGTGAAATAAATTGAAGATCCTGACAGAGGACTTGTTGGTTCTATTGCTGGTACAACTGAGACTGTCGGGGACAAGCTGCAACAAAATATTATGTTACGAAATATATAAGACGACATGAGTAAACATCCCCCCTCTCCGTAAATTAGAGCCAGAGGTATGCCATTTCCTCTTGGCCAGGGAATATTCCCTTCCTTACCTGAGTTTACTAACAGCAGTGCTGGTCGTTGTAATTGGCGGTAGAGATGATAACGTGGGCGGGGGAGTACTACTAGGCGTGTTGTTTCTACTCCTAAAGGGCGAATTGGCGGGCCTTGGCCTGGAAGTGACATCCACCCGGAACAGCCCATACACATAGTCTGTTGGTTTCTTGTGTTCGGGCGCGGGTACTGAAAAAAAGTTAAACATTAGACATGAAAGTCACGCTTACCAGTACACTTACCCAATATCTCCTTTAATCTATCAGACGTGGGTAGGTGGTCGATGAAGTCTTCCGCCAGTTTCTCACATTCGATCTCCTCCTGTAGCTTCTTCCTCGTGGGTAACGGAGTCGGGGGTAGCTCCTCCTTTTCCGTTTGTGATGCGGCGTCAGTCGTCGACGTGTTCACCCTCAAAACCACTTCAGTCCTTTGAATCAACTGTAGGCCTTCGATGACCTTTGGGTAGTCATCCATTTTCTTTGGGGAAAGGGGAGGAGACAACTCGAGAGTAGTAGGTGATGCAAGAGGAGAGATATGTAAGGCAGTGCTTGTACTAGTGGTATTTGTGATGGGGGAGTTTCTCAGGGGAGATATTTTCATTGGGGAACTAGGCGATAGCGAAGGTTTTATCGGCGGGGAGGTTCTCCTGGGAGACTGTGGGGGGGTGCCTAGAGAAGGCCTTGTATCCGGGGTAGAGGACACTGAGCTGGGTGAGGTTCTTGAAAAGGTAGGAGGAGTATGTGTAGTGGGAGAAGTTCTAGTGTTTGGGGTAGAAATGGCTGAGCTCGGGGAAAATCTTGAGATTGGTGAGGAAGTGGCAGGAGAGGAACGCACCACCGAGGAACTGATAGTTGTAGCAATAGGGGTAGAAGTTACAGACGAGGTGCGTATTACGCACGAATTAACTGTAGTGGAAACTATGGAGGCGGATGAAAGATTCATTGTACGTAAAGGTGTGAATGGTGAGCCCCTGGCAGGACTCTTGGGCGGCGAAGAGGGCGGGGACTGCATCGGAGACTTTGGCGTAGTTTTAAACACATTGACATCGTTATCTAACGGCGATAAGCTCAAGTGTGTCGGCCTGTTGTACTGCTGAGATCTAGGCCCGAGCAACTTAACGTTCACCGGAAGCACATCCGGCAAAGCTAAATTAGGTTTCAAGTCTTCTTTTTCATCACATTTTTCCTGCTTCTTCTGCTTCTCGTTCATCGAGGCCCTCCTCAATATGTTATTGTTATTCTTTATCACATCTTTGCCGCCCCTGTTCAGCGGCCATATTGTCTCCCGGCTGCTCACTCTCTGGGATTCGTTTATCGCTTCCGGCGATAGAGCGTGCCCGTTGGGGGACATGGTCCTTTTGTAGCTGCCCGTTTCTGAGTCGGGGACTATGCGATCCCTGTCGCGACGCGGCGCCAGGTAGGACGCCTTGGACTGGCTCCTGAAACAAAAAAAGGTAAATTAAAAACCAGTTAATTTTAGGCGGGAAATTCCAAAATGTACAAAGCACCTAATTAGTCTAGTAAACTGATTAGCGCAGTGGTAGTAACAACAATGCGCTTTGTTTATGTATTATTTGCAGATGCAGCGTTCTGTAGCGAGTGAATGCACTCCTCACATTCAAGGATACGCACTCACTACGTTCTTTCCCAATTGCTGCTGATAATCTAAGCGGTCTAAAAACAAAACAAATAAAGCTATCTTGACCGCGAGTAAAACAAAACAAACTACTAATGAACCTGGTGTGATCAAATATCAACACTCCATTGTTTTTACAACAATGGAGGCTTGAGTAGTCAAGGGCAGGGGGACTGGTGTGTTAATGTCGAGATTACTTTTTGTTTGCTAAGCAGAGACATTTTGTTCAAGTTCATCTTAGTTCTGCTTATTGTGCTTATTCTGGAGGTAATTTGCTAAACAGCATTTTTTCACGATATCGATGGCAAATCTCTTCTTAATGATGATGTACTCAAATCAGAAACCGGTAATGATTGACTGACTGTCTCCATCAACTGCTGGATCTGTTTATTATCTAAGCGCACTTTCGTTGAAGTTTTGACGAGCACGAGCAATAATAATAATAAGATACTTCGCACTATTCTCATGAAACTTTTACTTCATATCCGCAGGCGAGACGTAATTTATGCTAATTGGCTAGCTTAATTATTTTTACCGATAGTGAACGCGGGTTAAAACGACGCCTTCGAATAAACAACGCATTATTTCGGTACGTCGTGCGAGTTCGATTTTTCAGTGGCAAATCAACTAAGCGACAGTAATTGATGATAATTTCCTGGCCAACATACGCCTCGAATAAATTAGATATGAAGGAATGCTGCTTGTTTTCTATCATCTAATGCCGATAAGTAAATAAAGTAACATCTGTCTCGTCGTGTGTGCATTCCAAACAAATTACGAGGATAGAAGAAAGTCGTTCTACAAGTCGAACGCACATATTCGCAGATTTCTTCACTAATGAATTGTGATTACCGTCATATGCACCCGACGGGCGTGGATGGTGGTCATTTTCTAATATATACCAAGCCCCGGCCGGCCACATCAACCTGCATGTTCCGACGGACGACTAAATTATAATTATAATATTTATAATTGATTATTTTTAAGCGGATACCGCCCGGGGAAAAGAGAACAGCTCGGAATGATCTCAACTTTTAGTTTCACCGTAAGCTGTCTAGCAATGAACTTGGACCGCTGTTTGTGACGTACGGTCGCTTTGGCGCAACTTTGAGGTTATGTCCATCTTATTGACAGTTATAAGATTCATGCGCATTATAACAATAGACGCATCCCCTATAGATAGCCTATATCTATATCGTATGGAATTTTGGATTACTACTTTTATTACTACTACTACTTACACACGCATGACATGATGAGGAAACAGTTGTAGACGAGATTCGTTTGTTACGTCGCCCAAATAAGAGCCCTCGCCTTGGCAGAAACAAACGTTCGCAATGTTTTAATAACATCTCCGGCTGCTTCGCGGTAGCGAATCGCTTGGCATTGACGTTAGCACGAACCCGGCGCGTACGTTCGGTAAATTAAATAATTTTCGGAAGCCTTGTTATTGTGTGTTGGATAAAGCGAGTGCAGGAATGTAATAATAACTACATAACAAACAAATTAGGTGTTCGGTTTCATAAAATGCGAGCGACCTTCACCGGTTGCGCCGCAGGAAATCGGATTACCGTTGCATGGTAATGACAAATGGTACACGTAAAATTAGATCTGTGAAGTGATTTTTTGCTCCAGCCGGAGAAACAAACCTTTCGTTGCCGTTTTAAAATTTTTACTTCCTACTCTGCGGTTTTTCACGCTGTTTGCGGTCAAATTCGTAATTAAACTTTGTAATAACACGTATCAATTAAAACTATTGAATTAATATGTACGCGCATTACAGCATATGCTTCGCACGCAAGGGAAGCGTTCGGTAATTATCATCAAAAGTATGGCAATAATTAGGGATAATCAGTCCAACTGGCGTTCGTTTACTCGCAAGGTGAAACTCACCAGAAGTTATATTTTTATTCAGAAAAATTGTGTCGGTTTTATAATATGGAACTTTTACTCTGGTTTGATCGCTGGTTTGAAATTTGACGTCCTTGCTTATTTATTGACAATTATTGCGCATCTTGGAGTTCGAATAGTCCAATTTCCACGAATTTCAACTTGAAATAAGTCGCTAACGATCTTTGTAAATACAATAATAAAACAGAATGAAAACAGCTTGTAGAGATAAATGCACCGGTTCTCGTTCAGAAGTCGTTAAATAGGAAAAATGAACTTGTTATGAATAGAAGGATAAATGTTGAGGCTTGATCATATCCTTGCTATTTGTGGCGCTATAGGCATCTCATGTATGTGTCATTATTACAAGAAAATAAAAATAATGAAAATTATTTTCTGAGGAGGAAACAGAAATCGTCGATGACGATGAATCATAGATTAGGCGGCCATTGCCCAATCTACCTCTGCGAGGCTTTAGTATAGGGGTGCCTTCAGCTCATTAAAAAGCACCGTAGATAAATCTTATATTTTATAATAAGCCCTCAGAAAGAGATAAAATGTACGCGTACATAATTAGAGGAAAAGTCATAAAAATGTCTTTGTGCACAGTTTTACAACTGCCGCCCCAAGAATATACGGTTAACTACCGGATCTGCTTATTATTTTTGAGTAATAAACGTGCACTTTTGGATTTATTTGGTGTAGTAATATTTAACTGTTATTCTCCTAAACAAAGAACGACGACTGCAGGACCGTCAGCAGTAGCAGGATGTAAAACATTTACGACTTCATGAGGGAAAAGCTAGTTTAATATGCAATTATTACAGTTTTGCGGAGACCAGGCGCAGGACAAGCATTTTTTAAAATAAAAGTAGAATTTTGAAACATTTGAGGTTATGTACCTATAGAACGTGCGGCTTTTATCACGATCTATCGCATTCAAGCTTGCGTCGATAAATCAGTGCTTTACGTACGCTATTAAACAATCAACGTCGCTTTGCAGGAACAAGAAAATGCTTAAATACCTAACTTTCCTGCTATAATGCAAGAGATCTTGTAGATAAATCCGAAAAGGTTACATTCTGTGAGAAGCAATCCGACAAGCTCGGATGTAAATTAACGGGAGATTTTCATAAAAATAAGAAGACACCTAGCGTAGAAATTTTGCTTCTCTTTTACCATATCCGGACCTTGCTCTGCACGCCCTCTTGCGCATTAACTTTCTACGGTTAACGCAATAATAGTAATTTTTAATGAAATTTATGCGAGAAATAGAATGCAAGGCTGTCTCGCGTGAAAATGTAAATGGTTTTTATTTTGTACTGTTATAGCAGGAGTGGCCAGTATACGAGACGCGAAAATGGTTCAGATTTATTTACTTAGGTATTGATTATTTCGTCGTCACCAGGCTTGCAACATAAAAATTATCGACCGGCAAAAATGAAACGCAAATTTGGCAAGGAAAATTACAGACCAAATCCGGCGTCCATTCGCCTTTTTTCCACAACCAATACGCTTTGGTGAGTACATTCAATGTCGATTTGCGACACTTTTAATAAAGATAATCAGGTCACGCACCGACCTCTTAATTTATTTTTACTACAAATTTACGTGTAAAAACGCGCGGTTGAATAGAACGTAGCAGATCCGGCACGCAGCTCGAAAAACGTTCAATTGACATACAGGGTGAGATCGTCTATGAGTAAATTATTTAGAAATGGCTATATATAATTGTAAAATAGTAGGGGCTGTTCTTAAAATTTTCAGAAACAGCTAAAATCAGACAGTAAAGGATTCTTTAAAAAAGTGGATTTTTCATGACTACTGAATAGAGAAAAAAGTTGCTGTTTATAAAAACTTCTAGAAAACAGTCAAAAGCAGATTGAGATTGTTTTTATAACGTGTATTTGCCTATTTTCTACAAGTTTTTATAAACAACAACCTCTTAATCTGCTTTTGACTATTTTCTAGAAATTTTTATAAACAGCAATCCTTTTGTCTTCAATTCAATTTTGTATTCAAAATCTCTTTAAAGAAATTTTATATGCTTTTGGCCGTTTCTGGAAATTTTTATAAACAGCCCTTATTTTATATTTATAAACAGCCATCTTTATTGCCAGTTGCCATCTCTATATAATTCACTATGTTTGGGGAAACATTTTGTAACCAGCTTTTGACCGTTTTCTATAAGTTTTTATAATAACAATCCCTTAATTTGTTTCTGGCTGTTCTTTAGAAGTTTTTATAAACAGCAAATTTTTTTGTGTTCAATATCCTTGAAAATACACTCTTTTTAAAGAATTATGCTATCTGATTTTGGCTGTTTCTAGAAATTTTTATAAACAGCCCTTATTTTTGTTACCCGTTGCAATTTCTAAATAATGCACTCTTTTAAGAAATGCATTTTATAACCTGCTTTTGACTTTTCTTAAATTTTTATAAACAACAATCACTTAATCTGCTTCTAACTGTTTCTTAGGAGTTTTTATAAACAGCAATTTTTTTTGTTTAAGTATTCAATATCCTTGAAAAATTCACTCTTTAAAGAAATTTTTTATATACTTTTGGCTGTTTCTGGAAATTTTTATAAACAGCCCCAATTTTATATTTATAAACAGCCATTTTTGTTGCCCGTTGCCATCTCTAAATAATTCACTCTCTTTGAGGAAATATTTTATAACCAACTTTTGACTGTTTTCCAGAAGTTTTTATAAACAGCAATTTTTTTGTTTATTCAATATCCTTGAAAAACTCACGCTTTTTACGGAAACTCTTTGAAATCCTCTTTTGGCTGTTTCTAGAAATTTTTAAAAGGTCATTATTTGATATTTATAAACAGTTTGTTTTGCTGCCATCTCTAAATAATTCACACTATTTAGGGAAACATTTTATAACCAGCTTTTGACTGTTTTCTATAAGTTTTTATAAATAACAGTCTCTTTTAATTTGTTTTTGGCTGTTCTTTAGAAGTTTTATAAACAGCAATTTTTGTGTGTTCAATATCCTTGAAAATCCACTCTTTTTAAAGAATTTTGCTATCTGATTTTGGGTGTTTCTATAAATTTTTATAAACAGCCCTTATTTGTATTTATAAACAGACATTTTTGTTACCCGTTGCAATTTCTAAATAATCCACTCTTTTAAGAAAAGCATTTTATAACCTGTTTTTGACTTTTCTATAAGTTATTATGAACAACAATCTTTTTATAAACAGCAATTTTTCCTTGTCTATTCAGTATTCTTGAAAAATTCACTCTTTTTAAAGAATTTCTTTGTTTTTTGCTTTTGCTGTTTTTATAAATTTTTATAAACAGCCCTTATTTTATACATATTTATAAACAGCCATTTTTGCTTGCCATTTATAAATAATGCACTCTTTTTAAGGAAACATCTTATAACCTGCTTTCTATATTTATAAACAGCAATATCTAAATCTGTTTCTGCCATTTTTAGAAGTTTTTATAAACAGCAATTTTTGTTACCAGTTCAATACCCTTGAAAAATTCACTCTTTATTAAAGAAACTTTTTACAATCCGCTTTTGACTTTTTTAGAAATTTTTATATTGTTTTGGGGAAACATCAAAACCTGGTTTTGACTGTTTTATAAACGGCAATTTTTTGTCTATTCAATATCTTTGAAAAATTCACTTTTTAAAGAAATTTTTTGTTGCTTTTGGCTGTTTCTAGAAATTTTTATAAACAGCCTTTATTTTATTTTTTTATTTTTGCTGCCTGTTGCGGTTTCTAAATAATTCACTCTTTTTAGGGAAGCATAAGCTGCCTTTGACCGTTTCTATAAGTTTTTATAAACAACAATCTCTTAATCTGCTTTTGTGCGAATGGCCCGCCGGGCCGCCGCCACAGCCATATTCCTAAATATAGATAGATAGATAGATCTGCTTTTGACTGTTTTTTAGAAGTTTTTACAAACAGCATTTTTTTGTCTATTTTATTGTTGAAAAATGCACTCTTTTTAAGGAATTTTTTGCGATCTGCTTTTGGTAGTTTCTAAAAATGTTTATAAACAGCTCTTATTTTATATTTATAAACAGCCATTTTTACAGCCTGTTGCCATCTCTAAATAATTCACTGTTTTTAGGGAAACTTTTTATAATCTGCTATTGACTGTTCTACAAGTATTTATAAACAACAATAATTTGTTTTTGACTGTTTTATTAGAAATTTTTATAAACAGCAATTTTTCTTGCCCGTTCAATAT
Source organism: Rhagium mordax (assembly GCA_963680705.1). NCBI lineage: Eukaryota > Metazoa > Arthropoda > Insecta > Coleoptera > Cerambycidae > Rhagium > Rhagium mordax. The sequence continues at coordinate 132,183,820 of OY796656.1, read as the reverse complement.
TCTTCAAAAATCCCCTGTTTTTAAGGAAACTTTTCACAATCCGCTTTTGGCTGTTTCTAGAAATGTTTACAAACAGCCTTTATCTTATATTTATAAACAGCCATTTTGGTTGATCTCTGAAAAATTCACTCTTTTTAGGAAACATTTTATAATCTGCCTTTGACTGTTTTTACAAACAGAAATAAAATTTTCAGATTTTCAACTATGATATTAATGACGCCACAGACGGATCTCACACTAAACCGCCACCCAGTATTTAAGGCAAGGAGCATTCCCATTGTTCTGAAAATATCCCAACAATGAACACAATAAAGCAAATTGTACAACAACGCAAGTCGTGCAAACCTATCAACAATATACTTGAGCCGTGTCATCCAACGTACCGATACGAAATTACAAAAAAAACCAAAGCGCACTGCCGGAATAAAAATTAGATAAGACAAAAGCGTTGATGGTAACGGCCTGTAATCAACGGTAAATGTGTTTGTATTGCCACGCGCAAGCGATAGGAACGAATTTTTAGTGAAATATTACGTTTTGTGACCCAAATGATAATCGCTCGTGAAGGTAGACATTGCGAATGCCTATTCAGCTTGATAAGGCGTAGTTCTCAGCGTTGTTACCGTTTTGCTAAATATTTCCCAGTTTTGGCGTCTTTAATTTAGTTTAGCAGAACAATAATTGTTTCCTTTGGAGTTTTTTCTACGTTTTGGTCATTACCGCGGAAGAGAAAGAAAATCCATGAATCAGCTCAGGGAGAACATTGTCATCTGTCTTTGGTCCAGAATATAATCCAGGGCTGCTAACTCCTAAAGATCCCATTGAAGATCTTATACAAAATGGCCCTGTTTCAGCAAATTCGACTGAAGTACATTTTACATGAGGTTCACCGCAACAAACTTGAACGATACTTTTCCGCATAATAAGAGTTCACCTTGAGAGTGTAATCGCATCGCCATGACTTGTACGTATGTGAAATTTTAGCAGTAAATTTGTAACTGTACCCGCAAATGTGCTCTAAAAACTAAAACCGCAAACATGTTCATCTAAACCGTGTGATAATTAGCTGTGGAGAAATAACGATCTAACATATTCTTGCCTGCCATGTAAGTGCATGGGTGGTACTGTTACAACCGTGCGGCGTGGCGTAATAAAAAATGTCGCCCCGAAAATATTGCATTCGCACATTTGCTCGCCTTAAAAGGATAAAAGAAAACGAACGTTGCCAATGCTGGGATCATTGTTAGCCGATTAAATGGATTGCTGATTTTTTGCGTCGATAATAAACGCGGCCGGTTACGTAACGAAGCTTTTCCCACCGCGTTTTTATTGTTTTAATTCCGCACATCTAAACTTAGTTAGTCATCGAAGTCGCCGTAGAATTTATAATTGACTATTTCTTCATTTCCTAGTTATATCGTAACGTACTGAGAATCCATTTTCGATGATGACATAAACACTTGCATTTAAATGCTCTCCATAATTAGAACCAGGCTTAGGTTTGCGATAACTAGATGGTGGTTAGTTAATTGAGGAACAATCCTATTTTTCAAGAAGCGAGGAAGAATATGTTTGCTACGCAATAAGTTTGCTACGCACTTTTGTGATCAAAGATAAAATTGGCTGTTTCTAGAAATATTTATAAACAGCCCTTATTTTATATTTATAAACAGCCATTTTTGCTGCCAGTTGCCGTCTTTTTGGAGAAACATTCTATAACCGGTTTTGAATGTTTTCTATATGTTTTTATAAACAATAATCTCTTAATCGGCTGGCAATTGTTTTTTAGAAGTTTTTATAAACAGCAATTTGTTTGTCAATTCAATATTCTTAAGTTCACTCTTTTTAAAGACATTTTTACTATCTGTTTTTGGCTGTTTCAAGAAATATTTATAAACAGCTCCTTATTTTATATTTATAAACAGTCACAACACAACAATCTCCTTTGACTTTTTTTAGAAGCTTTTATAAACAGCATTTTTTTTTGTCTATTCAATATTCTTGAAAAGTCAACTCTTTTTAATGAATTGTTTTGCTATCCGCTGTTTCTGAATTTTTTTATAAACAGCCCATATTTTATATTTATAGCAACCATTTTTTTCTGCCAGTTGCCGTCTCTAAATAATTCACTCTTTTTAGAGAAACATTCGGTGCTCTGACTGTTTTCTGTATGTTTTTCTAAACAATAATCTCTTAATCTGCTTGCGATTATTTTCAAGAAGTTTTTATAAACAGCAATTTGTTTGTCTATTCAATATTCTTGGAAAGTTCCCTCTTTTTAAAGACATTTTTTTTCTATCTGCTTTTGGCTGTTTCACGAAATTTTTATAAACAGCCCCTTATTTAATATTTATAAACAGTCACAACAACAATCTCCTTTGACTCTTTTAGAAGCTTTTATAAACAGCAATTTTTTTTATCTATTCAGTATTCGTGAAAAGTCCACTCTTTTTAATGGATTGTTTTGTTATCCGCTTTTGGCTGTTTCTAAATTTTTTATAAACAGGCCCTATTTTATATTTGAAGCAACTATTTTTCTGCCAGTTGCCATCTCTAAATAATTCACTCTTTTTAGGGGAAACATTTTATAACCCGCTTCTGACTGTTTTCTATAATTTTTTATATACAGCAATCTCTCTTGACTCTTGAAAATTTTCATAAACAGCAATTTTTTGTCTATTAAATATCTTTTAAAAATTCACTCTTTATAAAGACATTTTTCGCTATCTACTTTTGGCTGTTTCTATACACTTTTAGAAACAGCCTTTATTTTATATTTATAAACAGGCATTTTTGCTGCCAGTTGCCGTCTCTAAATAATTCAGTATTTTTTAGAGAAACATTCTATAACCTGCTTTGACTGTTTTCTATATGTTTTTATAAACAACAATATCTTAATCTGCTTTCGTTTGTTTTCTAGAAGTTTTTATAAACAGCAATTTGTTTGTCTATTCAGTATTCTTGGAAAGTTCCCTCTTTTTAAAGACATTTTTTTTCTATCTGCTTTTGGATGTTTCACGAAATTTTTATAAACAGCCCCTTATTTAATATTTATAAACAGTCACAACAACAATCTCCTTTGACTCTTTTAGAAGCTTTTATAAACAGCATTTTTTTTATCTATTCAGTATTCGTGAAAAGTCCACTCTTTTTAATGAATTGTTTTGTTATCCGCTTTTGGCTATTTCTAAATTTTTTATAAACAGCCCTTATTTTATATTTGAAGCAACTATTTTTCTGCCAGTTGCCATCTCTAAATAATTCACTCTTTTTAGGGGAAACATTTTATAACCCGCTTCTGACTGTTTTCTATAATTTTTTATATACAGCAATCTCTCTTGACTCTTGGAAATTTTCATAAACAGCAATTTTTTGTCTATTAAATATATTTTAAAAATTCACTCTTTATAAAGACATTTTTCGCTATCTACTTTTGGCTGTTTCTATACACTTTTAGAAACAGCCTTTATTTTATATTTATAAACAGGCATTTTTGCTGCCAGTTGCCGTCTCTAAATAATTCAGTCTTTTTTAGAGAAACATTCTATAACCTGCTTGACTGTTTTCTATATGTTTTTATAAACAACAATATCTTAATCTGCTTTCGTTTGTTTTCTAGAAGTTTTTATAAACAGCAATTTGTGTGTCTATTCAGTATTCTTGGTAAGTTCACTCTTTTTAAAGACATTTTTTTCTATCTGCTTTTGGCTGTTTCACGAAATTTTTATAAACAGCCCCTTATTTTTTATTTATAAACAGTCACAGCTCAACAATCTCCTTTGACCCTTTTAGAAGCTTTTATAAAAACAGCAATTTTTTTTTGTCTATTTAGTAATCTTGAAGAGACCACTCTTTTTAATGAATTGTTTTGCTATCCGCTTTTGGCTGTTTCTAAATTTTTTATAAACAGCTCATCTGCTTTTGGCTGTTTCACAAATTTTTTATAAACAGCCTCTTATTTAATATTTATAAACAGTCATTTTTCCTGCCAGTTGCCCTCCAAATAATTCACTCTTCTTAGGGAAACATTTTATAACCTGCTTTTGACTGCTTTCTATAAGTTTCTATACACATCAATCTCCCGATTCTTTTAGTAGTTTTTATAAACAGCAATTTTTTTTATTTTTCAAGGCCCTTGAAAAATTTACTCTATTTAAAAAGAATTGATCTATTTACTTTTGGCTGTTTTTAGAAATTTTTATAAACAGCCCTTGTTTCATATTTATAAACAGCAATTTTTGCTGCCAGTTGCCATCCTGTAGCGCCACATGCATTATGCATAGCTTCACTTAAAGCAGAACGTGATATACTTATTTGAGAAAATATCGCGTTTCTTTACTCAAACAGGCACTTTGGGTTGAGAAATACAAACCAGTAGCTATTATAATAATTTATTCTTCGACTTAATGCGCTGTTAATTAAGTCATTACGGCAATTATTCTGCATTCCTCGAGAGGTCGTTACTAGCCTTATGAATAATGCAAGCGTCTGTTAATTGAAGGGTTCAGGTTGAGAAAAATATATGAGCCGGACGACGACGGGTCGCTTGGAAAGTGAAGAAATTTACATCTCGACGTGCATACAGCAGCCATTTTTACGCATTTTTAAGTCTCTTATATGTGCACTGTCCCTTTCACTCATTTATCACTCGAACTAGAATTATTCCACGCAACACCCTCTATCTGTATATCGGGTTGCATTTATTATTGCACTTTTTTTCATGCTGGTAAATAGTTGAAAGTTTCTAAAATATTTCTAGGCATTGCCGGTATGTTTATTTTCCTTGCGTTGCGCAACGCCTGCGTCAAAGTTGCTGCTCGTTACAATAGGAATTTGACAGCTCCTTATCTCCTCGGCGAATCGAGCTTTGTTCAAATTCGGCGCAGCAACTTTCTTTAAAAACGACCGGTTTACCGGATTGCTAATCCTCGGAGTGATAGAACTCATCGCCCGGAGCGCAACTATCTCCGCATCTACTATAATTGTTTACGATAATAATTGTTTATTTTCACTTTTCCGCGCCGCGGAATGCGCAGAAATGTTATTTAATTTGCAATAAATCAAAGCCGCGTTGGAGGATACGGTGAAAGGTTTACGTTATTCCCCCCAAGGTAAAATAACACTATTCTATAATTATTTGCTGCATTTTATCAATCCGCGCTGTTCGTCGAACGTAATTAATACGAAACAAGCTGATAATGACGTTTTTAATATCGGTGCAATTACCAATGGCAAACGCAATAAGTGGCTGTCTTACATAAATATATATTTATTAATTATAAATGCACAAGTGGCTAACGGCCTAGACCCTCTTTTAATTAATAAATTGAAGAAGTTATTAATTACGTAAGTTTTTGCTGTCGTTATTAGTGTTATAAGTATCAATTAACCGTAAGAGGAAGAATTATAATTTGAACTGTTATAAAAAGGCATACCTTTATGCAATATATGCATATATATGTAGTTGCTAATGTGACAACGGTAATCGATTGGCGTAATGTAATATTATTAAAAGATTTTTTGAGGTTAAATAGTAAAAAATGTTCTGGAATTAAGGTATATTGAATACCTATGTTTAAAAGAAAATAACAAAAACTAGAAGGTCAAAACCCAATTAAAATTTTTGTGATGGCAAAAAGAGACATCTTATTTACTTAAACGAGAATTAAAATATGAAAGATTTTAGGCAAATTTTTACGATGTCAAAGACACATCTTAATTTTTGATTGAAAGATTGTAGGCAAATTTTTACGATGTCATAAAGACACATCTTAATTTTTTTATTGAAATATTCTAGGCAAATTTTTACGATGTCATAAAGACACATCTTAATTTTTGACACGAGAATTAAAATATGAAAGATTCTAGGCAAATGTTTACGTTGCCGTTAAGAAACATTTTAACACATCTTAATTTTTTATTGAAAAATTGTAGGTAAATTTTTACGATGTCATAAAGACACATCTTAATTTTTGATGGGAAGATTCTAGGCAAATTTTTACGATGTCATAAAGACACATCTTAATTTTTGATGGGAAGATTCTAGGCAAATTTTTACGATGTCATAAAGACATCTTAATTTTTTAGTGAAAGATTCTAGGCAAATTTTTACGATGTCATAAAGACACATCTTAATTTTTGACACGAGAATTAAAATATGAAAGATTCTAGGCAAATGTTTACGTTGCCGTTAAGAAACATTTTAACACATCTTAATTTTTTATTGAAAAATTGTAGGTAAATTTTTACGATGTCATAAAGACACATCTTAATTTTTGATGGGAAGATTCTAGGCAAATTTTTACGATGTCATAAAGACATCTTAATTTTTTAGTGAAAGATTCTAGGCAAATTTTTACGATGTCCTAAAGACACATCTTAATTTTTGACACGAGAATTAAAATATGAAAGATTCTAGGCAAATGTTTACGTTGCCGTTAAGAAACATTTTAACACATCTTAATTTTTTATTGAAAAATTGTAGGTAAATTTTTACGATGTCATAAATACACATCTTAATTTTTGATGGGAAGGTTCTAGGCAAATTTTTACGATGTCATAAAGACATCTTAATTTTTTAGTGAAAGATTCTAGGCAAATTTTTACGATGTCATAAAGACACATCTTAATTTTTGACACGAGAATTAAAATATGAAAGATTCTAGGCAAATGTTTACGTTGCCGTTAAGAAACATTTTAACACATCTTAATTTTTTATTGAAAAATTGTAGGTAAATTTTTACGATGTCATAAAGACACATCTTAATTTTTGACACGAGAATTAAAATATGAAAGATTCTAGGCAAATGTTTACGTTGCCGTTAAGAAACATTTTAACACATCTTAATTTTTTATTGAAAAATTGTAGGTAAATTTTTACGATGTCATAAAGACACATCTTAATTTTTGATGGGAAGATTCTAGGCAAATTTTTACGATGTCATAAAGACACATCTAATTTTTTATTGAAAGATTCTAGGCAAATTTTTACGATGTCATAAATACACATCTTAATTTTTGATGGGAAGGTTCTAGGCAAATTTTTACGATGTCATAAAGACATCTTAATTTTTTAGTGAAAGATTCTAGGCAAATTTTTACGATGTCATAAAGACACATCTTAATTTTTGACACGAGAATTAAAATATGAAAGATTCTAGGCAAATGTTTACGTTGCCGTTAAGAAACATTTTAACACATCTTAATTTTTTATTGAAAAATTGTAGGTAAATTTTTACGATGTCATAAAGACACATCTTAATTTTTGATGGGAAGATTCTAGGCAAATTTTTACGATGTCATAAAGACACATCTTAATTTTTTATTGAAAGATTCTAGGCAAATATTTACGTTGTCATAAAGACAAATCTTAATTTTTGATGCGAGAATTAAAATATGAAACATTTAATTACCTATCACTCTTTTATAAACTAGAAATATGTTTCCTCCAGTGGTTCTGGCATTTAGATAAAGAATAATTTATTGCATTTTATTACATATGAACCTAAACATTTCAAACGTTTTTATTAAATAAATATTTGTCACTTTTCATTACAATCACCAAACCGTTTAACGTAAACCAAGTATCCGGTGTAAAGTGAAATTGTCGTTGTATACCTTGAGAACAGTCGTTCCAAATTGTTATAATAATAAAAATACACAAATTAACTGGGTCTTTAACCCATAAGGCACATTCATTTCAAGCTTTGAATAATTTTATTGAGTCTAACATTTAAAATTAATGCGAACTCCGTAAAAATTAATGAAGCCATTAATAATACCTTTCAATTAATTATTTTAAAGCGGTCGAGGTAATTATAATACCTGCCTACCTATATAACTGTATCATTACACGCTAATTAATATTTTATTTGCTTTAAAATGTTGGTGCTAATTTAAATTGTGACGCCTTCGCGTCGAGACTCAATTGCACCAAAGCAAAGCGCAATGTTAATGCCAAATTGGATCTAATTAATTTTAGCAACACTTATTATCTATAGTACATGGTATTTAGGCCTTGAGAAGTGTTAGTGTGGTAATAAAGTTTACTTGAAGACAGTTGAGAATTGTCTGAGAAACTTAAAGCACAACAGGAACAGCTATAATAATCAAAGCTAAATTATTTCAATGATAGTTAACAACGTGAATATTTGCCTAGAATCTTTCATATTTTAATTCTCGTAGCAAAAATGAAGATGTTTTATTACGACAACGTAAACAATTGCCTAAGATCTTTCATATTTTAATTCTCGCGGCAAAAATTAAGATGTGTCTTTATGACAACGTAAAAATTTGCCTAAAATCTTTTACATTTTAATTCTCGCGGCAAAAATTAAGATGTGTCTTTATGACAACGTAAAAATTTGCCTAAAATCTTTTATATTTTAATTCTCGTGGCAAAAATTAAGATGTTTCTTTATGACAACGTAAACATTTGCCTAAAATCTTTCATATTTTTATTCTCGCGGCAAAAATTAAGATGTGTCTTTATGACAACGTAAAAATTTGCCTAAAATCTTTTACATTTTAATTCTCGCGGCAAAAATTAAGATGTGTCTTTATGACAACGTAAAAATTTGCCTAAAATCTTTTATATTTTAATTCTCGTGGCAAAAATTAAGATGTTTCTTTATGACAACGTAAACATTTGCCTAAAATCTTTCATATTTTTATTCTCGCGGCAAAAATTAAGATGTGTCTTTATGACAACGTAAAAATTTGCCTAAAATCTTTTACATTTTAATTCTCGCGGCAAAAATTAAGATGTGTCTTTATGACAACGTAAAAATTTGCCTAAAATCTTTTATATTTTAATTCTCGTGGCAAAAATTAAGATGTTTCTTAATGACAACGTAAACATTTGCCTAAAATCTTTCAAATTTTAATTCTCGCGGCAAAAATTAAGATGTGTCTTTATGACAACGTAAAAATTTGCCTAAAATCTTTCATGTTTTAATTCTCGCGGCAAAAATTAAGATGTGTCTTTATGGCAACGTAAAAATTTGCCTAAAATCTTTCAAATTTTAATTCTCGCGGCAAAAATTAAGATGTGTCTTTATGACAACGTAAAAATTTGCCTAAAATCTTTCATATTTTTATTCTCGCGGCAAAAATTAAGATGTGTCTTTATGGCAACGTAAAAATTTACCTAAAATTTTTTACATTTTAATTCTCGCGGCAAAAATTAAGATGTGTCTTTATGACAACGTAAAAATTTGCCTAAAATCTTTCATATTTTAATTCTCGCGGCAAAAATTAAGATGTCTTTATGACAACGTAAAAATTTGCCTAAAATCTTTCATATTTTAATTCTCGCGGCAAAAACTAAGATGTGTCTTTAAGACAACGTAAAAATTTGCCTAAAATCTTTTATATTTTAATTCTCGTGGCAAAAATTAAGATGTTTCTTTATGACAACGTAAACATTTGCCTAAAATCTTTCAAATTTTAATTCTCGCGGCAAAAATTAAGATGTGTCTTTATGACAACGTAAAAATTTACCTAAAATCTTTTACATTTTAATTCTCGCGGCAAAAATTAAGATGTGTCTTTATGACAACGTAAAAATTTGCCTAAAATCTTCTATATTTTAATTCTCGTGGCAAAAATTAAGATGCGTCTTTATGGCAACGTAAAAATTTGCCTAAAATCTTTCAAATTTTAATTCTCGCGGCAAAAATTATGATGTGTCTTTATGACAACGTAAAAATTTGCCTAAAATCTTTCATATTTTTATTCTCGCGGCAAAAATTAAGATGTGTCTTTATGGCAACGTAAAAATTTACCTAAAATCTTTTACATTTTAATTCTCGCGGCAAAAATTAAGATGTGTCTTTATGACAACGTAAAAATTTGCCTAAAATCTTCTATATTTTAATTCTCGTGGCAAAAATTAAGATGTGTCTTTATGGCAACGTAAAAATTTGCCTAAAATCTTTTATATTTTAATTCTCGTGGCAAAAATTAAGATGTTTCTTTATGACAACGTAAACATTTGCCTAAAATCTTTCATATTTTAATTCTCGCGGCAAAAATTAAGATGTCTTTATGACAACGTAAAAATTTGCCTAAAATCTTTCATATTTTAATTCTCGCGGCAAAAACTAAGATGTGTCTTTAAGACAACGTAAAAATTTGCCTAAAATCTTTTATATTTTAATTCTCGTGGCAAAAATTAAGATGTTTCTTTATGACAACGTAAACATTTGCCTAAAATCTTTCAAATTTTAATTCTCGCGGCAAAAATTAAGATGTGTCTTTATGACAACGTAAAAATTTGCCTAAAATCTTTCATATTTTTATTCTCGCGGCAAAAATTAAGATGTGTCTTTATGGCAACGTAAAAATTTGCCTAAAATCTTTCATATTTTAATTCTCGCGGCAAAAATTAAGATGTCTTTATGACAACGTAAAAATTTGCCTAAAATCTTTCATATTTTTATTCTCGCGGCAAAAATTAAGATGTGTCTTTATGGCAACGTAAAAATTTACCTAAAATCTTTTACATTTTAATTCTCGCGGCAAAAATTAAGATGTGTCTTTATGACAACGTAAAAATTTGCCTAAAATCTTCTATATTTTAATTCTCGTGGCAAAAATTAAGATGCGTCTTTATGGCAACGTAAAAATTTGCCTAAAATCTTTCAAATTTTAATTCTCGCGGCAAAAATTATGATGTGTCTTTATGACAACGTAAAAATTTGCCTAAAATCTTTCATATTTTTATTCTCGCGGCAAAAATTAAGATGTGTCTTTATGGCAACGTAAAAATTTACCTAAAATCTTTTACATTTTAATTCTCGCGGCAAAAATTAAGATGTGTCTTTATGACAACGTAAAAATTTGCCTAAAATCTTCTATATTTTAATTCTCGTGGCAAAAATTAAGATGTGTCTTTATGGCAACGTAAAAATTTGCCTAAAATCTTTTATATTTTAATTCTCGTGGCAAAAATTAAGATGTTTCTTTATGACAACGTAAACATTTGCCTAAAATCTTTCATATTTTAATTCTCGCGGCAAAAATTAAGATGTCTTTATGACAACGTAAAAATTTGCCTAAAATCTTTCATATTTTAATTCTCGCGGCAAAAACTAAGATGTGTCTTTAAGACAACGTAAAAATTTGCCTAAAATCTTTTATATTTTAATTCTCGTGGCAAAAATTAAGATGTTTCTTTATGACAACGTAAACATTTGCCTAAAATCTTTCAAATTTTAATTCTCGCGGCAAAAATTAAGATGTGTCTTTATGACAACGTAAAAATTTGCCTAAAATCTTTCATATTTTTATTCTCGCGGCAAAAATTAAGATGTGTCTTTATGGCAACGTAAAAATTTGCCTAAAATCTTTCAAATTTTAATTCTCGCGGCAAAAATTAAGATGTGTCTTTATGACAACGTAAAAATTTGCCTAAAATCTTTCATATTTTTATTCTCGCGGCAAAAATTAAGATGTGTCTTTATGGCAACGTAAAAATTTACCTAAAATCTTTTACATTTTAATTCTCGCGGCAAAAATTAAGATGTGTCTTTATGACAACGTAAAAATTTGCCTAAAATCTTTCATATTTTAATTCTCGCGGCAAAAATTAAGATGTCTTTATGACAACGTAAAAATTTGCCTAAAATCTTTCATATTTTAATTCTCGCGGCAAAATCTAAGATGTGTCTTTAAGACAACGTAAAAATTTGCCTAAAATCTTTTATATTTTAATTCTCGTGGCAAAAATTAAGATGTTTCTTTATGACAACGTAAACATTTGCCTAAAATCTTTCAAATTTTAATTCTCGCGGCAAAAATTAAGATGTGTCTTTATGACAACGTAAAAATTTACCTAAAATCTTTTACATTTTAATTCTCGCGGCAAAAATTAAGATGTGTCTTTATGACAACGTAAAAATTTGCCTAAAATCTTCTATATTTTAATTCTCGTGGCAAAAATTAAGATGCGTCTTTATGGCAACGTAAAAATTTGCCTAAAATCTTTCAAATTTTAATTCTCGCGGCAAAAATTATGATGTGTCTTTAGGACAACGTAAAAATTTGCCTAAAATCTTTCATATTTTTATTCTCGCGGCAAAAATTAAGATGTGTCTTTATGGCAACGTAAAAATTTACCTAAAATCTTTTACATTTTAATTCTCGCGGCAAAAATTAAGATGTGTCTTTATGACAACGTAAAAATTTGCCTAAAATCTTCTATATTTTAATTCTCGTGGCAAAAATTAAGATGTGTCTTTATGGCAACGTAAAAATTTGCCTAAAATCTTTTATATTTTAATTCTCGTGGCAAAAATTAAGATGTTTCTTTATGACAACGTAAACATTTGCCTAAAATCTTTCATATTTTAATTCTCGCGGCAAAAATTAAGATGTCTTTATGACAACGTAAAAATTTGCCTAAAATCTTTCATATTTTAATTCTCGCGGCAAAAACTAAGATGTGTCTTTAAGACAACGTAAAAATTTGCCCAAAATCTTTTATATTTTAATTCTCGTGGCAAAAATTAAGATGTTTCTTTATGACAACGTAAACATTTGCCTAAAATCTTTCAAATTTTAATTCTCGCGGCAAAAATTAAGATGTGTCTTTATGACAACGTAAAAATTTGCCTAAAATCTTTTATATTTTAATTCTCGTGGCAAAAATTAAGATGTTTCTTTATGACAACGTAAAAATTTGCCTAAAATCTTTCATATTTTAATTCTCGCGGCAAAAATTAAGATGTCTTTATGACAACGTAAAAATTTGCCTAAAATCTTTCATATTTTAATTCTCGCGGCAAAAACTAAGATGTGTCTTTAAGACAACGTAAAAATTTGCCTAAAATCTTTTATATTTTAATTCTCGTGGCAAAAATTAAGATGTTTCTTTATGACAACGTAAACATTTGCCTAAAATCTTTCAAATTTTAATTCTCGCGGCAAAAATTAAGATGTGTCTTTATGACAACGTAAAAATTTACCTAAAATCTTTTACATTTTAATTCTCGCGGCAAAAATTAAGATGTGTCTTTATGACAACGTAAAAATTTGCCTAAAATCTTCTATATTTTAATTCTCGTGGCAAAAATTAAGATGCGTCTTTATGGCAACGTAAAAATTTGCCTAAAATCTTTCAAATTTTAATTCTCGCGGCAAAAATTATGATGTGTCTTTATGACAACGTAAAAATTTGCCTAAAATCTTTCATATTTTTATTCTCGCGGCAAAAATTAAGATGTGTCTTTATGGCAACGTAAAAATTTACCTAAAATCTTTTACATTTTAATTCTCGCGGCAAAAATTAAGATGTGTCTTTATGACAACGTAAAAATTTGCCTAAAATCTTCTATATTTTAATTCTCGTGGCAAAAATTAAGATGTGTCTTTATGGCAACGTAAAAATTTGCCTAAAATCTTTTATATTTTAATTCTCGTGGCAAAAATTAAGATGTTTCTTTATGACAACGTAAACATTTGCCTAAAATCTTTCATATTTTAATTCTCGCGGCAAAAATTAAGATGTCTTTATGACAACGTAAAAATTTGCCTAAAATCTTTCATATTTTAATTCTCGCGGCAAAAACTAAGATGTGTCTTTAAGACAACGTAAAAATTTGCCTAAAATCTTTTATATTTTAATTCTCGTGGCAAAAATTAAGATGTTTCTTTATGACAACGTAAACATTTGCCTAAAATCTTTCAAATTTTAATTCTCGCGGCAAAAATTAAGATGTGTCTTTATGACAACGTAAAAATTTGCCTAAAATCTTTCATATTTTTATTCTCGCGGCAAAAATTAAGATGTGTCTTTATGGCAACGTAAAAATTTACCTAAAATCTTTTACATTTTAATTCTCGCGGCAAAAATTAAGATGTCTTTATGACAACGTAAAAATTTGCCTAAAATCTTTCATATTTTTATTCTCGCGGCAAAAATTAAGATGTGTCTTTATGGCAACGTAAAAATTTGCCTAAAATCTTTCATATTTTAATTCTCGCGGCAAAAATTAAGATGTGTCTTTATGACAACGTAAACAGTTGCCTAAAATGTTTCATGTTTTAAATCTCGCAACAAAAATTAACATGTTTCTTTACGACAACGTAAACAATTTCCAAAAATTTTTTGTGGAGAATCTTTCTCACACCGAAATTAAGATGTCTCTTTTTGCCACAATAAATACCCAACATTTTTTTTTAATTTAAGCAAGACAAGACGATACGCCCATCTCTCTCTATAAATTCCTAGCTGTCGACAGCTATATTGGCACGACGCGAAATTCCCAAAATACAACCGTTATGGGCAAACTATTTTGCAGAGTCGACTGTAGAAATAATAATTTTCCATCTACGTGAGAGATTTTTAAACCACTCACATGACTCATTCATGCGCCGCAACGAAGCAATAACCTTAACCTGGTGGACGGGTTTTTAATTCTTAATTAATTTTGTAACGTTTGTAGAGTCATTTCTCTTTTAGGCTCTGGGAGGCTTCCAATATGTCTAGTATTTTATTTGGAAATAGAAAGTGTATTTCAACTTGAACTACTCGCAGCAAATTGCTCTATTACGCTAACGCCAAAAAAAATTACCACTATCCTCAACTTTCTGTTAACTTATCGAATTTATCAACGAAAAAAATCGTTCCCACTACAAAACCACACGTGCAGCCACTAATTCACTCATCACTAAAACAACAAATACTAATTTCTACGTGTGCCCAAAACGCTCGCCTTTTTATTTCGAAACCAGATCGGATACTTGCCGTATTTTGAACTTAAAGCAGCATACGTGCAAATGCATGTCATTGAATCTTTTGTGTGTGTATGTGACAATCAGTTCACTTATCAACAAGCCGAGTCTCAGCTTAAACCGGCGCCTTTGCAGTGACTGAATCATGCGACGTTGAAAATAGATTTTAAAATCAAATATAAACGCGTAACCACTATTTACACGCTATAAATATGTTAGACGGGAGTCTAATTTCGGAGACATAAAAAATGGCTTTTAAAGATGAGCGATATGTTGTTTTTAAGCGAACTGCCAAATTCTCCCGTGCACATCTGTCTCTGTATGTACACACGCCTTGTATTTTTAAATAAGTGCGCCGACATATAAAACTAAATTAAATACATGTGGCGGTAATGTTTCGAAATCGTCGCCCATCGTCAGTACACATAATGCTAAAGTGCTAATATTTTGCTCTATATTTACACTAAATGCTCCTCCCAATTCTAGTGTTTCGATGTATGAGTCGTTGTTGTTTTTCAATTTTTTTGCACGCGTTTGCAATCAGCTCCCGGCCTACAAGATTCCTGCATCGCCCCTAACCGTAAGCCACGCTTTACGTAACGTAAATTAGAGTTAATATTTGTGCCAAATAATACCGCGTCACGAAGTACGCGACAGCTCCAAAGGTGTTTTTTTAAATTATAAATTGATAATTAAAACTGACCGCATAATTGATGTGACAGCTGACGTATCTTGGCTAACAGCTGATAGTAATTTGCATTACAATTCAGGATGTAGATTTTAGATTGATTGTTAATGCAAATTGTACTGGTAAATGATAAAGATGAATAAGGACGATGAGAACTTTTTTTGCCAGCTGTAGCAGCTCGCCACCGTACAAAATATTCGCCTCACACGCAGTATCGAATCAACACAAAGGTGCGTGCTCTCAGTTCGGCTTGACCCTTCAAAAAGAAGTAATAATAATAATAAGTTTCCCAATGTCACCAGTGGCGTCAAACTGGGGGGTAGTGACCCCTTCTTCCTGCCAGAACTTCTACGCCACTGGTCCTAGCCACAAATTTTTACTAAATAGCTTTGAGATTTTTTTTCTAATATTCGAAATTAAGATGTTTCTTATTACCATCACAAAATTTGGCTAAAACAGTTCATAGTTTAATTCTCGCATCCGTAATTAAGATGTTTCTTTTACGGTTGTATATAAAATTGGCCTAAAAGCTTTTGTATTTTAATTCTCGTATTCAAGAAATTAAGATGTCTTTTATTACCATCATTAAAATTTGGCTAAAACAGTTCATAGTTTAATTCTCGCATCCGTAATTAAGATGTTTCTTGTTCAGATTCTAAAAATTTGAGTAAAAGTTTTTTATATTTTAATTCTTGTATTCGAAATTAAAATGTTTCTTATTACTATTATTAAAATTTGGCTTAAATCTTAAATAATTTAATTCTCGCATCCGTAATTAAGATGGTTTTTTTTTTCGATTAAAAAAAATTGACCTAAATGCTTTTATATTTTAATTCTCGTATTCGAAATTAATATGTTTTTTATTACCATCATCAAAATTTGGCTAAAACATTTCTTAGCTTAATTCTCGCATCCGTTATTAAGATGTTGCTTTTTCCAACTATAAAAAGTTGACTAAAGGCTGTTAAATTTTAATTCTCGTATTAGAGAAATTTAAATGTTTCTTATTAGCGTCATCAACATTTGGCTAAAACCTTTTATAGTTTAATTCTCGCATCCGTAATTAAGATGTTTCTTTTTATTATTATAAGAATTTGACTAAAAGCTTTCATATTTTAATTTTCGTATTCGGAATTAAGATGTTTCTTATTACCATTATTAAAATTTGGCTAAAACATTTCTTATCTTAATTCTCGCATCCGTTATTAAGATGTTACTTTTTCCAACTATAAAAAGTTGACTAAAAGCTGTTAAATTTTAATTCTCGTATTAGAGAAATTTAAGTGTTTCTTATTAGCATCATCAACATTTGGCTAAAACCTTTTATAGTTTAATTCTCGCATCCGTAATTAAGATGTTTCTTTTTATTATTATAAGAATTTGACTAAAAGCTTTCATATTTTAATTTTCGTATTCGGAATTAAGATGTTTCTTATTACCATTATTAAAATTTGGCTAAAACATTTCTTAACTTAATTCTCGCATCCGTTATTAAGATGTTGCTTTTTCCAACTATAAAAAGTTGACTAAAAGCTGTTAAATTTTAATTCTCGTATTAGAGAAATTTAAGTGTTTCTTATTAGCATCATCACCATTTGGCTAAAACCTTTTATAGTTTAAATCTCGCATCCGCAATTAAGATGTTTCATTTTATTATTATAAGAATTTGACTAAAAGCTTTCATATTTTAATTTTCGTATTCGGAATTAAGATGTTTCTTATTACCATTATTAAAATTTGGCTAAAACATTTCTTATCTTAACTCTCGCATCCGTTATTAAGATGTTGCTTTTTCCAACTATAAAAAGTTGACTAAAAGCTGTTAAATTTTAATTCTCGTATTAGAGAAATTTAAGTGTTTCTTATTAGCATCATCAACATTTGGCTAAAACCTTTTATAGTTTAATTCTCGCATCCGCAATTAAGATGTTTCTTTTTATTATTATAAGAATTTGACTAAAAGCTTTCATATTTTAATTTTCGTATTCGGAATTAAGATGTTTCTTATTACCATTATTAAAATTTGGCTAAAACATTTCTTAACTTAATTCTCGCATCCGTTATTAAGATGTTGCTTTTTCCAACTATAAAAAGTTGACTAAAAGCTGTTAAATTTTAATTCTCGTATTAGAGAAATTTAAGTGTTTCTTATTAGCATCATCAACATTTGGCTAAAACCTTTTATAGTTTAAATCTCGCATCCGCAATTAAGATGTTTCTTTTTATTATTATAAGAATTTGACTAAAAGCTTTCATATTTTAATTTTCGTATTCGGAATTAGGATGTTTCTTATTACCATTATTAAAATTTGGCTAAAACATTTCTTATCTTAACTCTCGCATCCGTTATTAAGATGTTGCTTTTTCCAACTATAAAAAGTTGACTAAAAGCTGTTAAATTTTAATTCTCGTATTAGAGAAATTTAAGTGTTTCTTATTAGCATCATCAACATTTGGCTAAAACCTTTTATAGTTTAATTCTCGCATCCGCAATTAAGATGTTTCTTTTAATTATTATAAGAATTTGACTAAAAGCTTTCATATTTTAATTTTCGTATTCGGAATTAAGATGTTTCTTATTACCATTATTAAAATTTGGCTAAAACATTTCTTATCTTAACTCTCGCATCCGTTATTAAGATGTTGCTTTTTCCAACTATAAAAAGTTGACTAAAAGCTGTTAAATTTTAATTCTAGTATTAGAGAAATTTAAGTGTTTCTTATTAGCATCATCAACATTTGGCTAAAACCTTTTATAGTTTAATTCTCGCATCCGTAATTAAGATGTTTCTTTTTATTATTATAAGAATTTGACTAAAAGCTTTCATATTTTAATTTTCGTATTCGGAATTAAGATGTTTCTTATTACCATTATTAAAATTTGGCTAAAACATTTCTTATCTTAATTCTCGCATCCGTTATTAAGATGTTGCTTTTTCCAACTATAAAAAGTTGACTAAAAGCTGTTAAATTTTAATTCTCGTATTAGAGAAATTTAAATGTTTCTTATTAGCATCATTAACATTTGGCTAAAACCTTTTATAGTTTAATTCTCGCATCCGTAATTAAGATGTTTCTTTTCCGGTTATAAAAATTGGCCTAAAAGCTTTTAGATTTTAATTCTCGTATTCGAAATGAAGATGTTTCTTATTACCATCTTCAACATTTGGCTAAAACCTTTCATAGTTTAATTCTCGCTTCCGTAATTAAGATGTTTCTTTTTAACATCATAAAAATTTGTCTGACATCTTGCACACTAGAATCTCTTGTCTGAAATTAAAATGTTTCTTTTTCCGTTCACAAAAATTTGCCTAAAATCTTTTATCCGAAATTAAGATGTTTCGCTTTGACGCCATCAAAATTTGACTAAAAGCTTTCAAATGTTAATTCTCGCATCCGAAATGAAGATGTTTCTTTTTACATCATCAAAATTCGGCTAAAATCTCTCACATTAAAATGCCACGTCCGAAATTAAGATGTTTCTTTTTGATATCATCCTGGCCCTCCTCAACAAACGAATTAACATAGAATATTGGACGAAAATTAAAGCGATTGCCTTGGTCCGGCCCTGTTAGAGTCTGATATGGCTCCAAGTCATTCAATTTCCTTGAATCGGAGACAACCACACCATTCAGCAACAGATAAGACAGTATTTATCATTTTATTTATAAGAAAACGAAACGAAAATAAACAACATTAATGACCGGAAATAATAAACGTAAACATATACACGTTATTATATAAATGCATCTCTGTGCTTTATTTTACTATAATTTAATTCACTTAATTTGCGTGGAAGTGCAACCGGGCATCCATTAATACCCCATTAATCAGCTGATTAATTACCTGCAGTAATATCGAGTGGTTATCCACTAATTAAAGGCAGGGCGAAATTTATTAGCGTTCCTGTCACGCAAACGAATGAGAGGAAGTTACAAGGGAATTTTTCCTCATTTTGAAGGGGGATAAAATAGGAATATTTTTAAGTTTAAACTACAACTGAAACTGCATTCCTGCCTAGCCGCGCGACTGGTAAAATAAATATTATCTTTCGGAAATGCGAAAATAGAACCTCGGCGAAATGTTTATTACCTCTAAGAACAGTCAGGGAAAATAGATCAATAAAGCGCATTTTCGTCTAAAATTAGCTCAATGCAATGCGGTTTCTAGTATTTTTATGCACAATTAGTTGTAACAGCTGCGATTTGTTAGTACTAACTGTTTAATAAACGCTCTTTTTATTGCTTCGGGTTAGTATATCAGTGTTTTTATTTGTTCCTCTTTGTAGTGTGGCTCACCATAAGGCGGTTCATTATTTCACATAAGTATTATGTTCCTACGTACTGTTACTGTAATAAAATATGTATGATAATTTATGGCTAGTTGAATATTATAGCGTCGTTATCTACAAATTGCATTTGACCTAATATTTTGTTGGATAAATATGCGACGTAATGCCGCAGATAAACAGAACACCTTAAAAATGGTTTGCCTAATTTCAACACTCCCACAAAAAAAAAAATAAGCAAATGTGTAATTTCATTTTATTCTGAAGTTTAAGAAGCTCATTTTATTTAATCGTAAAATATAAGCATCATAAAATGAGCAAATATGTATTTTTGAGTGAAATGCTCATTTTATTTAGTCATAATAATGTGAGCCAAATTTGGATTTTTTAAATTTAAGTTCAAGACACTCATTTTATTTAATCGTACTAATTATGACTATCGTAAAATGGGCAAATTATTTTTCTGAAATTAAAAACCGCTCATTTTATTTAGTCTAATGATAGGAGTCTCATAAAATGAGCAAACGTGTAATTCCTTTTTATTCTGAAGTTTAAAACGCTCATTTTATTTAATCGTGAAATATGAGCATCGTAAAATGATGCAAATATGTATTTTTGAGTGAAATGCTCATTTTATTTAGTCATATTAATGTGAGCCAAATATGGATTTTTAAAATTTAAGTTCAAGACACTCATTTTATTTAATCGTACTAATTATGACTATCGTAAAATGGGCCAATTATTTTTCTGAAATTAAAACCCGCTCATTTTATTTAGTCTAATGATAGGAGTCTCATAAAATGAGCAAACGTGTAATTCCTTTTTAATCGGAAGTTTAAAACGCTCATTTTATTTAATCGTAAAATATATGCATCATAAAATGAGCAAATATGTATTTTTGAGTGAAATGCTCATTTTATTTAGTCATGATAATGTGAGCCAAATATGGATTTTTTTAAATTTAAGTTCAAGACACTCATTTTATTTAATCGTACTAATTATGACTATCTTAAAATGAGCCAATTATTTTTTTGAAATTAAAACCCGCTCATTTTATTTAGTCTAATGATAGGAGTCTCATAAAATGAGCAAACGTGTAATTCCTTTTTATTCTGAAGTTTAAAACGCTCATTTTATTTAATCGTGAAATATGAGCATCGTAAAATGAGCAAATATGTATTTTTGAGGGAAATGCTCGTTTTATTTAGTCATAATAATGAGCCAAATTTGGATTTTTAAAATTTAAGTTCAAGACACTCATTTTATTTAATCGTACTAATTATGACTATCGTAAAATGGGCAAATTATTTTTCTGAAATTAAAAACTGCTCATTTTATTTAGTCTAATGATAGGAGTCTCATAAAATGAGCAAACGTGTAATTCCTTTTTATTCGGAAGTTTAAAACGCTCATTTTATTTAATCGTAATAAATAAGCATCATAAAATGAGCAAATATGTATTTTTGAGGGAAATGCTCATTTTATTTAGTCATAATAATGTGAGCCAAATTTGGATTTTTTAAATTTAAGTTCAAGACACTCATTTTATTTAATCGTACTAATAATGACTATCGTAAAATGGGCAAATTATTTTTCTGAAATTAAAAACCGCTCATTTTATTTAGTCTAATGATAGGAGTCTCATAAAATGAGCAAACGTGTAATTCCTTTTTATTCGGAAGTTTAAAACGCTCATTTTATTTATTCGTAAAATATAAGCATCATAAAATGAGCAAATATGTATTTTTGAGGGAAATGCTCGTTTTATTTAGTCATAATAATGTGAGCCAAATTTGGATTTTTAAAATTTAAGTTCAAGACACTCATTTTATTTAATCGTACTAATTATGACTATCTTAAAATGGGCCAATTATTTTTCTGAAATTAAAACCCGCTCATTTTATTTAGTCTAATGATAAGAGTCTCATAAAATGAGCAAACGTGTAATTCCTTTTTATTTGGAAGTTTAAAACGCCCATTTTATCAAATATGTATTTTTGAGTGAAATGCTCATTTTATTTAGTCATACTAATGTCAGCCAAATATGGATTTTTTTAATTTAAGTTCAAGACACTCATTTTATTTAATCGTACTAATTATGACTATCGTAAAATGGGCAAATTATTTTTCTGAAACTAAAAACTGCTCATTTTATTTAGTCTAATGATAAAAGTCTCATAATATGAGCAAACGTGTAATTCCTTTTTATTCGGAAGTTTAAAACGCCCATTTTATTTAATCGTAAAATATAAGCATCGTAAAATGAGCAAATATGTATTTTTGAGTGAAATGCTCATTTTATTTAGTCATAATGTGAGCCAAATATGGATTTTTTAAATTTAAGTGCAAGACACTCATTTTATTTAATCGTACTAATTATGACTATCTTAAAATGGGCCAATTATTTTTTTGAAATTAAAACCCGCTCATTTTATTTAGTCTAATGATAGGAGTCTCATAAAATTAGCAAACGTGTAATTCCTTTTTATTCGGAAGTTTAAAACGCTCATTTTATTTAATCGTAAAATATAAGCATCATAAAATGAGCAAATATGTATTTTTGAGTGAAATGCTCGTTTTATTTAGTCATAATAATGTGAGCCAAATATGGATTTTTCAAATTTAAGTTCAAGACATTCATTTTATTTAATCGTACTAATTATGACTATCGTGAAATGGGCCAATTATTTTTCAGAAATTAAAACCCGCTCATTTTATTTAGTCTAATGATAGGAGTCTTATAAAATGAGCAAACGTTTAATTCCTTTTTATTCGGAAGTTTAAAACGCTCATTTTATTTAATCGTAAAATATAAGCATCATAAAATGAGCAAATATGTATTTTTGAGTGATATGCTCATTTTATTTAGTCATAATAATGTGAACCAAATATGGATTTTTTACATTTAAGTTCAAGACACTCATTTCATTTAATCGTACTAATTATGACTATCGTAAAATGGGCCAATTATTTTTTTGAAATTAAAACCCGCTCATTTTATTTAGTCCAGTGATAGGAGTCTCATAAAATGAGCAAACGTGTAATTCCTTAGTTCTTCTCCTCAAATCTTCTTAATCCTGAGTCAATTTCGCTTATCGTTCCACGGTGGTGCTTTATCAAAATCTCTCTAGATATGTTATTGATAATTTATAGTGCAACGTCATTGCGCATTGGTTGCTTGTGCGTGTTCCGGTTAAAATACGCTTACATAATAGCCGTGTAGTTGAAATATCTCAAACTCGCAAACCGATTAATTGCAGCATATATATGTATATCGGCAAACATTACACAACTTAATCTGTTTATCGCCTAATCCAGTAGGCTAAGTAATTCGTTTCGTTCGATTATACCGCCACACCTAGATTGGTTTTTGTCCAAATTAATCCTCGTTCGATCAAAGCGGTTTGGCTTCTGAGCCTTTTTGCTTGATACTGCTTGAAGGGATGAAGGACAAGCGGCTCGAGCTATTACTTCGATTCCGCATCCTGATTTGTATACGTTGTTCCATTCGCGTTGCTCAACATCGGTGATCCGGCGATAACGGTTTGTATTTAGTGAAAAATATGCTATTGTATTTTTAATCCCAAACGTAAAATTTATGGGCCGATGACGCAATCAATAAAATTTCACAATGATACATTAACTTGCTCAAAGCACATTCGGTTTATCGTTAAGCCGCTATTAACTTTGATTGCACTTACTAATATAGGTTAAAATAGATTTCACGCGTCGGTATTACTACAATAAACCTTATACATTTTTCGATACTTTAGCTTTATAAAGGCAGTAAGATATTAAATACGACTGATTCAGGTCGAGTCCTTGGGCTCCGTAACTCTGATAGTCATTTTTATATAGGTTGGTCTAGTTCAATCGAGAACCATTGGGAAATGGTGGAATAGCTTTGGATTGTTACCGATTACGGAATAATTGGCGCCCAACGTGGGGCTGTAATTATTTCAAGAAAATCAAGAACTTCGCCCAGTTTTTTGAATCAATAATTCTTTGTATTTACATGTTCATACCTTCGACCATGAACAAACAGAAACACTTGATAAGGTCATGCTTGCTGTTATTCAAGCACAAAAAAATAGTTTACAAACTTTTGCACGTATTTAATAAATCTTTGTAATTGCTTACAACAGCAGTTTTTTCTTAATTGATTTGTTTGTTGAATTCGTACGTCACTGGTCTTTGTGTCCATACCCGTTACACTTGCTTGTTGCGTGCAACAAGATACTGTAATTAATTACAAAATACACAGGTACAGAAACACAAATAAACGAAAAACTATCCCAATTTTTTTTTTTATAAATTTGTAAGAATCCGGCAACGTTATACTCGTATTAGGCAAGCTGATCCTAGCGCTTATTAAACGAAATTATACGTTCGCGTATTCGTTACGTAACGCTTGAATGATCACGACGCCATCGTCCTTGAGAACGAGATTTTTTTTCAGTTACATTTAAAACTGAGCTCCGCACAGAAATGTTTTGGAGATTTCTTATGTCTAAGCCCAACGAATCTGTGCCAAAACACGATGACGTTCCCCGAGAGTTGATTTTGCTAATTACGCATATTTGAGGAAATTTAAAGGGGGGCAGTTGTGTTTGAAATATGAAATTTTCGGCACTAAATTGTTTCTGGAGGCAGAAGAGAGCTACCTCGGACGCAAATACTTGGGCATCAACAATAAAAAGTAATCAACCAGCTGTCAGCCCTGATTCGAAAATATTCCAATCAATCTTGACAACAAATACAATAATCCGTCTTATCTGAACGAATTCCGGTAATCCAACAGTTTAGCACCGTCCGCACTTAATCCATCAATCTATTTTTACACATATACAAATAATGCACGTATTCTACGCATCGTCCATATTTCCCTCGTTATTATTGACGGCGACCCAATTAATTCGATAGCTTTGTCGAGTAGACAAACACAATTAGTTTAACCGACTTAGGTGAATTCGACGTGTTTGAAATAAAAGGTGTGGTTCCGGAGAAACCACTGCTGAATGCGCCCGCTTGATACAGGGCGGCCAGATATATTTACAGAAGAGGCCATTTTTCGATCTAAAACCTTAGCGGAAAGGCGATCGACTAGACTAGATAAGATGTAAAAATCCACGCCGAAAGCCCATGCTTAAATACCGATTAGAAGCTGTATCTGTAAAATAACAGGTCTGTATTTTGCACGTACAGACTTTTGACAGATCTGTAATTTTATAGGTCTGTAGTTTACAAGGACAGATCGATTATTTAACAGATGCAATTTTTTAACAGGTCTGTAGTTTACAAGGACAGCTCTGCTACTTTATAGGTACAGATTGTGGTTTACAGGTATAGCTTTTAACACGCCTGTAGTTTACAAGACCACATTTCAAAGTCTGTTATTTCACATGTACATTTTTTACAAGTTTGTAGTGTACAGATAAAAGGTCTGTTATTTTACAGATAGTTTTTTCACAAGCCAGTTATTACAGGTATGGCTTTTTAACAGGTCTGTAGTTTGCAGTTACAGTTCCTAATACGTCTGTAGTTTACAGAGGCAGCTTTTAACAGGTCTGTTATTTTACAGGCACAGATTTTTAAACAAGTTGTAGTTTACGGGCACAGCTTCTGACACGTCTGTAGTTTACAAGGGCAGATTTAAACAAATCCTTTAACAGATCTGTTTACAGATACAGTTCTTTACCAAGTTTGCAGTTTACAAGAACAACTTTTAAAAAGTCTGCTATTTTACAAGTTTGTAGTTTAAAGGTATAGCTTTTGACGCGTCTGTAATGTACAAGGACAGTTCTTAATACGTCTATAGTTCACAAAGACAGTTTTACAGGGTCTGTTATTTTACAGGCGCAATTTTTCAAAGTTTGTAGTTTACAAGTACAGTTTTTGCCACGTCTGCAGTTTACAAGGGCGGCTTTTAAAAGCTCTGTGATTTTACAGGCACAATTTTTTAACAAGTCTGCAGTTTACAGGCATAGCTTCTGACATGTCTGTAGTTTACAAGGGCAGCTTTCAACAAATCTGCTATTTTACAGGTATACCTAACGGACCTAAGTTTGCAGTTTACAAGTACAATTTACAAGAACAACTTTTAAAAGGTCTTGCTATTTTACAAGTTTGTAGTTTAAATGTATTGACGCGTCTGTAATGTACAAGGACAGTTCTTAATACGTCTGTAGTTCACAAAGACAGTTTTAAAAGGTCTGTTATTTTACAGGGGCAATTTTTTAAATAAGTTTGTAGTTTACAGGTGCAGTTTTTGACACGTCTGTAGTTTACAAGGGCGGCTTTTAAAAGGTCTGTGATTTTACAGGCATAGTTTTTTAACAAGTTTGTAGTTTACTGGCACAGCTTCTGACATGTCTGTAGTTTACAAGGGCAGCTTTCAACAAATCTGCTATTTTACAGGTATACCTAACGGGCCTAAGTTTGCAGTTTACAAGAACAACTTTTAAAAGGTCTGCTATTTTACAAGTTTGTAGTTTAAATGTACAGCTTTTGATGCGTCTGTAATGTACAAGGACAGTTCTTAATACGTCTGTAGTTCACAAAGACAGTTTTAAAAGGTCTGTTATTTTACAGGCGCAATTTTTCAACAAGTTTGTAGTTTACAAGTACAGTTGTTGACACGTCTGTAGTTTACAAGGGCGACTATTAAAGGGCTATGATTTTACAGGCACAGTTTTTAACAAGTTTGTAGTTTATAGGCACAGCTTCTGACTTGTCTGTAGTTTACAAGGGCAGCTTTCAACAAATCTGTTATTTTACAAGTATACCTAACGGGCCTAAGTTTGCAGTTTACAAGAACAACTTTTAAAAGGTCTGCTATTTTACAAGTTTGTAGTTTAAATGTACAGCTTTTGATGCGTCTGTAATGTACAAGGACAGTTCTTAATACGTCTGTAGTTCACAAAGACAGTTTTAAAAGGTCTGTTATTTTACAGGGGCAATTTTTCAAACAAGTTTGTAGGTTACAGGTGCAGCTTTTGACACGTCTGTAGTTTACAAGGGCGGCTTTTAAAAGGTCTGTGATTTTACAGGCACAGTTTTTTAACAAGTTTGTAGTTTACTAGCACAGCTTCTGACATGTCTGTAGTTTACAAGGACCACTTTTAACATTTCTGGTATTTTATAGGTTCATCTTTTAACGGATCTGACATTTTACAGGTACAAATTTTAACAGGTCTGTTATTTTACAGGTGCAGCTGTTTAATGAATCTGTAGTTTACAGGTGCAGCTTTTAATAGGTCTGTAGTGTCTGTAGTGTACAAGCGCAGCTTTTAAGGGTTTGTTATTTTACAGTTACGACTTTTAACAGGCCTGCAATTTTACAGGTGGAGTGAAGTTAATAGACAAAAAAAGCGATATCTGTGGAACTACCGACGGAGACATACATGCTGTCGGTAACTATCAGTCTAACTTTCCTATGAGCATTTTGTTTTGGCTGTAGATGTCACGATTTATTTGTGAAGGCGCGCATTCCACAATAATTATCTATCGGCGAAAACGTACACATTTCCTAAGTAAATAAGCACTACGCTTACGCGATCGGAGATAAGGCGCAGATATCTCCTCTTCGGTGAGATTCCAAACCGCGAACTGCGGATTTACGAGCGACGCGAGATAAGACGGTGAGAGATTAACTCGCACGGCTACCGCCCATTTTTTTTTAAGGTTTTGTTTATTTAATTTCGTTACTTAGTCGTGCCACTCGTGCCGTACCGCCGAGCGTCCACCCGGTAAGACGAGTAGCGAATCAAAAAAATTCACGACACGTCGAGTCGTTCACCTTTTCAGGCCACTTATGTTGTACAAGTATGTGCGCGAACATTATCGGAGCCTTCCGCCATCCGTCTTCATAGGAATACCGAAAACGCCATAAAATGTGATCGTTATCTGCGCTGCAAGTGCATAAGTCATCGGATACGGGGGAATTAGCCGGCGCTGACGGATTACGGGATTAATCTTAAACCGCGGATTATGTAACGGCAAATGAAAATGCGATCGAAAGTTTGCAAAATAAAGGGTGCCTGAAGAGTATAAAAACCTCATCATGCACCTCATGCAGCTCATAGTATGCGTGACTCGCATCTGCGTTTGCTCTGTACGGTGTGACGCGGACAGTTCGACCCAAGTTAGCTTGAGAAGATAAGGCAAATGTGGCTGATATGGGGTATTTACAAAGCCTATTGTTTGTTTAAATGGTCGGTTTTTAGTTGTCTCATGAGATGGAAGAAGCTTTCAGATCAAAAATACGTCATGGAGTTGTACACCAACCGAAAGTGAAACCTATTACAGCACGTAACGCAATTAAAGATTAGACATTGACCT
Organism: Rhagium mordax; assembly: GCA_963680705.1. Lineage (NCBI taxonomy): Eukaryota > Metazoa > Arthropoda > Insecta > Coleoptera > Cerambycidae > Rhagium > Rhagium mordax. The sequence continues at coordinate 132,155,768 of OY796656.1, read as the reverse complement.
TGCACAATAAAAACATCAATTTTACGAAAAACATAAACAGAATTTATCTCAGCAACGATTTTCCTCGTTTTCACAATATTGACCTTTAACACTTTCTATCCGTCCGTCGTGATTATTCCGTTCGAGCGGAATACGATTGTATACGGTGTATTTTGAAATCCCCAAATTTAATTGCCTGGTAAAAACGCAGCGTTGCGAAATCCGTCGAACACCGTGTCAAATGCGGCGGTCTTAGAAAAATTAGTACAATCGACACATGACTGGGCGATTATGAAAGTAACGGTTCTTGCGACGACGTATCTACTCCACTGCAACCTCACGGCTTGGAGAAACCCAAATATGAATACACAAGGCGGAGTGGTTTAATTCCAGTCCCGAAAAATGGTGCTGTAATTTTTTTATACAAATTTAACTCGAATCTAGCAGTGTAGTGTTTCACAGGTCTGTAGATTTCAAGCACAGCTTCAGATCTGTTATTTTACAAGGACAACTTTTAAAAAGTCTGTACTTTACAGGTCCAGTTTTTTTTTAACAAGTCTGTAGTTTACAGGCATAGAATTTAATAAGACTCCTCTTTGTAGCCCTTTAATATGTCTGTAGTTTTCAGATGCAGCCTTTAACAGGTGCCGTAGTTTACAGGTACAATCTGTAACAGATCTGTAGTTTATAACGACAGCTTTTAACAAATCGACTATTTTATAGGTGCAGCTTTAGCGGGTCTGTCGTTCTATAGGCACAGTTTCTAACGTCTGTAGTTTACAAGGGCAGTTTTTAGAAAAATCTGTTATTTACAAATACAGCTTTTTAACAAGCCTGTAGTTTACAAGGACAGCTTTTAAAAAATCTATTATAGCTTTCAACAGTTATTTTACAAGGACGGTTTTTAAAGAGTCTGTTATTTTACAGGTACAGTTTTTTTAACAAGTCTGTAGTTTTCAGGTGCAGATTTTAATAGGTGTTAATTAACACGTGTAGTTTTTTACAAGTCTGCGGTTTACGGGTACAGTCTATAACAGATCTGTAGTTTATAAGGACAGTTTTTAACAAGTCGACTATTTTACAGGTGCAGCTTTAACGGGTCTGTCATTCTATAGGTAGTTTTTAACGTCTGTAGTTTACAAGGACAGTTTTTGGAAAAATCTGTTATTTTACAAGAGTAATTTTTTACAAGTCTGTAGTTTACAAGGACAGTTTTTAGAAAAATCTGTTATTTACAAGTACAGCTTTTTAACAAGCCTGTAGTTTACAAGGACAGCTTTTAAAAAATCTGTTATAGCTTTTAACAGGCCCGTTATTTTACAAGGACAGTTTTTAACAAGTCTGTTATTTTATAGTTGCAGCTTTTAACGGATTCGTGGCTTAGACGGGTCAGTCATTTTACAGGTACAGATTTTATCATGTCTGTAATTTACAGGTATACCATTTACCAGATCTGTAATTTATAAGGGCAGCTTTTAACAAATCTACCGTTCTATAGGTACAGCTTTAACGGGTCTGTCATCTTACAGGTTTTAGAAAAATCTGTTATTTTACAAGTGCAATTTTTGTACTTTACAAGGGCAGTTTTTAACAAATTTGGTATTTTACAGGTACAGCTTTTAACGGGCCAGCCATTTTACAGGTACAGATATTAACCTGTAGTTTACAAGTATAGCCTGTAACCGGTCTGCTGTTTTGTAGGTATAACTTTTTAATAGGTCTGTAGTTTACAGGCGCAACTTTTAACGAGTTTGCGGTTTACAGGTACAGTCTACAGTTTTTAAAAGGTCTGTTATTTTAACAAGTCTGTAGTATAGAATCTAGCAGTAATATTGGAACATTCTGATCGCTCGAATATGAGATAAACAAGTATTTATGGCTGCATACCAATTACGCACGCGACTAATCTGTGGAACAGCTGTTTTGTCTACAATGGGTTTATCAGCACTAAGCTACTGCGTTGTACAGTTGAGCACAAAGAACAACGGATTGCTTCATTAAGAATAATAATAATATTAGTCATATTTTGAAGGATTATAAACGACGTGTATAAGAATATTTCAACCCCGGTTCACCTGATTTGACACTACTTGATTTCTTAATCGTGGCTGCAAAGGGATGTTTACAAGGGCATTATGAAGGTTTAGTATCGAAAGGGCATGCACAAAATGTACCCCGATAGAGAAACCACCCCTCCTACCTATATTAACGAGAAATGGCATGTGCTTGGCACGTGATCAGGCCGATCCCTTTAAGCTGTTAAGGGTGCCTTGGAAATCTGACGTCCGCCGCCAGGTGTGCCTATTTTTATGCTCGTCCCCCTTCACCGACGAATTATTGGACTTGACAACATCTGCCCTTACTGTTAATCCTCCTGGCAAAGTGTGTTAATACGAAAACAGTCGAATTGCGAACTAATTTTCTGTTACCTTGGAGTTGGTGGGGCGGATGTTCAAGATTTTGCTCTTGAATAAATGTTCTTTTTTCTTCTCACGAAAGTTCGAAGGTTTTTTTAAAATCACAAACATAACTTTCGATTTTGAAAAAATTGGCGCAGCTGTCGGGAGACTAATTAAACAAGGATTCTAATTGTGCCCAGAATGGAATCGAATTTACAAAGACACTCATTGTTGTCCAACACGAAGAAAATAAGTTATTAGGAGAAACGCGAAAAAGCGTGTTTTTTGAGGCGTTTGCGTCGATTTTTAGGGCAACTTCAAAGCACCATAATAAAATGAAATACGTACGTGTTCTCCTTTTATTCACAACGTAAATATTTAACGAATATTCCTGGAAGTTTGCTTCTGCGAACAGTTCTGTCAGCCACATTTTCATTCAGTCATCTATTCTGGTATCGCCAGGATGTCTCAGGTTTACTTTATCAGTAATATTCGGTGCGATTACTCAACACTTGCATGACTTTTAATTCTTGTATCTGGTATTTACTTAAGCAATGTTATCGGGTTGAATGTCAAAACAATTGAGCAGTTTTAATTGTGTGATTAGGATTGACGATGGCCAAGTGTCCAAGTGATATTACTTTTCACCTTATAAAAATATGAAAGAAACGTACCTTTCAACCGCAGACCCGTAAGGGCTGTAAACGAAAAATTTTTTTTTAAAATATATTTTCTAGAAACATATTGGGCAAATAGTCCGACAGGGTCTCGGGGTAGAAAAAGAGGAAGAAAATTTAGGGTTTCTTCTTTAAAATAAAAAAAAAATTTACAGCCCCGCGGCTGCTGCTTTAAACAAGGCTTTAAATTTTTATTTTTTTTTTAATTTTAAAGAATAGATATTGGGCAAATAGTCCAACAGGGTCTCGGGGTAGAAAAAGAAGAAGAAAATTTAGGGTTTCTCCTTTAAAATAAAATAAAAAAATTACAGCCCCGCGGCTGCTGCTTTAAACGAGGCTTTAAATTTTTATTTTTTTTTATTTTAAAGAATAGATATTGGGCAAATAGTCCAACAGGGTCTCGGGGTAGAAAAAGAGGAAGAAAATTTAGGGTTTCTTTTTTAATATAAAAATAAAAATTTACTGCCCCGCGGCTGCTGCTTTAAACGAGGCTTTAAATTTTTTATTTTTTTTTTTTATTTTAAAGAATATATATTGGGCAAATAGTCCAACAGGGTCTCGGGGTAGAGAAAGAGGAACAAAATTTAGGGTTTCTTCTTTAAAATAAAAAAAAAAATTACAGCCCTGCGGCTGCTGCTTTAAACGAGGCTTTAAATTTTTATTTTTTTTTTATTTTAAAGAATAGATATTTGGCAAATAGTCCAACAGGGTCTCGGGGTAGAAAAAGAAGAAGAAAATTTAGGGTTTCTCCTTTAAAATAAAATAAAAAAATTACAGCCCCGCGGCTGCTGCTTTAAACGAGGCTTTAAATTTTTATTTTAAAGAATAGATATTGGGCAAATAGTCCAACAGGGTCTCGGGGTAGAAAAAGAGGAAGAAAATTTAGGGTTTCTTCTTTAAAATAAAAATAAAAATTTACTGCCCCGCGGCTGCTGCTTTAAACGAGGCTTTAAATTTTTTATTTTTTTTTTTATTTTAAAGAATATATATTGGGCAAATAGTCCAACAGGGTCTCGGGGTAGAGAAAGAGGAACAAAATTTAGGGTTTCTTCTTTAAAATAAAAAAAAAAAATTACAGCCCTGCGGCTGCTGCTTTAAACGAGGCTTTAAATTTTTATTTTTTTTTTATTTTAAAGAATAGATATTTGGCAAATAGTCCAACAGGGTCTCGGGGTAGAAAAAGAGGAAGAAAATTTAGGGTTTCTTCTTTAAAATAAAAAAAAAATTTACAGCCCCGCGGCTGCTGCTTTAAACAAGGCTTTAAATTTTTATTTTTTTTTTTATTTTAAAGAATAGATATTGGGCAAATAGTCCAACAGGGTCTCGGGGTAGAAAAAGAAGAAGAAAATTTAGGGTTTCTCCTTTAAAATAAAATAAAAAAATTACAGCCCCGCGGCTGCTGCTTTAAACGAGGCTTTAAATTTTTATTTTTTTTTATTTTAAAGAATAGATATTGGGCAAATAGTCCAACAGGGTCTCGGGGTAGAAAAAGAGGAAGAAAATTTAGGGTTTCTTTTTTAATATAAAAATAAAAATTTACTGCCCCGCGGCTGCTGCTTTAAACGAGGCTTTAAATTTTTTATTTTTTTTTTTATTTTAAAGAATATATATTGGGCAAATAGTCCAACAGGGTCTCGGGGTAGAAAAAGAAGAAGAAAATTTAGGGTTTCTCCTTTAAAATAAAATAAAAAAATTACAGCCCCGCGGCTGCTGCTTTAAACGAGGCTTTAAATTTTTATTTTTTTTTTATTTTAAAGAATAGATATTGGGCAAATAGTCCAACAGGGTCTCGGGGTAGAAAAAGAGGAAGAAAATTTAGGGTTTCTTCTTTAAAATAAAAATAAAAATTTACTGCCCCGCGGCTGCTGCTTTAAACGAGGCTTTAAATTTTTTATTTTTTTTTTTATTTTAAAGAATATATATTGGGCAAATAGTCCAACAGGGTCTCGGGGTAGAGAAAGAGGAACAAAATTTAGGGTTTCTTCTTTAAAATAAAAAAAAAAAATTACAGCCCTGCGGCTGCTGCTTTAAAAGAGGCTTTAAATTTTTATTTTTTTTTTATTTTAAAGAATAGATATTGGGCAAATAGTCCAACAGGGTCTCGGGGTAGAAAAAGAGGAAGAAAATTTAGGGTTTCTTCTTTAAAATAAAAATAAAAATTTACTGCCCCGCGGCTGCTGCTTTAAACGAGGCTTTAAATTTTTTATTTTAAAGAATATATATTGGGCAAATAGTCCAACAGGGTCTCGGGGTAGAGAAAGAGGAACAAAATTTAGGGTTTCTTCTTTAAAATAAAAAAAAAAAATTACAGCCCTGCGGCTGCTGCTTTAAAAGAGGCTTTAAATTTTTATTTTTTTTTTATTTTAAAGAATAGATATTTGGCAAATAGTCCAACAGGGTCTCGGGGTAGAAAAAGAGGAAGAAAATTTAGGGTTTCTTCTTTAAAATAAAAAAAAAATTTACAGCCCCGCGGCTGCTGCTTTAAACAAGGCTTTAAATTTTTATTTTTTTTTTTATTTTAAAGAATAGATATTGGGCAAATAGTCCAACAGGGTCTCGGGGTAGAAAAAGAAGAAGAAAATTTAGGGTTTCTCCTTTAAAATAAAATAAAAAAATTACAGCCCCGCGGCTGCTGCTTTAAACGAGGCTTTAAATTTTTATTTTTTTTTATTTTAAAGAATAGATATTGGGCAAATAGTCCAACAGGGTCTCGGGGTAGAAAAAGAGGAAGAAAATTTAGGGTTTCTTCTTTAAAATAAAAATAAAAATTTACTGCCCCGCGGCTGCTGCTTTAAACGAGGCTTTAAATTTTTTATTTTTTTTTTTATTTTAAAGAATATATATTGGGCAAATAGTCCAACAGGGTCTCGGGGTAGAGAAAGAGGAACAAAATTTAGGGTTTCTTCTTTAAAATAAAAAAAAAAAATTACAGCCCTGCGGCTGCTGCTTTAAACGAGGCTTTAAATTTTTATTTTTTTTTTATTTTAAAGAATAGATATTTGGCAAATAGTCCAACAGGGTCTCGGGGTAGAAAAAGAGGAAGAAAATTTAGGGTTTCTTCTTTAAAATTAAAAAAAAAATTACAGCCCCGCGGCTGCTGCTTTAAACGAGGCTTTGAATTTTTATTTTTTTTTTATTTTAAAGAATAGATATTTGGCAAATAGTCCAACAGGGTCTCGGGGTAGAAAAAGAGGAAGAAAATTTAGGGTTTCTTCTTTAAAATTAAAAAAAAAATTACAGCCCCGCGGCTGCTGCTTTAAACGAGGCTTTGAATTTTTATTTTTTTTTTATTTTAAAGAATAGATATTTGGCAAATAGTCCAACAGGGTCTCGGGGTAGAAAAAGAGGAAGAAAATTTAGGGTTTCTTCTTTAAAATTAAAAAAAAAATTACAGCCCCGCGGCTGCTGCTTTAAACGAGGCTTTAAATTTTAATTTTTTTTTATTTTAAAGAATAGATATTGGGCAAATAGTCCAACAGGGTCTCGGGGTAGAAAAAGAGGAAGAAAATTTAGGGTTTCTTCTTTAAAATAAAAAAAAAATTACAGCCCCGCGGCTGCTGCTTTAAACGAGGCTTTAAATTTTTATTTTTTTTTTTTTATTTTAAAGAATATATATTGGGCAAATAGTCCAACAGGGTCTCGGGGTAGAAAAAGAGGAAGAAAATTTAGGGTTTCTTCTTTAAAATAAAAAATATATATACAGCCCCGCGGCTGCTGCTTTAAACGAGGCTTTAAATTTTAATTTTTTTTTTAATTTTAAAGAATAGATATTGGGCAAATAGTCCAACAGGGTCTCGGGGTAGAAAAAGAGGAAGAAAATTTAGGGTTTCTTCTTTAAAATAAAAAAAATATATACAGCTCCGCGGCTGCTGCTTTAAACGAGGCTTTAAATTTTAATTTTTTTTTATTTTAAAGAATAGATATTGGGCAAATAGTCCAACAGGGTCTCGGGGTAGAAAAAGAGGAAGAAAATTTAGGGTTTCTCCTTTAAAATAAAAAAAATATATATACAGCCCCGCGGCTGCTGCTTTAAACGAGGCTTTAAATTTTAATTTTTTTTTTATTTTAAAGAATAGATATTGGGCAAATAGTCCAACAGGGTCTCGGGGTAGAAAAAGAGGAAGAAAATTTAGGGTTTCTTCTTTAAAATAAAAAAAATATATACAGCTCCGCGGCTGCTGCTTTAAACGAGGCTTTAAATTTTAATTTTTTTTTTATTTTAAAGAATAGATATTGGGCAAATAGTCCAACAGGGTCTCGGGGTAGAAAAAGAGGAAGAAAATTTAGGGTTTCTTCTTTAAAATAAAAAAAATATATACAGCTCCGCGGCTGCTGCTTTAAACGAGGCTTTAAATTTTAATTTTTTTTTTATTTTAAAGAATAGATATTGGGCAAATAGTCCAACAGGGTCTCGGGGTAGAAAAAGAGGAAGAAAATTTAGGGTTTCTCCTTTAAAATAAAAAAAAAATATATACAGCCCCGCGGCTGCTGCTTTAAACGAGGCTTTAAATTTTAATTTTTTTTTTATTTTAAAGAATAGATATTGGGCAAATAGTCCAACAGGGTCTCGGGGTAGAAAAAGAGGAAGAAAATTTAGGGTTTCTTCTTTAAAATAAAAAAAATATATACAGCTCCGCGGCTGCTGCTTTAAACGAGGCTTTAAATTTTAATTTTTTTTTTATTTTAAAGAATAGATATTGGGCAAATAGTCCAACAGGGTCTCGGGGTAGAAAAAGAAGAAGAAAATTTAGGGTTTCTCCTTTAAAATAAAATAAAAAAATTACAGCCCCGCGGCTGCTGCTTTAAACGAGGCTTTAAATTTTTATTTTTTTTTATTTTAAAGAATAGATATTGGGCAAATAGTCCAACAGGGTCTCGGGGTAGAAAAAGAGGAAGAAAATTTAGGGTTTCTTTTTTAATATAAAAATAAAAATTTACTGCCCCGCGGCTGCTGCTTTAAACGAGGCTTTAAATTTTTTATTTTTTTTTTTATTTTAAAGAATATATATTGGGCAAATAGTCCAACAGGGTCTCGGGGTAGAAAAAGAAGAAGAAAATTTAGGGTTTCTCCTTTAAAATAAAATAAAAAAATTACAGCCCCGCGGCTGCTGCTTTAAACGAGGCTTTAAATTTTTATTTTTTTTTTATTTTAAAGAATAGATATTGGGCAAATAGTCCAACAGGGTCTCGGGGTAGAAAAAGAGGAAGAAAATTTAGGGTTTCTTCTTTAAAATAAAAATAAAAATTTACTGCCCCGCGGCTGCTGCTTTAAACGAGGCTTTAAATTTTTTATTTTTTTTTTTTATTTTAAAGAATATATATTGGGCAAATAGTCCAACAGGGTCTCGGGGTAGAGAAAGAGGAACAAAATTTAGGGTTTCTTCTTTAAAATAAAAAAAAAAAATTACAGCCCTGCGGCTGCTGCTTTAAAAGAGGCTTTAAATTTTTATTTTTTTTTTATTTTAAAGAATAGATATTGGGCAAATAGTCCAACAGGGTCTCGGGGTAGAAAAAGAGGAAGAAAATTTAGGGTTTCTTCTTTAAAATAAAAATAAAAATTTACTGCCCCGCGGCTGCTGCTTTAAACGAGGCTTTAAATTTTTTATTTTTTTTTTTATTTTAAAGAATATATATTGGGCAAATAGTCCAACAGGGTCTCGGGGTAGAGAAAGAGGAACAAAATTTAGGGTTTCTTCTTTAAAATAAAAAAAAAAAATTACAGCCCTGCGGCTGCTGCTTTAAAAGAGGCTTTAAATTTTTATTTTTTTTTTATTTTAAAGAATAGATATTTGGCAAATAGTCCAACAGGGTCTCGGGGTAGAAAAAGAGGAAGAAAATTTAGGGTTTCTTCTTTAAAATAAAAAAAAAATTTACAGCCCCGCGGCTGCTGCTTTAAACAAGGCTTTAAATTTTTATTTTTTTTTTTATTTTAAAGAATAGATATTGGGCAAATAGTCCAACAGGGTCTCGGGGTAGAAAAAGAAGAAGAAAATTTAGGGTTTCTCCTTTAAAATAAAATAAAAAAATTACAGCCCCGCGGCTGCTGCTTTAAACGAGGCTTTAAATTTTTATTTTTTTTTATTTTAAAGAATAGATATTGGGCAAATAGTCCAACAGGGTCTCGGGGTAGAAAAAGAGGAAGAAAATTTAGGGTTTCTTCTTTAAAATAAAAATAAAAATTTACTGCCCCGCGGCTGCTGCTTTAAACGAGGCTTTAAATTTTTTATTTTTTTTTTTATTTTAAAGAATATATATTGGGCAAATAGTCCAACAGGGTCTCGGGGTAGAGAAAGAGGAACAAAATTTAGGGTTTCTTCTTTAAAATAAAAAAAAAAAATTACAGCCCTGCGGCTGCTGCTTTAAACGAGGCTTTAAATTTTTATTTTTTTTTTATTTTAAAGAATAGATATTTGGCAAATAGTCCAACAGGGTCTCGGGGTAGAAAAAGAGGAAGAAAATTTAGGGTTTCTTCTTTAAAATTAAAAAAAAAATTACAGCCCCGCGGCTGCTGCTTTAAACGAGGCTTTGAATTTTTATTTTTTTTTTATTTTAAAGAATAGATATTTGGCAAATAGTCCAACAGGGTCTCGGGGTAGAAAAAGAGGAAGAAAATTTAGGGTTTCTTCTTTAAAATTAAAAAAAAAATTACAGCCCCGCGGCTGCTGCTTTAAACGAGGCTTTGAATTTTTATTTTTTTTTTATTTTAAAGAATAGATATTTGGCAAATAGTCCAACAGGGTCTCGGGGTAGAAAAAGAGGAAGAAAATTTAGGGTTTCTTCTTTAAAATTAAAAAAAAAATTACAGCCCCGCGGCTGCTGCTTTAAACGAGGCTTTAAATTTTAATTTTTTTTTATTTTAAAGAATAGATATTGGGCAAATAGTCCAACAGGGTCTCGGGGTAGAAAAAGAGGAAGAAAATTTAGGGTTTCTTCTTTAAAATAAAAAAAAAATTACAGCCCCGCGGCTGCTGCTTTAAACGAGGCTTTAAATTTTTATTTTTTTTTTTTTATTTTAAAGAATATATATTGGGCAAATAGTCCAACAGGGTCTCGGGGTAGAAAAAGAGGAAGAAAATTTAGGGTTTCTTCTTTAAAATAAAAAATATATATACAGCCCCGCGGCTGCTGCTTTAAACGAGGCTTTAAATTTTAATTTTTTTTTTAATTTTAAAGAATAGATATTGGGCAAATAGTCCAACAGGGTCTCGGGGTAGAAAAAGAGGAAGAAAATTTAGGGTTTCTTCTTTAAAATAAAAAAAATATATACAGCTCCGCGGCTGCTGCTTTAAACGAGGCTTTAAATTTTAATTTTTTTTTATTTTAAAGAATAGATATTGGGCAAATAGTCCAACAGGGTCTCGGGGTAGAAAAAGAGGAAGAAAATTTAGGGTTTCTCCTTTAAAATAAAAAAAATATATATACAGCCCCGCGGCTGCTGCTTTAAACGAGGCTTTAAATTTTAATTTTTTTTTTATTTTAAAGAATAGATATTGGGCAAATAGTCCAACAGGGTCTCGGGGTAGAAAAAGAGGAAGAAAATTTAGGGTTTCTTCTTTAAAATAAAAAAAATATATACAGCTCCGCGGCTGCTGCTTTAAACGAGGCTTTAAATTTTAATTTTTTTTTTATTTTAAAGAATAGATATTGGGCAAATAGTCCAACAGGGTCTCGGGGTAGAAAAAGAGGAAGAAAATTTAGGGTTTCTACTTTAAAATAAAAAAAATATATACAGCCCCGCGGCTGCTGCTTTAAACGAGGCTTTAAATTTTAATTTTTTTTTTATTTTAAAGAATAGATATTGGGCAAATAGTCCAACAGGGTCTCGGGGTAGAAAAAGAGGAAGAAAATTTAGGGTTTCTTCTTTAAAATAAAAAAAATATATACAGCCCCGCGGCTGCTGCTTTAAACGAGGCTTTAAATTTTAATTTTTTTTTTTATTTTAAAGAATAGATATTGGGCAAATAGTCCAACAGGGTCTCGGGGTAGAAAAAGAGGAAGAAAATTTAGGGTTTCTCCTTTAAAATAAAAAAAAAATATATACAGCCCCGCGGCTGCTGCTTTAAACGAGGCTTTAAATTTTAATTTTTTTTTTATTTTAAAGAATAGATATTGGGCAAATAGTCCAACAGGGTCTCGGGGTAGAAAAAGAGGAAGAAAATTTAGGGTTTCTTCTTTAAAATAAAAAAAATATATACAGCTCCGCGGCTGCTGCTTTAAACGAGGCTTTAAATTTTAATTTTTTTTTTATTTTAAAGAATAGATATTGGGCAAATAGTCCAACAGGGTCTCGGGGTAGAAAAAGAGGAAGAAAATTTAGGGTTTCTCCTTTAAAATAAAAAAAATATATATACAGCCCCGCGGCTGCTGCTTTAAACGAGGCTTTAAATTTTAATTTTTTTTTTATTTTAAAGAATAGATATTGGGCAAATAGTCCAACAGGGTCTCGGGGTAGAAAAAGAGGAAGAAAATTTAGGGTTTCTTCTTTAAAATAAAAAAAATATATACAGCTCCGCGGCTGCTGCTTTAAACGAGGCTTTAAATTTTAATTTTTTTTTATTTTAAAGAATAGATATTGGGCAAATAGTCCAACAGGGTCTCGGGGTAGAAAAAGAGGAAGAAAATTTAGGGTTTCTTCTTTAAAATAAAAAAAATATATACAGCTCCGCGGCTGCTGCTTTAAACGAGGCTTTAAATTTTAATTTTTTTTTTATTTTAAAGAATAGATATTGGGCAAATAGTCCAACAGGGTCTCGGGGTAGAAAAAGAGGAAGAAAATTTAGGGTTTCTTCTTTAAAATAAAAAAAATATATACAGCCCCGCGGCTGCTGCTTTAAACGAGGCTTTAAATTTTAATTTTTTTTTTTATTTTAAAGAATAGATATTGGGCAAATAGTCCAACAGGGTCTCAGGGTAGAAAAAGAGGAAGAAAATTTAGGGTTTCTTCTTTAAAATAAAAAACATATATACAGCTCCGCGGCTGCTGCTTTAAACGAGGCTTTAATTTTTAATTTTTTTTTATTTTAAAGAATAGATATTGGGCAAATAGTCCAACAGGGTCTCGGGGTAGAAAAAGAGGAAGAAAATTTAGGGTTTCTTCTTTAAAATAAAAAAAATATATACAGCCCCGCGGCTGCTGCTTTAAACGAGGCTTTAAATTTTAATTTTTTTTTTTATTTTAAAGAATAGATATTGGGCAAATAGTCCAACAGGGTCTCAGGGTAGAAAAAGAGGAAGAAAATTTAGGGTTTCTTCTTTAAAATAAAAAAAATATATACAGCCCCGCGGCTGCTGCTTTAAACGAGGCTTTAAATTTTAATTTTTTTTTTTATTTTAAAGAATAGATATTGGGCAAATAGTCCAACAGGGTCTCGGGGTAGAAAAAGAGGAAGAAAATTTAGGGTTTCTTCTTTAAAATAAAAAAAATATATACAGCTCCGCGGCTGCTGCTTTAAACGAGGCTTTAATTTTTAATTTTTTTTTATTTTAAAGAATAGATATTGGGCAAATAGTCCAACAGGGTCTCGGGGTAGAAAAAGAGGAAGAAAATTTAGGGTTTCTTCTTTAAAATAAAAAAAATATATACAGCCCCGCGGCTGCTGCTTTAAACGAGGCTTTAAATTTTAATTTTTTTTTTTATTTTAAAGAATAGATATTGGGCAAATAGTCCAACAGGGTCTCAGGGTAGAAAAAGAGGAAGAAAATTTAGGGTTTCTTCTTTAAAATAAAAAAAATATATACAGCCCCGCGGCTGCTGCTTTAAACGAGGCTTTAAATTTTAATTTTTTTTTTTATTTTAAAGAATAGATATTGGGCAAATAGTCCAACAGGGTCTCGGGGTAGAAAAAGAGGAAGAAAATTTAGGGTTTCTCCTTTAAAATAAAAAAAAAATATATACAGCCCCGCGGCTGCTGCTTTAAACGAGGCTTTAAATTTTAATTTTTTTTTTATTTTAAAGAATAGATATTGGGCAAATAGTCCAACAGGGTCTCGGGGTAGAAAAAGAGGAAGAAAATTTAGGGTTTCTTCTTTAAAATAAAAAAAATATATACAGCTCCGCGGCTGCTGCTTTAAACGAGGCTTTAAATTTTAATTTTTTTTTATTTTAAAGAATAGATATTGGGCAAATAGTCCAACAGGGTCTCGGGGTAGAAAAAGAGGAAGAAAATTTAGGGTTTCTTCTTTAAAATAAAAAAAATATATACAGCTCCGCGGCTGCTGCTTTAAACGAGGCTTTAAATTTTAATTTTTTTTTTATTTTAAAGAATAGATATTGGGCAAATAGTCCAACAGGGTCTCGGGGTAGAAAAAGAGGAAGAAAATTTAGGGTTTCTTCTTTAAAATAAAAAAAATATATACAGCCCCGCGGCTGCTGCTTTAAACGAGGCTTTAAATTTTAATTTTTTTTTTTATTTTAAAGAATAGATATTGGGCAAATAGTCCAACAGGGTCTCAGGGTAGAAAAAGAGGAAGAAAATTTAGGGTTTCTTCTTTAAAATAAAAAAAATATATACAGCCCCGCGGCTGCTGCTTTAAACGAGGCTTTAAATTTTAATTTTTTTTTTTATTTTAAAGAATAGATATTGGGCAAATAGTCCAACAGGGTCTCGGGGTAGAAAAAGAGGAAGAAAATTTAGGGTTTCTTCTTTAAAATAAAAAAAATATATACAGCCCCGCGGCTGCTGCTTTAAACGAGGCTTTAAATTTTAATTTTTTTTTTTATTTTAAAGAATAGATATTGGGCAAATAGTCCAACAGGGTCTCGGGGTAGAAAAAGAGGAAGAAAATTTAGGGTTTCTCCTTTAAAATAAAAAAAATATATATACAGCCCCGCGGCTGCTGCTTTAAACGAGGCTTTAAATTTTAATTTTTTTTTTATTTTAAAGAATAGATATTGGGCAAATAGTCCAACAGGGTCTCGGGGTAGAAAAAGAGGAAGAAAATTTAGGGTTTCTTCTTTAAAATAAAAAAAATATATACAGCTCCGCGGCTGCTGCTTTAAACGAGGCTTTAAATTTTAATTTTTTTTTTATTTTAAAGAATAGATATTGGGCAAATAGTCCAACAGGGTCTCGGGGTAGAAAAAGAGGAAGAAAATTTAGGGTTTCTACTTTAAAATAAAAAAAATATATACAGCCCCGCGGCTGCTGCTTTAAACGAGGCTTTAAATTTTAATTTTTTTTTTATTTTAAAGAATAGATATTGGGCAAATAGTCCAACAGGGTCTCGGGGTAGAAAAAGAGGAAGAAAATTTAGGGTTTCTTCTTTAAAATAAAAAAAATATATACAGCCCCGCGGCTGCTGCTTTAAACGAGGCTTTAAATTTTAATTTTTTTTTTTATTTTAAAGAATAGATATTGGGCAAATAGTCCAACAGGGTCTCGGGGTAGAAAAAGAGGAAGAAAATTTAGGGTTTCTCCTTTAAAATAAAAAAAAATATATACAGCCCCGCGGCTGCTGCTTTAAACGAGGCTTTAAATTTTAATTTTTTTTTTATTTTAAAGAATAGATATTGGGCAAATAGTCCAACAGGGTCTCGGGGTAGAAAAAGAGGAAGAAAATTTAGGGTTTCTTCTTTAAAATAAAAAAAATATATACAGCTCCGCGGCTGCTGCTTTAAACGAGGCTTTAAATTTTAATTTTTTTTTTATTTTAAAGAATAGATATTGGGCAAATAGTCCAACAGGGTCTCGGGGTAGAAAAAGAGGAAGAAAATTTAGGGTTTCTCCTTTAAAATAAAAAAAATATATATACAGCCCCGCGGCTGCTGCTTTAAACGAGGCTTTAAATTTTAATTTTTTTTTTATTTTAAAGAATAGATATTGGGCAAATAGTCCAACAGGGTCTCGGGGTAGAAAAAGAGGAAGAAAATTTAGGGTTTCTTCTTTAAAATAAAAAAAATATATACAGCTCCGCGGCTGCTGCTTTAAACGAGGCTTTAAATTTTAATTTTTTTTTATTTTAAAGAATAGATATTGGGCAAATAGTCCAACAGGGTCTCGGGGTAGAAAAAGAGGAAGAAAATTTAGGGTTTCTTCTTTAAAATAAAAAAAATATATACAGCTCCGCGGCTGCTGCTTTAAACGAGGCTTTAAATTTTAATTTTTTTTTTATTTTAAAGAATAGATATTGGGCAAATAGTCCAACAGGGTCTCGGGGTAGAAAAAGAGGAAGAAAATTTAGGGTTTCTTCTTTAAAATAAAAAAAATATATACAGCCCCGCGGCTGCTGCTTTAAACGAGGCTTTAAATTTTAATTTTTTTTTTTATTTTAAAGAATAGATATTGGGCAAATAGTCCAACAGGGTCTCAGGGTAGAAAAAGAGGAAGAAAATTTAGGGTTTCTTCTTTAAAATAAAAAACATATATACAGCTCCGCGGCTGCTGCTTTAAACGAGGCTTTAATTTTTAATTTTTTTTTATTTTAAAGAATAGATATTGGGCAAATAGTCCAACAGGGTCTCGGGGTAGAAAAAGAGGAAGAAAATTTAGGGTTTCTTCTTTAAAATAAAAAAAATATATACAGCCCCGCGGCTGCTGCTTTAAACGAGGCTTTAAATTTTAATTTTTTTTTTTATTTTAAAGAATAGATATTGGGCAAATAGTCCAACAGGGTCTCAGGGTAGAAAAAGAGGAAGAAAATTTAGGGTTTCTTCTTTAAAATAAAAAAAATATATACAGCCCCGCGGCTGCTGCTTTAAACGAGGCTTTAAATTTTAATTTTTTTTTTTATTTTAAAGAATAGATATTGGGCAAATAGTCCAACAGGGTCTCGGGGTAGAAAAAGAGGAAGAAAATTTAGGGTTTCTTCTTTAAAATAAAAAAAATATATACAGCTCCGCGGCTGCTGCTTTAAACGAGGCTTTAATTTTTAATTTTTTTTTATTTTAAAGAATAGATATTGGGCAAATAGTCCAACAGGGTCTCGGGGTAGAAAAAGAGGAAGAAAATTTAGGGTTTCTTCTTTAAAATAAAAAAAATATATACAGCCCCGCGGCTGCTGCTTTAAACGAGGCTTTAAATTTTAATTTTTTTTTTTATTTTAAAGAATAGATATTGGGCAAATAGTCCAACAGGGTCTCAGGGTAGAAAAAGAGGAAGAAAATTTAGGGTTTCTTCTTTAAAATAAAAAAAATATATACAGCCCCGCGGCTGCTGCTTTAAACGAGGCTTTAAATTTTAATTTTTTTTTTTATTTTAAAGAATAGATATTGGGCAAATAGTCCAACAGGGTCTCGGGGTAGAAAAAGAGGAAGAAAATTTAGGGTTTCTCCTTTAAAATAAAAAAAAAATATATACAGCCCCGCGGCTGCTGCTTTAAACGAGGCTTTAAATTTTAATTTTTTTTTTATTTTAAAGAATAGATATTGGGCAAATAGTCCAACAGGGTCTCGGGGTAGAAAAAGAGGAAGAAAATTTAGGGTTTCTTCTTTAAAATAAAAAAAATATATACAGCTCCGCGGCTGCTGCTTTAAACGAGGCTTTAAATTTTAATTTTTTTTTATTTTAAAGAATAGATATTGGGCAAATAGTCCAACAGGGTCTCGGGGTAGAAAAAGAGGAAGAAAATTTAGGGTTTCTTCTTTAAAATAAAAAAAATATATACAGCTCCGCGGCTGCTGCTTTAAACGAGGCTTTAAATTTTAATTTTTTTTTTATTTTAAAGAATAGATATTGGGCAAATAGTCCAACAGGGTCTCGGGGTAGAAAAAGAGGAAGAAAATTTAGGGTTTCTTCTTTAAAATAAAAAAAATATATACAGCCCCGCGGCTGCTGCTTTAAACGAGGCTTTAAATTTTAATTTTTTTTTTTATTTTAAAGAATAGATATTGGGCAAATAGTCCAACAGGGTCTCAGGGTAGAAAAAGAGGAAGAAAATTTAGGGTTTCTTCTTTAAAATAAAAAAAATATATACAGCCCCGCGGCTGCTGCTTTAAACGAGGCTTTAAATTTTAATTTTTTTTTTTATTTTAAAGAATAGATATTGGGCAAATAGTCCAACAGGGTCTCGGGGTAGAAAAAGAGGAAGAAAATTTAGGGTTTCTTCTTTAAAATAAAAAAAATATATACAGCCCCGCGGCTGCTGCTTTAAACGAGGCTTTAAATTTTTATTTATTTTTTTTTATTTCAAAGAATAGATATTGGGCAAATAGTCCAACAGGGTCTCGGGGTAGAAAAAGAGGAAGAAAATTTAGGGTTTCTTCTTTAAAAAAAAAAAAATTAAAGCAACCCCATTATCTAGAAAAAAAAATTCTAAAAATATTTCGATATAAATATATTTATATTGAGGGTCGGCCTAGTAAGAATATTTAAAAAAACGGAGTAAAAAATTCCTTCTAAAACTATAACATTCTACTTCCTCCTCAGAATCATTGCATCGTCTCGAAATGCTTAAAGCCACATCTAACTGTACCTCTCAGCGTTAATAAATCACTGCGTAGGCGATCTGCTACATTTATATCTTCGTGATTTCTGCACTTCTCTTTTTATCGCTATATTTATTATTAATTCGCTCCTCAAGTTCTAATGATGCCACGAACTGTATTTTATAACAGTAAAGTTTGACTCCGGCTCCCTTTTTTTTAGCGGGGATTATCGTTGTTGCAAGCTTGTCTCGTTTAATGCGTTTTATGTCAGTTCCTCGTAATAAATCCTCGTTAGCACGAATACGCTCTTGGGGAACCCTAATATAGATGCCCTACCGAAAGCGCCCGAGGGACGTTTTCTAGCTTCGCAATTTCCAGTCGATCATATTTCATAATTTCCAATTGATTTAATTAGAAATTTGCATGTAAACCGCCGCGGTTAATCATCATTAGTCTAATGAACGAACTTAATTTTTGCACAACATAATACGTACGCGATTAACTCATTTTTCCCCACTTTCTAATATCGCATTGCAGGCAACCTTAATTCACAATAAAATTGCAGTTCGTTTCTCATAAAGATAAGAGCAAAAAATGCTGCGGGTGACTGTTGTTTACGCCGCATAATTTCTAATTTCCATGCCTCGATATCGGAAGGTTTCGTTTTACACAAAGAAATATACGCTTCTAACAAATTACGACAAGGGACAGTTGTCTCTGCGTATTCCATAAAACGGTTTCTTATAATTAATATTTAACAAAGGCGTTGAGAAACGCGCCAGCCATTGTTTATCAATATTTATTACCTCCTCTCCGTCGAGACGTTGTTTTCAAATATTGGATGCGATACCCGATACGACGGTTAATGGTCCTAAACCGGCCTCGTCGACTTATACTTACAATTAATTATTTACCATGGCAAGTGTTTGTGACAGCGAAACCGTTAAACTGTTGCCTGACCTTTTCAACACCTACTCAACAATGAGCGTTATGCAATTGCGATATTTTTGCAGTTTCCTTAAAGGAACTTTTATTAGTAATGGAAGTACAAGGTGGGTTTCGGAAAGATCTGTTATACAATGCCTTCGACCCATATTTCATGCACAGTTCGAATCGCTTTTGCGTGGTTCTCGTTTTGTGCGAGAGATCCCCGTTGGGATCGGCAATGAATCAAAATGAACTCGACAACTATGCGACAAATAAAACCGTACCGAAGCGTTACTAAACAATTCGAAAAACACAATCAGAAACTTAAAATGTATGTTAATCGATTTGCCGAAATTCTTCTATTCAAACAATCAGTTCGACCGTTTTCACGGTCCAGCGAGGAGACAACGCAGAATGGCGTCTTCGTGCTTTGTTAGATATTTAGGAAAGATTTTGCAATTTGCATTCGATTGCCTCGACAACTCGGGAGCGAAGTGCGGATTACGTTAAGTTCTATTAATTTCGTTTGGATCATTCGGCATGAATGGATTCTAGTGTAATAGTTCGAGCTGCGGAGGCAGGAACTGTGACACGAAAATGTTTCAACCGAGAGAATCGTACGAAATTGTAATCAAAAGTACTAGAGAATTATTTTATTCAAATGTTCAAATATAAAATCCCGGTCGTTATAAAGTACAATTATTATATAGCAACAATTTCTTTTAGCTGTATAAAGACTGTCATGTTCATTGTTCAATCATAGAAATTTAGCTAATTATGTGGTATATAGCAATCAGCGTTTTTCCATATAGAATCATTAAACACGTTGTAAAATAATGTTATTATATAGCAATATTGGCTGTATAAAAACTACCACCGTTTTTTCCTAAACAAAAACGTGGCTCCTTATTTAGTTATTACATAGCAATCAATTTTTTTAACTCATATAAGACCGCGACGGCTTTTCCTATAGAAAAATCCGGGTCACTATAAAGTACAATTATTATATAGCAACAATTTATTTTAGCTGTATAAAGACTGTAATTTTTTATTTTAGAATTTTAGCTCAATTATATGTATTTTATGGCAAGGAGTTCCTTTAGCTGCATACAGCCGTTTTTCCATATAGAACAATTCAACACGTTGTAAAATAAAGTTATTATATAGCAACAAAATCTCATAACTATATAAAAACTAGCACAATTTTTCCCTATACAAAAACGTGACTCC
Source organism: Rhagium mordax (assembly GCA_963680705.1). Lineage (NCBI taxonomy): Eukaryota > Metazoa > Arthropoda > Insecta > Coleoptera > Cerambycidae > Rhagium > Rhagium mordax. The sequence continues at coordinate 132,136,194 of OY796656.1, read as the reverse complement.
TTTTTTAGTAGCTATTACATAGCAATTAATTTTTTAACTTATATTATATAGAAAAATGCCGGTCACTATAAAGTACAATTATTATATAGCAACAAGTTTTCTTTAGTTGATTATATAGCATCATGCTATATAAAAACTGCCACAAATTCTTCTATAAGTCAATTCCGGTCGTTGTAAAATTCAATTATATAGCAATAACTCTCTTAGCTGTATAAAGATCACTACGTTTTGTTCTATAAATTCGGCTTATTATGTAGTTATTATATAACATTCGGGTCTTTTAGCTGCATAAATATTGCAATATTTCATCACTTGTTTTATCATATAGAAAATTTTGGCTCGTTATGTAGTTATTATATAGCAACACGTTTTCTTTAGTTGATTATATGGCAACAGGCTAAGTATATAAAAATTGCCACGATTTCTTCTATAAATCAATTGTGGTCGTTGTAAAAATGCAGTTATTATATAGCAATAACTCTCTTAGTTGTATAAAAATTGCTACGTTTTGTTCTATAAGTTCGGCTTATTATGTAGTTATTATATAGCATTCGGGTCTTTTAGCTGCATAAATATTGCAATATTTTATCACTCGTTTTTATCTTATAGAAAATTTTGGCTCGTTATGTAACTATTATATAGCAACACGTTTTCTTTAGTTGATTATATAGCAACATGGCTAAGTATATAAAAATTGCCACGATTTGTTCTATAAATCAATTCCGGTCGTTGTAAAATGCAGTTTATAGCAATAACTCTCTTAGCTGTATAAAAATTGCTATGTTTTGTTCTACAAATTCGGCTTATTCTGTAGTTATTATATAGCATTCGGGTCTTTTAGCTGCGTAAATATTACAATATTTTATCACTTGTTTTATCATATAGAAAATTTTGGCTCGTTATGTAGTTATTTTATAGCAACACGTTTTCTTTAGTTGATTATATAGCAACATGGCTATATAAAAATTGCCACGATTTCTCCTATAAATCAATTCCGGTCGTTGTAAAATACAGTTATTATATAGCAATAACTCTCTTAGCTGTATACAGATTGCTACGGTTTGTTCTATAAGTTCGGCTTATTATGTAGTTATTATATAGCATTCGGCTCTTTTAGCTGCATAAATATTGCAATATTTTATCGCTCGTTTTTATCATATATAAAATTTTGGCTCGTTATGTAGTTATTATATAGCAACGCGTTTTCTTTAGTTGATTATATAGCAACATGGCTAAGTATATAAAAATTGCCACGACTTCTTCTATAAATCAATTCCGGTCGTTGTAAAATGCAGTTATTATATAGCTATAACTCTCTTAGCTGTATTAAAATTGCTATATTTTGTTCTACAAATTCGGCTTATTATGTAGTTATTATATAGCATTCGGGTCTTTTAGTTGCGTAAATATTGCAATATTTTATCACTCGTTTTTATCATATAGAAAATTTTGGCTCGTTATGTAGTTATTATATAGCAACACGTTTTCTTTAGTTGATTATATAGCAACATGGCTATATAAAAATTGCCACGATTTCTCCTATAAATCAATTCCGGTCGTTGTAAAATGCAGTTATTATATAGCAATAACTCTCTTAGCTGTATAAAAATTGCTGTTTTGTTCTACAAATTCGGCTTATTCTGTAGTTATTATATAGCATTCGGGTCTTTTAGCTGCATAAATATTGCAATATTTTATCACTCGTTTTTATCATATAGAAAATTTTGGCTCGTTATGTAGTTATTATATAGCAACACGTTTTCTTTAGTTGATTATATAGCAACATGGCTATATAAAAATTGCCACGATTTCTTCTATAAATCAATTCCGGTCGTTGTAAAATACAGTTATTATATAGCAATAACTCTCTTAGCTGTATACAGATTGCTACGGTTTGTTCTATAAGTTCGGCTTATTATGTAGTTATTATATAGCATTCGGCTCTATTAGCTGCATAAATATTGCAATATTTTATCTCTCGTTTTTATCATATATAAAATTTTGGCTCGTTATGTAGTTATTATATAGCAACACGTTTTCTTTAGTTGATTATATAGCAACATGGCTAAATAAAAATTGCCACGATTTCTTCTATAAATCAATTCCGGTCGTTGTAAAATGCAGTTATTATATAGCTATTCGTTTTCGCGTAACATTGAACTTGGGCACAGGGTACTGACAGAAAAAATAATTAATAACAAGGAAGTAAAAAAGGGCGCTGGGGGCAAAAGCAATTTAATTTAAACATAAAATAGAACCTCCACGTATCGAGCTAATTGTCTATCCCGCGGAAAACGTGAGGGGTCAGAAAATCGCATTACTCAGCGCTATTAATGGCGCCCAACGTGGGGTGGCAACAATCACTCTGCTATTTAAAATAATGAGTCTGAAATATAATTCAGCTCGTAACGTACACGTACGGGTAAAAGTGGGCTTTCTTCTCCCTCCAACAACGAATCGAAATAGAAAATGCAACTCTTCAAATGTCAACCCACTTAATAATTATTTAAGAATGCATTTCTACCTTCCATCGGCGAGAAAACGCATTGTTCGTTAATTAAGCGTAAACTTTCAGGTTCCCAGTATTAAATCTAACCGGACCAATTAAAACTAATAATTAATTCATTAGCGCAGCAACATCCTAGCCTTAGCATAGCTAGTTTCTACGGCCGCCGCAATGCAGGTACCTTCTAATCCGAAACTTATTCCCACTTCCAAAAACCATTCCGATCAAGTTGGCGAAATCCAGATCAAAACAAAAACAAGAAATGCACAGATCACTAGATGCACCACTCGCATAGCACGCGTAGCGACCGATTCCAGAGCCGACTGTCAACTGAAGCTTTCGGAGTTTACCTGCGAATCTACGCCCCCCACTAGAGAGAGACGCGGCGATAAATTGCGCCGGCCGCGAGAAGGAGACGCTGGAATTGTTATATGACCCCAAGGTATAGTGAAAGGAAGGTACTTTATGCTGCCTAGGTTAAAAACTGGAGTGGTTCGCCGAGCTGGCTCGTTACTCGGAAACTGACAGCTTTAGCAGGAATTCGCTTTTTTAGCCAAATTCGCCGCATTTTTTTTTTCAATAATGTCAATCGTTAATATAAACAACTACTCGTTCACTTAATACTAAGAGCCATTGAATTACACGCTAGATTTGGATTTTACTGTATTAACGTGTTAATGAGAGCCCCGCGTGCAACGCCGCACGCATCTCCAACCTCCATGAAAAACGAAAGTTACGGTACAAACAAAACTTATCAACGCTGATATATCATAAGCCGAGCTCGAGGGCAGCGTTGCAGAGAATTTCGCTGTTACTGTAACAGAAAAAAACATCTCCAAAGGCGAGATCGCTGCGATACGGGGCACACATTCGATATCTAAATGTCATCGCAGCAGAAAACACGTAATAACTATGTATATGTAACGAGTGTAATGGCAGAAGTTACAATTTAAAATAGATTACAAGATGCATGAATTATAAATTTTTTTCCGTCGGCCTTCGAGTCCGAGCCGCCCGTTGATATAAACCGGACTGGTTTTTCGTGATAGGCTTTAGGGACAATTAAGATTGGCAGATACATGTACTCGAGGAGATTATAATGACATGTTTTGTTAAGCACTGTATGAATAAAAACTTGTATTACTTCACAAATTAATTTAGCTAATAAGTCGTTTCAGGCTGTAGAAGTCATTATATAACGACGGATATATTTTATAGAATAATTTAGCCCGCAATGTAGTCGTTATATAACGAGCAGCTTGTTTAGCGGTATGAAGACTGCCACAGTTTACCTCTTAGAACAACAGAACTCGTTAGTTAAGATTGCAACTAGTTCTTTTAGCTGTACGAAGACTGCCACGGTTTTTTCCTATAGAACAATTCAGTTAATTATATAGTCATTATATAGCAATAAGTTCATTTAGCTGTATAAATTTAGCTAATTATATAGTTATTATATAACAACAATTTCAATTGACTGGAAAACTGCTACAGTTTTCAGCTAACTATGTAGTAGAATAATTTAGCTAGTTTAGCAGTTATTATTTAGCAACTATCTTTCTAGCTGGGAAGACTGTCACGGTTTTTAGTTAGTTATATGGTCATTACATTATATAGCAATAAGCTCTTTTAGCTGTATAAATTTAGCTAATTATATAGTTATTATATAGCAACAAGTTCAATTGACTATAAAACTGCTACAGTTTTCAGCTACCTATGTAGTAGAATAATTTAGCTAGTTTAGCAATTATTATTTAGCAGCTAGATTCCTAGCTGTGAAGACTGCCACGGTTTTTAGTAGAGAAAAATTCAGTTAGTTATATGGTTATTATATAGCAATCAGTTCATTTAGCTGTATAAATTCAGCTAATTATATAGTTATTATATAACGACAAGTTCAATTAACTGTAAAACTGCTACAGTTCTCAGCTAACTATGTAGTAGAATAATTTAGCTAGTTTAGCAGTTATTATTTAGCAGCTAGATTCCTAGCTGTGAAGACTGCCACGGTTTTTAGTACTTAGAGAAAAAATTAGTTATATGATCATTATATAGCAATAAGCTCTTTTGGCTATATAAATTAAGCTAATTATATAGTATTATATAGCAACATTTTCAATTAACTGTAAGACTGCTACAGTTTTCAGCTAACTATGTAGTAGAATAGTTTAGCTAGTTTAGCAGTTATTATTTAGTAGCTAGATTCCTATCTGTAAAGACTGCCACGGTTTTTAGTACTTAGAGAAAAAATTAGTTAGTTATATGGTCATTATATAGCAATTAGCTCTTTTGGCTGTATAAATTTAGCTAATTATATATTTATTATATAACAACAATTTCAATTAACTGTAAAACTGCTACAGTTTTCAGCTAACTATGTAGTAGAATAATTTAGCTAGTTTTGCAGTTATTATTTAGCAGCTTGATTCCTATCTGTGAAGACTGCCACGGTTTTTAGTACTTAGAGAAAAAATTAGTTAGTTATATGCTCATTATATAGCAATAAGCTCTTTTGGCTGTATAAATTAAGCTAATTATATAGTATTATATAGCAACATTTTCAATTAACTGTAAGACTGCTACAGTTCTCAGCTAACTATGTAGTAGAATAATTTAATTAGTTTAGCAGTTATTATTTAGCAGCTAGATTCCTAGCTGTGAAGACTGCCACGGTTTTTAGTACTTAGAGAAAAAATTAGTTAGTTATATGGTCATTATATAGCAATCAGTTCATTTAGCTGTATAAATTCAGCTAATTATATAGTTATTATATAGCAACAATTTCAATTAACTGTAAGACTACTACAGTTCTCAGCTAACTATGTAGTAGAATAATTTAGCTAGTCTAGCAGTTATCATTTAGCAGCTAGATTCCTAGCTGTGAAGACTGCCACGGTTATTAGTACTTAGAGAAAAAATTAGTTAGTTATATGGTCATTATATAGCAATAAGCTCTTTTAGCTGTATAAATTAAGCTAATTATATAGTATTATATAGCAACAATTTCAATTAACTGTAAGACTGCTACAGTTTTCAGCTAACTATGTAGTAGAATAATTTAGCTAGTTTAACAGTTATCATTTAGCAGCTAGATTCCTAGCTGTGAAGACTGCCTCGATTTTTAGTACTTAGAGAAAAAATTAGTTAGTTATATGGTCATTATATAGCAATTAGCTCTTTTGGCTGTATAAATTAAGCTAATTATATAATATTATATAGCAACAATTTCAATGAACTGTAAAACTGCTACAGTTTTCAGCTAACAATGTAGTAGAATAATTTAGCTAGTTTAGCAGTTATTATTTAGCAGCTAGATTCCTAGCTGTGAAGACTGCCACGGTTATTAGTACTTAGAGAAAAATTTAGTTAGTTATATGGTCATTATATAGCAATTAGCTCTTTTAGCTGTATAAATTAAGCTAATTATATAGTATTATATAGCAACAATTTCAATTAACTGTAAGACTGCTACAGTTTCCAGCTAACTATGTAGTAGAATAATTTAGCTAGTTTAGCAGATATTATTTAGCAGCTAGAGTCCGAGCTGTGAAGACTGCCACGGTTTTTAGTACTTAGAGAAAAAATTAGTTAGTTTTATGGTCATTATATAGCAATAAGCTCTTTTAGCTGTATAAATTTAGCTAATTATATAGTTATTATATAGCAATATAAGTTCCCTTATCCGCATAAGGGCCGCCACGGTTTTCCCATAGGACATTCCAATTTTCTGCTATCGTAGGCTGTTGACAATTAAGGAATATAAAGCGATATTCGTCGGAACTACTCAAGATCGGCTGAAAGGTCAAGAGGCTGTGATTTATCCATGCGGAAGAAAATACGAACTCTCAGCTGGTTGGTTAAATCATAACTGTTTTTAAACTACTTACGTTATCAATTAACGAATGTTAATGTCTTCATTAGTTTAATTAATTAATTACTCAGTCAGTTGATAATTCTATAATTTTAACGATAATTTTAAACAAATAATTTAAATAATTAATATCAACTATGTCAGAGCGCAAAAGAAAAAGAAATATACCACAAATTTCGTCTAAGAATTTCTACATTTAATAAAATTTGTGCGCGTTGCCAAGTTTTCTTCAACTTTATGCATTTCGTTCGTATCACCCTCGATCGAAACAAATTCGTGCACAGGATACCTCGACCAGAAAGGCGTGACCATCGACAGTACGTCTTAAATAATACGAATACACGAGCAGCCTTTATAAGCGCTAACATGGACGTATCAATATAAATAGCGAATTTAATATCTTTATTTTTCACTGCCAAGCGAAACTGAAAGCATCTGGAGTGTACCGAAGTATATCTTACAGACGTCTTACATGTAGTTGGCTTGTTACGTCGATTTTATTTTATGCAGAAATAACGAGAAGTGTTCTCACAAGCGAACGTTTAATCACGAATGGTGTAGCATTTTTAAGATTCATGTTACATCGTAACGTACACTTTTTTTAAATTCAAAACAATTTAATTTGTTACATAGCTAAATTCAGATCGATAAGAAATTATAATATAGTAATTATATAGCAACAAGTTTCTTTAGCTGTATAAAGCATCGATTTTAAAACCAAATCAGTTCGTGAGGTAGTCGTTATAAGGAAACAAGATCTTCTAGTTATATAAATTCAGCTCGTTATGAAATTATAATATAGCAATTATATAGCAACAAGTTTCTTTAGCTTTACAAACACCGCCTTAATTTTAACTGTAAACCAAGGCAGTTCATTAGGAAGTCGTTATATGGAAATAAGTTATTCTAGTTGTATGAATTCAGATCGATATTAAATTATTATATAGCGATAATATAGCAACAAGTTTTTGCCTCGATTTTTACTATATAAAATTTAGGTAGTCGTTATATGGAAACAAATTCTTTGAGCTGCATAAATTCAGATCGATATGAAATCATATAATAATTATATAGCAACAAGTTTCTGTAGTTGTATAAAGTATCGATTTTAAAACCAAATCAGTTCGTTAGGTAGTCGTTATAAGGAAACAAGGTCTTCTAGTTAAATAAATTCAGCTCGTTGTGAATTAATAATATAGCAATTATATAGCAACAAGTTCCTTTTGCTTTACAAACACTGCCTTATTTTTTACTGTAAACCAAGGCAGTTCATTAGGAAGTCGTTATATGGAAATAAGTTATTCTAGTTGTATGAATTCAGCTCGATATTAAATTATTATATAGCAATTATATAGCAACAAGTTTCTGCCTCGATTTTTACTATATAAAATTTAGGTAGTCGTTATATGGAAACAAATTCTTTGAGCTGCATAAATTCAGATCGATATAAAATTATATAGTAATTATATAGCAACAAGTTTCTGTCGTTGTATAAAGCATCGATTTTAAAACCAAATCAGTTCGTTAGGTAGTCGTTATAAGGAAACAAGGTCTTCTAGTTAAATAAATTCAGCTCGTTATGAATTAATAATATAGCAATTATATAGCAACAAGTTCCTTTTGCTTTACAAACACTGCCTTAATTTTAACTGTAAACCAAGGCAGTTCATTAGGAAATCGTTATATGGAAATAAGTTATTTTAGTTGTATGAATTCAGCTCGATAATAAATTATTATATAGCAATTATATAGCAACAAGTTTCTGCCCCGATTTTTACTATATAAAATTTAGGTAGTCGTTATATGGAAACAAGTTCTTTGAGCTGCATAAATTCAGATCGATATGAAATTATATAGTAATTATATAGCAACAAGTTTCTGTAGTTGTATAAAGCATCAATTTTAAAACTAAATCAATTCGTTAGGTAGTCGTATAAGAAAACAAGGTCTTCTAGTTAAATAAATTCAGCTCGTTATGAATTAATAATATAGCCATTATATAGCAACAAGTTCCTTTTGCTTTACAAACACTGCCTTAATTTTTACTGTAAACCAAGGCAGTTCATTAGGAAGTCGTTATATGGAAATAAGTTATTCTAGTTGTATGAATTCAGCTCGATATTAAATTATTATATAGCAATTATATAGCAACAAGTTTCTGCCTCGATTTTTACTTTATAAAATTTAGGTAGTCGTTATATGGAAACAAATTCTTTGAGCTGCATAAATTCAGATCGATATGAAATTATATAGTAATTATATAGCAACTAGTTTCTGTAGTTGTAAAGGCATCGATTTTAAAACCAAATCAGTTCGTTAGGTAGTCGTTATAAGGAAACAAGGTCTTCTAGTTAAATAAATTCAGCTCGTTATGAAATTATTATATAGCAATAAGTTTCTTTAGCTGTATAAATTCTGGCGCAGTTTTTCCTTTATAACCTTTTAGTTTATTAGGTAGTTGTTATAGAGCAGAAAATACTTTTATCTGTATAAATTTAGCTCGTTATGTAATTATATAGCAACAAATTATTTTAAATGCATAAAGAAAAATAAACTAGCAACAAAATATGGCGTCTGACCTCGAAGAGGCTCTGCAGTTTATTGTTTAAACGATGTAATAATTCATAGCAATTTAAACCATTACGAGATGAAAGATTAATAGAGACGTACCGCAATCATCAACTATGATGATTTCATTAATTCGATTTAACGTGAAGCGCGAAAGTATTAAAAATCATTTGTTTTACCCACTTAAAAACGAGATTAGCTTAGATTTTCATTCGGGTGTTTTATTTTTTCAACTTCGACCGAACGAAATCGCGCTCCGACCGGGAACAAATCAATTTCTCTCTTAATTTTACACCAACGACCAAGAACGTTCAACCTGGGACTGTATAAATTATAATTAAATCGTATCGTAGATATTGCCTAATTAGAAAAAAAACCAAGTGCCCGGTCATCACACCGGAACGCAGTCGTTTAGGAACGTTCGTGTTTTTATCCTACGTTGGACCGTTGTAGAAATAATTGAAGAAGTGTTTCGTTAAAAGGATACGCTCGGAATACTTCTGAAGGTCGAATAACAATTTACTGACCCACAGGAGAAATGGAGGAGAAGGTAGAGGCTTGACTTGCCATTTTAATGCACATCATCCGAGATTAAATTTAATTGAAAGATTTTATTTTGATTGTGGTGAAAAATTGGTATCGAGCTGATGCGTAAATTATGCCATGGGGGCAGTCCTCTCTCAGGATCAGAATTACGTATCGATTATGCTAGTACCAAGACAATGCCTCCTACGACGACTTCGTCGTCGACTTAATTTTTAGTTGCATAATAAAAATATCGCTTGTTTCTTGCCGTCTTTGAACACAAATCATTGTGACTGCCAGTATTAATTACGAAGCGAAATTACAAAAGAATGAGGTCAGAACAGTTTAAAATCTGTTCTGAATCCAACAAACAAACGTCGGCTTCAATTAGGCAATTACGAGGCATTGATTAAGTGTTCACAACGAAGAACAATCATTGAAAGCCGTGTGAACGATTGGACGTCACATACGGCTTTTCGGTTGATATTGTGGACTATTTTTTTACAATTCGTTGACTCCGCTTAAGTAACAGATTATTTCGTAAGCTGCTGCCATCGAGGTATTTAGTATAGGAAATAAAGTGCTTAGATACGAATCTACTAAGTTTCCTAATTCCGGCTTTGTTTATATACTATCACTTTTTACATTAAAATTTTAAATTTCTCTGCTGAATCGAATTCCTCGTGAAAAATACCATTGTACAGGGTGTTTCCTATAAAAGTATACCCCCCCCCTTATTTCGGTCAATTACCACCGATTTTAATTTTTCAAAAACCGGTCTAACACAGAATTTTCCGTAGATTTTGAATATGCTATTACTTTTTTTCCTACTTCAACCGTATACGAGGGGCAGAAAAAAGTATGGTTTTTTAAATGGAACACCCTATATGTTTTTACATATTTGGATTCGCCTCGTCCTTCTGATTACAAATATATATGACACTTCTATATTTGCTATAAAAATGGCGTAAATAATTGAATTTAAACTTACGGCGTTTCCTTCAAAATTATACCCCCCCTTATTTCAGTCAATTACCACCGATTTTAATTTTTCAAAAACCGGTCTAACACAGAATTTTCCGTAGATTTTGAATATGCTATTACTTCTTTTCCTACTTCAACCGTATACGAGGGGCAGAAAAAAGTATGGTTTTTTAAATGGAACACCCTATATGTTTTTACATATTTGGATTCGCCTCGTCCTTCTGATTACAAATATATATGACACTTCTATATTTGCTATAAAAATGGCGTAAATAATTGAATTTAAACTTACGGCGTTTCCTTCAAAATTATACCCCCCCTTATTTCAGTCAATTACCACCGATTTTAATTTTTCAAAAACCGGTCTAACACAGAATTTTCCGTAGATTTTGAATATGCTATTACTTCTTTTCCTACTTCAACCGTATACGAGGGGCAGAAAAAAGTATGGTTTTTTAAATGGAACACCCTATATGTTTTTACATATTTGGATTCGCCTCGTCCTTCTGATTACAAATATATATGACACTTATATATTTGCTATAAAAATGGCGTAAATAATTGAATTTAAACTTACGGCGTTTCCTTCAAAATTATACCCCCCCTTATTTCAGTCAATTACCACCGATTTTAATTTTTCAAAAACCGGTCTAACACAGAATTTTCCGTAGATTTTGAATATGCTATTACTTTTTTTCCTACTTCAACCGTATACGAGGGGCAGAAAAAAGTATGGTTTTTTAAATGGAACACCCTATATGTTTTTACATATTTGGATACGCCTCGTCCTTCTGATTACAAATATATATGACACTTATATATTTGCTATAAAAATGGCGTAAATAATTGAATTTAAACTTACGGCGTTTCCTTCAAAATTATACCCCCCCCTTATTTCAGTCAATTACCACCGATTTTAATTTTTCAAAAACCGGTCTAACACAGAATTTTCCGTAGATTTTGAATATGCTATTACTTTTTTTCCTACTTCAACCGTATACGAGGGGCAGAAAAAGTATGGTTTTTTTAACTGAAACACCCTATATATTTTTACATATTTGGATTCGCCTCGTCCTTCTGATTACAGATATATATGGCACTTATATATTTGCTATAAAAATGGCGTAAATAATTGAATTTAAACTTAGGGCGTTTCCTTCAAAACTATACCCCCCCTTATTTCGGTCAACTATTAACGATTCAAAATTTTGTAATCAGAAGGAAAAGGCGAATCCAAATATGTAAAAATATATAGGGTGTTCCATTTAAAAAAACCATACTTTTTTCTGCCCCTCGTATACGGTTGAAGTGGGAAAAAAAGTAATAGCATATTCAAAATCTACGGAAAATTCTGTGTTAGACAGGACAGGTTTTTGAAATATTAAAATCGGTGGTAATTGACCGAAATAAGGGGGGGTATAGTCTTATAGGTATATCTAGCGCTGCATACGAAAACACTAAACGGTTCTGTTCAAGTTTCCCGTATAATATTGACATAATTTACATTAACAATGATAACAAAATTAATTTACAAGGCTCGTAAACGTGATTATTATTGACGTAATCACATTAGGAAGCCCACATTTGCATACATAAAGTCACATTTTCTTTAAAAATCCATAAAAAACGTTCAATTAACATCCGGTTAATGGCTTAGGCAGTTTCAAAATTTATAAGATATTTCAAACAAATACGACATTAACTTATAATCTTCTCGTTGAAATAGAGGTTTTTTATTAAAATTCCGTTGAATCCACCTTGAACTATAATTAAGTTCTTTGTAACATATTATATGATGTGAATATTTATGTAGTTGTCAAGGTGAACATCGAAAACCAACATAAATATAACAACAATACCGAAGCAGGCACGAAAATTTTGCACCAACTATTGTTCTATTCTTTTTAGGGGACTGCTCAATTCTCATCCTAAATAAAAGTGTAGATAAATGTGATAAATAGTTGCTAATTACTATGCGTGGAGATTTATGTTTGTTTAATTGTTAGAAGGAAAAGTCGTTGAACATTGATATACCGTCAAAAATTTAGCCTGTATACAGAGTTTAACTCTAAAATGTTAACCTAAACATAGTGAATCTTTTCGGAATGACAACTAGCAACAAAAACGACTGTTTATAAAAAAAGATGTTTATAAGAATTTATAGAAACGGCCAAAACTTGTAAAGTTTCCCTACAAATGGTCATTTTTCAAGGATATTGAACTGGCAATAAAGGATTGCTGTTTATAAAAACTTCTAAAAAACAGTCAAAAGTAAATTAAAAAAGACTTCTTTATAAGAAGAAGAAAAACTGGCATCCTAAATGGCTGTTTATAAATATCAAATAATTACTGTTTTTAAAAATTTCTAGGAACAGCCAAAAGCAGATTAAAAAAAGCTTCCCTGAAAAGAGGGAATTTTCAAGAATATTGAACTCGCAACAAAAAATTGCTGTTTATAAAAACTTTTAAAAAGGGCCTGTTTATGAATGTCAAATAATGACTATTTCAAAAATGTATACAAACAGCCAAAAGTGGATTTTAAAAAGTTTCCTTAAAAGGAGTGAATTTTTCAAGAATATTAAACTGGCAACAAAAACTGCTGTTTATAAAAACTTCTAAAAAACAATAAACAAAATGTAAATGTATCATTAAAAAGAGTGAATTTGACGAAGATGACAATTAGCTGTTTATAAAAGAAGATGACAATTAGCTGTTTATAAATATAAAATAAAGGCTATTTAGAGAATTTTTTTGAGAATTGAAACTGACAACAAAAAAGTGCTGTTTATAAAAACACTCAAACGTAGATTAAGAAAGATTGCTGTAAAGCTCCTAAGAAACAGTCAAAAATAGAATAAATTGTTTCCCTAAAAGAGTGAATTTTTCAAAAATGGCAACTGGCAACAGAAATGGCTGTTTATAAATATCAAATAATTACGGGTTTTAAACATTTCTAGGAACAGCCAAAAGTGGATTTTAAAAAGTTCCCTTAAAAAGAGGGAATTTTTCAAGAATCTTGAACTGGCAAAAAGAATTGCTGTTTATAAATACTTACTTCTAAAAACAGTAAAAAAACAGATTGTTTATAAATACCTATAGAACAGTGAAAAACAGATTGTAAGTATCATTAAAAAAAAAAGAATTTTCTAAAGATGACAACTTGCAACAAAAATGGCTGTTTAGGAATATAAAATAAAGGCTGTTTATAAAAATCTCTAGGAACAGCCAAAAGCAGATTTAAAGAGATGGTTGTAAAAACTTCTAATAGATTATAAAATGTTTCATTAAAAGAGTGAATTTTTCTGAGATGACAACCAACTGAAACAAAAATGGCTGTTTATAAATATCAAGTAATTAGTTTTTAAAAATTTCTAGGAACAGCCAAAAGCAGATCAAAAAAAGTTTCCCTGAAAAAAGGGAATTTTCAAGAATATTGAACTGGCAACAAAAATTCCTGTTTATAAAAACTTCTAAAAAGGGCCTGTTTATAAATGTCAAATAATGACTATTTCAAAAATTTATAGAAACAGCCAAAAGTGGATTTTAAAAAGTTTCCTTAAAAGGAGTGAATTTTTCAAGAATGTTAAACTGGCAACAAAACTGCTGTTTATAAAAACTTCTAAAAAACAAAAAACAAAATTTAAATGTATCATTAAAAAGAGTGAATTTTCCAAAGATGACAATTGGCTGTTTATAAATATAAAATAAAGGCTATTTAGAGAAATTTTTTGAGAATTGTAACTGGCAACAAAAAAGTGCTGTTTATAAAAACACTCAAAAGTAGATTAAGAAAGATTGCTATAAAGCTCCTAAGAAACAGTCAAAAATAGAATAAATTGTTTCCCTAAAAGAGTGCATTTTTTAACGATGGCAACTGGCAACAGAAATGGCTGTTTATAAATATCAAAATAATTACGGGTTTTAAACATTTCTAGGAACAGCCTAAAGTGGGTTTTAAAAATTCCCTTAAAAAGAGGGAATTTTTCAAGAATCTTGAACTGGCAAAAAGAATTGCTGTTTACAAAAACTTACTTCTAAAAAACAGTAAAAAAACAGATTGTTTATAAATACCTATAGAACAGTGAAAAACAGATTGTATCATTAAATAGAAAGAATTTTTTAAAGATGACAACTTGCAACAAAAATGGCTGTTTATAAATATATAAAATAAAGGCTGTTTATAAAAATCTCTAGGAACAGCCAAAAACAGATTTAAAGAGATGGTTGTAAAAACTTCTAATAACAGATTATAAAATGTTTCATTAAAAGAGTGAATTTTTCAGAGATGACAACCAACTAGAACAAAAATGGCTGTTTATAAATATCAAGTAATTAGTTTCTAAAAATTTCTAGGAACAGCCAAAAGCAGATTAAAAAAAGTTTCCCTGAAAAGAGGGAATTTTCAAGAATATGAACTGGCAACAAAAATTGCTGTTTATAAAAACTTCTAAGAAGGGCCTGTTTATAAATGTCAAATAATGACTATTTCAGAAATTTATAGAAACAGCCAAAAGTGGATTTTAAGAAGTTTCCTTAAAAGGAGTGAATTTTTCAAGAATATTAAACTGGCAACAAAAACTGCTGTTTATAAAAACTTCTAAAAAACAATAAACAAAATGTAAATGTATCATTAAAAAGAGTGAATTTTCCAAAGATGACAATTGACTGTTTATAAATATAAAATAAAGGCTATTTAGAGAAACTTTTTGAGAATTGAATCTGGCTACAAAAAAATGCTGTTTATAAAAACACTCCAAAGCAGATTAAGAAAGAGAAGACTCCTAAAAGCAGTCAAAACCAAGATTATAAAATTTTCCCTAAAATAGTGTATTTTTCAGAGACGACAACTGGCAACAGAAACGGCTGTTTATAAATATCAAATAATTACTGTTTTTAAACATTTCTAGGAACAGCCAAAAGCAGAGTATAGAGGTGTGGTTAACTGGGAGTTAGATATCAAATTATTCTGGTTTTAGATAACAATTGCTGCTGATAAAAATTTTTATAAACTGCCAAACGTATTATAAAAATTTCTACTAATAGCCACGAGGAATATAAATTGTTTCCACAAATGAAGTATATCTTTTAGGGATGTCTCATTGATTTCTTTGTTTGTAATCCAGCGTTTAATAAGAGTAAACCTGGCGGAGTAGTTATTTATGCTGCAGTCAGTTCCCCTGTTCGATTTACTTTTAATTCTCAAGGAAAAGATAAGGGAACAAAGCAAACTAATTATAGTAATAAATATTATTTTCACGTAAGTGTGGTGTAAAAATAATTACGGGTACGAACAAGGAAGGTTTTCAGTATTTTTACAATGCCGGCCTCGTGTGGCCTTCATTTTAGTTTGCTGGGCATTGCGTGCTTCTAATGTTAAAGTAATCAACACCGAAGAAATTTAATACCAGGTTTAAATAACTATTTTACCATTCGCCTTAAAAACTTCTTGGATTAATTAGTTTCTGCTACCGTTAAACGCCTTTTGAGAGTGCATTAAGTTTCTAATTTTAATTTGCATATCGGAGGCAATAAATAAACCAAGCGAAGGTTAATTTTGTGGGCAATTTTTCGCACTGGAATGCCATCATTTTCCTGAAGCTTTGGGCACTTTCTGGTTTAAATTAACTGACAAATATGCCAACATATTGGCGTTTCTTAAAACGATTAACTAACTATTCATAGATTTTAATTGATAGTTGAATGATTTCATCTAGAATGACCCCTAGCAGTGCTCTGGAGCCTGACTCATAGCAATAACGCAATTTTTTAATAATTAAAGACCGCTGCAACGCATTTGAATGCATAATAAAGAGTGCTTGTATTGATCCTTTACGCTTTAAAATTCTGTTAGTCATCGCCGTCGCATACTAAGCACCACTCCTTGTCTGAAGGAACACACTCCGGGACCCAAGGACAATTCGCTTGGAATTTTTTTTATTATTTTGATGCACATATCAATTATTATGGATTTTTTCAGATCGGCGCAGCGGACCTAGGCGCCAGCTAGCAATTAAAAGTTGCCTTTTCTTTAATTGCTCGTTTGTTTCGACAGCAATTCATTACGAATACCTGCACAACTTCATATATTTATGGGCTGGCTAAAAATAGCCAAGAAAAATACACAAATTAGCAGGTACGTAATTGTGGGATGGTACACTGTGTTATTAGCAACTCGTTAATTCCTGTCTCATGCGGAGAAAAAGTCTCATTCGAAACGAAAAGCAGATGCAAGGCATCTATCTGCAATCTAAATAATAAGACTTGGTCGCGGTTCAATGCGTTTGTTGGTTTTTTAAATTTGATATGAAGAATCGAGGGAAAAATGAGATAATTACGTGTACGTACAATCTGGGGATGGATCTTGTTTAGTATCGTTGGTATACCTACGTCAAAAACATAGATTGATAAACTTAGTTTCTCAATTTTAGGGAAAATTCTCAAAATTTGCTTTTTAGCTGTTCCTAGAATTTTTTATAAACAGCCTCTATTATATATTTATAAACAGCCATTTTTTGCTGCCAGCTGTCATCTCTGAAAAATGCACTATTATTAAGGAAACATTTTTTATTCTGTTCTTGGCTGTTTTCTAGAAGTTTTTATAAACAGAAATTTTTTTGTCTGTTCGACATCCTCAAAAAATTATTTGATACCTGCTTTTGGCTGTATCTATAAATTTTTATAAACAGTCTTTAGTTTATATTTATAAACAGCCATTTGGCCAGTTGCCATGTCTAATTCATTCTCTTTAGGGAAACATTTTATAATCTGTTTTTGACTGTATTCTATAACAATTGATAAACCACAATCTGTTTTTCTAATCGCAATTTGTTGCCAGTTCAATTACTTGAAAACTCACTCTTTCTAAGGAAACTTTTTAAAATCCGATTTTGGCTGTTTCTAGAAATTTTTAAAAACAGTCATTATTTGACATTTATACACTTTTTTAAGAATTTTTATAAACAGCAATTTTTTATTGCCAGGTTGAAAAATGAACTCTTCCTAGACATACGTTTTAAATCTGTTTTTAACCGTTTTTAAGACTTTTTATAAACAGTCTTTATTTTTATATTTATAAACAACCATTTTTGTTGCTGCTATCAGCCCTAATACATTCATTCATTTTAGGGAAACATTTTATAGTCTACGTTTGGCTGTTTTTTAAAAATTTTTATAAACAGCAATTTTTGTTATCAGGTAAATATCCTTGAAAAATGACCCCTTCCTAGGGATACTTTATACAATCTGTTTCTGACAGTTTTTATAACTTTTTATAAACAGTCTTTATTTTTATATTTATAAACAGCCATTTTTGACCGTACTATCATGCCTAAAAAATTTACCCTTTTTAATGAAACAATCTTATAGTCTGAGTTTGGCTGTTCTTTAGAAATTTTTATAAACAGCAATTTTTGTTGCCGATTCAATGTCCTTGAAAAAACCGTTTCTAGGGAAACTTTTTACAATCGGCGTTTAACAGTTTCTGAAATTTTTATAAACAGTCTTTTTTTAAAACTTATAAACAGCTATTATTATTGCCAGTCGCCACCTCTAAAAAATGCATCCTAAGGAAACATTTTACTAACTGCTTTTGGCTGTTTTTTAGAAGTTATTATAAACAGCAATTTTCTATTGCCACTGCAGTATCCCAAAAAAATCAGTCCTTCAAGGAAAACATTTTACAATCTGAATTTGGACTTACGTTATATCTCTTGGATTTATATTTATATTTATAAACAGCCATTTTTCTGCTACTATCATCCCTAAAAAATTCACTTTTTTTAGGGAAACATTGTATAGTCTACGTTTGGCTGTTTTTAAAATTTTTTTATAAACAGCAATTTTTTGTTATCAGGTAAATATCCTTGAAAAATGATCCCTTCCTAGGGATACTTTATACAATCTGTTTCTGACAGTTTTTATAACTTTTTATAAACAGTCTTTATTTTTATATTTATAAACAGCCATTTTTGACCCTACTATCATGCCTAAAAAATTTACCCTTTTTAATGAAACAATCTTATAGTCTGAGTTTGGCTGTTCTTTAGAAATTTTTATAAACAGCAATTTTTGTTGCCGAGTCAATGTCCTTGAAAAAACCGTTTCTAGGGAAACTTTTTACAATCGGCGTTTAACAGTTTCTGAAATTTTTATAAACAGTCTTTTTTTTAAATTTATAAACAGCTATTATTATTGCCAGTCGCCACGTCTAAAAAATGCATCCTAAGGAAACATTTTACTATCTGCTTTTGGCTGTTTTTTAGAAGTTATTATAAACAGCAATTTTCTATTGCCACTGCAGTATCCCAAAAAAAATCAGTCCTTCAAGGAAAACATTTTACAATCTGAATTTGGACTTATATCTTTTGGATTTATATTTATAAACAGCCATTTTTTCTGCTACTATCATCCCTAAAAAATTCACTCTTTTAGGGGAACATTTTATAGTCTGCGTTTGGCTGTTTTTTTAGAAATTTTTATAAACAGCAATTTCTTGTTGCCAGTTAAACATTCTTGAAAATTAACCCTTCCTAAGGATACTTTTTACAATCTGTTGTTGACCACTTTTTGAACTTTTTATAAACAGCCATTTTTATATTTATAAAAATCCATTTCTGTTGCCACTATCATCCCTAAAAAATTCATTCTTTTTAGGGATACATTTTATAGTCTGCGATTGGCTGTTTTTTAGAAATTTCTATAAACAGCAATTTTTTGTTATCAGGTAAATATCCTCGAAAACTGAATCCTTCCTAGGGATACTTTTTACAATCTGTTTCTGACAGTTTTTATAACTTTTTATAAACAGTCTTTAGTTTTATATTTATAAACAGCCATTTTTGACGCTACTATCATCCCTAAAAAATTGACTCTTTTTAACGAAACAATGTTATAATGAAACAATGTTATAATAGGCGTTTGGCTGTTCTTTATAAATTTTTATAAACAGCAATTTTTTGTTGCCGATTCAAGGTCCTTGAAAAAATGAAACCCTTTCTAGGGAAACTCTCTACAATCGGCGTTTAACAGTTTCTAGAAATTTTTATAAACAGCCTTTATTTTTATATTTATAAACAGCTGTTATTATTGCCAATTGTCACCTCTAAAAAATGTATCCTAAGGAAACATTTTACTATCTTTTGGCTTTCGGCTGTTTTTTAGAAGTTATTATAAACAGCAATTTTCTGTTGCCACTGCAATATCCCTGAAAAAATTCAGTCGTTTTAGGAAAACATTTTACAATCTGCATTTGGACGTTTTTAGAAATTTTCTAAACAGTCTTTTGGATTTATATTTATAAACAGCCATTTTTGTTGGCAATAAATTTTTTCTAGTTTGACTGTTTTTATAAACATCAATTTTTTTGTTCCCTGAAAAATTCACTGTTTTAGTAATGGCATGACAAATCAGCAGACAATCATATTTGCTTCAGTAAATGTGCCAGAGTCAGAATATCCAGCTCAAGGATATACCAACGCCTACTCTAATTTAGAAACATCTGGAAAAGAATACGCAGTAATACGCATACACTGTCATTTTTTTTAAATATTGTAGACCACGGTTGCTGCGCAATTTTTTCCTGCGATAATTACAAATGATTAAATCAGCAAGTACCATTCTAATACAAGAGTACCGAGTTATTATGCTAAATGCATCATTAATTTTAAAAACACTAATCGCGTCCAATTTCCCTCTGACCCAGATACTTGTCTTTGGTTTTGCCATTACGGACGCAAATGCGATTTGTTAAATAACAGCGAATTTGACGGAATTATACAATTCAGCTCACCCAACCAGTCCGCAAGATCGGCGTAATTCACAATGTGACTAATAACAGCACGAAAACAAACAGAAACAACCTTATTAGAAGTGCATGTGCCATGCATGTCGTAATACTTATCAAGACCGCCGATACGATCTAAAAAAATCTCGGACCTTGACATGTCAACGTTGAAAAGGCTGACGTGACGTAACCAGCACCGAAACCCGAGTTAAATTCGCAATTCTTAAAAGTCTTAAACGATTGTTTGCTTAGAACTCGAATATGTGTGTACTTGGGATCACGTTCGAATCTAAAATACAACAAAAATAAATTCATTGTCGCTTGCGCAATATTATACAACGCGCAATTTGTTTAATAATATTGATGGGCTAGAATATGCATCTTTGGTAATTTCGATATGCTACCACAAGGAGGCAATTTAAGGGCGCAGAAGGTCGCGCGGTTGCCAAATTGGTCCTAAACACCTGTAGGAAAAAAACCGTCGTACGTTCACCATTACATATTTCTTCTCTACGACCGACCCAGCGGCACTTACCGTGGCACCTCAACCATGGAATGGCGTGAGCGAGTAAGTTTGGTGGTACGCGTCATTAAAAACTTTACAACCTTGACATTCGCCCTGGTAGTAAAAACGCACGGGAGCGATAACCTGAAGAGATATCAGGAAGGCCATGGGCGTACCCCGAGGGATGTTCCGCTCCCCGATAATTTACCGCTGCATTTATATACAAATAATATATACGAGTAATATACTTATTTGTGATGTAAAAGCTACCTTGTGGCGCCCAGAGGAGAATCCGCTTACGAGCTCAATTTTTACAGCCACAACCAACTGAATTGTGACAGTTTTATACAGCTAAAGGAACATGTTGCTATATAATAACTATATAAATAGTTACTAAAAAAATTGTTGCTATATAATAACTTCATTACGACCTGAATTTCTACAACTAGAAAAACTACACAACAGAATTGTTTTATAGAAAAACAATTACAGTTTTTATAAAGCTGCAGGAATTTGTTGCTATGTAATAACTATATAAATACTAAGTTACTAAAAAAAATTGTTGCTATATAATAACTTCATTACGCACCTTTTTGTTGCAGCTAAAAGGAATAACATATCTAAATAAATTGTTTTATAGAAGAAATCATGAGTTTTGTATAGCTAAAGAAATTTGTTGCTATATAATAACTATATAAATAGTTACTAACAAAATTGTTGCTATATAATAACTTCATTACGACCTGAATTTCCACAACTAGAAAAACTACACAACAGAATTGTTTTATAGAAAAACAATTACAGTTTTTATAAAGCTGCAGGAATTTGTTGCTATGTAATAACTATATAAATACTAAGTTACTAAAAAAAAAATTGTTGCTATATAATAACT
Organism: Rhagium mordax; assembly: GCA_963680705.1. Lineage (NCBI taxonomy): Eukaryota > Metazoa > Arthropoda > Insecta > Coleoptera > Cerambycidae > Rhagium > Rhagium mordax. Next base: position 132,114,562 of record OY796656.1, on the reverse strand, counting down.
TCATTACGCACCTTTTTGTTGCAGCCAAAAGAATAACATATCTAAATAAATTGTTTTATAGAAGAAATCATGAGTTTTGTATAGCTAAAGAAATTTGTTGCTATATAATAACTATATAAATAGTTACTAAAAAAATCGTTGCTATATAATAACTTTATTACGAGCTGAATTTCTACAACTAGAAAAACTACACAACAGAATTGTTTTATAAAGCTGCAGGAATTTGTTGCCATGTAATAACTATATAAACACCAAATTACTGAAAAAAATTGTTGCTATATAATAACTTCAATACGAGCTCAATTTTTACAGTGAAAGGAACTCATTCCTATATAATAACTACATAAATAAACTGAATTGCTGTATAGAAGAAACCGTGGCAGTCTTTATGCAACTAAAAAAAAGTCGTTGCTATATAATAGCTTTATTACGAACTCAATTTTTACAACGAAAAAACCAACACAACTGAATTGTTTCATACAAAAACCGTGACAGTTTTATTACAGCTACAATAACATGTTGTTCTATAATAACTACATAAATAGTTTAGAAAATGTTGCTATATAATAACTTCATTACGAGCTCAATTTTTACAACTAAAAAAACCTACAGAACAGAATTGTTTTATAAGGAAACCGTGACAGTTTTATACAGTTGCAGGAATTTGTTGCTATGTGATAACTACATCCTTACATAGTTACCAAAAAAATTGTTGCTATATAATAACTTCATTACTAGCTCACTTTTTGCAGCTACAGGAACTCGTTGCTATATAATAACTACATAAATAACCGAATTGTTTTTTTGGGATACCCATTACAGTTCTCGCATAGCTTATAAAATTAACTGTTATATAATAAGTACATAAAAAGCTGAATTGCTGTATAAGAGAAACCGTGGCGTCTCTGCGCAACTAAAAAAACCTACACAACAGAATTGTTTTATAGTAAAACCGTTACAGTTTTTAAACAGCACAGGAACTTGTTGCTATATAATAACTAGATAAATACATAGTTACTAAAAAAAAATGTTTGCTATATAATAGCTTCATTACGAGCTCAATTTTTGCAACGAAAGAAACTGATTGCTATATAATAACTATATAAATAACCGAATTGTTCTATTGGGATAACCGTAACAGCCCTCGCATAGCTTATAAAATTGGCTGTTATATAATAACTACAGAATAAGCTGAATTGCTGAATTGCAACTAAAAAAAAATTGTTGCTATATAAAAGTTCCATTACGAGCTAAATTTTTGCTACAACTAAAAGAACCTATACAACAGAATTGTTTTATAGTAAAACCGTGACAGTTTTTATACAGCACAGGAACTCGTTGCTATATAATAACTACATAAATAACCGAATTGTTTTTTTGGGATACCCGTTACAGTTCTCGCATAGGTTATAAAATTAGCTGTTATATAATAAGTACATAATAAGCTGAATTGCTGTATAAGAGAAACCGTGACGTCTTTGTGCAACTAAAAAAAAATTGTTGCTATATAAAAGTTCCATTACGAGCTCAATTTTTGCTACAACTAAAAAAACCTACACAACAGAATTGTTTTATAGTATAACCGTGACAGTTTTTATACAGCACAGGAACTTGTTGCTAAATAATAACTAGATAAATACATAGTTACTAAAAATATGTTTGCTATGTAATAGCTTCATTACGAGCTCAATTTTTGCAGCGAAAGAAACTGATTGCTATATAATAACTATATAAATAACCGAATTGTTCTGTTGGGATAACCGTAACAGCCCTCGCATAGCTTATAAAATTGGCTGTTATATAATAACTACAGAATAAGCTGAATTGCTGAATTGCAACTAAAAAAAAATTGTTGCTATATAAAAGTTCCATTACGAGCTAAATTTTTGCTACAACTAAAAGAACCTATACAACAGAATTGTTTTATAGTAAAACCGTGACAGTTTTTATACAGCACAGGAACTCGTTGCTATATAATAACTACATAAATAACCGAATTGTTTTTTTGGGATACCCATTACAGTTCTCGCATAGGTTATAAAATTAGCTGTTAAAAATTAGCTGTTATATAATAAGTACATAATAAGCTGAGTTGCTGTATAGAAAAAACCGTGGCAGTCTTTATGCAACTAAAAAAATTGTTGCTATATAATGGCTTCATTGTGAGTTCAATATTTATAACTAAAAACACTACACAACCGGATTGTTTTATAGAAAAACAGTGACAGTTTTTATACAGCTACAGGAACTTGTTGCTATATAATAACTATATAAATAGTTGGTAAAAAAATCGTTGCTATATAATAACTTCAATCCGAACTAAAATTTTACAGCTAAAAGAGGTACATAACTAATTTGTTTATAGAAAATACCCTGACAGTTTTATACAGCTAAAGGAATTTGTTGCTATATAAAAACTACATAGTTTTTTTGGGATAACTGTAGCAATCTTCGTATAGCTAAGTAGTTATGCAAATAACTACATAGCAATAATTCAACATAAAGCTATTGTTACACTAAATAAAACAGCCAGACACCAGATAAGGAATAAAACAAGTAACATTATTTTTCACTTTTGTTACGCTCTTGTGGATGAGTAATCAGTGGTCCCCCAACCGGATATGCAGGTGAAGCGACAAGTAAATGTAACGTTAAAATTAAAAAGTCAAACAGTATTAATGGGAAAATAAAATAAACGTGCTTAAATTACCTCGAAAGATTCTAAAATCCATTCTATGTAAATATTACTTAAAAAAATTCTTTTTTTCAGTCTCAACAAAATGCTACAACAGAAATTTAATATATCGTTGGTATCTGAAAATTTTAAGAAAAAGAATTGCACCTAATACTCTTCGCGAAGCCTCCTTTCGACAAAAGAAACAAGTGCCGTTTGATTTAATAAATAAAAAAGTAAAAAACCGTGACCTTCATCAACCCTGCTGCAAACGAACTTAAAAACTAATAATAATTACATACACACGAGAGAAATTTAATGATGGAAGCCTTAAACCCGGCAACTTTTACTGTGCGCTCTAACGGACTCTTTTTTGCCTGTTTCGTAAGCCCCCTTAATAGTTATTTGTCGAAATACTGCAACTTTAATAATACACATATTACGGATAATTGGAATTGTTCGAAGTTTACAGTTAAGAATGCAGGAAGTATTTCGGCAAACGGGGAATGTTCAAAATTGCGTGACAAATTGTAAGAAGAAATTGCTTGCAGTAAAAAAATAATGTTTACTGTACGGTTTACGAGGAACAATATGAAAGCATCTCTCAATCGCCATATTTTATACTAAAAAAATTGATACTATTAGAGTTATACAATGCAAATGTTTGTCCCTCGTAATTCTTAACAAATAAGAAACAAAACCAAACTGTGACCAACAGCTATTCTCTGGACTGTATGCCCCGCCGAGCGCTGAATTACAAGAAAATATTTGCATTTAAGGCTCCAACCTCCTAAGTTTTTTGACAGCTCGCAAAAAATGTTTTTTGCGGAAATGTCACTTTGACAGCTGTCACAAAAAAAATATTTTTCGACAAAACGTCACTTTGACGGTTGCCAAAAAAAAAATCCGACAAAACGTCACTTTGACAGCTGTCACAAAATTTTACTTTGACAGCTGTCAAATTTTTTTCGATAAAACTCACTTTGACAGCTGTCACAACAAATTTTTTGCGACAAAACGTCACTTTGACAGCTGTCAAATAAAATTTTTCGATAAAACGTCACTTTGACAGCTGTCACAACAATTTTTTTTCGATAAAACGTCACTTTGACAGCTGTCAAATAAAATTTTTCGATAAAACGTCACTTTGACAGCTGTCACAACAAATTTTTTTTCGATAAAACGTCACTTTGACAGCTGTCAAAACAAATTTTTTGGTAAAACGTCACTTTGACAGCTGTCACAAAAAAATTTTTCGACAAAACGTCACTTTGACAGCTGTCACAACAAATTTTTTTTCGACAAAACGTCACTGACGGCTGTCAAATAAAATTTTTCGACAAAACGTCACTTTGACAGCTGTCACAACAAATTTTTTTTCGACAAAGCGTCAGACAGCTATGAAAAAAATTTTTTTCGTTAAAACGTCACTGACAGCTGCCAAAAAAATGTTATCGACAAAACGTCACTTTGACAGTTGCCAAAAAAATAATTCGACAAAACGTCACTTTGACAGCTGTCACAACAAAAATTTTTTCGACAAAACGTCACTTTGACAGCTGTCAAATAAAATTTTTCGACAAAACGTCACTTTGACAGCTGTCAACAAAATTTTTTTCGACAAAACGTCACTGACAGCTGCATAAAAAATGGTTTCGACAAAATGTCACTTTGACAGTTGCCAAAAAAAAATTCGACAAAACATCACTTTGACAGCTGTCACAACAAAATTTTTTACGACAAAACGTCACTTTGACAGCTGTCAAATTTTTTTTCGATAGAACGTCACTTTGACAGCTGTCAAATAAAAAATTTCGATAAAACGTCACTTTGACAGCTGTCACAACAAACTTTTTTTCTATAAAACGTCACTTTGACAGCTGCCAAAAAATTTTTCGGGAAAACGTCACTTTGACAGCTGTCACAAAAAAAATTTTCGACAAAACGTCACTTTGACAGCTGTCACAACGAAAATTTTTTTCGATAAAACGTCATTGACAGCTGCCAAATAAAATTTTTCAATAAAACGTCACTTTGGCAGCTGTCACAACAAAATTTTTTTCGACAAAACATCACTTGGACAGCTGTCAAAAAAAAATTTTCGACAAAACGCCACTTTGACAGATGCAGCAAAAAATTTTTTTAAAGAAAACGTCACTTCGACGTTCCGATTTCGCCTAACTAATCTAGAACCAATTCATCCGATAGCGAGCCCCGTAGGGGCTGGATCGTATATGAAGAAACAGCCGATATAAAATTACCCAACTGCAAAATTGATATTTACGTAAGTCTGCGAACTGTCCTGCATAAATAAACAAATTTTGAAAAAATAGGTATTGCGCCAATCCCAGCGAGTATTATATTATAATAATTCAAGCATAATAAATACGAACGTGCAGATTTTACGGAAATAATATTCAAAATGTCGGTTACACAACGTGTACAATGAGGTAAGGAATTGCATAGTTGAGCAGTTGGTAAAAAAATCAATCGATGGCTCTTTAATTTCCAGCAAAGGCCGCGGCCGGTTAGTGGAAATAAAAATGGACGAAATGGTCGATGACGGCGTAATAGATCGTCTTGTCTGATTTCTAACTTCACATCCACTCTAATGACCACCGCGCACCGTCAAACCTGATATACAAACCGAATATCACAAGCCACAAATTAACTCTTTGGTGGAAGCAGAAAAAAAAAAACATCTGGAGCTCGCGATGGAGCATCTGGCGTCTTGATTGTTATTCGATTCCCTGCATCAACGAGAAAGTTATCTAGTGACCTGATTGCCGCGCAGAAGGTCATGGATGCAGTACAGATGCGGCGTAGCCAGATTTACGCACTTAGGGTTGAAAAAGCGTGTTGCAACCGTCCCATTCGGTTGGGCGCCATTTTTTTAGTGACGGCCCTGTATGCACACCTCGTGGTTCTATTTAATGTAGAGGAACATTTTCAATATTAGCTCGAAATACGGTACTTATACATTGTTAGATGGAATTAGTTCAAACGGAATTTATTCGTGAAATTAAACAGTTTCACGTACCGATGCGTCTCAACAATCGACCAAAATATAGACAATATATGATGTTATCTACAATGCTTCTTAGAATTACATGCGTGGATAAGTGTACAAGAGATGTGAAGAAAGTTCTAAATCTGTGTGTTTTCGAAAACACCCTGTATATGGACCATTGTCAAGCGAAGCGTTGCAAACTGGAGCAAACGCCCAGGCAACGCGATTTAATAAACAAATCCACCGATCCAATTATCGCAGGTTACCAGAAATCGAAATGAATTTAGGAAGGAAGTACGCGCGAATCGACAGATTAGAAACTAATTAATAAACCGGGCAATTTTTTTGCGTTCTCGGTCCACTGCAAAGACTGTATCGCGCGGATTCGCTAAAGCAAATCAGAAAGTGCGAGGAAAACGTTTTTTCTTTCGCTTGTTTTTGCGGATTATTCAGGTGGATTGCGCAGATTTATGCAGATACGTCGCAGTCTGCTGGCCGATAAAATAGCGTTCGAGCAGGAAGCCAAGTGCAAATCGTTCCGATGAATACCGGAACAGTTTAAGAGCTCGGCAATCTTTTTGTCCGGAGCAACTAAAGTGGAAAAACTGATGTTTCAAATTTTTAGATAGCGGTCTGAAGCGGTTAAGGAATGGAAGAGTAAATTTCTACTTCAACTAGGAGGCTGTGACGTGGGTGCCGTCGAAAAACCCATGTAAAACACTAGGCTTAAAGAACCAGTCACGCAAGAAATGAAACTACCAAAGGAGCCAACAGAAGACCACGACAAGATGGTTGAAACGTAAAAATTTCAAACAAACAACGTAGAGAATTGATTTTGTGTTTTCTGCGCATCCACAAAACTGAAAGATACCTACTGCGCATCCACAAAACTGAAAGATACCTACTGCGCATCCACAAAGCTCAAAGATACCTACTGCGCATCCACACTACTCAAAACAACCTACTGCGCATCCATACCACTCAAGAATACCGTCTGCGCATTCATAAAACTCAAAGATACCTACTGCGCATCCATACCACTCAAGAATACCTACTGCGCAGTCATAAAACTCAAAATTACCTACTGCGCATCCACAAAGCTCAAGGACACTTAGCGCGCATGCATACCACTCAAGGATAAGTAAAAGAAATTCGAAGTAACTATTAGTGCAAAATATTGATTCGTATAAGCGCAGTATTGTTTTGCTCAGTGCCAAGAACAGTAAGGAGTCTGATATGAGTTTGATATGATAAGTTTGATATCATGGTTTTGATATGATAAGTCTGATATCATGGTTTTGATATGATAAGTTTGATATCATGGTTTAATATGGTTTTAATATAATAAGCTTGATATCATGGTTTAATATTATGGTTTTGATATGATAAGTTTTATATCATGGTTTAATATAATAAGCTTGGTATCATGGTTTAATATCATGGTTTTGATATGATAAGTTTGATATCATGGTTTAATATAATAAGCTTGATATCATGGTTTAATATCATGGTTTTGATATGATAAGTTTGATATCATGGTTTTGATATGATAAGTTTGATATCATGGTTTAATATGATACGTTTGATATTATGGTTTTGATATGATAAGTTTGATATCATGGTTTTGATATGATAAGTTTGATATCATGGTTTAATATGATACGTTTGATATCATGGTTTTGATATGATAAGTTTGATATCATGATTCAATATAATAAGCTTGATATCATGGTTTAATATCATGGTTTTGATATGATAAGTTTGATATCATGGTTTTGATATGATAAGTTTGATATCATGGTTTAATATGATACGTTTGATATCATGGTTTTGATATGATAAGTTTGATATCATGATTCAATATAATAAGCTTGATATCATGGTTTGATATCATGGTTTTGATATGATAAGTTTGATATCATGGTTTAATATAATAAGCTTGATATCATGGTTTAATATCATGGTTTTGATATGATAAGTTTGATATCATGGTTTTGATATGATAAGTTTGATATCATGGTTTAATATGATACGTTTGATATCATGGTTTTGATATGATAAGTTTGATATCATGGTTTTGATATGATAAGTTTGATATCATGGTTTAATATGATACGTTTGATATCATGGTTTTGATATGATAAGTTTGATATCATGATTCAATATAATAAGCTTGATATCATGGTTTAATATCATGGTTTTGATATGATAAGTTTGATATCATGGTTTAATATAATAAGCTTGATATCATGGTTTAATATCATGGTTTTGATATGATAAGTTTGATATCATGGTTTTGATATGATAAGTTTGATATCATGGTTTAATATGATACGTTTGATATCATGGTTTTGATATGATAAGTTTGATATCATGATTCAATATAATAAGCTTGATATCATGGTTTGATATCATGGTTTAATATGATAAATTTGATATCATAGTTTAATATAATAAGTTTGATATCATGGTTTAATATGATAAATTTGATATCATGGTTTAATATGATAAGTTTGATATCATGATTTTGATATGATAAGTTTGATATCATGGTTTAATATGATACGTTTGATATCATGGTTTAATATGATAAGTTTGATATCATGGTTTAATATAATAAGCTTGATATCATGGTTTAATATCATGGTTTTGATATGATAAGTTTGATTTCATAGTTTAATATAATAAGTTTGATATCATGGTTTAATATGATAAATTTGATATCATGGTTTATTATGATAAGTTTGATATCATGGTTATGATATAAGTTTCATATTATGGTTTTGATATGATAAGTTTGATATCATGGTTTGATATGATAAGTTTGATATCATGGTTATGATATAAGTTTCATATTATGGTTTTGATATGATAAGTTTGATATCATGGTTTGATATGATAAGTTTGATATCATGGTTTTGATATGATAAAGGTTAAAGGTACTTAGTAATCAGGTCTCTAAGAGCATTAGATTATTATCTCATGTATTTAATTATTATTGTTGATCAACTTGAAAACATGTTGCTCAGATATTTTTATTATATTTATAAACAAAAAAAAGGATGTATATTTTCTCCCTGTCTTGCTTCTTATATTTTTCTGTGGTCTTACACAAGTACTTTAATTTCTACAACAAACACGAAACGAACTGTGTCAGAACAAAAAAAAGCCACAATCAAAAAAGCACTAATAAATAGTATTTCGTTTTCTAAACCATTATTCCGTTCTTGAACATTCGGTACGTTTCTTATGAAGGTCATACGATTTTTATTCCTGCTTACCATTGTTATCGATCTAATTGATTTTTTTTCATTATTTAAATAATAACCGAGCGCTTTCATTCTCCGGTAATTTATTTGAATGATACTGGCATGTTTTTACGGAGTACGGGATGTCCTTGAGAAATATTCGACGGTTTTTAAACAACGGAACCTCCGGCGCGGCGTTGCCAAGCCATCCGCGCCCATCCCGAAAACTACAGAATAGGAACTTATTATAAATCAGTTTATTAACAGGAATATGAAAAAAGTGTAAAAACAAAAATTGTAGACTCTAAATAAAAAAATCGATATTCCAAAATGGCGTCTGGTCGCCATATTGGACATTTCCCTATTGTCGGACCAAGGTGTGTGACACCTTCAATTAAAGGTCTACTCGTCCATAGTAACTTGCCCAAATTTCGAGGTAGTCCGATGACGTATAACAAAATGGCGGCATGAAAACAAATCCGATATGTTCACAGCGTGTTCATTTCCTTCCCTGATTTTTTTACTTACTCTTCGCTTCTGTTAGAAAGGAGAGCAGGCTGACGCAAATTCAGAAATACGAAATAAATTCCAGGTCGATAAATTCTATTGAAGCCATGTGCAATATTATAATAATAAATATTAATAGATAACAATCGTGATTTATATTAATGTCTTGATCATATAAGGAAAAATTGATGTAGTAGTTACTTGTAAACAAATGATTTGAAATACTGCTCTTATTAGGTATCCAATGATAAGGACAAATTGCACCCATATGGGTCTTATTGAGATCGTAAATCATATCGGAGTGGCGCATTTATCATAATATTCGTAGCAGAAAAATATAATGCAATTTTCCAAGCTGGAAATAAAACCGATTAATCCCTTATCTTTAATATTTGTTTAAAACAAAACAACTACAGATGACACTCGGCGATTTCAAAGTTTAAGTGTTTTTTCTAGTTTACAAAATTGAAGCATTCCTCACTAAGCTATAAGGTCAATATTTACATCAGCGTTTACATCATTCGCTAATTAAAAAAGTAATAAATACCCACGTATTAAATTGAAAACAAAAATAAAGAAGTTACGCTGATAAATTTATTATTTATGATTCGTCCGATTTTAATATCACTAAAACAAATTTTATAGCAAATATTTCAGCCTGGAAAGTAGAAACTGGATATCAAGGGAGTGAGGCCCATTATAAGTCACTGGGGGCTGGTAGCCTTACCACAGAATTAATATTTATATTAAAAAAAGTATTTTGCCAAGGTTTTTACGTTTGCGGAACATATACCGCTGCTGCACGTTTAATTGAATAATTGTATCAAGTCTAAAAGACTAAATAGAGCTTAAGTTAGATAATTGCTTCCTCATAAAAAAAATTGAAAGGATTTGCATAACCGAACAAACATTTTTCGCCAAAGGAATAAGCTTCTGGAAGTTAAAATCGCATTCAAATTTTTATCAGAAGTAAACTTATTGTATGAATGTTGTTTAGTCAATGTTCAATTCAACTAGGTTGAAAATTTAAAATCCAAGGTGGTTGCCACTGGTTTTAGTAACCGTAACCTTGGATTTTAACAAATCGCATAATTGGCGTGGACAGAGTCTTAGCCAATGTACAGCTCGATTAGGCCCAAAAATTTAAAATCCAAGGTTTCCATTAATTGTAACAACCGTAACCTTGGATTTTAACAAATGGTAGTTATATTATATAATATAAGATAAATATAAGATGCTCATTAATTCTAACAACTGTAATCTTGGATTCTAACTAATCGTACAGTTAAATATTTATATTAAAAATTTAAGTCCAAGGTTGCCATTTGGCTAACCATCTTAATCTTGGATTTTAACTACTGATATATTTGCATTTTAAATCAACCTCTGTTGAACGTATGAATATAGTTTAGTTAATATATTTTTAACTAGGTTCAAAATTTAAAATCCAAGGTTGCCATTAATTGTAACAACGGTAACCTTGGATTGTAACAAATTATAGTTAAATTTTAAATTATAAGCCAAGTTGATGTAACTGGCACTTAAGGCTAACTGTATAAACATAATTTGATCAATTTCCGGTTCAATTAGATTCAAAATTTATTGTCCAAGGTTGCCGTCAGGCTAACCATCTTAACCTAGGATTTTACCGAATGGTATATTTGAATTTTAAATCCAAGATGGTCATTAATTCTAATAACTGCAATCTTGGATTCTAACTATTCGTACAGTTAAATATTTAGATTCAAAATGTAATGTCCAAGTTTGCTATTTGACTAACCACCTTAACCTTAGATTTTACATATTTGGATTTTAAATCAACTTCAGTTGAATGTATAGTTTAGTTATATATTTTCAACTAGGTCCAAAATTTAAAATCCAAGGTTGCCATCAATACTAACAACCGTAGTCTTGGATTTTAACTAATCGTACAGTTAAATATTTAGGTTAAAAATGTAAAGTCCAGGGTTTCCATTTGGCTAACCAACTTAACCTTGGATTTTAACGAATGGTATATTTGGATTTTAAATCAATTTTTGTTGAACGTACAACCATAGTTTAGTTAATATATTTTCAATTAGGTAAAATTTAAAATCCAAGGTTGTCATTAATTCTAAAAACCGTAATCTTGGCTTCTAACTAATCATACAGTTAAATATTTAGATTCTTAGATTCTAACTAATCATACAGTTAAATATTTAGATTCTTAGATTCTAACTAATCATACAGTTAAATATTTAGATTCAATATTTAAATCCAAGGTTGCCATTAATTCTAGCAACCGCAATCTTGGATTCTAATTAATCGTATATTAAGTATTTAGAATCAAAATTTAAACCCAAGGTTGTCATTAATTCTAGCAACCATAATCTTGGATTCTAACTAATCATACAGTCAAATATTTAGATTATTGGATTCTAACTAATCATACAGTTAAATATTTAGATTCAAAATTTAAATCCAAGGTTGCCATTAATTCTAACAACCGTAATCTTGGATTTTAATTAATCGTTCAATTAAACATTTAGATTCAAAATTTAAATCCAAGGTTGTCATTAATTCTAGCAACCGTAATCTTGGATTCTAATTAATCGTACATAAATATTTAGGACCAAAATTTAAACCCAAGGTTGTCATTAATTTTAGTAACCATAAACTTGGATTCTAACTAATCATACAGTTAAATATTTAGATTCAAAATTTAAATCCAAGGTTGCCATTAATTCTAGCAAACGTAATCTTGGATTCTAATTAATCGTATATTAAGTATTTAGAATCAAAATTTAAACCCAAGGTTGTCATTAATTTTAGTAACCATAAACTTGGATTCTAACTAATCATACAGTCAAATATTTAGATTATTGGATTCTAACTAATCATACAGTTAAATATTTAGATTCAAAATTTAAATCCAAGGTTGCCATTAATTCTAACAACCGTAATCTTGGATTTTAATTAATCGTTCAATTAAACATTTAGATTCAAAATTTAAATCCAAGGTTGTCATTAATTCTAGCAACCGTAATCTTGGATTCTAATTAATCGTACATAAATATTTAGGACCAAAATTTAAACCCAAGGTTGTCATTAATTTTAGTAACCATAAACTTGGATTCTAACTAATCATACAGTTAAATATTTAGATTCAAAATTTAAATCCAAGGTTGCCATTAATTCTAGCAACCGTAATCTTGGATTCTAATTAATCGTACATTAAGTATTTAGAATCAAAATTTAAACCCAAGGTTGTCATTAATTCTAGCAACCATAATCTTGGATTCTAACTAATCATACAGTTAAATATTTAGATTCAAAATTTAAATTCAAGGTGGTCATTAATTCTAACAACCGCAATCTTGGATTCTAACTATTCGCACAGTTAAATATTTAGATCGAAAATTTAATGTCCAAGGTTGTCGTTAATTTTAACAACCGTAATCTTGGATTCTAACTAATCGTACAGTTAAATATTTAGATTCAAAATTTAAAATCCAAGGTTGTCGTTAACTCTAACCAACCACCGTAACTTTGGATTCTGACTAATTGTACAGTTAAATATTTAGATTCAAAATAATATCCAAGGCTGCCATTAGGCCAACCATCTTAACCTTGGATTTTAACAAATGTTAAATTAAATAATAATAATAATAATTTAATAAAAAACGACACAAGATTTTTATGGCGCGAGCCGCCGAATCGTACAAAAGGTGTTCAGATCTGGCTCACTAGAGCGTCTCATACCGCGTATTGTATTATAGCTTCCCACACAACACATTAAAATAATTAATTCCCCTTGTGCTCCCGGTCAGTTCTACCAACATTCCTAACTAAACTGTATTATTTTAATAGATACTGCTCGTGTGTTTCGAAAACAGTCCGCCATTTCTTTAATTCTAATCATTTGCCGTAAATATGATCTCACATAACCTACTATAAAATTAGTCCTTACCCAATAATTCTTCGATTGTTATCATCGATTCGCAATAAATAATGCGGAACAACAATATCTATTGTTGTTGGCTTGTGGGAGTTTCATCTCGACATAATAACTGTTTTCATACGGATAAGGACAAGTAATGGGAGGTTAAATTCGCAACTGAAAATAATAAGTAGAGATGCATCTCCAATTTGCGTCGTAAAATGGCAAAACTACCTTATTCTGGGCAACGTCCTTGTGGGACATTCATGTTATCAAGCAATAAATCAATCAATCACGTCAGTTATTAACGTTTTCCCTAGGGCATTGATTTTAAAAATCCAACTCGAATGACGTATAATTTATGATGTGTGCAAGTTGTTTATGCGATGCGAGTCAGCGAAAAAAGTGAAGGTAAAATGGAAATGAACTAAGTTAAGTTGGCGAATAAATTATTATTACACAACTAATTAAATAATGTGTAATTATCGGAATCGTTACGCTAATTGGATGTTTCTTGCAGTTATTCGCCAGTCCGGTCCTTGATACTGTAGGTTTGCGTTGTTAAAAATATGCTAGCAAGGCTTTGGAACGCTTAGTTATAGGCAACCAACAATGCGCGCGCTCACGCTTGCTGTATATTGTGTTGCATAAGTCGAAGTTAGTGTATAAAGCAATGCAGTGGTAACACGGTTGTGCCACAACAGCTTTGTAATAACTGTTTTTTCAACGCCGCAGGGGCGGACTAAGAACTTTGGCCGCTTTAAGAAAAATGTACTCACAATGACGCGGATCTAGTCTCCCTCATGCCCTCCTTCATAGGTGAAGACCTGGACGTAGCTCCCGATCGATGGTCGTGCGTCATCCTAGCCCTCATCGACTGGTTCACCCGCATCTGCCTTGGCTGCAACGGAGGAGGCACATCCTTTATCGGACTCTCTGCGATGGAAGCCCTCTGAGCTCTGTGAGTATCTGGAGGTAACGCAGGCTGTTTCTTGCTCTCCTCCCTGTTGTGTGGCCTCAACGGCTCTGGTTTATACTGATCCGACACACCGGTGACTTTCTGACTAACAGCCACGTTGCCGTTTAGCACCAGCTTCTGCGTTGCGGGGTATCTGGTGCTGGATCTCTCCTGGTAGCCCCGCTGGCTGGGGAACCCGAGAATCTGCTCGGGTTTGCTCGGCTTCTCCGCCTGCACGGAGGCGTTGTAGGGCTTGCTGCTGACCTGATGGAAGATCTGCTCGCCTGACTTTGTTTTTATGGAGGAACGCACGCTGGAGTACCTCAGGTTCCTCTCCGGTATACCTAGAAGGCAAACAATGCAATACTTAATTCACCTAGCGTTGGGCGCCAAAATTGCGATGACAAAATGCTTTCGACCTCAATAATTGATGCAAATTGTTTTACTTACCCACTGTCTGTTGGATGACTTTCGCCTCCTTCTTGGAATTGGACTTCTGCACTTGCGGGGCGGGTATCTGGTGTCCGGTGGTGTTCTCTTTGAGCCTATCGTTGAACTCCTGCTGCCAGTCGGTCTCGCATTCCGGCGGCGGAGGTGGCAGAGGCTCGTCGCTGTTGAACACCTCGTCCTCCACGACGGTTGGGGGTGAAGGAGGAGGTAAATCCGGACTTGGCACCCTCTGATCCTGGAACAGATCAGGAAAGGCAGTGCGCAGATGCGGGTTCTTGGGTGGCCTTGCCGGGGGTTTCTCCGGAACCCAGTCGTCCACGGATATCGAGGGGCCCATTATGACCGGTCCCAGCATGTCGGCAGCTAAGCTCCCACAGGAGTTGCTGTGCTGGTGCCTTGGGATCGTCTTGCTGATGTTGTCGGTGGTTTTCGATTCCAAGTTGGAGGCCAGGCTGTTGCGCTTCGAACTGTTGCCGGACGCGTAGTCCGAAGCTGAGGATGCTCTTCGGGACGGCATTTGTACTTTGACTTTTGGCGGGGGCTGGGGGACGCTCAGCTGCGGGGACTGGGCGAGCTGGGGCTCGGACCGCCAGGTGTTCTTGTTGGGGTTGTTGTGGTGCCTTTCGTAGAAGGATAGCAGGGCTTTCTTCTGTATCGCCTTGAGGGTGGGGTCGGGGATCTTGTGCTTCTTGTCGGGGTCTAAGTACGAGTATTTTTGTTGTTTTTCCAGTTCGCTTATTCTATCCGCTACCGAGAGAGCTGATTGCAATGATAATGATAACCTGAAAGAGGCAAAGCATGATGAGTTTGGGTGAAAAGGTATTTTAATTATTAATTATTAACAAAAACTTTGAAATGTAAATTTTCGGTTTGTGGATAAAATACCAAGTAATGTCAGCTCGTTATGAAGTTATTATATAGCAACAAGTTTTTTTAGTTGTAAGAAGATTGGTAACGATTTTTACTAAAGAACAATTCAGCTATCACGGTCCATGCGGCGATTGTAAATCCTCGATCCCCATGCATGGTGGATGGAAAATGCTCCAAACATTTTTTTTTAGATAAATTTGGCGCAGCAGTAGGCATTTTTCTAACATTAATATTGATCAACATTATTACTTACATAAGAATTGTTGGAAAGATGCCGACTGCTGCGCCAAATTTGCCTAAGAAATTGACATTAATTACCTACCTACATCTTTCAACAATATAATTTTATGTAGTAATTATGTAGCAATACGGTTTCCTAGAGCTCGTAATGAACATATTATATAGCAACAAGTTTCTTTTGGTTATAGTATAAAGAATACCACGTTTTTTCCATAGAACTGGTTTTTATATAGTTACCAATTCTTTTAACTGCATAAATTCATCTCGTTATGAAGTTATTATATAGCAAAAAGTTCTATTAACTGTATAGAGACGCAAAACAGTAATTTAGTTATTTATACAGTTATTATATAGCAATAAGCGTTCTTTTAGAGCCTCGTAATGAAGTTATTATATAGCAACTAGTTTCTTCTTGATGCATAAAGATTGCTACGGGTTTTTCTATAGAAATAATTTTTATACAGCTACCAGTGCTTTTAGTTGTATAAATTTAGCTCGTTATATAATTATTATATAGCAACAGTTCAATTAGTTGTATGAAGACTTCAACGATTTTTCCAAGAGAACAATTTGGTTATTTATATAATTATTATATAGCAACACGTTCTTTTAGAGGTCGCAATGAAATATTATATAGCACCAGGTTTCTTCGAGTTGCATAAAGATTGTTAAGGGTCTTTTCTATATAACTAATTTTTATACAGCTACCAGTTATTTTAGCTGTATAAATATAGTTATTATATAGCGATACGTTCTTTTAGAGCCTCGCAATGAAGTTATTATATAGCAACTAGTTTCTTCTTGATGCATAAAGATTGCTACGGGTTTATCTATAGAAATAATTTTTATACGCTACCAGTGCTCTTAGTTGTATAAATTTAGCTCGTTATAAAATTATTATATAGCAACAGTTCAATTAGTTGTATGAAGACTTCAACGATTTTTCCAAGAGAACAATTTGGTTATTTATATAATTATTATATAGCAACACGTTCTTTTAGAGGTCGCAATGAAATATTATATAGCACCAGGTTTCTTCGAGTTGCATAAAGATTGTTAAGGGTCTTTTCTATATAACTAATTTTTATACAGCTACCAGTTATTTTAGCTGTATAAATATAGTTATTATATAGCGATACGTTCTTTTAGAGCCTCGCAATGAAGTTATTATATAGCAACTAGTTTCTTCTTGATGCATAAAGATTGCTACGGGTTTATCTATAGAAATAATTTTTATACGCTACCAGTGCTCTTAGTTGTATAAATTTAGCTCGTTATAAAATTATTATATAGCAACAGTTCAATTAGTTGTATGAAGACTTCAACGATTTTTCCAAGAGAACAATTTGGTTATTTATATAATTATTATATAGCAACACGTTCTTTTAGAGGTCGCAATGAAATATTATATAGCACCCGGTTTCTTCGAGTTGCATAAAGATTGTTAAGGGTCTTTTTTATATAACTAATTTTTATACAGCTACCAGTTATCTTAGCTGTATAAATGTAGTTATTATATAGCAATACGTTCTTTTAGAGCCTCGTAATGAAGTTATTATATAGCAACTAGTTTCTTCTTGATGCGTAAAGATTGCTACGGGTTTATCTATAGAAATAATTTTTATACAGCTACCAGTGCTCTTAGTTGTATAAATTTAGCTCGTTATAAAATTATTATATAGCAACAGTTCAATTAGTTGTATGAAGACTTCAACGATTTTTCCAAGAGAACAACTTGGTTATTTATATAATTATTATATAGCAACACGTTCTTTTAGAGGTCGCAATGAAATATTATATAGCACCAGGTTTCTTCGAGTTGCATAAAGATTGTTAACGGTCTTTTCTATAGAACTAATTTTTATACAGCTACCAGTTATTTTAGCTGTATAAATGTAGTTATTATATAGCAATACGTTCTTTTAGAGCCTCGTAATGAAGTTAATATATAGCAACTAGTTTCTTCTTGATGCATAAAGATTGCTACGGGTTTATCTATAGAAATAATTTTTATACAGCTACCAGTACTCTTAGTTGTATAAATTTAGCTCGTTATAAAATTATTATATAGCAACAGTTCAATTAGTTGTATGAAGACTTCAACGATTTTTCCAAGAGAACAATTTGGTTATTTATATAATTATTATATAGCAACACGTTCTTTTAGAGGTCGCAATGAAATATTATATAGCACCCGGTTTCTTCGAGTTGCATAAAGATTGTTAAGGATCTTTTCTATATAACTAATTTTTATACAGTTACCAGTTATTTTAGCTGTATAAACGTAGTTATTATATAGCAATACGTTCCTTTAGAGCCTCGTAATGAAGTTATTATATAGCAACTAGTTTCTTCTTGATGCATAAAGATTGCTACGGGTTTTTCTATAGAAATAATTTGTATACAGCTACCAGTGCTTTTAGTTGTATAAATTCAGCTCGTTATGAAATCATTATATAGCAACAGTTCAATTAGTTGTATGAAGACTTCAACGATTTTTCCAAGAGAACAATTTGGTTATTTATAATTATTATATAGCAATAAGTTCTTTTAGAGCTCGCAATGAAATATTATATAGCACCAGGTTTCTCCGAGTTGCATAAAGATTGTTAAGGGTCTTTTCTATATAACTAATTTTTATACAGCTACCAGTTATTTTAGCTGTATAAATGTAGTTATTATATAGCAATACGTTCTTTTAGAGCCTCGTAATGAAGTTATTATATAGCAACTAGTTTCTTCTTGATGCGTAAAGATTGCTACGGGTTTATCTATAGAAATAATTTTTATAAAGCTACCAGTGCTCTTAGTTGTATAAATTTAGCTCGTTATAAAATTATTATATAGCAACAGTTCAATTAGTTGTATGAAGACTTCAACGATTTTTCCAAGAGAACAATTTGGTTATTTATATAATTATTATATAGCAACACGTTCTTTTAGAGTCGCAATGAAATATTATATAGCACCAGGTTTCTTCGAGTTGCATAAAGATTGTTAAGAGTCTTTTCTATATAACTAATTTTTATACAGCTACCAGTTATCTTAGCTGTATAAATGTAGTTATTATATAGCAATACGTTCTTTTAGAGCCTCGTAATGAAGTTATTATATAGCAACTAGTTTCTTCTTGATGCGTAAAGATTGCTACGGGTTTATCTATAGAAATAATATTTATACAGCTACCAGTACTCTTAGTTGTATAAATTTACCTCGTTATAAAATTATTATATAGCAACAGTTCAATTAGTTGTATGAAGACCTCAACGATTTTTCCAAGAGAACAATTTGGTTATTTATATAATTATTATATAGCAACACGTTCTTTTAGAGTCGCAATGAAATATTATATAGCACCAGGTTTCTTCGAGTTGCATAAAGATTGTTAAGGGTCTTTTCTATATAACTAATTTTTATACAGCTACCAGTTATCTTAGCTGTATAAATGTGGTTATTATATAGCAATACGTTCTTTTAGAGCCTCGTAATGAAGTTATTATATAGCAACTAGTTTCTTCTTGATGCGTAAAGATTGCTACGAGTTTATCTATAGAAATAATTTTATACAGCTACCAGTACTCTTAGTTGTATAAATTTAGCTCATTATAAAATTATTATATAGCAACAGTTCAATTAGTTGTATGAAGACTTCAACGATTTTTCCAAGAGAACAATTTGGTTATTTATATAATTATTATATAGCAACACGTTCTTTTAGAGGTCGCAATGAAATATTATATAGCACCAGGTTTCTTCGGGTTGCATAAAGATTGTTAAGGGTGATTTCTATATAACTAATTTTTATACAGCTACCAGTTATTTTAGCTGTATAAATTTAGTTATTATATAGCGATACGTTCTTTTAGAGCCTCGTAATGAAGTTATTATATAGCAACTAGTTTCTTCTTGATGCATAAAGATTGCTACGGGTTTATCTATAGAAATAATTTTTATACAGCTACCAGTACTCTTAGTTGTATAAATTTAGCTCATTATAAAATTATTATATAGCAACAGTTCAATTAGTTGTATGAAGACTTCAAACGATTTTTCCAAGAGAACAATTTGGTTATTTATATAATTATTATATAGCAACACGTTCTTTTAGAGGTCGCAATTAAATATTATATAGCACCAGGTTTCTTCGAGTTGCATAAAGATTGTTAAGGGACTTTTCTATAGAACTAATTTTTATACAGCTACCAGTTATTGTAGCTGTATAAATGTAGTTATTATATAGCAATACGTTCTTTTAGAGCCTTGTAATGAAGTTATTATGTAGCAACTAGTTTCTTCTTGATGCATAAAGATATATTCTTCAGTTTCTTGCCTTCATGAACTGATGAGAATAAGGCGACATTAGTAATTAGGCAAATAAAGAATCATGGGATGATTTTTAACTGTATCTGCCGAGCTGCGACAGTTTCGCTTCACTAGCCGTTTAATACAGATATTATTTTTTTAATGATAAATGCACGAACGTAAAAAGTTGAGTTATCGGTGCGTTAAAAGTTTAATAACATCATAATAACGGAGAATTACAGTATAATTTCAATTACACGAGTAAAATTAACATTTCCCAGTACAAAGAATGAAAATTAATGCTCGGGCAATGATTACAATTTCCGATAGATGTATATAATAAACTGTTGTCATACGGTGATTTATTCACAATTTGCATACTTAATTTATTATAAAAACAGTTCCAAGAAATCACTAGTATATTCTAAACTAGTTCTTATATAAGATATAAAAAATGATTTGCATATAATAAAAGACCGATACTGGAAGTGATAGTTGATTAAATTGAACCTACCAATCTATTGTTATATTTAATTGTAAAATTATATGTTATTATTTAGTAGGCGACCAATTAACATATCACGGTTAGGAACACGACATGTTGCTGCTTTTTTACAACACAAAAGGTGCACGAGGTTGCGTTCAATCATTAATAACAAATATATGTCGCATACGCTTTCGTTTAAGTATAAGCAAGGCATATTCAACTTTGGTTCAAGCTGCCTCAATATATTCCAAACGGATTTCTTTTTCTAAAATTCGATATTTTAACGCCTTCTTTGTCCGACTTTATGTCTCCACCTATACAACTCTCGCCTAAAGTTGTATAGTGGTCGCTGCATTTCTTAACCAAAAACTACTTGTCGCCTATTTCAAGATAAGGAACGCTTCCCTACCCCCTCATAAAACCAACGTACCTATTATTAGAAGTGTTGCTAACGCCGCCGCTGTGATGGTCGGTTTCCTGCACCGTGTAAGTATTCACAGGGAACAGCTTCAGTTTATTCGCGTTATTGTTCCTACTTTCTCTGTCCTTCCACACCCCACTACCGTCCTTCGATTCTCCGCCCATGTACAAGACACTCTCCGAATGGTGTCTCTGCGGGGTCTGGACCCGGGCACTGTGCGCGATCAGCTGCCTCGTGGAGGAGCTGTTGGCAAGATGGGAACTGCTGTGCGACGTCACGGACACGTCACTCATGGAGCCGTGCCACTTGAGGGTTTCACTAGAGGAGGCACTGCCCGAACTGGTGGTCACTACACTGTCTCTGCCCTCGCGCCTCAGGTTCGGCTCCTCCTGGTTCAGCTCGTCCCAGGCGTTCGAGGACAGCGGCCTGGTCACCACCGCCTCGCTGTCCCTCCTCAGCCGGTCTAAAAAAGGGGTGGAGGTCGAGTCGGTGCTGGACACGTAGCTGTGGTAGCCCTCGGATTGGGCGTAGGATATCTGCTTCTGGTGCAGGTGGTTCAGCATGCCCTCCTCGTGCTTGGAGTTCATGGAGTTGAAGAGGGAGTCCTCGTAGCTGCGCGTGTACTCCATGAATTCTTCCAGACCTGAAACATATGGAATTTTATTAGAATGAATCGTCCCAGGCGGCTTTCGCCGCCAAGCGTCATCGGGAGATGATTGAAACTAAACCTAATCCAACAATGCAGACTATAAACTGATTTAGACGGTTTTTCCTAGAGAATAATTCGGTTATTTATATAGTTATTATATAGCAATAAATTCCTTTAGCTGCATAGAAACTATGAAGGTTTTTTCTATAAAACAATTCAGTTAGTGATGTAGCTGTGGTTCTCTTAGCTGTAAAAATCGAGTTTGTAATGAAATTATTATATAGCAACATTTTTTTTAACTAGATAAAGATTGCTATGGTTTCTCCTACGCAACGGTTCAGCTTGTTATTATATAACTATCAAGATTGCCACGATTTCTCCTACAGAACAATTCCACTATTTATGTAGTTATTATATAGCAACGAGTTCATTAAGCTGTATAAACCTCGGTTATTTGTATAAAACAACTCAGTTAGCTATGTAGTTCTTTTAGCTGTAAAAAATCGAGCTCGTAATGAAGATATTATATAGCAACAAGATTCTTCTAGCTGCATAAATACTATTTATGTAGTTATTATATAGCAACAAGTTCATTTAGCTGTATAAACCTCGGTTATTTGTATAAAACAACTTAGTTAGTTATGTAGCTCTTTTAGCTGTAAAAATGGAGCTCGTAATGAAGTTATTATATAGCAACAAGATTCTTTTAGCTGCATAAATACTATTTATGTAGTTATTATATAGCAACAAGTTCATTTAGCTGTATAAACCTCGGTTATTTCTATAAAACAACTCAGTTAGTTATGTAGTTCTTTTAGCTGTAAAAATCGGGCTCGTAATGAAGATATTATATAGCAACAAGTTTCTTTTAGCTGCATAAATACTATTTATGTAGTTATTATATAGCAACAAGTTCATTTAGCTGTATAAACCTCGGTTATTTGTATAAAACAACTCAGTTAGTTATGTAGTTCTTTTAGCTGTAAAAATCGAGCTCGTAATGAAGTTATTATATAGCAACAAGATTCTTCTAGCTGCATAAATACTATTTATGTAGTTATTATATAGCAACAAGTTCATTTAGCTGTATAAACCTCGGTTATTTGTATAAAACAACTCAGTTAGCTATGTAGTTCTTTTAGCTGTAAAAATCGAGCTCGTAATGAAGTTATTATATAGCAACAAGATTCTTCTAGCTGCATAAATACTATTTATGTAGTTATTATATAGCAACAAGTTCATTTAGCTGTATAAACCTCGGTTATTTCTATAAAACAACTCAGTTAGTTATGTAGTTTTTTTAGCTGTAAAAATCGGGCTCGTAATGAAGATATTATATAGCAACAAGTTTCTTTTAGCTGCATAAATACTATTTATGTAGTTATTATATAGCAACAAGTTCATTTAGCTGTATAAACCTCGGTTATTTGTATAAAACAACTCAGTTAGCTATGTAGTTCTTTTAGCTGTAAAAATCGAGCTCGTAATGATGATATTATATAGCAATAAGTTTCATTTAGCTGCATAAACACTATTTATGTAGTTATTATATAGCAACGAGTTCATTTAGCTGTATAAACCTCGGTTATTTGTATAAAACAAATCATTTAGTTACGTAGTTCTTTTAGCCGTAAAAATCGGGCTCGAAATGAAGATATTATATAGCAACAAGATTCTTTTAGCTGCATAAATATTATTTATGTAGTTATTGTATAGCAACAAGTTCATTTAGCTGTATAAACCTCAGTTATTTGTATAAAACAACTTAGTTAGTTATGTAGCTCTTTTAGCTGTAAAAATGGAGCTCGTAATGAAGTTATTATATGGCAACAAGATTCTTTTAGCTGCATAAATACTATTTATGTAGTTATAATATAGCAACGAGTTCATTTAGCTGTATAAACCTCGGTTATTTGTATAAAACAACTCAGTTAGTTATGTAGTTCTTTTAGCTGTAAAAATCGAGCCCGTAATGAAGTTATTATATAGCAACAAGTTTCTTTTAGCTGCATAAACACTATTTATGTAGTTATTATATAGCAACGAGTTCATTTAGCTGTATAAACCTCGGTTATTTGTATAAAACAACTCATTTAGTTACGTAGTTCTTTTAGCCGTAAAAATCGAGCTCGTAATGAAGTTATTATATAGCAACAAGTTTCTTTTAACTGCATAAACACTATTTATGTAGTTATAATATAGCAACGAGTTCATTTAGCTGCATAAACCTCGGTTATTTGTATAAAACAACTCAGTTAGTTATGTAGTTCTTTTAGCTGTAAAAATCGAGCTCGTAATGATGATATTATATAGCAATAAGTTTCTTTTAGCTGCATAAATACTATTTATGTAGTTATTATATAGCAACAAGTTCCTTTAGCTGTATAAACCTCGGTTATTTGCATAAAACAACTCAATTAGTTATGTAGCTCTTTTAGCTGTAAAAATCGAGCTCGTAATGAAGTTATTATATAGCAACAAGTTTCTTTTAACTGCATAAACACTATTTATGTAGTTATAATATAGCAACGAGTTCATTTAGCTGCATAAACCTCGGTTATTTGTATAAAACAACTCAGTTAGTTATGTAGTTCTTTTAGCTGCAAAAATCGAGCCCGTAATGAAGTTATTATATAGCAACAAGTTTCTTTTAGCTGCATAAACACTATTTATGTAGTTATTATATAGCAACGAGTTCATTTAGCTGTATAAACCTCGGTTATTTGTATAAAACAACTCATTTAGTTACGTAGTTCTTTTAGCCGTAAAAATCGAGCTCGTAATGAAGTTATTATATAGCAACAAGTTTCTTTTAACTGCATAAACACTATTTATGTAGTTATAATATAGCAACGAGTTCATTTAGCTGCATAAACCTCGGTTATTTGTATAAAACAACTCAGTTAGTTATGTAGTTCTTTTAGCTGTAAAAATCGAGCTCGTAATGATGATATTATATAGCAATAAGTTTCTTTTAGCTGCATAAATACTATTTATGTAGTTATTATATAGCAACAAGTTCCTTTAGCTGTATAAACCTCGGTTATTTGCATAAAACAACTCAATTAGTTATGTAGCTCTTTTAGCTGTAAAAATCGAGCTCGTAATGAAGTTATTATATAGCAACAAGTTTCTTTTAACTGCATAAACACTATTTATGTAGTTATAATATAGCAACGAGTTCATTTAGCTGCATAAACCTCGGTTATTTGTATAAAACAACTCAGTTAGTTATGTAGTTCTTTTAGCTGCAAAAATCGACCTCGTAATGAAGTTATTATATAGCAACAAGTTTCTTTTAGCTGCATAAACACTATTTATGTAGTTATAACAGCAACGAGTTCATTTAGCTGCATAAACCTCGGTTATTTGTATAAAACAACTCAGTTAGTTATGTAGTTCTTTTAGCTGTAAAAATCGAGCTCGTAATGATGATATTATATAGCAATAAGTTTCTTTTAGCTGCATAAATACTATTTATGTAGTTATTATATAGCAACGAGTTCATTTAGCTGTTCGGTTATTTGTATAAAACAATTCAGTTAGTTATGTAGTTCTTTTAGCTGTAAAAATCGAGCTCGTAATGAAGTTATTATATAGCAACAAGTTTCTTTTAGCTGCATAATACTATTTATGTAGTTATTATATAGCAACAATTTTTTGAGCTGCATAAAGACCGTGACGGTTTCTTCTACAAAATAATTCAGCCTGTTATGGAGTTATTAGTTTTTTTGTTTTTCGCATTATTGTTTTTATTTGCTGTTTGTCCTCATTTAAATTATTTATTATGATAATTCACAGCTAATTATAATATTTTACGACTAATTATAAGCAAGCCAGCACCGACGGGCGTGTTTGGTCTGCGACGAAAAAGGAAGAATAGGGTAACGGCTGAGGCGGGTTTAAACATACAAATGAGATAAATATGGACTGAGACAGTTACAGGCGTGGGATGGCTTATTGTACGAAAAAAACCGTGCTGGAGAAAAATTAGCACCTGCGACGATGATGGCACACTGCAAGATATATCGCGCGGATCAATGACAGCTAGAGGAATTTCCGGTGCGCCAAGGCTAATGCATATTACCATACCTTATTTTTAAAATCAACAAGCATTAGCTTGAGAAATTTAAGTCTAACCTGATTCTGTAAGGTGTCCATGATTGGGCTTCTCGTCACAGAACTTCGGTTCCTGGTACGACCTGGCGTACTCCTCCAGGTCCGCCTGGGTGAGCTGCGGCTTGGTAGTGATGTCCCTTTCGGGGGGCGACGGCACCATGTAGTCCATGTCGCCTAGCGATTTGCCGTCATGATCCACATGGGGCAAGTACAGGCGCTCGTTCATCTTGTCGTAACGCGATTCGAAGGTTTCCGGCGGGATTTTCTCACACCGTTCCATCACAGTCTTCAGTTTCTAAAAAAAAAAAAAGTATACATAGCAAGTGCAGAAGAAAACCCAAAAACTAATTCAGGATTGGCCGATTTTTTTTCGCCATTGCGTTTGCTATTTGGTTTCCAAACTGGTTGTAACTGTATTCAATGCAAATTAATTTAAGTCTCATAATTATTCCGCCATTAATTCGTCTGCAGTTTATGACCTTGTCACTATTTTTTTGGATCGCACAATGAAGCAATAATACACATTATTATTACGACTATTAAATTATAATGACATAACTGTATCGTTTTACGATCGTGGATGTTAAGTAGGCCAATAAACCAAAAAAAATAATACACATAAATAGACGAATAAGGAACAAACGGCTAATAATCAATCATCAGCAGACAAACATAAATTATAGCATTAGTTCCTCGGAAAAAAATCCAATAAAATCCGCGCTGCTTCAAAGAATTAATGCGTACCTATTTTGGCTCTTAGTATGTCAGTTATCCGTTTCATCAGCGCTTAATACAGACATAATAGGAGGAATTTTAGTACAGTGCCGTGTTACGTTCTGAAACGTTGCCCCGAGGTGCATTTCCTGTCGAACATGAGTGATCGTTATTCTTTTCAGAAAGGAATAAGTTGTCAAGAAAAGTGGAACGCCTTGTATAAATAAGCCGAAGAAACCGTTGTGTAGCTCAAATTAATAATTTAACCGAGTCCTTGCCCCAAACTGCTTGAGGTTGACCTTGTGGGAAAACGCAGTTTGCAACATGATCGCCCCAAACGCAACTTCATATGCATCTGGCGATTCGTTCCACTACTTCAGTGATTCTGGTCCTTCATTTAACATTTTGGTCTGATCTCCAGCAAGACTTTTCACTTGAGACTGATCGCAACTCTGGATTCCCTCAAGGTATGTCCGAGGTTGCCAAAGACTGCTCCCATTAGACCAATTCTTCTGGTGACTCCCACTGCCTGATTTATGGTTAGTTATGTAGCTTCTTTTAGCTGTAAAAATCGAGCTCGTAATGAAGTTATTATATAGCAACGAGTTTCTTTTACCTACATAAACACTATTTATGTAGTTATTATATAGCAACAAGTTCATTGAGCTGTATTAACCTTGGTTATTTGTATAAAAAACTCAGTTAGCTATGTAGCCTCTTTTAGATGTAAAAATCGAGCTCGTAATGAAGTTATTATATAGCAACGAGTTTCTTTTACCTACATAAACACTATTTATGTAGTTATTATATAGCAACAAGTTCATTTAGCTGTATAAACCTCAGTTATTAGTATAAAACAACTCAGTTAGTTATGTAGTTCTTTTAGCTGTAAAAATCGATCTCGTAATGAAGTTATTATATAGCAACAAGTTTCTTTTAGCTGCATAAATGCTATTTATGTAGTTATTATATAGCAACAAGTTCATTTAGCTGTATAAACCTCGGTTATTTGTATAAACCAACTCAGTTAGCTATGTAGCTTCTTTTAGCTGTAAAAATCGAGCCCGTAATGAAGTTATTATATAGCAACGAGTTTCTTTTACCTACATAAACACTATTTATGTAGTTATTATATAGCAACAAGTTCATTTAGCTGTATAAACCTCGGTTATTTGTATAAAACAACTCAGTTAGTAGTTCTTTTAGCTGTAAAGAATCGAGCTCGTAATGAAGATATTATATAGCAACAAGTTTCTTTTAGCTGCATAAACACTATTTATGTAGTTATTATATAGCAACAAGTTCATTTAGCTGTATAACCTTCGGTTATTTGCATAAAACAACTCAGTTAGCTATGTAGCTTCTTTTAGCTGTAAAAATCGAGCTCGTAATGAAGTAATTATATAGCAACAAGTTTCTTTTAGCTACATAAACACTATTTATGTAGTTATTATATAGCAACAAGTTCATTTAGCTGTATAAACCTCGGTTATTTGTATAAACCAACTCAGTTAGCTATGTAGCTTCTTTTAGCTGTAAAAATCGAGCCCGTAATGAAGTTATTATATAGCAACGAGTTTCTTTTACCTACATAAACACTATTTATGTAGTTATTATATAGCAACAAGTTCATTTAGCTATATAAACCTCGGTTATTTGTATAAAACAACTCAGTTAGTTATAGTTCTTTTAGCTGTAAAGAATCGAGCTTGTAATGAAGATATTATATAGCAACAAGTTTCTTTTAGCTGCATAAACACTATTTATGTAGTTATTATATAGCAACAAATGCATTTAGCTGTATAAACTTCGGTTATTTGTATAAAACAACTCAGTTAGCTATGTAGCTTCTTTTAGCTGTAAAAATCGAGCTCGTAATGAAGTAATTATATAGCAACAAGTTTCTTTTAGCTACATAAACACTATTTATGTAGTTATTATATAGCAACAAGTTCATTTAGCTGTATAAACCTCAGTTATTAGTATAAAACAACTCGGTTAGTTATGTAGTTCTTTTAGCTGTAAAAATCGAGCCCGTAATGAAGTTATTATATAGCAACGAGTTTCTTTTACCTACATAAACACTATTTATGTAGTTATTATATAGCAACAAGTTCATTTAGCTGTATAACCTTCGGTTATTTGTATAAAACAACTCAGTTAGCTATGTAGCTTCTTTTAGCTGTAAAAATCGATCTCGTAATGAAGTTATTATATAGCAACAAGTTTCCTTCAGCTGCATAAATACTATTTATGTAGTTATTATATGGCAACAAGTTCATTTAGCTGTATAAACCTCGGTTATTTGTATAAAACAACTCAGTTAGCTATGTAGCTTCTTTTAGCTGTAAAAATCGAGCTCGTAATGAAGTAATTATATAGCAACAAGTTTCTTTTAGCTACATAAACACTATTTATGTAGTTATTATATAGCAGCAAGTTCATTTAGCTGTATAAACCTCAGTTATTAGTATAAAACAACTCAGTTAGTTATGTAGTTCTTTTAGCTGTAAAAATCGATCTCGTAATGAAGTTATTATATAGCAACAAGTTTCCTTCAGCTGCATAAATACTATTTATGTAGTTATTATATAGCAACAAGTTCATTTAGCTGTATAAACCTCGGTTATTTGTATAAAACAACTCAGTTAGCTATGTAGTTTGTTTTAGCTGTAAAAATCGAGCTCGTAATGAAGTTATTATATAGCGACAAGTTTCTTTTAGTTGCATAAATACTATTTATGTAGTTATTAAATAGCAACAAGTTCATTTAGCTGTATAAACCTCGGTTACTTGTATAAAACAACTCAGTTAGCTATGTAGCTTCTTTTAGGTATGTCCGAGGTTGCCAAAGACTGCTCCCATTAGACCAATTCTTCTGGTGACTCCCACCGCCTGATTTATGATTTAGATCTTCCGAGTCAGCAAGTTAGAATACCTTGATACCTCGTCAAATATCAGATTAATCCAATACAAAAGTCCTTCTCCTATATTTTGCTTCAAAAGACAAATATTTTCTTGGTTGCATCTTTAAAAAAAATTTACCGAGTCAGCCAACCTCTCGGGTATAAGCCACTGCCTCTGATAGAATTCTAAGATTCCTAAGGGTTCATAGCCCGTCGATTTACAACATTCCATCTATGGTAAAGCCAATAACAACAGCTTTATGCCCAAGTAACTGCGGTTCGCCTATAAAAGTGTACAAATATTTAATTTCAGTCTGACTTAGAGTTAAAAATGTTTTTGTTTACTCTTGATTAACACGTATCGGCTATACCCATGGGAACGCGGCCGTTTAATACCGCTTCGCCACCTACCTCTTGCTCTCGGCAGTTATCACCGTGATATTTATGGCAATGCTTGGAATAAATTGAAAGAGCTTGTTATAACGAGTACACTTGGCGTATTGTGTCTAAGAGTGTGACAATCAAATATTTGGAACGTCGTCGAAATGAGGACAGCCAATCAGCACCACGCAGTTCTGGAAATTTTTACATTTTGTCGTGAGATTTCGGAAAAATGTTTCAACTCCTTTCGAAATAAAATCACGCCGCGCATTTTGAAGGCGAAATTTATGTTTACCTTTAAGATCCGTTCCTGTCACCTTGACAATTACTGATAGATCGCTTCCAATTTTGGGACAAAATCCACCAAGCGGGCCGTTTCATCCTCCGACCAGTTTGTATATCATATACTTTATTACGGTTATTAAACCTTTTTTTGTGAAAACAGACCATCCTACTCGGTTTCGGAATGCCTCCGATCTTCCAACTATGTTAATAGTTGGAAGATCGGAGGCATATTATTTTTAATAGCACTAGCGGGAAAAACAAATGAACTTGGCTTTAATAGTTTAAAAAGAGGATCTATTAACTGCCAGCAGAACTATTCTACATCAATCTGTAGCTCACTGCAGGCCTAATTAACATGCCACAAATTACCTCTAATAACATGTAATTATAATCAACATGTTTCCCGGGGTCGTGAACAATACTTGCTATTACTTTAGCTATTTGTGGTGTATGTGTGTGTGTGTGTGCGATAATTTTTTGCACACCAAGACAATGACAAATGAGGAATTAATGTATTGAGTGCTGGTGGGTAATTAGAAACTATAAAGCGCAGGTTTTGTAGGCTAAATGTTAGAAAAAATGCATGGGTAGTGGTGCTAGAACGGAAAGCTGGTGTTAATTTGCGTAAATAGAATACAAGTGTACGGAAAACGGACCTGCCGAATCATTTTCTTGCAATTTTAGTTAATGTATTTTACCCAGCGGACATTTTCAGGAATTTTCTTTACTAGTACCTATACTAGCATCGACATTAAACAATGTAAATGAACATACATTAGGATATTATCTGAATTAACGTTAGAAGACTATTGAATTTCTTTTGGGGAATTTTCTTTACTAATTCCTATACTAGCATCGTCATAAAGCGATGTAAGGGGACATAAATTAGGATATTATTTGAATTAATTTTAGAAGACTAATGAATTTCCCTAGTAAACAGTCTGGGGAATTTTCTTTACTAGTTCCTATACTTGCCTCATCTTGGAGCAATGTAAGTGGATATTAATTAGGATATTATGTGAAACCATTTTTGAAGACTAATGCATTTCCTAATAGAAACTTCGAGGAATTTTCTTTACTAATTTATATTCTAGCATTTTTTAGCAGACACATTGGGGAATTTTCTTTACTAATTCGTATTATACTAGCATCGCCATTATACAATGTAAGTAGACATGTATTAGGATATTGTCTGAATTAATGTTAGAAGACTAATGAATTTCCCTAAGTTGAGGAATTTTCTTTACTAGTTCCGATACTCATGATAAAGCATGTAAACGGATATTAAATAAGAAATTATCTGAAATAATTTTAGAAGACTACTGCATTTTCCTAATAGAAACTTTGGGGAATTTTCTTTACTAATTTATATTCTAGCATCGTCATAAAATAATGTAGGCGAACATAAATTAGGTCGTTTTTTGAAATAATTTCCGAAAACTACTGTATTTTCTAGCAGACACATTGAGGAATTTTCTTTACTAATTCATATTATCTAGCATCGCCATTAAACAATGTAAATTGACTTATTAGGATATTATCTGAATTAATAGAAGACTAATGAATTTCCCTAATAGTTTGGGGAACTTTCTTTACTAATTCCTATACTAGCATCGTCATAAAGCCAATGTAAGAGGACATAAATTAGGATATTGTTTGGATTAATTTTAGAAGACTAATGAATTCCCTAGTAAATAATCCGGGGAATTTTCTTTACTAGTTTCTATACTTACCTCATCTTCGAGCAATGTAAGCGGATATTAATTAGGATATTATGCGAAACCATTTTTGAAGACTAATGCATTTCCTAATAGAAACTTCGACGAATTTTCTTTACTAATTTATATTCTAGCATTTTTTAGCAGACACATTGGGGAATTTTCTTTACTAATTCATATTATACTAGCATCGCCATTATACAATGTAAGTAGACATGTATTAGGATATTGTCTGAATTAATGTTAGAAGACTAATGAATTTCCCTAAGTTGAGGAATTTTCTTTACTAGTTCCGATACTCATGATAAAGCCTGTAAACGGATATTAAATAAGAAATTATCTGAAATAATTTTAGAAGACTACTGCATTTTCCTAATAGAAACTTTGGGGAATTTTCTTTACTAATTTATATTCTAGCATCGTCATAAAATAATGTAGGCGAACATAAATTAGGTCGTTTTTTGAAATAATTTCCGAAAACTACTGCATTCTCTAGCAGACACATTGAGGAATTTTCTTTACTAATTCATATTATCTAGCATCGCCATTAAACAATGTAAATTGACTTATTAGGATATTATCTGAATTAATGTTAGAAGACTAATGAATTTCCCTAATAGTTTGGGGAACTTTCTTTACTAATTCCTATACTAGCATCGTCATAAAGCCAATGTAAGAGGACATAAATTAGGATATTGTTTGGATTAATTTTAGAAGACTAATGAATTTCCCTAGTAAATAATCCGAGGAATTTTCTTTACTAGTTTCTATACTTGCCTCATCTTGGAGCAATGTAAGCGGATATTAATTAGGATATTATGTGAAACCATTTTTGAAGACTAATGCATTTCCTAATAGAAACTTCGAGGAATTTTCTTTACTAATTTATATTCTAGCATTTTTTAGCAGACACATTGGGGAATTTTCTTTACTAATTCGTATTATACTAGCATCGCCATTATACAATGTAAGTAGACATGTATTAGGATATTGTCTGAATTAATGTTAGAAGACTAATGAATTTCCCTAAGTTGAGGAATTTTCTTTACTAGTTCCGATACTCATGATAAAGCATGTAAACGGATATTAAATAAGAAATTATCTGAAATAATTTTAGAAGACTACTGCATTTTCCTAATAGAAACTTTGGGGAATTTTCTTTACTAATTTATATTCTAGCATCGTCATAAAATAATGTAGGCGAACATAAATTAGGTCGTTTTTTGAAATAATTTCCGAAAACTACTGTATTTTCTAGCAGACACATTGAGGAATTTTCTTTACTAATTCATATTATCTAGCATCGCCATTAAACAATGTAAATTGACTTATTAGGATATTATCTGAATTAATAGAAGACTAATGAATTTCCCTAATAGTTTGGGGAACTTTCTTTACTAATTCCTATACTAGCATCGTCATAAAGCCAATGTAAGAGGACATAAATTAGGATATTGTTTGGATTAATTTTAGAAGACTAATGAATTCCCTAGTAAATAATCCGGGGAATTTTCTTTACTAGTTTCTATACTTACCTCATCTTCGAGCAATGTAAGCGGATATTAATTAGGATATTATGCGAAACCATTTTTGAAGACTAATGCATTTCCTAATAGAAACTTCGACGAATTTTCTTTACTAATTTATATTCTAGCATTTTTTAGCAGACACATTGGGGAATTTTCTTTACTAATTCATATTATACTAGCATCGCCATTATACAATGTAAGTAGACATGTATTAGGATATTGTCTGAATTAATGTTAGAAGACTAATGAATTTCCCTAAGTTGAGGAATTTTCTTTACTAGTTCCGATACTCATGATAAAGCCTGTAAACGGATATTAAATAAGAAATTATCTGAAATAATTTTAGAAGACTACTGCATTTTCCTAATAGAAACTTTGGGGAATTTTCTTTACTAATTTATATTCTAGCATCGTCATAAAATAATGTAGGCGAACATAAATTAGGTCGTTTTTTGAAATAATTTCCGAAAACTACTGTATTTTCTAGCAGACACATTGAGGAATTTTCTTTACTAATTCATATTATCTAGCATCGCCATTAAACAATGTAAATTGACTTATTAGGATATTATCTGAATTAATAGAAGACTAATGAATTTCCCTAATAGTTTGGGGAACTTTCTTTACTAATTCCTATACTAGCATCGTCATAAAGCCAATGTAAGAGGACATAAATTAGGATATTGTTTGGATTAATTTTAGAAGACTAATGAATTCCCTAGTAAATAATCCGGGGAATTTTCTTTACTAGTTTCTATACTTACCTCATCTTCGAGCAATGTAAGCGGATATTAATTAGGATATTATGCGAAACCATTTTTGAAGACTAATGCATTTCCTAATAGAAACTTCGACGAATTTTCTTTACTAATTTATATTCTAGCATTTTTTAGCAGACACATTGGGGAATTTTCTTTACTAATTCATATTATACTAGCATCGCCATTATACAATGTAAGTAGACATGTATTAGGATATTGTCTGAATTAATGTTAGAAGACTAATGAATTTCCCTAAGTTGAGGAATTTTCTTTACTAGTTCCGATACTCATGATAAAGCCTGTAAACGGATATTAAATAAGAAATTATCTGAAATAATTTTAGAAGACTACTGCATTTTCCTAATAGAAACTTTGGGGAATTTTCTTTACTAATTTATATTCTAGCATCGTCATAAAATAATGTAGGCGAACATAAATTAGGTCGTTTTTTGAAATAATTTCCGAAAACTACTGCATTCTCTAGCAGACACATTGAGGAATTTTCTTTACTAATTCATATTATCTAGCATCGCCATTAAACAATGTAAATTGACTTATTAGGATATTATCTGAATTAATGTTAGAAGACTAATGAATTTCCCTAATAGTTTGGGGAACTTTCTTTACTAATTCCTATACTAGCATCGTCATAAAGCCAATGTAAGAGGACATAAATTAGGATATTGTTTGGATTAATTTTAGAAGACTAATGAATTTCCCTAGTAAATAATCCGAGGAATTTTCTTTACTAGTTTCTATACTTGCCTCATCTTGGAGCAATGTAAGCGGATATTAATTAGGATATTATGTGAAACCATTTTTGAAGACTAATGCATTTCCTAATAGAAACTTCGAGGAATTTTCTTTACTAATTTATATTCTAGCATTTTTTAGCAGACACATTGGGGAATTTTCTTTACTAATTCATATTATACTAGCATCGCCATTATACAATGTAAGTAGACATGTATTAGGATATTGTCTGAATTAATGTTAGAAGACTAATGAATTTCCCTAAGTTGAGGAATTTTCTTTACTAGTTCCGATACTCATGATAAAGCCTGTAAACGGATATTAAATAAGAAATTATCTGAAATAATTTTAGAAGACTACTGCATTTTCCTAATAGAAACTTTGGGGAATTTTCTTTACTAATTTATATTCTAGCATCGTCATAAAATAATGTAGGCGAACATAAATTAGGTCGTTTTTTGAAATAATTTCCGAAAACTACTGCATTCTCTAGCAGACACATTGAGGAATTTTCTTTACTAATTCATATTATCTAGCATCGCCATTAAACAATGTAAATTGACTTATTAGGATATTATCTGAATTAATGTTAGAAGACTAATGAATTTCCCTAATAGTTTGGGGAACTTTCTTTACTAATTCCTATACTAGCATCGTCATAAAGCCAATGTAAGAGGACATAAATTAGGATATTGTTTGGATTAATTTTAGAAGACTAATGAATTTCCCTAGTAAATAATCCGAGGAATTTTCTTTACTAGTTTCTATACTTGCCTCATCTTGGAGCAATGTAAGCGGATATTAATTAGGATATTATGTGAAACCATTTTTGAAGACTAATGCATTTCCTAATAGAAACTTCGAGGAATTTTCTTTACTAATTTATATTCTAGCATTTTTTAGCAGACACATTGGGGAATTTTCTTTACTAATTCATATTATACTAGCATCGCCATTATACAATGTAAGTAGACATGTATTAGGATATTGTCTGAATTAATGTTAGAAGACTAATGAATTTCCCTAAGTTGAGGAATTTTCTTTACTAGTTCCGATACTCATGATAAAGCCTGTAAACGGATATTAAATAAGAAATTATCTGAAATAATTTTAGAAGACTACTGCATTTTCCTAATAGAAACTTTGGGGAATTTTCTTTACTAATTTATATTCTAGCATCGTCATAAAATAATGTAGGCGAACATAAATTAGGTCGTTTTTTGAAATAATTTCCGAAAACTACTGCATTCTCTAGCAGACACATTGAGGAATTTTCTTTACTAATTCATATTATCTAGCATCGCCATTAAACAATGTAAATTGACATATTAGGATATTATCTGAATTAATGTTAGAAGACTAATGAATTTCCCTAATAGTTTGGGGAACTTTCTTTACTAATTCCTATACTAGCATCGTCATAAAACCAATGTAAGAGGACATAAATTAGGATATTGTTTGAATTAATTTTAGAAGACTAATGAATTTCCCTAGTGAATAGTCTGGGGAATTTTCTTTACTAGTTCCTATACTTGCCTCATCTTGGAGCAATGTAAGTGGATATTAATTAGGATATTATGTGAAACCATTTTTGAAGACTAATGCATTTCCTAATAGAAACTTCGAGGAATTTTCTTTACTAATTTATATTCTAGCATTTTTTAGCAGACACATTGGGGAATTTTCTTTACTAATTCGTATTATACTAGCATCGCCATTATACAATGTAAGTAGACATGTATTAGGATATTGTCTGAATTAATATTAGAAGACTAATGAATTTCCCTAAGTTGAGGAATTTTCTTTACTAGTTCCGATACTCATGATAAAGCATGTAAACGGATATTAAATAAGAAATTATCTGAAATAATTTTAGAAGACTACTGCATTTTCCTAATAGAAACTTTGGGGAATTTTCTTTACTAATTTATATTCTAGCATCGTCATAAAATAATGTAGGCGAACATAAATTAGGTCGTTTTTTGAAATAATTTCCGAAAACTACTGTATTTTCTAGCAGACACATTGAGGAATTTTCTTTACTAATTCATATTATCTAGCATCGCCATTAAACAATGTAAATTGACTTATTAGGATATTATCTGAATTAATGTTAGAAGACTAATGAATTTCCCTAATAGTTTGGGGAACTTTCTTTACTAATTCCTATACTAGCATCGTCATACAGCCAATGTAAGAGGACATAAATTAGGATATTGTTTGGATTAATTTTAGAAGACTAATGAATTTCCCTAGTAAATAATCTGGGGAATTTTCTTTACTAGTTCCTATACTTACCTCATCTTGGAGCAATGTAAGCGGATATTAATTAGGATATTATGTGAAACCATTTTAGAAGACTACTGCATTTTCCTAATAGAAACTTCGACGAATTTTCTTTACTAATTTATATTCTAGCATTTTTTAGCAGACACATTGGGGAATTTTCTTTACTAATTCGTATTATACTAGCATCGCCATTATACAATGTAAGTAGACATGTATTAGGATATTGTCTGAATTAATGTTAGAAGACTAACGAATTTCCCTAAGTTGAGGAATTTTCTTTACTAGTTCCGATACTCATGATAAAGCATGTAAACGGATTTTAAATAAGAAATTATATCTGAAATAATTTTAGAAGACTAATGCATTTTCCTAATAGAAACTTTGGGGAATTTTCTTTACTAATTTATATGCTAGCATCGTCATAAAGCACTGTATGCGGACATAAAATTAAATCACTTTATTTTCAAATTCATATACTAGCACCATCAAAAAAAATGTAAGCGAACATAAATAAGTCATTTTTTGAAAACTAATTTCCGAAAACTAATGCATGTTCCAACAGACACATTAGGGAATTTTCTTTACTAATTCATATTATACTAGCGTCGCCATTAAACAATGTAAATTTGCATATATTAGAATATTATCTGAATTAATATTAAAAGACTAATGAATTTCCCTAATAGTGTGGGAATTTTCTTTACTAGTTCCTATACCAACATCGCCATTAAACAATATAAGTAGACATGTATTAGGATATTGTCCGAATTAATTTTAGAAGACTAATGAATTTCGCTAATAAATGGTCTGGGGAATTTTCTTTGCTAGTTTCTATACTAGCCTCATCATAAAGCAATGTAAACGGATATTAATTAGGATATTATCCGAATTAATTTTAGAAGACTAAGAATTTCCTTAATAGTTTGGGAATTTTTTTTTACTAGTTCCTATACTAACATCGTCATAAAGCAATGGAAGTGGACATAAATTAGATTATTTTCTAAATCATTTTTGAAAGACTATATTTTCCTAACCAGACTCTTTGGGGAATTATCTTTACTAGTTCCTATACTATCCATAAGACAATCTAACAGGACATAAATATCATAAATATGAAGCACCGAGCCAAATATCGATACTCGTGACACCTCTTGTTTAAAACAGACATACATTTCGGTCATTATTAGACAATGAATAATACCGCACCAACTGCCGAACCCTGTGGTACACCGCGTTTAACGGACTGGTTCAGTTGTTGGCTATTCGTACTAGCCTGCTTTAAATCACAGTTATTCAGTTAATAAGTTAATAAATCACCTTTTCTTGTTTCTGCCACATTGAACGTTCATCAGGACATAAAGCGCCTAATGAATTTCGGAAAACCCGATGCTTTATCAAACGATAATTAATTTTTTTCCTCTTCGACTTAATTTATTTTCAATTGGCTTTTTAATGATTAAATTATTCCACACACAATGAAACCAAAAAAGAGAACGTTAATAACAATTTATAATTATGCAGAGGGACATGTTTATCATTAATATTGATTGGGTTTGTTGCGTAATTTCGTTCGTACAAAAAAAGTGGCACATCTGCGCGGGGTCAAGGGTCTGAGGGTATGTTCCGACAAGGAAGTGGGAATTGTAGCGTACCAACCTGTTGAGTATATTGGGAGTGCTGTCTTTTCATGTACGGTCTCGTGTAGGTTACCACCTTCTCTTTGGGGTAATTGGTGTGGTCGGTCCATGATTTCGACCTGTGGGAACCGCCTCCACTGGATTGATTCCGCAGGGCCTGTGGGCAATAGCAAATAATTCACATGATTTACGTTGAACAATAAGAGCTGCTTCAAATTGATATTATTACGTTGCAAATATCTTAACTTCGCATGCTCGCGGAGCCAAGGTACCGTAAGGTTATTCACATGTACAGGGTGAAATAGTCAGTGCTGTGATAAAAATGTCGAGAGCTTGAATTTATAACACAAATAGTTACGGTGGCCATAAAACCTGTTTGCAGGTGTCCAAAAAGACCCTCGGGTAAACCTGCTGGCGTATTTTGTTTGTACTTCGCCTTAAAGGCGTGTTTAGGTGTACTCAAAACACTTGGATGACCCGAAGCACTTGCAGATTGCTGAGCTATTGTTGCTTTACAGCAGTTAGAAGGTATAATTCCGGGGCTATAATTATGTTAAATAAAAATGAATAAAAAGTCAACATTGACAATAATAGTAACAAGAAAACAAGGTTTATATGCTTTTTCGTCAGTATATTGAAAACCAAGTGAGATAGGGAAAACATTATATGGACCTTTTTGGAAGAGCATAAAATTCACTAAATTAATTGTTATAAAAAATGGCGCAGCCGATAGTCAAGCTTGTACTGGCCGTTAAAACTCTCAAAGTTGGGGATGCGAAACGTGTAATTTTCGTAATTTTTTTGTCGGTAATTTAAAATGAAATTAAAAATCTAAAAAAAATCATACGCCATCTATGAACCCTAAAAAATACTTTTCATGACATAACATAAATAGTGTGGGGAATTTTCTTTACTAGTTAGCTGAATTAATTTTAGAAGGCTGGTGCATTTCCCTAATAGTTTGAAGAATTTTCTTTAATAGTTCCTATAACAGCATCGTGATAAAGCAATGGAAGCGGATATAAATCTGGATATTATCTGAATTAATCTTAGAATTTAATACATTTTCTTAATACACTTTGGGAAATTTTCTTTACTAGTTCCTATACTAGCATCGTCATAAAACACTGGAAACGGATATGTAAGATTATTTTTTGACCCAATTTCAGACGACTAATTGCATTTCCCTAACAGACACTTTGGGGAATTTTCTTTACTAATTCATATACTAGCATCACCATTAAACAATGTTAGTGGACATAGATTAGAATATTATCTGAATTAATTTTAAAAAACTAATGAATTTCCCTAAAAAATAGTTTGAGGAATTTTGTTTACTAGTTCCTATACTAGCCTCACAATAAAGCAATGTAAGCGGATATTACCAGAATTAATTTTAAAAGACTAATGCATTTTCTTAACGAGACACTTTGGGGAATTTTCTTTACTAATTCATATACCAGCATCGCCATTAAACAATATAAGTGACATAAATTAGGATATCTGAATTAATATTAGAAGATTAATGAACTTCCCCAATAAATAGTTTGAGGAATTGTCTTTACTAGTTCCTATACTAGCATCGTCATAAGGTAATGGAAGCGGATATCAATTTGGATATTATCTTAATTAATTTTACAAGTTAATACAATTTCCAAATACACTTTGGGGAATTTTCTTTACTAGTTCCTATACTAGCATAGCCATAATGTAAGCGGACATTAATTGGGATATTATCTGAATTAATTTTAGAAGACTAATGCAGTTTTCTTAGAGACACTTTGAGGAATTGTCTTTACTAGTTCCTATACTAGCATCATCATAAATCAATGGAAGTGGACATATAGTAGGTTATTTTCTGAACCAATTTCAGAAGACTATGCATTTCCCTATTAGACACTTTGGGGAATTTTCCTTATTGATTTGTATACTAGTATTGTTATAAAGCTATGTCAAGGGGTATTCGGAAGACTAATGCATTTTACTAACAGACTCTTTGGGGAATTTTCTTTACTAATTCTTAGCATCGCCAATAAACAATATAAGTGACATAAATTTAGGATATCTGAATTAATATTAGAAGATTAATGAACTTCCCTAATAAATAGTTTAAGGAATTTTCTTTACTAGTTCCTAGACCAACATCGTCATAAAGTAATGGAAGCGGATATAAATTTGGATATTATCTGAATTAATTGTAGAAGCTAATACATTTTCCTAATACACTTTGGGGAATTTTCTTTACTAGTTCCTATAATAGCATCGCCATAAAGCAATGTAAGCGGACATTAATTGAGATATTATCTGAATTCATTTTAGAAGACTAATGCATTTTCCTTAGAGACACTTTGAGGAATTGTCTTTACTAGTTCCTATACTAGCATCGTCATAAATCAATGGAAGTGGACATATAGTAGGTTATTTTCTGAACCAATTTCAGAAGACTAATTGCATTTCCCTATTAGGCACTTTGGGGAATTTTCCTTATTGATTTGTATACTAGTATCGTTATAAAGCTATGTTAAGGGATATTCGGAAGACTAATGCATTTGACTAACAGACTCTTTGGGGAATTTTCTTTACTAATTCTTAGCATCGCCAATAAACAATATAAGTGACATAAATTTAGGATATCTGAATTAATATTAGAAGATTAATGAACTTCCCTAATAAATAGTTTAAGGAATTTTCTTTACTAGTTCCTAGACCAACATCGTCATAAGGTAATGGAAGCGGATATAAATTTGGATATTATCTGAATTAATTGTAGAAGCTAATACATTTTCCTAATACACTTTGGGGAATTTTCTTTACTAGTTCCTATAATAGCATCGCCATAAAGCAATGTAAGCGGACATTAATTGAGATATTTTCTGAATTCATTTTAGAAGACTAATGCATTTTCCTTAGAGACACTTTGAGGAATTGTCTTTACTAGTTCCTATACTAGCATCATCATAAATCAATGGAAGTGGACATATAGTAGGTTATTTTCTGAACCAATTTCAGAAGACTAATTGCATTTCCCTATTAGACACTTTGGGGAATTTTCCTTATCGATTTGTATACTAGTATCGTTATAAAGCTATGTCAAGGGATATTCGGAAGACTAATGCATTTTCCTAACAGACTCTTTGGGGAATTTTCTTTACTAATTCTTAGCATCGCCAATAAACAATATAAGTGACATACATTTAGGATATCTGAATTAATATTAGAAGATTAATGAACTTCCCTAATAAATAGTTTAAGGAATTTTCTTTACTAGTTCCTAGACCAACATCGTCTTAAGATAATGGAAGCGGATATAAATTTGGATATTATCTGAATTAATTGTAGAAGCTAATACATTTTCCTAATACGCTTTGGGGAATTTTCTTTACTAGTTCCTATTATAGCATCGCCATAAAGCAATGTAAGCGGACATTAATTGAGATATTTTCTGAATTCATTTTAGAAGACTAATGCATTTTCCTTAGAGACACTTTGAGGAATTGTCTTTACTAGTTCCTATACTAGCATCATCATAAAACAATGGAAGTGGACATATAGTAGGTTATTTTCTGAACCAATTTCAGAAGACTAATTGCATTTCCCTATTAGGCACTTTGGGGAATTTTCCTTATTGATTTGTATACTAGTATTGTTATAAAGCTATGTCAAGGGATATTCGGAAGACTAATGCATTTTACTAACAGACTCTTTGGGGAATTTTCTTTACTAATTCTTAGCATCGCCAATAAACAATATAAGTGACATAAATTTAGGATATCTGAATTAATATTAGAAGATTAATGAACTTCCCTAATAAATAGTTTAAGGAATTTTCTTTACTAGTTCCTAGACCAACATCGTCATAAGGTAATGGAAGCGGATATAAATTTGGATATTATCTGAATTAATTGTAGAAGCTAATACATTTTCCTAATACACTTTGGGGAATTTTCTTTACTAGTTCCTATTATAGCATCGCCATAAAGCAATGTAAGCGGACATTAATTGAGATATTTTCTGAATTCATTTTAGAAGACTAATGCATTTTCCTTAGAGACACTTTGAGGAATTGTCTTTACTAGTTCCTATACTAGCATCATCATAAATCAATGGAAGTGGACATATAGTAGGTTATTTTCTGAACCAATTTCAGAAGACTAATTGCATTTCCCTATTAGACACTTTGGGGAATTTTCCTTATCGATTTGTATACTAGTATCGTTATAAAGCTATGTCAAGGGATATTCGGAAGACTAATGCATTTTCCTAACAGACTCTTTGGGGAATTTTCTTTACTAATTCTTAGCATCGCCAATAAACAATATAAGTGACATACATTTATGATATCTGAATTAATATTAGAAGATTAATGAACTTCCCTAATAAATAGTTTAAGGAATTTTCTTTACTAGTTCCTAGACCAACATCGTCATAAAGTAATGGAAGCGGATATAAATTTGGATATTATCTGAATTAATTGTAGAAGCTAATACATTTTCCTAATACACTTTGGGGAATTTTCTTTACTAGTTCCTATTATAGCATCGCCATAAAGCAATGTAAGCGGACATTAATTGAGATATTTTCTGAATTCATTTTAGAAGACTAATGCATTTTCCTTAGAGATACTTTGAGGAATTGTCTTTACTAGTTCCTATACTAGCATCATCATAAAACAATGGAAGTGGACATATAGTAGGTTATTTTCTGAACCAATTTCAGAAGACTAATTGCATTTTCCTATTAGACACTTTGGGGAATTTTCCTTATTGATTTGTATACTAGTATCGTTATAAAGCTATGTCAAGGGATATTCGGAAGACTAATGCATTTTACTAACAGACTCTTTGGGGAATTTTCTTTACTAATTCTTAGCATCGCCAATAAACAATATAAGTGACATAAATTTAGGATATCTGAATTAATATTAGAAGATTAATGAACTTCCCTAATAAATAGTTTAAGGAATTTTCTTTACTAGTTCCTAGACCAACATCGTCATAAGGTAATGGAAGCGGATATAAATTTGGATATTATCTGAATTAATTGTAGAAGCTAATACATTTTCCTAATACACTTTGGGGAATTTTCTTTACTAGTTCCTATAATAGCATCGCCATAAAGCAATGTAAGCGGACATTAATTGAGATATTTTCTGAATTCATTTTAGAAGACTAATGCATTTTCCTTAGAGATACTTTGAGGAATTGTCTTTACTAGTTCCTATACTAGCATCATCATAAAACAATGGAAGTGGACATATAGTAGGTTATTTTCTGAACCAATTTCAGAAGACTAATTGCATTTCCCTATTAGACACTTTGGGGAATTTTCCTTATGGATTTACTAGTTCCTATACTAGCATCGTCATAGAGCAACGTAAGCGGACAACATAAATTAGGATATTATCTGAATTAATTTTTGAAGACTTATGCATTCTCCTAATATACAGGGGAATTTTCTTTACTAATTCCTATACTAGCACCGCCATAAAGCAATGGAAGTGGATATACTTTGGGTTATTTTCTGAACTAATTTCAGAAGGCTAATTGGACTCCCCTAATAAACACTTTGAGAAATAAGTATAAAATTTCCTAAATTGTCA
This sequence comes from Rhagium mordax, assembly GCA_963680705.1. Classification (NCBI taxonomy): domain Eukaryota; kingdom Metazoa; phylum Arthropoda; class Insecta; order Coleoptera; family Cerambycidae; genus Rhagium; species Rhagium mordax. Next base: position 132,070,136 of record OY796656.1, on the reverse strand, counting down.
TAGCAAAAATATGGCGCAGCTGATAGTTGAGTTTGTACCAACAGTTAAAGTCTTAAAAACGGGGTTGCAAACCGTTAAATTTGCGTCATTTTTTGTAGTTAAAATACAATTAAAAACTTGGAAAAAATCACACGTTATCTATAAACCCTAAAAAATGCTTTTCATAACAAAAAATATTTTTAGACATTTTGTTACCTAAAATGTAGGTACTTAACTATCAACTGCGCCATTTTCTTGGCATAACCGTTAATTTTGAGAATTTTATGCACCACCAAAAAACTTCATATAATTTTGTCTTATCTCACTCGGGTTTCAAAATATTGCCCCGTTATCTTGCTGCTATTATTCTTAATAACGTTTTAAGCTGCCACAAATATTTACATACAGGGGTAGTCATACTGGTGCATTTATTCATTAGCTTGGCGTCACCGACTTTAAAACAGTATAGGATTTATCTCCTCATCTTTACGGTCCTTATAAGACTGTAACAGGCACGTATAACGGATATTAGTCAGCGCTTAACAGTTAATCATTTTACACATCTTTTTATGGAAGAAAAAAACATCTCGGCACACTATGAACCTCAGTTTTTAATTAAATGGTAATGAAATCGTGTTTAAAAGCGTCGTAAGGTGTGCACATCCAGTTGGCTGGCTGAAGAAGTCATTAAGTCAACCGACATTTATAAAATAATCTACGATTTTTAACTGTCAGCAAAGCAGGTCAATCATTTTCGATCACTGATTAATTCCAGCAATTTAGTCTAATTTATAAGCCTATAATAATTATTTTATTATTTCATCTGAACCCTCCTCACCTGCGGGGTGTCGGCGGCCGCGGGCACCGGCCACGACGGGAACTTCTCGTGCCCAGGCCCGTACTTGATGGATTTGAGGCTTGACGAATCTCTGACGGGCGGCGCAGGCGGCGGCGAATCTGCATCTCTCGTGGGCGGGGCGGTGCTCACCGGGGCGAAGTTCAGCCCCGACTGGTTCTGCAGGTAGGAGTACACTGAGGTGGTCTTGTTGTCCCTGAGATTGGGGGTGGACCGTGAGGGCATCATTGTGTGGGCCAGGGAGATCTGGTAGGCCGGGTAGTGCGGCTGTTTGGGGCTCTCGAAGCCATTAGGCCGAGTTCTGAAACAAGAGAAGATCATCAGTAGTGGTTAGCATAGCCGCGGGGATCGTTTACGAATTATACGCCAGGAAGTGGCCCTAGGTCGGACCCTTGAGGTAGTCGATGTAAGGAAACCGTTTGGGCGCAATTAATAAATAAGGATGACTTGCTTCGTTTAACGTCTGCTATAAAAATCGCGCTGACAAAGTTATTTGAAGAAATACAGTTAGAGCGCAGTAAAAAATAACCCCTGCTATAAATTATGGACTTACCCGCAATAATCCTGTTAAAAGATTCTCGGCACAACGCAGAAATATAAGTAATTATTGCTATAAACTTAATCCCTGTTATATAGTCGTTTTTTTTTTATTTAATTCGCTTTGACACCTCGTTGATACGAGGACCACAAAATATGTAACTAATGGGTATCGGATGCTAATTAGATGAATTTTGTTAATTAACTCCGGCAAGATATTCGAAAAAAGAAAAAAAAAGGGGACAGATTATCGGCAATTGTGCAGAAACTCGTTTTTGTACCGGCCGGCCGGGCCCGGTCGTTAAGGTACTGAACACATATTTGGATTTACTGAAACGTTATTTAGTTGTTAATTGCATTTATGGGTGTTATTTATAAGTTCTAATTAGTAGCTCGTAAAGGAATGAAAAATGTGCAATAATAAGTATGTTAAACCTAACGGAGGGGTCACGTAAAACGTAGCCTCTCGTGGGATCGCTGAGGTTAAGCGCCTCCGGTTAGGAGTGGAATCAGCGAAATTTAGAAGCAAAACCTGAATTTTCAACAAGGCAGAAACTACCTGTAATGGGTTGTTTGAATAAAACTGACTCCGGCAAAATGCGATTGCATGCGCCCTATAACTTTGCTGTTTGTGAGAAAATGATTTAAATGACGTGGCAGGTAATGTAATGGAAGATTTAGAAGAAATGGCAATTTTGACGGTTCATATCTCCGAAATTAGCGCTACGAAGGTGAAGTATAGGATTTCGGGAAAAAAGTAGTCAGACAGAGTCTCGGGTTAGAGAAAGTGAAAGAAAATTTAGGGTTTCTTTGAATTGAAAAAATTTAAAAAAAAATTTTTCGATTCCCCTCCTCACCAACGGGGCTGGGATATTGAAAAGAAGTTTTTTTGTATTTTTTCATTTTCATCGAAGGTAGAGAAAGTGAAGTGAAGTGAAGAAAATTTAGGGTTTTAGGGTAAAATTGAAAAAAATTTCGATTTCCCAGCCCCTCAGGGGCTGGATGCTTTATTTTTTTGGTGAGGGGAAATTGAAATAAATTTTTTTCGGCTCCCCTTGTAAAAAATTTTTCGTGCCGCTCATTTTAAAGCTTTTATACTAATTTGGAAAAACTTTTGACGCCGTTCCATTTTTTTCGGGCCTCCACTGCGATATAAGCGAAAATTTGAGATGTTTGTGGACTACTCCGGCTTCTTAATTAATCGCGGGATCCGGGAAAGCCGATCACTCGGTATAAGGGTCGCGAGAACCGCTCGGCGACGCCCTCTACCGATCCCCCATCGAAATCCGCTTCAAAAATGGCCATTTTAGCGAAAAACTTTTCAGTTGGGAATTTCTTTAAACTTATAATTTGAGATGAGAATTTAAAAATTACACAGTAGTAACTGGGAGTTTAATTAAAATTACACTTTAAACTGAAAATTCAATAAAATTTACTATTTGAACTGGAATTTTGACAGACTTTATAGTTTAAACTGAGAATTTTAAGAAAATTTGCAGTTAATACAAATAATTTAACAAATTTTATAGTTGGCGCTGGGAATTGACCAAAATTTGCTGCTTGAACTGGAAATTAATAAATCATTCAATTTGAACTGAGAATTTAACGACATTTACAGTTTGAACTGGGAAGAAAACAAAATTTATGGTTTCAATTGGGAATTTCTTTAAACTTATAATTTCAGTTGAGAATTTAAAAAATACACAGTAGTAATTGGGAGTTTAATTAAAATTACGCTTTATACTGGAAATTTACCAATACTTGCTATCTGAACTGGTAATTAGACAGACTTTATGGTTTAAACTGAGAATTTTAGGAAAATTTACAGTTTAATTGGAAATTAACCAAAATTTACTCATTAAATAGGGAATCTAATTAATTTTATAATATAAGTTGAAAATTTAAAAAAATTACGATTCAAACTGGGAATTTCTTTTTAAATTTGTACTTTAAACTGAGAATTTTACAGAATTTACAGTTTGGTTTGGGAGCTGTGGCAAACTTTGCGATTTGAACTGGGAATTAATTAAATTTACAATTTAAACTGAGAATTTAACATTTACAATTCGAACTGGGAAGTAAACGAGGTTTTTAATTCCAATAAATAGTTTACACTGGTTTTTTAAAAAATAAAGCAATGATAAATTTATGATTTTAATTTCATAAAATTTACTGTTTGAACTGGAAATTTAATAAAATTTTTAATTTGAACTGAGAATTTGACATTTCCAATTTGAACTCGAAAGGAAACAAAAATGGTGTCAATTAGGAATTTATTTATTATTTATAATTTGAGCTGGGAATTTAAGAAAATTTACAATATGAACTGGAAATTTAACAAAATTTACATTTTAAACTGAGAATTTTACAAAATTTATATTTTGAACTGGGAATTAACCGAAATTTACTGTTTAAACTGGGAATTCATTAAATTTTTTTCAAAATTTACAGTTTGAATTAAGAATTTATCAAAATTTAGTGTTTAAATTGGGAATTTAAGCAAATTTATAATTTGAGTTGAGAATTAAAGAAAATAATAATTTATTTAATCTGGAAGTTTAATTATATATACATTAGGACAGTGAATTTAACAAAATTTATATTTTGAACTGGGAATTATTCAAAATTTACTGCTTGAACTGGAAATTTAATTAAATTTGTTATTGGAACCGAAAATTTAACAGAAATTTACAATATCAGTTGAGAATTTAAATAAAAAGTAATTTAACCTGGAAGTTTAATTATATTTACATTTGAACTGAGAATTTAACAAAATTTATATTTTAAACTGGGAATTATTCAAAATTTACTGCTTGAACTGGAAATTTAATTAAATTTAATTTTTGAACCGAAAATTTGACAGAATTTATCGTTTAAAGTGGGAACTCATTAAATTTTTTACAAAATTTACAGTTGTTTGATATAGGAATAGGAGTTTAGCAAAATATAATGTTTAGTTTAATTAAATTTTCACTTTGAACTGAAAATTTAACAAAATTTACTATTTGAACTGAAATTTTGACAGACTTTATAGTTTAAACTGAGAATTTTAAGAAAATTTGCAGTTAATACAAATAATTTAACAAATTTTATAGTTGGCGCTGGGAATTGACCAAAATTTGCTGCTTGAACTGGAAATTTAATAAATTATTCAATTTGAACTGAGAATTTAACGACATTTACTGTTTGAACTGGGAAGAAAACACAATTTATGGTTTCAATTGGGAATTTCTTTAAACTTATAATTTCAGTTGGGAATTTAAAAAATACACAGTAGTAATTGGGAGTTTAATTAAAATTACGCTTTAAACTGGAAATACCAATACTTGCTATCTGAACTGGAAATTAGACAGACTTTATAGTTTAAACTGAGACTTTTAAGAAAATTTACAGTTTAATTGGAAATTAACCAAAATTTACTCATTAAATAGGGAATCTAATTAATTTTATAATATAAGTTGAAAATTTAAAAAAATTACGATTCAAACTGGGAATTTCTTTTTAAATTTGTACTTTAAACTGAGAATTTTACAGAATTTACAGTTTGGTTTGGGAGCTGTGGCAAACTTTGCGATTTGAACTGGGAATTAATTAAATTTACAATTTAAACTGAGAATTTAACATTTACAATTCGAACTGGGAAGTAAACGAGGTTTTTAATTTCAATAAATAATTTAAACTGATTTATTTTTAAAATAAAGCAATGATAAATTTATGATTTTAATTTAATAAAATTTACTGTTTGAACTGGAAATTTAATAAAATTTTTAATTTGAACTGAGAATTTGACATTTCCAATTTGAACTCGAAAGGAAACAAAAATGGATTCAATTAGGAATTTATTTATTATTTATAATTTGAGCTGGGAATTTAAGAAAATTTACAATATGAACTGGAAATTTAACAAAATTTACATTTTAAACTGAGAATTTTACAAAATTTATATTTTGAACTGGGAGTTAACCGAAATTTACTGTTTAAACTGGGAATTCATTAAATTTTTTACAAAATTTACAGTTTGAATTAAGAATTTATCAAAATTTAGTGTTTAAATTGGGAATTTAAGCAAATTTATAATTTGAGTTGAGAATTAAAGAAAATAATAATTTATTTAATCTGGAAGTTTAATTATATATACATTAGGACAGTGAATTTAACAAAATTTATGTTTTGAACTGGGAATTATTCAAAATTTACTGCTTGAACTGGAAATTTAATTAAATTTACTATTTGAACCGAAAATTTAACAGAATTTATCGTTTAAAGTGGGAACTCATTAAATTTTTTACAAAATTTACAGTTTGAAATAAGAATTTATCAAAATTTAGTGTATAAATTGAGAATTTAAGCAAATTTATAATTTGAGTTGAGAATTAAAAATTCCGATTTTTTTTTCCGACGTCAAATCGGTTTTTATCAGTTTATCACTAAAACGTGGCCGTCACAATTTTTTTCGCTCTCTGGCCAAATTTGACACCCTCGACGAATTCACAGTCCTCGAGAGCCGAAACCATTAAGCTTACGTAGAATGGAAACGGGTACAGCGGAGCGTGTAATCTCTCTTGAATGAGCTGAATGGAGAACGGGCCCGCAGGTACAAAAATGTCCGGTCACATCCCCGGACCACCGAAGGCTAGCAAATATTTATTTTGTGTGCTGATGTTTCTTATTATTCCACGCTGCCAGATTGGGATAACTGTAAAGCGTAATCTTCCGGAAGGCATACGTGCCCCAGAGATTATCATAAAAGCGTTTAAGGCCGGTCAAAAATTAGTTGTTGTTTATGATTAAATAAAGCTTCGAAAACTATTAACGACATCGTGGTTTGTCTTTTCAGTCTTTAACTCACATTAAATCCTCATATCTGACTCTTCCATCTAAAGGCGCGGAGGTGATTTATATCCGCCCGGTACCCGTACCCGATTCCCTGCTTTGGATGTTTAATTAATTTATCGGCTCCAATACAAAAGATTAATCGTCGACGCTGAATGCAGAACGACGAAGTGCTCGGCGTTGATCAGATTTTTTTTGGTCATCACCCGCTATCCGGTCCCGTTCTGGCGAGGTCTGGGAACTTGAGATTGCCCAAGTAGGCACTTATGCCGAAGTGAGACGCCCATTCTTAGTCTAGCCAGCGTACGGTACTTCCATAGGAAGCCATTACTTCGACGAAATTTAATACCTCGAGTCAATGCGAGTTTTACCCACCTGGTAAATGAAAATTTACGCATTTGCTGCAAAATCGATGGTTTTTGTCGGTGACAAGAAACTACGTTAATAAATTTCGATTCATTGAAAGCCAGTTCTTCGACGTCCCTTCCGAACCGGTTCCGTTCGCCAGAAAATCGAGAAAAAACATCACCATCCACGATAAATCACGTGCCTAAAAGATCGTAGAGGCAATAGAGTTATAAATAACAGCACCCACTTTCTTTCCTACCTACCATACTTAGTCCGCTAGTTTGGACCACCTACAGCTAAGTAATTGGGCACCTTATGGTTTCAGCTACAACAGATATTAGAGACACCTATAAATTATTTTAGGAAACGGTTGAAATAAATTATGATCATTTGTAACACGAGTATATTAAAACAGAAGACATAGTCAAAGGCAGCTATATCGTTATTGTTTCTGGCAGGTATCCCAATCCCACACGGTTCAGAACTGGGCCCCTTTTGCCTTATGATACGCACTAATGATCTATCATCACATTTATGAGTTGAATAGCGACACTGCCTGTTACAATGCCACCGACATATCTGAGAGATAATTAAACTTCCAGGTTAAATAAATTATTATTTTGTTTAATTCCCAACTCAAATTATAAATTTGCTTATACAATTTAAACACTAAATTTTGATAAATTCAAACTGTAAATTTTGTAAAAAATTTAATGAATTCCCAGTTTAAACAGTAAATTTCGGTTAATTCCCAGTTCAAAATATAAATTTTGTAAAATTCTCAGTTTAAAATATAAATTTTGTTAAATTTCCAGTTCATATTGTAAATTTTCTTAAATTCCCAGCTCAAATTATAAATAATAGTTCGAATTGTAAATGTTAAATTCTCAGTTTAAATTGTAAATTTAATTAATTCCCAGTTCAAATCGCAAAGTTTGCCACAGCTCCCAAACCAAACTGTAAATTCTGTAAAATTCTCAGTTTAAAGTATAAATTTAAATAGAAATTCCCAGTTTGAATCGTAATTTTTTTAAATTTTCAACTTATATTATAAAATTAATTAGATTCCCTATTGAAAGAGTAAATTTTGGTTAATTTCCAATTAAACTGTAAATTTTCTTAAAATTCTCAGTTTAAACTATAAAGTCTGTCTAATTTCCAGGTCAGATAGCAAGTATTGGTAAATTTCCAGTTTAAAGTGTAATTTTAATTAAACTCCCAGTTACTACTGTGTATTTTTTAAATTCTCAACTGAAATTATAAGTTTAAAGAAATTTCCAATTGACACCATAAATTTTGTTTTCTTCCCAGTTCAAACTGTAAATGTCGTTAAATTCTCAGTTCAAATTGAATAATTTATTAAATTTCCAGTTCAAGCAGCAAATTTTGGTCAATTCCCAGCGCCAACTATAAATTTTGTTAAATTATTTGTATTAACTGCAAATTTTCTTAAAATTCTCAGTTTAAACTATAAAGTCTGTCAAAATTCCAGTTCAAATAGTAAATTTTGTTAAATTTTCAGTTCAAAGTGAAAATTTAATTAAACTAAACATATTTTGCTAAACTCCTATATCAAACAACTAATTTTGAAAAAAATTTAACGAGTTCCCACTTTAAACGATAAATTCTGTTAAATTTTCGGTTCAAATAGTAAATTTAATTGAATTTCCAGTTCAAGCAGTAAATTCTGAATAATTCCCAGTTCAAAATATAAATTTTGTTAAATTCTCTGTTCAAATGTAAATATAATTAAACTTCCAGGTTAAATTACTTAATTTTTTTTAATTGTCCATTCAAATTATAAATTTGCTTAAATTCCCAATTTAAACACTAAATTTTGATAAATTCTTAATTCAAACTGTAAATTTTGTAAAAAATTTAATGAATTCCCAGTTTAATCAGGAAATTTCGGTTAATTCCCAGTTCAAAATATAAATTTTGTAAAATTCTCAGTTTAAAATGTAAATTTTGTTAAATTTCCAGTTCATATTGTAAATTTTCCTAAATTCCCAGCTCAAGTTATAAATAATAAATAAATTCCTAATTGAAACCATTTTTGTTTCCTTTCGAGTTCAAATTGGAAATGTCAAATTTTCAATTTAAATTAAAAATTTTATTAAATTTCCAGTTCAAACAGTAAATTTTATGAAATTAAAATCACAAATTTATCATTGCTTTATTTAAAAAAAAATCAGTTTAAACTATTTATTGAAATTAAAAACCTCGTTTACTTCCCAGTTCGAATTGTAAATGTTAAATTCTCAGTTTAAATTGTAAATTTAATTAATTCCCAGTTCAAATCGCAAAGTTTGCCACAGCTCCCAAACCAAACTGTAAATTCTGTAAAATTCTCAGTTTAAAGTATAAATTTAAATAGAAATTCCCAGTTTGAATCGTAATTTTTTTAAATTTTCAACTTATATTATAAAATTAATTAGATTCCCTATTGAAAGAGTAAATTTTGGTTAATTTCCAATTAAACTGTAAATTTTCTTAAAATTCTCAGTTTAAACTATAAAGTCTGTCTAATTTCCAGGTCAGATAGCAAGTATTGGTAAATTTCCAGTTTAAAGCGTAATTTTAATTAAACTCCCAATTACTACTGTGTATTTTTTAAATTCTCAACTAAAATTATAAGTTTAAAGAAATTCCCAATTGACACCATAAATTTTGTTTTCTTCCCAGTTCAAACTGTAAATGTCGTTAAATTCTCAGTTCAAATTGAATAATTTATTAAATTTCCAGTTCAAGCAGCAAATTTTGGTCAATTACCAGCGCCAACTATAAATTTTGTTAAATTATTTGTATTAACTGCAAATTTTCTTAAAATTCTCAGTTTAAACTATAAAGTCTGTCAAAATTCCAGTTCAAATAGTAAATTTTGTTAAATTTTCAGTTTAAAGTGTAATTTTAATTAAACTCCCAGTTACTACTGTGTATTTTTTAAATTCTCAACTCAAATTATAAGTTTAAAGAAATTCCCAATTGAAAAGTTTGTCGCTAAACTGGTCAGTTTTGAAGCGGATTTCGGTGGGGGATCGGTAGAGGGCGTCTCCGAGCGGCTCTCGCGACCCTTATACCGAGTGATCGGCGTCCGTATATACGGACGCCATATCACTATGTAACGGCTGCAACTATCCATTAATTGTTACCCAATCCGTACTTGTACAAAAAGCGATTAAACGCAATTACATCGTCCTCCTAATTACATTCGTCAATTATTTCTTACGCAAGTGTCTTGTTCGCTTACAATTTATCATCTGCAGTTCAAATACCGCTGACTTCTATACAAATTTAATCCGGTTAGTCACTGACGTAACACTTTTAGGCGGACACCCTGCATTGTTACAAAAAAATAATTATTGGTTCGATTATGTTTCTCTAATTGATTATATATAGACATATTAAGTGAATAGTTCCATTAATTTTTAAGGTCACATTAGGACCACACCTACGTGACATTAAAAAATGTGCCGTACACTTTAAGAATCAGGACATTTTTTTATAATGAATGGGAACGTTTAAAAATATCCTTTGGGCTCAAGCTGTCGAAGGATTCGGTGAATTTTCCCAGCCTGTGGCATTACGTGAAGAAAGAAATGCCTGGCTAATTGCCTTAATTAATTTTCAATTTCTAGTACCAATATCATTGCCAAAAGAGGTTATATCAAGGCTTCTTAAATTCCAAAAAATTCGAAAGGGATTTCAGAATAAATGTTTTTTAATAAAATCGAGATTTTTTATTAATTCTATCTGATTTTAATATTCGTCCTTATAGCATGGAATTGCCTGTGCGCGATAAATGTTTGGAAAATCTATTTGGTCGGACGAAAACCTAAACGGTGACAACAGCTTTCTTTTAAGGTCTACTTGGTCGGACCAGAACCTAAACGATGACGTCAGCTTATTTTAAGAACTATTCGGTCGGACGAGAGCCTAAACGGTGACGTCAGGTTTCTTTTAAGGTCTACTTGGTCGGACCAGAACCTAAACGGTGACGTCAGCATCATTTTAAGAACTATTTGGTCGGACGAGAACCTGAACGGTAACGTAAAATTTTGTATTCTTTAATTAAGAAATATTAGTCATCCTCTACTAATATTAGCTTTTATTGTCGTTTCCTCTACCAGCTATAGAAAAGAAGCGAAATATTTTTCCCATAATCTTGCAAATATACTCTTTTAATATATATGTAAATCGAAAGGAGCTTAGCCGGAGAAAAAAATGCCCGGCTAGGAGCCTAGTCATTGCAGAGCTGGTTTTTCTCGAGTGTTAATAATACACCGCACCTTGATTAATGTACTATTAGACTTTTGACGCAATCAACATGCGAGAACTATGAATATCACCGACAGGTTACGCATTAATTATTCCGCTGGCGTTAAGTGGGAAATTACATGGTTTGTTTGTTTCCTCCACCTCCAGCCAGTTCAGAGTTGCAGAAGGAACGCACAAAAATTGGCCGAAATAACCAGCGGACCAGTGCGAGCTATCAGAAAACGTTTGATGAATCAAGGTTTGATTATTGATTTATAAATAAAAGTAACATAGGTGTGTCGCACGTTTTTTTTTTGTTAATAAACTGGATTGTTAAAAAACATGTCCTGAGCGAAATAATCGACGCAAGAACTAGGAGTCCCACAAGGTTCTAACCTTTGTTCCAATTACTTAAAATAAACCTTGCAAATCTGAATAATTGCATTGGGATATGCTGCCGAAATTTACCTTAAACTACGCCATCTTATTGCTATACACTGTTTCTATCCGTTAGGTCGGACGGTAGCCTAAACGGTGACGTCAGCTATTTTATCAGATCTATTAGGTCGGACGGTAGCCTGAACGGTGACGTCAGCTATTTTGTAAGACCTATTGGTCGGACGGTAGCCTGAACGATGACGTCATTTTCTTCGCGAATTTACATCAAACTGTCTTACTTCGTGGTGCATTTAGGCTTCTAATTTCAAAAAGAAGACGATATTAAATAAAATATTCATCTTATTGACATCGGAATCGCTTGAATATAATTAAATTGCAGACATATTTACTTTTAAATTTAATCCTCAGTTTATTGCCAGTATCAAACACTGTTAATTCGATAGTTTATTAATAAACTGACCTCGTATTCAATTCCATTGAAGACCGATCATAAATCTATATATTTTCATAGCAATAACATTGAGAAATTTCCTCATAAGTACTTAATATAACCGCATGACTAGTATTAAAAATAACGGTGCGATAAATCGCGTGATCATATTATACAGGATGGATTCCTTTAGAAGTACAGAATCGAGTGATCTTGCTCTTGTCCGAATCCATATTCGACAGATAGTGAAAGCTGCCTTTCTAAATCGGCAACAAATTGCTCCGTTATCGTTATTTTTCGGAAAAATTCCGCTAAATATCACGGCCATAATTTGTCGAATAGGTCAAATCTCGAGCTGTCTGCCACACCGCAGACCCGTACGTGGCAAATGATATTAAGTCCACCTACCGACATAAGTAATGACGCCTGCTGTTCACATTACCGCCAGCGCCCTGTCAGAATATACGGCAAAACGACTTGATATACGGACGCTCGGATAGGTTGCGAAAATACAATTGTTTGCGCAAAACAGTCACTTGTGGTGCACGTCAAGCCCACTTTCGTTTCTGCACGGATCGGTAGGAAACGATGCAAATTGTTTTATTTTTAAACCGCCCGTCACCGCTGGACGATGACGAATGGATTTATCATACAGAGCACATCATGGCAACATCAGCATTGTTCGGTTTTAATCAATGAAATCTCATATGGGTTGGAGTTCTTTTGTATTTGAATATATGCAACAAGAGCCACTCCGCAGAATAATAGTTTCTTCGTAATTTCTTTTTATCGCCATCTTTCTTTTAATGCCTGCTTGGTCGGACGGGAACCTAAACGGTGACGTCAGCGTTGTTTTAAGAACTATTTGGTCGGACGAGAACCTGAACGGTAACGTCACCTATTTTCTACTTAACGATCTTGATGACTATCTGTTATTTTTTTGTTTTAACTATCCATGCCTTTAGCTTACGAGAATTTTTGCTACCTTAAGCCAAAAGTTATTAAAATTTAAACCAGCAGCCAGAAGTAATTATATCAAACTTTCCTACTTTTTGTCTGCATGGCAACTAAAGCTTTGACTGTATAGTAGTCGCCGCAACCGCTAACGACTAATATTGTTGTACGATTCAGCCCAGGACGTTGATCCTAGTGCACATTCGATCCCTGCTTTGATTACCGCTCAGCCGACCACTCGCTGTAAACACCATAACGATTTTATAACACCCGTGATGGCGGCAATCAAATTTGTCACCCAGTCCACTTTCGAAATCGCCCGTTTATACCGTAAGAGCGTTTTAATTAAGCATCTGCCTGTTCAACCGTACACAATAATTCGTCTGAGATCTGGTGTGGTGAGTAAATCAAGATTACCTGCTAGATTATAGAGTCTATCAAGTGTTCGTCAGCGTTTACTTTTAAGAATAATTGAAACAAAAAATAATAGATACTCATCAAGATCAATATTCAGTTAAGTAGATAGGTGACGCTAGCGTTCACGTTCTCGTCCGACCAAATAACTCTTAAAAGAACGCCGACGTCACCGTTTAGGGTCTGGTCCGACCAGGTGGATCTTAAAAGAAAGATGACGCCACCGTTCTAGTTCCCGTCCGACCAAGTGTACCTTAAAAGACAAATGACATTACCGCTTAGGATCCCGTCCGACCAAGTAGGCCTTAAAAGAAAGATGGCGTCACCGTTTAAGTTCTCGTCCGACGCAATACTAGAAGGGTTCTACATGAGCTGACAAATATACTTTTCGAATAAAATTGCTTTAAATCCTGACGTGCTGTTTTCCGACTGCGCCGTGAATTATATAGAAACTACGATTTTGGAGACACTGTAACAATTGATTTATTGGCCAATTAAAATCAATCATTTACGATCGACCAGTAAGTGCGTGGTTGGTTAAAATGAGTCGAGGAGAAAGACAATTATCGTTTATTACCGGCTAGCTGTTAGAAAGTTTACGTTCATTTTCATAAGCACAACAAGTGAAAATAATCTCATATTATAATATAAAGGTATCAGAATCATCGAACGGGTCTAAAAACTTGCGGCCTTGAGAACTGTTTCGGTACAGCCGGGTCTGTAGCAAAGGAATGGTCGGCTTTTATGGAGCAAGAATAATCGTTAGGTCCGAGAAGAAGCCAATTTGGCCTTGGATTATATCAACCCTTTTGTTTGCCCCACTTATAGCGCCATAGAACAAAATCGTTCATTCCCTATAAGACTATAATAATAATTTCTCTTCCTTGAGCCAGCGCGAAAAATTTCCAATCGATTAATCGCGAATAAAACGCACATAGCGTCTTAATTAAAGTATCCCTCCCGGGCCGGGGCATTAATAATACTTAGCCGCAATCATACGTACATACGAACGTGGAAGACCGCCCGAAGGCTATTGGCAAACACAGAGAGCTGCTGACCACAGTTGGTCACCGTTGGTTTCTCGACCTGGTTCAGACACCCGCACAACCGGTCCAGGTCATCAAGCCGGTATTAGCACAGCTCGGGACAGGGCCGTCGCAGAATGCGTTTCTAGGGGGCGAGCGGTTAGGTTGCTCCTCCGATATCCGACCTCGGTACCCGCGATTTAAAGGAAAATACGAAGAATCACATTTTTTTCTTGTCAGTTTAATTTTCCAAATACTGAAAGCCTAGAGATTTTGCTGGGGCTATTCTTGGTGATTTTTCCTACCAATCCATATCCCAGACCAATACCAATTTGAACGTGGTGACACCACAAACACATAAAAACCACTGGGGTGGAAGCGGTGGGATGTAGAGGAAAGTTACCGAAAACTTCGGCAGCTGCACCCTTATCCAGAAGCTAACGCTCTTTATTTATTTATTTTCTATTATACTTATATTTAGACAAAACAATGAAGCAACAAGACTCCATTTCTGCGATTCCTTCCATCATCGATTACACGCTCGTCTCGTTTTGGCAGCACACCAAACGTGAGAGGAATAATTCAGCATATTAAGCGACGACTCCTTGCAATGTCGACAGGTTAGAACCATCTCAAGGTCCTTGGCAATAGTTTTTTTGGGTGCGTCATGGTGTGATCGTGAGTCATCTCGCGTTGATCGACTGGAGAAATACGATCGCCTAAAATAATGCGCACCTTCTCTTCGCTCCCACATTTCATGTATTAAACCAAACTTCAAACTCAGATGGATGGCTGAAATCCTGTACGGACACATCTGAGACCACCTTAATTGATTGTGTTCATTCTCTTTATTCCCGTTAGCTAAAAGTACTTGGACAGGGACTTGAAAGAGGTGGAACTTCGCCGTTTCAATCAGATATGTGTCGATTTTGCGCTTCTTATTTGCTATTTCAGAAATAACAAAGATATTGACAAGATACTCGTCGAGATCTCGGTTCTGGTTTAACGAAACCGGTTCTCTCTACGATAGAGCGAACTATGAACTATAGCCAATCCTAGCCACTGCCCTCACCACTGGAACTTGTTGGATATATAAATCTTTGACCTCTGAAGCCTTCTTTTCTTCGTTTCACAACGGAGACCGACGCCATCGCACTAAATGGGGCTTTATGTTTCTGTAAACCGCAACAAAACCATCTGCCCTTGGTGACTATTAATCAGCTCATCTAAGAGGCCTGAAAAGAATCCGTTTAATAAGTGCGTACGCCTACCCATTCAATTTAATCCGAATGGAGACACAATGCGACCTGCTACCATTTTACGGTCAAAAATCAGTTCCTTTGTCAAACAAATAGAAGCGCATCACCCGAGTCCGTATCGCCCATCTGAACGTGCCAAAATCAGGGCACCGCTCTCTAATCGCCTCGTACACACTATATCGCATTATTTAGATAAGCCTTCTCGTAGCCCGTCTCTTGTTTCACATCTGCCGACCTGGATAATGGGATTTCCTTGTCGAACATATTCCCGTGACTTTCGTAGACCCAGATAGTTCGGAACAATGAATTCACAGTCGCAAATAGCTGAGTCGAAGACGAAAGCACAGCACGCCATCGCCGTCGACAACGTTCCTTTTAATGACAATGCTGGCTGTGGTGAGTGATTTATCGTGCGGTTAAAAGTTTGACACTATCGAGGTCAATTATTTGTTATGATGGAATCACGATTTTTTGGTATTAATAGAGTGAGAATAATGTATTTTTATCGGCGGCCGATCCGACTGTGAAATGGGTTTGTGTCACCCTTCATAATTGAAACGGTGTCAGGCGATTTGGGGATAAAATGTTGGATTTTGAGAGATTCCCAAATGACCCTGAGATAATTTGAAAAATTTGTCCAATATTACTTTCGAGTTCCTGAATTGTGTATTTAAAAGCCGTGAGCCTTCTTTTACCGAGAAATCGCGGATTGGCCACACCTACCCTGGCATTAGGGCATTAACATAAAACACAATAACGAAGAGGCGAAAAGGATGTACGGGATATGCAAGAACACCTGTTTTGAAAGGGACAGCAGGTAATTTATGACATGGCAAATGTACAAAGATGCGAACTGGGTCCGAGGTACATTTTGGGATGTAAATGAAATTGAGTAATGAAGCACCACTAACACTGACCATTTTTATTGCTGCATGAGCCGTTTCACACCTGCGACGCCTAAAACGTTTAGTTCAAAGCCTGACCCTAGGAAGAAGCCCTAATAACCAACGCAGAGCATAAACGGGAAATTATATTCTAAAGTGGAGTTCATATTTCTAAAGCACATAAAAAATGCCGCACTTACAAAGCAGAAAGGTCGACTCAATGGAACCGCCGCACGTGCTCCTTTGTCGGGAATTTTTTATCTGCCTTAGAAATATGAACTCTTCTTTCATCAATTTACTTGTTTCCTTAAAACTTAAAGCCGGGGCTAATTTTATTTTCGGTGACTTGTTAATGGGACTTAAACTGAAAATATGGACGATCTGGGAAATCGGATAGCCAAGGGATGTGAAACAATAGGACATCAAATAGCCGAGGGAACTGTGGCTCCCAAGATTTACCGATCTAAATCCTTTGGAGTTTTATTTCCAGAAATTTGTTTATGAAACCCTAATTGAACACGTGGGAGTTCCAAAACAATCGGATAGTCGAGAGATGTGTAAGCATTTAGAGGTCAAATAGCCAAGAAATGTGAAACAGATAATCGAATAGCCAAGGGATGTGAAATCATTCAAAGGTCAAATAGAGTACTATGAAATCAAATAGTCGAGAGATAGGGTAATCAGGAAATTCAATAGCCGAGAGACCTGAAACGATTAGAAAATTAAATAGCCGAGTGCATTAAACTTAATTTAAATCGATAGAGTAACAGTACAAAGGCAACTGTAGCATTTATATTCAACTTGAAATTGGATAGCCGAGGGATGTGAAACAATTAAATGTAGTCTACTTACATCGATAGATGTGAAACCATGACGAAATCGAATAGCCAAGGATGTGAAATTGTTAGAAATCGAATAGCCGAGGGATATGGACTCATTAGGAGATCAAATAGCCGAGGTATATGAAACCATTAGAAAATCAAATAGCCGAGATGTAAAAATTCCATTAGGAAATTGAATAGCCAAGGGATGTGCAGTTTATTATAGCCGAGGGATGTGAAACAATTAAATGTAGTCTACTTACATTGGTAGATGTGCAACCATTAGGAAATCGAATAGCCAAGCATGTGAAATAGTTAGAAATCGAATAACCGAGGGATATGGAATGATTAGGCGGTCGAATAGCCGAGGGATATAAAATCATTAGAAGATCGATTATCCGAAATGTAAAAATATCATTAGGATATTGAGTAGCCGAGGGATCTGCCGTCTATTAAATCTCTAGAGGAGTAGCAGCTGTCAAGATCCAGCAATTTATATACAATCTTAATTGAAAACATGGAAGATCTGAGAAATCGGATAGCCGAGGGATGTGAAAGCATTAAATATAATCTATTTACATCGATAGATGTGAAGCAATTGCGAAATCGAATAGCCAAGAATGTGAAATAGTTAGAAATCGAATAGGCGAAGAATATGGAATCATTAGGAGATCGAATAGCAGAGGGATATGGACCCATTAGGGGGTCGAATAGCCGAGATGTAAAAATTCCATTAGGATATTAAGTAGCCTAGGGGTTTGCAGTCTATTAAATCTTTAGAGGGGAAGCATTACAAAATTAACTGTGGCTGTCAAGATCTAACGACTTAAATCCTCTGGATTGTAATTCCAGGAACTTCTTTATACAACCCCAATTGAAAAGAAAAATTGAATAGCCGAGGGTGTGAAATCATTAGAAGATCGAATAGCCGAGGGATATGGAATCATTAGAAGATCGAATAGCCGAGGGATATGGACCCATTAGGGGGTCGAATAGCCGAGATGTAAAAATTCCATTAGGATATTAAGTAGCCTAGGGGTTTGCAGTCTATTAAATCTCTAGAGGGGAAGCATTACAAAATTAACTGTGGCTGCCAAGATCTAACGACTTAAATCCTCTGGTTTGTAATTCCAGGAACTTCTTTATACAACCTCAATTGAAAAGAAAAATTGAATAGCCGAGGGTGTGAAATCATTAGGAGATCGAATAGCCGAGGGATATGGAATCATTAGGAGATCGAATAGCCGAGGGATATGGACCCATTAGGGGGTCGAATAGCCGAGTATGGAATCATTAGGAGATCGAATAGCCGAGGGATATGGACCCATTAGGGGGTCGAATAGCCGAGATGTAAAAATTCCATTAGGATATTAAGTAGCCTAGGGGTTTGCAGTCTATTAAATCTCTAGAGGGGAAGCAGTACAAAATTAACTGTGGCTGCCAAGATCTAACGACTTAAATCCTCTGGATTGTATTTCCAGGAACTTCTTTATACAACCTCAATTGAAAAGAAAAATTGAATAGCCGAGGGTGTGAAATCATTAGGAGATCGAATAGCCGAGGGATATGGAATCATTAGGAGATCGAATAGCCGAGGGATATGGACCCATTAGGGGGTCGAATAGCCGAGATGTAAAAATTCCATTAGGATATTAAGTAGCCTAGGGGTTTGCAGTCTATTAAATCTCTAGAGGGGAAGCATTACAAAATTAACTGTGGCTGCCAAGATCTAACGACTTAAATCCTCTGGATTGTAATTCCAGGGACTTCTTTATACAACTTCAATTGAAAAGAAAAATTGAATAGCCGAGGGTGTGAAATCATTAGGAGATCGAATAGCCGAGGGATATGGACCCATTAGGGGGTTGAATAGCCGAGATGTAAAAATTTCATTAGGATATTAAGTAGCCTAGGGGTTTGCAGTCTATTAAATCTCTAGAGGGGAATCAGTACAAAATTAACTGTGGCTGCCAAGATCTAACGACTTAAATCCTCTGGATTGTAATTCCAGGAACTTCTTTATACAACCTCAATTGAAAAGAAAAATTGAATAGCCGAGGGTGTGAAATCATTAGGAGATCGAATAGCCGAGGGATATGGAATCATTAGGAGATCGAATAGCCGAGGGATATGGACCCATTAGGGGGTCGAATAGCCGAGATGTAAAAATTCCATTAGGATATTAAGTAGCCTAGGGGTTTGCAGTCTATTAAATCTCTAGAGGGGAAGCATTACAAAATTAACTGTGGCTGCCAAGATCTAACGTCTTAAATCCTCTGGATTGTATTTCCAGGAACTTCTTTATACAACCTCAATTGAAAAGAAAAATTGAATAGCCGAGGGTGTGAAATCATTAGGAGATCGAATAGCCGAGGGATATGGAATCATTAGGAGATCGAATAGCCGAGGGATATGGACCCATTAGGGGGTCCAATAGCCGAGATGTAAAAATTCCATTAGGATATTAAGTAGCCTAGGGGTTTGCAGTCTATTAAATCTCTAGAGGGAAGCATTACAAAATTAACTGTGGCTGCCAAGATCTAACGTCTTAAATCCTCTGGATTGTATTTCCAGGAACTTCTTTATACAACCTCAATTGAAAAGAAAAATTGAATAGCCGAGGGTGTGAAATCATTAGGAGATCGAATAGCCGAGGGATATGGAATCATTAGGAGATCGAATAGCCGAGGGATATGGACCCATTAGGGGGTCCAATAGCCGAGATGTAAAAATTCCATTAGGATATTAAGTAGCCTAGGGGTTTGCAGTCTATTAAATCTCTAGAGGGGAAGCATTACAAAATTAACTGTGGCTGCCAAGATCTAACGACTTAAATCCTCTGGATTGTATTTCCAGGAACCTCTTTATACAACCTCAATTGAAAAGAAAAATTGAATAGCCGAGGGTGTGAAATCATTAGGAGATCGAATAGCCGAGGGATATGGAATCATTAGAAGATCGAATAGCCGAGGGATATGGAACTATTAGATCGAATAGCCGAGCTATAAAAATTCCATTAGGAAATTGATTAGCCGAGAGATGTGCAGTGCGCTAAATTCCTAGAGAAGTAGCAGTTTTATAAAACCTCTATTGAAAACATGGGAGTTACTTGCACTTAAGGATCACCAGGTAAAAGGAAGTAAAGCAGCCTTGTGTTTTGCTCGTTTTCATCCGGAATGGTGAGAATGAGACCCAAATTTCATTATAATTGTCTTACTAGCAAGTTTCACTCCGGTTTGAATTCAGTTTGTTCGAATAAGAATTTAACAACTTCCTGGTTAATCCTGGTTGAAAGTAAAATAATTCCAGATTTTTATTTTTCACCTATGACGTAGAGCTGTGTAATTCTAAGCGTAATATTTGAAAACAAGAGTTATAGTTTGGAATTTACTACACCAGCCGCTTTTATTCATAAAATTTTATTGCCAAGCACAAACGCGAGCAAAAGTTCTGGCATGTACCCAAAAATTTTTTGCAATATCTTCTAGATTTAAAAGCGCCGTTAACCGAATTTTACTGAAGAAATACCTATCCGATGAAGCAATAGCCATTTAAGATATTTACACGAGCGACAAGCATCTTATTAAACATACTAAAGCCTTTTACCTCTCACTCAAAAACGCGTTGTTTTTCATAGTAAATCCTGTGCATTTTACAAAATCCAAGAACCATTATTCATAACAAACAATGCCCAACCGCAGGAGGTATCCAAATTCCACACCTTGCTCGAAACACGTTTGCGCCACTCAACTAACACTGTAACCAATTTTTTTTTATCACAAACTTAACCCACTCGAAATCCAAGAGGCCGCATTGGGCAACCAATTTTTGGATTTTCACAATAATTTTTATATCACAGTAACGTTACGTCTGACTGAGTCATCTCGACACTGCGGTACTATTCTCAACTTACGAGTGACCTTGGAGCGGTCGGTCAGCGACAGGTACCGGTACCAACGAGGGTTAGATGATGACTGAAGAACCAGTACTCTTAAGAAACCTGAAATACCTCGGCGGGCAGGCCAGGACTCGACCGGCGAGGAGCTGCTCACTTTCAGGTCACAAGTTTCTTACTCTGGCGCGGCCGCGTACGCTTGTTTAATCCTCGTGGATTCGTGATCCTACAATGAACAGTTTCAAAGTTGGGTTTGCAAAATCTCAAAATATTACGTTTCCCTTCACGTCTCTTCCTTTAATATCTTTGTATCACTTCGGGCGACAATAATGCCTGTAGAATCGGTTAAAGTAGACTGTATAACGAGTAGAATAAGCCTGAATTCGCGACCCTACAATAAATAGTTTCGGTGATAGAGAACGTCAAAGTTGAATTTGCAAAATCTCAAAATATTACGTTTTCCTTCACGTCGCTTCCCTTAATATCTTTTTATCGCTTCGGGCAACAATAATGCCTGTAGAATCGACTAAAGTAGACTGTATAACGAGTAGAATAAGCCTGAATTTGTGACCCTACAATAAACAGTTTCGGTGATAAAGAGCGTCAAAGTTGAATTTGCAAAATCTCAAAATATTACGTGTTTCTTCACGTCGCTTCCCTTAATATCTTTTTATCGCTTCGGGCGACTATAATGCCTGTAGAATCGACTAAAGTAGACTATATAAAGAGTAGAATTTGCCTAAAATTGTGCCTCTACAATAAATAGTTTCGGTGATAAAGAGCGTCAAAGTTGAATTTATAAAATCTCAAAATATTACGTTTTCCTTCACGTCTCTTCCCTTAATATCTATTTATCGCTTCGGGCGACATTAATGCCTGTAGAATAGATTAAAGTAGACTGTATAACGAGTAGAATAAGCCTGAAATTGTGACTCTACAATAAATAGTTTCGGTGATATAGAGCGTCAAAGTTGAATTTATAAAACCTCAAAATATTACGTTTTCCTTCACGTCTCTTCCCTTAATATCTATTTATCGCTTCGGGCGACAATAATGCCTGTAGAATCGATTAAAGTAGACTATATAACGAGTAGAATAAGCCTGAAATTGTGCCTCTACAATAAATAGTTTCGGTTATAAAGAGCGTCAAATTTGAATTTATAAAACTTCAAAATATTACGTTTTCCTTCACGTCTCTTCCCTTAATATCTATTTATCGCTTCGGGCGACAATAATGCCTGTAGAATCGATTAAAGTAGACTATATAACGAGTAGAATAAGCCTGAAATTGTGCCTCTACAATAAATAGTTTCGGTTATAAAGAGCGTCAAATTTGAATTTATAAAACCTCAAAATATTACGTTTTCCTTCACGTCTCTTCCCTTAATATCTATTTATCGCTTCGGGCGACAATAATGCCTGTAGAATCGATTAAAGTAGACTATATAACGAGTAGAATAAGCCTGAAATTGTGCCTCTACAATAAATAGTTTCGGTTATAAAGAGCGTCAAATTTGAATTTATAAAACCTCAAAATATTACGTTTTCCTTCACGTCTCTTCCCTTAATATCTATTTATCGCTTCGGGCGACAATAATGCCTGTAGAATCGATTAAAGTAGACTATATAACGAGTAGAATAAGCCTGAAATTGTGCCTCTACAATAAATAGTTTCGGTTATAAAGAGCGTCAAATTTGAATTTATAAAACCTCAAAATATTACGTTTTCCTTCACGTCTCTTCCCTTAATATCTATTTATCGCTTCGGGCGACATTAATGCCTGTAGAATAGATTAAAGTAGACTGTATAACGAGTAGAATAAGCCTGGAATTGTGCCTCTACAATAAATAGTTTCGGTTATAAAGAGCGTCAAATTTGAATTTATAAAACCTCAAAATATTACGTTTTCCTTCACGTCTCTTCCCTTAATATCTATTTATCGCTTCGGGCGACAATAATGCCTGTAGAATCGATTAAAGTAGACTGTATAACGAGTATAATAAGCCTGAAATTGTGACTCTACAATAAATAGTTTCGGTGATATAGAGCGTCAAAGTTGAATTTATAAAACCTCAAAATATTACGTTTTCCTTCACGTCTCTTCCCTTAATATCTATTTATCGCTTCGGGCGACAATAATGCCTGTAGAATCGATTAAAGTAGACTATATAACGAGTAGAATAAGCCTGAAATTGTGCCTCTACAATAAATAGTTTCGGTTATAAAGAGCGTCAAATTTGAATTTATAAAACCTCAAAATATTACGTTTTCCTTCACGTCTCTTCCCTTAATATCTATTTATCGCTTCGGGCGACAATAATGCCTGTAGAATCGATTAAAGTAGACTGTATAACGAGTATAATAAGCCTGAAATTGTGACTCTACAATAAATAGTTTCGGTGATATAGAGCGTCAAAGTTGAATTTATAAAACCTCAAAATATTACGTTTTCCTTCACGTCTCTTCCCTTAATATCTATTTATCGCTTCGGGCGACAATAATGCCTGTAGAATCGATTAAAGTAGACTATATAACGAGTAGAATAAGCCTGAAATTGTGCCTCTACAATAAATAGTTTCGGTTATAAAGAGCGTCAAATTTGAATTTATAAAACCTCAAAATATTACGTTTTCCTTCACGTCTCTTCCCTTAATATCTATTTATCGCTTCGGGCGACAATAATGCCTGTAGAATCGATTAAAGTAGACTATATAACGAGTAGAATAAGCCTGAAATTGTGCCTCTACAATAAATAGTTTCGGTTATAAAGAGCGTCAAATTTGAATTTATAAAACCTCAAAATATTACGTTTTCCTTCACGTCTCTTCCCTTAATATCTATTTATCGCTTCGGGCGACATTAATGCCTGTAGAATAGATTAAAGTAGACTGTATAACGAGTAGAATAAGCCTGGAATTGTGCCTCTACAATAAATAGTTTCGGTTATAAAGAGCGTCAAATTTGAATTTATAAAACCTCAAAATATTACGTTTTCCTTCACGTCTCTTCCCTTAATATCTATTTATCGCTTCGGGCGACAATAATGCCTGTAGAATCGATTAAAGTAGACTGTATAACGAGTATAATAAGCCTGAAATTGTGACTCTACAATAAATAGTTTCGGTGATATAGAGCGTCAAAGTTGAATTTATAAAACCTCAAAATATTACGTTTTCCTTCACGTCTCTTCCCTTAATATCTATTTATCGCTTCGGGCGACAATAATGCCTGTAGAATCGATTAAAGTAGACTATATAACGAGTAGAATAAGCCTGAAATTGTGCCTCTACAATAAATAGTTTCGGTTATAAAGAGCGTCAAATTTGAATTTATAAAACCTCAAAATATTACGTTTTCCTTCACGTCTCTTCCCTTAATATCTATTTATCGCTTCGGGCGACATTAATGCCTGTAGAATAGATTAAAGTAGACTGTATAACGAGTAGAATAAGCCTGGAATTGTGCCTCTACAATAAATAGTTTCGGTTATAAAGAGCGTCAAATTTGAATTTATAAAACCTCAAAATATTACGTTTTCCTTCACGTCTCTTCCCTTAATATCTATTTATCGCTTCGGGCGACAATAATGCCTGTAGAATCGATTAAAGTAGACTGTATAACGAGTATAATAAGCCTGAAATTGTGACTCTACAATAAATAGTTTCGGTGATATAGAGCGTCAAAGTTGAATTTATAAAACCTCAAAATATTACGTTTTCCTTCACGTCTCTTCCCTTAATATCTATTTATCGCTTCGGGCGACAATAATGCCTGTAGAATCGATTAAAGTAGACTATATAACGAGTAGAATAAGCCTGAAATTGTGCCTCTACAATAAATAGTTTCGGTTATAAAGAGCGTCAAATTTGAATTTATAAAACCTCAAAATATTACGTTTTCCTTCACGTCTCTTCCCTTAATATCTATTTATCGCTTCGGGCGACAATAATGCCTGTAGAATCGATTAAAGTAGACTGTATAACGAGTAGAATAAGCCTGAAATTGTGACTCTACAATAAATAGTTTCGGTGATATAGAGCGTCAAAGTTGAATTTATAAAATCTTGCGTTTCCCTTCACGTCTCTTCCTTTAATATCTTATTGTCGCTTCGGGCGACAATAATGCCTGTAGAATCGACTAAAGTAGACTACATAACGAGTAGAATAAACCTAAATTCGTGATCCTACAATGAACCGTTTCGAGGTACGTATAAAAAATTGAAGTAATTGAATTCAAACAATTAATATTGCTTAAATTTTCCTAACGTTAACGTCCGCCTCGTGCCGGCCCTGGCGCCAAACATCTACCTCAGCTCGGGTTCCCTGCTAGTTTGTTGAAAAAAGCGGTTACTTTTAATTTGATTCTGTTGTAAATTGGGAATTCAGAATGAATTCGTGTTTTGTAATGGACGTTTAATAAAATTTTTTTTCGTTTTCGAAAACTCGCCGCGTCCTTTTCACGTTCGGATAGCGAAAAAGGGTAATAAACTCGAGTATGGTAATCGCATTATTTAACACCTAGTTCTTTTACTGCATTTAAATTCCTCGCAAAGCCACATAAGTTAATATTCTGGAATGTAGCTGAATATATTGGAAAAGGTCGCAGTCAAGCTTTATAATATTTGAATAAACGGGCTTTAGGTGTATACAGTCTGGTCCAAATGCGACTCTCACGATTGGTGAAAACTCTCTTTTTAAATAGAATAACCGTTTAAGGGCTACCTATTGTAGTTAAAAATGTACCTGACACCGAACAAGTGCAAACTCTAACTACTAAGATGCATAATCCCTCTGTTCATAACAATAAGAATAACGGTTTTTGTAATCTATAACAATTAGAGCGGCAGGAAAATCGAAATAATCGTAATCGCTATTTTTGTAGAAATCTTCACGAGGTGATTCAATTCCATAATTAATATTAAAAAGATATAATTCGTGCTTAATTGCCTAATTTAAATGTTTTCAGCTGTAGTCTTAAGAAAAATCAAATATCTCACAGCTGACTAATTATTATCCGGTTTTCATTAGTTAAGCGGCCGCGGTTCCACTAAGCAGGAACCTTGAAGTATTTCTACATTGTAATTGTTAATCGGTTATTGGAGTATGAAATTAAGTATAACTAGATAACTTGAGGAAAAACAATTGAAAGAAAGTGGAGGAAGAAGTTGAAACATATAGGAAACCAAAAACAGGTCACCATAGAAAAAATTATATGGGGTAATTTTTTTTAAATTCTAGTCGCAAGCCATTGGTTTTGTTAATTTGTTGTTACTAATAGGGAATAATTTCCTTTGAAATCTATTAGGTCGGACCAGAACTTAAACGGTAACCTCATCTCTCTCGTAGAATCTATCAGGTCGGACCAGAACCTAAACGGTAACGTCAGCTTTCTCGTAGAATCTATTAGGTCGGACCGGAAACTAAACGGTGACGTCAGCTTTTCTTATAAATTGGATTTGTTGTATTCCACCAGGTGCTGAGAGCGGATACAGTTATGAACATAGCAACGCTATCTTCAGTCCTCTCCTCGACGAAGTACGATTACCGGCTATAATTCGAACCGAATTGGGCATAAACATCGCCCAGCAAAAAAGAATTCGTAGCGTAACTGTTTCTGTTTGTTACGGGATCCATTATACTGAAACCTTTCAGAAAGTAAACAATTGTACGGACCCAGCTTTTATTTCACCAAATTGATTTTTTGTGTACACCCGAGACCAGTTTTTTCGTAATTACAGCACCTCTCTTCGTGGAGGCAGGGGCGGACTACATTAGCGTAATTAAAATGTGCCCGCAAAAAGTTTCACCTGGCAAGATCCAAAATCATTCAGACGTTTACTCAGACTTTGTAATATGGCCGGTACCGTAAGGTTCTAAAAAAATTAGCATTGAAAGACGAGGAATGCGTTGTTTAATTATTGCAGATGATTTGGAATTCCGTAATCACACCGAGAGCATAGAGATCAGCTCGGGTCTTGCGGGCCAGAGGCGTGCCGGGGTCAAAAGAAACGGGAAACAGTTGCAATGCATGACGCGGCCAATACGAAACTTTCGTACTCGATTACACGGTATCTAGGAGAAGATCTGCTTGCGTAAAATTCAACTTATTTTCTACAAACTATCATATATTTCTACAACTATCACTTGCTTGCATCGAGCTTCCACATACTTTCGCCAAACTTCCTTATACTTCCATCAAACTTCCACACACTTCCGCCAAACTATCACTTATTTTCACCAAACTTCCACACATACTTCTATCAAACTATCACATGCTTTTGTCAACTATCATTTGTTTGCACCAAATTTCTACATACTTCATTAAATTTCCATATACTTCCACCAAACTCTCACTTGTTTCATCAAATTTCCTTATACTTCCATCAAATTATCACTTATTTTCATCAAACTTCTACATACTTCATTAAATTTCCATATACTTCCACAAGCTAGCACTTGTTTAACCAATTTTCCATATACTTCCATTGAATTATCACCAAACTTCCATATACTTCTACCAAACTATCACAATACTCTTGCCAACTATCATTTGTTTGCACCAAATTTCTACATACTTCATTAAATTTCCATATACCTCCACCAAACTCTCACTTGTTTACATCAAATTTCCATATACTTCCATCAAATTATCACTTATTTTAATGAAACTTCCACATACTTCATTAAATTTCCATATACTTCCACAAGCTATCACTTGTTTAACCAATTTTCCCTATATGTACTCCCATTGGATTATCACCAAACTTCCATATACTTCTACCAAACTATCACAACACTTTTGTCAACTATCATTTGTTTGCACCAAATTTCTACATACTTCATTAAATTTCCATATACTTCCACCAAACTTTCCCTTGTTTCAACAAATTTCCATATACTTCCATCAAATTAGCACTTATTTTCATCAAACTTCCACATACTTCATTAAATTTCCATATACTTCCACAAGCTAGCACTTGTTTAACCAATTTTCCATATACTTCCATTGAATTATCACCAAACTTCCATATACTTCTACCAAACTATCACAATACTCTTGCCAACTATCATTTGTTTGCACCAAATTTCTACATACTTCATTAAATTTCCATATACCTCCACCAAACTCTCACTTGTTTACATCAAATTTCCATATACTTCCATCAAATTATCACTTATTTTCATGAAACTTCCACATACTTCATTAAATTTCCATATACTTCCACAAGCTATCACTTGTTTAACCAATTTTCCCTATATGTACTTCCATTGGATTATCACCAAACTTCCATATACTTCTACCAAACTATCACAACACTTTTGTCAACTATCATTTGTTTGCACCAAATTTCTACATACTTCATTAAATTTCCATATACTTCCACCAAACTTTCCCTTGTTTCAACAAATTTCCATATACTTCCATCAAATTAGCACTTATTTTCATCAAACTTCCACATACTTCATTAAATTTCCATATACTTCCACAAGCTAGCACTTGTTTAACCAATTTTCCATATACTTCCATTGAATTATCACCAAACTTCCATATACTTCTACCAAACTATCACAATACTCTTGCCAACTATCATTTGTTTGCACCAAATTTCTACATACTTCATTAAATTTCCATATACTTCCACCAAACTTTCCCTTGTTTCAACAAATTTCCATATACTTCCATCAAATTAGCACTTATTTTCATCAAACTTCCACATACTTCATTAAATTTCCATATACTTCCACAAGCTAGCACTTGTTTAACCAATTTTCCATATACTTCCATTGAATTATCACCAAACTTCCATATACTTCTACCAAACTATCACAATACTTTTGTCAACTATCATTTGTTTGCACCAAATTTCTACATACCTTATTCAATTTCCATATACTTTCACCAAACTTTCCCTTGTTTCATCAAATTTCCATATACTTCCATCAAATTAGCACTTATTTTCATCAAACTTCCACATACTTCATTAAATTTCCATATATTTCCGCAAGTTAGCACTTTAACCAATTTTCCATATACTTCCATTGAATTATCACCAAACTTCCATATACTTCTACCAAACTATCACAATACTTTTGTCAACTATCATTTGTTTGCACCAAATTTCCACATACTTCATTAAATTTCCATATACTTCCACCAAACTTTCCCTTGTTTTCATCAAATTTCCATATACTTCCATCAAATTAGCGCTTATTTTCATCAAACTTCCACATACTTCATTAAATTTCCATATACTTCCACAAGCTAGCACTTGTTTAACCAATTTTCCATATACTTCCATTGAATTATCACCAAACGTCCATATACTTCTACCAAACTATCACAATACTTTTGTCAACTATCATTTGTTTGCACCAAATTTCTACATACTTCATTCAATTTCCATATACTTCCACCACTCTCCCTCGTTTTCA
Source organism: Rhagium mordax (assembly GCA_963680705.1). Classification (NCBI taxonomy): domain Eukaryota; kingdom Metazoa; phylum Arthropoda; class Insecta; order Coleoptera; family Cerambycidae; genus Rhagium; species Rhagium mordax. The sequence goes on along the minus strand of OY796656.1, from coordinate 132,040,812 downwards.
TCAAATTTCCATATACTTCCATCAAATTTTCAAGTACTTCTGTCAAACTATCATTTGTTTGCTCCAAACTTCCATATACTTCATTAAATTTCCATACACTTCCACCAAACTATCACTTGTTTTTATAAAATTTCCATATGCTTCCGTTGAATTGTCATTTATTGTCACCAAACTTCCACATACTTCTTTAAATTTCCATATACTTCCCCCAAACTCTCACTTGTTTTCACCAAATTTGCATATACTTCTCTATCTAATTATCATTTATATTCACCAAATTTCCACATACTTCTATCAAACTATCACATACTTTTGTCAACTATCATTTGTTTGCACAAAACTTCCACATACTTCCAATACATAATACTCTAGACTCCCACATACTTTCATCAAATTTCCACATACTTCCGCCAGATTTTTAAATACTTAGTGTAAGTATTTTCTTATTAGCAGAAACCAGTTTGCGCACCTCGAGAAATCTCTCCTGCGCCACTGGCCGCGTCTAACATTCGTGAACAGTTCCTATAGAGAATGAACAGTTATAAGAGGCAGTAAGTAATCAGCTGGATGCAACTAGTGAGTCTGCGAAACCGGTTGCTATCAAAACATTTACAGAATAGTTGTCATCTTAACATATTGTTACGCATATTACTTTGCATAATTTTATTACGAGAGATTGCGTTTTCCTTGGCACTTACCCTCCCGTTAATTCTAGCGAAGGCACAAGCGCGCTCGGAAATGCGTTCACGCCAGTTTACGGCATTTCCAATAGTCGATATTCTACCTAAGTGCAATAGGTTTAAAGATACAATGGGTTAATGGGAGGTAAACGCAGAAAGTAACCGTTAATCTTCAATATACTTCGGCCGAGGTAAGAAAATTTACTAAATGGTATACTAAAAGCATTGTACTGTATTTTTACTTTTTTTACTCCTATATCACAGCCTGTCACGCGTGCATTATGTAAGCATACTAAAATTTGCAATTTATAAACCGTAGATATAATATACGCGTCCGGTTTGACGACCAGCGCCTCTTTTGATAAACAAAGTGTAAAACTGGTTCAATTTTGAAGCTATTACGTAAAGATCTATTACTGCTAAGGTTTTTAACAACTTGTTTTGCAGGAAAGCAATTTCCGCTTAAAGTGTAAACCAGGCGACCTGTGGAATTTTAAATTAAGCCATCTAGATCTAATCTGCAACGCATATTTCTGTCTTTCTGCAGATTTGTTGGTCTGGCAACATTAAAAACTGCTACCGTATTTATAAATTTATTTACTCGACGGACGTGCTAAGAATTTGGTTTTTAAGAAAACCGAGCCTTATTATTTAAATGTATTCGTTAAGAGGAACATCTCAGAAATATATTAATGTGAGTCGCTTTAATTTAAAGGCATCATGGAAGTTTTGCGTTGTTAAGGTCCACCAAAAATCAAAATAAAACTACGCCAGGATGCTAATAAAATTAGGTGACAAATGTAGAGAAAAGTTTCTTTGCTTATTTTGCAGATAAAATACGTCATGAAACTAATATAGATGATGATAAAAAAATTTAGAGAAAAGCTTTGCTTATTTTGCGATAAAATACGCCAGGACACTAATATAAATGAGATGATAAAAAATGTAGAGAAAAGCTTCTTTGCTTATTTTGCTATAAAATACGCCAGACACTAATACCAATGAGATGATAAAAAATGTAGAGGAAAGCTTCTTTGTTTATTTTGCAGAAAAAATACGTCAGGAAACTAATATAAATGATGATAAAAAATGTAGAGAAAAGCTTTGCTTATTTTGCGATAAAATACGCCAGGACACTAATACAAATGAGATGATAAACAATGTAGAGAAAAGCTTCATTGCTTATTTCGAGATAAAACATACCAGGACACTAATACAAATGATTTGATAAAAAATGTAGAGAAAAGGCGATAAAATACGCTAGGAGACTAATATAAATAAAAAATGTAGAGAAAGGCTTCCTTGCTTATTTTGCAGAAAAAATACGTCAGGAAACTAATATAAATGATGACAAAAATGTAGAGAAAAGCTTTACTTATTTTGCGATAAAATACGCCAGGACACTAATACAAATGAGATGATAAACAATGTAGAGAAAAGCTTCATTGCTTATTTCGAGATAAAACATACCAGGACACTAATACAAATGATTTGATAAAAAATGTAGAGAAAAGGCGATAAAATACGCTAGGAGACTAATATAAATAAAAAATGTAGAGAAAGACTTCCTTGCTTATTTTGCAGATAAAATACGTCAAGAAACTAATATAAATGATGACAAAAATGTAGAGAAAAGCTTTGCTTATTTTGCGATAAAATACGCCAGGACACTAATACAAATGAGATGATAAACAATGTAGAGAAAAGCTTCATTGCTTATTTCGAAATAAAACATACCAGGACACTAATACAAATGATTTGATAAAAAATGTAGAGAAGCGGCGATAAAATACGCTAGGAGACTAATATAAATAAAAAATGTAGAGAAAGGCTTCCTTGCTTATTTTGCAGATAAAATACGTCAAGAAACTAATATAAATGATGACAAAAATGTAGAGAAAAGCTTTGCTTATTTTGCGATAAAATACGCCAGGACACTAATACAAATGAGATGATAAACAATGTAGAGAAAAGCTTCATTGCTTATTTCGAGATAAAACATACCAGGACACTAATATAAATGATTTGATAAAAAATGTAGAGAAAAGGCGATAAAATACGCTAGGAGACTAATATAAATAAAAAATGTAGAGAAAGGCTTCCTTGCTTATTTTGCAGATAAAATACGTCAAGAAACTAATATAAATGCTGACAAAAATGTAGAGAAAAGCTTTGCTTATTTTGCGATAAAATACGCCAGGACACTAATACAAATGAGATGATAAACAATGTAGAGAAAAGCTTCATTGCTTATTTCGAGATAAAACATACCAGGACACTAATACAAATGATTTGATAAAAAATGTAGAGAAGAGGCGATAAAATACGCTAGGAGACTAATATAAATAAAAAATGTAGAGAAAGACTTCCTTGCTTATTTTGCAGATAAAATACGTCAGGAAACTAATATAAATGATGACAAAAATGTAGAGAAAAGCTTTGCTTATTTTGCGATAAAATACGCCAGGACACTAATACAAATGAGATGATAAACAATGTAGAGAAAAGCTTCATTGCTTATTTCGAGATAAAACATACCAGGACACTAATACAAATGATTTGATAAAAAATGTAGAGAAAAGGCGATAAAATACGCTAGGAGACTAATATAAATAAAAAATGTAGAGAAAGACTTCCTTGCTTATTTTGCAGATAAAATACGTCAAGAAACTGATATAAATGATGACAAAAATGTAGAGAAAAGCTTTACTTATTTTGCGATAAAATACGCCAGGACACTAATACAAATGAGATGATAAACAATGTAGAGAAAAGCTTCATTGCTTATTTCGAGATAAAACATACCAGGACACTAATACAAATGATTTGATAAAAAATGTAGAGAAAAGGCGATAAAATACGCTAGGAGACTAATATAAATAAAAAATGTAGAGAAAGGCTTCCTTGCTTATTTTGCAGATAAAATACGTCAAGAAACTAATATAAATGATGACAAAAATGTAGAGAAAAGCTTTGCTTATTTTGCGATAAAATACGCCAGGACACTAATACAAATGAGATGATAAACAATGTAGAGAAAAGCTTCATTGCTTATTTCGAGATAAAACATACCAGAACACTAATACAAATGATTTGATAAAAAATGTAGAGAAAAGGCGATAAAATACGCTAGGAGACTAATATAAATAAAAAATGTAGAGAAAGGCTTCCTTGCTTATTTTGCAGATAAAATACGTCAAGAAACTGATATAAATGATGACAAAAATGTAGAGAAAAGCTTTACTTATTTTGCGATAAAATACGCCAGGACACTAATACAAATGAGATGATAAACAATGTAGAGAAAAGCTTCATTGCTTATTTCGAGATAAAACATACCAGGACACTAATACAAATGATTTGATAAAAAATGTAGAGAAAAGGCGATAAAATACGCTAGGAGACTAATATAAATAAAAAATGTAGAGAAAGGCTTCCTTGCTTATTTTGCAGATAAAATACGTCAAGAAACTAATATAAATGATGACAAAAATGTAGAGAAAAGCTTTACTTATTTTGCGATAAAATACGCCAGGACACTAATACAAATGAGATGATAAACAATGTAGAGAAAAGCTTCATTGCTTATTTCGAGATAAAACATACCAGGACACTAATACAAATGATTTGATAAAAAATGTAGAGAAAAGGCGATAAAATACGCTAGGAGACTAATATAAATAAAAAATGTAGAGAAAGACTTCCTTGCTTATTTTGCAGATAAAATACGTCAAGAAACTAATATAAATGATGACAAAAATGTAGAGAAAAGCTTTGCTTATTTTGCGATAAAATACGCCAGGACACTAATACAAATGAGATGGTAAACAATGTAGAGAAAAGCTTCTTTGCTTATTTTGAGATGAAACATACCAGGACACTAATACAAATAAGATGATAAAAAATGTAGAGAAAAGCTTCTTTGCTTATTTTGCAGATAAAATATGTAGGAAACTAATATAAATGACGACTAAATATGTAGAGAAAAGCTTTGCTTATTTGAGATAAAACATACCAAGACACTAATACAAATGAGATGATAAAACATGTAGAGAAAAGCTTCTTGCTTATTTTGCTATAAAATAGCCATGACACTAATACAAATGAGATGATAAAAAATGTAGAGAAAAGCTTCTTTGCTTATTTTGCAGATAAAATACGTCAGGAAACTAATATAAATGATGATAAAAAATGTGGAAAAAAGCTTTGCTTATTCTGCGATAAAATACACCAGGATTAGCTAATTGTACGATAAAGTTTCATTTTTTGTGAGCATTCCTGCTTCATCAGCATTTCTTAAAAGAGTTCTCAGTGTGGTAAAAAGTAAAGAATTTGTTTTGAGTATCTGACAGATTAAAAATGCGATAAAATATACTCATCTATCTCGGTTAAAAGGGCGGGATCAACAGCTACCTGTTGATATATCGGGCTCAATAATGTACTGTTTATATAAGTATAATATATATTTATATCTACCTTGTATATATCTATATATAAACTTTTTACACACCATAAAGTTATTTCTATTCCATTTTCCATGGGTTTTAAACTGAAATAAAATTGCTAACTAAAATTTTTTTGTGGATAGCGAGATAATTAAAGTATACAATATCGTTTCTAGTGAAAGCATCGATAAATAAAAAAATATTGGATATATACGTCTGTGACCAAATGAAGGAAAAGAGGAAATTTTTCAAAGCTGTAACGAGTAAACGCCAAATTATTCGGAACAACAGTCAGGTCCGTCGTACGATGACACACGGTATTCGTCAACCAGATAAATGAGTTGACGTTAGTTCCTTGTTTTACATCTGAAAAGCACTTGCGAGTTGCAATTAGCAACGAATTTTATCTCGCATTAATGCACGTCCGGCTCATTTTCGTGGCGGCCTGTTCGAAAGGAAGTTACATGCGTTTCTGACAAGAGGTGTTAAAATTAACATAAAAAATGAGTTAGACAATACGTGCATATGTAAATACGCCTGAGAAGAGAATAATCTCGGCGGGCCGAAAATGTTTATTGCTTCTCTAAAAATAGACGTGTGTTTCTATATTTAAAACCCATATCTGTGGCATTAACATAAAAAAAGGTCAGTACGATTTATTATATGCGATTACCAAATTGAACGTGCATTCTTTCGATATAATTCAACACTTTGTTTAGGATTGGAATGCTGACCGATTTGAAATGCGGAGGTTTTACACCTTCGGGCACCTGCATATCAGCAGTCTACCTTTGTGACAACTAATTAGAAATACCTTCTCTTTATTCCTATCTATCGTTGCATATTGGGGGACGTCGGAACATGGAATTCGGCGATAAAAAAAATTGCAGCTCCCACAAGAATCACCACCCTAGGTATATCTGTAGCTTTTATTAAATAATTTGAAAGGGAGAAAGTGGCTGGCCGAACGTCATTAGTATAAAATAATACCACCATGTGTGCGAACCGGCTTTTGCATTAATAGTTGTATGTCCTAAGCTTAATGACAGACGCGCTCTCGGCAAAATTAGAGGCTTGGAAGCGCGCCGCTAGATTATATAATTTTTTGCGTACACCAAAGGTGGAAAATATTATTTTCGTCGTCGCCTATTTACCAACAGATGTGAAAGTTCACTCGGTTTTGCAACCAGGCAGTTTTTATCCGGCGCGAAATAAAACCGCATCGAAACCAAACAATACCAACCTCCCTATTAGGCAAATGAAAATTATTGCGCGCAATTATAACAATTCCACACGCAATTTTGGATTTTGTGCATGCCAGCGCTGTGGCGCAATTATAGTTGTATGTCCTAAGCTTAATGACAGACGCGCTCTCGGCAAAATTAGAGGCTTGGAAGCGCGCCGCTAGATTATATAATTTTTTGCGTACACCAAAGGTGGAAAATATTATTTTCGTCGTCGCCTATTTACCAACAGATGTGAAAGTTCACTCGGTTTTGCAACCAGGCAGTTTTTATCCGGCGCGAAATAAAACCGCATCGAAACCAAACAATACCAACCTCCCTATTAGGCAAATGAAAATTATTGCGCGCAATTATAACAATTCCACACGCAATTTTGGATTTTGTGCATGCCAGCGCTGTGGCGCAATTATTTATATACTTTGGAAACCGTTCTTGCAATTTATAATGTTATTGTGTGTAGTACTCGCGTTTGACATTACGTACGAATAAGGTTAAGTTTTGCATATACAAGGAATCTAGCAGCAAAGATATTTTATTAGTTTTGTTCCAAAGCGTTACGTAATTTACAACCAAACTCGACAGCACGTATAAGTTGAAATATAGTATATCCGCAAGCACAACTGGGCTGCAAAATATGCCCCATACATGTTCTATAAAGCATTTTCCGGCTGAGTCGACATTTCCCGCTCGGGTGGTCAACACAGTCCCAGTCCTTTAATTTTGCATTTCCCGGTTATGGTGGCAGCCTTTCGATGTTCTAAGTCAAGTTTCTTTCGTTAAGCAGGAAAATACTTTCCTTGGTAAAATACCTCTGTATTTAAGGCGCCTCAATCCGGACGAAGAGATTATTACTATTATTATTATACATTTCAGCCGAATATCGCAAATACTTGCGTTAATTTTATCCTGGCCGTTTTTTTACAATTTCCTGCGTGAGCGAATAAATAAATAAAGTTTCCATAACATTCCGCCAACTAATAAAATATATATAAATAAGTTTCTAGTTACCTATAATAAGTTATGCGGTTTTTTATAACGTTTAATTGATGCATCCCAGCTGTATATTATAATCTATAGCGACATTCTTGAAACCAGTTTTCGTCCATCTACCTCGTAATTTATTATGCATAATTTTATACTAAATCGTATTTCGAATGTTACTTAATAGAAGAATAAGCACCAACCAACGTAGATTCGTCCACGAAAAACGTTCCATTGAGAATACCATATACTAAAACTAATTTATACGATTTTTGTCGATTCGACCCACGCGTTTCGAAACTGCCCCGAAATGAAATTTTTACGAAATTTAATTCCACATCATACGATCTCACGATTGTAAAGGCTAATAAGCAATATCTGTGGTAAAATCTTGTTTGTGTTATATATTTTATGTTGCATAATCGAATGTATACGAATTAGAATATCATTTAAATCTTTTTTAAGAGCTGTTGTTTTTTATTAATAAGGTAATGGAGGTCTTTAACCTGTAAATCCGCGATTGAACATCGATAGGCGGTTTTAGAAACGATACTGTTTCTTTTCGAATGTGTGCAAGGTACGGTATCTTATTTTATTATACAAGGTAATGGTAATGTTATTGTGGTTTTTTTATTACTTGTGCCGGGTCGTCATAACAATGAAGTCCTTCACTAAGGTTTTTTTTTTTTAAACTAAACATTGTTTCTTCTCATAGGCTCACCTATAGGTGTAGGTTAATCAGAATAAAGACTGGGACCCACTACATCTATCATGTCGAACAAAATAAGCAAAGAAGATTTTCTCTACATTTTTTATCATCTCTTTTGTATTAGCATACTGGTTATGTTCTCAGTTTAAATTGTTAATTTTGTGGAATTCCAAATTCAGACCATGAATTTTGTTCAGTTGACAGTTTAGAATTAAATTTTACTAAACTCACGCATTAAACTGATTTTGTGTAATTTCCAATTGCAGGTTAAATTGAATTCTCAGTTTAAACAATAAATTCTGTCAGTTGAAACTATAAATTTTATGAAATTTCTTACTCAAACCATAACTTACGTTAAAATCCCAGTTTGAATTGTAAATGTTGTTAAATTCTCAGTTTAAACCGCAAATTATATTAAAATTCAAATTGTCATTGTAAATTTTGTTCAGTTTGAAGTTCAAGTTGTAAATTTAACTAAAATGCCCATTGAAACTGTAAATTTAGTTAACTGCCCAGCATAAATTGTATTTTTTTTATATTCCAGTTTAAATTAGTTAATATTGTGAATTCCAAATCCAAACCGGGAATTCTGTTCAGTTTACAGTTTACAAATCATTTCTCCTAAATTCCCGCATTAAACTATACAATTTGTTGTAATTTCCAATTGCAGGTTAAACTGAATTCTCAGTTCAAACAGTAAATTCTGTTAACTTCTCAGTTGAAACCATAAATATTATGGCTTCCTACTCATACCATAACTTTTGTTAAATTCATGGTGTCAATTGTAAATTCTGTTAAATTATTTAATTTAAATTGTAAAATTTGTTAAGCTTTTAGTTAAAAATATAAATTTCGTTAAAATCCCAGTTCGATTTGTTAAGTTTGTTATATTCCCAGTTTAAACTGCAAGTTTATATTAAAATTTCGATTCAAAATTAAATTTTGTAAAATTTCGAGTTGATATCCAAATCCAAACCGTGAATTCTGTTCAGTTTACAGTTTAGAAATCACTTCTCTTAAATTCCCGCATTAAACTATACATTTTATGTAATTTCCAATTGCAGGTTAAACTGAATTCTCAGTTCAAACAGTAAATTCTGTTAATTTCTCAGTTGAAACCATAAATTTAATGACATTTTCTACTCAAATCATAACGTTTGATAAATTCTTGGTGTTAATTGTAAATTTTGTCAATTTAATTTAAATTATAAAATTTGTTAAGCTTTTAGTTAAAAATATAAATTTCGTTAAAATCCCAGTTGGATTTGTTAAGTTTGTTATATTCCCAGTTTAAACTGCAAGTTTACATTAAAATTTCGATTCAAAATTAAATTTTGTAAAATTTCGAGTTGATATCGAAAGTTTTGTTAAATTTCAAGTTTAAACTGCATATTATCTTAAATACCCAGTTGAATCCGTAAATTTTGATAATTTTCCAGTCTTGTTATGTTCCCAGTTTAAATTGTTAATTTTGTGAAATTCCAAATCAAACCATGAATTTTGTTTGTTAACTTATCAGTTGAAACTATAAATTTTATGAAATTTCTTTCTCAAACCATAACTTACGTTAAAATCCCAGTTCGATTTGTAAATTTTGTTAAATTCTCAGTTTAAACTGCAAATTGTATTAGATTTCAAATTGACGTTGTAAATTTTGTCCAATTTGAAGTTCAAGTTGTAAATTTAACTAAAATGCCCATTGAAACTGTAAATTTAGTTAACTTCTCAATATAAATTGTAATTTTTTTTATATCCCAGTTTAAATTAGTTAATTCTGTGAAATTCTAAATTCAACCGTGGATTTTGTTCAGTTTACAGTTTAAAAATCACTTCTCTTAAATTCCCGCATTAAACTATACATTTTATGTAATTTCCAATTGCAGGTTAAACTGAATTCTCAGTTCAAACAGTAAATTCTGTTAACTTCTCAGTTGAAACCATAAATATTATGGCTTCTTACTCAAACCGTAACTTTTGTTTAATTCAGGGTGTTAATTGTAAATTTTGTCAAATTATTCAATTTAAATTGTAAAATTTGTTAAGCTTTTAGTTAAAAATATAAATTTCGTTAAAATCCCAGTTCGATTTGTTAAGTTTTATATTAAAATTTCGTTTCAAAATTAAATTTCGTTAAATTTCGAATTGATATCGAAAGTTTTGTTAAATTTCAAGTTTAAACTGAAAATTATATTAAATTCCCAGTTCAAAATTAAATTCCCAGTTGAAACCGTAAATTTTGCTAATTTTCCAGTATTAATTGTAGATTTTGTTATGCTCCCAGTTTAAACTGTTTATTTTGGGAAATTCCAAATTCAAACCATGAATTTTGTTGAGTTTACAGTTTAGATATAAAATTATCACATTAAACTGAACATTTCGTGAAATTTCCAATTGCATGTTAAATTGAATTCTCAGTTTAAGCAAAAAATTCTGTTAACTTATCAGTTCAAAATATAAATTTTACAAAATTTCTTACTCAAACTTACTTTTGTTAAATTCTGATTGTTATTGTAAATTTTATTAAATTGCTTAATTTAAATTGTAAATTTTGTTATATTTCTAGTTGAAAGTACAAATTTGGTAAAAATCCCAGTGCGATTTGTAAAGTTTGTTAAATTCCCAGTTTAAACTGCAAATTATATTAAATTCTCAGTGCAAAATTTTATTTTGTTAAATTTTAAATTGATTTGAATTTCTTAACGTCTCTATTTGCCATATAGATTCGTATCCCGTTCCTAATAAGTCGAACGGAGTAATTTAAAATTTTACGCGACGATTACCGATAAAAAAAGCCATTAAAAATATATACAGCTCAACTTCAACCACTCAAAACGCCAGAGAAACAACTTTTACTTTCGCCGCGTTATTTCCGATTTTTATTCCGCACACAGGTACACGCATCGTAGGAACATGTCAACAAAAACAACGTGAAAATCTCTTAAATCGGGTTCACAATCTGTGCAGTTGCATCAGCGAACGTGACCGGCATACGCTTAGGAGAATTTGGACCAAAAGACATAAAGAACGAAAAAATAATACGCCGGTTATGCGTAGGTACCTTATTATTTGTCTCACGGGAAGTTTTTTTCCCGGCGATGACGGCACGACCAGCGCCGTAGAAACGATAAGAAAAAGACGAATAATCTTGGCTACCAATCAGGATTTGCAGAAGCCTTTTTAAAAATCGAAACGGCATTCGTAGGTATCCGCACGTGTTAAGATGTAACTTTATTAGCGATACGGTACCTAGGATCAAAAGAAACAAAGAGTGAGTCGTTAATGTTGAATAATGAATAGAGTGGGCCAAAGACAAGTCCTTGTGGAACACCAGGCGCAACTGGTAGCGAGATTCACAGAAATATGTGGATTCTGTAAAGTGAATATATAGTTGTAGAGTTATAAACTGACTTTGTTGAGCTCGTACAATATATAAACGGTCATTGTGAAGCCCAAAATGACGCTGTTGATCCCGGGATCGGGCTCAACAACGTATCGAGGTGTATATCATCACCATTTGGTTAAATATGGCCTTCGGACACCGTACGCAAATTTTAAGGTGGGCTCCACAACGTGCTATTTCCATCTTCGTGTATATCAAGTACGTTTCAACTAGCAGGCAAAATTCAATATCATACAGAAACGATAAATGTGATAAAATTTACCCATCTATTTTGGCTCTAAAGAGCGGGATCACTAGCGACATGTTGATATATCGGGCTCAACAATGTACCTTTTATAAGTATATAGGTGTATATATGTGTATATGTGTGTATATATATGTGTATATGTGTGTATATATGTGTATATAGGAACTTCCTTTACGTATTTAGCAGATGCGATGATAGATTTTCGCCCGACCCGAGACAATAGCAACCAGATCGCCCAGATAAAAGCTATAAATTTATTGCTTTTTTTTTTCTTCAACTGACATTCTACCGGATCAAGGTCTAGTTGTAAAATTAAATCGCATTCAAATGCGCCACTCGAATGTTTAATTTGTAACGTGCACGTTGCCATTAAAAATTTATAGAGTCGGTTTAAGCGGCGTAAATAATTTTCAAGTATCGGCAGCTATAAAAAGATCGGTTTACGGCCGGCGTTGGAATTTAGATAATGTAACATTCCTGCCAATAAAGTTATGATTGCAGTAACTAGCGTTTGGCAAGGTGTCGTGGAAACCGCAAGCTGATTTCGCCTCCTGATTTTGACATTGGCTTTAAGCAGATTGAAATTCAGTTAATATGGACTAACGAGTTGGGCAAAAACTGCGTTTGAAAATAGCACTGTTATGCAGATTTTCGGCCGAAACCGCACCTAAAATAACAAAAGGAAGGTTGTTTACATTGTCACCAGAGACTTGGGTGCATGCAAATTATTTTCTTTATTTGAGGAGGCGGAGTGACTGGTTACGTTTTACATAATCAATGAAATAGAATATTGCTGTTCGAGGTTTTCAACAAAAAAGAACCCACAATTTTTTTTTTAATTTTAAATTGCTAGTTCCGGTTTAAATATAAGTGATCGAAAATTATTGACTGTTTACCATTTAGTGTCTTCTAATTTTTAAATTGATTTATTGCTTAATTAATTTTTGATTTTAATAAGCTTAAGTAAAATATATTTATGGTTGATTAACAGTAGGAGATTAAAAAAAACCGATAGATTAATTACGAAAGTGTAACAACACGATTTCAATTAATCGAAGTTCCGGTCAATAATTTTCGATCATCAAAGTTCACTCCAACTTTCTTGCGATTTTAATTCTGGTTAACAGGCCGACAAAAAAAAAATGCATAATTTATAAATTCGATTTATTTATAATTTTATTAACTAAGTAGTTGAAATTATATTTTTAAGTATTTTTTTAATGTGTCGATAAAACTTATTTATTACTACTAATCTCTGTGTAAATAAATAAATAAATAGTAAACTGTGAAAATATTTTAATGTGATGTGCTTACGATAAGTCTCTGGTTTTCACGAATGATCAAGATACATACCTGAAAAAAAATATACCATTAATATAGGGTAAGAAAAAAATCTGACATAAACATCCATGTTGATATAACCATGAATGTAATAAGGGGACCAACGGTTGCATTTTTACTATATTAAAAAATCTGAATCCATCAGCGCATCCCCGCCGCGTTGATCGAATCATCGGCTTAAGATAGCTCGACCGCGAGATTGAAATTTTACCATTTAGGAATGCGGCAACTTGGAAAGTCAAGTAGGTTGCATTTTTTGCTCGTCACGATATTCTGATTTCAACGATATTATGTCACAAGCTGGCATTTGTTTAAAAAATGGCGGCGAAAATACGAAAAAACTGAAAAATTCAAATAGGCCCCTGCGGGAATCTTATAGAAAGTAGGCGTTGAATTTGACGCATGAACTGTCACTTTCTGAATTAAACTGAATTAAATTAAATTAAACCGGAAAATGAATTAAATAGTTGGAGTCGAATTTAACGAATTTAGTCAACTTTAAAATAAATTAAATCAAACTGATTCGAACTAAATCAATATAAAGTGAAATAATTGAAATTAATTTAATTATATTTAATTCCAATTAAACTAATGCAAGTTAGGTTAAATTGAACGGAATTAAATCGATTCAAATTGGATTCTAATTAATTCAAATTAGACAACTTCTATCGGTTCCAGCAGAATTGAATTAAATTGAATTAAACCTAAAATAGTGAATTAAACCATTTTAATCGAATTCGGTCGGCTTTAAACAAATTTAAATCGACTTTAAACGAATTAAATCAAATTGATTCGAATCAAATTAATATAAAGTGAAATAATTTAAATTAATTTGAATAATTTTAATTCCAATTAAAGTTAAGATAAATAGAGCTGAATTAAATCAATTCGAATAAAAATAGTTGTTTTAATTAATTAACTTTAATGGACTTTTAATAATAAGTTAAATCTACTTAATTTAAATTAAGGCAACTTCAATTGTTTTACACTGAATTAAATTAAATTAAATCGAATTAAACTCAATTAGATCGGAAAACTGAATTAAATCGTTTGAATCGAATTTAGTCGACTTTAAAATAAATTAAATCAAACTGATTCGAACTAAATTAATATAAAGTGAAATAACTGATATTAATTTAATTATATTTAATTCCAATTCGAACTGATCCTAAAAGAAATGAATTAAACTAATGCAAGTTAAGTTAAATTGAACGGAATTAAATCGATTTAAATTGGATTCTAATTAATTTCAATTAAATCAACTTCTATCGATTCAAACTGAATTAAATTGAATTAAATCGAAAAAAAAAAATATTAAAAAATCTGAATCCATCAGCGCATCCCCGCGGCGTTGATCGAATCATCGGCTTAAGATAGCTCGACCGCGAAATTGAAATTTTACCATTTAGGAATGCGGCAACTTGGAAAGTCAAGTAGGTTGCATTTTTTGCTAGTCACGATATTCTGATTTCAACGATATTATGTCACAAGCTGGCATTTGTTTAAAAAATGGCGGCGAAAATACGAAAAAACTGGAAAATTCAAATAGGCCCCTGCGGGAATCTTATAGAAAGTAGGCGTTGAATTTGACGCATGAACTGTTACTTTCTGAATTAAACTGAATTAAATTAAATTAAATCGGAAAAAGAATTAAATAGTTAGAGTCGAATATAACGAATTTAGTCAACTTTAAAATAAATTAAATCAAACTGATTCGAACTAAATCAATATAAAGTGAAATAATTGAAATTAATTTAATTATATTTAATTCCAATTAAACTAATGCAAGTTAGGTTAAATTGAACGGAATTAAATCGATTCAAATTGGATTCTAATTAATTCAAATTAGACAACTTCTATCGGTTCCAGCAGAATTGAATTAAATCTAAAATAGTGAATTAAACCATTTTAATCGAATTCGGTCGGCTTTAAACAAATTTAAATCGACTTTAAACGAATTAAATCAAATTGATTCGAATCAAATTAATATAAAGTGAAATAATTTAAATTAATTTGAATAATTTTAATTCCAATTAAAGTTAAGATAAATAGAGCTGAATTAAATCAATTCGAATAAAAATAGTTGTTTTAATTAATTAACTTTAATGGACTTTTAATAATAAGTTAAATCTACTTAATTTAAATTAAGGCAACTTCAATTGTTTTACACTGAATTAAATTAAATTAAATCGAATTAAACTCAATTAGATCGGAAAACTGAATTAAATCGTTTGAATCGAATTTAGTCGACTTTAAAATAAATTAAATCAAACTGATTCGAACTAAATTAATATAAAGTGAAATAACTGATATTAATTTAATTATATTTAATTCCAATTCGAACTGATCCTAAAAGAAATGAATTAAACTAATGCAAGTTAAGTTAAATTGAACGGAATTAAATCGATTTAAATTGGATTCTAATTAATTTCAATTAAATCAACTTCTATCGATTCAAACTGAATTAAATTGAATTAAATCGAAAAAAAAAAATATTAAAAAATCTGAATCCATCAGCGCATCCCCGCGGCGTTGATCGAATCATCGGCTTAAGATAGCTCGACCGCGAAATTGAAATTTTACCATTTAGGAATGCGGCAACTTGGAAAGTCAAGTAGGTTGCATTTTTTGCTAGTCACGATATTCTGATTTCAACGATATTATGTCACAAGCTGGCATTTGTTTAAAAAATGGCGGCGAAAATACGAAAAAACTGGAAAATTCAAATAGGCCCCTGCGGGAATCTTATAGAAAGTAGGCGTTGAATTTGACGCATGAACTGTTACTTTCTGAATTAAACTGAATTAAATTAAATTAAATCGGAAAAAGAATTAAATAGTTAGAGTCGAATATAACGAATTTAGTCAACTTTAAAATAAATTAAATCAAACTGATTCGAACTAAATCAATATAAAGTGAAATAATTGAAATTAATTTAATTATATTTAATTCCAATTAAACTAATGCAAGTTAGGTTAAATTGAACGGAATTAAATCGATTCAAATTGGATTCTAATTAATTCAAATTAGACAACTTCTATCGGTTCCAGCAGAATTGAATTAAATCTAAAATAGTGAATTAAACCATTTTAATCGAATTCGGTCGGCTTTAAACAAATTTAAATCGACTTTAAACGAATTAAATCAAATTGATTCGAATCAAATTAATATAAAGTGAAATAATTTAAATTAATTTGAATAATTTTAATTCCAATTAAAGTTAAGATAAATAGAGCTGAATTAAATCAATTCGAATAAAAATAGTTGTTTTAATTAATTAACTTTAATGGACTTTTAATAATAAGTTAAATCTACTTAATTTAAATTAAGGCAACTTCAATTGTTTTACACTGAATTAAATTAAATTAAATCGAATTAAACTCAATTAGATCGGAAAACTGAATTAAATCGTTTGAATCGAATTTAGTCGACTTTAAAATAAATTAAATCAAACTGATTCGAACTAAATTAATATAAAGTGAAATAACTGATATTAATTTAATTATATTTAATTCCAATTCGAACTGATCCTAAAAGAAATGAATTAAACTAATGCAAGTTAAGTTAAATTGAACGGAATTAAATCGATTTAAATTGGATTCTAATTAATTTCAATTAAATCAACTTCTATCGATTCAAACTGAATTAAATTGAATTAAATCGAAAAAAAAAAATATTAAAAAATCTGAATCCATCAGCGCATCCCCGCGGCGTTGATCGAATCATCGGCTTAAGATAGCTCGACCGCGAAATTGAAATTTTACCATTTAGGAATGCGGCAACTTGGAAAGTCAAGTAGGTTGCATTTTTTGCTAGTCACGATATTCTGATTTCAACGATATTATGTCACAAGCTGGCATTTGTTTAAAAAATGGCGGCGAAAATACGAAAAAACTGGAAAATTCAAATAGGCCCCTGCGGGAATCTTATAGAAAGTAGGCGTTGAATTTGACGCATGAACTGTTACTTTCTGAATTAAACTGAATTAAATTAAATTAAATCGGAAAAAGAATTAAATAGTTAGAGTCGAATATAACGAATTTAGTCAACTTTAAAATAAATTAAATCAAACTGATTCGAACTAAATCAATATAAAGTGAAATAATTGAAATTAATTTAATTATATTTAATTCCAATTAAACTAATGCAAGTTAGGTTAAATTGAACGGAATTAAATCGATTCAAATTGGATTCTAATTAATTCAAATTAGACAACTTCTATCGGTTCCAGCAGAATTGAATTAAATCTAAAATAGTGAATTAAACCATTTTAATCGAATTCGGTCGGCTTTAAACAAATTTAAATCGACTTTAAACGAATTAAATCAAATTGATTCGAATCAAATTAATATAAAGTGAAATAATTTAAATTAATTTGAATAATTTTAATTCCAATTAAAGTTAAGATAAATAGAGCTGAATTAAATCAATTCGAATAAAAATAGTTGTTTTAATTAATTAACTTTAATGGACTTTTAATAATAAGTTAAATCTACTTAATTTAAATTAAGGCAACTTCAAATTGTTTTACACTGAATTAAATGAAATTAAATCGAATTAAACTCAATTAGATCGAAAAAACTGAATTAAATCGTTTGAATCGAATTTAGTCGACTTTAAAATAAATTAAATCAAACTGATTCGAACTAAATTAATATAAAGTGAAATAACTGATATTAATTTAATTATATTTAATTCCAATTCGAACTGATCCTAAAAGAAATGAATTAAACTAGTGCAAGTTAAGTTAAATTGAACGGAATTAAATCGATTTAAATTGGATTCTAATTAATTTCAATTAAATCAACTTCTATCGATTCAAACTGAATTAAATTGAATTAAATCGAAAAAAAAAATATTAAAAAATCTGAATCCATCAGCGCATCCCCGCGGCGTTGATCGAATCATCGGCTTAAGATAGCTCGACCGCGAGATTGAAATTTTACCATTTAGGAATACGGCAACTTGGAAAGTCAAGTAGGTTGCATTTTTTGCTCGTCACGATATTCTGATTTCGAAAATACGAAAAAACTGAAAAATTCAAATGGGCCCCTGCGGGAATCTTATAGAAAGTAGGCGTTGGATTTGACGCATGAGCTGTCACTTTCGGTTTTTTCACAATTCTGACGCCATTTTCTAAACAAATGCCACCTTGTGACGTATCGCTAAAATCAGAATTTCACGACGAACAAGAAAACGCAAAAATATATAGGGTAAACATGAATTATTATGAATCTTTTTTTTTAATAAATTGACGTGAGAAAAATCGCTCCAAACAAACGAAGCCGAACAAGCTATTTATTTAAGCCACGGATTCTCATAACAATTAATATGAAGCGGTACACTGGCATAATTAGCATAATTACATAAAGCTCCGGTTCAACAGCTCCACTCATTGTTTGTTTATCCGAAAAAGTCTGTTTACGCCGAATTAATTTTTCGATTGTTTTAATGGATTTCTTCTCTTTTTTGATTAATGCGAGGTGTCAACCATCAAATGAATAAACTGCGATCGGACAGATCGGAATGAAATATTTGCTTCCATTTCTATTGCCGGCCTTATGTTTATGCAAATCGGAGTCATTTATCAAACTAAGTCGCGTTATTTTAATGTTTTTTCTTCCAGCGAAACAATCCGGTGGTTGTGGTTTGTAGCGCGGATTTAAGAAAGCTGTGAGACACTTAATTTTGCATAATGGTTCGAGTTATACAATTGCAGAAGAAAAATGATATCATCCAGGAATGAGGTCGAGTTATGGCGTTCCACATAATTGTGCTCGCGGAAAAAAATAAAAATGATAATTGAGCGCTAGAAAACAAGCAGTATTTTTTTCAGAAGAGGAAGCGATGGCTTTAACATCGCTTTGCACTACGTTTATCAAAATACCATCTGTTAGCTATAAGCTTTTTTTAGTGCTTAATGTGTTTTAATCCGGTTGAATTAAGTTAAATCGAATTAAATTAAAACTATTAATTTTAATTAGAAATGAATTGAATTAATTTAAGTTGAATTTAAATTAATTCAGTTTAATCAATCAAATGAAATTGACTCTAAAATAATTGATTCGAAAAAATATTTAAATCGAATTAAACTGAAAAACTGAATTAAATCGTTTTAATCGAATTCAACGAATTTAGTCGACTTTTTAAACAAATTAAATCGACTGTAAAGGAGTTTAATCAAATTGATTCGAAATAAAATTAATGTAAAATGAAATACATACATAATTGATATAATTTGATTAAATTTAATTCCATTTAAGTTAAATTGATCTAATTTAAATCAACTTAAATTGGACTGAAATTAATTTAGTTTCAATTCATTTAATTTAATTGACCGGAAACTGAATTAAATTAAATAGTAAAAACTGAATTAAATCGCTTTAATCGAGTTTAACGAATTTAGTCGACATTAAACAAATTAAATCGACTTTAAACGATCAACTTTCAGTTATCGATTTAAACTGGATTTTAATCAATTCAAATTAAATCAACTTCATATGGAATCGAATTAAATTAAATTTAAAAAAACTGAATTAAAGTGTTTTAATTGCATTTAACGAATTTAGTCGCCTTTAAACAAATTAAATCATTTTAATTTAATTGCTATTAAACTAATGTAAGTTAAGTTAAATTGAGCTGAATTAAATTGATTTAGATTGAATTTAAAATAATTCAGATTTAATTGACTTTAATCAAATTAAATCTGCTTAATTGGAATAAATCAACTTCAATCGATAAAAACTGAATGAAATGAAAATCGAAAAATCTGAATTAAACTGTTTTAATCATATTTAATAAATTTAATCGATTTTAAACAATTTATATCGACTTTAAACGAATTATATCAAATTGAGTCGAATTAATTATATATAAAGTGAAATCATTGAATTAAATTTAATTCCAATTAAAATAATGTAAGTTAAGTTAAATTGAACTGAATTAAATCGATTTAAATTGGATATAAATTAATTCAGTTTTAATTAATTGAGTTTAATTGACTTTAAGTAAATGAATTTTAATTAATTCAAATTAAATCAACTTCAATCGATTCAAACTGAATTAAATTAAATTAAAGCGAAATCAAAAAAGCCTAATTGCAATTAAACTAATGTAGGTTAAGTTAAATTGAACTGAATTAAATCGATTTAAATTGGATTCTAATTAATTCAATTCCAATAATTTACAATGGAATTTAAATAAAGAATACGGTATTAAACTGTTCTAATCGAATTTAACGAATTTAGTCGTCTTTAAACAATTTATATCGACTTTAAACGAGTCAAATCAAATTGATTCGAACTAAGTTAGTATAAAGTGAAATGATTTAATTTAATTTGATGAATTTAATTTGGTTAAATTTAATTCCAATTAAACTAATATAAGTTCAGTTAAATTGAGCTGAATTAAATTGATTTAAGTTGAGTTCAAACGGGAAATTAAATCTAAATTCGAATTAAAGCAACTTCAATTGTTTTAAACTGAATTAAATTAAATTAAATCGGAAAATGAATTAAATCGTTAGAGTCGAATTTAACGAATTTAGTCAACTTTAAAATAAATTAAATCAAACTGATTCGAACTAAATCAATATAAAGTGAAATAATTGAAATTAATTTAATTATATTTAATTCCAATTAAACTAATGCAAGTTAGGTTAAATTGAACGGAATTAAATCGATTCAAATTGGATTCTAATTAATTCAAATTAGACAACTTCTATCGGTTCCAGCAGAATTGAATTAAATTGAATTAAATCTAAAATAGTGAATTAAACCATTTTAATCGAATTCGGTCGGCTTTAAACAAATTTAAATCGACTTTAAACGAATTAAATCAAATTGATTCGAATCAAATTAATATAAAGTGAAATAATTTAAATTAATTTAAATAAATTTAATTCCAATTAAACTAAGTTAAGATAAATAGAGCTGAATTAAATTAATTCGAATAAAAAAATAGTTGTTTTAATTAATTAAATTTAATTGACTTTTAATAATATAAATTTAAATTAAGGCAACTTCAATTGTTTTACACTGAATTAAATTAAATTAAATCGAATTAAACTCAATTAGATCGGAAAACTGAATTAAATCGTTTGAATCGAATTTAGTCGACTTTAAAATAAATTCGAACTAAATTAATATAAAGTGAAATAACTGATATTAATTTAATTATATTTAATTCCAATTCGAACTGATCCTAAAAGAAATGAATTAAACTAATGCAAGTTAAGTTAAATTGAACGGAATTAAATCGATTTAAATTGGATTCTAATTAATTTCAATTAAATCAACTTTTATCGATTCAAACTGAATTAAATTGAATTAAATCGAAAAAAGTGAATTTAACCATTTTAATCGAATTCAGTCGATTTTAAACGAATTAAATCAAATTGGTTCGAATTGAACTAATATAAAGTGAAATCATTTAAATTAGTTTAATTAAATTTCGATTTAAATTTGATTCAAATTAATTCAGTTTTAATTATTTGAATTTGATTAACTTTAAACAAATTAAATCTACTTAATTTGGATAAAATCAACTTCAATCGATTCAAACTGAATTAAATAGCATTTAACGAATTTAGTCGATTTTAAACAAATTAAATCGACTTTAAACAAATTAAATCAAATTGATTCGAATTAAATTATTATAAAGTGAAATAATTGAAATCAGTTTAATTCTGAATTAATTAACATGACAATTAAACTAATGTACTTTAAATTAAATTGAACTGAATTAAGTCGATTTAAATTGGATTCAAATAAATTCAGTTTTAATAAACTGAATTTAAATGACTACAAACAAATTGAAGCTACTTAATTCGAATTAAATTAACTTCAATCGATTGAAACTGAATTTAATTAAATTAAATCGTAAATACTGAATTAAACCGTTTTAATCTAATTTAACAATTTAAACAAATTAAATCGACTTTAAGCGAATTAAATCAAATTTATTGGAGTTAAATTAGTATAAAGTGAAATCATTCCAGTTAAATTGAACTAAATTAAATCGCATTAAATTAGATTCAAATTAATTTAGCTTTAATTCATCGAATAAATATCACTTCAATCGATTCAAGCTGAATTATAAATTCGAATTAAACTAAATTAAATCGTATAAACTGAACTAAATGAAATAGTCTTAACCGAGGTTAACGAATTAAGTTGACTTTAAGCAAATTAAATCCACTTTAAATACATTAAATCGATTTTAAACAAATTAAATCAAATTGATTCGAATTAGATTAACAAGTGAAATCATTTATATTAATTCAATTAAATTTAATTGCAATTAAACTAATTTATGTTAAGTTAATATTGAACTGAATTAAGCGGAAATAAATATATTAAAATAAATTAAATTTTAAAAGAAATGAAATCCAAAGAAGTCAGAAATCCATAGAGGTAAACTTTAATAGAATAAAATAGCAAAATAAATTTTACTATTCAGCCTAAATCCTCTAATGTCTTAAAAAGACATAAATACTCTTTTCAGAGCTTATTTGCAAACTATCTACATTTAACTGATAAAAATTTGGTCAGTACTACGAATGTAGAAAGCAAATAATTTAATAATTGCAATAAGCCCCACCAGACGGATTAATCCAAATAAGGACTCCCTCTGTTACCAGGCAGTGCAAGTCACCAACCCATGGACCGGTTTCTGGCTTATTAGCCTTCATCAGCATGGTATAGGCAACTCACACTGCACGATAACAAAGGGACTCCAGATCTTGTCAACATCGATCGACATGAAGTCGGTAAGATGCGAATGTGGACCGTGGGGCCCTCTGGTGAAACTTATTGCAATGTGGATTTTGCCCAGACTAGGCTCGTATGAAAGAAATGAAATCCAAAGAAGTCAGAAATCCATAGAGGTAAACTTTAATAGAATAAAATAGCAAAATAAATTTTACTATTCAGCCTAAATCCTCTAATGTCTTAAAAAGACATAAATACTCTTTTCAGAGCTCTGACTTCTTTGGATTTCATTTCTTTCATACGAGCCTAGTCTGGGCAAAATCCACATTGCAATAAGTTTCACCAGAGGGCCCCACGGTCCACATTCGCATCTTACCGACTTCATGTCGATCGATGTTGACAAGATCTGGAGTCCCTTTGTTATCGTGCAGTGTGAGTTGCCTATACCATGCTGATG
This sequence comes from Rhagium mordax, assembly GCA_963680705.1. NCBI lineage: Eukaryota > Metazoa > Arthropoda > Insecta > Coleoptera > Cerambycidae > Rhagium > Rhagium mordax. Next base: position 132,017,598 of record OY796656.1, on the reverse strand, counting down.
AAGGCTAATAAGCCAGAAACCGGTCCATGGGTTGGTGACTTGCACTGCCTGGTAACAGAGGGAGTCCTTATTTGGATTAATCCGTCTGGTGGGGCTTATTGCAATTATTAAATTATTTGCTTTCTACATTCGTAGTACTGACCAAATTTTTATCAGTTAAATGTAGATAGTTTGCAAATAAGCTCTGAAAAGAGTATTTATGTCTTTTTAAGACATTAGAGGATTTAGGCTGAATAGTAAAATTTATTTTGCTATTTTATTCTATTAAAGTTTACCTCTATGGATTTCTGACTTCTTTGGATTTCATTTCTTTCATACGAGCCTAGTCTGGGCAAAATCCACATTGCAATAAGTTTCACCAGAGGGCCCCACGGTCCACATTCGCATCTTACCGACTTCATGTCGATCGATGTTGACAAGATCTGGAGTCCCTTTGTTATCGTGCAGTGTGAGTTGCCTATACCATGCTGATGAAGGCTAATAAGCCAGAAACCGGTCCATGGGTTGGTGACTTGCACTGCCTGGTAACAGAGGGAGTCCTTATTTGGATTAATCCGTCTGGTGGGGCTTATTGCAATTATTAAATTATTTGCTTTCTACATTCGTAGTACTGACCAAATTTTTATCAGTTAAATGTAGATAGTTTGCAAATAAGCTCTGAAAAGAGTATTTATGTCTTTTTAAGACATTAGAGGATTTAGGCTGAATAGTAAAATTTATTTTGCTATTTTATTCTATTAATTAAATTTTAGTCGACTTTAAACAAGTTGAATCAACTTCAAACGAATTAAATGAAATTAATTGGGACTAATATAAAGTGAAATAATTGAAATTAATGTAAAATGAACTGAATTAAACCGATTTAAATTGGATTCAAATTAATTCAGTTGTAATTAATTGAATTGGCTTTATATAAATTAAATCTACCTAATTTGAATTAAATTAACTTCAATTGATTCAAAATGAATTAAATTGAATCGAGTTAAACTGAATTAAATCGAAAAAAGTGAATTAAATCGTCTTAAACGAATTATTAGAATTTAGTCGACTTTAAACATGTTAAATCGACTTAAAACGAATTAAATTAAATTGATTCGAATTAAATTAATATAAAGTAAAATAGTTGAAGTTAATTTGATTAAATATAATTACAATTAAACTAATGTAAGTTAAATTAAACTTAAATCTATTTAAATTGGATTCTAAATTAATTCACCATCAATAAATTCAAACGAAATTGAATTAAATCGAATTAAACCAAATTAAACTGTTTTAATCGAATTTAGCCGACTTTAAACAAATTAAATTGACTTGAAATGAATTAAATCAAATTAAATCGAATTAAATTAGTATAAAGTGCAATGATTTAAATTAATTTAATTTAATTTCAATTAAACTAATGACGAATTAAACTGATATAAATCTTCTACACTTTTACTGCCTTGGCATGAAAACTGATATTTTTTTTTAAGTTGTAATTTTACATTCGAAACAGTCACGACCCAGCCAGCCTAAATTAAAACAATGCCAGACGAATAATTAGAGACGTCGAAGGACCAAAATGACGCGGACGATTCCTGCTCATAATTACTCTTTTGTTTGTGTATCTGAACTTTGAGTCGCATGAGTCGGCGCCGAAGCAGCAGAGTCATGCAGGTAATTAACTAATGCCTTTGCAGGTTTATTAGCGACTTGGCTGCCCCTTCATTTTCTGGACTGACTTTTTTTGTGCGGCTTGTAAAGAAAATCGCAGCCAAGTACACCGTCTAAGATGAATAGGAAGGAGTTTTTGTGTCGCTCTAGTATACTCTTTATTTAATTATGTACGGGAAACGTTGGCGTAAAAATGGCCGGTATCTGTTATTATGCGTTAATAGCTTGCATGAAGTAATATCGGTTTTAAAATGGCAACTTTTGTTCTCCTAATATTCTTTATCGATAGTAAGGACAGTGTTAGGAGTCCTATATTTAGAAGAATCTCTTAATATTAGCGAAATGAAAAGCTGGTATGGAGAGGATGCGCTGAGAAAAATGCATAAGTATGAGTTCCTGCCACCGTGAACTGCCAGCGGATAAAAATAATAAATTACACGAAAAAACCGCTCAGCCCGTACCAGTTAGTCCATGCAACCTTAAAAAAGAAACCATATTAATATAATGTTATGGCAATTTCACGATTTTCACCACACTTACTGAAATACGCAGTTTTTGTCCCTTTAAGCGCTCGGCAATTTGTGAAAAGTAATAACGCGGTAAGTAAACCGCATTATCTCATAAATAATGACCTTCGAGATGTGTTCCGAGTCCGACAACAACATTGTAAATGATATAATATTAAATATTTAACCGCAGACCAACAGATACCATCGACTTTTATAATGAAAGATGAACTTCGTTTCGTCTCTGAAAAGCGGTCGTACAAGGAAGCTCGGTGTTGGTTTACGCTTTGTACATAATTCTGGATCGTTTGCTGAAGGTTAAAATAATAAATAACTATTTGAATATAAATACGTGTGCGGCGTAAATGCATAAATTAATGCCTTTGTCCATTGGAGCTGGCTACTAAATTAATGTCAATTATAAGAATTCAGATTTAATGTAATGGCCTGCGTAATGGTCGTTAATAGTTCACTGTTTTGTTGTAATCGCCGTAATGCATCAGGTACAGTCGAGGCAAAAAAGGTTTCCAATCGATGAAATTTATAAAGAAATCTGAATTAAATTAGTAACATGTGCGAATTCAGTTCTTTAGGTTGGAAAGGTTTTTTGGCCATGTGCGTGCAAAAATGCCACAAACATTAGAAAACTCTTAAATCTGTAAAATGGCGTCATCTTGCTTCAGAAGAAACCACTACGAGATGGGGAAGAATACCAGGCAAATGTTTTATAAATGTAATGCTATCTCTATTCCTAAATCTAAGCCAATGGGTCTGGTTACGAAATCATTAGAAATAAATCTTCACAAATTAAATCCAGTTGAATTAAGTTAAATCGAATTGAATTAAATTAAAACTAAATAAATTTAATTAGAACTGTGTTGAATTAATTTAAGTTCAATTTACATTAATTCAGTTCAACGATTCAAATTAAATTGATTTATAACGAATTAAATCAACATAAACCGAATTAAACTTAATTGCATTAAATTGAATTAAACTGGATTGAATTAAAAAACTTAATTAAATAATTTTAATCGAGTTCAACTGAATTAAACTGGATTGAATCGATAAAACTGAATTAAACCGTTTTCATCGAATTTAGTCGACTCGACTTAATTCGATTGGATTAAATCAAATTGATTGAATCAATTTAAATTGGATTCAAATTAATTCAGTTTTGATTTTATTGACTTTAATCAAATTAAATCTAATTTATTGGAATTAAATCAGCTTCAATTAATTTAAACTGAATTAAATCGAGAAAAAACTGAATTAAATTATTTTAAATGAATTTAGTCGACGAATTTAATCAAATTGATTCAAATTAAATAGACTTAAATTTTAATTTTTCAGTTTTGCCCTTAATTTACTTTAATCAAATTAAATCAACTTCAACTGACTAAAACTGAATTAAATTAAATCGAATTAAACTTATTTAAATAAAAAAATATCAAATTAAATAATTTAAATCGAATTTAGTTTAAACGAATTTAATGGAATTAATTCGAATTAAATTGACTGAAATAGAATTAACCGGAATTAAATTATCGAATCGAAATTAGTCGACTTTAAACGAATTTAATCGAATTAAATCAACTGAGTCAATGAAATGAAACTAATCATTTGACTTTAAACAAATTAAATCTAATTTATTCGAAATAAATCAACTTCAATCGATTTAAACTAAATTCAATTAAATTAAATAATCGTATAAATTGGGTTAAATATAATTAAACGGAATTAAATTAAATTTAAATCAACCAAACTAAATCAAATTAAACTTCAATTCAATTTAAATTTTTCAGTCTTAATTAATTGAATTTAATTGATTTTAAATAAATTGTATCTAATTTACTCATATTGGATCAATTTCAATTGATTTAAACTAAATTAAATTGAATTAAATCGAATTGAACTGAATTAAATCGAAAAAACTGAATTCAAAGGAATAAAGTCATTTTAATATAATTTTATCGAATACTAATATGTCTTTATTTCAAACTGATTCGAATTATATCGACTTCAATTGAGTTAAATAGATTTAATAAAATAAACAGAATTCAACCATACTAAATCAAATTAAACTAGTTCATTTCATTTTAATGCTTTTGTTTTAATTAATTAAATATAATTTTAAACAACTTAAATCTAATTTATTCGAAATAAATCAACTTTAATAGATTTAAACTGAATTAAATTTATTTAAATCGAATTAGATTTAATTAAATGTGAAAAACTGAATGAAACATTTTAATTGAATTTTATCGACTTTAAATTGATTCGAATTAGATCGACTTAAATTAAGTTAAATAGAATTAAAACGAATAAAATTAAATTTAATTCAACTGAATTAAATCAAATTCAACTAATTATTCGATTCAATTTTAATTTTTGAGTTCAGTTAATTCAATTTAATTGACGCTAAGCAAATTTAATTTAATTTATTCGAATTAAATCAACATTAGTTAATTTAAACTGAACTAAATTAAATGAAATCGATTAAAACTGATTTAAATCGGAAAAAAACGAATTAAATCATTTTAATCGAATTTAGTCGACTTTAAACGAATTTAATCGAAGTTATTCAATTTAAATCAACTGAGTCAAGTCAAATTAAACTAATCATTTGAATTTAATTGACTGAACAAATTAAATCTTAATTTATTCGAATTAAATAAATTTCAATCGATTTAAACTAAATTAAATAAGTATAAGCTGAATTTTATTTAATTAAATTGATTCGAATTAAATCGGCTTAAATTGAGTGAGATATAATTAAACGGAATTAAATTAAATTGAATTGAACCGAACTAAATCAAATTAATTTAATTAACTTGATACAATTTTAATTTTTCAGTCTTAATTATTATTAATTATAGAATTTAATTGACTTTAAATACATTAATTCTAATTTCTTCGAATTAAATGTAATTCAATCGATTTTTACTTAATAAATCAAATCGAATTAAACCCAAATAAATCGAAAAAAGAAACTGAATTAAATCTAATAAAATCACTCTAATAGAATTTTATCGACTTTAAACAAAGTTAATTAAATTGATTCGAATTAAATCGACTTAAATTGAGTGAAATATAATTAAACGGAATTAAATTAAATTAAATTGAATTAAACCACACTGAATTAAATTAAATTTCAATTCAATTTTTATTAATTGACTGTAATTGATTTTAAGTAAATTGAATGTAATTTACTCGTATTGGATCAATTTCAGTCGATTTAAACTAAATTAAATTGAATTAAATCGAAAAAAAAAAACTGAATTAAATTGTGTAAATAATGTTAATCGAATTAAAACGACTTAAATAAGTGAAATATAATTAAACGGAATTAAATTAAATTGAATTGAACCGAACTAAACTAAATTAAGCTAATTAACTTGATTCAATTTTAATTTTTCAGTATTAATTAATTGAAAACAAGTTAAATCCAATTTCTTCAAATTAAATCAACCTGAATTATTGATTTAAACTGCATTAAATTAAATCGAATTAAACTGAATTAAATCATTTAAATCGCGACGTTATACTTGAACTGAGATTAGAAATAGAATTAAATGGAATTAAACTAAATTGATTTCAACTGAACTAAATCGAAAAAACTGAATTAAATAGTTTAAATGATTTTCAAATTTTATCTACTGAAAATTAAACTAATTAACTCGATTCAATTTTAATTTTTCACTTTTAATTAATTGAATTTAATTGACTAAACAAATTATATCTAATTTATCGAATCGATTTAAATCAATTTAAACCGATTTAAATTAAACTGAATTAAATCGTTTAAACAATTTTAATTGAAATTTATCGACTTTAATCAAATTGATTTGAATTAAATCGATTTAAATTGAATTAAATTGAATGAAACTAAATTAGATCGAAAAAATTGAATTTAATTATTTTAATCGAATTTTATCAACTTTAATCGAATTGATTCGAAATAAATCGCTTCAAATATTTCAGTCTTAATTAATTGCATTTAATTGACTTTAAACAAATTAAATCTAATATCTTCGAATTAAATCAACTTTAATCGATTTAAACTGAATTAAATTAAATTAAATCGAATTAAATATAATTAAATCGAAAAAACTGAATTTAACCGAATAAAATCATTTTAATAGAATTCTATCAACTTTAAACTAATTTAATAGTAATAATACATATGTCTTTATTTCAAACTGATTCGAATTATATCGACTTAAGTTGAGTTAAATAGAATTGAATTCAACCATACTAAATCAAATTAAATTAATTCATTTGATTTTAATTTTTTTTGGTTTAATTAATTAAATTTAATCGACTTTAAACAAATTAAATCTAATTTATTCGAATTAAACTGAGCTAAATCGCAAAAAACTTAATTAAATCATTTTAATACAATTTAGTCGACTTTAAACAAATTTAATCGACTTATATTGAATTAAATAGAATTAAACATAATGAAATTAAATTGAGTTCAACCATACTAAATCAAATTATAATAATAATAATAATATTTATTTACCTACAAAATACATACATAAAAAAGTAAACAAATTTTTTTTAAGCGATAATAAGGTAAATAAACTAAGTAATTAATTTAATTCAATATTATTTTTTAGTTTTAATTAATTGAATTTAATTGACTTTAAACAATTTAAATCTAATTTTTCGAATTTAATCGACTTAAATTGAGTTAAACAGAATTAAACGGAATTAAATTAAAATTAATTCAACAGAACTAAATCAAACCAATTAATTCGATTCAATTTTAATTTTCCAGTTTTAATTAATTGAAATTATATTTTAATTTTTTAATTCTAATTTATTGAGTTTAACTGACTTTCAACAAATTAAATCTAATTTCTTAGCACTAAATAAACCGATTTAAACTGAATTAAGTGAAATTAAACCGAATTAAACGAAGAAACTGAATTAAATTATATTAATCGAATTTAGTCGACTTTAAAAGAATTTAATCGAATTCATTCGAAATTGAGTTAAATAGAATTAATGAAATTAAGTTAAATTGAATTACGTGGAGTTAAATCGAATTAAACTAATGAATTCCAAGCTCAACTGAACTCATGTAAGTTAAACTAAATTGAACTGAATTAAATTGATTTGATTTAATTCAGTTTCAATTAGTTGAATATAATTGAGTCTGGTCAAAAACTTGAATTAAATCAACTTAAACCGAGTTACATCAATTAAATCGAATTAAACTGAATTGAATTAAATTAAATCAACTGTAATGGAAGTAAGTTGAATTGAATTACACCGAATTTAATAAAATTGCACTGCTAATTGGGAATTATTAGAATTCAGTTCTATTTGGTAACAAATGACAGTTATAATAAAGTAAATAATAATGGATATTCAAAAAATAATTTCTGCATCAGTATTTTACTGATTAATTTATTACGTATAAATATTGAATCTCAACCTCCCCAATTATAGTGCTCTCAGACGAGGCTAGCTGGCCTGACCATCATTCTGGCCTTGGCAAGCCAATATTCGTGGCTTCTGCAAGTCAACCAGTGCACCTCCTGGGATTTGCATTGCTTGGGCAGCACGGCATTGAGGTTTCTAACATGGCAACTTCCATACCACCATCCACCCACTGGATGAATCCTTTCAGCTTTTTTTTTTTCTGAAAAAAAAAGTTTTTCTTGATGCAGATTTGTGTTCTATAATTTTCTTCAGATCACTATTAAACACTTCCAGGTCGATTTTAAGGTTTAAGTCTTTCTAAAAAACTTCTTTAATTCGGTGATTATTCTCCTTATGCGTTTGCCCCACATAACACGATTTGTCTTCAGGTGTGCATGTGCATGCTCCTACATATAAAAAACCCCATCAATATTTTCTTTACCGGGACAACACAGTCCTTTGTTCGCTGCGCTTTGTGTTGCGAGACAATAAGTCGTAATCGACGGAAAACCATAATGTATGACGGGAACACTCGTTAAGGCTAGCTGATTTCAAATTGGTCATGGAATATAAGGTATTCGATAACGATGAATATATAGGAACGTTTCCGGGAATCGCATTATTGTGATATACTAGCAATGTTACTGCGATGTTAGGATCCGCGGTCGTAAAAAAGTCGCAAGCATTCGCATCAGGCCGCAATGGCTATTTGCCAATCCTTTATACCGAGGAATTTAAAAGGCGTAATTTTGTTTTTGCCTCGTACAAAATATAATAAGCGCGTTGTCTATTTTCTTCTCCGGAGCCTGTTTTGCCAGTCACCGTAATCGCGTTAGCCGTGCTGACATGACGTAACAGTGACAATTGAATCCAATAAAAGCTGAACCAAGATAGAGCTACGATTTCACTTAGTTGTCGATTGTTATTTTTGATGTACTAGCTCAATTGGCAATAACCATTTGGATTTTTAGTTCGAGTAAATGGCTTTCGTTATCGTGCAGTAATATCTTCTAATTCTGCTTCCGGCGTTGTTCTTCATAATAATTGGTAATTACGGCGGCGAACAAGGGCATCTCGAGATCCACTCGTATTGACTCACTAGTTTAATGAAGGCAACAAAAATTTGCTCTAAATCTGAAACAACCAATGTCACGTGTGAATTTAACAAAATTTATAATTTAAACTTAGATTTGATTAAATTTACTATTTGAACTGGGAACTTAAATTTAGTTGCAACTGAAAATTTACAGTACGAACTGGGGACTTAAATAAATTTACAGTTTGAACTGGGAATTTAACGAGAATTACAATTTACGGTTACACTTGAAACGCAATTAAAACTATCTGAACTGGGAACTGAAAGGGCGTTTAAACTGGAAATTTAATAGTTAAACTTTGATTTAATTAAATTTACTATGTGAAGTGGGAATTGAAACGAAATTTACTGTTGAAGTTTAACCAAATTTGCTGTTTGAGAAAGGAATTTATCAACCTTTGCAATTTAAACTGGAAATTTAAAAAGATTTATAATTTGAACTGTGTTGAACTGGGAATTTCAATTTGAACTGGGAACTTATAGAGCGTTTAATTAAATTTAATTTCAACTGAAAATTTAACAAAATCTATAGTACAAACTAAGGATTTTAATAAATTTACAGTATGAACTGAGAATTATGATTTACCAGAATTTGCAGTTCTTGGCATTCAATTAATTTTCCTGTCTGAACTGGCAACTGAAAGGGTGTTTAATTCGATTTATTTTAAAGTGGAAATTTAACAAAACTTACAGTTTGAACTGAGAATCTAACAATTTTTGTGGTTTAAGTAGGAATTTAACAAGATTTATAATTTGAACTGTGAATTTAATAAAATTTAAAATTAAACTTGAATTTCTATTGAATTTACTGTCTGAACTGGGAATTGAAAGGTTAAACACCCTGTCACTTCCCAGTTCAAATGTGAATTTCATTAATTGGTTGATTTAATTCAATTACTTACAGTTTGAACTGAGAATTTAACAATTTTCGTGGTTTAATTAGGAATTTAACAAGATTTATAATTTAAACTGTGAATTTAAGGAAATTTATAATTTAAACTTGAAATTTGTTTGAATTTAGTATTTGAACTAAGTGTTTAATTAAATATAGTTTGAACTGAAAATTTAACAAAATTTACAGTACAAACTGGGGTCTTAATTAAATTTGCAGTTTGTACTGGGAATTTAACGAGAATTACAATTTACAGTTAAATTTGGGATTCAATTAAAACTATCTGAAATTAAAATTGAAACGGCGTTTAATTAAATTTAATTTAAACTGTAAATTTAACGAAATCTACTGTTTGAGCTAGAAATTTAACATTAAACTGGAAATTTTAATTTGAATTATGAGTTTAACAAAATTTACAGTTACACGTTAATTTCCATTGAAGTTAATGTCTGAACTGGGAATTGAAAGGGTATTTAATTCAAACTAGTTTAAACTGAAAATTTAACAGAACTTGCAGTTTGAACTGGGAATTTAACAATTTTTGTGGTTTAACTAGGAATTTAACAAGATTTATAATTTGAACTGTGAATTTAACAAAATTTACAATTAAACGTGGCTTTCAATTAAATTCTTTATCTGAACTGGAAATTGAAATTTAGATTAAACTGAAAATTTAACAAAATTTACAGTACAAACTGGGGACTTAATTAAATTTGCAGTTTGCACTGGGAATTTAACGAGAATTACAATATACACTTGAAATTCAATTCGTTTAATTACATTTAGTTTAAACCGTAAATTTAACAAAATCTACTGTTTGAGCTAGAAATTTAACAAACTTTGCAGTTTAAACTGGAAATTTTAATTTGAATTGTGAGTTTAACAAAATTTACAGTTTAAACTTGAGAACTGATTAAATTTACTATCTGCACTGGGAATTTAAGGGCGTTTGAACAAATTTAATTTAAATTGTAATTTTAACAAAATATACTGTTTGAGATGAAAATAAAACAAATTTTGCAATATAAACTGGAACAAATTTTATTAATTTGAACTGTGACTTTAGCAAAATATGCAGTTTAAACATGGAATTCAGTTCAATTAATTAATTATCTGATTTAAAGTTTAACCTGAATTTAATTAAACGCCGTTTCAGTTCCCAGTTCAGATAGTAAATTTAATTGATAATCAAGTTTAACTGTAAATTTCGTTAAATTCACAGTTCAAACTTTAAATTGCAAAGTTTGTTAAATTCCCAGCTCAGTAAATTTTGTTAAACGCCCAGTTTAAATGGTAAATTTAACTAGAAACCCTTTAAAAATTCTGTTCAAAAATAAATTTAATTGAATTGGAAGTTTAAACTTTAAATTTAGGTAAATTCACAGTTCATATTGCAAATCTTAAATTTCTAGTTTAAATTGCAAAGGTACAAATTTTACCTGTAAATTTAATAACATTTACAATTTTAAACTTGAATTTCTTTTGAATTTACTGTCTGAAATGGGAATTGAAAGGGTGTTTAATTCAATTTAGATTAAACTGAAAATTTAACAAAATTTACAATTTGAGCTGGAAATTTAACGATTTTTGTGGTTTAACTAGGAATTTAACAAGATTTATAATGTGAACTGTGAATTTAACAAAATCTACAATTAAACGTGATTTCAATTAAATTCATTATCTGAACTGGAAATTGAAATTTAGATTAAACTGAAAATTTAACAAAATTTACAGTACAAACTGGGGACTTAATTAAATTTGCAGTATGCACTGGGACTTTAACGAGAATTACAATTTACACTTGAAATTCAATTCGTTTAATTAAATTTAGTTTAAACCGTAAATTTAACAAAATCTACTGTTTGAGCTAGAAATTTAACAAACTTTGAAGTTTAAACTGGAAATTTTAATTTGAATTGTGAGTTTAACAAAATTTACAGTTTAAACTTGAGAACTGATTAAATTTACAATCTGAACTGGGAATTTAAGGGCGTTTGAACAAATTTAATTTAAATCGTAATTTTAACAAAATTTACTGTTTGAGATGAAATAAAACAAATTTTGCAATTTAAACTGGAACAAATTTTATTAATTTGATTTGTGACTTTAACAAAATATACAGTTTAAACATGGAATTCAGTTCAATTAATTAATTATCTGATTTAAAGTTTAACCTGAATTTAATTAAACGCCGTTTCAGTTCCCAGTTCAGATAGTAAATTCAACTGATAATCAAGTTTAACTGCAAATTTTGTTAAATTCACAGTTCAAAGTTTAAATTGCAAAGTCTGTTAAATTCACAGCTCAGTAAATTTTGTTAAACGCCCAGTTTAAATGATAAATTTAACTAAAACCCTTTAAAAATTCTGTTCAAAAATAAATTTAATTGAATTGGAAATTTGAAGTTTAAATATTGTTAAATTTACAGTTCCTATTAGAAACCTTCTTAAATTTCCAGTTTAATTTTCAAGGTTTGTTAAACACCGTTTAAATATTCTGTTCAAAAATAAATTTAATTGAATTTAAAGTTTAAACTTTAAATTTTACTAAATTCACAGTTCATTTTATAAATATTGTTAAATTTCCAGTCTAAATTGCAAGGTTTGTTAAATTCCCAGCTCAAACCGTAAATTTCGTTAAACGTCCGGTTTAATAAAACACCTTTAAATTCATGTTCAAAAATAAATTTAATTGAATTGTAAGTTTAAACTTTATTGTTAAATTCGCAGTTCAATATTATAAACCTTGTTAAATTCCAGCAACTTTTACCCAATTTCTTAAACTGCTTATGCATCAAGCACTACAATTCGTAACATTTCGAGTAAAAACCGTCTCAGAGGATTCGACTTAATCCCATTGTATGAATATTTGAGTCGGGAGCTTAAAAAATTCAGTAGCAACCTCCAGCTGTTACCTCCGTAGGTGTTAAAGTAAAAGTACTGATTAAAGCGAACAAATATGTCATATGAGCAACAATTCTGGTCTACAAAATCAATGTAAAGCACCAGCTTAACCTACACCTAGTTATGTTTCTGCCTTTGTTTACTTGTTGCGAGATAAGGAGAAAAAATTCGTTATGTCATAATTTACATGTAAATGGTGCAAGTGAGATCGAGATTACTTTCGATTTGTCCCAATGCGATTCGGAATACAATGCCGCCGATCAATTAATCTTGTATTGGGGATTTTTACTTTGATTTAGTATTGTTGAAATGCTAATAGCAATGACATTGTGTTGTTGGTCGGTAGGTGTGTAAGGCTCACTTGTCGTTTAATGAATACATCTGTGTGCCTTGCGTTTCGAAACTTTGGTTGACAAAACCCCATGTTTATTTGACAAATACAAAACTATTAAGGTGTTTTAATTCAGTGCACGTTGTCAGTGAGGAATGTATTGTCAATCTTGTCACAGTGAAATAAGGCTGGTTTCTTTGGAGATTAGATGGTGATGTATCGACTGGACAAAATTTACGGTTTGAACTGGGAATTAACAAACCTTGCAATTTAGACTGGAAATTTAACAAGATTTATAATATGAACTGTGATTTTAGCAAAATTTAAACTTCAAATTTCCAATTCAATTAAATTTATTTTTGAACATGATTTTTAAAGGGTTTTTAGTTAAATTTATTATTTAAACTGGGCGTTTACCAAAATTTACTTAGCTGGGAATTTAACAAACTTTGCAATTTAAACTTTGAACTGTGAATTTAACAAAATTTACAGTTAAACTTGATTGTCAATTAAATTTACTATCTGAACTGGGAACTGAAACGGCGTTTAATTAAATTCAGGTTAAACTTTAAATCAGATAATTAATTAATTGAACTGAATTTTATGTTTAAACTGTATATTTTGTTAAAGTCACAGTTCAAATTAATAAAATTTGTTCCAGTTTAAATTGCAAAATTTGTTTTATTTTCATCTCAAACAGTAAATTTTGTTAAAATTACAATTTAAATTAAATTTGTTCAAACGCCCTTAAATTCCCAGTTCAGATAGTAAATTTAATCAGTTCTCAAGTTTAAACTTTAAATTTTGTTAAACTCACAATTCAAATTAAAATTTCCAGTATAAACTGCAAAGTTTGTTAAATATCTAGCTCAAACAGTAGATTTTGTAAAATTTACGGTTTAAACTAAATTTAATTAAACGAATTGAATTTCAAGTGTAAATTGTAATTCTCGTTAAATTCCCAATGCAAACTGCAAATTTAATTAAGCCAGTTTGTACTGTAAATTTTGTTAAATTTTCAGTTTAATCTAAATTTCAATTTTCACTTCAATGAATTTAATTGAAATCCACGTTTAATTGTAAATTTTGTTAAATTTACAGTTCAAATTATAAATCTTGTTAAATTCCTAGTTAAATCACAAAAATCGTTAAATGTCCAGTTCAAATTGTAAATTTTGTTAAATTTTCAGTTTAATCTAAATTGAAATAAACACCTTTTCAATTCCCATTTCAGACAGTAAATTCAAAAGAAATTCAAGTTTAATTGTAAATGTTATTAAATTTAAAGGTAAAATTTGTACCTTTGTAATTTAAACGGGAAATTTAAGATTTGCAACATGAACTGTGAATTTACCAAAATTTAAAGTTTAAATTTTCAATTCAATTAAATATATTTTTGAACGGAATATTAAAGATTTTTTAGTTAAATTTATAATTTAAACTGGACATTTAACAAAATTTACTGTTTGAGCTGGGAATTTAACAAACTTTGCAATTTAAACTGGAAATTTCGGAATATTTATAATTTTAACTGTGAATTTAACAAAATTTAAACTTAAAATTTCCAATTCAATTAAATTTACTTTTGAACAGAATTTTTAAAGGGTTTTTAGTTAAATTTATCATTTAAACTGGGCGCTTAACAAAATTTAGTGAGCTGGGAATTTAACAAACTTTGCAATTTAAACTTTGAACTGTGAATTTAACAATATTTACAGTTAAACTTGATTATCAATTGAATTTACTATCTGAACTGGGAACTGAAACGGCGTTTAATTAAATTCAGGTTAAACTTTAAATCAGATAATTAATAAATTGAACTGAATTCCATGTTTAAACTGTATATTTTGTTAAAGTCACAAATCAAATTAATAAAATTTTCTCCAGTTTAAATTGCAAAATTTGTTTTATTTTCATTTCAAACAGTCGATTTTGTTAAAATTACAATTTAAATTAAATTTGTTCAAACGCCCTTAAATTCCCAGTTCAGATAGTAAATTTAAGCAGTTCTCTAGTTTAAACTGTAAATTTTGTTAAACTCACAATTCAAATTAAAATTTCCAGTTTAAACTGCAAAGTTTGTTAAATTTCTAGCTCAAACAGTGGATTTTGTTAAATTCACTGTTTAAACTAAATTTAATTAAACGAATTGAATTTCAAATGTAAATTGTAATTCTCGTTAAATTCCCAGTGCAAACTGCAAATTTAATTAAGTCCCCAGTTTGTACTGTAAATTTTGTTAAATTTTCAGTTTAACCTAAATTTAATGTCCGGTTCAGATAATGAATTTAATTGAAATCCACGTTTAATTGTAAATTTTGTTAAATTTGCAGTTAAAATTGTAAATCTTGTTAAATTCCTAGTTAAACCACAAAATTCGTAAAATTTCCAGCTCAAATTGTAAATTTTGTTGAATTTTCAGTTTAATCTAAATTAAACACCTTTCCAATTCCAACTTCAGACAGTAAATTGAAAAGAAATTCAAGTTTAATTGTAAATGTTATTAAATTTACAGGCAAAATTTGTACCCGTGTAATTTAAACTGAAGAAATTTAAGATTTGCAATATGAACTGTGAATTTACCAAAATTTAAAGTTTAAACTTCCAATTCAATTAAATTTATTGTTGAACAGGGAATTTAGAGGCATTTTAATTAATTTATAATTTAAACAGGAAGTTTAACAAAATTTAAACTTCAAATTTACAATTCAATTAAACATATTTTTGAACAGAATATTTAAAGATTATTTTAGTTAAATTTATCATTTAAACTGGGCGCTTAACAAAATTTACTGAGCTGGGAATTTAACAAACTCTGCAATTTAAACTTTGAACTGTGAATTTAACAAAATTTACAGTTAAACTTGATTATCAATTGAATTTACTATCTGAACAGGGAACTGAAACGGCGTTTAATTAAATTCAGGTTAAACTTTAAATCAGATAATTAATTAATTGAACTGAATTCCAAGTTTAAATTGTATATTTAGTTAAAGTCACAATTCAAATTAATAAAATTTGTTCCAGTTTAAATTGCAAAATTCGTTTTATTTTCCATCTCAAACAGTAAATTTTGTTAAAATTACAATTTAAATCAAATTTGTTCAAACGCCCTTAAATTCCCAGTTCAGATAGTAAATTTAATCAGTTCTCAAGTTTAAACTGTAAATTTTGTTAAACTCACAATTCAAATTAAAATTTCCAGTTTAAACTGCAAAGTTTGTTAAATTCCTAGCTCAAACAGTAGATTTTGTTAAATTTACGGTTTAAACTAAATTTAACTAAACGAATTGAATTTCAAGTGTAAATTGTAATTCTCGTTAAATTCCCAGTGCAAACTGCAAATTTAATTAAGTCCCCAGTTTGTACTGTAAATTTTGTTAAATTTTCAGTTTAATCTAAATTGCAATTTCCAGTTCAGATAATGAATTTAATTGAAATTCACGTTTAATTGTAAATTTTGTTAAATTCACAGTTCAAACTATCAATCTTGTTAAATTCCTAGTTAAACCACAAAAATCGTTAAATTTCCAGCTCAAATTGTAAGTTTTGTTAAATTTTCAGATTAATCTAAATTGAATTTAACACCCTTTCAATTCCCATTTCAGACAGTAAATTCAAAAGAAATCAAGTTTGATTGTAAATGTTATTAAATTTACAGGTAAAATTTGTACCTTTGTAATTTAAACTGGAAATTTAAGATTTGCAATATGAACAAACTGTGAATTCACCAAAATTTAAAGTTTAAACTTCTAATTCAATTAAATTTATTTTTGAACAGGGAATTTAAAGGGATTTTAATTAATTAATAATTTAAACTGGAAATTTAACAAAATTTAAACTTCAAAATTCCAATTCAATTAAACATATTTTTGAACAGAATATTTAAAGATTATTTTAGTTAAATTTATAATTTAAACTGGACGTTTAACAAAATTTACTGTTTGAGCTGGGAATTTAACAAACTTTGCAATTTAAACTGGAAATTTCAGAATATTTATAATTTGAACTGTGAATTTAACAAAATTTAAATTTCAAATTTCCGATTCAATTAAATTTATTTTTGAACAGGATATTAAAGATGTTTTAGTTAAATTTATAATTTAAACTGGAGTTAACAAAATTTACCTAGATACATAGTTGTGCGATTTTTTAAGCTATAAAACTACCTAAGCGCGTCCTTGAACGAAAACGACAAACGTCGCAATTTATGGCCCAATTTCGAAAAGCCATGTACCACCATATCGTTCGAGTATAATGAACAATTTCGCAAAGCTACGTGCAGCAATAAACAAATAAAGAAGTGATAGTTACAGAACCGATCTTCCTCGTCGCCTTAACGTTTGCTCGCCTTTCGTTTAATGATAGTGTGGCAACGGAGTGATTTATCGATTTGATTCCATAGATATCGTGAGAAACGGCCGGCGAGTTTTAACCGATTTCATTATCATTCGTTAAGACCGTAACTGTAACTGCACTGCAGAAATATTAAATGGAAATAAACGCTTTATTTAGTGCGACATTAATACCGCGCGAATTGAATTCACCCGGAAAGATTAATGGCATGTGCGGTGTAGTAAGCGGAGTAGGTAATTCGATACTTTTTTACAGAATTCGCCATGTTCAAACGTCGTGTAACGTGGCCATTTTTGCGACACACTAACCATGACTTGTGTTCATTCGAGTGTGCATTCGGAAGCCGTGCCGTGGAAGCGAGCGTTCTGTTCTGCTGCCCCTTGCGCGACTTTACTCAATGAACTGTCAGTTGAGGATAACGACGAAAATATGACGTATTGCAGGAGCCTCGCTTTTGCCAACTTGTGTTATAACGTTCTTGGATAGAACCGCAGTGGAGATACGGACTGATACAGGGGTCTTTTGAGCTGAAGTGCCAATTTTTACTATTTGAACCCTGTCTATAGGTATACCTTGTCGCTGGCAGACACCAACGTTGCTTAACTGTACACTTTTTTTGGCGGGACTCCACGAGCCGTAATTAATAATTATTCCTGTGCCCAAACTGGCTAATTATTCATCGCCTTTAATTACTATATCCCGTAACAGATGGGAGTGGCTCATCCGAGCGCACTCGTAAAATAAGTTGGGATTTCTCGCTAGATAAGCCCGTACGTGATGTAATAAATTATTAGCTATTAATTGGTTAATTTCCTGGCGCAAAAACGCCGGGTTTTTTCGCCAGGCCGGGATGCAATTTAGCCTGTAATGCAAAACGCGACGTAACTAACGTCGAAATCAAGCAGGATTGTTTTAATCTCTCGTACACCGCAGCATTACCATTCCTGTTAGGAGATAACTATTACAAATGATGCTTCTGTAACCGCAGCTTGTAGAAAAACGCTTTTACTGTCTAACAGTATATTTAGTAATGACGTAGTATTAAAAGTTCAATCTTCCCACATGTCTCTATTCGTGATGTTAAAGTTGATAAATGGTTATGTATTTTTCAATGGTACATGGAAAGTATGTACGTAGTGGGTACTGGGAACAAACTAGCCATTTTCGCCCTTACGGTTGGATCATTTTTGCTCTATTTCACAGCCAATTTTTCTCGATACCAATTCGGCGATGTATTTGTGAACTCACGTTTGACACGGCTCTATTGAAATCCGTTTACTGAACGTTCTCCTTGGTAATTTATAAAACTTCCATTTGCATGAGTAAGGAAAGGTAAGACAGAGATTAAAATTAAGTCCATCCAAGAAGTTTTATAAATTACCCAGACTACTTACGTTTACTAATAATAATAATATAATAATAATAATAATAATAATAATAATAATAATAATAATAATCCTGGATACATAGTTGCACGTAGTTTTTGAACTGGGAATTTCAATTTGAACTGTGAATTTATAATTTACTCTTGTAATTTTAAAAAATTTACTACTTGAACTGAAAGGGCGTTTAATTAAATTTAGTTTTAACTGAAAATTTAACAAAATTTACAGTACAAACTGGGGATTTAATTAAATTTACAGTTTGAAGTGTGAATTTAACGACAACTATAATTGATCGAAATTCACAGTCAAATTAAATTTACGGTCTGAACTGGGAACTGAAAGAGTTGTTTAATTCAATTTAGTTTAAACTGAAAATTCAACGAAAATCACAGTTTGAGCTGGGAATTTAACAATTTCTTTGGTTTAACTAGGAATTTAACAAGATTTATAATTTGCACTGTGAATTTAACATAATTTACATTACATTTCAATTAAACTATCTGAACTGGGAACTGAAAGAGTGTTTAATTCAATATGGTGTAAACTGAAATTTAAACGAAATTCACAGTTTGAGCTGGGAATTTAACAATTTTTTTGGTTTAACTAGGAATTTAACAAGATTTATAATTTGGACTGTGAATTTAGATTAGATTTCAATTAAATTTATTATCTGAACTGGGAATTGAAAGGGCGTTTAATTTAATTTAGTGTAAACTGAAAAATCAACAAATTTCAGTTCGAGTTGGGAATTTAACAATTTTTTTGTTTTATCTAGGAAGACTGTGAATTTAAGAAAATTTACAGTAGATTTCAATTAAATTTATTATCTCAACTGGGAATTGAAAGGGCGATTAATTCAATTTAGTTTAAACTAGAAATTTAAGAAAATTCACAGTGTGAGCTGGGAATTTAACAATTTCTGTAAAGGTCTAACTAGAAATTTAACAAGATTTATAATTTGAACTGTAAATTTAACAAAATCTACATTAGATTTCAATTAAATTTACCATATGAACTGGGAATTGAACGGGTGTTTAATTCAATTTAGTTTAAACTGAAAATTGAGCGAAATTTACAGTTCGAGCTGAGAATTTAACAATATATGTGGATTAAATAGGAATTTAGCACAATTTATAATTTGAATTGTGAATTTTACAAAAATTTACATTAGTTTTCAACTAAATTTACTATCTGAACTGGGAATTGAAAGGGTTTTTAATTCAATTTAGTTTAAACTGAAAATTTAACAAAATTTACAGTTTGAGCTGTGAATTTAACAATTTTTGTAAATGTCTAACTAGAAATTTAACAAGATTTATAACTTGAATTGTGAATTTAACAAAATTTACAGTACAAACTGGGGACTTAATTAAATTTGCAGTTTGCACTGGGAATTTAACGAGAATTACAATTTACACTTGAAATTCAATTCGTTTAATTAAATTTAGCTTAAACAGTAAATTTTACAAAATCCACTGTTTGAGCTAGAAATTTAACAAACTTTGCAGTTTAAACTGGAAATTTTAATTTGAATTGTGAGTTTAACAAAATTTACAGTTTAAACTTGAAAACTGATTAAATTTACTATCTGAACTGGAAATTTAGGGGCGTTCGAACAAATTCAATTTAAATTGTAATTTTAACAAAATTTACTGTTTGAGATGAAGATAAAACAAATTTTGCAATTTAAACTGGAATAAATTTTATTAATTTGAATTGTGACTTTAACAAAATATACAGTTTAAACATGGAATTCAGTTCAATTAATTAATTATCTGATTTAAAGTTTAACCTGAATTTAATTAAACGCCGTTTCAGTTCCCAGTTCAGATAGTAAATTAAATTGATAATCAAGTTTAACTGTAAATTTTGTTAAATCCACAGTTCAAAGTTTAAATTGCAAAGTTTGTTGAATTCCCAGCTCAGTAAATTTTGTTAAACGCCCAGTTTTGATTATAAATTTAACTAAAAAATAAGTTTAATTGAATTGGAAATTTGAGGTTTAAATTTTGTTAAATTCACAGTTCAAATTATAAATCTGAAATTTCCAGTTTAACTAGACACTTAACAAAATTTAATTCGAACTGTGAATTTAAGAAAATTTACATTAGATTCCAATTTAATTTACTATCTGAACTGGGACTTGAAATTTTCTAAAGGTTTTAACTAGAAATTTAATAAGATTTATAATTTGAACTATAAATTTAACAAAATTTATTTTAGATTTCAGTTAAATTTACTACCTGAACTGGGAATTGAAAGGGTGTTTAGTTCAATTTAGTTTGAATCGAAAATTTAACGAAATTTACAGTTTGAGCTGGGAATTTAACAATGTTTGTGGTTTAACTAGAAATTTAACAATTTAACATACTTTACACATCGAACTGGGATTTTAATCAATTTTATACTTTCAACTAGAAATTTAACAAAATTTACAATTCAATTTGAAATTTACCAAAATTTAATTTTCACCTTTGAATTTAATATAATTTGCAATTTAAACTGAGAACTTAACAAAACTTACAACTCGAACTGGGATTTTAATCAAATTTACACTTTCAACTAGAAATTGGGCAGTTAATATAATTTTCAATTTTAACTAAGAATTTTACAAAATTTGCAAATCGAAATGGGATTTTAACCAAATTTACACTTTCAACTAGAAATTTATCGATACATATTTAATTTTAATTGGGCAGTTAATATAATTTGCAGTTTAAGAATTTAACACACTTTACGTATCGAACTGGGAAATTTAACGAAATTTAATTTTGAACTTGAAATTACAACAAAACTTTCAACTCGAACTGGGATTTTAACCAAATTTACACTTTCAACTAGAAATTTAACAAAATTTAATTTTAATTAGGCAGTTAATACAATTTGCAGTTTAAACTAGGAATTTCGCAAAATTTGCAAATCGAACTGGGATTTTAACCAATTTTATAATTTCAACTAGAAATTTAACAAAATTTACAATTCAATCTGAAATTTAATGAAATTTAATATTTGCAATGTAAACTGCAAAACTTACAATTCGATCTGGGATTTTAACAAAATTTACACTAAGTTTTTTCAAATGCCTTACGACTCGACATAGTACAACAGTTGTAAATCTGTCAGCAAATTCGTAACGACACTTATATACAAATTTGTGAAAAAAAAGTGTAGGTTTTCCAAAGCTGGCGGTCAGGCCGCATAGAAGAGTTAGCTAATTATATGAGATTTCAATTAATTCCATCCATCTTGAAAATGTGCGAACAGTTAACCACGTGCACGTCTCCTTTTTTACCGAATTCCCTTCCGCTGACTACAAACTACAAGCCATCATTTTATGACCGTACGCAGACGAAAAACTGCAAATTAGCTAATACAAAACAGAAACAGGTCTGCGCCGTTTGAAGCGCATTTGCAAAAAGACAAAGGCCACCTTGGTCGCAACGTAAGCGGCGACATCTTCCCGGGTGGTCTTGTGCACCTTCTGAGTGCTTTCAATTTCTGTATGACCCATGTCGCAACATGCCCTGCATTAGCATGCCTGGATGGCATTGTTTCGAGTGCGTGGCCAGGGTTGGCCTCGAGGAGGTGACTTACCGAATTCTGGCCTCTGTAAATCGCCTCAACAGTGGAAACCCATGGAAAATGGACTATTATAAGTGTCCTCTACAGACATTTAGAATAGACATAGATTTATACATAAATATATACAAGGTAGATACAAATATATATATTTATATAAACAGTACATTATTGAGCCCGATATATCCACAGGTTGCTGTTGATCCCACCCTTTAGAACCAAGATAGATGAGTATGTTTTATCGCATTTTTGTTCTTCTCAGCCTCAAGTATTTAAAAAAAAGACCCAAGAACTGAACCATGGGGCACTCCTGAAACTATTTGTCGCCGACCTTTTAAACAAGAACCGCTTAATACTGCCCTGAGCTACCTATTGCGTTACGTGCAGCTCTACTTTTGCATATCGTGTTCGCACGCTGTCTGATATTCATATTTACATAAAAAAATTCCGGCTCATAATGCAGTATGTGTGTATTACCTGAAGCCTTATGGATTTAGAACGGCCGTTTTTAAAAGTGACACCAATTTTGCGTTATTTAATCCTCCACGATTTTGATGCCAAAAGAAATTCTAGTGGCGACTGAATTGATATCGACCTCCTACTTGGTAACCTTTTGTAACAGGAGACGAATATGGTGTTTTATTGCAAAAATGTGTGACGCATCGAGCCTGCCAGCTGTGTGGCATATTAAGTGCGCTTTGGAAACCCTGTTTACATTTTTTAGATTGCTCCCTAAACATATATACATTCCAATAAACGAATAGATAAACCCGGCTTCCTATACGTAAACGCACCTTCTGACGCCCGTTCCTATTAACTCCATTTCCGAGTCAGCCATCAATATAATCCGAAGGATAATTTATTACGCGATGTCATCGCTGTCCGAACGCATTTTTGTTATTAAAATCATTCCGTTTCAAAGGCCCCAGCGTTACGTAACCGTCCTCGTTCAGTCAATCAAGTGTTTTTTTTTAACGAAACCGATTTTATTCATAATTAGTAAAATCACGTTCAGTCGTGTGGAAGGACGTGTCGGTGCTGCAGAAAATCCCGGCGAGGTGAAGAGGTAAAGGAAACTTGTTTAGAAGTAGGAATAATTAAAAAGATGTGTATATTCCATCACTATTTGGTTAAATATGGTCTTAGGACGACGTACGCAAATTTTAAGGAGGGCTCAACAACGTACTATTCCCATCTTCGTGTATATTCCGATCAGTTCTCTCACGTACGCTGCAACTAGCAGGCAAAATTTAAATTACTATACTATAGGGATATAAACAGACATTGTTGAGCCCGTTCAATATATAAACGGTCATTGTGAAGCCCAAAATTACACTCTTAAGTCTGGCTTCGGGCTCAACGACGTTTTAAGGTGTATATTCCATGACTATTTCGTTAAATATGGTCTGAGGACGATGTACACAAATTTTAAGGGGGGCTCAACAACGTACTATTCCCATCTTCGTGTATATTCAGATTAGTTCTCTCACGTACGCTGCAACTAGCAGGCAAAATTTAAATTACTATACTATAGGGATATAAACAGACATTATTGAGCCCGTTCAATATATAAACGGTCATTGTGAAGCCCAAAATTACACTCTTAAGTCTGGCTTCGGGCTCAACGACGTTTTAAGGTGTATATTCCATGACTATTTCGTTAAATATGGTCTGAGGACGATGTACACAAATTTTAAGGGGGGCTCAACAACGTACTATTCCCATCTTCGTGTATATTCAGATTAGTTCTCTCACGTACGCTGCAACTAGCAGGCAAAATTTAAATTACTATACTATAGGGATATAAACAGACATTATTGAGCCCGTTCAATATATAAACGGTCATTGTGAAGCCCAAAATTACACTCTTAAGTCTGGCTTCGGGCCCAACGACGTTTTAAGGTGTATATTCCATGACTATTTCGTTAAATATGGTCTGAGGACGACGTACGCAAATTTTAAGGAGGCTCAACAACGTACTATTCCCATCTTCGTGTATATTCAGATTAGTTCTCTCACGTACGCTGCAACTAGCAGGCAAAATTTAAATTACTATACTATAGGGATATAAACAGACATTATTGAGCCCGTTCAATATATAAACGGTCATTGTGAAGCCCAAAATTACACTCTTAAGTCTGGCTTCGGGCCCAACGACGTTTTAAGGTGTATATTCCATGACTATTTCGTTAAATATGGTCTGAGGACGACGTACGCAAATTTTAAGGGGGGCTCAACAACGTACTATTCCCATCTTCGTGTATATTTCGATTAGTTCTCTCACGTACGCTGCAACTAGCAGGCAAAATTTAATTTACTATACTATAGAGATATAAACAGACATTGTTGAGCCCGTTCAATATATAAACGGTCATTGTGAAGCCCAAAATTACACTCTTAAGTCTGGCTTCGGGCCCAACGACGTTTTAAGGTGTATATTCCATGACTATTTCGTTAAATATGGTCTGAGGACGACGTACGCAAATTTTAAGGAGGGCTCAACAACGTACTATTCCCATCTTCGTGTATATTTCGATTAGTTCTCTCACGTACGCTGCAACTAGCAGGCAAAATTTAAATTACTATACTATAGGGATATAAACAGACATTATTGAGCCCGTTCAATATATAAACGGTCATTGTGAAGCCCAAAATTACACTCTTAAGTCTGGCTTCGGGCTCAACGACGTTTTAAGGTGTATATTCCATGACTATTTCGTTAAATATGGTCTGAGGACGACGTACGCAAATTTTAAGGAGGCTCAACAACGTACTATTCCCATCTTCGTGTATATTCAGATTAGTTCTCTCACGTACGCTGCAACTAGCAGGCAAAATTTAAATTACTATACTATAGGGATATAAACAGACATTATTGAGCCCGTTCAATATATGAACGGTCATTGTGAAGCCCAAAATTACACTCTTAAGTCTGGCTTCGGGCCCAACGACGTTTTAAGGTGTATATTCCATGACTATTTCGTTAAATATGGTCTGAGGACGACGTACGCAAATTTTAAGGGGGGCTCAACAACGTACTATTCCCATCTTCGTGTATATTTCGATTAGTTCTCTCACGTACGCTGCAACTAGCAGGCAAAATTTAATTTACTATACTATAGAGATATAAACAGACATTGTTGAGCCCGTTCAATATATAAACGGTCATTGTGAAGCCCAAAATTACACTGCTAAGTCTGGCTTCGGGCTCAACGACGTTTTAAGGTGTATATTCCATGACTATTTCGTTAAATATGGTCTGAGGATGACGTACGCAAATTTTAAGGAGGGCTCAACAACGTACTATTCCCATCTTCGTGTATATCTCGATTATTTCTTAACCGAGTGTGCGATTTCGAGCATTCCATACGTACGAGTGCAATAAACTGCGCTTTGCTTATTAAAACACATAAATTAAGCGGGAATCTAATGAACGGCCATAACTGGTGTCGTGCGTGCGATTACATACAATTATTTAAGTGTAATAACACGGTACGGCTGTTACTTACATGTCTGGCAATGTAATGCCGTTGATGATGTGTTCCTATGATTATTTACCTTCGGTTATACGCGGATAATCTGTCTATGTTTGTCCGGGTAGATGTATGCATGACATACCTGCTCATATATTCGCCGCTAGATAAATTGCAATCGGGCCTTGCCCTCGCCTGCGCGACCATGATGGTGGGTAATCGGTAATTATTATTCGTGCCAGCGTCGTATACGGCGATACGTAGTAGTAAAAATACTAATAAATTTGGGGAGCTGTAAACTTCAATGAGAGAAATATTACTTAACCTCAAAAATATTTTTTTGACATTTTGACATTTTTTTGACATTTTGACATTTTTTTACATTTTGACATTTTTTGATATTTTGACTTTTTTGACATTTTTTTGATATTTTGACTTTTTTGACATTTTGGGACGAGATCCGGATGAATGGCCTATAAAACAGCCAGATCTTACCCCGTTCGATTTTGTACGGGATCATGGCAAAGGAACAGACACCTCCACCTGAAAATACTGTTGATATATTCCTTAAGAAAATACCCTTCTATATGAACCAAATCTCGACCTAAAACCGGTGGATTGACACTTGTTTCTGTTTTCTTATCAGCCCCAGCGCCCACATTAATCTAATTTATTATCGCCGGCTGCAAAAATCTGCTCGGTGCACACAATAAACAATAGCATTTTTCGTGTCTGGGCACTGACAGATCTGGAGTAGTTCGTCTGTATGCAAAACATAAACCGCTCGTAACCTACTGCGAGTGTCGTAATAGGATTAGATAATAAGATTTCTTTTGGTAATAAATCCGCATGTAACGTAAGGTGTGTTGGGTTGGTGCTTACAAAGTGTTAAAAGGAATGGGTTCGTGGAACTGATGAGGCGCAATGATTACAAAAATTTGCTTTAACTTACTGTTTTGCGCCGTTGTTCAATATGCCCACGGCCCTTAACATTTCATACCTCCTGCTTAAACGAATCTTCTGTCGATGGTTCCGTGACAATCGCAACGTCTATCATAGATCACCCTGTAGCTAATTCGTGATTTATCAGCCGACACCCACGTGGATGTTAAACAAATGTGTGGATTAAATTTAGGTCGTTTACTTCATGTTTTTGGATTATTATTGACGTACTCTAGATCTAGATAGCCGTTTTAAACTCTCCGGCGCAGCATTGTTGTTCTGTAATGTGATTTTTGACTGGCATTAACCTCACAATGGATCGCCATGGGTCCACCGTGCCAGTTCGATTTTTTAGGGCAAGTTTCTTTTTTTTTTTTTCGGTTAATTCGCGATTCACGATATTGATACGATTGAGGTAAATAATACGGAAGAAAAACAGCCGGATATTGATTTGGACCGATTGCACTGTACTTGTGAGAGTTTGCGCAAGAAATAAATTAAATTTAAATAATAAAGAGGATAAACCACTTACCTGGTGTTTCATTCATTGTCATATTTACTAATTATAAAATCCTGTTCGGATTTAGGGCCAAAAACAACACGATGATTGACGGTGCTCGACTGCCCTTGCTGGTGTTGTTTTCCGAGGCGCTCGGCGCAAATTAATTGCATACATACAGAAAATATCCACTGGCTGGGCCTTACAATGTCCTGTTCATGGTGGTTATGTGGCTCCAGGAGAAAATCTCCCTGTTAGCGTATCTGTGGCTTATTGAAAATATTCACCGACTGGGCCTTACAATGTCCTGCTCATGGTGGTAAAACCCAGTCCCAGTGAGTGTATTTCAAAACGTGGATTTCTCATACGCTGGAAAAACATTTCAACGTCCTGTTGATATTTTGTTAAAATCTCAGTTTGAATTGTAAATTTTGTTAAATTTTCCATTCAAATTGCAAATTTAATAGAATTCTCAGATTAAATTGTAAATTTTGTTAAATTTTCAGTTCAAATTGTAACTTGTTAAATTTTCCATTCAAGTTCTAAAAATCGAATTCTTGTTCAAATTGTAAATATTGTCAAATTTTCAGTTTAAATTGTAAATTTTGTTAAATTTTCCATTTAAGTTGTAAATTTAATAGAATTCTCAATATAAATTTTGTTAAATTTTCAGTTCAAATTGTAAATTTTGTTAAACTTTCAGTTCAAATTGTAAATTGTGTTAAATTCTCCATTCAAAATGTAAATTTTGTTAAATTTTCCATTCAAATTGTAAATTTAATGGAGTTATTTATTAATATCATCATACGGGACCCAAACAGGTATAGAACCCACTGCAGAATCCACTGCCTTATATAAGAATATAAGAATTGTTACGTAGAATAGTAAATTTTGTTAAATTTGCAATTTAAATAGTAAATAGTACATTTTTACCTTTCAGTTGAAATAGTAAATTTTGTTAAATTTTCCATTCGAATTGTAAATTTAATGGCATTCTTAGAATCAGTTCAAATTGTAAATGTTCAATTTTCAGTTGAAATTGTAAATTTTGTTAAATTTTCCATACAAGTTGTAAATTTAATAAAATTCTCAGTTTAAATTGTAAATTTCGTTAATTATTCAGTTCAAATTTTAAATTTTGTTAAATTCTCCATTGAAATCGTAAATTTAATAGAATTCTCAGTTCAAATTGGAAAACTTCAGTTGAAATAGTAAAGTTTTGTTAAATTTTCCATTCAAATTGTAAATTTAATGGAATTCTCAGTTCGAATAGTAAATTTTGCTAAATTTTCAGTTCAAATTGTGAATTTTGTTAAATTATCAGTCAAACATAATTTTTGTTATATTTTCAGTTCAAATTGTAAATTTTGTTAAATTTTCCATTAATGTATTTAATAGAATTTCTCAGTTCAAATTGTAAATAATCAATTTTCAGTTGATATTGTAAATTTTGTTAAATTTTCCATACAAGTTGTAAATTTAATAAAATTCTCAGTTTAAATTGTAAATTTCGTTAATTATTCAGTTCAAACTTTAAATTTTCAATGAAATCGTAAATTTAATAGAATTCTCAGTTCAAATTGAAAAATTTCAGTTGAAATAGTAAAGTTTTGTTAAATTCTCCATTCAATTGTAAATTTAATGGCATTCTTAGAGTCAGTTCAAATTGTAAATTTTGTTAAATTTTCCGTTGTTGTTGTAAATTTAATAGAATTTTTCAGTTCAAATTGTAAATGTTCAATTTTCAGTTGAAATTGTAAATTTTGTTAAATTTTCCATACAAGTTGTAAATTTAATAAAATTCTCAGTTTAAATTGTAAATTTCGTTAATTATTCAGTTCAAATTTTATATTTTGTTAAATTTTCCATTAATGTAAGTATTTAATAGAATTTCTCAGTTCAAATTGTAAATAATCAATTTTCAGTTGATATTGTAAATTTTGTTAAATTTTCCATACAAGTTATAAATTTAATAAAATTCTCAGTTTAAATGGTAAATTTGGTTATGGTTATGTGGCTCCAGGGGAAAATTTCGCTGTTAGCGTATCTGTGGCTTATTGAAAATATTCACCGACTGGGCCTTACAATGTCCTGTTCATGGTGGTAAGACCCAGTCCCAGTGAGTGTATTTCAAAACGTGGATTTATCATACGCTGGCAAAACAATTCAATGTCCTGTTCATGGTGGTTATGTGGCTCCAGGAGTCTCGCCTGCTCGCCTGAACCGAATTGCTCTACGAAATTAAACATATTATAATTACTATAATAGTTCCAAGTTTTCAAGTGTTGGTATCGTGAATCACAATTAAATAATCGCGAACTAGCATCCAGCTCCTGCGTTCGGTATTATTACTCCGGCTGCATTTTCTAAAAGCTGCGTGACTGTAATTTTTTCGGTTTCACTTTCGCCTCGTCCGAACGAAAAACAAAACTTAATTAGAGGCTGGAAATAAAATTGTTAAGGATCTTTCGTGAATCTGTAATGTATGCAAATTTTCTGATACCCGTTTTCTCCTCGCAGCAGCGGCCGCATAAAACCAGAAGCTGCAATTTTCTAGTTGAAATGAAGATTCGAATGGTGATACGAAGAAATTAGACGTTCCCGCAACAAGTTCATGACTTTGATTTCTATTTGTGTTGGAGGCGGAAGAAATAACAAGGTGATAGTGTTGATGTATCATTATATTAAATTGTTGTTTGCCTTATTCAGATTATTCCCATGCAGGCGCAGGCATGTGACTATTATTAATCCGTTTTTTGCCGAAGCAGGGATTTAATTACACGTACCGCACGACAGGCAACTAAATTAATAGGTGGCAGCTGTTGAGGCACAAGAAAATTATTTCTGTTTGAATGAAATGCCCCAAGGGTCGGAATTGGGACCTCTATCGTTAGTTCCTTTTATTAGTGATACAAAGCGAAACAATTGACAACAACTGCACCATTTTCCAAGGCCATTGCGTTGAGAGTTTTGACATTTTTATATTTATTTAAATAGAACGACAATTAGGATAATGAGCAATTATACCTTGCTAGGTACACATTGAAATGACGCGCATTCCATCCGTTCGCTGTAAACCGCGCAAGTGGCGAATTTGCATAATTTTACAAGAGCCCGTGGTGACACCTCCGTTATGGAGAAATGATAAGTAACGCATACGCGTAGGATGGCGTTTATCATTAATAATTGCAAAGTGATACTATTTCAGGAAGAAATGTCACGTTTACGGGCACACGAAAAAATTATTATTTATTACACCGATTCGTCGAAGTCGTTACGATGCATTATGCGATACACTGGAAGTTTAATATAAAAGCCGTATTATTTGCATCGGTAATTAGCCAGGCCACACGCCTTCGTAGGAGCAGCAGTTCGAAATTGGATTATTGCCTTCCATACAAGGTGTATTAGTGACAAATTGTTCTAGTAGTTCGTGCGTGTGTGGATAAATTACGTCGAGAAGAGTGACAGACTTGTAAACATCACTTCACAGAGAAATCTGCTGACAACTGCTACAAACATTTAAAGATACAGCCAGAGAAGTCAATTTTTTGGCAAAATCAAAAATAAAAGTAAAAAAATTAAATAAAGCAATAGCTCAAACAGTAAAATTTGAAACGTCCAGTTCAAACTGTAAATGCAATTTCTCGGCCTTTACGTTGTACGTTGAGATAACAAATTTATAGGAATTGCCAGTTCAAACTGTAAATTTTGTCAAATTCGCGGTTCAAATTATAAATCTTGCTCAATTTTCCATATAAATTCCCAGCTCATCCAGTTCAAACGGTAATGTAATTACACGCCCTTTAGGCTTTCAGTTTGTATGTAAATTTCTAGTTTAACTGTAAATTTTGTTAAATTCACAGTTCAAATTATAAATCTTGTCAAATTCCTAGTTAAACCACAAATATTTTTAAATTCCCAGCTCAAACTGTAAATTTTGTTAAATTCTCAGTTTAAAATAAATTGAATTAAATACCTTTTCAATTCCCAGTTCAGATAGCGAATTTAATTGAAATCCAAGTTTAATTGTAAATTTTGTTAAATTCACAGTTTAAATTATAAATCTTATTAAATACCTAGTTAAACCACAAAATGCGTTAAATTCCCAGTTCAAACTGTATATTTTGTTAAATTCACAGTTCAAATTATAAAACTGTAAATTATTGACTGTTTTTAATTATTAACTGTTAATCCATTAAAATTAAACATGTATCGATAAATTTCTAGTTGAAATTGTAAATTTTGATTAATTTCTAGTTGAAAGTTTGGTTAAAATCCCAGTTCGAACTTTGTCAAATTCCTAGTTTAAACGCCAAATTATATTAACTGCCCAATAAAAATTAAATATGTATTGATGAATTTTATTACTTGTTCTAGAAAATGTAAATTTGGGTAAAATCCCAGTTCGATTTGCAAATTTTACGAAATTCCTAGTTTAAACTGCAAATTATGTTAACTGCCTAATTGAAATTAAATTTTGGTAAATTTCAAACTGAATTGTTAAATTTCTGGTTGAAAGTGTAAAATTGGTTAAAATCCCAGTTCGATGCATAAGTGTATTAAATTCTTAGCTTAAACTGCAAATTATATTAACTGCCCAATTAAAATTAAATATGTATCGATAAATTTCTAGTTGAAATTGTAAATTTGGTTAAAATCCCAGTTCGATTTGCAAATTTTGTGAAATTCTTAGTTTAAATTGCAAATTAAACTGCCTAATTAAAATCAAATTTTGTTAAATTTCCTGTTAGAAGTGTACATTTGGTAAAAATCCCAGTTCGAATTGTAAGCTTTGCTAAATTCTCAGTTATAAATTATATTATTAAATTATATTAAATTCCAAGTTCAAAATAAAATTTTGTTAAATTTCAAATTAAAATTGTAAATTTTGATAAAGTTCTAGTTGAAAGTTTGGTTAAAATCCCAGTTCGAGGTTTGTCAAATTCCCAGTTTAAACTGCAAATTATATTAACTGCCCAATTAAAATTAAACATGTATTGATAAATTACTAGTTCTAGAAACTGTAAATTTGGGTAAAATCCCAGCTCGATTTGCAAATTTTGTGAAATTCCTAGTTTAAACTGCAAATTATGTTAACTGCCCAATTGAAATTAAATTTTGGTAAATTTCAAACTGAATTATGTAAAGTTTAAATTCAATTGTTAAATTTCTGGTTGAAAGCGTAAAATTGGTTAAAATCCCAGTTCGATGCGTAAAGTGTGTTAAATTCTTAGCTTAAACTGCAAATTATATTAACTGCCCTATTAAAATTAAATTTTGTTGAATTTTTAGTTGAGAGTGTAAATTTGGTTAAAATCCCAGTTCGAATTGTAAGCTTTGTTAAATTCTCTGTTATAAATTATATTACCTATTAAATTATATTAAATTCCAAGTTCAAAATTAAATTTTGTTAAATTTCAAACTGAATTGTGTAAATTTCAAATTGAATTGTTAAATTTCTGGTTGAAAGTGTAAAATTGTTTAAAATCCCAGTTCGATGCGTAAATTGTGTTAAATTCTTAGCTTAAACTGCAAATTATATTAACTGCCCTATTAAAATTAAATATGTATTGATATCATTTAAAATTAAATTTTGTTAATTTTCTAGTAAAAGTGTAAATTTGGTTAAAATCCCAGTTCGATTTGTAAAGTTTGTTATAGTCCCAGTTTATTCTGCAAGTTATATTGAATTTCCAATGCAAAATTAAATTTTGTTAAATTTCAAATTGAAATTGTAAATTTGGTGAAATTCGAAGTTCGAGTTGTAAATTTATATAACTTTCCAGTCGATTTCAAAGAAATAACTACAGATTATCCAAATCTAACAGTCTGGAATCGAACCAAACAATCCTCTTTCTATTTTCATAGTTAAATCGAACCTGTTCGCATTAAATCATCTAAGGCTAAACCACTTTTTCTGTGGGAAAAAAATCAAACCCAACTCTGTCTTACCACCATTAAGAACAAAACATTTATTGATCTGACTTGATCACGCCGGCCATTGTCTTCCACATCACATGTAACAGTTTGGCTCTTACTACAGAGCTAATTTAATGATTTGTCGATAGCCGTCGAGATAAGCTACTCGGTTTTTTTTATCCCGCTATCGCATTACACGCGGCGAAAAAATTAACGCGTTCGCGATTAATAGACCATTAAATTTCGTCTGGGCAAAAATCATTACATCGCCATCGCGGAATGTTCGGTTTTGACCTATTAATCGCGCCGCCTCGAGCCAGTATTTGAAAATACACCATGAATTTATAATTCGAGCCGACGAAATCGTTGATAGCGCAAAAAATTAATGAACGTGTCAAATTTGAAATTTCAAAATGTTACTTAACTGTGAGTTTTAAATGTTTTGCGTCCCGGCGTTTTTCTAACGGTACGATAATAATTCATCGAGCTGAAAGCCATTATTTGTTGCTGAGACCAGGGTGTGTTGAGTGCTAATAGCAAATTTGGCGGAGGAACCGGTGCGAGCGCGATTTACCAATTAATCTTCCGTTTATACTCTAAATAGGATGGAGCGGAGAATTAAATGGGATTTTACCCAAATTTGTATTTTTACCTATAAATTTACCAAAATTTACAATTTAAATTGAGCAATTTAACAAAATTTACAATTAATACTTATGACCTGAGTAAGAAATTTCATAAAATTTATAGTTTCAACTGAGTATTTAATGGAATTTGCTGTTTGAACTGAGAATTCAGTTTAATTTGCAATTGGAAATTACACAAAATGTACAGTTTAATGCCGAAATTTAGTAAAATTTAATTCCAAATTGTAAACTGAACAAAATTCAAGGTTTGAATTTGGAATTTGAAAAATTTAACAATTTAAACTGGGAACATAACAAAATTTACAATTTATACTGGAATATTAACAAAATTTGCGGTTTCAACTGGAAATGTAATTAAATTTACAACGTGACCGTAGGGAATCTATAATTTATACTGGGAAATTATCAAAATTTACTGTTTCAACCGGAAATTTATATAAATTTACAACTCGAGCTTCGAATTTCGCCAAATTTACAATTTCAATTTGAAACTTAACAAAATTTAATTTTGAATTGGAAATTCAATATAACTTGCAGAGTAAACTCGGACTATGACAAACTTTACAAATCGAACTGGGATTTTAAATTTACACTTTTACTAGAAATTTAACAAAATTTAATTTTAATTGGGTAGTTTATATAATTGGGAGTTTAATCTGGGAATTTAACAAACTTCGAACTGGGATTTTAACCAAATTTATACTCCCAACTAGAAATTTGTCAAAATTTACAATTTTGATTTGAAATTTAACAAAATTAAATTTCAAACTTGGAATTTAATATAATTTAATAATATAATTCTCAATATAATTTATAACAGAGAATTTAACAAAACCCACAATTCGAACTGGGATTTTAACCAAATTTACACTTTCAACTAAAAATTCAACAAAATTTAATTTTAATAGGGCAGTTAATATAATTTGCAGTTTAAGCTAAGAATTTCCGCATCGAACTGGGATTTTAACCAATTTTACGCTTTCAACCTGAAATTTAACAATTCAATTTGAAATTTACACAATTCAGTTTGACATTTACCAAAATTCAATTTCAATTGGGCGGTTAACATAATTTGCAGTTTAAACTAGGAATTTCGCAAAATTTGCAAATCGAGCTGGGATTTTACCCAAATTTACAGTTTCTAGAACTAGTAATTTATCAATATATGTTTAAGTTTAATTGGGCAGTTAATATAATTTGCAGTTTAAACTGGGAATTTGATAAACTTCGAACTGGGATTTTAACCAAACTTTCAACTAGAACTTTATCGAAATTTACAATTCTAATTTGAAATTTAACAAAATTTAATTTTGAACTTGGAATTTAATATAATTTAATAGGTAGATAATATAATTTATAACTGAGAATTTAACAAAGCTTACAATTCGAACTGGGATTTTAACCGAACTTACACTTTCAACTAGAAATTTAACAAAATTTGATTTTAATTAGGCAGTTATTATAATTTACAGTTTAAACTAGGAATTTCGCAAAATTTGCAAATCGAACTGGGATTTTAACCGAATTTACACTTTCAACTAGAAGTTTAACAAAATTTTAATTTTAATTAGGCATTAAATTTGCAGTTTAAACAATTTCGCAAAATTTGCAAATCGAACTGGGATTTTAACCGAATTTACACTTTCAACTAGAAGTTTAACAAAATTTAATTTTAATTAGGCAGTTAAATTTGCAGTTTAAACAAGTAAGTTCGCAAAATTTGCAAGTCGAACTGGGATTTTAACCGAATTTACACTTTCAACTGGCAATTTATCGATACATATTTAATTTTAATTGGACAGTTAGTATAATTAACAGTTTAAGCTAAGAATTTAACGTACTTTACACATCGAACTGGGATTATAACCAATTTTGTATTTTTAGCTATAAATTTAACAAAATTTACAATTTAAATACAGCAATTTAACAAAATTTACAAGTAATACTCAGAATTTAACAAACTTATGGCCTGAGTAAGAAATTTCATAAAATTTCTAGTTTCAACTGAGTAATTAACAGAATTTACTATTTAAACTAAGAATTCAGTACAGTTTAATGCCGAAATTTGGTAAAATTTAATTCTAAATTGTACACTAACAAAATTCATGGTTTGAATTTGGAATTTAAAAAAATCAATAATTTAATCTGGGAATATAACAAAATTTACAATTTATACTGGGAACTGGGAATATCATTAAATATATAGTTTGATGAAATTTAATTTTGATCTAGGAATTTAATATATGTAACTTGCAGATTAAACTTTTTTCAATTTCAATTTGAAATCTATCAAAATTTAATTTTGAATTGGAGATATATGACTTGTAGCTTCAACTGGAAATATAACAAACTTTACAAATCGAACTGGGATTTTAACCAAATTTACATTTTCAACAAGAAATTTAACAAAATATAATTTTAATTGGACAGTTAATATAATTTGCAGTTTGAACTGGGAATTTAACAAACGTTACAAATTGAACTGGGATTTGAACCACATTTACACTAGATTTAACGAAATTTACAATTTAAATAGAACAATTTAACGAAATTTAGTTAAAATATCAGTTCGATGTAAAGTTAAACTCCAAATTATATTTCAGTTTATATTTCCAGTTTAACTATACATTTTATGAAATTCCCAATTCAAACTGTAAAAAAACAAAATTTACAATTCACTTTTTAAAATTAAATTTTTTCATGTTCCCATTTTAAACTGCACATGTTGTGTAACTTCCGGCTATAAATTAAACTAAATTCTCAGCTTAAAAGGTGAATTCTGTTCAATTCTCAGTTGAACCCGTAAATTTTATAACATTTCCAAGTCAAATTGTAAATTTTGTTAATTTCTCTGTTGGAATTGTACACTCTATTAAATTCACAGTTTAAACTGTAAATTTCATAAATTCCCAGTTTAAATGGTAAATTCCCAGCTGAAACTATACATTTTATGAAATTTCCAATTCAAACTGTAAATTTAAAACAATTTGCGGTTTGAATTGGAAATTCAGTAAAATTTTTTGCGCATTTTAAATTGTAAATTCTGTTAAAATTCCAGTTGCAACTATAAATTTTGCTTCTAGTCGAAATTGTAAATTTTGCTAATTTCTCAATATAAACTGCAGATTTTATTATTCCTAGTTTGAAATGTAAACTTCTTTAATTTTATGAAATTCCCCAATTCAAACTGTATATTTTGTTCAATTCACATTTTGAAATATAATTTGTTTAAGTTTTAATCTTAAACTGCACATTTTGTGTAACTTCCGACGATTAATTAAACTACATTCTCAGCTAAAAAGGTAAATTCTGTTAAATTCTCAGTTGAAACTGTAAGTTTTATAATAATTCGAAGTCAAATTGTAAATTTTATTAATTTCTCTGTTCGAATTGTAAATTCTATTAAATTCACAGTTTAACCTGTAAATTTCAATAAATTCTCAGTTCATACTGTAAGTTTAAGTAATTAGCAATTCAGAATTAAATTTCCAACTATGAATTAAAATAAATTCCCAGTTTAAATAGTAAATTCTGTTAAATTCTCAGCTGAAACTATAAATTTTATGAAATTTTTTATTCAAACTGCAAATTTAAAGCAATCTCCAACTTGAATTGGAAATTCAATAAAATTTATTGCTCATTTTAAATTGTAAGTTTTGCTACATTTTCAGTTGAAACTATAAATTTTGTTTGTCAGTTGAAATTGTAAATTTTGTTAAATTCTCATTTTAAACTGTGAATTATATTAAATTTCCCTTTTTAAATGAAATGGCCAATTTCCAACTGTACATTTAAAAAATTCTGTTAAATTCTCAGTTAAAATGCAAATGTTAAATTTTCAATTTCAATATATAAAACTTCAATTCTTAGTTCAATATTATTTTTTTGTTAAATTTCAAGTTCAAGTTGTAAATTTAATTAAATTTCTAGTTCAAATAGAAAATGCTCTTAAATTTCCCATTTAATCCATAATTTGATTACATTTCCAATTCAAACCGTGAATTTCTAGTTCAAATTGTGATTTGTTAAATTCCCACTTTAAAATTGAATTTTGTTAATCAAGCAGTAAATTTTGTTAGATTTACAATTTAAATTTGATATTTAGTGAAATTTCCAATTTAAATAAGAAATTCTGATGAACCAAAATTAATCAATTTTTCAATTTTTAAATTTTGGTACAATTAAGTAGACTGAAAAATATAATATAACGATTTTTGAAATTTTTCATATACATAGTTTATTTTCTCAACAAATTTCAAGCTTTCTTCCTTTTCTTAACTCTCTATCGAATATTTTTTAACGGGTGCAAATTGCTGGAGACGGCCCTGGCCAAACCACTCCGCACTAACATCGATTCGACTCCAAGATCTGTACCATTACATTGACCTTTTTCCGACGTAACCAAATCAGAAATTTGCATTCACCGTCCTCGCGAGTTGCTATCGAAAACATAACAGGCTTCCCCTTGTGGGTTCAGACAAATCATAAAAGAAAAATTACTTATGACCAAACCGGACCGGCGTGGCTTACATTCGGAAGAACAATAAATGGTGTAGCATTGAGGAGCGCTGCGGGCCACGGCAGTCAGCGTTATTTATAGCCGGTGTTATTTACGGAAAAAAAAATTTAGCTTAATTACACAATTAATCAGTACAAACGATAAATTAATTGACATCAGATTGCGATCTACATCTAGTATTTGAGCCTAATACACTGGACGTTTCAATAATGAGCCAGGTGGGAAATAGATATGGTGCCAATCAGCGCCTGTCGGGCAGGACGATGCGAATAGTTGATGACAACTTGTCGGAGCATCGCACAAACAACAGAGTTATGGAATTTATTTTTGTTTTTATGCTTAGTAAATGCTATTTAGCTACAAAGAAATGCTCGCGTGGGATTTCATTCAAGCCGGCGCGGCGCGGGCCTGACCATTTTACTTGACGCTGTAAAGAGCAAATAAGATGCGAGTCGTTTGACCCTTGCATAACATTAGACTTCCGGCGCTTTAATACTCCTAATAGCCTTCTCTTTTTACTACTTGCAATATTAGTTACACCCGAGTTCCGACCTACCGGACTGTGCAGTACCCACAACTAAAGTCATTCATTTTTGTCTGATGCCTTATTCGCGTGTAAAACAAAACGTGGGCAGGTGTGCGCAGTATACACGGACGTGCTTTTGAGGAGTTCTGGTGCATTAGGCCACAAGAATCGAATCGCCTTTATCTGGCATTTTATCAGTACCGAGTAATTTATCAAATCGTTTGCGATATATTATTGGCGCAACGATAATTAATTGTTTACGAAAATTAATTACTGGCGTAGCGGATATCTACGGGGGGTCCGTTTCTGGTATACAACCTGGTTAAATCCAAATTAAATCGATACTACGAGTAAAGAGGTTAAGGTTACAGCAAATGTTATGAACTTTATAGTTTCGACTTAAACATCCTTTAAATATTGAAGGGCAAATCTATATATTTATTTCAAACATTACTTCCGTTTAATTAAAATCAGGCCACGTCTTAATACTTAAAAATTTTACCTTTATGGAAAATCATTGTCGAGCATTGTCACCTTCTCCAAAGAACTCACCTGGAAGACAAAAAAAAGAATTAGTAGTAAAACAAGCCAATTGTCATTCTGTCATTAAAAGCTGCAACGAAATTTTAAACGAATTGTTAAATTATTACCTACTTCTATATCTTAACAACTAACCTTTAACGTCTCATATTAGTGTTTATATTTTTCTAATCTTTAATTTTCTAAAAAAAAATTTCAAGTCCCTGCTCGGGCGCCATATTTGTGACACTCTTTTTTTATCTGGGGCTGTTTGCAACTTACTATTTATTAATTTTCGAAAAAAAAGTTTTATTTTAATTAGACGATTTCTCTACGGATTTTCAAGTCCCTGCTCGGGCGCCAAATTTGTGACACTTTTTTACCTGGGGCTGTTTGCAACTTACTACCTGCAAACAGTACTCTTCAGCTTTGTAACACTTCTTACAACTGAGTATCGAGAGCTAGTTTCTTATTTCTCTCATGGTGGTTTCCGAGACAGGCGGGGTAGTCCGCAGTGCAGATACGGAAATATACAGGGGTCTGGGGGATGATTCTGTATTTCAGCGGGCTGGACCATTTCGTCGTTAAAAGGTAAGAAAACAATGTTCAAACGTCGTGAACCTTCAGGAGAAAGGACTTATGATGCTCCACTAGCTGCCCATTAGATTATATAAATTCTGGAAACGCCCATTATTGAGTCGACCACAGGCATAAATTTGCTTTCATATGAAACGTTGGTCATAGATAAAAAAATGCGATAAACAAGCTGAAAAATATTTAACTGCCCACTACCTGGAATGGATTTATAACCTAAACTGGATTATCAAAATAAATTTTTAGAACTTGCTACATCAAATATTTCTCAGAAGCTAAATAAAATACCAACCATTGTTCAACCAGCGGAAAACCTGATTCTATCATATAAGCGTCCTTACATCAGAGATACCTCAGACCGTACTAAAGAACATAAAATCAGCGCGATAAGCTCGATATTGCTTTGGCTGACGTTAGTAACGTACTAGGAGATTAAATCGAGGACTAATTTCAATTTAAATACGCCAACTTATTCAATTCTCCATTAGTTTATGAATATACCGTTACGAGCAGACAAAAATGCCTCAAACAATGCTGAGTGAAAACCGGTAGCTAGAGCAATAGGAGTTGCGTTCGTTATCAACAGAGCCATAACAAAATTATCGTGACTGGTAATTGCTTGATTACGTTGGAGGAATTACAAGTCGATTTTATGTAATGGCAAGGCATTAAAACTCCATTTTCGTATTGTGGAAGCATGGAAAAGCCAATTGTCATTCTGTCATTAAAAGCTGCAACGAAATTTT
Source organism: Rhagium mordax (assembly GCA_963680705.1). Classification (NCBI taxonomy): domain Eukaryota; kingdom Metazoa; phylum Arthropoda; class Insecta; order Coleoptera; family Cerambycidae; genus Rhagium; species Rhagium mordax. Next base: position 131,977,074 of record OY796656.1, on the reverse strand, counting down.
AAATCGATTGTTAATTATTACCTACTATATCCTAACTACTAACCTTTAACGTCTCATATTAGTGTTCATATTTTTCTAATCTTTAATTTTCGAAAATATTTTTTTCTAATTAGACGATTTATTTAGGGATTTTTTTCAAGTCCCTGCTCGGGCGCCATATTTGTGACACTTATTTTACCTGGGGCTGTTTGCAATAAATTACAGATCGATTTTACGTAATGGCAAGGCATTAAAACTCCATTTTCGTATTGTGGAAGCATGGAGAAGCCAATTGTCATTCTGTCATTAAAAGCTGCAACGAAATTTTAAACCGATTGTTAATTATTACCTATTATATCCTAACTACTAACCCTTAACGTCTCATATTAGTGTTCATATTTTTTCTAGTTTTTAATTTTCGGAAATATTTTTTTCTAATTAGACGATTTATTTAGGGATTTTCAAGTCCCTGCTCGGGCGCCATATTTGTGACACTTATTTTACCTGGGGCTGTTTGCAATAAATTACAGATCGATTTTAAATAATGGCAAGGCGTTAAAACTCCATTTTCGTATTGTGGAAGCATGGAGAAGCCAATTGTCATTCTGTCATTAAAAGCTGCAACGAAATTTTAAATTGATTTTTAATTATTTCCTACTATATCCTAACTACTAACCCTTAACGTCTCATATTAGTGTTCATATTTTTTTTAGTTTTTAATTTTCGAAAATATTTTTTTCTAATTAGACGATTTATTTAGGGATTTTCAAGTCCCTGCTGGGGCGCCATATTTGTGACTTATTTTACCTGGGGCTGTTTGCAATAAATTACAGATCGATTTTATGTAATGTCAAGGCATTAAAACTCCATTTTCGTATTGCGGAAGCATGGAGAAGCCAATTGTCATTCTGTTATTAAAAGCTGCAACGAAATTTTAAACCGATTGTTAATTATTACCTATTATATCCTAACTACTAACCCTTAACGTCTCATATTAGTGTTCATATTTTTTCTAGTTTTTAATTTTCGGAAATATTTTTTTCTAATTAGACGATTTATTTAGGGATTTTCAAGTCCCTGCTCGGGCGCCATATTTGTGACACTTATTTTACCTGGGGCTGTTTGCAATAAATTACAGATCGATTTTAAATAATGGCAAGGCGTTAAAACTCCATTTTCGTATTGTGGAAGCATGGAGAAGCCAATTGTCATTCTGTCATTAAGAGCAGCAACGAAATTTTAAACCGATTGTTAATTATTACCTATATCCTAACTACTAACCCTTAGCGTCTCATATTAGTGTTCATATTTTCCTAGTTTTTAATTTTCGAAAATATTTTTTTCTAATTAGACGATTTATTTAGGGATTTTCAAGTCCCTGCTCGGGCGCCATATTTGTGGCACTTATTTTACCTGGGGCTGTTTGCAATAAATTACAGACCGATTTTATGTAATGGCAAGGCATTAAAACTCCATTTTCGTATTGTGGAAGCATGGAGAAGCCGATTGTCATTCTGTCATTAAAAGCTGCAACGAAGTTTGAAACCGATTGTTAATTATTACCTATTATATCCTAACTACTAACCCTTAACGTCTCATATTAGTGTTCATATTTTTTCTAGTTTTTAATTTTCGAAAATATTTTTTTCTAATTAGACGATTTATTTAGGGATTTTCAAGTCCCTGCCATATTTGTGACACTTTTTTTACCTGAGGCTGTTTGCAACATACTACCTACAAACAGTACTTTTCAGCTTTGTAACACTTTTTACAACGGTGTCTCAGGCGCCAGTTTTTTATTTTTAAGAAATAGCGTATTCTCTCTTGCGGTCTCCAAGGCAAGCAGGGTAATCTGCAGTGGAGATACGGAAGTATATAGGGATCTGTTAATTTTCGAAAAAATTCTAGTTACACGATTTCTCTGCGGATTTCCAAGTCCCTGCTCGGGCGCCAAATTTGTGACACTTTTTTACCTGAGGCTGTTTGCAACTTACTACCTACAACCAGTACTTTCCAGCTTTGTAACACTTTTTAGTCAGTAGATGAGGAGAGTAGTTGGAGTCTTAGTTTAGAGGCGACAGCAGTTGGAAGAGAAGACGCCCTGTTTATATGGATCCCTTGATCAATTGACAAGGCGAAGTTAGTCGGGATATAATTCCAAGTCACTGTTAACGTCGCAAAGCATATATTTTAACAACTCTTTGCTTCAATCCATTCTATAGCGTCTTCAGTTAAAGAGTGATCAGTTGTATTAAAATCATTATCAGAAAGGTTGCTCACCCCGAGCAGATGAACTTCTCTTCAGCGTCACAAATGCAGAACTAACACAATGACTCATTACAAAACCTTGTCTTGAACTGTTACTTTCAACAGAGAAAGAAATATCTTAAAATGCCTCAACTATAGCGTCACTTCGGTTTATCTGCCAGCTCGAATCTTGTTTACATTCAGATTTACTACTTAAAACGTGATTTACACCGTAACAGGCGCATTACTGCGACGTTTATTGTAATTTACCTGAAATCGGACAATGTATGGGAAAGTGACTTGTTTTATAATGACCAAATCACACCGTCGTATATTATTTTCGACACAATGTAAATCTTTACGATTAAACGAGAGATAAACGCCAGTCAGATTCGACGATAACGATCGCGCCGTAAAAGTATCTACAAATGGCTTGATCGGTTTGGTTTTTGCTAAAGGATTGCTTTTTCACACAAATAGGTACATCTTCATTGTTAAAAATGATCGCCAGATAAGGATCACTTTCGAGTGTCTCGTATCGGATACGAAAGTAACAGGTGGGCACTTCCAGCTCAAAATATTTGTAAATTCTAATTCAGATGTAACTTCGATGCTTGCTCACTTCTCAACTGACAGTTCTACCTTAATTCTCTGCCCGGCGAAAGGCCGACGAAACTTTGCAGAAAACGTTAATGAGTTGCAAGAAGCGAGAAGACCAAGCCACAGATCCTTGTTGTATCTCGAAATACAGCTACAAAAAAAAAATGCCTGACTGAGCTCATACGCCCTTTAGAGGTTGAAGATCCTGGTTGTCAACGTCAGATTCAGATTCTCTGACTCCTTAGACGACAATAAAGCCTCTGAAGTGTTCAAAAACGAACTGATGATGAAGGAAATGGAACCCAACCTAGTTGGGGAGATAAAAGAAAAAGTCGACCAGAAAGTCAAGATCCCTCCATTAGCCTATTAAGTGGCATCGCCCTCACCTAAATCACCTATCCTCACCCTTTGCCACCTTTACCACATTGGAGTTCAAGTACAAACGAACATACTCAGTCAAATAATTTAATCACTATTTTGTTTTGACATTCTTCTCACTTCTCGGCCCCCCCTAGGTATTGGAAGGTTACCATGCCTCGTGTCCCTGCCCATTGCGCAATGCCGAACAATCAGTGAATTATTCGTTCTTATCTTGCATTAGATCTAAATGCCAAAGGTGTTATCTAGAACCGGAGCGGAGCGGAGTGACATTATTTTGTCGTCAGCGTTCGCTCGAACTGGTAATTGACGCATTGACCTTTGTTTTTATTATAGATAAAGCGCAATGTAATTTATTAATAATTTCGCCGTTTCCTATTTTTATCTTGCAAAAATTGATTACCTCGCCCACGTAACGAGTGAAATGCTCGTGTCACAGCGGTCGTGGTTTATACTCAGGGATTTTTATCCTGCTTAATTGAAATGGCAAGCCCGCTCGGCGCGGGCATTCGCAATACTTAATTAATTATGTTCGTATTATGTCAAATGCAATAAGCGGACTATTAAACCACAACTGGGATCGATATATATAGCGATTGTCATAAGTCCGAAATTTTGCGTCGTCAGAAGAACAATTATTTGCAGATACCTGCAAATGTAACCAAAATAATTAGCAGCAGCCCCTAAACAGACAGTTTTGGAACTTCTGACGTTGCGAACGCTGCAAATGACTGTCTTCTAATGTCTATTTGCAGACTAGGATTCCTCTTGGCGACAAAAATGAAGCGTGAGTTAGAAGAGACGATATTTTAAATTGGGCAGCATCCAGAAAAACAATTATTTGCAGATACCTGCAAATTTAAGCAAAATAAATAGCAGCAGCCCCTAAATAGACACTATTGAAACTTCTGACGTTGCGACTGCTGCAAATGACTGTATTCTAATGTCTATTTGCAAGCTAGGATTCCTCTTGGCGACAAAAATGAAGCGTGAGTTAGAAGAGACGATATTTTAAATTGGGCAGCATACAGAAGAACAATTATTAGCAGATTCCTGCAAATTTAAGCAAAATAAATAGCAGCAGCCCCTAAATAGACACTTTTGAAACTTCTGACGTTGCGACTGCTGCAAATGACTGTCTTCTAATGTCTACTTGCAAGCTAGGATTCCTTTTGGCGACAAAAATGAAGCGTGAGTTAGAAGAGACGATATTTTAAATTGGGCAGCATACAGAAGAACAATTATTTGCAGATACCTGCAAATTTAAGCAAAATAAATAGCAGCAGCCCCTAAATAGACACTTTTGAAACTTCTGACGTTGCGAACGCTGCAAATGACTGTCTTCTAATGTCTATTTGCAAGCTAGGATTCCTCTTGGCGACAAAAATGAAGCGTGAGTTAGAAGAGACGATATTTTAAATTGGGCAGCTTCCAGAAGAACAATTATTTGCAGATATCTGCAAATTTAAGCAAAATAATTAGCAGCAGCCCCTAAACAGACACTTTTGAAACTTCTGACGTTGCGAACGCTGCAAATGATGTCTTCTAATGTCTATTTGAAACCTAGGATTCCTTTTGGCGACAAAAATGAAGCGCGAGTTAGAAGAGACGATATTTTAAATTGGGCAGCATACAGAAGAACAATTATTTGCAGATATCTGCAAATTTAAGCAAAATAATTAGCAGCAGCCCCTAAACAGACACTTTTGAAACTTCTGACGTTGCGAACGCTGCAAATGACTGTCTTCTAATGTCTATTTGCAAGCTAGGATTCCTTTTGGGGACAAAAATGAAGCGTGAGTTAGAAGAGACGATATTTTAAATTGGGCAGCATACAGAAGAACAATTATTTGCAGATACCTGCAAATTTAAGCAAAATAATTAGCAGCAGCCCCTAAACAGACACTTTTGAAACTTCTGACGTTGCGAACGCTGCAAATGACTGTCTTCTAATGTCTATTTGCAAGCTAGGATTCCTTTTGGCGACAAAAATGAAGCGTGAGTTAGAAGAGACGATATTTTAAATAGGGCAGCATCCAGAAAAACAATTATTTGCAGATACCTGCAAATTTAAGCAAAATAATTAGCAGCAGCCCCTAAACAGACACTTTTGAAACTTCTGACGTTGCGAACGCTGCAAATGACTGTCTGCTAATGTCTATTTGCAAGCTAGGATTCCTTTTGGCGACAAAAATGAAGCGTGAGTTAGAAGAGACGATATTTTAAATTGGGCAGCATACAGAAGAACAATTATTTGCAGATACCTGCAAATTTAAGCAAAATAATTAGCAGCAGCCCCTAAATAGACACTTTTGAAACTTCTGACGTTGCGAACGCTGCAAATGACTGTCTTCTAATGTCTACTTGCAAGCTAGGATTCCTCTTGGCGACAAAAATGAAGCGTGAGTTAGAAGAGACGATATTTTAAATTGGGCAGCTTCCAGAAGAACAATTATTTGCAGATACCTGCAAATTTAAGCAAAATAAATAGCAGCAGCCCCTAAATAGACACTTTTCAAACTTCTGACGTTGCGAACGCTGCAAATGACTGTCTTCTAATGTCTACTTGCAAGCTAGGATTCCTCTTGGCGACAAAAATGAAGCGTGAGTTAGAAGAGACGATATTTTAAATTGGGCAGCATACAGAAGAACAATTATTTGCAGATACCTGCAAATTTAAGCAAAATAAATAGCAGCAGCCCCTAAATAGACACTTTTCAAACTTCTGACGTTGCGAACGCTGCAAATGACTGTCTTCTAATGTCTACTTGCAGGCTAGGATTCCTCTTGGCGACAAAAATGAAGCGTGAGTTAGAAGAGACGATATTTTAAATTGGGCAGCATACAGAAGAACAATTATTTGCAGATACCTGCAAATTTAAGCAAAATAAATAGCAGCAGCCCCTAAATAGACACTTTTCAAACTTCTGACGTTGCGAACGCTGCAAATGACTGTCTTCTAATGTCTACTTGCAAGCTAGGATTCCTCTTGGTGACAAAAATGAAGCGTGAGTTAGAAGAGACGATATTTTAAATTGGGCAGCATACAGAAGAACAATTATTTGCAGATACCTGCAAATTTAAGCAAAATAATTAGCAGCAGCCCCTAAACAGACACTTTTGAAACTTCTGACGTTGCAAACGCTGCAAATGACTGTCCTCTAATGTCTATTTGCAAGCTAGGATTCCTTTTGGCGACAAAAATGAAGCGCGAGTTAGAAGAGACGATATTTTAAATTGGGCAGCATACAGAAGAACAATTATTTGCAGATACCTGCAAATTTAAGCAAAATAAATAGCAGCAGCCCCTAAACAGAGACTTTTGAAACTTCTGACGTTGCGAACGCTGCAAATGACTGTCTTCTAATGTCTATTTGAAACCTAGGATTCCTTTTGGCGACAAAAATGAAGCGTGAGTTAGAAGAGACGATATTTTAAATTGGGCAGCATACAGAAGAACAATTATTTGCAGATACCTGCAAATTTAAGCAAAATAAATAGCAACAGCCCCTAAACAGACACTTTTGAAACTTCTGACGTTGCGAACGCTGCAAATGACTGTCTTCTAATGTCTATTTGAAACCTAGGATTCCTTTTGACGACAAAAATGAAGCGTGAGTTAGAAGAGACGATATTTTAAATTGGGCAGCATACAGAAGAACAATTATTTGCAGATATCTGCAAATTTAAGCAAAATAAATAGCAGCAGCCCCTAAATAGACACTTTTGAAACTTCTGACGTTGCGAACGCTGCAAATGACTGTCTTCTAATGTCTATTTGCAAGCTAGGATTTCTTTTGGCGACAAAAATGAAGCGTGAGTTAGAAGAGACGATATTTTAAATTGGGCAGCATACAGAAGAACAATTATTAGCAGATTCCTGCAAATTTAAGCAAAATAAATAGCAGCAGCCCCTAAATAGACACTTTTGAAACTTCTGACGTTGCGACTGCTGCAAATGACTGTCTTCTAATGTCTATTTGCAAGCTAGGATTCCTTTTGGCGACAAAAATGAAGCGTGAGTTAGAAGAGACGATATTTTAAATTGGGCAGCATACAGAAGAACAATTATTTGCAGATACCTGCAAATTTAAGCAAAATAATTAGCAGCAGCCCCTAAACAGACACTTTTGAAACTTCTGACGTTGCGAACGCTGCAAATGACTGTCTTCTAATGTCTATTTGCAAGCTAGGATTTCTTTTGGCGACAAAAATGAAGCGTGAGTTAGAAGAGACGATATTTTAAATTGGGCAGCATACAGAAGAACAATTATTAGCAGATTCCTGCAAATTTAAGCAAAATAAATAGCAGCAGCCCCTAAATAGACACTTTTGAAACTTCTGACGTTGCGACTGCTGCAAATGACTGTCTTCTAATGTCTATTTGCAAGCTAGGATTCCTTTTGGCGACAAAAATGAAGCGTGAGTTAGAAGAGACGATATTTTAAATTGGGCAGCATCCAGACGAACAATTATATGCAGATATCTGCAAATTTAAGCAAAATAAATAGCAGCAGCCCCTAAACAGACACTTTTGAAACTTCTGACGTTGCGAACGCTGCAAATGACTATCTTCTAATGTCTACTTGCAAGCTAGGATTCCTTTTGGCGACAAAAATGAAGCGTGAGTTAGAAGAGACGATATTTTAAATTGGGCAGCATACAGAAGAACAATTATTTGCAGATACCTGCAAATTTAAGCAAAATAATTAGCAGCAGCCCCTAAACAGACACTTTTGAAACTTCTGACGTTGCGAACGCTGCAAATGACTGTCTTCTAATGTCTACTTGCAAGCTAGGATTCCTTTTGGCGACAAAAATGAAGCGTGAGTTAGAAGAGACGATATTTTAAATTGGGCAGCATCCAGAAGAACAATTATATGCAGATATCTGCAAATTTAAGCAAAATAAATAGCAGCAGCCCCTAAATAGACACTTTTGAAACTTCTGACGTTGTGAACGCTGCAAATGACTGTCTTCTAATGTCTATTTGCAAGCTAGGATTCCTTTTGGCGACAAAAATGAAGCGTGAGTTAGAAGAGACGATATTTTAAATTGGGCAGCAAACAGAAGAACAATTATTTGCAGATACCCGCTAATTTAAGCAAAATAAGTAGCAGCAGCCCCTAAACAGACACTTTTGAAACCTCTGACGTTACGAACGCTGCAAATGACTGTCTTCTAATGTCTATTTGCAAGCTAGGATTCCTTTTGGCGACAAAAATGAAGCGTGAGTTAGAAGAGACGATATTTTAAATTGGGCAGCATCCAGAAGAACAATTATATGCAGATATCTGCAAATTTAAGCAAAATAAATAGCAACAGCCCCTAAACAGACACTTTTGAAACTTCTGACGTTACGAACGCTGCAAATGACTGTCTTCTAATGTCTATTTGAAAGCTAGGATTCCTTTTGGTGACAAAAATGAAGCGTGAGTTAGAAGAGACGATATTTTAAATTGGGCAGCATCCAGAAGAACAATTATTTGCAGATACCCGCAAATTTAAGCAAAATAAATAGCAGCAGCCCCTAAACAGACACTTTTGAAACTTCTGACGTTGCGAACGCTGCAAATGACTGTCTTCTAATGTCTATTTGCAAGCTAGGATTCCTTTTGGCGACGAAAATAAAGTGTAAGTTAGAAGAGAGGATGTTTTAAATTGGGCAGCATGCAGAAGAACAGTAATTTGCAGATAGCCGCAAATTTAATCAAAATAAATAGCAGCAGCCCCTAAACAGAGACTTTTGAAACTTGTGACGTTGCAAACGCTGAAAATGACTGTCTTCTAATGTCTATTTGCAAGCTAGGATTCCTTTTGGCGACAAAAATGAAGCGTGAGTTAGAAGAGACGATATTTTAACTTGTGCAGCAAACAGAAGAACAATTATTTGCAGATACCTGCAAATTTAAGCAAAATAAATAGCAGCAGCCCCTAAACAGAGACTTTTGAAACTTGTGACGTTGCGAACGCTGAAAATGACTGTCTTCTAATGTCTATTTGCAAGCTAGGATTCCTTTTGGCGACAAAAATGAAGCGTGAGTTAGAAGAGACGATATTTTAACTTGTGCAGCAAACAGAAGAACAATTATTTGCAGATACCTGCAAATTTAAGCAAAATAAATAGCAACAGCCCCTAATCAGACACTTCTGGAACTTCTGACATTGCGAACGCTGCAAATGACTGTCTTCTAATGTCTATTTGCAAGCTAGGATTCCCTTTGGTGACAAAAATGAAGCGTGAGTTAGAAGAGACGATATTTTAAATTGGGCAGCATCCAGAAGAACAATTATTTGCAGATACCTGCAAATTTAAGCAAAATAATTAGCAGCAGCCCCTAAACAGAGACTTTTGAAACTTCTGACGTTGCGAACGCTCCAAATGACTGTCTTCTAATGTCTATTTGCAAGCTAGTATTCCACTTGGCGACAAAAATGAAGCGTGAGTTAGAAGATACGATATTTTAAATTGGGCAGCATACAGAAGAACAATTATTTGCAGATACCTGCAAATTTAAGTAAAATAATTAGCAGCAGCCCCTAAACAGAGACTTTTGAAACTTCTGACGTTGCGAACGCTGCAAATGACTGTCTTCTAATGTCTATTTGAAACCTAGGATTCCTTTTGGCGACAAAAATTAGGCGTGAGTTAGAAGAGACGATATTTTAAATTGGGCAGCATACAGAAGGACAATTAGTTGCAGATACCTGCAAATTTAAGCAAAATAAATAGCAGCAGCCCCTAAACAGACACTTTTGAAACTTCTGACGTTGCGAACGCTGCAAATGACTGTCTTCTAATGTCTACTTGCAAGCTAGGATTCCTTTTGGCGACAAAAATGAAGCGTGAGTTAGAAGAGACGATATTTTAAATTGGGCAGCATCCAGAAGAACAATTATTTGCAGATTCCTGCAAATTTAAGCAAAATAATTAGCAGCAGCCCCTAAACAGAGACTTTTGAAACTGACGTTGCGAACGCTGCAAATGACTGTCTTCTAATGTCTATTTGCAAACTAGGATTCCTTTTGGTGACAAAAATGAAGCGTGAGTTAGAAGAGACGATATTTTAAATTGGGCAGCATCCAGAAGAACAATTATTTGCAGATACCTGCAAATTTAAGCAAAATAATTAGCAGCAGCCCCTAAACAGAGACTTTTGAAACTTCTGACGTTGCGAACGCTGCAAATGACTGTCTTCTAATGTCTATTTGAAACCTAGGATTCCTTTTGGCGACAAAAATTAGGCGTGAGTTAGAAGAGACGATATTTTAAATTGGGCAGCATACAGAAGGACAATTAGTTGCAGATACCTGCAAATTTAAGCAAAATAAATAGCAGCAGCCCCTAAATAGACACTTTTGAAACTTCTGACATTGCGAACGCTGCAAATGACTGTCTTCTAATGTCTACTTGCAAGCTAGGATTCCTTTTGGCGACAAAAATGAAGCGTGAGTTAGAAGAGACGATATTTTAAATTGGGCAGCATCCAGAAGAACAATTATTTGCAGATTCCTGCAAATTTAAGCAAAATAATTAGCAGCAGCCCCTAAACAGAGACTTTTGAAACTGACGTTGCGAACGCTGCAAATGACTGTCTTCTAATGTCTATTTGCAAACTAGGATTCCTTTTGGTGACAAAAATGAAGCGTGAGTTAGAAGAGACGATATTTTAAATTGGGCAGCATCCAGAAGAACAATTATTTGCAGATACCTGCAAATTTAAGCAAAATAATTAGCAGCAGCCCCTAAACAGAGACTTTTGAAACTTCTGACGTTGCGAACGCTGCAAATGACTGTCTTCTAATGTCTATTTGAAACCTAGGATTCCTTTTGGCGACAAAAATCAGGCGTGAGTTAGAAGAGACGATATTTTAAATTGGGCAGCATACAGAAGGACAATTAGTTGCAGATACCTGCAAATTTAAGCAAAATAAATAGCAGCAGCCCCTAAATAGACACTTTTGAAACTTCTGACATTGCGAACGCTGCAAATGACTGTCTTCTAATGTCTATTTGAAACCTAGGATTCCTTTTGGCGACAAAAATGAAGCGTGAGTTAGAAGAGACGATATTTTAAATTGGGCAACATACAGAAGAACAATTATTTGCAGATACCTGCAAATTTAAGCAAAATAATTAGCAGCAGCCCCTAAACAGACACTTTTGAAACTTCTGACGTTGCGAACGCTGCAAATGACTGTCTTCTAATGTCTACTTGCAAGCTAGGATTCCTTTTGGCGACAAAAATGAAGCGTGAGTTAGAAGAGACGATATTTTAAATTGGGCAGCATACAGAAGAACAATTATTTGCAGATACCTGCAAATTTAAGCAAAATAATTAGCAGCAGCCCCTAAACAGACACTTTTGAAACTTCTGACGTTGCAAACGCTGCAAATGACTGTCCTCTAATGTCTATTTGCAAGCTAGGATTCCTTTTGGCGACAAAAATGAAGCGTGAGTTAGAAGAGACGATATTTTAAATTGGGCAGCAAACAGAAGAACAATTATTTGCAGATACCCGCTAATTTAAGTAAAATAATTAGCAGCAGCCCCTAAACAGAGACTTTTGAAACCTCTGACGTTACGAACGCTGCAAATGACTGTCTTCTAATGTCTATTTGCAAGCTAGGATTCCTTTTGGCGACAAAAATGAAGCGTGAGTTAGAAGAGACGATATTTTAAATTGGGCAGCAAACAGAAGAACAATTATTTGCAGATACCCGCTAATTTAAGCAAAATAAGTAGCAGCAGCCCCTAAACAGACACTTTTCAAACTTCTGCCGTTGCGAACGCTGCAAATGACTGTCTTCTAATGTCTATTTGCAAGCTAGGATTCCTTTTGGCGACAAAAATGAAGCGTGAGTTAGAAGAGACGATATTTTAAATTGGGCAGCATACAGAAGAACAATTATTTGCAGATACCTGCAAATTTAAGCAAAATAAATAGCAGCAGCCCCTAAATAGACACTTTTGTAACTTCTGACGTTGCGACCGCTGCAAATGACTGTCTTCTAATGTCTATTTGCAAGCTAGGATTCCCTTTGGCGACAAAAATGAAGCGTGAGTTAGAAGAGACGATATTTTAAATTGGGCAGCATCCAGAAGAACAATTATTTACAGATACCTGCAAATTTAAGCAAAATAATTAGCAGCAGCCCCTAAATAGACACTTTTGAAACTTCTGACGTTGCGAACGCTGCAAATGACTGTCTTCTAATGTCTATTTGCAAGCTAGGATTCCTCTTGGCGACAAAAATGAAGCGTGAGTTAGAAGAGACGATATTTTAAATTGGGCAGCATCCAGAAGAACAATTATTTGCAGATTCCTGCAAATTTAAGCAAAATAATTAGCAGCAGCCCCTAAATAGACACTTTTGAAACTTCTGACGTTGCGACCGCTGCAAATGACTGTCTTCTAATGTCTACTTGCAAGCTAGGATTCCTTTTGGCGACAAAAATGAAGCGTGAGTTAGAAGAGACGATATTTTAAATTGGGCAGCATACAGAAGAACAATTATTTGCAGATACCTGCAAATTTAAGCAAAATAAATAGCAGCAGCCCCTAAATAGACACTCTTGAACCTTCTGACGTTGCGAACGCTGCAAATGACTGTCTTCTAATGTCTATTTGCAAGCTAGGATTCCTCTTGGCGACAAAAATGAAGCGTGAGTTAGAAGAGACGATATTTTAAATTGGGCAGCATACAGAAGAACAATTATTTGCAGATACCTGCAAATTTAAGCAAAATAAATAGCAGCAGCCCCTAAATAGACACTTTTGAACCTTCTGACGTTGCGAACGCTGCAAATGACTGTCTTCTAATGTCTATTTGCAAGCTAGGATTCCTCTTGGCGACAAAAATGAAGCGTGAGTTAGAAGAGACGATATTTTAAATTGGGCAGCATACAGAAGAACAATTATTTGCAGATACCTGCAAATTTAAGCAAAATAAATAGCAGCAGCCCCTAAATAGACACTTTTCAAACTTCTGACGTTGCGAACGCTGCAAATGACTGTCTTCTAATGTCTACTTGCAAGCTAGGATTCCTCTTGGCGACAAAAATGAAGCGTGAGTTAGAAGAGACGATATTTTAAATTGGGCAGCTTCCAGAAGAACAATTATTTGCAGATACCTGCAAATTTAAGCAAAATAAATAGCAGCAGCCCCTAAATAGACACTTTTCAAACTTCTGACGTTGCGAACGCTGCAAATGACTGTCTTCTAATGTCTACTTGCAAGCTAGGATTCCTCTTGGCGACAAAAATGAAGCGTGAGTTAGAAGAGACGATATTTTAAATTGGGCAGCATACAGAAGAACAATTATTTGCAGATACCTGCAAATTTAAGCAAAATAAATAGCAGCAGCCCCTAAATAGACACTTTTCAAACTTCTGACGTTGCGAACGCTGCAAATGACTGTCTTCTAATGTCTACTTGCAGGCTAGGATTCCTTTTGGCGACAAAAATGAAGCGTGAGTTAGAAGAGACGATATTTTAAATTGGGCAGCATACAGAAGAACAATTATTTGCAGATACCTGCAAATTTAAGCAAAATAAATAGCAGCAGCCCCTAAATAGACACTTTTCAAACTTCTGACGTTGCGAACGCTGCAAATGACTGTCTTCTAATGTCTACTTGCAAGCTAGGATTCCTCTTGGTGACAAAAATGAAGCGTGAGTTAGAAGAGACGATATTTTAAATTGGGCAGCATACAGAAGGACAATTAGTTGCAGATACCTGCAAATTTAAGCAAAATAAATAGCAGCAGCCCCTAAATAGACACTTTTGAAACTTCTGACGTTGCGAACGCTGCAAATGACTGTCTTCTAATGTCTATTTGCAAGCTAGGATTCCTTTTGGCGACAAAAATGAAGCGTGAGTTAGAAGAGACGATATTTTAAATTGGGCAGCATACAGAAGAACAATTATTTGCAGATACCTGCAAATTTAAGCAAAATAATTAGCAGCAGCCCCTAAACAGACACTTTTGAAACTTCTGACGTTGCAAACGCTGCAAATGACTGTCTTCTAATGTCTATTTGCAAGCTAGGATTCCTTTTGGGGACAAAAATGAAGCGTGAGTTAGAAGAGATGATGTTTTAAATTGGGCAGCATCCAGAAGAACAATTATTTGCAGATACCTGCAAATTTAAGCAAAATAATTAGCAGCAGCCCCTAAACAGACACTTTTGAAACTTCTGACGTTGCGAACGCTGCAAATGACTGTCTGCTAATGTCTATTTGCAAGCTAGGATTCCTCTTGGCGACAAAAATGAAGCGTGAGTTAGAAGAGACGATATTTTAAATTGGGCAGCATCCAGAAGAACAATAATTTGCAGATACCCGCAAATTTAAGCAAAATAAATAGCATCAGCCTCTGAATAGATATTTGTAAAGTTTCTGGACGCTTCGAATCGACAGCAAATCGATTATTTATTACCCTAGATACTAGGATTAATTTTTTCGTCAGAAAAAAATTACAGTGCTACGGCCAGGGATTGATTCCGGGACTCCTGGGTGAGAGTCAAGTATACCTGCCTCTCAACCTTGCATATATATATAAGAAACTTTCAAGCGAAACTAAACGTAATTGTTCTCAATTGATAATACAAAGTGGCTCATTTTTTTTACTGAGCATACCGTTTTCAATTAAAACATGTCCTGATCCCGACACCGCTCACTTTTTTTTTGCAAATTTTTTAATGACAACTTCTAATGCGTTTAGTACGGAACTAAAACGAATTATCGAATCCCACGCGTTTTACGCCTACACCGGCGTGTTTCGATTTCGCCGTGAAAAATTGCTCTTACACATTTCGCCAAAGGGCAACCTCTTATGTGCGGTTATAATGCTGAAAATGACACAATTCGCATTGTTTTCCACGTTCAAGAATAAAGGGGCCTTTCATATTAAATATCAAGGCCCATGCCCAATTATTTCCCTCCACCCAAACGAAAAATAAAGCTACCTACACCCACAGTTGATTGTTCGAACAATGATTTTTATAGATTTCAGCTTGTATAACAATAATTACGGCGACCGAAGCGGTCTAATCCGGGGTTTAAGAAAATTGAACGGCCGCTATCTCAATGTCATCTCTATTATTAAGTGAGGCAACAAAAATTCGTAAAATTAAATTGTGTGGCAAGTACTAGTCCACTATCTGATGCGCCGAGCCTCATTATTTATGGTTAAATAATCCACGAGAGATTTCATCGAATAATAAATACTATTTCGTAATTAGGCGCTATTATTCTTCGGCGAATAATGACCTTTGTGGTTTTTATGCCTGTGAACCTTAAAAATAATAATAATAATAATAAATAATAAAATCTAGGAACTTGGAGCGCAAAATAGATGGTGACATTCAGTTTGCTACCAGCAGCCGAACCGACCAGTCCAGCACAAGCAAGTTAAACCACCAAAATATTATTATGCAGGAGTGCACCGATTGTAACACATTCTACGGTTTTTTAAGCAGATTGCGTGCAGGAATGTGGCAGGACAAAAATAAAAACTCCAACGAGACAATTTAAGTAATAAAGACACTCGACAATGCGCTGCTGCGTCTACTGTTTATTCCTCGCTATCATTCTTAATTAGTACCTACTGTATACGAAAGAAAGAAAAAAGAGCAGCAAAGTTAAAAAACTAGAAGACGGAACGCGGCCATTCGACTGCCAAGGCCGGATTTGTTAGCGAGCTTTATAGACCCAAGAACACAGGGCAGTTTTGATTTTTTAACTCATTAGCGATCGACTCGCACGACTTCTTTATTTGACAGGACACTGTTTGCTCTCCGTCTCCATTGCACGGTCTAGTCAACATGGTTTACACGTGTCCCCCGATACACGGGCACCTGCTGTTTATCGGTTTTATGTTAGTCAAATCGTATATTGGACAAACGAAACAATCTTAGAGTTCTTACTCCCCGGCGACGTTAATAATTAGGTATTTACAAACAATGTAACTTTCGCAATTCGGTTCATTTAAATATTTACGTTGTCAGACCTCCGCTTTTTACCCAAATAACGTCAATTTATCTCACATTTGCGACAACATTGTCTTTGTCCGGACCAATTATTTCTGGTGTGACAAATTAAAAATTTCAACAAACGAGTATCCGAATATTTTCTAAGGATTACGTCAATATAGAAAATTCGGCCGTTAAAAAATTTAGAAACCTATGTTGTTTCGATATTCCACATTGATTGCTATGAAAAATCGTGATTTGGTGGTATTAATAACAAAATAAATTAGTTTTTTTTTCGGCAATTACATAAGTGATAAATCGATTGGATAATTAAGAAAAAATTCAATTTAAATGGTCGGTTATAGTCTGCGTCCCAGAAACAATACAACCGTTTTAAGTAGTTTATATTTACATTTTTTTTTATTTATATACAAATACAGTGGAAAACGTGCAAATAGTTATCAATGAATACATTTTTTAAGTGACAAGGGACATAGTCGTAATGCTACTTTATTAATTTAATGCTTTAGAATGAGACAGTCAATTTTAATTGATCACCTAGAATCTAAGTCAATAATATTAAAACCATGGCGACTAAATAAATCATTTTACATAATCTTGACAATTAAAACAGAGTAAACATAATTGTATTGACTACTTTAGAATGAGACAATCAATTTTAATTGATCACCTAATCTAAATCAATTACAATAAAACCATAGCGACTAAATAAACCATTTTAAATAATCTTGACAATGAAAACAGAGTCCAATTGACTACTCCATTTATATAATGCTTTAGAATGAGACAGTCTCAATTTTAATTGATCACCTAGAAACTAAGTCAATTATATTAAAACCGCGAATAAATCATTTTAAATAATCTTTAACAATGAAAACAGAGTCCAATTGACTACTCCATTTATATAATGCTTTAGAATGAGACAGTCAATTTTGATTGATCACCTAGAATCTAAGTCAATTATATTAAGACCATGGCGACTAAATAAATCATTTTACATAAACTTGAGAATTAAAACAGAGTAAACATAGTTGTATTGACTACTTTAGAATGAGACAATCAATTTTAATTGATCACCTAATCTAAGTCAATTACAATTAAACCGTAGTGACTAAATAAACCATTTTAAATAATCTTGACAATGAAAACCGGCTCCAATTGACTCATTTATATAATGCTTTAAAATGAGACAGTTTCAATTTTAATTGATCACCTAGAAACTAAGTCAATTATATTAAAACCGCGAATAAATCATTTTAAATAATCTTTAACAATAAAAACAGAGTCCAATTGACTACTCCATTTATATAATGCTTTAGAATGAGACAGTCAATTTTGATTGATCACCTAGAATCTAAGTCAATTATATTAAAACCATGGCGACTAAATAAATCATTTTACTTAATCTTGACAATTAAAACAGAGTAAACATAGTTGTATTGACTGCTTTAGAATGAGACAATCAATTTTAATTGATCACCTAATCTAAATCAATTACAATAAAACCATGGCGACTAAATAAACCATTTTAAATAATCTTGACAATGAAAACCGGCTCCAATTGACTACTCCATTTATGTAATGCTTTAAAGTGAGACAGTCTCAATTTTAATTGATCACCTAGAAACTAAGTCAATTATATTAAAACCGCGAATAAATCATTTTAAAAATCTTTAACAATGAAAACAGAGTCCAATTGACTACTCCATTTATATAATGCTTTAGAATGAGACAGTCAATTTTGATTGATCACCTAGAATCTAAGTTAATTATATTAAAACCATGGCAACTAAATAAATCATTTTACATAAACTTGACAATTAAAACAGAGTAGCCATAGTTGTATTGACTACTTTAGAATGAGACAATCAATTTTAATTGATCACCTAATCCAAATCAATTACAATAAAACCATAGTGACTAAATAAACCATTTTAAATAATCTTGACAATGAAAACAGGCTCTAATTGACTACTCCATTTATATAATGCTTTAGAATGAGACAGTTTCAATTTTAATTGATCACCTAGAAACTAAGTCAATTATATTAAAACCATGGCGACTAAATAAATCATTTTACTTAATCTTGACAATTAAAACAGAGTAAACATAGTTGTATTGACTGCTTTAGAATGAGACAATCAATTTTAATTGATCACCTAATCTAAATCAATTACAATAAAACCATGGCGACTAAATAAACCATTTTAAATAATCTTGACAATGAAAACCGGCTCC
Source organism: Rhagium mordax (assembly GCA_963680705.1). NCBI lineage: Eukaryota > Metazoa > Arthropoda > Insecta > Coleoptera > Cerambycidae > Rhagium > Rhagium mordax. Next base: position 131,958,632 of record OY796656.1, on the reverse strand, counting down.
AATTGACTCATTTATATAATGCTTTAAAATGAGACAGTTTCAATTTTAATTGATCACCTAGAAACTAAGTCAATTATATTAAAACCGCGAATAAATCATTTTAAATAATCTGTAACAATGAAAACAGAGTCCAATTGACTACTCCATTTATATAATGCTTTAGAATGAGTCAGTCAATTTTAATTGATCACCTAGAATCTAAGTCATTTATATTAAAACCATGGCGACTAAATAAATCATTTTACATAAATTTGACAATTAAAACAGAGTAACCATAGTTGTATTGACTACTTTAGAATGAGACAATAAATTTTAATTCATCACCTAATCTAAATCAATTACAATAAAACCATAGCGACTAAATAAACCATTTAAAATAATCTTGACAATGAAAACAGGTTCCAATTGACTACTCCATTTATATAATGCTTTAGAATGAGACAGTCAACTTTGATTGATCACCTATAAACTAAGTCAATTATATTAAAACCGCGAATAAATCATTTTAAATAATTTTTAACAATGAAAACAGAGTCCAGTTGACTGCTCCATTTATATAATGCTTTAGAATGAGACAGTCTCAATTTTAATTGATCACCTAGAAACTAAGTCAATTATATTAAAACCGCGAATAAATCATTTTAAATAATCTTTAACAATGAAAACAGAGTCCAATTTACTACTCCATTTATATAATGCTTTAGAATGAGACAGTCAATTTCAATTGATCACCTAGAATCTAAGTCAATTATATTAAAACCATGGCGGCGACTAAATAAATCATTTTAAATAATCTTGACAATGGGAACAGAGTCGTATTGATTACTTCATTTATTTAACGCTTAAGAATGAGACAGTAAATTTTTATTGATCACCTCGCCTCTAAGCCAATTATATTAGAATCAAGGGGACTAAGTAAATAATTTTAAATAATCTTGACGATGAAAACGGAGTAGTATTGAGTACTCCGTTTGTATAATAGTTTAGAATGAGTCAGTCAATCATTATTGATCGCCTCGCAACTAAGTTGATTATAAAACCATGGATGGACATCCACTATGCCTTATCAACATACTTTTTCATCTCTCGAAAGGGTACGTTGTACAAAATAGAAGTTTAGAAAAACATCCAGGCTAGGGATGCCCGTGCTTACACAATTGTTGGGATTTTACTTTGGTCCTAGTTGGTGGCTATAATTCTACACCAGGAACTCAACACGAGATCCTATCGCAACAATACGCTATTGTTTACCCGAAAAAACTCAATAATTGTCCCTTTAAACAGGCAATTATAAACCGTATATTTATTAGAGTGTACAATTTAGTCCTGGCACGTTGTTATTGTTAATAAGGAAGTCGATATATTATTGTACGATTTTTTCCTCTACTTTTACTTTCATTCTGGACAATAAAGCACTCGCACATGAATGAATGCCGGGGTACGGCTTATTTGTACAAATACAAAGCGGTAATTATAGTTGCGAAACAATATTATAATTACGATTCGGAGTCCACGAGGATATTAATTTGAAATTAATTTAACCGACACCTATAATAAGAAAACCCACCTTTATTCGTGGAAATCGATGTAAAGACGGACGGTTAATATACAGGGGGAGGCGTTGAATCGGCGTTACAAGTTCCTGATGAAATTTTAAGAAAAAATGTTTATGTCAACATATGCCTTAAATGGTGTCTCTAAAATTGACTTTGTGAATAATATTTCTACAATGTATAATAAAAACCAAAACTGGTATTTATGTAAGCGCGAGTCATCGTATGATGTGGTCTATGGCGAACATCATCGCCATGGGCGTCCCTAAAGGGAGATAGACGGTGAATTTAAAGGCTATTTTTTGTCTCTTGATTTTCTGCCATTCTGATGACATACATAAAAAGATTTTTCACGTATTACATAAGGCCTTTTAAGTAAAAACGCAACACAATCATTATCTGCGAGGAGCTGCGTTTTTATTTTCAGGATCTAAAATGATCGAAAATGATTGACTCATCATTTTAATTTTTGGATTTTTTCTCTGAAAAATTCTGATTTGCGGGCGAGATAAAATTGATAACTTTGGCATGAAGCCACAAAAAAAGTGGCGCACGTCTTTAAAATATATTTATTTCATCGCTACGGCGTTAATATAATTGATTCAGATGCGAAGTGATCGATAATGATTGACTGTCTCATTTTAAAGCGTTAAGTAAATGGAGTAGTCAATACGACTCTGTTTTTATTTTCAGGATCTAAAGTGATCGAAAATGATTGTCTGATCGTTCTAATCTTTGAACTTCTTTTCCGGAAAACCTGATTTGCGGCCAAAATAAAACTAGTAACTCTCTGAGAAGCCACAAAAAAAGTGGCGCACGTATTTAAAATATATTTATTCATCGCTATGGCTTTAATATAATTGATTCAGATGCGAAGTGATCGAAAATGATTGACTGATTCATTTTAAAGCGTTAAGTAAATGGAGTAGCAATACGACTCTGTTTTTATTTTCAGGATCTAAAGTGATCGAAAATGATTGTCTGATCGTTCTAATCTTTGAACTTCTTTTCAGGAAGAATCCTGATTTGCGGCCAAAATAAAACTAGTAACTCTCTGAGAAGCCACAAAAAAAGTGGCGCACGTCTTTAAAATATATTTATTCATAGCTATGGCTTTAATATAATTGATTCAGATGCGAAGTGATCGAAAATGATTGACTGTCTCATTTTAAAGCGTTAAGTAAATGGAGTAGTTAATATGACTCTGTTTTTATTTTCAGGATCTAAAGTGATCGAAAATGATTGTCTGATCGTTCTAATCTTTGAACTTCTTTTCCGGAAAAATCCTGATTTGCGGCCAAAATAAAATTAGGAACTCTGGCTAAGAAGCCACAAAAAAGACGTCTTTAAAATATATTTATTTCATCGCTATGGCTTTAATATAATTGATTCAGATACGAAGTGATCGATAATGATTGACTCTCATTCTAAAGCGTTAAATAAATGGCGTAGTCAATACGAATATGTTGTTATTTTCAGAATCTAAAGTGATCGAAAATGATTGACTGATCGTTTTAATCTTTGGACTTCTTTTTCGGAAAAAATCCTGTTTTGCGGCCGAGAGAAAACTAGTAACTCTGGCTGAGAAGCCACGTTTTTATTTTCAGGATCTAAAGTGATCGAAAATGATTGTCTGATCGTTCTAATCTTTGAACTTCTTTTCCGGAAAAATCCTGATTTGCGGCCAAAATAAAACTAGTAACTCTCTGAGAAGCCACAAAAAAAGTGGCGCACGTCTTTAAAATATATTTATTCATAGCTATGGCTTTAATATAATTGATTCAGATGCGAAGTGATCGAAAATGATTGACTGTCTCATTTTAAAGCGTTAAGTAAATGGAGTAGTTAATATGACTCTGTTTTTATTTTCAGGATCTAAAGTGATCGAAAATGATTGTCTGATCGTTCTAATCTTTGAACTTCTTTTCAGGAAGAATCCTGATTTGCGGCCAAAATAAAACTAGTAACTCTCTGAGAAGCCACAAAAAAAGTGGCGCACGTCTTTAAAATATATTTATTCATCGCTATGGCTTTAATATAATTGATTCAGAAGCGAAGTGATCGAAAATGATTGACTGACTCATTTTAAAGCGTTAAGTAAATGGAGTAGCAATACGACTATGTTGTTATTTTCAGAATCTAAAGTGATCGAAAATGATTGACTGTCTCATTCTAAAGTATTAAATGAACAGCGTAGTTAATGCGACTTTGTTTTCATTTTAAGGATTCGAAGTGATGCATCGCCTACCCCAATTAAATTTTTACTAGCACACTCGTCGTTTTGTTCCTGCGAAGAATTTCCATAAATTCCAATCAGACATATTTTAATGGCAACATCAGCAAAACAAATCCTGCGATCTGCGATATTTAATGAACATATCGTTGCACATTTTTACCATAGCTGACATTCTACCACTATGAATAATTCTCAAGTTTTTACGTCCGCCGCAAGACCGCAAAGAGGCTGCGGAGTGAGTCACGGCGTTCGTAACGCCGAATTTCTCGTCTCGGTTACGTAACCAGAATAAACAGTGCTGAATCAACGAAAATGCACGTTCCTTTGTTGTTTGAGCAGACTCGAAATTAAATTTTGTTACCAAGTACTCTTTAAAACGTCAGTTGTGGTTTCCTTCGGTAAGGAAATATTTACTTTAGGCTTATAAGGAATTGCAGGATAATTACTATTGCTTGTATGGGAGGTTTGCTTTACGGTTACGGCGCTTTTTGCATAATTTAATTTTAATTCCGAGTATTTTCAATGATTAATAAGTTTGTTTTTTGCTGGGCTGGGTACGCAACAATTACAAACAGTTTTGATAGTTTATTTATGAGTCACATCTCGATATTTCTGGACCATGAGAAAGTAAACAAAAACATTGCGTCACGTCGATTATTCTTGATGTAGTTTTCTTCTGAAGCGACTGAATAAGACCAAAGATAGTCGAGAAGTGAGGGATTCTAAACCATAAACTCAATGGATGTCTTAGAATCAAAATCAAAAGAAAATTACGTCCAAAATATAGAATGATCAGACAATCATTTTCGATCACTTTAGATCCTGAAAATAAAAACAGAGTCGTATTGGCTACTCCATTTACTTAACGCTTTAAAATGAGTCAGTCAATCATTTTCGATCACTTCGTATCTGAATCAATTATATTAAAGTCATAGCGATGAAATAAATATATTTTAAAGACGTCTTTTTTGTGGCTTCTTAGCCAGAGTTACTAGTTTTATCTCGGCCGCAAATCAGGATTTTTCCGGAAAAGAAGCTCAAAGATTAAAACGATCAGACAATAATTTTCGATCACTTTAGATCCTGAAAATAAAAACAGAGTCGTATTGACTACCCCATTTATTTAACGCTTTAAAATGAGCCAGTCAATCATTTTCGATCACTTTGTATCTGAATCAAATATATTAAAGCCACAGCGATGAAATAAACATATTTTAAAGACGTCTTTTTTGTGGCTTCTTAGCCAGAGTTACTAGTTTTATCTCGGTCGCAAATCAGGATTTTTTCCGGAAAGAAGTTCAAAGATTAAAACGATCAGACAATCATTTTCGATCACTTTAGATCCTGAAAATAAAAACAGAGTCGTATTGGCTACTCCATTTACTTAACGCTTTAAAATGAGTCAGTCAATCATTTTCGATCACTTTGTATCTGAATCAATTATATTAAAGCCATAGCGATGAAATAAATATATTTTAAAGACGTCTTTTTTGTGGCTTCTTAGCCAGAGTTACTAGTTTTATCTCGCAAATCAGGATTTTTCCGGAAAAGAAGTTCAAAGATTAAAACGATCAGACAATCATTTTCGATCACTTTAGATCCTGAAAATAAAAACAGAGTCGTATTGACTACTCCATTTACTTAACGCTTTAAAATGAGTCAGTCAATCATTTTTGATCATTTTGTATCTGAATCAATTATATTAAAGCCATAGCGATAAAATAAATATATTTTAAAGACGTCTTTTTTGTGGCTTCTTAGCCAGAGTTACTAGTTTTATCTCGCAAATCAGGATTTTTCCGGAAAAGAAGTTCAAAGATTAAAACGATCAGACAATCATTTTCGATCACTTTAGATCCTGAAAATAAAAACAGAGTCGTATTGGCTACTCCATTTACTTAACGCTTTAAAATGAGTCAGTCAATCATTTTCGATCACTTTGTATCTGAATCAATTATATTAAAGCCATAGCGATGAAATAAATATATTTTAAAGACGTCTTTTTTGTGGCTTCTTAGCCAGAGTTACTAGTTTTATCTCGCAAATCAGGATTTTTCCGGAAAAGAAGTTCAAAGATTAAAACGATCAGACAATCATTTTCGATCACTTTAGATCCTGAAAATAAAAACAGAGTCGTATTGACTACTCCATTTACTTAACGCTTTAAAATGAGTCAGTCAATCATTTTTGATCATTTTGTATCTGAATCAATTATATTAAAGCCATAGCGATAAAATAAATATATTTTAAAGACGTCTTTTTTGTGGCTTCTTAGCCAGAGTTACTAGTTTTATCTCGCAAATCAGGATTTTTCCGGAAAAGAAGTTCAAAGATTAAAACGATCAGACAATCATTTTCGATCACTTTAGATCCTGAAAATAAAAACAGAGTCGTATTGGCTACTCCATTTACTTAACGCTTTAAAATGAGTCAGTCAATCATTTTCGATCACTTTGTATCTGAATCAATTATATTAAAGCCATAGCGATGAAATAAATATATTTTAAAGACGTCTTTTTGTGGCTTCTTAGCCAGAGTTACTAGTTTTATATCGGTCGCAAATCAGGATTTTTCCGGAAAGAAGTTCAAAGATTAAAACGATCAGACAATCATTTTCGATCACTTTAGATTCTGAAAATAAAAACAGAGTCGTATTGACTACTCCATTTACTTAACGCTTTAAAATGAGTCAGTCAATCATTTTCGATCACTTTGTATCTGAATCAATTATATTAAAGCCATAGCGATGAAATAAATATATTTTAAAGACGTCTTTTTGTGGCTTCTTAGCCAGAGTTACTAGTTTTATCTCGGTCGCAAATCAGGATTTTTCTGGAAAAGAAGTTCAAAGATTAAAACGATCAGACAATCATTTTCGATCACTTTAGATCCTGAAAATAAAAACAGAGTCGTATTGACTACTCCATTTACTTAACGCTTTAAAATGAGTCAGTCAATCATTTTCGATCACTTTGTATCTGAATCAATTATATTAAAGCCATAGCGATGAAATAAATATATTTTAAAGACGTCTTTTTGTGGCTTCTTAGCCAGAGTTACTAGTTTTATCTCGGTCGCAAATCAGGATTTTTCTGGAAAAGAAGTTCAAAGATTAAAACGATCAGACAATCATTTTCGATCACTTTAGATCCTGAAAATAAAAACAGAGTCGTATTGACTACTCCATTTACTTAACGCTTTAAAATGAGTCAGTCAATCATTTTCGATCACTTTGTATCTGAATCAATTATATTAAAGCCATAGCGATGAAATAAATATATTTTCAAGACGTCTTTTTGTGGCTTCTTAGCCAGAGTTACTAGTTTTATCTCGGTCGCAAATCAGGATTTTTCTGGAAAAGAAGTTCAAAGATTAAAACGATCAGACAATCATTTTCGATCACTTTAGATCCTGAAAATAAAAACAGAGTCGTATTGACTACTCCATTTACTTAACGCTTTAAAATGAGTCAGTCAATCATTTTCGATCACTTTGTATCTGAATCAATTATATTAAAGCCATAGCGATGAAATAAATATATTTTAAAGACGTCTTTTTGTGGCTTCTTAGCCAGAGTTACTAGTTTTATCTCGGTCGCAAATCAGGATTTTTCTGGAAAAGAAGTTCAAAGATTAAAACGATCAGACAATCATTTTCGATCACTTTAGATCCTGAAAATAAAAACAGAGTCGTATTGGCTACTCCATTTACTTAACGCTTTAAAATGAGTCAGTCAATCATTTTCGATCACTTCGTATCTGAATCAATTATATTAAAGTCATAGCGATGAAATAAATATATTTTAAAGACGTCTTTTTTGTGGCTTCTTAGCCAGAGTTACTAGTTTTATCTCGGCCGCAAATCAGGATTTTTCCGGAAAGTTCAAAGATTAAAACGATCAGACAATCATTTTCGATCACTTTAGATCCTGAAAATAAAAACAGAGTCGTATTGACTACTCCATTTACTTAACGCTTTAAAATGAGTCAGTCAATCATTTTCGATCACTTCGTATCTGAATCAATTATATTAAAGCCATAGCGATGAAATAAATATATTTTAAAGACGTCTTTTTGTGGCTTCTTAGCCAGAGTTACTAGTTTTATCTCGGTCGCAAATCAGAATTTTTCCGGAGAAGAAGTTCAAAGATTAAAACGATCAGACAATCATTTTCGATCACTTTAGATCCTGAAAATAAAAACAGAGTCGTATTGACTACTCCATTTACTTAACGCTTTAAAATGAGTCAGTCAATCATTTTCGATCACTTTGTATCTGAATCAATTATATTAAAGCCATAGCGATGAAATAAATATATTTTAAAGACGTCTTTTTGTGGCTTCTTAGCCAGAGTTACTAGTTTTATCTCGGTCGCAAATCAGAATTTTTCCGGAAAAGAAGTTCAAAGATTAAAACGATCAGACAATCATTTTCGATCACTTTAGATTCTGAAAATAAAAACAGAGTCGTATTGACTACTCCATTTACTTAACGCTTTAAAATGAGTCAGTCAATCATTTTCGATCACTTTGTATCTGAATCAATTATATTAAAGCCACAGCGATGAAATAAACATATTTTAAAGACGTCTTTTTTGTGGCTTCTTAGCCAGAGTTACTAGTTTTATCTCGGTCGCAAATCAGGATTTTTTCCGGAAAGAAGTTCAAAGATTAAAACGATCACACAATCATTTTCGATCACTTTAGATCCTGAAAATAAAAACAGAGTCGTATTGACTACTCCATTTACTTAACGCTTTAAAATGAGTCAGTCAATCATTTTCGATCACTTCACATCTGAACCAAGTGCGCCACTTCTTATGTGTAACTATTTTCGTGGTGAATTGCAACTAGACCATTTCCGTGCATTGAGGGAACTGTCATCTAATTAGCGTTAACAATGTTAACATACTAACCGATTTTACGCATAAGCTTTCCGTTCCTAGACGGAAATGTGCGAAGTTAGTCCAACAAAGAACCACCATCGGAAATGATTAAAAATGCAAACTTGCACGCCAAGCAACTGTTGTTTTCGTCCGGCCTGGGCGTTATTAATTGCGCGAGGACTCATCTGGCCTGTTGCATAACTCCATGGGCGAAATTTACGATTTGCGTCATGGGGCAGGCAGCCAAAATAAAAAAAGGATAATAATAAATGGAGTAACTGTGTTCGGAGAGGAATAAATTTGTTGGGTGTCACGGACAATTGGGATTATTAATGGCGTTCGTATTTTTCGAGGCAGGAGATTTTTTCTGGTTGAAAATACGACTGGATTACTTGGTTATTTTTACTTCAGCGGGTTTCTCTGTGGCCAATTAAGGCGTTATCGTTTTTTTTTTTTTTTGGTGGAGATTCGAAAACATTTCACATGATTTTTAATAAACATACGCTGGTTATAAAATTCATCTACATAATTCAGCCTTGCATTTGTTCCTCGGTTCAGTGCCTTCGTTTTTAGGACAAAAAGTGGAATTCTCAATTATATAAGAATATGTCAAAAAAGATTCTTGTTTACAACGAAATTTGTTAATTTTTAGCACACCAAAAAATCCATAATTCATACACAACCATTACAGTTTTTTTTTGAATTGTCACATAGTTTGCGGTAAAAGTAACGTGCAATTTTAGTGAAAAACGTACAATCAAAGGCGTTAGTTTCATTATTGTCGTCCACGATTTTTTTTTAAAAATATGACAGCATCGTTCATTTTTACGGATAAACATTTCTATTCATAATATTCATGGACTGCATCGTGTTAAGCAAACGACAACATAGATTTCATATTTTTGCGGTTGTCCATGCAGAAAAAAAATTATGTCGACTAGCTGGCATTGCAGATATCGCCGATTGCCAATACTTACATGAAATTTTTTTTGGCAGATCAGTAACTTCAAATTCGTTTAAAATCTATACGAACAACCCACAACAGTGTAAAAATACTAATATTAAACCTTTTGGATTTGGTGCCCCACAAGGCACGGCACTAGGCCCTGTTTTAATCAAGCTCTATATCAACGACTTTCTCGCTTCAGAACAGCTTTATTGACAATAATTTTTAATAGGGGAAAAATTTCTTTTAACACTATGGATGAAGTTGTTGCTGAAAAAGTATAAGTAGATATACAAAGCCGACACTGGACCACTTTCAAGGTCGCTAGCTCCGGATGGCATGTGTTCATCAAGAGCGACCATTATGAATCTGCAAGGGGGTGTGATTACAAGAGACTAGTTGCTTTAGTACAAGAGGATGTGGAAAAAACATGGCGGCCTTGATCATGCGTAGTAGGTATAGAAAAAAAACATGGCGGCGCGTGATAGGTACGAAAAAAACATGGCGGCGTGTGATAGGTATGAAAAAAAACAGCTATGTAGATAGAGTAAGATGTCTTCAGATAGTTAATTTAATTCATTAATTCCAAGTTCAAAAATCGTAAATTTCATTAAATTCCCAGTTCAAACCGTAAGTTTCGTTAAATTCTCAGTCAAACGGTAAATTTCATAAATCCCGAATTTACACCGTAAATTTTGTTAATTTCCAGTCTAAATTAAATTTAGCCGCCCTTCAGTAGGAAATTGATTTGAAATTCAAGCTTAAATTGTAAATTTTGTTAAATTCCCAGTTCACACCGCAAACTTCAAACTGTAAATTTAATTAAATTCTGTTTACGTAACTGAATTTAATTACAAGTCCCTCAAGTTCCCAGTTCAGAGGGTGTTTGAATTCTAAATTTAAACTGTAAATTGTGTTCAATTCATAGTTCAAATTGTGAGTTTAATTGAAACGCCAAATTAAATTGTAAATTTTGTTGCCTTCTGGGTCCAGATTATAAAGTTTGTTAAATTATCAATTCAAATCGGTTTACAAATCTTGTTCAATTCTCAGTTCAGACCGTAAATTTAATATTACGTTTCCAGTTTATCCTGTAAATTCCATATTTTGTTAAATTTTTAGTTCAAATTGTAAATTTTGTTAAATTCTTCGTTCAAATTGTAAATTTAATTGAATTTTTAGTTCAAATTGTAAATTTTGTAAAATTTTCCATTCAAATCGTAAATTTAATAGAATTTTCAGTTTAAATTCCATATTTTGTTAAATTTTTAGTTCAAATTGTAAATTTTGTTAAAGTTTTCGTTCAAATTGTAAATTTAATTGAATTTTTAGTTCAAATTACATCTTCGGCTTAAACTAAATTTAATTAGACGCTCTTCAAGTTCCCAAGGTCAAATTCGTTTGAAATTCAATTTTGTTAAATTCACAGTTCAAATTGCGAATTTAATAGAAATGCCAATCGAAATTGTAAATTTTGTCGTATCTGACTGAATCCAGGTTATAAAATTTGCTAAAGTGCCCAATTCAAACCGATTCAAAATCTCATTAATTCCCAGTGCAAATTGTAAATTGTCATTAAAATTCCAGTTTTACTGTAAATTTTGTAAAATATCTGATTTAAACTAAATTTAATTAGGCGCTCTTTAAATTCCCAGTTCAAATAGTAACTTTAATTGAATTCGAAGTTTTCAAAGTAAATTTAAGTTTAATCAATTTTCAAGTTCAAAATTTAAATTTTGTTAAATTCACTCAGTTTGTATCGTATATTTCTTTAAATTTCAGATTTTAAAACTAAATTTAATTAGACTCCTTTTAAGTTCCCAGTTCAAATAGTAAATTTAATTGAATTTCAAGTTTTATTGTAAATTTTGTTAAATTTCCAATCTCTAAACTAAATTTAATTAAACGCTCTTTATGTTTCCAAGTTTAAATTGTAAATTTCTGTTTAATTCACGATTCCAATTGTGAATTAAATGGAAATTCTAATTTGAATTGTAAATTTTGTTGCATTCTGGGTCCAGATTATAAAAATTGTTAAATTCAAATCGGTTTAAAATCTAGTTGAATTCTCAGTTCAAACTATAAATTTTGTTTAATTAAAAGTTCAAATTGTGAATTTAATTGAAATGCAAATCAAAATTGTAAATTTTGTTGTATCCAGATCTAGATTTAAAATTTGTTAAGTTCCAAATTCAAACCGGGCAAAATTTCGTTAAAATCCGAGTACAAATTGTAAATTTAATTAAATCTCTAGTTTGTACTGTAATTTTTATTAAATTTCTGGTTTAAACTAAATTTAATTAGACGTCTTTTAAGTCCTCAGTTCAAATAGTAATCAATCTCCAAGTTTAAACTGTAAATTTTGTTAAATTCACTCAGTTTATAGTGTATATTTTGTTAAATTTCCAATTTTTTAACTAAATTTAATTAGACGCCCTTTAAGTTCCACGTTGAAATAAAAAATTTAATTGAATGCCAAGTTTTATGTAAAGTTCCGTTAAGGTTTCAATTCAAATTGTAAATTTAATATAATTCTCAGTTCAAATTGTAAATTTTTTAAAATTTTGAGTTGAAATTGTAAATTTTGTAAAATTTTCCACTCAAATCGTAAATTTAATGGAATTCCGAGTTTAAATTCCAAATTTTGTTAAAATTTTAGGTCAAATTGTAAATTTTGTTAAATTTTTCATTCAAATTGTAAATTTTGTTAAATTTTTCATTCAAATTGTAAATTTAATTGAATTTTCAGTTCAAATTGTGATTTTTGTTAATTTTTTCATTCAAATTGTAAATTTAATTGAATTTTCAGCTCAAATTGTATATTTTGTTAAATATTCAGTTCAAATTGTAAATTTTGTTAAATTTTCCATTCAAATTGTAAATTTAATAGAATTCTCAGTTCAAATAGTAAATTTTGTTAAATTTTCAGTTCAAATTGTAAATTTTGTTAAAGTTTCCGTTCAAATTGTAAATTTTGTTAAATTTTCAGTTCAAATTGTAAATTTTGTTAAAGTTTCCGTTCAAATTGTAAATTTTGTTAAATTTTCAGTTCAAATTGTAAATTTTGTTAAATTTTCCATTCAAATTGTAAATTTTGTCAAATTTTCCATTCAAATTGTAAATTTTGTTAAATTTTTCATTCAAATTGTGAATTTTGTTAAATTTTCCATTCAAATCGTGAATTTTGTTAAATTTTCCATTCAAATTGTAAATTTTGTTAAATTTTCCATTCAAATTGTAAATTTTGTTAAATTTTCCATTCAAATTGTAAATTTTGTTAAATTTTTCATTCAAATTGTGAATTTTGTTAAATTTTCCATTCAAATTGTGAATTTTGTTAAATTTTCCATTCAAATTGTAAATTTAATTGAATTTTCAGTTCAAATTGAAAATTTTGTTAAATTTTCAGGTCAAATTGTAAATTTTGTTAAATTTTCAGTTCAAATTGTAAATTTTGTCAAATTTTCCATTCAAATTGTAAATTTTGTTAAATTTTTCATTCAAATTGTGAATTTTCTTAAATTTTCCATTCAAATTGTGAATTTTGTTAAATTTTCCATTCAAATTGTAAATTTTGTTAAATTTTCCATTCAAATTGTATATTTTGTTAAATTTTCCATTCAAATTGTAAATTTTGTTAAATTTTTCATTCAAATTGTGAATTTTGTTAAATTTTCCATTCAAATTGTGAATTTTGTTAAATTTTCCATTCAAATTGTAAATTTAATTGAATTTTCAGTTCAAATTGTAAATTTTGTTAAATTTTCAGGTCAAATTGTAAATTTTGTTAAATTTTCAGTTCAAATTGTAAATTTTGTTAAATTTTCAGGTCAAATTGTAAATTTTGTTAAATTTTCCATTCAAATTGTAAATTTAATAGAATTCTCAGTTCAAATTGTAAATTTTGTAAAATTTTTAGTTGAAATAGCAAATTTTGTAAAATTTTCCATTCAAATCGTAAATTTAATAGAATTCTCAGTTTAAATTTCTAAATTTTGTTAAATTTTTAGTTCAAATTGTAAATTTTGTTAAATTTTTCGTTCAAATTGTAAATTTAATTGAATTTTTAGTTCAAATTGTATATTTTGTTAAATTTTTCGTTCAAATTGTAAATTTAATTGAATTTTTAGTTCAAATTGTATATTTTGTTGAATTTTCATTTCAAATTGTAAATTTTAAGTTTAAGTTAATATTGGCCTGAAGGTTAAGCACGTGTTTGTAAATGACGTAATTTTGCTGTGATAAGGAAACCGCAATGCTGTACAAAATTCAACTAAACGGAATTTTTATGGTTTTTTAACGACGCACGTCTCGCCAACTAAATTGGCATCATCGGGCGATGACTGTTGGCGAGTTTAACCACCCTGTACATTATTCGATGGTATTTTTTAGACCGGACGGGCCGCGAACGCCGACGCCTTCCGTTAATTAGCATGTCACAACAGGCTCCGAATCTAGCGGTAAACCAGCAGCGATTTTTTCCCATCTCCGACACACTGAAAGGAACTGAAAGGATGTCTAAATGTGATTTGCATACGTCGGTGCGCGAGAATCGAAGGAGTGTCTTCTGCATTCGAAGCACAACCTGTGGTGATTCATGTCTGATCGTCTATTAGCATATTTTACCATTAAAATTTCGCAGGTGTCAGTAACCATTCACAAGGTTACGTAATCAAATCAAATCGGTAACACCCGGCCGAGGAGAGGATAATGAGACGGACTCACTTATTGTGGAGCGCATTGGAACACAAATTGCCGTAAGAAATCGTATTATTTATTTCAATAAATCGGTTTTTTTATTTGTAAGGCAACGCCCTGGGTTGACCGATGGATCTCTTGTTATTCCGTCCATTTAAATGGAAGAGTTACGAGAGTTTTTTGCCAAATTGGTATTTGTTACGGTGCCAATAAATAGCAAAGTTGAAATATTTTATCGTCCATAATGAAAAAAAAAAAAAAAAAAAACAAAACAGTAGTGGAGCGTATGGAAATGCTGTAATTAGCCTCTTGGCGCCTCCTGTGGGGCTCGGGCGATTTTCCACCTCCTCTTTGGGCCAAGTGAGAACCTCCAAACGTTTGCAGTTTTAGACATCCAGAAGACAGTCATAATTCAAGTTCAAACGCCATTCAGTTGGATAATCCCCGGAGATGTGACAGGCAATAAGCGATGTTATTCGAAAACCAGTTTTTTCCATAAATAACATATTAAATTATAATCAACACTGAGGTTGTTGAATATTTAATACGTTTTGTGGCGTTCGTAAGTAATGTGCGGAATGGCGCGATGCGGATGACGAGCTTAGCGATATTTAGAATATTTTCACACATCAGAACCGATGCGTTAAAATGTGAGTGGACAATCTGGAATTCGATGCGCGTACGCCGGAAGCAATTAGCGGATAAAGGGGGAAATGTTGAGGTTTCGTACGCAACGCGGACATTTCTCTGAGAGGTCACACAACTGTGCGTGCAAGTCGACCTTGTATTTTTCAAGTTTTATAAATTTCCAGGTCGGGTTGAAAATTTTCTTAAATTTTTTGTTTAAATTGCAAATTTCATTAAATTTCCAGTTCAAATTGTAATTATTTGTAGAATTCGCATTTAATTCGTAAATTTCATTAAATTATCCGCTTAATTTAGTTCACAGTTCAAATTGTAGGTTCCTTTGAATTCGCCGTTTAAACCGTAAATTTCGTCAAATCACCAGTTCAAATTTGCAATTTTGTTAAGTTTCCATCTCAAGTTGTGGATTTAATTGAATTCTCCATTTTAATTGTCAATTTTATAAAATTTCCAGTTCAAATTGTAAATTGAATTGAATTCCCAATTTAAATTGTCAGTTTTGTTAATTCGCGAGCCAATTTGTAAATTTATTAAGTCAAGTTGTTAATTTTTTTTAGTTTCCCGGTGAAATTGAAATTTTGTGAAATTTCCAGTTCAAGTTTTAGATTTAATGGAATTTCCAATTCAAATTGTAATTATTTGTCAAATTCGCATTTAATTCGTAGGTATTCATTAAATTTTCGAATTATAATATAATATCAATTCAAATTGTAAGTTCTTTTATATTCGCAGTTCAAACCGTAAATTTTGCTAAATCACCAGTTCAGATTGTCAATTTTGTTAAGTTTCCAGTTCAAGTTTTAAATTGAATTGAATTCCCAGTTTTAAATTTAATTTAGTCACATTGTTATTTACTAAGTATATTTCCCGTCCATTTGCAAATTTTGTTGAATTTCCAGTTCAAATTATAGACTTAATTGAATTCACAGTTCACACTGTAAGTTCCTTTAAATTCGCAGTTTAATTCGTAAATTGTGCTAAGTTACCAGTTCAAATTGTCAATTTCGTTAAGTTTCCAATTCAAGCTGTAAGTTGAATTGAATAGTTAAATTCGCAAGTCAATCTGTAAATTTTATTTAGTCAAATTGTTATTTCTGTTGTTTCCTGTTCAAATTGCAAGTTTAATTGAAGTTCCAGTTCAAATTGTAATTTGTCAAATTCGCATTTAATTCGTAAATTTTATTAAATTATCCATTCAAATTATGAATTGAATTTCCAATTCAAATTGTAAGTTCTCTCAAATTCGCAGTTGAAAATGGAATGAAATTCCCGATTTAAATTCCCAATTTTGTTAAATTCGCAGTTCAATTCGAAAATTTTATTAAATTTCCAGTTCATATTGTAATTTGCCAAATTCTCATTTAATTCGTAAATTTTGTTGAATAATCCGTTTAAATTATAAATTGATTTCCAAGTTCAATGTAAGTTCTTTTAAATTCGCAGTTCATATCGTAAATTTTGTAAACTTTTGACTAGTTCAATTTGTTTTTTTTAAGTATCCAGTTCAAATTGTAAATTTAATTGAATTTACAGTTTTAAATTTTATTGAGTCAAATTGTTATTTATTAAGTATACCTATTTCCCGTCCATTTGCAAAATTTGTTGAATTTCCAGTTCAAATTATAGACTTAATTAAATTCACAGTTCACTCTGTAGGTTAATTTAAATTCGCAGTTTAATTCGTAAATTGTGCCAAGGTACCAGTTCAAATGGTCAATTCCGTTAAGTTTCCAGTTCAATCTGTAAGTTGAATTAAATTCCCAATTTAAATTGTTAAATTCTCAAGTCAATCTGTGAATTTCATTAAGTCAAATTGTTATTTCTGCTGTTTCCTGTTCAAATTGCAAATTATGTTAAATTTCTAGCTCAAATTATAGATTTAATTGAGTTCACAGTTCAAGTTATAGATTTAATTGAATTTACAGTTCAAATTATAAATAAGTTCCTTTATATTCGCAGTTTAATCCATAAATCGTGCTAAGTTGCTACTGTCCAATTGTGAGGTTTGTTAAATTTCCAGTTCAGGTTGTGAATTGAATTGAATTTCCAACTCGAATGGCAAGTTTTGTTAAATTTTTCGCTTAAATTTCAATTTTCCGTTCGAATTGTGATTATTTGTCAAATTCTCATTTAATTCGTAAATTTCATTAAAATACTCGTCCAAATTATAAGCTGAATTCTCAGTTCAAATTGTAAGTGATTTTAAATTAGCAGTTTAAACCGTAAATTCTGCTAAATTACCAGTTCAAATGGTCAATTTTGTTAACTTTCCAGTTCAAGTTGTAAATTGAATTGAATTCCCAGTTTCAAATTTTATTGTATTAAATTGCTATTTCTGCTATATTTTCCGTCTATTTGCAAATTCTGTTGAATTTCCAGTTCAAATTATAAATTTAATCGAATTCACAGTTCAAACTGTAGGTTACTTTAAATTCGCAGTTTAATCCATCAATTGTGCTAAATTACCAGTTCCAATCGTCAATTTTGTTAAAATTTCAGTTCGATTTGTAAATTGAATTGAATTCCCAATTTGAATTGTTAAATTCTCAAGTCAATCTGTAAGTCTTATTAATTCAAATTGTTATTTTTATTATGTTTTCCGTTCAAGTGGCAAATTTTATTAAATTCCCAGTTCAAATAATAGATTTCATTGAATTGACAGTTCATATTGTAGGTACCTTTAAATTCGCAGTTTAATCCGTAAATTGCGCTAAATTATCAGTTCACATTGTCCAATTTTGTTAAGTTTCCAGTTCAGGCTGTAAATTGAATTGAATTCCCTATTTAAATTGTTAAATTTGCAAGTCAATCTGTGAATTAATGAAATTGTTATTTTTATTATATTTCACGTTCATGTTATAGATTGAATTCACAGTTCAAATTGTGAAGTTTTCTTAAATTCGCAGTTTAAACCGTACATTTTGCCAAGTTACCAATTCGAAATATACATTTTGTTAAGTTTCCAGTTTAAATTACAAACTTAATTCAATTCCCAGTTTAAATTGGCAGAATTTCGGTATAGATAGGTTACTTCCTCAGCAGATTTTACTTAGCGTTATGAACCGTACCACATGTTGGGACCTATAATAAATAATCTTGAAAATAAAGCACTTCAGTCTATACCAGAATGCCACACCCTAATGAATGTGTTTATATTTATTTATTCATATTATAAAATAAATAATTTTTAAACTGTACTTTGTGATCCCAATGCCACAAAATTATTTATTTCTTATACGTCAAAAATAACTGATCGTTTCAAACTATAATCTCATTCACATTCTTGACCTACGCGAAAATGTCATCGATTATTGATTCGGCCTCGTATTCTACAGTCACTCCGATATAACCGACAAAAACTTGTTTTTAACTTTTTTATGCGATACATATTGATTACACAATTTTTGTGAATAAAAAATTAGGATACAATAAACTGATGTAACAGTGTTTGAAGCATAACGGTGGTTTCTTTTGCTGTTTCGACTGATTGATGGATACAGTACGTGAAAACGTCAAAAGATAATCTAGCAGGTCCGTAATCTCGATGAACTGGATTTTCCGATTGCTCTGAAGCTGAGATATTTTTTTTCTAATGCGTTCAAGAATATTATTTTTGTTTGATAAATATAAATATTAATATAGTAATACTTAGTAGTAATGGTAATTAATATTGGCAAATACCTAGGTATATAAAATAGATATCTGCAGGTGCAGCGTTTGCGCCTTCAAAAGTCTAGACCAGCGCGGAGACGGAGAGGAGATCCTCTCCAGTAAACAAACAAAAAGCAAACCGCGTTATCCCTTAGATCGCAGCGAATCTGCCTACGGGCGGAGATGCGCGCAATTTATTCCTCGTCAATAAAAATTGATCGCCGGCATGCCACCATTGCATTACGGCATCGAAAAAGTTCGAAAAGAGCCTTGTTATGTTCACCATAAATAAAGCAATACTCGTAGAGATCTTAGACAAGCTGTGAGTGCTATTCTAGCGAATGTTTGCCCTTGACATTTACTGACCATCGGCTCGAGCTGCGGCGCCAAGTTGTCCGCTCTTCGATGTCTTCGTAACATCCACACTCCTGCGTGGAATGCGGGAAGGGGAACTTTTTCGCCAACGGATTGAAAGTCTAATGGGGAAACACCTAAAGAAGCCGAGGATACAGATTTTTTTTTTAAATCGTGACTGCGGTTAGGACCACCATTTCTCACGCCTGCCATGTTTTAATCGCACCTTAGGGAACGCCCTGTATATTATTTTAAATAAGCTCCCGACCGCTGGAGGAACAGCGCCCCAGCTTGCGTCTTAAACGATTCAAGTAGCGATTTCTGTTGCCGTCTTTCCGTAATAGTGCCACATATAACGAGCGCTCTCGAACTGCTCCAGATGCATTTTTATCTGGTATCTGGAACAAATTTAGAATTAAAATGGGGCTCCATCCTTCCTTGCAGCAAACGCCTCAAATCGCACCAAACCCACAAGGTCTTCCGATGGTATTGGCGCCGCGTCGGTTTCGCAGATTCGATTCGTCATTTCGTGGAGACTTCAACGCCCGATGATTGAACGAAACCTGCGGTTTCGGTGGCCGGCGGAAAAAAATCGAGCATTATATAACAACGTGTTGCGTAATTTATTTAATAGCGTTTTACCAATTCGGGGGTCATTTAACTCTGTTTGTTTTTTACGCGCAAGGTCACCGCTTATAAACGGTGTCAAAATAACAAACATGAAGCTCGTACAGGACTCGTTGTCTATTATTAGACTTCCATGTATGGATATTTTACCCGAGCAAGAGCACAACTAACAAAAAAGTGTTTGTAAAGGTTTAAACAACTACTAGGTAAATAACAATTTGCAAAATAACATTCCTATTTCAAAAATAAGGATTTCTTGAGAATTTAATAATTTAAATTGGGAAATCAATTTAATTTACAGCTTGAACTGGAAACTTAACAAAATTTGACAATGTGAACTGATAATTTGGCACAATTTACGGATTAAACTGCGAATTTAAAGGAACCTACAATATGAACTGTGAATTCAACGAAATCTATAATTTGAACTGGGAATTTAATAAAATTTGCCACTTGAACGGAAAACATAATAAAAATAACAATTTGAATTAATAAGACTTACAGATTGACTTGAGAATTTAACAATTCAAATTGGGAATTCAATTCAGTTTACAAATCGAACTGAATATTTAACAAAATTGACGATTTGAACTGGTAATTTACCACAATTGATGGATTAAACTGCGAATTTAAAGTAACCTACAGTTTGAACTGTGAATTCAATTAAATTTATAATTTGAAC
The DNA here is from genome assembly GCA_963680705.1 of Rhagium mordax. NCBI lineage: Eukaryota > Metazoa > Arthropoda > Insecta > Coleoptera > Cerambycidae > Rhagium > Rhagium mordax. Next base: position 131,938,355 of record OY796656.1, on the reverse strand, counting down.
TGGAAATTCAACAGAATTTGCAAATAGACGAAAAATATAGGGTTTGATACAATAAAATTTGAAACTGGGAATTCAATTCAACTTACAACTTGAACTGGAAAGTTAACAAAATTTACCATTTGAACTGGTAATTTAGCAGAATTTACGGTTTAAACTGCTAATTTAAAATCACTTACAATTTGAACTGAGAATTCAACTTATAATTTGGACGGGTATTTTAATGAAATTTACGAATTAAATGAGTATTTGACAAATAATTACAATTCGAACGGAAAATTGAAATTTAAGCGAAAAATTTAACAAAATTTGCCATTCGAGTTGGAAATTCAATTCAATTCACAACCTGAATTGGAAATTTAACAAACTTCACAGTTGGACAGTAGCAATTTAGCACGATTTATGGATTAAACTGCGAATATAAAGGAACTTATTTATAATTTGAACTGTAAATTCAATTAAATCTATAACTTAAACTGTGAACTCAATTAAATATATAATTTGAAATAGTAATTTAACAAAATTTGCAATTTGAACAGGAAACAGCAGAAATAACAATTTGACTTAATGAAATTCACAGATTGACTTGAGAATTTAACAATTTAAATTGGGAATTTAATTCAATTTGCAGATTGAACTGGAAACTTAACGGAATTGACAATTTGAACTGGTAACTTACCACAATTTACGAATTAAACTGCGAATTTAAAGGAACCTACAGAGTGAACTGTGAATTCAATTTAGTCCATAATTTGAACTGGAAATTCAACAAATTTTGCAAATGGACGGGAAATAGGTATACTTAATAAATAACAATTTGACTCAATCAAATTTAAAACTGAGAATTCTATTCAATTTACAACTTGAACTGGATACTTAAAAAAACAATTTGAACTGGTCAAAAGTTTACAAAATTTACGATATGAACTGCGAATTTAAAAGAACTTACATTGAACTTGGAAATCAATTTATAATTTAAACGGATTATTTAACGAAATTTACGAATTAAATGCGAATTTGGCAAATTACAATATGAACTGGAAATTTAATAAAAATTTTGAATTGAACTGCGAATTTAACAAAATTAGGAATTTAAATCGGGAATTTCATTCCATTTTAAACTGCGAATTTGAGAGAACTTACAATTTGAATTGGAAATTCAATTCATAATTTGAACGGATAATTTAATAAAATTTACGAATTAAATGCGAATTTGACTAATTACAATTTGAAATGGAACTTCAATTAAATTTGCAATTTGAACAGGAAACAACAGAAATAACAATTTGACTTTATAAAATTTACAGATTGACTTGCGAATTTAACAATTTAATTCAATTTACAGCTCGAACTGGAAACTTAACGGAATTGACAATTTGAACTGGCAACTTAACACAATTTACGAATTAAACTGCGAATTTAAAGCAACCTACAGTGTGGACTGTGAATTCAATTAAGTCTATAATTTGAACTGGAAATTCAACAAAATTTGCAAATGGACGGGAAATATACTTAGTAAATAACAATTTGACCCAATAAAATTTAAAACTGGGAATTCAATTCAATTTACTACTTGAACTGGAAAGCTAACAAAATTGACCATTTGAACTAGTGATGTGGCAAAACTTGCGGTTTAAACTGCTAATTCAAAAGCACTTACAATTTGCACTGAGAATTCAATTTATAATTTGGACGGGTAATTTAATGAAATTTGCAAATTAATTCGAATTCGAAATAATTACAATTTGAACTGTGAATTCAATTAAATCTAAAATTTAACAAAATTTGCTATTCGAACGGGGGAAATTTAACAAAATTAACAACTTGACTTAATAAAATTTACAGACTGATTTGCGAATTAACAAAACACAATATAAATGAATGAATTCAATTGGGCTTACAACTTGAACTGGAAACTTAACAAAATTGACAATCTGAAGTGAAATTTTATAAAATTTACAATTTGAATAAATTTACTGACAATTTAAATCGGGAATTCAACTCAATTTCCAATTTGCACCGGAAATTTAACAAAAATGGTTGGACAGCTCCCATAATTAATTAATCGTCTTTAGACTTAACGAATTTGATACGACTCTTCTAGCTAATTAGTTATCCAACTCACCTCGTATATCAAGCACCTAATTTGCAACGAAATTATAAAAATCATAAAGAATCTCTATACTTATCTGACCGTAAAATAGAAAATATATCACCACAACTTGCCATTTAAAACAAAGCAATAATTATCTCTTGTTGACACATCGCTCAGGTATTAGTAATTGCAGTTTAAGTGATTAAAAATTTAATGGGCCATAACGTTGCTTTCTTAATTAATATTGTATAACGTGAAATATCACCTTAAAGCAACAACACACCAACCGACCGGCATTTTTCTTATCGGTAATCATTTCGCAATAATTAAATCTATTAAATCGATCGATCTCTTCTCTCCAGAGGATTTGCAGGAGGTTGCCAGCTAATTGTTTTTTTTCATACTTGTTTGTTTTTAACGATCGTGTTTGGTGGTTATTGGTGTTGCATTATAAATAGTTAAAATCGCAACATAACACGATAAGCGCGGCAAAACAACGATTAGATAACTAGTGGGATCAGGAATTTTAACATTAATCGCGTTTAAATTAGACCATTTGGAGGGCTATTTTCTTCGACTTGTACCGATGATCTTTTGATTTTATTTTAAAATAAATTTCCACCAATTTATTATTATTTTTTTTATTTCAATTTATAGTTTGTACTGGAAATTTAATGAAATTTACAATCCGAACAAAATTTATGGACTAAATTGGAAATTCAATTATATTTCCAATGTGAACTGAAAATTTAACAAAATTAACAGATTGAATTCCGAATTTAACAAAACTTGAATTAAATTCGGTTAAATTAGCAATTGGAACTGGAAATTTAGCAAAATTCATAATTTAAACGCACAATTGAAGAAATTTTACGAACTAAACTGCAAATTTTACAAAATTTAAAATTGGAATTTGAGAATTCAATTAAATTCACAATTTGTCCTGGAAGTCCAATAAGATTTTACAACTTGAATTATTTGTAATTAAACAAAACAGATTAAATTGAGAGATTAACAAAATTTGCAATCTATACCGACAGTTTAATTAAATTCATAATTTAAACAGAAAATTTTACAAAATTTACAATTTGAACTGGGAATTCAATTATATTTACAATTTGAACTGGAAATTTAGCAAAATTTACAATTTTATGGAGTGTTTTAACAAAATTTATGAATTCTACCTATAATTTAATATAGAATTTATAACTTGAACTGGAAATTTAACAAATTTACTATTAGAACTGGGAATTCAATTAAATTGAACAATTTGAACTGGAAATTTAACAAATTTATTATTTGAACGAGTACTTAGCGAAATTTACGGATTAAACTGCGAATTTTCCAAATCTTACAACTTCAACTAAGAATTCAATTAAATTTACAATTTGAACAGGAAATACGCAAAATTTACAAATTGAACGAACAATTTAACAAAATTTATGAATTCAACTGCGAATTTAACAACATCTATAATGTGAACTGGAAATTCAACTAAAATTTACAACTTGACCTGGAAATTTAACTAATTTATTACTTGAATACCAATTTACCGAAATTTATGGATTAAATTGCGAATTTAACAAATCTTACACTTTCAACTGGGAGTTCAATTAAATTTACAATATGAACAGGAAATTTAGCAAAATTTACAATTTGAACTGAAAATTAACAAAATTTACAATTTGAACTGAGAATTTTATTAAATTTACAACTTGAATGGAATATTTAACAAAACTTACAAATACATGAATGGAAAATTTAGTAAAATTTACAATTTGAACTGAAAATATAACAAAAATTATATTTGACTGATAATTTAACAAAATTCACAATTTGAACTGAAAATTTAGCAAAATTTACTATTTGCACTGAGAATTCCATTAAATTTACAATTTGAATGGAAAATTTAACAAAATTTACTATTTCAACTGAAATTTTCCAATTTGAACTGAGAATTCTATTAAATTTACGATTTCAATGGAGAATATAACAATATTTAAAATTTGAACTGAAAAATTAACGAAATTTACAATTTAAACTGAGAATTGAATATTTACAATTTGAACTGAGAAATTCTATTAAATTTACAACATGATTGGAAAATTTAACAAAATTTACAATTTGAACTGAAACTAAGAAATCCATTAAATTTATAATTTGAATAGAAAATTTAACGAAACTTACAATTTGAACTGAAAATATAACAAAAATTATTGACTGATAATTTAACAAAATTCAGAATTTGAACTGAAAATTTAATAAAATTTACTATTTGAACTGAGAATTCCATTTAATTTACAATTTGAATGGAAAATTTAACAAAATTTACTATTTCAACTGATATTTTCCAATTTGAACTGAGAATTCTATTAAATTTACGATATCAATGGAGAATTTAACAAAATTTAAAATTTGAACTGAAAAATTAACGAAATTTACAATTTAACCTGAGAATTGTATTAAATTTACAACTTGTATGGAAAATTTAAAAAAATTTACAATATCAACTGAAAATTGAATATTTACAATTTGAACTGAGAAATTCTATTAAATTTAATTTAATTTAAACAGAATTTAATTAAGTTTTATAATTTATACTGAAAATTAACATTAGAATTTGGATCTGGAAATTTAACTAAATTTACGGATTAAATTTCGAATTAGGCAAATATTATAATTTGAACTGGGAATTCAATTGAAATTTGAATTGTAAGTTATCAAAATTCACAATTCTTACAAATAACAATAAAATATACGGATTAATTGCGAATTTAACAATATGTACTTATAACCTGAACTGGAAATTCAATTAAAATTTACAACTCGAACCGGACGTTTAACAGAATTTAGTATTTGAACTGGTAATTTAACTAAATGTATGGATTAAACTATGGAGTTTGGTTAAAATCTTACAATTTTAACTGGGATTTCTATTAAACTTGAAATTTGAATTGAAATTTATATTAAATTTACGATTTGGAATGGAAAATTTAACAAAATTTACAATTTGAACTGAGAATTCTATTACATTTACAACTTGAATGAAAAATTTAATAAAATATACAAATAAAACTGAAAATTTCCAATTTGAACTGAGAATTCTATAAAATTTACGATTTCAGTGGAAAATTTAACAAAAATTACAATTTGAACTGAGAATTTTATTAAATTTACAACTTGAATGGAAAATTTAACAAAACTTACAATATCAACTGAAAATTGTATATTTACAATTTGAACTGAGAAATTTTAATAGAATGGAAAATTTAATAAAATTTACAATTTGAACTGAAAATATAACAAAAATTATATTTGACTGAAAATTTAACAATATTCACAATTTGAACTGAAAATTTTACAAAAATTATTATTTGAGCTGAGAATTCCATTAAATTTACAATTTGAATGGAAAATTTAACAAAATTTACTATTTCAACTGAAATTTTCCAATTTGAACTGAGAATTCTATTAAATTTACGATTTCAATGGAGAGTTTAACAAAATTTAAAATTTGACCTGAAAAATTAACGAAATTTACAATTTAAACTGAGAATTTTATTAAATTTACAACTTGTATGAAAAATTTAACAAAGTTTACAATTTCAACTGAAAATTGAATATTTACAATTTGAACTGAGCGTAATTTACAACATGAATGGAAAATTTAACAAAATTTACAATTTCAACTAAAAGGTAAAAATTTACTATTTGAATTGCAAATTTAATAAAATTTACCATATTCTATGTAACAGTTTTTATATTCTTATAATATAAGGCAGTGGATACTGCAGTCGGTTCTATACCTGTTTGTGTCTCGTATGATGATGTTAAAAAATAAATAAATAAAATTTGAATAAGAACTCCATTAAATTTACAATTTGAATGGAAAATTTAACAAAATTTACAAATTAAACTGAGAATTCTATTAAATTTTCAATTTGAATGGAAAATTTAACAAAATTTACAATTTGAACTAAAAGTTTAACAAAATTTACTGTTTAAACGAAGAATTCTTACAGTTACCGCTGATTCGTACCAATTTAATTGGGTATTAACGTACTTTTTCTACCGTTTAATTGATAAAACCTAACGGATCATTTTTAAAGTAACGCAGGTGCCTCCTTTTTCCTCCCAAAGTTTCCATTATGCGTGCCATTAGAAATTCTCATTAAGTTCGCAATCTGTTATGATACCCGATAATAATTATTAACAATCAAGAGCGAACAAACAATATTAGCCTGAAATAAATAACCGTAATGGCAGTTTCGTGACGCAAACTAATATTTCAAATCAATTTTTAATTTGCATACTCCACGTAGCATTACAAAGGCATTAATGTTATAGAATTGGAATAATAATCAGCCATAAAACACCTAAAACAATGGGTAATTGCTGACATTAAGAATAGATTAGCACATGGTGTTCTATATATGTATATACGCGATGGTAATTGAATAGAGGCATTATCTTATGATGAATGTCGAGGGGTTAACAAAAAAATCATCAACTCAATCATTACGAGCGAACAATTGGTATAATACGCCGCATAACACGCGAGCAAAAATCTAAGTGCGTAGGCAAAAACTGCTGGAGAATTACTGGAATTTCATACGTTATTATTTATGCTCGTATATACAAACACACGTTACTGCATCCGTTTATTTGTAAAACACACAAAAATGCCTCCACATTCGACAGTTTTATACGCATCATAAAAATCGTTAAGTAAACACATTTTTGTAATATTGCTGGGAAGAAACATTGACCAGGTCAGGTTTTCACCCACCACCAGTCCCAGGGAGTGTACATTTCACAGCTTTAATAACAGTAACTATTCGTTGGCATTTGAATGGAAAATTTAACAAAATTTACAATTTCAATTGAAATTTTCCAATTTGAACTGAGAATTTTATTAAATTTACGATTTCAATGGAGAATTTAACAAAATTTAAAATTTGAACTGAATAATTAACGAAATTTACAATTTAAACAGAATTTTATTAAATTTACAACTTGTATGGAAAATTTAACAAAATTTACAATTTCAACTGAAAATTGAACATTTACAATTTGAACTGAGAAATTCTATTAAATTTACAACATGAACGGAAAATTTTACAAAATTTACAATTTGAACTGAAACTAAGAATGCCATTAAATTTACAATTCGAATGGAAAATTTAACAAAATTTACAATTTCAACTGAAAGGTAAAAATGTACAATTTATTATTTGAATTGCAAATTTAACAAAATTTACAATTTCAACTGAAAGGTAAAAATGTATAATTTATTATTTGAATTGCAAATTTAACAAAATTTACTATTCTATGTAACAATTCTTATATTTTTATATAAGGCAGTGGATTATGCAGTGGGTTCTATACCTGTTTGGGTCCCGTATGATGATATTAATAACTCCATTAAATTTACAATTTGAATGGAAAATTTAACAAAATTTACATTTTGAATGGAGAATTTAACACAATTTACAATTTGAACTGAAAGTTTAACAAAATTTACAATTTGAACTGAAAATTTAACAAAATTTATATTGAGAATTCTATTAAATATACAACTTAAATGGAAAATTTAACAAAATTTACAATTTAAACTGGAAATTTAACAATATTTACAATTTGAACAAGAATTCTATTTTAAGAACTTGAATGGAAAATTTAACAAGTTACAATTTGAACTGAAAATTTAACAAAATTTACAATTTAAACAGAATTCTATTAAATTTGCAATTTGAATGGAAAATTTAACAAAATTTACAATTTGAACTGAGAATTTAACAAAATTTACAATTTAAATGGAAAAACAAAATTTACAATTTGAACTAAAAGTTTAACAAAATTTTTTATACGCATCATAAAAATCGTTAAGTAAACACATTTTTGTTGTATCTCTGGGGACAGACATTGACCAGGTCAGGTTTTCACCCACCAGCACCGGTCCCAGGGAGTGTACATTTCACAGCTTTAATAACAGTAACTATTCGTTGGCAACCACGCGTCCTTTTACCTGAAGCTTTAAAGGGGTTTACGGTGAAAATAATCTTGCGGTTTAACCAATCTTATCTGCAAAGTAATTGTGACTTTGTACTGTAAATTAGGAACCGTAAAAACGACAGCCAAACTCCGAGATTGTGAGAATTTATGGGGTTTTTTGGCCCGTAAAGCAATTAAGCTACAAGAAAAGCTCATTTAATAGTTTCGAGTTTTTTGTGCTGCGTATCCACTTAACATTGTTGCCAAGGCAACTTAAATGTCAAGGCAGGTGCAAGGTAAAAAATGGTACAATTACCATTATTGTTTACGTTTCTTTTCTGCATAGTTTTGGTGTTTTACAAATAGTCCATTAGCTGTTGGATTTAATTACGATTTTGCATAAGCTGACATTTAATTACTTTTCTGCATAAACTGGTTATGATATAAGTTCTGTAATGTACTAATAATTTATCGTAAATTTCAGGTGACGTAAGTAATAGATACTGCAACTAGAAAGACTAAAAAACAGTTTTCTATTAACCTTTTGTCGTAAGAAACCCATGTGTTCGATAGGGTACGTTAAAAACAGATTCTGAACTGGGAATTTACCGAGATTTACAATTTAACAAAATTTGCTATAAATTTACGATGTATCTGAACTGGGAATTGAAATAAAGCTTAATTAAATTAAATATTAGCTGAAAATTTTACTGAGGTTTAAACTGGAAATTTTACTTTAATTATTAGTGAATTTAATAAAATTTATAGTTTAAACTTGGGATTGATTAAATTGGCTATCTGAGCTGGGAACTTAACAGCATTTAATGAAAATTTGGCAAAATTTACCGAACTGGGGATTTACAGCTTGAACTAGAAATTTAACGAAATTTAACAAAATGTATAGTTAAACTTTGAATTCAATAAAATTTACTATCTGAACTGGGAATTGAAACAGCGTTTAATTAAATTTAATTTACGCTGTAAATTTAACAAAATTTACTATTTGGGCTGGAGATTTAAAGAACTTTGTGGTTAAATCTGTGAATTTTTATTTGAGTTGTAAATTTACCAAATTTACAATTTAAAGTCGGGTTTTGAGTTTTAGCTAGAAATTTAACAATCTTTGTGTATTAACTGGGAATTTAACGAGATTCATAATTTAAATTGTGAATTTAACAAACTTTACAGTAAAACTTGGCATTCTATTAAATTTTCTATTTGAACGAGGAATTTAAAGGGCGTTTAAATAAATTTAGATTAAGAAATGGATATTTAACAAAATATACATTACAAACTGAGTAAATTTAACAAAACAACAATTTACAATTTGAACTGAAAATATAACGAAATTTACAATTTGCACTGAAAATTTTACAACGTAAACTGAGAATTCTATTTTTACAACTTGAATGGAAAATATTTTTAACAAAATTTACAATCTGGACTGAAAATTTAACAAAAATTTACAATTTGAACTGAAAATTCAATTAAATTTACCATTTGAATGGAAAATTTAACAAAATTTACAACTTGACCTGAAAATTTAACAAAATTTACAATTTGAACTGAAAATTTAACCAAATTTACAATTTGAACTGAAAATTCAATTAAATTTACAATTTGAACTGAAAATTTAACAAAATTTACAATTTAAACTGAAAATTTAACAAAATTTACTATTTGAACTGAGAATTCTATTAAATTTACAATTTGAATGGAAAATTTAACAAAATTTACAATTTGAATGGAAAATTTAACAAAATTTACAATTTGAACTGAATATTTAACAAAATGTACAATTTGAACTGAAAATTCAATTAAATTTACAATTTGAATGAAAAACTTAACAAAAGTTATAATTTGAATGAAAAATTTAACAAAATTTACAATTTGTCCTAAAATTTTAACAAAATTTGGAATTTAAACTCAGAATTCCATTAAATTTGAGTGGAAAATTTTACAAAATTTATAATTTCAACTCAAAATTTTAAAAAATTTACAATTTGAACTGAGAATTATATTAAATTTACAATTTGAATTGAAACCTTAACGGAACTTTACATAAAACTTGGCATTCAATTAAATTTTTTATTTCAACGTGGAACTTGAAGGGCGTCTAATTAAATTTAGTTAAAAAATTGGAAATTTAACAAAATATACACTATAAACTGAGTGAATTTAACAAAACTTACAGTTTAAACTTGGAGATTGATTACTATTTGATCTGAGGACTTAAAAGGCGTCTAATTAAATTTAGTTTAAACCAGAAATTTAATAAAAATTGCAGTACAAACTAGATATTTGATTAAATTTACAATTTGTACTCGGATTTTAACGAAATTTTGTCCGATTGGAATTTGGAATTTAACAAATTTTAAATCTAGACCTGGATACAACAAAATTTACAATTTTGATTTGCATTTCAATTAAATTCACAATTTGAACTTTTAATTAAACAAAATTTATAGTTTGAACTGAGAATTCAACTAGATTTTAAACCGATTTGAATTTAGCAAGTTTTATAATCTGGATCCAGAATGCAACAAAATTTACAATTCAAATTAGAGTTTCAATTTAATTCATAATTGGAACCGTGAATAGAAATTTACAATTTAAACTTGGAAACTTAAAGAGCGTTTAATTAAATTTAGTTTAGAGATTGTAAATTTAACAAAATTTACAATAAAACTTGGAATTCCATAAAATTTACCATTTGAAATGGAAACTTAAAAGGAGTCTAATTAAATTTAGTTTTAAAATCTGAAATTTAAAGAAATATACGATACAAACTGAGTGAATTTAACAAAATTTAAATTTTGAACTTGGAAGTTGATTAAACTTAAATTTACTTTGAAAACTTTGAATTTAATTAAAGTTACTATTTGAACTGGGAATTTAAAGAGCGCCTAATTAAATTTAGTTTAAACCAGATATTTTACAAAGTTTACAGTAACACTGGAATTTTAATGACATTTTACAATTTGAACTGGGAATTTAACGAGATTTTGAACCGGTTTGAATTGGGCACTTTAGCAAATTTTATAACCCGGATTCAGTCAGATACGACAAAATTTACAATTTCGATTGGCATTTCTATTAAATTCGCAATTTGAACTGTGAATTTAACAAAATTGAATTTCAAACGAATTTCCTATTAGATCTTGGGAACTTGAAGAGCGTCTAATTAAATTTAATTTAAGCCGAAGATGTAATTGACAGGATAAACTGGAGATATATAAATTTACAGTCTGAACTGAGAATTGAACAAGATTTGTAAACCGATTTGAATTGAGAATTTAATAAACTTTATAATTTGGATCCAGAAGGCAACAAAATTAAAAATTTAATTTGACAATTTGAACTGTGAATTGAACAAAATTTACAGTTTAAACTTGGAATTCAATTAAATTTACTCTCTGAGCTGGGACCTCAAAAAGCATTTAATAAAATTTAGTTTAAGCAGGAAATTTAACAAAATTTACTGTTTAAACTTGGATTTTAATTAAATTCAATATTTGAACTGAAAAAAAACTTTGTGATATAAACTGGAAATTTAGCAAAATTTATAATTTGAACTGTTGAATTTAACAAAATTTACAGTTTAAACTGGAATTTCAAAAATATTTCCTATTTGAACTGGGAACTGGAAGGGTGTCTAATTAAATTTAGTTTAAGCCGGAGATATAATTTACAGAATAGACTGAAGATTTATTTAAATTTACAGCCTGAACTGAGAATTTAACAAGATTTTAAAATCATTTGAATTGGGAATTTAACACATTTTATAATCTGGACCCCAGAAGCCAACAAAATTTACAATTTGATTTGGCATTTCAATTAAACTCACAATTTGAACTATGAATTCAACAAAATTTACAGTTTAAATTTAGAATTCAAATGCCCTCTGAACTGGGAACTTAAGGGTCGTGTAATTAAATTTAGTTACGTAAAGAGAATTTAATTAAATTTACAGTTTGAACTTTGCGGTGTGAACTGGGAATTTAACAAAATTTACAATTTAAGCTTGAATTTCAAATCAATTTCCTATAAAGGGCGGCTAAATTTAATTTAGACTGGAAATTAACAAAATTTACGGTATAAATTGAGGATTTATGAAATTTACCGTTTGACTGAGAATTTAACGAAACTTACGGTTTGAACTGGGAATTTAATGAAATTTACGGTTCTTGAACTTGGAATTAATGAATTAACTATTTGAACAGGGTGGTTAAACAGTTCTTAATAAAATTCAACAAAATTTACAGTTTCCGCTGGGAATTTAACAAACTTTGCAGTTTAAACTGAGAGTTTAGCAGGATCTATAATTTGAATTGTGAAATTCAAAAAATATACAGAGTAAACTGAGAAGTCAATTAAAAAATTTGAAATGAATATTTACTGTTTAAACTAGAAGTTTAACAGAATTTACTGTTTGAGCTGAGAATTTACAAATTAAAATTTGTAATTTGAACTGAGAAATTATAGGGCGCTTCATTACTTAAAAGAAATGGCTGCCTTGACTAGTAACTACATACTTAAATTATGGCTATCATAATTGCTTTGACAATTATTTAGTTTACTAGCGCCCTTTTTCGTGCCTTATTTACAGCATGCATCTCCATCCTAACTATTCGAAGAATGTCGCCTCATCTTAGCAGTTGGTACAGGCACTGTACCATTTTTTAAAACGTCCTTTGCTATTGACTTTCAGTAAAAGTGTAAATAAGTGGCCATTGCCTCTGCAGGTAATATATACCAGACATGTTTGATAACGGTCTAGCCGAAGGAAGGTGCGGGTCCAGCCACTATTTGATTATCATGTTTAAAAATAACGTTATTAAATATGGCTGAGCGCGTGGGTGCGCGGCATTGTCTACAAAAATGATATCTCAAACGAAATCTCGGACAAATGCAATAAACCAGGTTGTAAGTACTTTTGCCTATATATAATAGCACCTTTTTAATTAGGTATTGCTTATCTCTTGGCAAAAAATATGATATTGGTGAACTAGAATTGGTGTGGTTTTTACCATCATTACTCTTCCTCGTCATATGCAGGATAACTTTGTGTATTAGTACTTTCTCAAACATATAGATACTTTATCCTTATTTTGGCGTTGTAAAAATGCCGGCCATATGGCGATCAGCGAGCCATTATTCTCTCGAGATAAAATCGTTTAAATATGGGTTAGCCTGGTCATTTATATATCCACAATATACTTTGCTGACCTTGTAAATAAACCAAATTACGTCTATAATTTAAGTTTGGCTCATTTGCGTCTGCCCACATGGCCTGTCCGTAAAAGGCCAATCTGATTTTAATAAAATACAAATGGAAAATTGATATTTATAGAGAAATAATAAACATCTGACACGCTCGTAGCGTATTATCGTTCACCATTGTAGACCTATCTGTCGATCAAATAACTTAACACCTCTACCAATCGTATTACAATAAATTTATGGTCTGTGAATAAATCTATTATTTTATAAAATGACCTGGATACGGCATAACTAATAGTTTTCGTCATTGAACGCTGAGCTGAAAATATCTTTTGTTTGAAACGTAACTGAGTTGCTTTATTTGTTCGCTATCGCTCCCTGTTTTGTCGCTGGTGGTTAAGTTTCTCGCAGTGCCGTGTCTTCGCGGGTAACGAAGGAACTAATTTTCGCAGCGTAAGCTGCAGAACGAAATCCCATAAGATAGTGAAGTTAGAAAAAGGTTACGGTTCAATTTTGGTGTCGATCATAAATAAAACAAAGATCTATCCAACAAAGAGCTGGGAATTTACGGTTAATCCTGTGAATTTAAAAAATTTATAATTTAAACTGGGAATTTAATTAAATTTACAGTTTGCACTGGAAATATATATGATAATTTATAATCTTGCACTGAGAATTAGACAAAATTTAAGGTATGATTTGAAAATTTCTTAAAATTTACAATTTCAACTGAGAATTTAACATAATTTAGAATTTAAGCTGAGAATTCAGTTTAAGTTATGAATGTTGAAAATTGGAAATTTAATTTTAAAGTGGGAATTTAATTTAATAAAATTTAATATCTACGCTTTGAATTTAATAAAATTTACAATTTGAACTGGAAATTTATTTTAGAAATAATTTACAGTTTAAACTGGGAATTTACAGTTTACAATATGAATTTAACAAAATTTACAATTTGACCTGAAAATTTAATTCTGAACTGGAAATTTAAAATAATTTATACTTTAAACTAGGAATTAAAAAAAAATTACAGTTTAAACTGAATTTAACAAAATGTACAATTTAATTTGTGAATTTAACAATTTATAGCTTCAATGTAAAATTTAACCAAATATGTAGTTTAATATGAGAAATTTAACAAAATGAACGGTTTGCATTGAAAATTTTATAAAATTTATGTTTTTAATTGAGAATTTTCCATTTAAACTGAGAATTTAGTTTAATTTGTAGATATTAAAAATTACACAAAATTTCCAATTGAAGGTGAAAGTTTAACAAAATTTAATTTTAAACTGTGAATTGAACAAAATTTAAAGTTTGAATTGAGAATTTAATAAAATTTACAGTCAATACAGTAAGTTTAATAAAATTTATAATTTTACCTGGAAATTTATTTTAATTTATAGTTGGAAATTCAATTTTGAACTGGGAATTTAAAATAATTTATAGTTTAAACCGGTTTAAACTGAGAATTTAAGAAACTTCACAGTTTACACTTTGAATGTAACGAAACTTAAAATTTAACAAAATTTACAATTTAAAATGAAAAATTTAACAAAATTAATGGTTTGATGAAAATTTCATAAAATTTACAGTTTTAATGGAGAATTTAACATACTTTACAATTTAAACTGTGAATTTAGCTTAATTTATAATTGAAAATAAAAAGTTTTTGGTGGAAATTTAATAGAATTTTATTTTAAACTGTGAATTGAACAAAATTTAGTTTGGATTGAGAATTTATTAAAATCTACTCTGTAAATTTAACAAAATTCACAATTTGAACTGGAAATCAATTTTGAACTGGGAATATAAAATAATTTATAGTTTCACTATACCATAGTGTAACTATGAATGTATCAAAATTTAAAATTTTAGTTGGAAGTTTAACAAAATTTATGAAGTTGAAAATGTCATAAAATTCAGTTTCAATGGAAAATTTAACAGAACTTACCATTTAAACTGTGAATTTTGCTTAATTTATAGTTAAATTAAAAATTACACAAAATGTGAAGCTTAAGGTGGGAATTTAATAAAATTTAATTTTAAACTGATGTGAACTTAACAAAATTAACTTGAAAGTTAAGAAAATTTAATATTGCACTGGTAATTTAATAATTTAAAATTTAAACTCTTTTTTTAACAAAATTTACAATTTGAACTGGGAATTCAATTAAACTACAATTTAAACTGGGACCTAAATGGGTCTTAATTATATTTGCAGTTTAAACTTAAAATTTAACAAAATGTGGTGAACTGAGAATTTAACGAAATTTATAATTTTACTGGGAATTCAATTAAATTTACAACTTAAACTGAGAATTAACAAAATTTACAATCTAAACTGGAAATTCAAGTAAAAATACATTTTAAACGAGGAATTTAAAAAAATTTGTTGTTAAATTTGGAACTAAAATAAATTTACAATTTAAACTAGGAATTTGAGATCGTTTACAGTTTAAAC
Organism: Rhagium mordax; assembly: GCA_963680705.1. Lineage (NCBI taxonomy): Eukaryota > Metazoa > Arthropoda > Insecta > Coleoptera > Cerambycidae > Rhagium > Rhagium mordax. Next base: position 131,922,579 of record OY796656.1, on the reverse strand, counting down.
CGTGAATTTAACAAAATTTGCAATTTAACTTAGGAATTTCACAAAATTTACTGTTTAAATTGAAAGTATAATGAAATTTCAGTTTATGCTGGAAATTTAGTAAAATTTACAATATAAACCTGAAATTTAACAAAATTCACAGTTCAAACTGACAAGTAAAAAATTTTGTTTTGGATTTTTCTGCACATTGAGATTTTTCGTGAAAATAAATATCTTATACTTGGGGTATTAGTAGGATTTTTACAAACAGCTGAATAACAATTATTCACCCGTCAGAAAATAAACTGCAACAAAATGTTATTCATATTAAAGAACCACATGCTTTCCAACCGACGAGTCGCCGCTGCTTCATTATCTCCTCTTATTGATGACTAGTGCCACTTGGCACGAGGCATGGATATACAGATAATGGCATTCAATATTGTCATTCTGCAAACTTGGCGGACATTCATTACCGGCTATCTCCTAAGGTGTGTATCTTATTGTGCACCAGGCCGTATTAATGGCCAAGGAAAACTCATTTAAATACCGAGGACCACATATTTCAAAGTCTTATTATCGCTACACCAGACCAGGTGAGATTGAAACGAAAGAGACATAGAATCTTTGAAAATATTAATACTAAATAATAATGGTTCAAATTTTTATATGAAGAAACTTGTAAATGCGAGCAACATAAACATGCCCCCCTTCGCACCATAGCGCCGCCCTGTACAAATCAATTTACATAAAATTAATTTATTTAACGTTTAAATTAGACAATTAACCGAGCTGAGTTATGACGACCTTCGAGTTTATTACAGCTCTATATATTCCGCTGTCGTTGTTCGATTTTAAATCTAGAGCTTGCGACAAGACAATAAACCCCTTTGTGGTACGCGTTCGAACGAACGACATTGTAGGTAATTTTTTATCGGGAAAAATTTATATCGTAATATAACATAAAAGTAAAAGGGAACACTCGACGTCACCTCGCTATCAATGCAGCTGTTGTTCGAACAGCGATTTCTTTGTGTCCGGGCTCATCCTAGCCTAGAAGAAATTCGTTCGTTTTGCTTTTTCTCTTAACAACCTCCGCGATGTACAAGGCAGAGTTGTTTTGTTGCGATACGTGATCCAAAATGAAATAAAAGTGAAATACGGCCTATGGCTCTCAACGTTTAATTGATTTCTTGCGAATAATCGCTTAAAAAACGCGCAGCATCGTGACAGTCGTGACGCGGATTTATTGTTTTATATCTGTAACAAAAATTTATGGTCGTTGGCGTTTCGCTGTTAGGTTCTTAAGAGCACTTAAAAGTGACCACGTAACTTTCTGACTGAGTCACTTTGGGAATTGAAACGTCGGAATTTCGGCCGCAGGCCGAGTGTAAAAAAATATTAGGAAAAAATTTGTTTTTTCAAAGCAGTTTTCTTCGAGCTCACGTTTCCAACAGAACATCGCCCAATCAGACGCGGCCATCAAGAGACCATAACTGTACACCGAATTTCATCAAATCAAGATGCCTATCAAAAAATTCTTTGTCATTTCCCATATTGGTCGGACGTGGCGTGATGCAATCAAGTTGCACGTCAAAACTATAAATTATAGATATCGAGAAATGCGCCGGTTCACGCTCAAAAAACGCCGGCCGAGGTTTTTAGGTGAACCTTCCGAGGAATTTCAACGCGACGTCGCGCGGGAACCCGGAGCGTTGTAAATCTAACGAGTTGATTGTTTACAAAACAAATGACTACCGCGGAGTTGAGGCCACCGTATAATAAATTACGGGACTGCTTGAGATACGTCCAGGCATCTTGGACGTGAAATGTCGCTTTCTATGTTAATAAGTTCTCCTCGTAATTATTTTCCCTGAATAACAAACATAAGGTGGGATTTTTAGGCATGAAAATAGAAAATCACTCGGAAATCAAGAAAAACAAACGGTAATCAATGGAGATAAAACGGAAATTAATTGAAAACCAACAAAATCAAACAGCAATCAACTGAAATAAATAGAAATCAAACGGAGATCAATTATAATATAAGTCAACTGAAATAATTCGAATATGAAGCGAAAGTCAATGAAAAACAAAAGAAGTCAACGAAAAAAAAGAATAGGTAATCAATAAAAATAAATCAAAAATCAAACAGAGAGAAAAGTGTCGGAAATGAAACAGAAATCAATGAAAATGAATAGAAATAAATAGAAAATCAATGGAAATCAAAAATGAAACAAATGAAAATCAATAGAAATTAACGAAAATCAAACAGTAGTCAATGGAGATAAATCGAGAATCAATGAGAAACAACGAAAATCAAAGGATAATTAACAGAAATAAATCCAAAATCAGATATCTATGGAACGAAAATAACTCGAAAATCAACGGAAATCAGATAAAAGAACAGATAAAAATCAATGGAAATCAACGAAAATAAAAAAAAATCAATAGTAATCACTGAAAATAAATTGAATATCAGAGATTATTGGAAGTCAACGGAAATAAATATAAAATCAACGAAAATCAAAGAATCATCAACGAAAGTAAATCAAAAATCAAACAGAGAGCAAAGGAGCGGAAGACATAAATCAATAGAAATGAATAGAAAATTAATGGAAATCAAAAATAAAACAAATGAAAATCAATGTAAATCAAAAAATCAAATAGCAATGAACGGAAATACGTATATCAGATTTCAAACGGAAATCAATGGAAATCAACGCAAATAACGGAAGTAAATCGAAAATCAATTGACATCAACGAGAAACAAGCGATAATTAACGGAAACAAATTAGTTTAAGTTAATGAAAATAAATCTGAAATCAACGAAAATCAATGAAAATTAAATGGAAATCAACGGAAATAAGTCGGAAATCTAAAGAAATCAATGGAAACGAATAGAAAATTAACGGAAATCACAAATAAAACAAATGAAAATCAATCGAAATCATGCGTTAATCAACGGAAATCAATGAGTACAACGGAGTCGATGGGAAATTAATAGAAATAACAAAGAAAACAAATAAAAATCAATGGAAATCAACAGTAAATTAACGGAAATAAATCGAAAATCAAAAGATAATTAACGGAAATCCAAAATCAGATATCTAAGGAAGTCAATGAAAACAAATCTTAATTGACCGGAAATCGATGGCAATTAAACGGAAATCAATGAATGAAAATTAACGGGAATTAACGGAAATAAATCGAAAAATCATAAAGAAATAGAATAAAAAATCATGGGAATTAACTAAAATCAATAGAAAACACGAGGAAAACAAATGAAAGTCAATATAAATCAACGAAAATCAAATTAAAATCAATGGAGTAAGTTAAGGAAATAAATCGGAAATCACAATAGAAATCAACAGAAATCGATAGGAAATTAATGGCTATTAATCAGAAATCACAACGGAAATGAATCGAAAATCAACAAAATCAAAAGGCAATCAACTGAAATAAATAAAAAATCAAACGGAGATCAAAAAGTCAACTAAAATGTGAAACAGAAGTCAATGGAAAACAACGAGAATCGAGCAAATAAATCGGAAATCAATTGCATATCAATGAAAATCAAAGGCAATCAATAGTAATCACCGAAAATAAGTCGTATATCCAGAGATCATTGGAAGTCGACGGAAATAAATATAAAATCAACGAAAATCAAAGAATAATCAACGAAAATAAATCGATAATAGACTGAGAGTAAAGAAAGCGGAAATGGAATATAAATCAATGAAAATTAATAGAAATAAATAGAAAATCAATGGAAATCAAAAATAAAACAAATGAAAAACAATGGAAGTCAACGAAAATCAAACAGTAATTAATGGAAATAAATCAGAGATTAATGCAACGGAAGTAGATGGTACATCAACAAGAATCAAACGTTAATTAACGGAAATAAATATCAAACAGAGATCAATGGAAGTTAATGAATATAAATCCGAATTCAACTGAAATCGAATAAAATTAAACGGAAATCAATGGAAGTAAATCGGAAATCTATTAAAATCGGAAACTGAACAGAAGTCAATGAAAATGAATAGAAATTTAACGAAATAACAAATAAAACAAATGAAAGTCAATGAAAATCAACGAAAATAAATCAGATTTTAGATCATTGGAAATAAATAAAAATTAACGGAAATAAATCGTAAATCAATGAAAAACAACGAAAATCAAAGGACAATCATCGGAAATAAAACCGAAAGTCAATGCTTCAAAAGTCAATGAAAACAAATCCTAATTCAACAGAAATCGACGGAAATCAAATGAAAATCAATGAATGAAATTAATGAAAATCAACGAAAATCAATGGAAATCTATAGAAATCAAAGAAATGCGACGAAGCCAATCGGAAATTGAACAGAAATTAATGGAAATGAATAGAAATAAATAGAAAATTAACGGAAATCACAAATAAAACAAATGAAAATCAGTTGAAATCATACGTTAATCAACGGAAATCAATGAGTACAACGGAGTCAATGGGAAATCAATAGAAAAAACAAAGAAAACAAATAAAAATCATTGGAAATCAACAAGAATTAAACAGTAAATTAACGGAAATAAATCAAAAATCAAAGGAATATTAACGGAAATCCAAAATCAGATATCTATCTATGGAAGTCAATGAAAACAAATCTTAATTCAACGGAAATCGATGACAATTAAATGGAAATCAATAAATGAAAATTAACGAGAATTAGTGGAAATAAATTTAAAATCATAAAGAAAACAAATAAAAATTAATCAACATCAACGAAAATCAATATAAAACACAAGGAAAGCAAATGAAAATCAAATGGAAATCAATCAATAAGCGGAAGGCAATGGAAAGCAACGAAAATCGAATAAATAAATCGGAAATCAAATGGATATCAATGGAAATCAAAAGAAATCAATAGTAATAACCGAAAATAAATCGTATATCAGAGATCATTGGAAGTCAACGGCAATAAATATAAAATCAACGAAAATAAAAAATAATCAACGAAAATAAATCGAAAATCAAAGAGAGAAATCGACGGAAATCAAATGGAAATCAACGAAAATTAATAGAAATCACAATGGAAACAAATGAAAGTCAACAGAAATCGACGAAAATGAAAACAAATGGACAACAAATAAGTCAACGAAATAAATGGGAAATCGTAATAGAAATCCATCGGAAATTAATGGTATTAATCGGAAATCACAACGGAAATGAATGGAAAATCAACAAAATCAATAATAATCAATAATCCGAATATGAAGCAGAAGTCAATGGAAAAGAACGAGTATCGAGCAAATAAATCGGAAATCAAATGGATGTCAATGGAAATCAAAGGAAATCAATAGTAATCACCGAAAATAAATTGTATATCAGAGATCATTGGAAGTCAACGAAAATAAATATAAAATAAACGAAAATCAAAGAATAATCAACGAAAATTAAACAGAGGGTAAAGAAAACGGAAATGGAACAGAAATCAATGGAAACTAATGAAAAAAAATCAATGGGAATCAAAAATAAAACAAATGAAAATCAATGGAAGTCAACGTAAACCAAACGGTAATGAACGGAAACAAATTTCAAACAGAGATCAATGGAAGTTAATGGAAATAAATCCGAATTCAACGGAAATCGATTAAAATGAAATGGAAATCAACAGTAGTCGAAAATCTACTGAAATCAAAGAAATATGACAGTCAATCGGAAATTGAACAGAAGTGGAGAAAAATGCATAGAAACGGAAATCACATATAAAACAAATGAAAATCATTGGAAATCAACGAAAACAAATCAAATTTAAACGAAGATCATTGGAAATCAACTAAAATAACGGAAATCCAACGAAAATCAAAGGACAATCAACGGAAAGGCAATGATTCAAAAGTAAATGAAAACAAATCCTAATTCAACAGAAATCGATGGAAATGAAATGGAAATCTATCAATGAAAATTAATAAAATTCAACGAAAATCAATGGAAATCCAAGGAAAACAAATAAAAATCATGAAAATCGAGGAAAAGGATAATTACCGGAAATCAATTTGAATTCAATGAAAATCAAATTGAAACCAACTGGAGTAAATCGAAAATCTACATAAATCAATGGAAATCAAAGATCAACGGAAATCATTGTAAATCACAAAGAAAATATAAAAATCAATGAAAATAAATCAGATTTCAAACGAAGATCATTGGAAATCAACGGAAATTAACGGAAATAAATCGGAAAGTCAATGATTTAAAAGTCAATGAAAACAAATCTTAATTCAACAGAAATCAAATAGAAATCAATTAATGAAAATTAATGAAATTCAACAAAAATCAATGGAAAATCAAGGAAAACAAATAAAAATCAATGAAAATCACTGGAAATCAACGAAAATCAATGGAAATCAACAGAACTCAAAGGATAATCACCGAAATTAAATCTGAATCCAATGAAAATCAATGGAAATAAATCGAAAATCAATGGAAATTAACGAATTCAAATGATAATCGCCGGAAATCAAACTGAATTCAATGAAAATCAAATGGAAACCAACTGGAGTAAATCGAAAATCTACAGAAATCAATGGAAATCAAAGATCGACGGAAATCATTGTAAATCACAAAGAAAACAAATAAAAATTAGTAGAAATCAACGAAAATTAAGTAATCAATGAAAATAAATGAAATATTAAAATGCAGATGAATGAAAATCAATAGAAATGAAGGAAAATAAATCTAAATTCAACTGAAATCGATGGAAATTAAATGGAAATCAACGGAAGGAAATCGAAAATGTATGCAAATCAATGAAATATGAAGGAGTCGATTATAAATCGAACGAAAAACAATGGAAATTAATGTAAATAAAGAATAATCAACAATAATCAACGAACATATATCGTAAATCAATCGGAGATGATTCGAAACAATAGAAGTCTGAATTCAACGAAAATCAATGAAATCAACGAGAATCAAATGGAAATCAACGAGAATCAAACGTAAATCAATGAAAATTAACGGAAATGAATTGTAAATCAACTAAAATCGATGAAAATAAACGGAAATCAGGTGAAATATAAGAATTTTTATTATTTTATCCTGTAACAAACGCATTTAAAAAAATAATTTTTGGGCTCGCGCACTTATACCTAGACGAACAAGTATGTCCACCACAAACAGCATTTAATCTGGAGTTATTTCGACCTCGATAAGCGCCTAAGAATTGTCGCTCGGATCGCATTATGATGCGCACAACCTAATTATTAATTCTAATACCCGCTTGTTTCTATCATTCTGATCTCTTTTCAGGAAGCCATTATCGATACTGATTGGCTATTTCCTTCTGGTGCATTCTATAATTTCCCCCTTAATGGCGCATCCTATAAATAGCGTCGGTTGCAAAGTCGCGGCTACAGATTACCGGCCTAGAGGTTACATAAATGGCACACAGGCATATATTATTATTAGTATAGCACTGCATGCGAGGAGGATGCAACAGTTCTCGGCGGAGAACCGTTATGATACTCACGCGTTTGAACCGTACCTTTCAGACCCAACAACACACATAGTCAGTAAAAAGAATTAATTCATTTTGAAAAATGATACATTTATCCAGGGAGGAATTAGTTAAAAATAGTAACAGAAGCACGCATGTTAACAATAGCGTTGCGCCTCTCTGTATTTTTTACTCAACAATTGTGCATATCTAGCTCCAAACGCAATCGCTTTTGGGCCAGGCTGTTTTTGCCCAAATCCTAATCATGCTAACGTATTAAACAAAGCAATGCTTTAAGAAAAGCGGCGAGGTTGCAAAAAGTTAATGGGATATTTGTGACAAATAAAAATGAAAGCAAATTATAACAGCCACTATTTAATTATGTACTTGCCGCAATAGCTTTTTTCTTGCCAAACAAATATAATACGAAGTGAAGGACGCCTGATCTAAATCTAAATATTTTGTTTCTTTTTTGGATGACGATGCAATTATCGCACGAAAACAGCCCAGAAAGAATTAGGACTGCCAATTAAATTAAATTAGATTAATTCAATCAAGTCCGAGCTGTGCGAACTGAATTACATTTTACCGCATATCCTGAATTCCTCGGCGTTATTCCATCGCCAGCTGACAGGCCTGCACGATCTCACGGGATGCTCTTTAATTTAGATTATATTTTTACAGTACGCCGTACATATTGCGCATCTGTCGCCGGCGTACTACTGATCCAAAATTATAATAATTAGAACTCTCTGGCTTTGTAACACTTTTTAGACGGGAGCTCGGGCGCCAGTTCCTTAATTTTTAAGTGCAAGGAACAGCACTTGTTTGGTTCTCCGGTGGTGAGAACGTTTAGGGGTAGCCAATAGATGGAGATACGGTTATTTGTCCAGGGGTCTTAAGATGATTGTCTTGTCAACTGGACTTGGACAATTTCTCAAGCGGGTTAATTAGAAATAAACGACTGAAATAATAACTCGTGAATTTTACCTATGTATAACAACACTCTGCAGTTGAATGTGTACAAATTTGATAACGATAATAAATATGTGAGCTGGCAATCAAGAGTATATACGCGTGAATATGATTTTATTGCGGACGGCGGTGAGTTTTGATAACCGGTGTCTGTTTTCGCGGCTGAAACAATTTCGGACGGCAAGCAAACGGAATTTCCAACAGTATATAATATGAACGGCGGGCAGTCGGTTAGCTATAGATATTCTTGTGTATACAGAGTGTTTATAATACGGCGAACTACTGCCACAAACGTAGAGCTATTTATCAATGACTATTTTTCGTAAATTAAGTTTTCCGGTAAAACTTTATGCATTGGAGCTTTATAGATGACCCGAACGAACAGATCTAACCAGTACGTAGAAAATTATTACTATAAGTCGGAGCGGCGGTTACGAACGGATAGTGGTTATATTTTTCTCCGGTCTTACAAATTCAATATCAACCGGTACGCCAAAACCAGCATAATAATAAATATTATACGCGTGGGCCTCTTAAGATGATTAATTTTATACTATAATTTATAGTGCAACAAGGAGATTAAAAAACTTCCGACGAACTGTAAAATGCTAAATTGGCAATTTGAAAAGGTCAGGGCGAATTGAATTCGGCGTTTATTTCTGCTCGGCATCGAATTAGGCGAAGGTTTGAAGAGAGCCGCATATAAACAGTTAGTTTGAAAATATAACAACGTAAATACAAAAATACGGAAAAAATTGATTTAAATAAATCCAATCACGCTCACAATTCGGTTGGATAAATGATGAAAAAATGATTAACCTTTTTTGCAACTACCCGGTATATGCAGGTTTAATTTAATTTAAACTGTAAAAGACCTGCGCCGATAAAATTAAATTATTAATTTAAATGTGCGTCAGAACTGAATAAATCGTTGGGAGAAAAAAAATATTAATTTGTTCGTTGATCGAATTCCGATTTAGAAATATATTGGGGAAAGTGCGGCGTGTCTAGAACTGGAAGGTCGCCAAATAGCTTTATGAATATTAAATATCAATGGAGTATACAGGGTGCGCCACCTAAAACTCCCCAGACTGCATGTTCGGCACATCAAATTGTAGATATTCTTAAGGCCTTTAAACATACGTAGAGTGATTTAAAAATATTTTTTTTGAAAAAATTGTTAAAAAAGGAAACTTAATTTCCTTGTAAGTATATTTTTTTGCCTCACCCTGTACATCAACTGTGTTAATGTTTTCTTATAAAGGTTTTAATTAGCTTTTATTTATGTTATTACATCAATTTTTTTTATTTTAACAAGAATTGTGTGTCAAAAATGACAGTTGACAGCTGTCAATTTGACGGAAATAAACAATTGAGACATTTTTATTATTTGAGTGGATTTTGTCATCCCTAACCACACATATGAAATCGTAAAATATTTTGACAGTTGACAGCAGCTGTCAATTTGACGGAAATAAACAATTGAGACATTTTTATTATTTGAGCGGATTTTGTCATCCCTAACCACACATATGAAAACGTAAAATATTTTGACAGTTGACAGCAGCTGTCAATTTGACGGAAATAAACAATTGAGACTATTTGAGTGGATTTTGTCATCCCTAACCACGCATATGAAAACGTAAAATATTTTGACAGTTGACAGCAGCTGCCAATTTGACGGAAATAAACAATTGAGACATTTTTATTATTTGAGTGGATTTTGTCATCCCTAACCACACATATGAAATGGTAAAATATTTTGACAGTTGACAGCAGCTGTCAATTTGACGGAAATAAACAATTGAGACATTTTTATTATTTGAGTGGATATTGTCATCCCTAACCACACATATGAAAACGTAAAATATTTTGACAGTTGACAGCAGCTGTCAATTTGACGGAAATAAACAATTGAGACATTTTTATTATTTGAGTGGATTTTGTCATCCCTAACCACGCATATGAAAACGTAAAATATTTTGACAGTTGACAGCAGCTGTCAATTTGACGGAAATAAACAATTGAGACATTTTTATTATTTGAGTGGATTTTGTCATCCCTAACCACACATATGAAATGGTAAAATATTTTGACAGTTGACAGCAGCTGTCAATTTGACGGAAATAAACAATTGAGACATTTTTATTATTTGAGTGGATTTTGTCATCCCTAACCACGCATATGAAAACGTAAAATATTTTGACAGTTAACAGCAGCTGTCAATTTGACGGAAATAAACAATTGAGACATTTTTATTATTTGAGTGGATTTTGTCATCCCTAACCACACATATGAAATCGTAAAATATTTTGACAGTTGACAGCAGCTGTCAATTTGACGGAAATAAACAATTGACATTTTTATTATTTGAGTGGATTTTGTCATCCCTAATCACACAATATGAAATCGTAAAATATTTTGACAGTTGACAGCTGTCATTAAGGCTGTCAATTTGTTTAACTTAAGAATTTTCGAATACAATCCTACCAATCAATTTATTTTTAAGTTCGCTGAATATAAATTTGACGTCAAAAAAGGACTTTTATCAGTTGACAGATGTCACTACCGTCAAACTGTCAATTTTATAGAAATAAGCATTTTCATATAATTCTTGGGCATTACAATTACATTTTCTAGTTGTCATTAGGCGCCAAGATGACTGAAGATGACTCATTTTAGTTTACTTTCAACTCGAAATGAATGCGCCCATACAGCTCGGTCTAATTTTCATCAACGTCCGACTGACTTATTTAATAATCCGCGGCGGATGCAGCTGTTAATTAAAACGTCGAAAGAGTAATCCTTTCCAAAGATTTCCTGCTATCGGCCGTATCAGCGATTAAAAACTAATCTAATTATCGCCTTAAAAATTCACTTATTTAATGATTTTCACCAGCGGATTGTGGAACACAACAGTTTTTTAACCGGATACGTTAGATTCTGTTATAGATCACGCTCGTTGCTCGGCTCAGATACGAAAAATAAGGTTTTATGCTTGATTAGATGCGATATATTTTAATTAAGAGTTAATGCTCGAGACGTAGGCTATTATTTTGGATATTCCTTGCACGCGATATATAACAAACGGGAAAATAGGCACGACCCGTCGTGTACAAAATTCCAAATATTGAGGCAAATGAAGGAACTGGTCATAAGAAAATTGTTTTATATTCTTACCATATAGTACAGCAAGCTGATTACGTCACTCACCTAGAAACAAAAAAAAAACATTAAAACTTTTCCTTTAAATACACCAATTCAAATTTGGACAGTGAAAACATTTAAAAGTAGTAAAATGTGTGAAAAAATTCAAATATAATATTTGTAGACAAATTTTCCAAATTTAATATAATTTAATTTTGAATTGGAAACTTAATATAATTTGCACTGGAAATATAACAAACTTTACAAATCGAGCTGGGATTTTAACCAAATTTACACTTTCAACTGGAAATTTAATAAAATTTACAAATCTAACTGGGATTTTAGCCAAATTTATACTTTCAACTGGGAATTTAATAAAATTTACAAATCTAACTGGGATTTTAACCAAATTTATACATACTTTCAACTATAAATTTAACAAAATTTACTATTTAAACTGAGCAATTTAACAAAATTTGCAATTAACACTTAAAATTTAACAGGTTATGGTTTGAGCAGGAAATTTCATAAAATTTATAGTTTCAACTGGGAAATTAACAGAATGTACTGTTTGAACTGAGAATTCAGTTTAATTTCTAGCACACAAAATGTTCAGTTTAATAAGGAAGATTTTATTTTAAAAAGTAAATTGAACAAAATTTACGGTTTGAATTGGGAATTTCATAAACTTTGCAATTTAACCGGAGACATTTCGAACTGGGAACGTATCTAAATTTACAACTTACGCTGGAAAATTAGCCAAATTGACGGTTTCAACTGAGAATTTAATTGAAATTAAAACTTTGATTTTAACAAAATTTACAATTTCAACTGAAATTTAATTTTGTACTAGTTGCAGTATAAACTTGAAATTTAACAAAATATTTAATTTTAATTTGAAATTTAACAAAATTTAATTATGAATGAACTTAATATAATTTGAACTGGGAATATAACAAACTTTACAAGTCGAACTGGGATTTTAACCAAATTTACACATTCAACTGAAAATTTAGCAAAATTTAATTTTAATTAGGCAGTTAATATAATTTGCAGTTTAAATTGGAAATTTAACAAAATTTACACAAATCGAACTGGGATTTTAACCAAATTTACACTTTCAATGGGAAATTTAACAAAATTTACAATTGACACTCAAAATTTCGTCATGGTATAAGCAGAAAATTTCATAAAATTTATAATTTCAACTGAGTAATTAACGGAATTTATACTGTTTGAATTGAGAATTCCGGTTAATTTATAGCACAGAAAATGTGCAGTTTAATATGGGAACTTAAAATTTTATTTTAAAAAGTGAGTTAAACAAAATGGACGATTTGAATTGGGAATTCCATAAAATTTACAATCTAACTGGAGACATTGCCAACTGGGATCGTAACAAAATCTACGATTTAACATTTCGAATTTAACAATATTTACAATTTCAACTTGAAATTTAACAAAATTTAATTTTGAATTTGAAACTTAATATAATTTGCACTGGAAATTTAACAAAATTTACAAATCGAACTGGGATATTAACCAAATTTACACTTTCAACTGGAAATTTAGCAAAATTTAATTTTAATTGGGCTAAATTTAATTTGCAGTTTAAACTGGAAATTTAACAAAATTTACAAATCGAACTGGGATTTTAACCAAATTTACACTTTCAACGGGAAATTTAACAAAATTTACAATTTAAACTGAACAATTTAACAAAATGTACAATTAACACTTAAAAGTCGTGGTTTGAGTAGGAAATTTCATAAAATATATAGTTTCAACTGAGAAATTAACAGAATTTACTGTTTGAACTGAGAATTCAGTTTAATTTACAGCTCACAAAATGTGCATTTAATATGGGAACTTCAGAAAATTTTATTTTAAAAAGTGAATTGCACAAAATTTTCGATTTGAATTGGGAATTTCATAAAATTTTAAATCTAACTGGAGACATTGCGAACTGGGATTTATCGTAACAAAATCTACAATTTACGTCGGGAAATTAGCAAAATTGACGGTTTCAACTGAGAATTTAATTAAAACAACTGGAACTTCGAATTTAACAAGATTTACAATTTCAACTTGAAATTTAATTTTGAACTGGTTGCAGTATAAACTTGAAATTTAACAAACTTTCAAGTTCAATTTGAAATTTAACAAAATTTAATGTTGAATTGGAAATTTAATATAATTTGCACTGGGAATATAACAAACTGTACAAATCGAACTGGGATTTTAACCAAATTTACACATTCAACTGAAAATTTAGCAAAATTTAATTTTAATTGGGCAGTTAATATAATTTGCAGTTTAAACTGGGAATTTAACAAAATTTACAAATCGAACTGAGATTTTAACCAAATTTATACTTTCAACTAGAAATTTTACAAAATTTGCAATTTAAACTGAACAATTTAACAAAATTTACATTTAACACTTACAATTTAACAAGTCGTGGTTTGGGTAGGAAATTTCATAAAATTTATAGTTTCAACTGAGAAATTAACAGAATTTACCGTTTGAACTAAGAATTCAGTGTAATTTATAGCTCACAAAATGTGCAGTTTAATATGGGAACTTCGGAAAATTTTATTTTAAAAAGTGAATTGAACAAAATTTTCTGTTTGAATTGGGAATTTCAACTGAGAATTTAATTAGAACTGGAACTTCGAATATCACAAAATTTACAATTTTAACTTGAAATTTAATTTTGAACTGGTTGCAGTAGGTATAAACTTGAAATTTAACAAAACTCTCAATTTCAATTTGAAACTTAACAAAATTTAATTTTGAATTGGAAATTTAATATAATTTGCATTGGGAATATAACAAACTTTACAAATCGAACTGGGATTTTGACCAAATTTACACTTTCAACTGGAACTTTATCAAAATTTAATTTTAATTAGGCAGTTAACATAATTTGCAGTTAACTGGGATTTTAAAAATTTACATATCGAACTGGGATTTTAACCAAATTTACACTTTCAACTAGAAACTCAGCAAAATTTACAATTTAAATTGAGCAATTTAACAAAATTTACAATTAACTCTCAAAGTGTCATGGTTTGAACAGCGAATTTCATAAAATGCATAGTTTCAACTGAGAAATTAACAGAATATACCGTTAACACTGATAATTCAGTTCAACTTGCAATGGAAAATTACACAAAATGCACAGTTTAATACGGGGGGGATTTAACAAATTAAATTCTAAAATTGGAAACTGAACAAAATTCACGGTTTGAATTTGGAATTTCACAAAGTTTAAAATGTAAAATCAAAACAAAACTAAGCTCTGCAGCTGGAGTAACACGCAACATTAGAATTACTATTCACGAAACGCACCACGCTAGCTGCAACAAGACATAAATATTCAATATCGCAATTTCTTAACACATATTTATTTATTTGTCATCATTTGTACTAAAAGCATATTAATCCGCTGATAATTCGCTGGTAAATAAAATAAATGCGCCACTCTAGATAAGGTAACATCTAATCCAGAGGAACAATAAATTCATGAGGGAACTGTCAGAGACAAGTCGCGCAGACTTTCTATAATGCATGTCCTACAAACACCTATAAGTACCGAATGGATTAATCTATAATAGTTCAAATAACTGGCTTGATTTATGCACATTGGGTTAGTGTCTGTAGATTCCCGAATCAGGTGCCTTAATACTATTATTATTATTTGTCAACTACCTAATAATTGTGCTTTTTACTATTTTGCTATTTTATTTTTGTTTGTTGACTTTTTGCGCCGCAATCTCTCCGTCCATGCTCCGATAGATTCCCGTCCCGATAATAATTACTGTAAACGCCTTTTTAATAATCCGCCGGGCCCTTCGGCTGTTCTCGCCATCGCGGAAATCAGGCCGCGCTGATTTATCCAGATCGAGCTATCTGTGCATAAAACAAAAGAGGTGATGCACAAACCTGAGGAACACGACGTTACGAGACAGTTGAATAACTATGCGCGAGATTTACGAGATTTAAACGCGAAAAGGACACAGAGTTGTAAATTCGTGTGCGTCTAGGGGGAAATGGGGCAAAATAAAATTACTTTGTCTGACTATTTATTGAGTTTCCTTCCTTTCGGCATTTTGCTTTAACACAAATATTTAAAAAAGATGGAGAGCAAAATCAAAAACATCTGATATGATTTTATTTGCAGCATAAAAAAGTGAATTAAAAAAAAAAAATTTCCAAAAAAAAATTCGTCGTAAACTTTTTTAAATATCATTTAAGTATCTCGGTTAGGAAACATTATTCAGAAAACTGAAAATGGGTAAAATTATAGATTCATGTGGCAAGGTTTATCTTCATTCAATAAACACTCGAATGGCTCTCAAAAATTAATTTCGTGGTGAATTCCTAATTGCCCCGCTCCCTCCCACACGCGCCAGATGGTAATGGATTTTGAGAATAATCCACTCGCCATGCAGATCCTTTTAAAGGTATGTGTTTATATTTTTGGTAAAGCGTGTTCGGAGCTGTATAATGAATCAGAAAATTTATGTCCGCGCGCCGCACCGAGAACGCCATTTAGACCCGTAATGACGCGCATAAATTACGTTGCACCATCCACCCGCAACCGTACTTGACACCATTGACGTTGCCTCTCTGGGTCTTTTCACGACGTTCTTTAGTTTCCATGTAAAATGATTTATGGACGTTATATAGGGAACCGAAGTAGATGATGTCACGAAAATGTGGAAATTCAATATATAAAAAATATAAAAATTGAAAAAAGTAAAATAAAAACCTAAAACATAAACGTAAAAATATGAAAATATGAAAATATGAAAATATGAAAATCCAAGTGAAAATATGAAATATAAAATTTTTATATTTTATATTTCTGCATTTTTGGGTTTTTGTATTTTTGTATTTTGGCATTTTCATATTTTCATATTTTCGTATTTTCCTATTTTCCTATTTTCATATTTTCATATTTTCCTATTTTCCTATTTTCATATTTTCATATTTTCATATTTTCATATTTTCATATTTCCATATTTTCATAATTTCCTATTTTCATATTTCCATATTTTCATATTTTCATATTTTCATATTTTCATATTTTCCTATTTTCATATTTTCATATTTTCATATTTTCATATTTCCATATTTTCATATTTCCATATTTTCATATTTTCATATTTCCATATTTTCATATTTTCATATTTTCATATTTTTACGTTTATATGTTTTAGGTTTTTATTTTACTTTTTTCTTCCAAGAAGGAGGACCCTAAGAAAGAAACCATTGGATTAAGATCTAAGGTTCTCAGACCATTCCATTGGATGTCGCGCGTCGTCTCCCAATCCATCCTCTAGATCCCTTTATTCAAGAATTCCTTTATTAAGATAAGACAATGGAGGTGATGGTCCATCTTATTCCCTTGCAATCTGATGATTTTCTTCCAAATTATGTTAAACGCGTCAATTTCCTGAACAAGTGGATGATAAAGCCACAACCAAAACAATCGGAAACCATTACCAACACAACGCTGATGATACCAGAATTCCCTGCCAAAGCATCTCTGTCGATACTATCACCATCCCTTCCTCTCCCAAGGACCACACATGACGTTTTCCATATTTATCACCTACAACGACGCATGACCATTAACCACGCCATTACCAAACAATTGCCTCGCTTTGATTAATTTAAACTGATTCTGGTAATGGTTACTGTTGCAATGGAATCACCTGTGTACGTTGCTGCCCGGGGCGCAAGTGATAAATCTGCGTTGCGTTGTCTTCGATATTTAGCTTTAGCTGCGCTATATTTTAAAACCGAGTGCTAAGCAGTCACATTAATGACCGTTGATGATACATGTGAAAGGAGCCATAGGGAAGTATGTGAAATAATTCAATTTCGTACGATTATTTAGTTGATCCCTATGATTATAGGGTTATTACGTGTGATTATTTACCAACATGTGGTTGGTGCGTTTGGTGCCGGGTATGGAGGTGCTCAGTTTAGTGAACTTAGAGAGTGAGAGGTTAAGCCTTAAGAAAACTAATTTTTACACGGAATTGTTTGAAAGGTTGGATACAAGTGGGTCATTAAGGCGTTAGTAAGCCTTCCTTGGCTGTGACCTGAGATCTTTTGCGATAATTTTGGATCTCCATATATCCATTCTTGTCTACTACGGTATTTTACTACCATTTCTTCCATTTTTCGTTTTATTTCAGGCCCACGAAGAGTCCAAACTGGAGGATAAAGTAGTAGTGACTGCTCAGACCAACCAGACGTACCAGTAAGAGACCGAGAAAGCAAGGAGAGGTTGAAGTAAGAGTAACACTTGGCCATTGTGAAGTACATTTGTTTCCGGTATATTTGAAAAGTCTAAACTGGAGAATAAAATAGCGATCGTATAAACCGACCGGACCAGACACTATATTTCTTGTTCCAATAAGATAGCCCTGCAGGGACTTTTTGTAAATTTTCTAAATTTTAAAGAAAAAACGCAAATTTTTATCTTGCAGCCCCACAGGGGCTGTCTATTTTATTTCTTTTAATTTCTTCAATTTTAAAGGAGAAACTCCTAATATTTTCTTCCAAAAAAGACAACCAGTTTCATTTTCTTTAATTTCCTCAATTTCTTCAATTTTAAAGAAAAATGTCTAAATTTCTTCTTCCAGCCCCGCTGGGGCTATCAACTTAATTTTTTTAATTTCTTCAATTTTCAGGGAGAAACCCTAAATTTCTTCTTTCAAAATAGACAGCACCACAGGAGCTGTCGGCTTTATTTCCTTTAATTTCTTCAATTTTAAAGAAGAATCCCCACTTTTCTTCTTTTAGCCCTGCTGGGGCTGTCAACTTTATTTCTTTTAATTTCTTCAATTTTCAGGGAGAAACCCTAAATGTCTTCTTTCAAAATAGACAGCCCCGCAGGAGCTGTCGGCTTTATTTCCTTTAATTTCTTTAATTATAAAGAAGAATCTCCACTTTTCTTCTTTTAGCCCCGCTGGGGCTGTCAACTTTATTTCTTTTAATTTCTTCAATTTTCAGGGAGAAACCCTAAATGTCTTCTTTCAAAATAGACAGCCCCACGGGAGCTGTCGGCTTTATTTCCTTTAATTTCTTCAATTTTAAAGAAGAATCCCCACTTTTCTTCTTTTAGCCCCGCTGGGGCTGTCAACTTTATTTCTTTTAATTTCTTCAATTTTCAGGGAGAAACCCTAAATGTCTTCTTTCAAAATAGACAGCACCACAGGAGCTGTCGGCTTTATTTCCTTTAATTTCTTTAATTATAAAGAAGAATCTCCACTTTTCTTCTTTTAGCCCCGCTGGGGCTGTCAACTTTATTTCTTTTAATTTCTTCAATTTCCAGGGAGAAACCCTAAATGTCTTCTTTCAAAATAGACAGCCCCACGGGAGCTGTCGGCTTTATTTCCTTTAATTTCTTCAATTTTAAAGAAGAATCCCCACTTTTCTTCTTTTAGCCCCGCTGGGGCTGTCAACTTTATTTCTTTTAATTTCTTCAATTTTCAGGGAGAAACCCTAAATGTCTTCTTTCAAAATAGACAGCACCACAGGAGCTGTCGGCTTTATTTCCTTTAATTTCTTCAATTTTAAAGAAGAATCCCCACTTTTCTTCTTTTAGCCCTGCTGGGGCTGTCAACTTTATTTCTTTTAATTTCTTCAATTTTCAGGGAGAAACCCTAAATGTCTTCTTTCAAAATAGACAGCACCACAGGAGCTGTCGGCTTTATTTCCTTTAATTTCTTCAATTATAAAGAAGAATCTCCACTTTTCTTCTTTTAGCCCCGCTGGGGCTGTCAACTTTATTTCTTTTAATTTCTTCAATTTTCAGGGAGAAACCCTAAATGTCTTCTTTCAAAATAGACAGCACCACAGGAGCTGTCGGCTTTATTTCCTTTAATTTCTTTAATTATAAAGAAGAATCTCCACTTTTCTTCTTTTAGCCCCGCTGGGGCTGTCAACTTTATTTCTTTTAATTTCTTCAATTTTCAGGGAGAAACCCTAAATGTCTTCTTTCAAAATAGACAGCACCACAGGAGCTGTCGGCTTTATTTCATTTAATTTCTTTAATTATAAAGAAGAATCTCCACTTTTCTTCTTTTAGCCCCGCTGGGGCTGTCAACTTTATTTCTTTTAATTTCTTCAATTTTCAGGGAGAAACCCTAAATGTCTTCTTTCAAAATAGACAGCCCCGCAGGAGCCGTCAGCTTTATTTTCTTTAATTTCTTCAATTTTAAAGAAGAATCCCTTATTTTGTTCTTTTAGCCCCGCTGGGGCTCTCAACTTTATTTCTTTAAATTTCTTCAATTTTCAGGGAGAAACCCTAAATTTCTTCTTTCAAAATAGACAGCCCCACGGGAGCTGTCGGCTTTATTTCCTTTAATTTCTTAAATTTTAAAGAAGAATCCCTTATTTTGTTCTTTTAGCCCCGCTGGGGCTCTCAACTTTATTTCTTTAAATTTCTTCAATTTTCAGGGAGAAACCCTAAATTTCTTCTTTCAAAATAGACAGCCCCACGGGAGCTGTCGGCTTTATTTCCTTTAATTTCTTCAATTTTAAAGAAGAATCCCCACTTTTCTTCTTTTAGCCCCGCTGGGGCTGTCAACTTTATTTCTTTTAATTTCTTCAATTTTCAGGGAGAAACCCTAAATGTCTTCTTTCAAAATAGACAGCCCCACGGGAGCTGTCGGCTTTATTTCCTTTAATTTCTTCAATTTTAAAGAAGAATCCCCACTTTTCTTCTTTTAGCCCCGCTGGGGCTGTCAACTTTATTTCTTTTAATTTCTTCAATTTTCAGGGAGAAACCCTAAATGTCTTCTTTCAAAATAGACAGCCCCACAGGAGCTGTCGGCTTTATTTCCTTTAATTTCTTCAATTTTAAAGAAGAATCCCCACTTTTCTTCTTTTAGCCCCGCTGAGGCTGTCAACTTTATTTCTTTTAATTTCTTCAATTTTCAGGGAGAAACCCTAAATGTCTTCTTTCAAAATAGACAGCCCCACAGGAGCTGTCGGCTTTATTTCCTTTAATTTCTTCAATTTTAAAGAAGAATCCCCACTTTTCTTCTTTTAGCCCCGCTGGGGCTGTCAACTTTATTTCTTTTAATTTCTTCAATTTTCAGGGAGAAACCCTAAATGTCTTCTTTCAAAATAGACAGCCCCACGGGAGCTGTCGGCTTTATTTCCTTTAATTTCTTCAATTTTAAAGAAGAATCCCCACTTTTCTTCTTTTAGCCCCGCTGGGGCTGTCAACTTTATTTCTTTTAATTTCTTCAATTTTCAGGGAGAAACCCTAAATGTCTTCTTTCAAAATAGACAGCCCCGCAGGAGCTGTCGGCTTTATTTCCTTTAATTTCTTCAATTTTAAAGAAGAATCCCCACTTTTCTTCTTTTAGCCCCGCTGGGGCTGTCAACTTTATTTCTTTTAATTTCTTCAATTTTCAGGGAGAAACCCTAAATGTCTTCTTTCAAAATAGACAGCCCCGCAGGAGCTGTCGGCTTTATTTCCTTTAATTTCTTCAATTTTAAAGAAGAATCCCCACTTTTCTTCTTTTAGCCCCGCTGGGGCTGTCAACTTTATTTCTTTTAATTTCTTCAATTTTCAGGGAGAAACCCTAAATGTCTTCTTTCAAAATAGACAGCCCCGCAGGAGCTGTCGGCTTTATTTCCTTTAATTTCTTCAATTTTAAAGAAGAATCCCCACTTTTCTTCTTTTAGCCCCGCTGGGGCTGTCAACTTAATTTTTTTAATTTCTTCAATTTTCAGGGAGAAACCCTAAATTTCTTCTTTCAAAATAGACAGCCCCACGGGAGCTGTCGGCTTTATTTCCTTTAATTTCTTCAATTTTAAAGAAGAATCCCCACTTTTCTTCTTTTAGCCCCGCTGGGGCTGTCAACTTTATTTCTTTTAATTTCTTCAATTTTCAGGGAGAAACCCTAAATGTCTTCTTTCAAAATAGACAGCCCCACGGGAGCTGTCGGCTTTATTTCCTTTAATTTCTTCAATTTTAAAGAAGAATCCCCACTTTTCTTCTTTTAGCCCCGCTGGGGCTGTCAACTTTATTTCTTTTAATTTCTTCAATTTTCAGGGAGAAACCCTAAATGTCTTCTTTCAAAATAGACAGCCCCGCAGGAGCTGTCGGCTTTATTTCCTTTAATTTCTTCAATTATAAAGAAGAATCTCCACTTTTCTTCTTTTAGCCCCGCTGGGGCTGTCAACTTTATTTCTTTTAATTTCTTCAATTTTCAGGGAGAAACCCTAAATGTCTTCTTTCAAAATAGACAGCCCCGCAGGAGCCGTCAGCTTTATTTTCTTTAATTTCTTCAATTTTAAAGAAGAATCCCTTATTTTGTTCTTTTAGCCCCGCTGGGGCTCTCAACTTTATTTCTTTAAATTTCTTCAATTTTCAGGGAGAAACCCTAAATTTCTTCTTTCAAAATAGACAGCCCCACGGGAGCTGTCGGCTTTATTTCCTTTAATTTCTTCAATTTTAAAGAAGAATCCCTTATTTTGTTCTTTTAGCCCCGCTGGGGCTCTCAACTTTATTTCTTTAAATTTCTTCAATTTTCAGGGAGAAACCCTAAATTTCTTCTTTCAAAATAGACAGCCCCACGGGAGCTGTCGGCTTTATTTCCTTTAATTTCTTCAATTATAAAGTAGAATCCCTAATTTTCTTCTTTTAGCCCCGCTGGGGCTGTCAACTTTATTTCTTTTAATTTCTTCAATTTTAAGGGAGAAACCCTAAATTTCTTCTTTCAAAATAGACAGCCCCACAGGAACTGCCAGCTTTATTTTTTTTAATTTCTTCAATTTTAAAGAAGAATCCCTAATTTTGTTCTTTTAGCCCCGCTGGGGCTGTCAACTTTATTTCTTTTAATTTCTTCAATTTTCAGGGAGAAACCCTAAATTTCTTCTTTCAAAATAGACAGCCCCGCAGGAGCCGTTAGCTTTATTTTCTTTAATATCTTCAATTTTAAAGAAGAATCCCTAAATTCCCTTTCAGCCCCGCTGGGGCTGTCAACTGTCCTTTCAGGAGTGTCTTGCAAGTTGCAAAACATACATTGTTACATACTGTTTATTTTTAAAAACAACTTAAAATTACTTGCATAGAAAAGTGACAACCGTAAAACCGCTATCCAAGTCGTTAATAAAAACCATAAAGAATAAGGGCCCTAAAGAAGACCCCTGCGGCACCTCAAACGAAACCACAAATTTAGCAGATTTAAAACCCACACATTCAACGTACTGACACCTATTACATAAATAAGACGCAAAGAATGCCACGCCCTCAAGCTTACGTTACGTAAAAATATAATCGACTTTATCGACGCTAAGATATTAAATAGTTCAATACAATTACCGGCTGCATAATATTTTTTGTTACTTAATGCACTTTGTCGCTATAATTGAACGACATTCACCTATCCAATTCGAGAATTAGCCTTAAAACTTTAGATTTGTTCAGGTAAATTTAGGTCCCGTCATTATACAACTCTCCGACTCGACAAATAAGAACCTATTAAAAATTTCACCGACCCAATTAGACGTGTCATCTTAAAAACGGTGGACCCGCTGACAGTTTTTTCAAAAATGCTTTTAACAGATACATTTGCGAACATAACTGTAACAGATTGAAACAATATCAAATTATATAATTTAAATTACTCAGAGATTAGGTTTAGAAAGTATAATTGTTTAATTTGATCGTTGCTCACAAAGGAAAACGGCACAGTTTGTCATCATCACCTACTCTCTAAGTCTGTCTATCAACTTTTACTTTAGGGGCCGTTTAAATGTTTAAATTAGTGACAGGAACAACAAAGAAGGTATATTTAAGGACAATGTTGTAATTTGAATAGTCGTTAAGTTGTTTTTATGAGATGTGTGTAATAACGCCAAGGCGAAGGCGCCGGGGTTCCATTCCTCCCAGTTCGTAATAAACTACTTTTATTGCACCTTCTGAAGCAATCACTGTCAATGTAATATTCAGAAAATTTTACAAAAATACACACTTAATTATAAATAAACCGACAGGTGAACAGATGATACTAGGCAGACCTGGTGGAAAAATAAAGTGGGTTAAAATTTTTGTTTACCTTTACTGCGTGCAAACGTTTAAGAGTGTACGAAATTCTTATAAGGGTGCGAGGCATTCGAATTTAAAATCCGATATGGCACCTTTACCTTTAAACCAAAACAAAATCAGATTTATTTAAAACGAATAAAATGGCAGTCACAAGTTATCGAGCAACCTCCGTATTACCCACAATACTTGTCGTGTGGGCACAATCAAAGCCCGTGCCATTTTCTAAAGTCCGCACTCGCCTGTCCGCCATTGAAACCAGCAAAACACAAAGCGGATATCCATCTACATTTTTGCACAGTCACAAGTCGCCGTGGCCACCTTGAACTCTTGTTCTTGATTTTATTGCACCTTTTGTTTTGCTCACGGGTCCCCTGGCAATGAAAGAAAGCTGACGATCGGCCCATCGGCCACTACGAAGCAATCAATTTTTTTTTGCTCGAATTTCCTGATAGCACTGTTTGTTATTGATCGTTCGGTTTTGAATTTCGGCCGCGCTCATTAAGATGCTAATTACGTTTTTAATTGCAATCTCGATGTACCAGGGCAGGACCAGGAGAAGAAATTTAAACACAAAAAGCGTAAACGTTTTAATAATTACAGTTACAATCCTGCATATTCAAGTGGTACAAAAGATAACTCGTTATCCTTATCCTAACCACCCAACAAATTCGTTTTAATTACCACCAGCTAAGTAGCTTATCTGCAAATGTAAATACACCTCCGACAATTTATTATTATATGCTTATAAATTAATATATCTGAGTTATTTATTTATCTTCGTCTGGTATAATTACCGTTCTCACGGAAGCATTAGAGATAATACACCGTACGTGATGCAAATTAATTTTTGTGCGGTGGTAACTGTTAGGCGTTCGCGCTAAAAATGGACAGGCCCATTAAAAGATCGTTAAGTTGGATTATTTATTTATTTGCTAGGACAGCTCGCGACAATTTATGTTCCTGCAATGTAAGTTCGCGAAAGCAGAGACAAAGAGCCGAGACGAGAAAAATGTATTTTTGAAGGCTTATAATTCCTGCGATTGGGATTCGCAAGAAGGTGTCTGCCTCATTTGCTGTGGTCTATATTCGTTCACAAACTTCTCACAACTAAGCCATTCTGAATTCGACGAATGTGCATATGATCTGGGCATTATAGTAAGAATCATGGTTTCAAGCCTATGCAAGTTGCTTTACAAAAAATGGTGCATGGTAGAAGGTCCAAACGGTAATCCAAACTAACGTTGTGCCATTCATAAAAAAATTTATTTTATTAGTAGCTCCAAGGGTGTAATTCTAGATCGCAAACTTACCTATATTTTGCCTTATATGAACACAAAGCACATTTAAACATCTTTGTCTCAGAAGGATCTTTATTTAATCAGTAAGTGAATTTTAAGGTGATACAATTCACATTTAAAATATTTACTAGCTCTGCGAGGCTGACCCTCTATATAAGTGGTATTTTGCTATCGTAATTGTTTTATAGATATTGGACAGGAAGTCCAACAAAGTTTTGGGAGAGATAGAGATAAAGAAAATTTAAGGTTTCTGCTTTAAAATTGAAAAAATTAAAAGAAATAAAGCTGACAGCCCCTGCGTTGCTGAGAGAAGAAATTTAGGGTTTCTCCTTTAAAATTGAAAAAATTAACCGGGTCGGTGAAATTTTTAATAGGTTCTTATTTGTCGAGTCGGAGAGTTGTATAACGACGGGACTTAAATTCACCTGAATAAATCTAGAGTTTTGAGGCTAATTCTCGAATTGGGTAGGCGAATGTCGTTCAATTATAGCGACAAAGTGCATTAAGTAACAAAAAATATTAAGCAGCCGGTAATTGCATTGAACAATTTAATATCTTAGCGTCGACAAAGTCGATTATATTGTTACGTAACGTAAGCTCGAGGGCGTGGCATTCTTTGCGTCTTATTTGTGTAATAGGTGTCAGTACGTTGAATGAGCAAGTCTTAAATCTGCTCAATTTGTGGTTTCGTTTGAGGTGCCTCAGGGGTCTACTTTAGGGCCCTTTTTCTTTATGGTTTTTATTAACGACCTGGAAAGCGATTTTACGGTTGTCACTTTTCTGCGCGGGTAATTTTAGGTTGTTTTTAAAAATAAATAGTATGTAACAATGTACGTTTTGCAACTTGCAAGACCATCCTGAGTACTTGGTTGCATGTTGCACTACCAACAAACTTTAATATGTCAAAATGCAGAACCAACAAGTCCTATTGGACAAAAGAAGGCTGGTGTTATCGGCACACAATGAGACAAGTGCCTTAGCGAGCAAGTTGGGCAACTCATTAATATAAGCAATGGACAAAGTAGGCCCCAATACAGAACCTTGCGCCACACCCTTTTTATTATCTGATATTGACAACGTTTAAATGGTTTCCTGTTTAACGCTGCATAACTTATTTTTGCTAAACAAACAAAGTTAGCCTCTGCAAGGATTTGATTAAAATATTTTGTTATTCGAACTTAATCTTCATTCCACTCAATCTAGAATTGGTTTCAGTGTAATCCTTTACCATAAACTGCTGCAGAGTAGCCAAATAATTGTATTGAGCTACTCTATTTCCGAATTCCTAGTCTAACCCCGGGAATAACGAACTTTCTTGCTTGGTGCCTGTCAGAACAATTGGATTGTTAAAGTCTCCGATTTAATCAACGTGCAGTAGCTTTACCCTTGTGGGTAATTTTATTGACATGTTTACCATTTCTCAGGAATGTTTAGTTTTACGAAAACAGCCATGTTTGTTTCCTATATCGTTTTTAATGACTGTTATTATTAAATAAATTTTTTTTAGTATAAGATATCAAAATATTTCCATTCCATTATCAATCTGTTTCCGCCGCCACGCATTCTAGTTTTTTCGAGTATTATAAGACAGTATTATACGAAGAATCCAGCAAAGAGTATTCGACGTTGAGCCTCGGTGCGACTCTACAAAAGGAATGTGCAGTAAAAAATGTTGAGACAATATTTTTCCAGCACAAAGTTGATGAACGCAGCATCGAACATGCTTACAGGGAATTAGTACCACATAATTTATCCTTAATTACGTTGAAATCTCTCTCTTCAACGTAGAAAATTAACATTCCGGCCTCACGTGGCGACGAGCGTACACCACAGAGAGATCTACGCGATCAAAGCGGAATGATACTATTATTTTTAATCATTATTATTGTTAAGTACGGTCGTTATGTAGAAGATGCGTTTTATTTTGTTGTAAAATAATAGCAATCACGGCACACCCGCTGGTTTGTGTGCAGGGAAATATATTAAAGTCTTTATGAACAGCCGATTAACTGCCCGTGAATACTCTTTGTTACATATAAAAAATTTAGCTGAATGTGTGTAGCATCTTGTTTTTAAGAGAGCCGAAGACTGAATTGGTTTAGGACGTGGAAGATGTTGGCCTGCGAGATCTGTGCACATGGACCCCATTAAGCTTAGATGGAACAGAATCTTTCCAGGAGTTGATGACTGGTAGAAGGGTTGTCGTTGGTTCCTTCTGAGGCGCAGTGGAGAAAACCACCATAAAATGATTGAATCATCAAAAATTAAAAAAAATATCAAAGTAGAATCACAATTTTTTGGGCGGGGGGGGGGTATTATTGGCTTGCTTCTGTTTACTAGTCCGATTACCTTTCGTTAAAGGTTGAATAACCCGAAACGTTGAAAAAACGAAATAACCCATAGACGACCGAACAAACTCTAGAATCCTAAGTTTTTAATTAATGGCTCACATTATGCACGCATTACAACCACTTATTCAAGTTTACATTTTCGGTGCGTTGAACTTCCCGGCTCTCAAAGTTGTTAATTAAATAATTACAATTTTATCCCCCTCCATCTACACCCATGAACGGAGACCCCGCCGGACTTGTTTTGGTTTTGCAGCGGACGTTGTGGCATGTGACCGGTCGCTGTATCAGTGGCCTTGCCAAGCCATTACAATAATGGCCGTGGTTTCGTGGAAGACAGATATTCATTGCTAATACCATTTTTATCGCTGGCCGGCTTTATTAATAATTTACTACATTTTTTCACGTACTCTATGAATACGGCCATTGATTACAGTGGGCAATTAATTAATATTTCTCTTTGTACGAATGTTTATTGCTGCATTAAGTGCATAATAGGCGAGCGCATCCTGGGGCGGCCCGCACGCCGTTGTCCGATTGATCCACTTTGTATCAGCGCGGATCGGTATTTCGCAGCGAAAGGTCAGCGGGTGATGTTTCGGACGACGTACTCGTCGTCCCTAGGGCAAGGCTCTTCTAGAGTCTTCCCTAGAGCCTTCCGGGATAAAGGGAGTCGTTATTACATGTGGTGGTGGTGGTGGCGGCGGTGGTGAAGGCGGCAGCGGCGGTGGTGGTGGTGATGATGAAAGTGGTGGTGGTGAAATTTGTAACTATTTATCATAATTGGTGCCACAGAAGGATGAACCTAAGACAGAGTACTGCCCTGCAGGCGGTTATTTTTATTTTTTGAAAAAATCTGGTGCTGTCTCTGTTACAACCCTTCTACAAACCATCAACTCCTCGAAAGATTCTGCTCCATCTAAGCTCGATGGGGTCCATGTGCACAGATCTCGCAGGCCAACATCTTCCACGTCCCAAACCAATTCAGTCTTCGGCTCCCTTAAAAACAAGATGCTACACACATTCAGCAAAATTTTTTATATGTGACAAAAAGTATTCACGGGCAGTTAATCGGCTATTCATAAAGACTTTAATATATTTCCCTGCACACAAACCAGCGGGTGTGCCGTGATTGCTATTATTTTACAACAAAATAAAACACATCTTCTACATAACGATCGTACTTAACAATAATAATGATTAAAAATAATAGTATCATTCCGCTTTGATCGCGTAGATCTCTCTGTGGTGTACGCTCGTCGCCACGTGAGGCCGGAATGTTAATTTTCTACGTTGAAGAGAGAGATTTCAACGTAATTAAGGATAAATTATGTGGTACTAATTCCCTGTAAGCATATTCGACGCTGCGTTCATCAACTTTGTGCTGGAAAAATATTGTCTCAACACTTTTTACTGGGCATTCCTTTTGTAGAGGCGCACCGAGGCTTTTTGCTGGATTCTTCGTATAATACTGTCTTATAATACTCGAGAAAACTAGAATGCGTGGCGGAGGTAACAGATTGATAATGGAATGGAAATTTTTTTATAACTTATACTAAAAAAAATTTATTTAATAATAACAGTCATTAAAAACGATATAGGAAACAAACATGGCTGTTTTCGTAAAACTAAACATTCCTAAGAAATGGTAAACATGTCAATAAAATTACGCGCAAGGGTAAAGTTACTGTACGTTGATTAAATCGGAGACTTTAACAATCCAATTGTTCTGACAGGCACCAAGCAAAAAGTTCGTTATTCCCGGGGTTAGACTAGGATTTCGGAAATAGAGTAGCTCAGTACAATTATTTGGCTACTCTGCAGCAGTTTATGGTAAAGGATTACACTGAAACCAATTCTAGATTGAGTAGAATGAAGATTAAGTTCGAATAACAAAATATTTTAATCAAATCCTTGCAGAGGCTAACTTTGTTGGTTTAGCAAAAATAAGTTATGCAGAGTAAAACAGGAAACCATTTAAACGTTGTCTATATCAGATAATAAAAAGGGTGTGGCGCAAGGTTCTGTATTGGGGCCTACTTTGCCCATTGATTATATTAATGAGTTGCCCAACTTGCTCGCCAAGGCACTTGTTTCATTGTGTGCCGATAACGCCAGCCTTCTTTTGTCCAATAGGACTTGTTGGTTCTGCATTTTGACATATTAAAGTTTGTTGGTAGTGCAACATGCAACCAAGTACTCAGGATGGTCTTGCAAGTTGCAAAACGTACATTGTTACATACTATTTATTTTTAAAAACAACCTAAAAGTACCCGCGCAGAAAAGTGACAACCGTAAAATCGCTTTCCAGGTCGTTAATAAAAACCATAAAGATAAAGGGCCCTAAAGTAGACCCCTGAGGCACCTCAAACGAAACCACAAATTTAGCAGATTTAAGACTTGCTCATTCAACGTACTGACACCTATTACACAAATAAGACGCAAAGAATGCCACGCCCTCGAGCTTAGGTTACGTAACAATATAATCGACTTTGTCAACGCTAAGATATTAAATAGTTCAATACAATTATCGGCTGCTTAATATTTTTTGTTACTTAATGCACTTTGTCGCTATAATTGACCGACATTCGCCTATCCAATTCAAGAATTAGACGCAAAAAAATTTAAGCTGTCATTATACAACTCTCCGACTCGACAAATAAGAACCTATTAAAAATTTCGCCGACCCAATTAGACGTGCCATCTGAAAAACGGTGGACCCGCTGACAGTTGCTCCAAAAATGCTTTTAACAGATACATTTGCGAACATAACTGTAACAGATTGAAACAATTTTACAATTCTCTTTCTTTGCTTGATATATTATTATTATATTATTATTATTATTATTATTATTATTATTATTATTATTATTATTATTATATGCATTATTTATAAATGACTTTGTTTAGGCTTTATACAAGCATAATAATAACAAACATATCGAAATTGATTGATGTTTCATCTCTAAACATGCTATTATTAAATTCATTGGACTATCTTTAATACATTATGAATATTGGATTAAAAATTATAAATTTCAAAACGTCTAAAAACAAATTATTAAAATTTTCTTTTTATAACTCACCTGATGAGCTACTAATAGCGAAAGAATATGTACATCTTCTTGTGGACTTCGTTTTTTAATTTGTGACCATAATGAATGAATTTTGTGGTGAGTTATAAAAAAAATATTTTAATAATTTGTTTTTAGGCGTTTTGAATTTTATAATTTTTAATCCAATATTCATAATGTATTAAAGATAGTCCAATAAATTTAATATTGTGTGTTTAGAGATGAAACATCAATATACGTATATCAATTTGGATATGTTTGTTATTATTATGCTTGTATACAGCCTAAACAAAGTCACTTATAAAAAGATTGAAACAATATCAAGTTCTATAATTGAAATTACTTAGAAATTGGATAAGAAACTAAATTTATTAGTGTAATCGTTGATAAGCAAAGGAAAACAAATTATGCGTGAGAGTATTTACATATTTGTGGATATTTAACTTCTACCATCTTGGATTTGTTCATATTGGCAACAAGAGGCTCTTCTGGTTTAAGATTTAAAAAATTGAAGAGCACAATTGTTACGCTAGCTAGGACGTCCGGCAGCCGAAAAAGAAATCGGGGGTGTCCGCGACAGTTTTATGGGGAAAAAGGAAGCGTCTCCGTCCCCATAAATCAACGAGTACCGTTACTGCCGATATGCTTTCACAAATTTTTAATGACCATTTTTAAAGCCGACTGGCAAATAATGTGCCCGACTGGGCGTCGTAAAATAACCTTTGCAATAATGCCGTCACAATTCTGGCCAGTTTAAATTGCTTTCTATATTTCATTATCACTTTTTTTATGATCGTTTTAGTTAATTGCTGTGCAGCTGCCTTCACAGGCGCAGGCGGCCCTAATTTTCATAAGCGAAGATTTAGTTCGAATTAGCTGAAATCCTGCTCCAATATGATTATTAGATACCTATAACGGCTATAAAGACAGCTAGGCCTGCAGAAATAGAAAAAACGGTGTAACTAATTCGTTTCAGATAGCCGTAGGTAAAAACAGGTGTATTTAGTTATAAGGAATATACCTCTGCGATTCCTCCCAAATCAAATAAACAGAACATTGTTTATAAGTCACTTTTATGTGAAAAAATCATGAAATTTTGAGTTTATTTTAAATTGCAGTAAGACTGCAGTAGATTAATTTTTTTGAATGTTTCTGTTTACTAGGTAATTCCAAACCGGTTAATTTAAGCCCCGGTGGATTTCATTTCATTGATTATTTATTTAAACAATTGCCGAAAACCATCGAAATTTTCGAAAATTTCAAGCATTTTTTACTCTGAAAGGAAAAATGCTAGACTCTTGAAACTTTGGTGGAATATGTGTCTCATTACCCACAATTTACAAACAAAATTTCGTTTTAAAATGTTTATTAGTTTTCGAGAAATTCTATTTGTTTATTAAAAACGTTCCAAATGTTTAATGAAAAATTGACCTATTAACGTTATCAAAAATAATTCAACCACAACTCATTTTTTTCGTCAGACGTCAATTTTACGAATCTGTTATGGGCGTATCGATTTTCAATAATTTTGACCGTCAAAATGGCGTTAACAACATTGCTACTTTTCGGAGCAGCGTTTTTTGCAAATAACTTTACAACAAATGAACGTATCTGCACAAATCTTTCATATTTGAGTTGCTGGTATTTTTCTACAAATTTATAAAAAAAAATTGTTGCTCTGGGACATGTAGGAGCCCAGATAATTTTTTAAATTGTTTAATGCGCCAAACGTTTATTTATTAATATTTATGGCCAAAATTGAAACTGGTTGTTAATAAGATCTTGAATTTTGTGAATTCATCAAGTCCTATTGAAAACGGGCCCTTTTTGAGGTCAAAATATAAATTTTAATAATTAGTGATTTTAGAGCGTCTTCAATTTGTTTGGCTCAAGGGACAGGGAATTTTTTATCAAACGAGTTTCAAATTGGGGTAGCGAGAAAAATTCGTCATATCTCCGTTATTTTCCGGCCAATTTCGACGTTTTTTTTTTAATTTGGGGTAGCTCACGAAAATAATAACAATGGGCACATTTGCAATATCCAAATAATAAACATATAATTGTTATAAACAATTTTTTTTTTCTAAATTTTTTCTTTTTTGGGCTTATGCAACTTATAATGTGCTAATGTATTAAATATAAATTTATAAAGATTATATAATGGTAACAATGCTGTAACATCGTATATTGTTTGATGGAGAAATAGTTTGTGCATACATTGTTACCATTATATAATCTTTATAAATTTATATTTAATACATTAGCACATTATAAGTTGCATAAGCCCAAAAATGGAAAAATAAAAAAATAAAAAATTGTTTATAACAATTATTTGTTTATTATTTGGATATTGCAAATGTGCCCATTGTTATTATTTTCGTGAGCTACCCCAAATTAAAAAAAAAACGTCGAAATTGGCCGGAAAATAACGAAGATATGACGAATTTTTCTCGCTACCCCAATTTGAACTCGTTTGATAAAAAATTCCCCTGTCCCTTGAGCCAAACAAATTGAAGACGCTCTAAAATCACTAATTATTAAAAATTATATTTTGACCTCAAAAAGGGCCCGTTTTCAATAGGACTTGATGAATTCACAAAATTCAAGATCTTATTAACAACCAGTTTCAATTTTGGCCATAAATATTATAAATAAACGTTTGGCGCTTTAAACAATTTAAAAAATTATCTCGGCTCCTACATGTCCCAGAGCAACAATTTTTTTTTATAAATTTGTAGAAAAATACCAGCAACTCAAATATGAAAGATTTGTGCAGATACGTTCATTTGTTGTAAAGTTATTTGCAAAAAACGCTGCTCCGAAAAGTAGCAATGTTGTTAACGCCATTTTGACGGTCAAAATTATTGAAAATCGATACGCCCATAACAGATTCGTAAAATTGACGTATTGACGAAAAAAATTAGCTGTGGTTGAATTATTTTTGATAACGTTAATAGGTCAATTTTTCATTAAACATTTGTGACGTTTTTAATAAACAAATAGAATTTCTCGAAAACTAATAAACATTTTAAAACGAAATTTTTTTTGTAAGTTGAGGGTAATGAGACACATATTCCACCAAAGTTTCAAGAGTCTAGCATTTTTCCTTTCAGAGTAAAAATGCTTGAAATTTTCGAAAATTTCGATGGTTTTCGGCAATTATTTAAATAAATAATCAATGAAATGAAATCAACCGGGGCTTAAATTAACCGGTTTGGAATTACCTAGTAAACAGAAACATTCAAAAAAATTAATCTACTGCAGTCTTACTGCAATTTTTAAAAAACTCAAAATTTCATGATTTTTTCACATAAAAGTGACTTATAAACAATGTTCTGTATATTTGATTTGGGAGGAATCGCAGAGGTATATTCCTTATAACTAAATACACCTGTTTTTATCTACGGCTATCTGAAATGAATTAGTTACAGATTCCCGTTCACATCGTCTAATTCTACAGGCCTAAACTGTGGCATGGCAGAACCTTAACAACTATGAGTCTTAAAACGGGACAGCCGGTATGGATATATCAACCAATATTTTCGTGAAATTAAATGCGGAGAATATCTGTTAAACCGCCGCGCCGGCGAGCATCACAGACTAATCACGTGAGAGTAACTGTATTCTAATGTTTACTATTCATAAAAATGAGAATGATGGTGTTATAATATGCATTTAAAATATCGCATTAACATTCGCAGCCATTGTTCGAGATGTTGCGAAAAAAGTTCTGTCTGCACTGGGAGCACAGAGAAACTATGAGCGCCAATTCTCAGTTATCTCAGGGTTCGTTGGGTACTTTTCTAGAAAAACTAAACTTGGTTAAATAGACTTTTAATAAACAAGTACTAATTTATAATAGTACAATCCTTTACAATAAAATTATCAAAAAGTTAATACAGATACTCCCGGGAGACAGAGGGAACAAATAAATGCTTATTTTAGGTTGAACAAAAGGCTTAAGCAATACGCAATGGTAGCTGCTTCCAACATACACCAAATTAACAAAAGTATCGAAACTATACGTTGTTTGCCAATGTATTTAAAACAAACTGGATTTAGAAAGTTAATGCCCCAATCGGGTGATACACAAACAACACCGGTGGATTCTAATGGCGTGATAACCTTAAGATGGAACGTACTTACGTCGTTTTCTTATTTTCTGGCACTTTCTAAGCAGACAAACTGGACAAACAGTATGCTGTTATGTTAGCTGGACCTGGATACTGTTGATCACGTTTTATTATTACTTTATACAGAGGATTTACCTCATTACACTTGTACACAAATTATTTCACCTTCGAGCACTCTTCCCATGGCACCCGTCTCGGCCGCCATCTCCCAGTCTCTCCCCCCTTATCCCCAACTGAACAAAACTCAACATTTCATCGGGCGCGAAACCAAACAACATTCAAATATAAAACGCTTAAATAAGGTCCGGCTCATGTCACATGCCGAGATATTTATGTGTCCATCAATTGGGACCGTAAAAAGTTGGCTAATTTTATTGGGGTCGGTGCCATATAAAACGGCGAAAGGTTCGGCGTCAAAATTGACGAGTCTCATACATTTACAAAAATAAAAATTTTTATTATATTCTCGCCTGTAGAATTTCAGGGTCTTTGCGAAATAAAGGTACACCATTCAATTTTGGAACACCCTGTATATATTTCATACAGGGTTTTCAAAAAATGCGAAAATTTCCAGGTTAAGAAGGCATTTTCATAAAATAATGTTTTCTGTCTTTCTGTTCCTGTCCCAGCCAAGGAGGAGGGACCATTTTACGAGGTGAGGGGGGGGGTGACGAATAATCAACAATAACAAGGAATATTTCGGTAAAAAACTCACCTTTGTATAACCAGCGACAATTATTTATGCGTGACTTTCGAAAGAAAGCTAGAACAATATTCACTACTCTGCTAAACTATTAATTTATATTTCAGAACGATTAGATTTACTATAAAATCGTTATCGAACAATATCAACAATGGAACATATTTAAAAAAAATACATCATTGCGAAAAATTTAAATTCTAATGACGTCAAAATTTTAAATTTAGTAAAAATAATCACGTGATCAAAATTTAAATTCTAGTAAAAATGATCGCGTGACTTTGAAATTTAAAATTTAGTAACAATGATGACCTTGATCTCATGTGACCTTGAAAATTTAAATTCTAGTAAAAATGCCACAAATAATTCAAGTAAAAATGATGACGTCAAAATTTAAAATTTAGTAAAAATAATCATTTAAATTCTAGTAAATGTAAAAATTTAAATTCTAGTAAAAATGCCAAAAATTTAAATTCTAGTAAGAATGATGACGTCAAAATTTAAAATATAGTAAATATGACGGCACAATTTAAACTTGAGTAAAAATAATGTGACCAAAATTAAAATTTTGGAAAAAATGATCACGTGAACTTGAAATTTAAAATTTAGCAAAAATGACGCTCTTGACGTTGACTTTATGTGACCTCGAAAATTTAAATTCTAGTAAAAATTCCAATAATTTAAATTCTAGTAAAAATGCCAAAAATTTAAATTCTAGTAGAAATGACTTCAAAATTTAAAATTTAGTAAAAATAATCACGTTAACAAAATTAAAATTCTAATAAAAATGATCAGATGTAGTAAAAATTATGATCTTCCTTTGACTTTGTGACCTTGAAAATTTAAATTCTAGTAAAAAGGACAAAAATTTAAATTTTAGAAAGATCACGTGACCTTGAAATTTAATATTTAGGAAAAATGATGACCTTGACTTTTGACCTCGTGTGACCTGGAAAATTTTAATGTAGTAAAAACGTCAAAAATTTAAATTCTAGTAAAAATGATGACGTCAAAATTTAAAATTTAGTGAAAATAATCATTTAAATTCTAGTAAATGTCAAAATTTAAATTCTAGTAAAACGCCAAAAATTCAAATTCTAATAAAAATGACGTCAAAATTTAAAATTGAGTAAAAATAATCACGTGACCAAAATTAAAATTTTGGTAAAAATGATCACGTGATCTTGAAATTTAAAATTCAGTAAAAATGACGCTCTTGACTTGACTTTATGTGACCTTGAAAATTTAAATTCTAGTAAAAATGCCAAAAATTTAAATTCTAGAAAGAATGATCACGTGACTAAATACAACGAATTTCAATAATCCTAGAACCCCCACTCTCGACTCTACTTAAATTAATATTTATTTATTGGGACTTTCAAAACGATTCGGTTTATTATAAAATGTTAGAACAAAATCGACAATGGCTGTTTTAAATCATATTTAAGGAGTACTTGCAGCTATGAACAAAAATATAACAAATTTCAATAATTCCAGAACTCGAGTCGTCACTCTACTTAAAATAAAATTTATTGCAACTTAGAGTCGCTTCAAAACGATTCGATTTACTATAAAATTGTTTTCGAACAAAATCAATACTGTTTCTGAAACATATTTAAAAAATATCTGCAGCTGTGAGCAAAAATACGATTTCCATAATTCTAGAACCCCACTCTTCACTCTACTTGAAATAATATTTATTGGGAATTATAACCGACACAAGAACACAACGAATATCAATAATTCCAGAACCCGACTCCTCACTCTACTTATAATGATATTTATTGGGACATTCAAAACGATTCGGTTGAGTATAAAATGTTCGAACAAAATCAACAATGGCTGTTTTGAACCATATTTAAGAAGTACTTGCAGCTGGGAACAGATATATAACAAATTTCAATAATTCCAGAACCCGACTCGTCACTCTACTTAAAATACATTGCGACTTACAATCGCTTCAAAACGATTCGATTTATCAGAAAATTGTTTTCGAACAAAATCAACAATCACTGTTTCTGAAACATATTTGAAAAATATCTGCAGCTGTGAGCAAAAATACGATTTCCATAATTCTAGAACCCCACTCTTCACTCTACTTGAAATAATATTTATTGGGAATTATAACCGACACAAAAATACAACGAATATCAATAATTCCAGAACCGCACTCTCCACTCTACTTAAAATGGAACCCGACTATTTTGGTCTCCTCTCTCGGAAAGCCAAAGATATCAGTGCGTTACTTACAGGGTCATTTTGATCAATTTTACGGAAATATACCCAAAAGTCCCTGCTCGGACGCCAATTTGTGACGTTTTTTTAACTAGCTGGGGCTGTTTGCAATTTACAACCAGTACTTTACAACGGTGTCTCGGGCGCCAGTTTCTTATTTTTAAAGTGCAAGAAACAGCACTTTCTCTCTTGATGGTTTCCAAGACAGGCTAGGGTAGTCTGCAGTGAAGAAACGGAAGTATACAGGAGTCTGGGGGATGATTGTCGTTTTTTAGCAGACTGGACAATTTACCATACGAGTCTAATTAACTTTAACATAAACTATACTTATGCCGAATATTCGAAATCTTAGTAAATGATATGTATTGGGAGATTCAAAATGATTCGGTTTACTATAGAATGTTCGAACAAAGTCAACAAAGGCTGTTTTAATTCATATTTAAGAAGTATTTACAGCTGTGAATAAAAATAACAAATTTCAATAATTCCAGAACCCGACTCGTCACTCTACTTAAAATAATATTGATTGCGAATCACAATCGACATAGCTAACGAATTGAAGACTACTTCCTTGATCAGCGTCGGATCGTCGAAAACGAGCGACCAAGAAACCGTTTCTGAAAAATCCGTAATGTCTCTATAAGCATCGCGTTAGGATCTACCAGACTGAGATTGAATATACGAGGCTTTGCCCCAAAAGGTAACGTAACCTACTGGAAAGCTGATAAAGATCTGCATGTAAAACGCATCGGCTGTTTTGTCCTTTTATCGTCTTCATTGTTAATGCCATTTATGGCGAACAGGAGTAATTCAGTAACGGCATTGCGTAATTAAATGAGGAGCACGCCGACAGAATGATTTATGGGTTATTTGACTAATTATTTATGTTTGATGAGACAAATACGGTTAATTACACCGGTGATTTAAGTTAAAAATGATCTCTTGGATGTACAATTTGATATCCACCTTAAGGTTGCAGGTTCGTTTTCAGTTTTCCCTCGTGTCGATACATAATTCGAACGAATAGGCGACCAAGGTTACAGCTAATACACCATTCCCAAGAATATCAGTCCCACATATTAGTCAATATCAATGATAAACGTCAATCAATATACTGCGGTATGGTAAACCTAACAATTTTTTCGCTACCGATCCCATCATATTATATTCGAATGACGTATTAATAAACGCGAGTTGTGGCGCTCGTCACGAGCTGAAAATATCAAGTTTTTTATAGAATGCGAAATAAAAGGTGTTCCGAGAAACATTATTTGGGGTACTTAGTAATGTCAGGGTCGTCTTTTTGTGGTTTAGTTCAAATATCATAGCAGTCACACATACAAGGTGTGACTTGAACAAACGGAGACCATATACAGACGACGAGATATAAATAATGTTTTTTTCCCAGTTATTAGTTGGCATGTTTATGACTTTTTTTATGCACATGCAGTAAGAACTAGGAGCCTGTTTCCGGATTGTTGACACAAAGTTATGATAGTTATAATTTAATTAATATACAGGTGTCCATAAATGGTGGGTTAAGAATGTTCAAGGTATCATATTTATTGTAGAAATGCATTGTTGTAGCCCGACGCGAAGACGTCCACCCCTGTGCCACTTCGTAGTAACATACAATAGTCGTGTATGTGTGATGGCGATCATAATGAACAGTTTAAATAATAAGCGACGGTGCGTATGATTTTAAGATAATTACACGTGAAACTTACTATAGGTTTGCTATAATTACTCTTTTACCTTTCAGGGCCTCAGGGGGTTCCCTTCTGCTATCGAAGAAATGTCTTACCTGTTAATCAGTTGCTGGACACCTTCTGAATAAAGATTAGTTAAATTTTGGGCTGGTTTTATTTTTTATTGTATTGGTAATGATCTAATAAATGGATTTTTTACTAAAAAATATCGTTATTTTCAATTAAAAGAAGTCTACAGGTCACAAATACATATAGATTCGCCCAATTTAGTTTTAAATATTTACTTTAAAAATAGATAATAGATCTGCCAACATATAATTTTCATTACTTTTTTATCCTTGTTAGCTGTCAAAATCACTGTCAAATTTAAAAATTGAAAAGTATATCTTTTGTAATTTTGAAAACAATGTGATTTTTCACAAAAGAAGCTGACGTCACCGTTTAAGTTGCGGTCCGACCAAATCGATCTTAAAGGAAAAGCTGGCGCCACCGCTTAGGCTCTGGTCCGACCAAATAGGTCTTACAAAATAGTTGACGTCACCGTTTAAGTTGCGGTCCGACCCAATAAACTACAAAAAGCTGGTGCCATCGTTTAGGTTACCGTCCGACCTAGTTCAAAAATCGCTGTAGACCTCAGAATTCATTGGATCATCTTGTTTTTTTTAATGTTCGTTTTTAAATTCGTCATCAATCTCTCTCCAGCCACATTTTTAATTTTTAGCTATAAATTTTTATAAATTTAGATCTAATAAATGGATTTTTTACTAAAAAATATCGTTATTTTCAATTAAAAGAAGTCTACAGGTCACAAATACATATAGATTCGCCCAATTTAGTTTTAAATATTTACTTTAAAAATAGATAACAGATCTGCCAACATATAATTTTCATTACTTTTTTATCCTTGTTAGCTGTCAAAATCACTCAAATTTAAAAATTGAAAAGTATATCTTTTGTAATTTTGAAAACAATGTGATTTTTCACAAAAGAAGCTGACGTCACCGTTTAAGTTGCGGTCCGACCAAATCGATCTTAAAGGAAAAGCTGACGCCACCGCTTAGGCTCTGGTCCGACCAAATAGGTCTTACAAAATAGCTGACGTCACCGTTTAAGTTGCGGTCCGACCCAATAAACTACAAAAAGCTGGTGCCATCGTTTAGGTTACCGTCCGACCTAGTTCAAAAATCGCTGTAGACCTCAGAATTCATTGGATCATCTTGTTTTTTTTAATGTTCGTTTTTAAATTCGTCATCAATCTCTCTCCAGCCACATTTTTAATTTTTAGCTATAAATTTTTATAAATTTAGATCTAATAAATGGATTTTTTACTAAAAAATATCGTTATTTTCAATTAAAAGAAGTCTACAGGTCACAAATACATATAGATTCGCCCAATTTAGTTTTAAATATTTACTTTAAAAATAGATAACAGATCTGCCAACATATAATTTTCATTACTTTTTTATCCTTGTTAGCTGTCAAAATCACTCAAATTTAAAAATTGAAAAGTATATCTTTTGTAATTTTGAAAACAATGTGATTTTTCACAAAAGAAGCTGACGTCACCGTTTAAGTTGCAGTCCGACTAAATCGATCTTAAAAGAAAAGCTGGCGCCACCGCTTAGGCTCTGGTCCGACCAAATAGGTCTTACAAAATAGCTGACGTCACCGTTTAAGTTGCGGTCCGACCAAATAAACTACAAAAAGCTGGTGCCATCGTTTAGGTTACCGTCCGACCTAGTTCAAAAATCGCAGTAGACCTCAGAATTCATTGGATCATCTTATTTTTTTTAATGTTCGTTTTTAAATTCGTCATCAATCTCTCTCCAGCCACATTTTTAATTTCTAGCTGTAATTTTTTATAAACAGATCTAAAATTGATTTTTTACTAAAAAATATCGTTATTTTCAATTAAAAGAAGTCTACAGGTCACAAATACATATAGATTCGCCCAATTTAGTTTTAAGTATTTACTTTAAAAATAGATAACAGATCTGCCAACATATAATTTTCATTACTTTTTTATCCTTGTTAGCTGTCAAAATCACTCAAATTTAAAAATTGAAAAGTATATCTTTTGTAATTTTGAAAACAATGTGATTTTTCACAAAAGAAGCTGACGTCACCGTTTAAGTTGCGGTCCGACTAAATCGATCTTAAAAGAAAAGCTGACGCCACCGTTTAGGCTCTGGTCCGACCAAATAGGTCTTACAAAACAGCTGACGTCACCGTTTAAGTTACGGTCCGACCAAGTGGACTTTACAAGAAAGCTGGCGTCATCGTTTGGGTTACCGTCCGTCCCAGTAGATCTAACAAACATTACAGATCAAACATGGCGCCGGGAATTGAAGCCATCACGTATTGGAAGTCCCTCATACGTACTGTAAAACATTTTCGTGGCATGGCTTGCTATTTACCGGGACAGCAGAGCCGAGCAATAAATATTTGCAATGGTTATGACTTATTATATATCCGCGTGACCCCCGTGAAGCGTGCAGCTTATGTAATCTACTTATGTATAAATCAATAGAGTCATGTCATCGAAAGTTTCACGTGACTGGTAGGATATGTTTATGAACAATTCCGCCTGGATACGCCCAGTCACACAATCGCGGAATTCCACACA
Source organism: Rhagium mordax (assembly GCA_963680705.1). Lineage (NCBI taxonomy): Eukaryota > Metazoa > Arthropoda > Insecta > Coleoptera > Cerambycidae > Rhagium > Rhagium mordax. Next base: position 131,880,780 of record OY796656.1, on the reverse strand, counting down.
CTGATAAAAAATCGTAGAAGGCATATTTCGGTTTGTTTGTTTATTAACATTCTTACGTGACGTTATCTGTGAGATCAAGAAAGGGTGATAACTTAATTAATTGATACATACAAACGACTGAAACAAAAAAATTGTTTTGAAAAGGTGTTGCACTTCCTTATGGGAACTGCTTCAACAAATAATGTGCTTTATAAAAACAAAGAAAAGATGACGATGAGAGTTACCTTATTTTTCTTCTTCTTCTTCTTCTTCTTAGGGGTATCTCATATATAGATTCGTCGAAAGCACTAAATTGTAATTTTTCTTTTGTTAATTATTTCTTCTAGCCTAGGTGGCCGTGATTCTCTCTGAATCCTCAATGACATGCCTCACTTGTCTGGCTGTGGGTGTCGGGAAGGTGTTGGTCGAACAATCAACAATTTCAGAGAATCGATGTATCGACGGTGAGGTGACGTTCATGCATAAATTATGCACAGCAAAGTACAGAGGCAACATGCAAATGAGAACGGAGGATTTATGGCTCCCTATGATAAAGTTCAAGTTCGTTTTCTATTATGACCAACGTGTGAGCCACACGTGGACATCCTCAAGAAGAATACGCTCCCCAAAGGCAAACGGGGAACATTCTAAGATACAATAATTATGTTGAAGTCTCAGATACGCAAAAAAAAAAATTATCCTCCAAAGTAAATCCGTGAATGATTAAAACAAAATAAAAAAGAAAGATATACACAGTCATCAAGATCAATATTTAGTCAAGTAGAAGATAGTTAACGTCACCGTTTAAGTTTCTTTATCAGAATGAATATAATTTTGTCATTACACAGCTAGATGTCTCTGCTTTTGCTGTAGTATAGATATCCAGCTGAGATGGATTTGTATGCTTTAGTTGTATCAATTAAACATAGATGGAACAACAAGTCGTATTTATTACACATATGAGACAATTCAAAGTGAAACGTTCCTTAAACTATGTCCCTGCTCTAACTTAAACTAACTTTATCTACAACAAATATTGGACAGTGTCCTTGTGAAAAGTGACAAATTTAATAAAGTTAAATTTTCTAATTTTAGTTCAAATTACTCCCGGCACACTAAACATCCGTGTCGCGTTGTTTACTTTAAATTGGCAGACCTGTTTTTAGGTTTTGACACTTGTGGTTTGTGGTCCAGATATGGAAGCTGGCAGTTCTACGATTTAGTGCCCCATTTACTGGATTTGCATAAACTAAATAGGCCTTGGATGCCCAAACGGATTTCGACCAATCAGGTGGCTGCTTATTATTTAGGATAAATTTTACTTCAACAGGCGTCTAACAGCTGATTTGACTAATGGTTGTAAGATATTATATCCTTTTTTGAACTTGTATTTATTTCATGAGTATACTATACGTAAGTTTCTCGTTCTGCGAGCAAACGTTTTCAAGGTCATTAGAAGGTTAGATTGGTTTCTCGCTGAATTGCATATATACGAGACAAATCGCCTGGAAAAATCCGTATTTGCGTTTCTTCAAACTGCGGTAATAAATATGCATAAGGGGCCATAAAATTCACCGGACAGGTTGTAAACTAACGCACAGTGCGCCTTTCCTGTCACCTGCGAAAATTCTCGGACTGCACTAAACATCCAAAAGAATTACTCGAAGCCGCTGATATAATCTCGCCGGCCGGCAGTTTAAGCGCAATAAAAAAAAGCAAATAGTGCCGAGAGGTGCACGAATCGGAACAACTATGCAAAAGCTAAATTGATTTCTTGAAAGTCAAAGGAAAGTAAATATCTAGGGCGTGTTTCTTATGTACGCGCATTTTTTCTCGCTTGAAGGATAACTTACATAAGCTCCTGAGAAAAACAATTTAAATTTTTGCAATTATCGCGCGCGAAATCAATCAATTTATGGAAAATGATAGCAATCTGCTTTCTTAAGGCGTCCATCACAGATACGTGTAGACTTGAACTTTTAATAGCGTATCGCGGACGCGACGAAAGCCAACAAAAATTCCAAAAACAATATTAACCAACCTTGTAATTAATATTTCGGGGCATTAAAAACGTAATTTCTACGACAATAAATCAAGTAAATGTGCGCTCGGATCGGGACTGAGGCTTTTTGAAAGTGTATAATGTACGGCTATTAACATTTCATCTTAACAATTTTGTTATTTAAAAAATGTGAACTCCATATCGTGTGTTACGTATTCAGAATCTGAGATTTTTCTCACTTATTTACATTTATATATGCATAACTTGTTTAATTTAATTCAATATTATACCACCGTTACCTTCAATAATCAGTTGTGACGTTTTTTTTACCTTTCTGGGCCTACAGTACCTGCCAGTCAGTTTTTAAAACGGAATCTCGGGCGCCAGTTCCTTATTTTAGAGTGCAAGAAACAGCGCTTTCTCTCTTGGCGGTTTCCAAACAGGTGGGAGTAGTCTTCAGTGAAGAAACGGACGTATACAGGGGTCTGGGGGATATCTACTAATTAATCAGTGCAATGTGCATACAATTGGTGATTGTTAAATATAGCGTTAGCTGGCAAACGTGGCGGTAAGGTAGGATAGGAGTTTCTAAAGTTTTGGACTTCTCTCTCGGAAAGATAAAAATATCAGTGCCTTACTTACAGGGTCATTCTGATCAATTTTACGGAAATATACCCAAAAGTCCCTGCTCGGACGCCAATTTGTGATGTTCTTTTTACCTAGCTGGGGCTGTTTGCAATTTACTACCTACAACCAGTGCTTTCCAGCTTTGTAACACTTTAAAATGGTGTCTCGGGCGCCAGCTTCTTATTCTTAAAGTGAAAGAAACAGCACTTTTTCTGTTGACGGTTTCTGAGACGGGCGGGAGTAGTCTTCAGTGAAGAAACGGAAGTATACAGAGGTCCGGGGGATAATTGTCGGTTTTTGGGGGACTGGACTATTTACCATACGGGTCTAATTAGTTTTACACACCAGAAATAATAACTCGGAGATTTGTTGATATTACGGCGGTCGCTGGTTGTATAACGTGGCGGTAAGGTAGGATAGAAGTTTCTAGAGTTTTGGTCTCCTCTCTCGGAAAGCCAAAAATATCAGTGCGTTACTTACAGAGTCATTCTGATCAATTTTACGGAAATATACCCAAAAGTCCCTGCTCGGGCGCCAATTTGTGACGTTTTTTTTAACCTAGCTGCGGCTGTTTGCAACTTACATACAATTGGTGACTGTTAAATATAGCGCTAGCTGGCAAACAAGCGAAGTTAATATCGGCTTAAAACGCGGCGCGGATTTGTTGATATTACGGCGGTCCCTGGTTGTAAAACGTGGCGGTAAGGTTGAATAGGAGTTTCTAGAGTTTTGGTCTCCTCTCTCGGAAAGCCAAAAATATCAGTGCGTTGCTTACAGAGTCATTCTGATCAATTTTACGGAAATATACCCAAAAGTCCCTGCTCGGACGCCAATTTGTGACGTTCTTTTTAACCTAGCTGCGGCTGTTTGCAACTTACATACAATTGGTGATTGTTAAATATAGCGTTAGCTGGCAAACAAGCGGAGTTAATATCGGCTTAAAACGCGGCGCGGATTTGTTGATATTACGGCGGTCGCTGGTTGTAAAACGTGGCGGTAAGGTAGGATAGAAGTTTCTAGAGTTTTGGTCTCCTCTCTCGGAAAGCCAAAAATATCAGTGCGTTACTTACAGAGTCATTCTGATCAATTTTACGGAAATATACCCAAAAGTCCCTGCTCGGACGCCAATTTGTGACGTTCTTTTTAACCTAGCTGCGGCTGTTTGCAACTTACATACAATTGGTGATTGTTAAATATAGCGTTAGCTGGCAAACAAGCGGAGTTAATATCGGCTTAAAACGCGGCGCGGATTTGTTGATATTACGGCGGTCGCTGGTTGTAGAACGTGGCGGTAAGGTAGGATAGAAGTTTCTAGAGTTTTGGTCTCCTCTCTCGGAAAGCCAAAAATATCAGTGCGTTACTTACAGGGTCACTCTGATCAATATTACGGAAATATACCCAAAAGTCCCTGCTCGGACGCCAATTTGTGACGTTCTTTTTTACCTAGCTGGGGCTGTTTGCAACTTACTACCTACAAACAGTACTTTCCAGCTTTGTAACAATTTTTACAGCAGTGTCTCGGACGCCAGCTTCTTATTTTTAACTGACGGTTTCCAAGACAGGCTAGGGTAGTCTGCAGTGAAGAAACGGAAGTATACAGGGGTCTGGGAGATGATTGTCATTTTTTAGCGAATTGGACAATTTACTTTACTTTACTTTAACATAAACTATACTTATACCGAATATTCGAAATCTTAATACATGCCTTTTAATCTAAGTTACATCAGTTAACCGTTATTTGGACAGGGTCAAATATAAAATACTGCCGCTAGAAAAAATGTATAACAATGAAGGTTCAAAAAATCCACATACCAAAAAGATCCCGTTCGATTCCGCAAAAACGTGGACTTACCTGAAAAAAAAAGGAAATTATTAGCCAAATTAAAATAAATAGGAGATAAATAAGTGCATTAGCGCGAGTTTAAAGGCAGGTACAAACGGTGTTATCTAACAAATAAAAGCTGGTCGGAAACCCGTAAATCCGCATTAAATCGACAGTCGAAACACCAGAAGAATCGAAATAATAAACCAACACCGGAATGTTTAAATTATTGCCGTTTTGAATTCATTATGTAGACTTTGTCTCGAAATTATGAATTTATATTACGAAACTTATGCAAATGGGCGAGATTGAGTTTGTATAAGGTTAACTAATGCAAATTTATAATCGTTTATTCAATTCGATGAATAAATATCTCTTAATGTTATCTGTAATTATTTTTACGGAGATAAAATATCAATAAATTGTCCATTATAAATAGATATCACACCTAGAGTTTCATATCTAAGTAATAATTAAGGATGTTAATGGCGCAGGAGAATATTGTGGATTTATTGCTTTAACTGGGTTTGATTTTAAACGGTAGTTCAAACAGGACTACGACAGTCGGCGAAAGAAAAAATACTTGTAATAAAAACAGGACTGTCAAAGTTATAATCGCTAAAAATGTTTAATTTTGTTCCATTCCAAACCAATAAGACTACCCACTAAAAAGCGACTTGTCGTTAATCAACGCGCATAATTAATAATCATTGGCCAATAATTAATAACATCGTTCGATCGGCCACAGTTGAATAACTCTCGAAACAATATAACACACCCTTGTCGTCATATTTACATTACAATGAGGAATAACCATGAAACTGGCAATCGTGGGAAGAATCAACATGGCTCCCCTACGCGGGTACTCCGTTCAAATAAAAATCGGAAGTAATAAAATCGAACACGTTCGGAGTTTCTACATTAAAGCTATTTGCACACCTTGCCCGCCCACGCCGGTACGAAACCATTTGTTTGAATCCTGAAGAAAATATATACCTAATATCTTCAAAATATATTTATAAACATTTTGTTAACCACTGAAAATAAGTCGCTTCTCCTCGCACTTATCGGAGTCTTGAAATCGAAAACCATTAAAATGTATTCTAAAGCACCGGCATCGAAACCGGTTTTTTATTCATCTATTGCAAATTTTTACAGTCGAACAATTCAGAAAGAATGCTGTGGATATGTAAACCAATATATTTGGAATACCCGAGCCGGCTCGACGTTCCTTGCCTCCTCACTGAAAACGTCATTTGTCATGGCTCAACACATAGGCGGCGGGGACGGAAATTTGGGAGACAAATATTTATTATTTATTTATTTATTTATTATTGTTTTTTTATTTAGTTAAATAGTTTGCTTAGTTACTTTAATTGGTTGGATTAGTTAGTTTTTTAGGGATCGTTAGGCTAGTTAATTAATTAGTTAATTCAGTTAGTTAATTAGCTAAATTCGTTGGTTTAGTCAAGTTAGTTTAATTAGTTGCATGATTAGTTTAATTAGTTAGTTTAGTCGGTTTTGTAAGTTTAGTTAATTAATTAGTTAATTTAGCTGATTTAGCTAAGTTAGTTTATTAATTAATTTAGTTTATCGATTTATCCATATTGTATTTAGTTTATAATAAGCGTTATTTTATGCATTTATTTATAAAGGAAGAGGAAGCATACATCTTTTATATTAAACTGCATGAGACGGTCCAAATTTTTTAAAATATCCCAGTTTTGCAGTTATTAACTAATTATAAGAAATTAAAAAGTTAACGTATGAAAAAATGCAAAGTAAAGGTTGCAGTACATACTGTTCGAAGGCATTATTTTTAATTATCGACAAATCTTCGTTTCATCGACTTTTATAGGTCAGTTAGCTTACTTAGTTTAGTTAATTAATTAATTCGTTAGCTTAATTACTCAGTTTAATTAATTTAGTGAGTTAGTTTAGTTAGTTAAAGCTTCGGTTAATTCAGTTAGTTTAGATTAGGTTGTTGGTCGTTCATTTAGTTAGATAAAGAGTTAGTTAACTAGTAGAGTAGTAAGAGTTAGTTAACTAGTATGTTAATTAGTTAAATTAGTTGGTTTGGTCAAGATATTAATAATAATTTAATTAGTTACACGATTAGTTTAATTAGTTAGTTCAGTCAATTATGTAAATTTAGTTAATTTAGCTAAGATAGTTTATTAATTAATTTAGTTAATCAATTTATCTATATTGTATTTAACTTATAATAAGCATTATTTTATACATTTACATATTTATAAAAGAAGAGGAAGCTTTTATATTAAACTGCACAGGACGGTCTTAATTTTTTAAATTATCCCAGTTTTGAAATTATTAACTAATTATAAAAAATTGAAAAGTTAACGTTTGAAAAAATGTAAAGGTTAAAGAACGTACTTTTCGAGGGCATTATTTTTAATTATTGACAAATCTTTATTTTATCGATTTTTATAGGTCAGTTAGCTTACTTAGTTAGTTTAGTTATTTAATTAATTCGTTAGCTGAATTACTCAGTTTAATTCAATTAGTGAGTTAGTTTAGTTAGTTAATGCTTCGGTTAATTCGGTTAGTATAGAAGAGGTTATTGGTCGTTCATTTAGTTAGATTAATTAGTTAGTTAACTGGTAAGTTAATTAGTTAAATTAGTTGGTTTAGTCAAGTTAGTTTAATTAGTTACATGATTAGTTTAATTAGTTAGTTTAGTCAGTTTTGTAAATTTAGTTAATTAATTAATTAATTTAGTTAATCAATTTTTATCTATATTGTATTTAATTTATAATAAGCGTTATTTTATTCATTTATTTATAAAGGAAGAGGAGGCAAACATCTTTTATATTAAACTGCATAAAACGGTCTTAATTTTTTAAAATAGCCCAGTTTTGAAATTACTAACTAATTATAAGAAATTGAAAAGTTAACGTGTGAAAAAACAAAGTAAAGGTTAACGTACATACTTTTCGAGGGCATTATTTTTAATTATCGACAAATCTTCATTTTATCGATTTTTTAGGTCAGTTAGCTTACTTAGTTAGTTTAGTTACTTCAGGTTAGAGTACATACTTTTCGAACGGATTATTTTTAATTATCGACAAATCCTCATTTTGTCGAGTTTTTAGATTAATTAGCTTAGTTAGTTTAGTTAATTAATTAGTTAGCTTAGTTACTTAGTTTAATTAATTAGTTTAGTGAGTTAGTTTAATTAGTTACATGATTGGTGTAATTAGTTCGTTTTGCAAATTTAGTTAATTAGTTAATTTAGTTGACTTAACTAAGGTGGTTTATTAATTAATTTAGTTAATCAGTTTGGTGAATTAGTTTAGTTATAAAATGACAATAAATCTACATTGTATTTAATTTATAATATGAGTTTCGTAGAATAAATTACTTTACACATTTGTTTATAAAGGAATTAGAAGCAAGCATCTTTTATATAAGTGTTAATTTTTTTAAATATCCCAGTTTTGCAATTATTAACTAATTGTAAGAAATTGAAAAGTTAACGTATGAACAATTTCAAAGTAATGGTTAAAGAAGGCATTATTTTTAATTATTAACAAATCTTCATTTTATCGACTTTCTTAGGTCAATTAGCTTACTTAGTTAGTTTAGTTAATTAATTAGTTAGCTTAGTTACTTAGCTTAATTAACTAATTTAATGAGTTAGTTTAGTTATTTAATTTAGTTAGTTTAGATTAGGTCGTTCATTTAGTCAGATTAATTAATTAGTTAACCAGTAAGTGAATTAGTTAAATTAATTGCTTTAGTCAGTTAGTTTAATTAGTTACATGGTTAGTTAGTTTAGTCAGTTTTGCAAATTTAGTTAATTTAATTAATTAGTTAATTTAGCTGATTTAGTTAGGTTAGTTTATTAATTAATTTAGTTAATCAGTTAAAAAATGACAATAAATCTACATTGTATTTAATTTATAATAAGCGTTTCGTAGAATAAATTACTTAATACATTTATTTATGAAGGACGAGGAAGCAAACGTCTTTTATATTAAACTGCATCGGACGGTCTTAATTTTTTAAAATATCCCAGTTTTACAGTTATTAACTAATTATAAAAAATTAAAAAATTAATGTATGAAAATATGCAAAGTAGGGTGGGTTACAGTACATACTTTTCGAAGGCATTATTTTTAATTATTGACAAATCTTAATTTTATCGATTTTCATAAGTCAGTTAGCTTACTTAGTTAGTTAGTTTAGTTAATTAATTCGTTAGCTTAGTTACTCAGTTTAATTAATTAATTTAGTGATTTAGTTTAGTTAGCTAATTCATTTAGTTTAGATTAGGTCGTTCATTTAGTCAGATTAATTAATTAGTTAACTAGTAAGTGAATCAGTTAAATGCGTTGGCTTAGTCAAGTCAATTTAATTAGTTACATGATTGATTTAATTAGTCAGTTTTTGTAAATTTAATTAATTAATTAGGTAATTTAGTTGGTTTAGCTAAGGTAGTTTATTAATTAATTTAATTAATCAGTCTGGTGAATTAGTTTAGTTAGAAAGTCACCATTAATCTACTATGTATTTAATTTATAACAAGCGTTTCCTAGAATAAATTACTTTATACATTTATTTATAAAGGAATTAGAGAATCTTTTATAGTAAACTGCATAGGGCAGTCTTAATTTTTTTAAATATCCCAGTTTTGCAGTTATTAACTAATTATAAGACATTGAAAAGTTAAGGTATGAACAATTGCAAAGTAATGGTTAAAGTACATACTTTTCGAAAGCATTATTTTTAATTAATTACAAATCTTCATTTTATCGATTTTCTTAGGTCAGTTAGTTTAGATTAGGTTGTCGGTCGTTCATTTAATCAGATTAATTAGTTAGTTAACTTGTAAGTGAATCAATTAAATTAGTTGGTTTAGTTAGTTAGTTTAATTAGTTACATGATTGGTTTATTTATTCAGTTTCGGAAATTTAGTTAATTAATTAGTTAATTTAGTAGGTTTAGCTAAGTTAGTTTATTTAATAATTTTAGTGAATTAGTTTAGTTAAAAAATGACAATAAATCTACATTGTATTTAATCTATAATAAGCCTATCGTAGAATAAATTACTTTATACATTTACTTATAAAGGAAGGGGAGGCAAACATCTTATTATATTAAACTGCATAGGACGGTCTTAATTGTTTAAAATATCCCAATTTTGCAGTTATTAACTAATTATAAAAAATTGAAAAGTTAACGTACGAAAAAATGCAAAGTAAGGTTACATTACATACTTTTCGAAGGCATTATTTTTAATTATCGACAGATCTTCATTTTATCGATTTTTTAGGTCAGTTAGCTTACTTAGTTAGTTAGTTTAGTTAATTAATTAGTTAGATTAGTTACTTCAGGTTACAGTATATATTTTTCAAAGGGATTATTTTTAACGAGATTTTTAATTATCGACAAATCTTCATTTTATCGACTTTCTTAGATTAGTTAGCTTAGTTAGTTTAATTAATTAGTTAGCTTAGTTACTTAGTTTAATTAATTAATTTAGTGAGTTAGTTTAGTTAGTTAATTTGGTTAGTTTGTTGTCGGCCGTTCATTTAGACAGATTAATTAATTAGTTAGCGAATTAGTTAAATTAGTTAGTTTAGTCAAGTTAGTTTAATTAGTTACATGATTGGTTTAATTAATTAGTTTAGTCAGTTTTGTAAATTTAGTTAATTTACTTGGTTTAGATAAGTTAGTTTATTACTTAATTTAGTTAATCAGTTTGGTGAGTTAGTTTATTTAAAAAATGGCAATACATTTATATTGCATTCAATTTATAATAAGCGTTTCGTAGAATAAATTACTTTATACATTTATTTATACCTAAAGGAAGAGGAAGCATACATCTTTTATATTAAACTGCATAGGACGGCCCTAATTTTTTAAACTATCCCAGTTTTGATATTATTAACTAATTATAAGTAATTGAAAAATTAACGTATGCGAAAATGCAAAGTAGTACATAGTTTTCGAAGGCATTATTTTTAATTATCGAAAAGTCTTCGTTTTATAGATTTTTTTAGGTCAGTACTTAGTTAGTTTAATTAATTAATTAGTTAGCTTAGTTACTTAGTTTAATTAATTTAGAGAGTTTCTGCTAATTTAGTTAATTAATTAGTTAATTCAGTTCGCTAATTAGTTAAATTAGTTAGTTTATACTTATCTTAATCTTTCGCCATAAAATAAATTTATACTTTTATTACACACTAAAAAACTAGTATTAGTTAAAATAAAAAAAAATTAAATAACTGACTATGAGAGGTTTTAACAATTTTTTTTAGTTCTTTGAAAAACGTTCTATCAAGCTTGTTTGATATACAATTCTTTTCTATCGAGTTCCGTTGACTGGCAGGTTATTAGCGACATTCGTTCCCCGCCTATGGATCGATGTGTAATGCTCCGTGAATAAAACTTGAATGTAAATGCCGGTTTTTCGAGGGTTCATTGACAGCGGACCATCAGGTCCTATACTCTTATAGTGTGGAAAATTTAAATCAAAACATGTTATTACACTGATTGATAATTAATATATGCTAAAATTATATGCTGCTGGTTTTCGAATTAGTCGGTGAGTGGTTCTGGATGATTGATTGTACGAGTCGCAGATGTAAAAATTAGCTAAATTGGTTTGAGATTTGCAAAGACATGAGAATAATACTGAAAAAATGTTGGATTGGAAATTAATTTTAAACATTAAAAAGGAAGAAACTGCTGAGAAAATTCAAAAGGAAACAGAAATCCTCAACGTAATAATTAATAATTTTTGTAATGTTTATTGTATTATTTTAACTATTACTTTTTAGTTAGAAAATTTGAAAAAAAAAATTGTGATTATATTCCACAAAATACATTATTTACAAAAAACGCAATTTTTAGTAATTTTAGAAGTAAAGTAACATTCCCATTATATTAAGAACCTAACACATGATCCATATTTTACGTATTCATTCAAGAAACCAAAAATGCCTCGGTCAGTGATCCACGTCGGTAATTCGTTTCACACGTTTCGTAATTTCAAGACCACTTTGTATGTCACATATCTGTTAATAAAGGAACTGATGTCAAAACTGATACCTTTGTTGTGGCATCGACTAAATATTATTTATTGTTTAAACTTGTTCCGTGAGGTCAATAACTCTTTTAAATCAAGGGGGACTACACATACCTAACGAAGCATCAATGCTCATTTTTTGTTCGTAACGACTTAAATATTGCTGTTATTAGTAGTAGCAACTGATAAAATATAAGAAAAAAAAGTTGCTCAGGTGGTGATGCTTTCTGACATATTTATGAAAAGCATAGCGAATTTTGCAAATTATTATTATCATCATTCCCGCATATTACGAAGGATAAAACGTCAAAGAGTTAAAACAAGCCCAATCTGAATTACGATCTCTATTCGTCCGATGAAATTACACCATTCACAACCACATCTGCTCATAATTTTCCGCCATATTAAATAAGCACACTAACTCCGGCTTTATTTATTGCTGAATTAATTAAGTTAAATGTCAATGAGTCCTTTTAATTAATGATCCTCGAGTCGTAACAGTCATCGTAAATATTACTGCTTATATTAATTAATATTTTCAGCCTTACGCGTCTGTCGGCGCAGACGTCCGTGATAGCGTAAAAAAGATTCGTCTATGTGGGCATCCATGAGTCAATATCGTACGAAAAATATTGCAATGTAAAATAACAATAAATAAACAGCGTGCGACACAATTATGCTTACGTTTCCGGAAACTCTGGCTTAATAACAAGGTTGTTATTATTGACCCCAGCCAGAGTGGCAAATAAATTATTGCAAATCAAATTTAGTCATACAACTCAAAGGCGTTCCACAGGGCTCCATTTTGGGCCTCCAATTGTACACGATTTTTGTTAATGATTTGTGTGAACGCTACTTTTTAACATTGAAAGAATATAAGTTATTACAAAGGGCTAAAGAAGAAGAAGAAGATAATGAAGAAGAAATCATAGAAGAAGAAGAAGCGTTAAAGAATAAGAAGAAGAATAAGAAGAAGAACAAGAAGAAGAATAAGAAGAATAAGAAGAAGAATAAGAAGAAGACGAAGAAGAAGAAGAAGCAGAAGAATAAGAAGAAGGAAAAGAAGAAGATGATGATGAAGGAGGAGAAGAAGAAGAAGGGGAAGAAGACGAGGAAGGGGAAGAAAAAGAAGAAGATGAAGAAGGCGAAGAAGAAGACGAATAAGAAGAAGAAGTAGAAGTAGAAGAAGAAGTAGTAGAAGAAGAAGAAGATAATGAAGAAGAGAATGAGGAAGATATCAAAGAAGGAGAGAAAATCGAAGACATAATAAAAGCAAGCTCTCTCTTTCTCTTCCAGCGCCTGCGAGGAGACTACAGGAAACTACTAATCTAGCTAGGATTCAAATTCGTAATGGAAAAAACTGATTTGTGGTAACATCATTCGGAAGGTGTTAAAATACCAATTTTCTAACATCGAGAGAATTGAAATTATTAAAGAGCTAAAGAGGAAGAAGAAAAAGACAAAGAAGAAGAAGTAGAAAAAGACAGAGAAGCAGTAGAAGGCGAAGAAGATATTTTCTTTTACATATTTTTGTGTAGCTGAGGAAAGAGTAGTTCATGCAACGTCGTCTTTAAAAAAATTATATTCCCCCAGAAGAGTAATGAGAAGTAAAAAAAACTACCAAGAATTTAAATTCGTAGTGACAAAAACTGGTTTGCGATACATAATTCGGAAGGTGTCAAAATGCCAATTTTTTAACATTAAAAGAATTGAAGTTATTATGAAGCATTAAAGAAGACGAAGAAGAAGAAGAAGAAGAAGAAGAAGAAGAAGTAGAAGTAGAAGAACAAGAAGAACAAGAAGAAGAACAAGAAGAAGAACAAGAAGAAGAACAAGAAGAAGAACAAGAAGAACAAGAACAAGAAGAAAAAGAAAAACAAGAAGAACAAGAAGAAGAACAAGAAGAGGAACAAGCAGAACAAGAACAAGAAGAAGAACAAGAAGAAAAAGAAGTACAAGAAGAAGAACAAGAAGAAGAACAAGAAGAAGAAGAACAAGAAGAAGAACAAGAAGAAGAAGAAGAAGAAGAAGAAGAACAATAAGAACAACAAGAAGAAGAAGAAGTACAAGAAGAACAAGAAGATGAAGAAGAAGAAGAACAAGAAGAACAAGAACAAGAAGAACAAGAAAAACAAGAAGAACAAGAAGAAGAACAAGAAGAGGAACAAGCAGAACAAGAACAAGAAGAAGAACAAGAAGAAAAAGAAGTACAAGAAGAAGAACAAGAAGAAGAACAAGAAGAAGAAGAAGAAGAACAAGAAGAAGAACAAGAAGAAGAAGAAGAACAATAAGAACAAGAAGAACAATAAGAACAAGAAGAACAAGAAGAAGAAGAACGAGAAGAACAAGAAGAAGAACAAGAACAAGAAGAAGAACAAGAAGAAGAAGAACAAGAACAAGAAGAAGAAGAACAACAAGAAGAAGAAGAGGGTAATTTAGAAGAATTTAAAGAGGAAGAAGAAGGAGAGAAAGATGAAGACGAGGGCGAAAATAAAAACAAGCTATCTCTTTCTCTACCTTAAAAAATGTTTCCCTGTTAGACTACAGAAAACTAGAAATCTACTAGTCCAGCTACGATCTAAATTCGTAATGGAAAAAACTGATTTGTGGTAACATCATTCGGAAGGTGTTGAAGTTCCAATGTTTTAATTTCGAGAAAATTTCAATTATTAAAGAGCTAAAGAGGAAGAAGAAAAAGACAAAGAAGAAGAAGTAGAAAAAGACAGACTAGTAGGAGAGGAAGAAGATACAATAAAAAAACCAACAGACGTTTTCTTTTGCGTATTTTTGTTGTGTAACTAAACAAAAAAGTAATATTCCCGGCAAGAGTAAAGAGAATTGGAAAACTGCCAGTCTAGCAAGGATCTAAATTCGTAGTGGAAAAAGGTGATTTGCGATACATCGGAAGGTGTCAAAGTACCAATTTTCTTTAACATCGAAACAAGCGAAATTAATAAAAAAAAAGCCTAAAGAAGAAAAATAAAAAGACAAGAAGAAGCAGACAAAGAAGAAGAAGAAGACAAATAAAAAGACGACAGAGAAGAAGACGAGAAAGAAGATACAATAAAAAACAAGCAGAATTTTATAACGAACAAAAAATACATAAATAAGAAAGTTGGTGCCACTTAGGCGAGGGTTGTGTAGTTGATGCATCGGTTCCTCATTGGCCTCAGTAGTGGAAACTACTGACTTTAAATGAATAAATTAATTTTAAAAAAGTCATTTATTATTATCCAACTTTGTAAATAAACAGCCTACCATCCGTTTCCCCGGCAATAAACTAGACCGTGTCTTCAAAGGTCGAGGGGTATAATTACGGACCATAAGAATAAGCTGCGTGAACTACATTCGGGGATCCGCTAGCGCTTTCGTAACGTCCTCCGCACGGCTACAGTAACTGCGCGCTCCGAATAAACATACCGTACCGGATCGCATAGTTGCGACCGATAATTAAAAAAATTAAGGCTGGCTCCGGTGAAAGTACAAGTAAACCTCTGTTATATTATGGTGCTTAAGGTTACGGTGGTGATCGCTACCGCGTCGTGTGTAGGTACGATTTTGCTCACTTGCTTAAGATTCCTAGCGAAGTCGACCGAAAAAATGCCCGACACCGCGTAAAATCGCAATTACACAAAAGCTGTAGTTACATTACACTTGCAGCCGGACAATTAAGATAGTAATTAAGATTACGTATCTTTATTTTGTGACTCGTTAACCTACTTCTGCCGCGGCCTTTGTTACCAGGAAAAGAAACCGAATACCAATTGTCCCCATGAAAGTATGTGCGTGCATTGACGGCTTTCATGAGACCGTTTTTCAAATCAAACGAATGTTACTTGGTTGCTTCTAATCGATTCGTGTTTATATGCACCATGGAAGAAAGACTATTCAATTAGACGGTGAATAACATTGTCGGAGGATTTAAGGTAGAATCTAGTAACATTGGAGATCAATCGGAGGGTTTAAAAGTACCAAAATTGAAATCAGTACAAAAGAAGAGGAAGATAAGACAAAGAAGAGGTAAAGTACGAATAGGAAGAAGAAGAATAAGAAGACGGAGAATAAGAAGAAAACGAACAATAAGAAGAAGAATAAGAAGAAAACGAACAATAAGAAGAAGAAGAAGAAGACGAACTATAAGAAGAAACAGAACAATATGAAGAAGAAGAACAATAAGAAGAAGAACAAGAAGAAGAAGAACAAGAAGAGCAATAAGAAGAACAATAAGAAGAAGAAGAACAATAAGAAGAAGAAGAACAATAAGAAGAAGAAGAAGAAGAAGAAGAAGATTGTTTATATGTCTCTGTTGTGTAGCTGGGCAGGAACGTAGACCATTATTTCTTCTAAAAAAATAATTTCCTACGAAATTAAAGAAAACTAGAAAACTACCAGACTAGATAAATTCATAATGGAAAAAATTATTGGTGATACATAATTCAGAAAGTCTAAGAGTATAAATTTTTTAACATCGATAGAATCCAAATTATTGAATAGCTAAAGAAGAAGACGAACAAGGCAAAGAAGATGAGAAAGAAGACGAGGAAGAAGATACATTACTTTCTTTTATACTACCAGTCTGGGCTAGGATTTAAATTCGTAATAGAAAAATAATTTGAGATACACTATTCGGAAGGTGTCAAAATACCAATTTTTTAACATCAAAATGATCAAAATCATTGAACAGCTGAAGAAAAAGGCAAAGAAGAAGCTGAGGAAGAAGAAGACAAAGAAGACGAAGAAGAAGATAAATTAAAAAACGAGACACTTTCTTTTATATATTTTTGTAGTGCAATTGAGAGATTAAACAAAACTAAAAAAACTGCTTAAAGGATCAAAATTATTGAAACAACTAAAGAAAAAAAAAGAAAACAAAGAAGAAGATGAAATGGAATAAGAGGATAAAGAAAATGAAGAAGAAGGTAAACTAAAAAACGAGCAGACACTTTTTTACATGTTTTTATGGTGTAGCTGTGAAATTAAACAAAACTGGAAAACTGCTGGTCTAGTTAAGATCTAAATTCGTAGAGCAAAAATATTTCTTTCGCCACACCATTGGGAAGGTGGAAAAGCACCAATTTTTTTACTTAAAAAAAATCTAAATTATTACAAAGAGCTAAAGAAGAAGAAAAAGCCTAAAAGAAGAAGACATAGATGAAGGAGACGAAAAAGATGAAGAATACGAAAGAAAATACAATAAAAACAAGCACACAAGCACACTTTCCCAGCTAAAGAAGAAGAAGAAGGCAAATAAGAATGAGAAATAAGAAGAAACGAAGAAGAGAAAGAAGATGAAGAAGAAGATGCGTTAAAAACCACTTTTACATGTTTTTGTGGTTTAGGTGTGAGATTAAACAAAACTAGAAAATTGCTAGTGTAGGTATGATCTAAATTTGTAGAGGAAAAATATTTTTTCGGTACATCGTTAGCAGAAGCACCAATTTTTTTATTTTAAAGAATCTAAATTAGCACAAAGAGCTAAAGAAGAAGAAAAAGACAGAAGCAAGAAGACATAGATGAAGGAGAAGAAGATGAAGAATACCAAAGAAAATACAATAAAAAAACAAGCACAATTTCTTTGATACTACCAGTCTAGCTAGAATTTAAATTCGTAATAGAAAAATGAACTGAGATATATTATTCGGAACGTGTCAAAATACCAATTTTTGAACATCAAAATGATCAAAATGATTGAACAGCTGATGAAGAAGAAGGCAAAGAAGAAGCTGAGGAGGAAGAAGAGAAAGAAGACGAGGAAGAAGATAAATTAAAAAACGAGACACCTTCTTTTACATCTTTTTGTAGTGCAATTGAGAGATTAAACAAAACTAAAAAACTGCTGATCTAGTGAAGATCTAAATTCGTAGAGCAAAAATATTTTTTCGGCACACCATTGGGAAGGTGAAAAAGCATCAATTTTTTAATTTGAAAGAATCTACGTCATTACAAAGAGCTAAAGAAGAAGAAAAAGAAGAATACATAGATGAAGAAGACAAAGATGAAGAATAATAATTTTTTAACATCGAAAAAGAACAAGGTAAATAAGAGATGAAGGAGAAAGAAGAAAAGAAGACAAGGAAGAAGATGCGTTAAAAAACGAGCGGATACTTTCTTTTACATGTTTTTGTAGTGTAGCTGTAAGATTAAACAGAACTAGAAAACTGCAGGTCTAGTTAAGACCTAAATTCGTAGAAGAAGAATATTTTTTTCGGTACATCATTGGGAAGGTGCAAAAACATCAATTATTTAATTTGAGAGATTCTAAATTATTATAAAAAGCTAAAGAAGAAAAGACAAAAAGAAGAAAAAAAACAAAAATAAAAAGACAGATGAAGAAGAAGAAGATGAAGAATACGAAAGAAAATACTATAAAAACAAGCATACTTTATTTTACATATTTTTGTTGTTTAGCTGGATGGAATACTAGACTCTTCTCTCAAAACCATAATGTTTCACTGTAAAAAAAAAACTAAAAAACTACCAACCAGTCTAGCAAGGATCTAAATTCGTAAAGTAAAAAATGATTTTTGATACATCATTCAGAAAGTGTAGAGATACCAATTTTTTAACATCGAAAGGATCAAAATCGAGTCAAAATTATTCAATAGATAAAGAAGAAGAAAAAGAAGAACAAGGCAAAGAAGAAGATGAGGAAGAAGACGAAGATGAAGATACATTAAAAACAGAGCAGACACTTTCTTTTCAATGTTTTTGTAATGCAGTTGGATATGAAAGTAGATCATATTCCTTCCTTAAAAATAGTATGCCCCTGTGAGATTAAGCAAAACAAAAAAACTCCTTAAAATCTAAATTCGGAGTGGTGTAGAGTATCAATTATTTAACAACGAACAAATTTATAAAAGAGCTAAAGAAAAAACGAAAAAGGCAAAGAACAAGAAGAAAAAAGGCAAAGAAGAAGAAGACGAAGAAGAAAATTCTCTTATATATTTTTGTATAGCTGGACGGGAGCCTAGATCATTACTTCCTTAAAAAAAATTATTAAAGAGCTATAAAAGAAGAAGAATAAGGCAAAGAAGAAGAAAACAAAGACGATGAACAGAAAGAGGAAGAAGACGTACAATAAAAAAAGCAGACACTTTTTCTTCCATATTTTTGTTATGTAGCTGGACGAGAGACTAGATTATGCTCCTTCATTAAAAAAATAAAAAACTGAAGAAAACTAGAAATCTACCAATCTAAGGATCTAATTTCGTAGTGAAGGAAGATAATTCGTTTTACATTATCGGAAGGTAGAAAACTGTAAAATTTTCAACTTCGCAGAAATATAAATTAATACAAAATGCTAAAGAATAGGAAGAGAAGAAGAGTATGAAGACAAAGGAGAAGAAGAAGAGGAAGAATAAGGAGAAAGCTAAGGGTAGATCATACTACTTGACTTGAATATGACTTTAGACATAACAAACATTTTTTTCTCCAAATCATAATGGCGACCTTGGACTGAAGTAACACTTGAAATTGTGTTAACATACAGGTCAGGCACCAAGCGTACAAACTATGAATAAACTCGTGTATTACCTTTCATAAACACCATTTTAATTAGAGTAAATGTCGTCTTCGTGGAACCGGCGACAGGGGAGGTGAAGTGGTTGACAAGATGGATATCATGTAAGCTCATACCTTAAGGTATGCACAAGACGGACAGCGGCTCCGGCTTGTCCTTACGTGAGAAAACAAATCCGAAAAACTTAAACAAGCATTTCTGGCGCGTTACTCGGAATTTTCAAGTGCGTTTTGTTGTACTATGGGAAGTTCACCGGTTGGCGGACGTGTTTTCGTCCGTAATTGCTAAAAGTCGAGGAATGATGTAAGAACGTGTATCCGAGTGTGGCGAGGCCCGCGCTCCATGCATGAGTAAGTTAGATTGATGCAGAGGACGTAACCCACGAAGATTTACTTGTTTTCAGCGTTGCGATTTAATCCACAAATATCTACTAGGCTAAACTGATACGGGAGAAGTAGTTGATGCAGATACAAAAAATATGAGTCCCAGTGCAGAGCCCTGGGGTGGCATATTCAATCGATTCGCATTTGTTGAACTTTCTTCCGTTGTATTAGCAGAGTAGGAAACAAATGAACTTTTGCGTGTTTAAAATAAACAGAAGTGTTTTATTACAGGCATTATTTCTGCCAAAACAATAAGTAGTGAAAAAACAGTTTCCTGGGAAAGAGGCCGCTTGAATTACGCTTATCTCGGCTACAAATATGAATTACATTCAATACCGGGGCTTGATGTAATAAATTTACTTACATGCTAAACAATCACATCCTTGGCCAATTTAAATTAGTTCTCGACTAATAAGAATAAAATAATACGGTCGAAAAATGAGTCATTATCTCGGCTCGGAATTATTGTTATTAAATATTGAACCTATCTATTAAGAGCAACAATGGAAGGCACAAGGAAGTATATCTTTTGTTTGTAACTGGGTCACATTTTAAAGATTGTGGTATATCATTTTTCTGTGACGTAGTCCAGATTTGTATACACACAATATTTGCCTAATGCATTTTGAAGAAACCCAGTGCTAGTTATCGAGGAATGCGAGTTGAGTGACCGACCGATGAGCATATACAGGTCGCTTCAGATAAAATTGCTAAATTACAATGTTAAGGAATTTGATATCCACAAGCACAACTGAAGTTGTAGGCCACAGAACGCGAATTAGTTAACGCCTGAATATTTTATCAGTATCCAAAGTTATTGCTTGGGATTGCTCCAACCACTCGATTGGGCCTTTGGCTTTTATTTACAATACAATACAATAAAGTGTGGTTCGTATCTCATGTTTTCGTTAACACGGAACATCAATAATACCATTAACATAAAGGCCGAGAATTCAAATCGCAAAGACCTTTGCTCTCTCTGCTTTGCTATCATTTTTTATTTCGGTTGACCCCGGTTGTTGACTTTTCAATTTTATACACTCGCGCGTGAGGATATCAATTTGTGACTGGATGGGAGTTATTTAAATTAAAACAATTTACTGAGCACCCGGCCCGACTGCTTCGTACACTAGATATTTAAAATTATTTAATTTGCCATGTACTGTTATGTCATATTTATTAATACAAACAAAGCTAGATCCAGTGCGCGGCGAAATGATGGAGATTATCACCTTTTTTTTTCAACCTCACGACATGTGAGTCTTGATTCCTCCGTGAACAAACGTTCACTTCATTTTCTTATTCCTGCTGATATTCCTACTCTATACTCGCGTTTGTTTTATCGATTCCATTTCCTCCAAATACAAGCCTCACACTAATCCCACTGCCATTAAAACGTCTCTCTATCTCTTCATACCAAAATCCCTGACTGAAATAAAGTGAGTCTTGATTCATCCCTAAACAAACGTTTACTTCATTTTCTTATTCCTGCTGATATTCTTACTCTATACTCGCGTTTGTTTTATTGATTCCATTTCCTCCAAATGCAAGCCTTACACTAATACCACTGCCATTAAAACGTCTCTCTATCTCTTCATGCCAAAATCCCTGACTGAAATAAAGTGAGTCTTGATTCATCCCTGAACAAACGTTTGGTTTTAACTCGTATCACTTCCATTAAAACGTCTCCTCTCTATCTCTTCATGCCAAAATTCCTGACTGAAATAAAGTGAGTCTTGATTCATCCCTGAACTTTTACGTTTACTTCATTTTCTTATTCCTGCTGATCCTACTCTATTCTCGCGTTTGTTTTATTGATTCCATTTCCTCCAAATGCAAGCCTTACACTAATACCCTCGCTAATACCACTGCCATTAAAACGTCTCTCTATCTCTTCATGCCAAAATCCCTGACTGAAATAAAGTGAGTCTTGATTCATCCCTGAACAAACGTTTAGCCGTAACTCGTAACACTTCCATTAAAACGTCTCTCTATCTCTTCATGCCAAAATTCCTGCCTGAAATAAAGTGAGTCTTGATTCATCCCTGAACAAACGTTTACTTCATTTTCTTATTCCTGCTGATATTCCTACTCTATACTCGCGTTTGTTTTATTGATTCCATTTCCTCCAAATACAAGCCTTACACTAATACCACTGCCATTAAAACGTCTCTCTATCTCTTCTTACCAAAATCCCTGACTGAAATAAAGTGAGTCTTGATTCATCCCTGAACAAACGTTTAGCCTTAACTCGTATCACTTCCATTAAAACGTCTCTCTAGCTCTTCATGCCAAAATCCCTGACTGAAATAAAGTGAGTCTTGATTCATCCCTGAACAAACGTTTACTTCATTTTCTTATTCCTGCTGATATTCCTACTCTATTCTCGCGTTTGTTTTATTGATTCCATTTGCTCCAAATACAAGCCTTACACTAATACCACTGCCATTAAAACGTCTCTCTATCTCTTCTTACCAAAATCCCTGACTGAAATAAAGTGAGTCTTGATTCATCCCTGAACAAACGTTTAGCCTTAACTCGTATCACTTCCATTAAAACGTCTCTCTAGCTCTTCATGCCAAAATCCCTGACTGAAATAAAGTGAGTCTTGATTCATCCCTGAACAAACGTTTACTTCATTTTCTTATTCCTGCTGATATTCCTACTCTATACTCGCGTTTGTTTTATTGATTCCATTTCCTCCAAATACAAGCCTTACACTAATACCACTGCCATTAAAACGTCTCTCTATCTCTTCTTACCAAAATCCCTGACTGAAATAAAGTGAGTCTTGATTCATCCCTGAACAAACGTTTAGCCTTAACTCGTATCACTTCCATTAAAACGTCTCTCTAGCTCTTCATGCCAAAATCCCTGACTGAAATAAAGTGAGTCTTGATTCATCCCTGAACAAACGTTTACTTCATTTTCTTATTCCTGCTGATATTCCTACTCTATACTCGCGTTTGTTTTATTGATTCCATTTCCTCCAAATACAAGCCTTACACTAATACCACTGCCATTAAAACGTCTCTCTATCTCTTCATGCCAAAATCCCTGACTGAAATAAAGTGAGTCTTGATTCATCCCTGAACAAACGTTTAGCCTTAACTCGTATCACTTCCATTAAAACGTCTCTCTAGCTCTTCATGCCAAAATCCCTGACTGAAATAAAGTGAGTCTTGATTCATCCCTGAACAAACGTTTACTTCATTTTCTTATTCCTGCTGATATTCCTACTCTATCCTCGCGTTTGTTTTATTGATTCCATTTCCTCCAAATACAAGCCTTACACTAATACCACTGCCATTAAAACGTCTCTCTATCTCTTATGCCAAAATTCCTGACTGAAATAAAGTGAGTCTTGATTCATCCGTGAACAAACGTTTAGCCTTAACTCGTATCACTTCCATTAAAACGTCTCTCTATCTGTTCATGCCAAAATCCCTGACTAAAATAAAGTGAGTCTTGATTCATCCTTGAACAAACGTTTAGCCTTAACTCGTATCACTTCCATTAAAACGTCTCTCTAGCTCTTCATGCCAAAATCACTGACTGAAATAAAGTGAGTCTTGATTCATCCCTGAACAAACGTTTACTTCATTTTCTTATTCCTGCTGATATTCCTACTCTATACTCGCGTTTGTTTTATTGATTCCATTTCCTCCAAATACAAGCCTTACACTAATACCACTGCCATTAAAACGTCTCTCTATCTCTTATGCCAAAATTCCTGACTGAAATAAAGTGAGTCTTGATTCATCCGTGAACAAACGTTTAGCCTTAACTCGTATCACTTCCATTAAAACGTCTCTCTATCTGTTCATGCCAAAATCCCTGACTAAAATAAAGTGAGTCTTGATTCATCCATGAACAATCGTTTAGCCTTAACTCGTATTACTTCCATTAAAACGTCTTTCATGCCAAAATCCTTCCTTCTAACTGTTCCAATCTTAATTCGTTCATGAGCACACTTTATTTTGCTATTCCTGCCAAGTCAGCCTCGACGTCGTAACATTGCCACTAAACGCGGCAAACTTTCTCCGAAAACCAATTCGCCAAAACCATTTAGCAAATCGTAAATAATTAGTAACCTACAAGCGAAAACAATAGCTGTGCTAGTTTCGCAATTATTCATCACAATATTTATGCACCAGGCAAGAAGCACAAACAAAGAAAATCAATCCGACAACAACAATAACATGCCAACGGATAAGATTTATTTAAACAAATTAAGGCACTGATTTTATTATCTCATGGTAAATGACTAATGTTTGCTAAGATAATATTTACTTAAGCTCCGCACGTTCGAAGATAAAATCTTTATTTACTGTTTTTTTTATGCCACTAAAAATCTCTCAGGCTTCGTGACTTATCTGCAACAACAAAACGGAGGAAAACACAATCGTCGTGTAAAATTGTTGTAATAACAATAATTACAAGGCGACAAAGTGTGAAATTAACGACAATGCGTAAGAATCGTAACGCTGTTTAGGATTTTTGAGACGAGTGTCAAGGCGTATTTTCTTAAGTGGAAATAACGGTACCGTGAATTTTTAATTGTATGTATTTTATAGGACAGTTAGGAACAAAATAGTTTATTAACTTTTTACGGCGCAACGCACATTGCAAGTAGTGAGTAATTACAAAGTACAAAGTGCAAAAATAATATATAAACTTATTTTAGCTTTCATAGTTATCTATTAAAAATATCTACTAAGTAGATATTTACAAATTATTTAGAAATATTTTAGAAATAAAGTAGGAAAAATTTTTGTTTCATAATTACCTGTATGGAGTATTTTGTTAGAGCTCTTGGTTAAAGAAACCCATCAAAATCATTTAAAATATATTTTTAATGCGAATTATAATTAAAAATTAAAAATATCTACTAAATATTTTTAAATTAATTAGAAATAAGGCAGAAACTATTTTCATATTAAAAATAATGAGTATTTTTAATTCAAAATTAAAAATATCTTCTACCTACTAGATATTTTTAAATTAGAAATATTTTAGAAATAAAGCTAAAAGAAGTTTTGTATTAAAAATAATATATTATGTATAAATTTAGCTCCAAATTAAAAATATCTACAAGTAGTTATTTCTAAATTATTTAGAAATATTTTGAAAGTAGGGGACATTTTTAAATGTATTAATAGATATTTTTGTTTCGTAATTACCTGTATAGAGTATTTTATTAGAGCTCTTGGTTAAAGAAAACCATCAAAATTATTTAAAATGTATTTTTAATGCAAATTGTAATTAAAAATTAAAAATATCTACTAAATATTTTTAAATTAATTAGAAATAAGACAGAAACTATTTTCATATTAAAAATAATGAGTATTTTTAATTCAAAATTAAAAATATCTTCTACCTACTAGATATTTTTAAATTAGAAATATTTTAGAAATAAAGCTAAAAGAAGTTTTGTATTAAAAATAATATATTATGTATAAATTTAGCTCCAAATTAAAAATATCTACAAGCAGTTATTTTTAAATTATTTAGAAATATTTTGAAAGTAGGGGACATTTTTAAATGTATTAATAGATATTTTTGTTTCGTAATTACCTGTATAGAGTATTTTATTAGAGCTCTTGGTTAAAGAAAACCATCAAAATTATTTAAAATGTATTTTTAATGCAAATTGTAATTAAAAATTAAAAATATCTACCAAATATTTTTAAATTAATTAGAAATAAAGCAGAAACTATTTTCATATTAAAAATCAAGAATGTTTTTAATTTAAAATTAAAAATACCTACGTACTAGATATTTTTAAATTAGAAACATTTTAGAAATAAAGCAAAAAATATTTTTGTATTAAAAATAATATATTATGTATAATTTTAGCTCCAAATTAAAAATATCTACTAAGTAGATAATTCTAAATTATTTAGAAATAAAGTTAGGATATTTTTAAATGTATTAATAGATATTTTTGTTTCGTAATTACTTGTATGGAGTATTTTATTAGAGCTCTTGGTTAAAGGAAACCATCAAAATCATTTAAAATATATTTTTAATGCAAATTGTAATTAAAAATTAAAAATATCTACTAAATATTTTTAAATTAATTAGAAATAAAGCAGAAACTATTTTCATATTAAAAATAATGAATATTTTTAATTAAAAATTAAAAATACTTACTTACTAGATATTTTTAAATTAGAAATATTTTAGAAATAAAGCAAAAAATATTTTTGTATTAATAATAATATGTTATGTATATTTTTAGCTCCAATTTAAAAATATTCATTAAGTAGATATTTGTAAATTATTTAAAAATATTTTAGGAATAAAGTAAAGGATATTTTTAATTGTATTAAAAATAATAGATATTTTTGTTTCGTAATTACCTGTATGGAGTATTTTATTAGAGCTCTTGGTTAAAGGAAACCATCAAAATCATTTAAAATATAT
Source organism: Rhagium mordax (assembly GCA_963680705.1). Taxonomy (NCBI): domain Eukaryota; kingdom Metazoa; phylum Arthropoda; class Insecta; order Coleoptera; family Cerambycidae; genus Rhagium; species Rhagium mordax. The sequence goes on along the minus strand of OY796656.1, from coordinate 131,854,965 downwards.
TTTTAATGCAAATTGTAATTAAAAATTAAAAATATCTACTAAATATTTTTAAATTAATTAGAAATAAAGCAGAAACTATTTTCATATTAAAAATAATGAATATTTTTAATTAAAAATTAAAAATACTTACTTACTAGATATTTATAAATTAGAAATATTTTAGAAATAAAGCAAAAAATATTTTTGTATTAATAATAATATGTTATGTATATTTTTAGCTCCAATTTAAAAATATTCATTAAGTAGATATTTGTAAATTATTTAAAAATATTTTAGGAATAAAGTAAAGGATATTTTTAATTGTATTAAAAATAATAGATATTTTTGTTTCGTAATTACCTGTATGGAGTATTTTATTAGAGCTCTTGGTTAAAGAAAACCATAAAAATCATTTAAAATGTATTTTTAATGCAAATTATAATTAAAAATTAAAAATATCTACTAAATATTTTTAAATTAATTAGAAATAAAGCAGAAACTATTTTCATATTAAAAATAATGAATATTTTTAATTCAAAATTAAAAATATTTTTGTATTAATAATAATATATTATGTATAATTTTAGCTCCAATTTAAAAATATTCATTAAGTAGATATTTCTAAATTATTTAAAAATATTTTAGGAATAAAGTAAAGGATATTTTTAATTGTATTAAAAATAATAGATATTTTTGTTTCGTAATTACTTATATGGAGTATTTTATTAGAGCTCTTGGTTAAAGAGAATTATTCATATCATTTAAAATGTTTTTGTAAAAAAAATAATATATATTTTTAAATTCATTAGAAATAAAGCAGAAAAATAGTAAACATTTTTAACGCATAATTAAAAATATCTACCTACTAGATATTTTTAATTATGCATATTTTTGAAATAAAGCAAATAAAATTTTTGTATTTAAAATAGTATATGTATATGTATTTTTAGCTCAAAATTAAAAATATCTACTAAGTAGTTATTTCTAAGTTATTTAGTAATATTTTGGAAGGAAAGTAGAGAATATTTTTAATTATATTAAAAATATTAGATATTTTTGTTTCGTAATTACTTTATTAGAGCTCTTGGTTAAAGATAACTATTCAAATCATTTAAAATGTTTTTGTGTTAAAAATAATATATATTTTTAATTAAAAATTAAAAATATCTACTAGATATTTTTTAATTAATTAGAAATAAAGCAGAAAATATTTTTAATTGTATTAAAAATAATATATGTATGTTTTTAATTCAATTAAAAATATCTACTAGATATTTTAAATTCTATCAAAAATATGTGAAATTCATTAGAAATATCTTAGATAGGTATCTGAAATTAACTTCTGCTTATTTTTTCTTTTGTAAAAAACTGTAACTTGCATCTAATCGGATGGTAGGTACCATTTATTACACGGAATAACGATTTGTTGACAGACCAGCTGAATGGCCGCCTAAAAACAGCCTCCGTGAAGAATGCAACGAAACGCGGAGGATCCTCTCTCGTGCCCTGAAGGTCGTCGATAATTGAAATATCTGGGAATAAATTTAAGTTGCGTTTGCTGAGACCAGTAGCCGTCCAACCGGTTGCACCAAATTGTCGTTCGAAAAAGACTAATTCGGTACGTGTACGGTGCCTCGAATGTCCCGGTTTGATAAAATAAATCGATCCCAGCGCAAGATAACGACATGTCGATCGTGCGTTTGGATAGATCCGCGTTGCTCGTGGAAATAAAAATACGTTAACCTCGCGTACCGGGGCGAGTCATAAAAATGTGCATACACGATAGGTACATAAAAATTATGAAATTATGTATAATTGTATGCCGACTCGGTAACGCAGTGGCTAGAGCGTGCTGTGACAAGTTATCGAGGGCTGGGTTCGATTCCCGGTTCTGTACTACGTGGATTAATGAATTCGAAAAACGCACAACGTATCAAACGTTAAATATTCAATTAATTTTTTAATTTAAACCTCGTTATCTTCTACTTCTACTCGGTGAAAAAAATACATTAAGGTATATTATTAATGTTACTCTTATGAGAAAAAAAACTTTAATAAATCTTAAAACAGATTGGAATGATGATGTAATTTTAATTGATCGAGGACAAAGACGCCAATTTGGCTGGATTCTTTGCTAATAATCGTTCGTTAATTAGTTAATTAATATCGCATAAAGGATTGCATTTAAAAGTATGGCTATATAAAAACGATTACGTCTGTTTTATATCTTTGCTAGATAGATTAATTTAAATAGTCGTAAGTTTTTTTTTGCGCAAATATGCAACGGCTAAGGCAACGTACTACAAATTCCTAGAATTAGATAATATTCCATTCTGTATTCATTAATTTATGGTAATTCATGTACGTACTTCAAATCGAGCTATAATTATCGAATAGCGTATGCAACATTAGAACTTGCAATCAAGGTCGTCATTTTTAATAACCACTTTCGCGGTCTTAAGCAGAAATCGGAGCCAAAACGTCAGTGTTGTACATTTTTATTTGCTTTACCACCAAAGCCTCTAGCATTTTGCCAATTGTTACCACCAATGCTAATTGTTATCACGCTCCAAGTATGTAAAAACAACAGTCCTGAAACTTGTCGACGATTTTATACTTTGGTTGCATTCAAAACCGCCTGTGGGTGCTAATTGCGAAACCTTTAACGCCCTTTTAGCATATTTCCAATATGTAATGAAACAAAGGTGCTAATTACTTGAACCGATGGATTTAATATTTTGATACCTTTATGTCATTTGGCATATTCTAAATCCGTAAAAAACATAGGTGCTAATTGTTTTAATAAATGTATTAGCAATATTTTGGTGCCAACTTACACTAGCGTCAAACCACCATTTGGTGCTAATTGCCAAACTTTTAACATCCATTTTACGTGTCGAAAAGGTGCTAATTACTGGGACAAATAATTGATATTTCAATATATTGGTGCCAGTTTCACACATGCCCAACCACCTGTGTGCTTGCTACGAAATCTTTACTATCATTTGGAAACTTTCAAGCTCGTAAAACGTATTGGTGCTAATTATTTTATTAAACTCATCAACAATTTTATTATTTGGTGCTAACGTACACCGGTTTAAAGATTATATCGACAGGAGCTAATTGTGAAAACTTTAACACTCATTTAGCATCTTTTAAATATGCAAAGAAACAGAGGTGCTAATTACTTGAACAAATGATTAACAATTTAATAGTTTGTTGCAATTTCGTACATGGTTATTCACGAGTATGGCAACTGTGATATAATTACTGTTATTTAGCACCTTCCTAATATGTATACAAAATTATGGGTGCCAATTGTTTCAATAAAATCATCAACAATATTATATTTTGGTGCCAACTTACACCAGATTCAAACTATCGTTTGGTGCTAATTGCAAAACCTTTAACACCAATTTCTTGTCAAAAAGGTACTAATTACGTGAATATTATGATTATTCATTTAATATGATTATTAATTTAATATTTTTGTGCTAATTGTTTAAATAAATTCATCTACAATTATTATATTGTTTGATGTTAACTGACGCCAGTTTAAAAATTATCAGTGGTGCTAATTACGAAACCTTTGACACTCATTTTTTAATTTCTAAATTTATACAAAACAAAGGTGTTAATTACCCAATCAAATTATTATAATTTAATTACTTGTTGTCTATTTCAGACGTGCACAATCACCTGTGAGCTAATTGTCAACTTTTAATGTTATTTAGCACCGTCCAAGCTTGTCAATAAAATGGGTGCTAATTGTTTTTTCGCAAATTCTTCAACAATTTTATATCTTGGTACTTCAAAACTACTAATTGTGAAACATTTAACATCCATTCAACTAATTTCAAAAATGCAAAAACTAAAGGTGCTAATTACTTGAACAAATTATTTTATATTTTGGTGCCGATTTTCCAAATATGAAACATTACTGCCATTTAGCACCTTCTAAATATATAAGAACACAAAGGTGCTAATTGTTTCAACAAACTCTTCAAGTTTTATGTTTTGGTGCCAACCAGCACCAAAATCGTCAGTGGGTGCTAATTGTGTAAACTATAACACCCGCAAATATATAAAAGGTGCTAATTACTGTAAGATATTATTAACGGTTTAATTTTTTTCTGTCAATTAGCATCCTACAAATGTCAAAGATATAGGTGCTAATTGTTTTAAAAGACTAATTAAACATTTTATATTTTGATGCCAGTTTTACGCATACACAGGACCTGCGTGCTAATTATGAAACCTTTACTGTCATTTAGCACCGTTCTAATGTCAAAAATAGGTGCTAATTGTTTTAACAAACTCATACAAAATTTTATATTTTGGTGCCAGTTTTAAAACAATCGGTAGGTGTTAATTACGAAATCATTAACACCCATTTAGCACCTTCCAACTATGTAAAAAACAGAAGTGCTAATTATTTTAACAAACAATTAACAATTCAATACTTTGGTGTCAATTTCACCTAATTCGTAAAAAACTATAGGTGCTAATTGTTTTAACCAAGTTATTAACAATTTAATAATTTTTTAAATCAACCAGCGTCAAAATCATCAGTGGATACTAATTGCGTAACCATTAGTACCCAAGTATCATTTTTCAAATATGTAGGAAGGGGAGGTGCTAATTACTTTAAGAGTGTATTAACGTTTTAATTTTGATCTAAATTTTATACAAACACAACCACCTGCGTGCTAATTACGAAACTTTTATTGTCATTTAGCACCGTTTTAATATAAAAAATAGGTGCTAATTGTTTGAACAAACTTATACAAAATTTTATATCTTGGTGCCAGTTTTAAAACAATCGGCAGGTGATAATTACGAAATCAGTAACACTTATTTAGCACCTTCAAACTATGTAAAAACCAAAGGTGCTAATTATTTTAACAAATAATTAACAATTTAATGTTTTGGTGTCACTTTCGCAGAAGCACATTCATCTGTGTGCTAATTGCGAAACCTCTACTATCACGTAGCAGACTCCTAATTCGTAAAAACTATAGGTGCTAATTGTTCTTATAAAGCTATTAACAATTCAATAATTTTTTATGCCAACCAGCATCAAAACCACCAGTGGGCATTAGTTGCATAGCCATTAGTACCCATTTAATTTTTAATTTCAAATATGTAAAAAGGAAAGGTGCTAATTACTTTAAGAGTTTATTAATATTTTAATTTTGATGTCAATTTTACACCTACACAACCACCTGTATGCTAATTACGAAACCTTTACTGTCATTTAGCTCCTCTCTAATATGCCAAAAACGTTGGTGCTAAGTATTTTTAAAAATTCATTAATAATTCATTTTGGTGCCAGTTTTAAAACAATCGGAGGGTGATAATTATGAAAGCATTAACATTCCTTTGGCACCTTCTAAATATGTAAAATTGAAGGTGCTAATTGCTTTGGTGCCAATTTCACACCAGCACTTCACCTGTGTGCTAATTGTGAAATATCCACTGCCAGCACCATCCAAATACGTAAAACATAGGTGCTAATTGTTTCAACACACTTTTTACTAATTTTATATATAGGTGCTAATTGTTTTAAAAGACTAATCAAACATTTTATATTTTGATGCCAGTTTTACGCATACACAGGACCTGCGCGCTAATTATGAAACCTTTACTGTCATTTAGCACCGTTCTAATGTCAAAAATAGGTGCTAATTGTTTTAACAAACTCATACAACATTTTATATTTTGGTGCCGGTTTTAAAACAATCGGTAGGTGTTAATTATGAAATCATTAACACTCATTTAGCACCTTCCAACTATGTAAAAAACAGAAGTGCTAATTATTTTAACAAACAATTAACAATTCAATACTTTGGTGTCAATTTCACCTAATTCGTAAAAAACTATAGGTGCTAATTGTTTTAACCAAGTTATTAACAATTTAATAATTTTTTTAATCAACCAGCGTCAAAATCATCAGTGGATACTAATTGCGTAACCATTAGTACCCAAGTATCATTTTTCAAATATGTAGGAAGGGGAGGTGCTAATTACTTTAAGAGTGTATTAACGTTTTAATTTTGATCTAAATTTTATACAAACACAACCACCTGCGTGCTAATTACGAAATTTTTATTGTCATTTAGCACCGTTTTAATATAAAAAATAGGTGCTAATTGTTTGAACAAACTTATACAAAATTTTATATCTTGGTGCCAGTTTTAAAACAATCGGCAGGTGATAATTACGAAATCAGTAACACTTATTTAGCACCTTCAAACTATGTAAAAACCAAAGGTGCTAATTATTTTAACAAATAATACAATTTAATGGTTTGGTGTCACTTTCACAGAAGCACACTCATCTGTGTGCTAATTGCGAAACCTCTACTATCACGTAGCAGACTCCTAATTCGTAAAAACTATAGGTGCTAATTGTTCTTACAAAGCTATTAACAATTCAATAATTTTTTATGCCAACCAGCATCAAAATCACCAGTGGGCATTAGTTGCATAGCCATTAGTACCCATTTAATTTTTAATTTCAAATATGTAAAAAGGAAAGGTGCTAATTACTTTAAGAGTTTATTAATATTTTAATTTTGATGTCAATTTTACACCTACACAACCACCTGTGTGCTAATTACGAAACCTTTACTGTCATTTAGCTCCCATCTAATATGTCAAAAACGTAGGTGCTAATTATTTTAAAAAATTCATTAATAGGTAATTCATTTTGGTGCCAGTTTTAAAACAATCGGAGGGTGTTAATTATGAAAGCATTAACATTCCTTTGGCACCTTCTAAATATGTAAAAATGAAGGTGCTAATTTCACACCAGCACATTCACCTGTGTGCTAATTGTGAAATATCCACTGCCAGCACCCTCCAAATACGTTAAACATAGGTGCTAATTGCAAAATCATTTTTTTAACATACATGTGGATAATTTAACGTGTTGACGTAATTGTTGAAAACTACTTGCGCCAAGACAGCTGAAAATTACTTTACGTTTAATTACGCTTTTAATAAATATGCGTTCGATCTTTCGAACTTCTTCGAATGCAGCTGAAAGTGTTTATTTATTCTGTTTACGTGCCACTTTGTAGGTCGTATTTTCTGTAAACATCTCGCCGGTAACAAGATTTTTTCAACAGGTTCTTACTTTAATCCTCAGAGATCTCTGATAGGTAGAATTGTTGGGTAAATAAATACACGTACAATCGAGTGCATTCTACTTTTAAATTAATAACTGTATACGGATCGTACTTAATTAATTAGGTGAATTTGTTTACACTTTCTTAAGTGTCGGGATCTTCTAAAGGCGGCTTTGATCGATCTGAGTTTATTGCGCATACAACAACAGACTAAATTTCCGTCTACCCACATAATAAATTCGCAATTATTTTTTCACGCTTTAAAAGGATTGACGGACTGGGGAAATATTTCCAAGGTCATTTCTATCTAAAATTATGCTCGAACTTCAACAGAACATTAATGGAACAAAAATAGTAATCTGGCGTCACGATTAATATTATATTTCTTTATTGCTTGATATCGTATGCGGTAAGTTTAAAAATGGAAATAAATTAATTAACGCTGCCATATAGGAATAAAAAATTTATCGGATACCGATACCAGACATATTTATTAAATCAATGACAGATACATGTTTATTTACATGCTTTTTCAACTAGCCACTTCAATGGATAGTTGTCTATAAAAAAATTATCTCCCCAATCCCCATAAAAAACTATCGCTCGAATATTTGTCACTCAGGCGGGGGGGATAACTTCACCTTTACACGATTTTGAAATAGCAAGCAAGCCAGCAGACGTAATTTTGACGCACGTTTAACAATAATTTATTCACCAGAACGGAATGCATAATTAATATTCCTCATAGTTATTAAAATCGAAATATCGTGACCGATTCTCCGGACAGCGTAGGACAGTATTACATATCTTAGCGGATTGTGTAAGTTTGAAAACATCTTTATTTAAATAAAGTTTTAATTTATAAACGCGGCTCGAGGTTTTACTTGTTATTCCAAGGAGAAAAACTTGCAGACGCGTTACGTACGATGTACGATGCAATCACGTCTTCCGAATTTGTACGTTCGCGTTGTCTGTCATCCATCAGTTGTCGGTGCGTCAATGTAAAAAAGGTTTAAAAATAGCTTTATTTCAGGCGTTTTTAAATGTCAGCGATTCAAGATTATTTATTCGGCATGATCATCGCGTGAAGTGTGGGCTCACGATGGATATTTTGCTTTTTTGCGTTTGTTCGAAGAATTATCCTTGGATCGTTAATGATGAGGTGCGGCCAGCGACTCGCCTTTAATTTTCCGCACTTCCGGGTGGAGGTTAAAAAAAATAAGTCGTTTTTGAGAAAATCGCGTTTTCGAAATAATCGTCAATATCGGCCCCGGATCACCAAAATCAAGTGTTTCCACCCAACAGGAGTTTAATAGGGTAGCCACCTACTGAAATAATTGAAAACAGCTCAAAAAAACCTAGAGTATTATTTTGTTTTTTTTTATTTTTTAACTTGAATACAATAAGAAAAATAACAATTTAAAATGCCAATGACTATAAACATAAGCAAAAGTAACTTTTAACAATCGAAAGATTAATTGGTAACTAACATATTAGTAATATAACAGCAATGAGTGAGATTCTGAGTTTCTCTAGCGAAAAGAGAAACATAGAGTAATCTATTTACGACATATATGTATTTAAATTTAAGAATTGATATAATAATTGATGTAAAATCGATCATCTATGTCTAATGGCTAGATAAGTTGTAAATCTAGACTATAAGTAGTGACAGTGTAGTGAAATTTAAAAACAAAATGTTCGTTAATTTCGAAATCCACCAGAAGATACTTTAAGACAGCAACTCGGGCAACAATCCTATCAATCGAGCGAATAATACCAAAATTGTACCGACTTTTAAAGATAACTTGTATAATTGCTAAACTAGTCAGTATGAACGAAATATAAAAATCTTAATAGACTATAAACAGTTGCTATTGAGATTCTATGTACTAGAATCCACCAGAAGATACTTTAAAACAGCAACACTCGGGCAACAATCCTATCAATCGAGCGAATAATACCAAAATTGTAGTGACTTTTAAAGATAACTTGTATAATTGCTAAACTAGTCAGTATGAACGAAATATAAAAATCTTAATAGACTATAAACAGTTGCTATTGAGATTCTATGTACTAGAATCCACCAGAAGATACTTTAAAACAGCAACACTCGGGCAACAATCCTATCAATCGAGCGAATAATACCAAAATTGTACTGACTTTTAAAGATAACTTGTATAATTGCTAAACTAGTCAGTATGAACGAAATATAAAAACCTTAATAGACTATAAACAGTTGCTATTGAGATTCCATGTACTAGAATCCACCAGAAGATACTTTAAAACAGCAACACTCGGGCAACAATCCTATCAATCGAGCGAATAATACCAAAATTGTACTGACTTTTAAAGATAAATTGTATAATTGATAAACTAGTCAGTATGAACGAAATATAAAAATCTTAATAGACTATAAACAGTTGCTATTCAGATTCTATGTACTAGAATCCACCAGAAGATACTTTAAGACAGCAACACTCGGGCAACAATCCTATCAATCGAGCGAATAATACCAAAATTGTAGTGACTTTTAAAGATAACTTGTATAATTGATAAACTAGTCAGTATGAACGAAATATAAAAATCTTAATAGACTATAAACAGTTGCTATTGAGATTCTATGTACTAGAATCCACCAGAAGATACTTTAAAACAGCAACACTCGGGCAACAATCCTATCAATCGAGCGAATAATACCAAAATTGTACTGACTTTTAAAGATAACTTGTATAATTGCTAAACTAGTCAGTATGAACGAAATATAAAAACCTTAATAGACTATAAACAGTTGCTATTGAGATTCCATGTACTAGAATCCACCAGAAGATACTTTAAAACAGCAACACTCGGGCAACAATCCTATCAATCGAGCGAATAATACCAAAATTGTACTGACTTTTAAAGATAAATTGTATAATTGATAAACTAGTCAGTATGAACGAAATATAAAAATCTTAATAGACTATAAACAGTTGCTATTCAGATTCTATGTACTAGAATCCACCAGAAGATACTTTAAGACAGCAACACTCGGGCAACAATCCTATCAATCGAGCGAATAATACCAAAATTGTAGTGACTTTTAAAGATAACTTGTATAATTGATAAACTAGTCAGTATGAACGAAATATAAAAATCTTAATAGACTATAAACAGTTGCTATTGAGATTCTATGTACTAGAATCCACCAGAAGATACTTTAAAACAGCAACACTCGGGCAACAATCCTATCAATCGAGCGAATAATACCAAAATTGTACTGACTTTTAAAGATAACTTGTATAATTGCTAAACTAGTCAGTATAAACGAAATATAAAAACCTTAATAGACTATAAACAGTTGCTATTGAGATTCCATGTACTAGAATCCACCAGAAGATACTTTAAAACAGCAACACTCGGGCAACAATCCTATCAATCGAGCGAATAATACCAAAATTGTACTGACTTTTAAAGATAAATTGTATAATTGATAAACTAGTCAGTATGAACGAAATATAAAAATCTTAATAGACTATAAACAGTTGCTATTCAGATTCTATGTACTAGAATCCACCAGAAGATACTTTAAGACAGCAACACTCGGGCAACAATCCTATCAATCGAGCGAATAATACCAAAATTGTAGTGACTTTTAAAGATAACTTGTATAATTGATAAACTAGTCAGTATGAACGAAATATAAAAATCTTAATAGACTATAAACAGTTGCTATTGAGATTATATATTCTAGAATCAACCAGAAGATACTTTAAGACAGCAACACTCGGGCAACAATCCTATCAATCGAGCGAATAATACCAAAATTGTACTGACTTTTAAAGATAACTTGTATAATTGATAAACTAGTCAGTATGAACGAAATATAAAAATCTTAATAGACTATAAACAGTTGCTATTGAGATTCTATGTACTAGAATCCACCAGAAGATACTTTAAAACAGCAACACTCGGGCAACAATCCTATCAATCGAGTGAATAATACCAAAATTGTACTGACTTTTAAAGATAAATTGTATAATTGATAAACTAGTCAGTATGAACGAAATATAAAAATCTTAATAGACTATAAACAGTTGCTATTGAGATTCTATGTACTAGAATCCACCAGAAGATACTTTAAAACAGCAACACTCGGACAACAATCCTATCAATCGAGCGAATAATACCAAAATTGTACTGACTTTTAAAGATAAATTGTATAATTGATAAACTAGTCAGTATGAACGAAATATAAAAATCTTAATAGACTATAAACAGTTGCTATTGAGATTCTATGTTCTAGAATCCACCAGAAGATACTTTAAAACAGCAACACTCGGGCAACAATCCTATCAATCGAGCGAATAATACCAAAATTGTACTGACTTTTAAAGATAAATTGTATAATTGATAAACTAGTCAGTATGAACGAAATATAAAAATCTTAATAGACTATAAACAGTTGCTATTGAGATTCCATGTACTAGAATCCACCAGAAGATACTTTAAAACAGCAACACTCGGGCAACAATCCTATCAATCGAGCGAATAATACCAAAATTGTACTGACTTTTAAAGATAAATTGTATAATTGCTAAACTAGTCAGTATGAACGAAATATAAAAATCTTAATAGACTATAAACAGTTGCTATTGAGATTCTATGTACTAGAATCCACCAGAAGATACTTTAAAACAGCAACACTCGGGCAACAATCCTATCAATCGAGCGAATAATACCAAAATTGTACTGACTTTTAAAGATAACTTGTATAATTGCTAAACTAGTCAGTATGAACGAAATATAAAAACCTTAATAGACTATAAACAGTTGCTATTGAGATTCCATGTACTAGAATCCACCAGAAGATACTTTAAAACAGCAACACTCGGGCAACAATCCTATCAATCGAGCGAATAATACCAAAATTGTACTGACTTTTAAAGATAAATTGTATAATTGATAAACTAGTCAGTATGAACGAAATATAAAAATCTTAATAGACTATAAACAGTTGCTATTCAGATTCTATGTACTAGAATCCACCAGAAGATACTTTAAGACAGCAACACTCGGGCAACAATCCTATCAATCGAGCGAATAATACCAAAATTGTAGTGACTTTTAAAGATAACTTGTATAATTGATAAACTAGTCAGTATGAACGAAATATAAAAATCTTAATAGACTATAAACAGTTGCTATTGAGATTATATATTCTAGAATCAACCAGAAGATACTTTAAGACAGCAACACTCGGGCAACAATCCTATCAATCGAGCGAATAATACCAAAATTGTACTGACTTTTAAAGATAACTTGTATAATTGATAAACTAGTCAGTATGAACGAAATATAAAAATCTTAATAGACTATAAACAGTTGCTATTGAGATTCTATGTACTAGAATCCACCAGAAGATACTTTAAAACAGCAACACTCGGACAACAATCCTATCAATCGAGTGAATAATACCAAAATTGTACTGACTTTTAAAGATAAATTGTATAATTGATAAACTAGTCAGTATGAACGAAATATAAAAATCTTAATAGACTATAAACAGTTGCTATTGAGATTCTATGTACTAGAATCCACCAGAAGATACTTTAAAACAGCAACACTCGGACAACAATCCTATCAATCGAGCGAATAATACCAAAATTGTACTGACTTTTAAAGATAAATTGTATAATTGATAAACTAGTCAGTATGAACGAAATATAAAAATCTTAATAGACTATAAACAGTTGCTATTGAGATTCTATGTTCTAGAATCCACCAGAAGATACTTTAAAACTGCAACACTCGGGCAACAATCCTATCAATCGAGCGAATAATACCAAAATTGTACTGACTTTTAAAGATAAATTGTATAATTGATAAACTAGTCAGTATGAACGAAATATAAAAATCTTAATAGACTATAAACAGTTGCTATTGAGATTCTATGTACTAGAATCCACCAGAAGATACTTTAAAACAGCAACACTCGGACAACAATCCTATCAATCGAGCGAATAATACCAAAATTGTACTGACTTTTAAAGATAAATTGTATAATTGATAAACTAGTCAGTATGAACGAAATATAAAAATCTTAATAGACTATAAACAGTTGCTATTGAGATTCTATGTTCTAGAATCCACCAGAAGATACTTTAAAACTGCAACACTCGGGCAACAATCCTATCAATCGAGCGAATAATACCAAAATTGTACTGACTTTTAAAGATAAATTGTATAATTGATAAACTAGTCAGTATGAACGAAATATAAAAATCTTAATAGACTATAAACAGTTGCTATTGAGATTCTATGTACTAGAATCCACCAGAAGATACTTTAAAACAGCAACACTCGGACAACAATCCTATCAATCGAGCGAATAATACCAAAATTGTACTGACTTTTAAAGATAAATTGTATAATTGATAAACTAGTCAGTATGAACGAAATATAAAAATCTTAATAGACTATAAACAGTTGCTATTGAGATTCTATGTACTAGAATCCACCAGAAGATACTTTAAAACAGCAACACTCGGACAACAATCCTATCAATCGAGCGAATAATACCAAAATTGTAGTGACTTTTAAAGATAACTTGTATAATTGCTAAACTAGTCAGTATGAACGAAATATAAAAACCTTAATAGACTATAAACAGTTGCTATTGAGATTCCATGTACTAGAATCCACCAGAAGATACTTTAAAACAGCAACACTCGGGCAACAATCTCATCAATCGAGCGAATAATACCAAAATTGTACTGACTTTTAAAGATAAATTGTATAATTGATAAACTAGTCAGTATGAACGAAATATAAAAATCTTAATAGACTATAAACAGTTGCTATTGAGATTCTATGTTCTAGAATCCACCAGAAGATACTTTAAAACAGCAACACTCGGGCAACAATCTCATCAATCGAGCGAATAATACCAAAATTGTAGTGACTTTTAAAGATAAATTGTATAATTGCTAAACTAGTCAGTATGAACGAAATATAAAAATCTTAATAGACTATAAACAGTTGCTATTGAGATTCTATGTACTAGAATCCACCAGAAGATACTTTAAAACAGCAACACTCGGGCAACAATCTCATCAATCGAGCGAATAATACCAAAATTGTACTGACTTTTAAAGATAAATTGTATAATTGCTAAACTAGTCAGTATGAACGAAATATAAAAATCTTAATAGACTATAAACAGTTGCTATTGAGATTCTATGTACTAGAATCCACCAGAAGATACTTTAAAACAGCAACACACGGGCAACAATTCTATCAATCGAGCGAATAATACCAAAATTGTACTGACTTTTAAAGATAACTTGTATAATTGATAAACTAGTCAGTATGAACGAAATATAAAAATCTTAATAGACTATAAACAGTTGCTATTGAGATTCTATGTACTAGAATCCACCAGAAGATACTTTAAAACAGCAACACTCGGGCAACAATCCCATCAATCGAGCGAATAATACCAAAATTGTAGTGACTTTTAAAGATAACTTGTATAATTGATAAACTAGTCAGTATGAACGAAATATAAAAATCTTAATAGACTATAAACAGTTGCTATTGAGATTCTATGTACTAGAATCCACCAGAAGATACTTTAAAACAGCAACACTCGGGCAACAATCCCATCAATCGAGCGAATAATACCAAAATTGTACTGACCTTTAAAGATAAATTGTATAATTGATAAACTAGTCAGTATGAACGAAATATAAAAATCTTAATAGACTATAAACAGTTGCTATTGAGATTATATATTCTAGAATCAACCAGAAGATACTTTAAGACAGCAACACTCGGGCAACAATCCTATCAATCGAGCGAATAATACCAAAATTGTAGTGACTTTTAAAGATAACTTGTATAATTGATAAACTAGTCAGTATGAACGAAATATAAAAATCTTAATAGACTATAAACAGTTGCCATTGAGATTCTTTATTATAGCATCCACCAGAAGAGGCTCTAAGACAGCAACACTCGGGCAACATCAATCGAGCGAATAATACCAAAATTGTACTGGCTTTTAAAGATAAATCTTTTAAAGATAAATTTTGTGATAAAATGGTCAGTACACCATTTTACATTTTTTTTTTTTGGTTGAATAGTGTGTTAATTTCTCTCTCCAACGATGTATTACAATGTCAAAAATAAGTTAGCTACTAGTGTAAAATTTAAAAAAAATAAAAAAAATTCTGAGTATACTATGAAGATATTTATTTTTAATAATCCCAAAGTTTTAATAAAATTAAGGTTAAGGCTTCACCAATAAAGTGTGTGTCATCAGGGGATGAATCGTGACCTACTAATCAACAGAGTGAGCTATTTGGGATATGCCCCTCATCGTTATTCATACTTTTTAACTCATCTAATCTGTCTTTCTTGAGCGTTACGTTATTGCTGGTACCCGGTTCAAAAGTTTTGGCCCAGGTTTTAATGCCTCAACTTCGGTAGAAACATTTTGCATATATTCCCCACCCCTAAAAAATTAGCACCAAGACCAAAACTTTTTGAACCTCCCTTTGAGTCTACTTAGTTTGCAATACAATTTTATGTATTGAGGCATATTTCTTTTTGAGATGAAGTACTCTTAAAACAATTTGGTTCAAACAAATTTTTATCTGTACATTTTTCGAGCTATAATAAAGTAGCAAGAAGTGGTTGATGGTGGCCTCTAATTTTCAAAGTCCTCCAGCATTATGTAAACCACTCTATCATCACCTTGAATATACGAAACCCAACTGAGGACCATCCGCATAATATTAATTCCATCGGTTGCCTCTCCGCCTGAATTTTTCCTTTGTGTACGCATAATTTGCATGGGAACTAGGATGCCATGCACAAACAAACGCTTTATTTACCTACGTTATGATGAAATAAAAACGGAACCGGTCGCATAATTGGCTCCGTAATAAGGCCCCGTTCGCATTATATTTACCAACAATAACTAAACGACCTGATACGTTATTCTGGCCTGGCCGTAAAAAAGGCAATCGCCTGATAACAGTGTAAAAACGGGCCAGATGAACCGCCTCGCCTCACCTGCAAAAGACCGGTTGAAGTCCCAACTCAGCCGAGAACCTGGTGCACCAACTCCAAGCAAAAGCAATCACTAGCACAAAACCGTTTCCATTCACAAAACCACACTGAACAATCACAGTTTTATGTCACTTTGCGGAGTCACTTGTCACCTCCTGCTGCATGCGAGTTAAGCCGTACGTGATCCCAGGAGTTGTCTGTGCATTCTGTGCACGCTGACTCGAACCCCTTGACTGGTCCAAGCTGAACGGCTGAGCGCGGTTCCACGACCACTTGAAGTGGCTCAACCGTCTTCGTCTTACCTTCGCCGATGCGGAGGTTCGTCTTGCTCGCGCCCCACCAAGTCCGGCGTGCTTTGTCACCTCTTACCTGGCGATGCTGGCCGGGGGTGATCGGCGGTTGCGCCCGCTGCAGGCGAAAAAATCAGTTTTTTTAATTACTCGATGTAGGCGTTTTTTCTTTAAGAAGGCTCCTCGAGAGTTTGATAACTAAAAGTACGAGCTATGGAATAACTTAATCAAGCAACCAAACTAAAAGATAAAAGGAAATGGGATTTGCAAACATTTTCGAAATTTTTTTCCTGGACGATTGTCAAACTATGTGATAATCATAGTCACCTATGCCTAGCTCGAAAGAGCCCTTCTATTGATCTATTGATAAAATTTTCAACCAGTTTCTATATTATTCGCTCGATTGATAGGATTGTTGCCCGAGTGTTGCTGTCTTAAACTATCATCTGGTGGATTCAAGAATTTAGAATCTCAATAGCAACTATTTATATTCTATTAGGATTTTTAAATTTCGTTCATACTGACCATTTTATCAATTATACAATTTAACTTTAAAAGTCAGTACAATCTTAATATTATTCGCTCGATTGATAGGATTGTTGCCCGAGTGTTGCTGTCTTACAGTATCTTCTGGTGGATTCAAGAACCTAGAAACTCAATAGCAACTATTTATAGTCTACTAGGATTTTTAAATTTCGCTCGTATTGGCCATTTTATCAATTATACAATTTATCTTTAAAAGTCAGTACAATCTTAATATTATTCGCTCGATTGATAGGATTGTTGCCCGAGTGTTGCTGTCTTAAAGTATCTTCTGATGGATTCAAGAACCTAGAAACTCAAATGCAACTATTTACAGTCTATTAGGATTTTTAAATTTCGCTCGTATTGGCCATTTTATCAATTATACAATTTATCTTTAAAAGTCAGTACAATCTTAATATTATTCGCTCGATTGATAGGATTGTTGCCCGAGTGTTGCTGTCTTACAGTATCTTCTGGTGGATTCAAGAACCTAGAATCTCAATAGCAACTATTTATAGTCTATTAGGATTTTTAAATTTCGCTCGTATTGGCCATTTTATCAATTATACAATTTATCTTTAAAAGTCAGTACAATCTTAATATTATTCGCTCGATTGATAGGATTGTTGCCCGAGTGTTGCTGTCTTAAAGTATCTTCTGATGGATTCAAGAACCTAGAAACTCAAATAGCAACTATTTACAGTCTATTAGGATTTTTAAATTTCGCTCGTATTGACCGTTTTATAAATTATACAATTTATCTTTAAAAGTCAGTACAATCTTAATATTATTCGCTCGATTGATAGGATTGTTGCCCGAGTGTTGCTGTCTTAAAGTATCTCCTGGTGGATTCAAGAACGTAGAATCTCTTTAGCAACTATTTATAGTCTACTAGGATTTTTAAATTTCGCTCGTATTGGCCATTTTATCAATTATACAATTTATCTTTAAAAGTCAGTACAATCTTAATATTATTCGCTCGATTGATAGGATTGTTGCCCGAGTGTTGCTGTCTTACAGTATCTTCTGGTGGATTCAAGAACCTAGAATCTCAATAGCAACTATTTATAGTCTATTAGGATTTTTAAATTTCGCTCGTATTGGCCATTTTATCAATTATACAATTTATCTTTAAAAGTGAGTACAATCTTAATATTATTCGCTCGATTGATAGGATTGTTGCCCGAGTGTTGCTGTCTTAAAGTATCTTCTGATGGATTCAAGAACCTAGAAACTCAAATAGCAACTATTTACAGTCTATTAGGATTTTCAAATTTCGCTCGTATTGGCCATTTTATCAATTATACAATTTATCTTTAAAAGTCAGTACAATCTTAATATTATTCGCTCGATTGATAGGATTGTTGCCCGAGTGTTGCTGTCTTAAAGTATCTTCTGATGGATTCAAGAACCTAGAAACTCAAATGCAACTATTTACAGTCTATTAGGATTTTTAAATTTCGCTCGTATTGGCCATTTTATCAATTATACAATTTATCTTTAAAAGTCAGTACAATCTTAATATTATTCGCTCGATTGATAGGATTGTTGCCCGAGTGTTGCTGTCTTACAGTATCTTCTGGTGGATTCAAGAACCTAGAATCTCAATAGCAACTATTTATAGTCTATTAGGATTTTTAAATTTCGCTCGTATTGGCCATTTTATCAATTATACAATTTATCTTTAAAAGTGAGTACAATCTTAATATTATTCGCTCGATTGATAGGATTGTTGCCCGAGTGTTGCTGTCTTAAAGTATCTTCTGATGGATTCAAGAACCTAGAAACTCAAATAGCAACTATTTACAGTCTATTAGGATTTTCAAATTTCGCTCGTATTGGCCATTTTATCAATTATACAATTTATCTTTAAAAGTCAGTACAATCTTAATATTATTCGCTCGATTGATAGGATTGTTGCCCGAGTGTTGCTGTCTTAAAGTATCTTCTGATGGATTCAAGAACCTAGAAACTCAAATGCAACTATTTACAGTCTATTAGGATTTTTAAATTTCGCTCGTATTGGCCATTTTATCAATTATACAATTTATCTTTAAAAGTCAGTACAATCTTAATATTATTCGCTCGATTGATAGGATTGTTGCCCGAGTGTTGCTGTCTTACAGTATCTTCTGGTGGATTCAAGAACCTAGAATCTCAATAGCAACTATTTATAGTCTATTAGGATTTTTAAATTTCGCTCGTATTGGCCATTTTATCAATTATACAATTTATCTTTAAAAGTCAGTACAATCTTAATATTATTCGCTCGATTGATAGGATTGTTGCCCGAGTGTTGCTGTCTTAAAGTATCTTCTGATGGATTCAAGAACCTAGAAACTCAAATAGCAACTATTTACAGTCTATTAGGATTTTTAAATTTTGCTCGTATTGACCGTTTTATAAATTATACAATTTATCTTTAAAAGTCAGTACAATCTTAATATTATTCGCTCGATTGATAGGATTGTTGCCCGAGTGTTGCTGTCTTAAAGTATCTCCTGGTGGATTCAAGAACGTAGAATCTCTTTAGCAACTATTTATAGTCTACTAGGATTTTTAAATTTCGCTCGTATTGGCCATTTTATCAATTATACAATTTATCTTTAAAAGTCAGTACAATCTTAATATTATTCGCTCGATTGATAGGATTGTTGCCCGAGTGTTGCTGTCTTACAGTATCTTCTGGTGGATTCAAGAACCTAGAATCTCAATAGCAACTATTTATAGTCTATTAGGATTTTTAAATTTCGCTCGTATTGGCCATTTTATCAATTATACAATTTATCTTTAAAAGTGAGTACAATCTTAATATTATTCGCTCGATTGATAGGATTGTTGCCCGAGTGTTGCTGTCTTAAAGTATCTTCTGATGGATTCAAGAACCTAGAAACTCAAATAGCAACTATTTACAGTCTATTAGGATTTTTAAATTTCGCTCGTATTGGCCATTTTATCAATTATACAATTTATCTTTAAAAGTCAGTACAATCTTAATATTATTCGCTCGATTGATAGGATTGTTGCCCGAGTGTTGCTGTCTTACAGTATCTTCTGGTGGATTCAAGAACCTAGAATCTCAATAGCAACTATTTATAGTCTATTAGGATTTTTAAATTTCGCTCGTATTGGCCATTTTATCAATTATACAATTTATCTTTAAAAGTCAGTACAATCTTAATATTATTCGCTCGATTGATAGGATTGTTGCCCGAGTGTTGCTGTCTTAAAGTATCTTCTGATGGATTCAAGAACCTAGAAACTCAAATAGCAACTATTTACAGTCTATTAGGATTTTTAAATATTGCTCGTATTGACCGTTTTATAAATTATACAATTTATCTTTAAAAGTCAGTACAATCTTAATATTATTCGCTCGATTGATAGGATTGTTGCCCGAGTGTTGCTGTCTTAAAGTATCTCCTGGTGGATTCAAGAACGTAGAATCTCTTTAGCAACTATTTATAGTCTACTAGGATTTTTAAATTTCGCTCGTATTGGCCATTTTATCAATTATACAATTTATCTTTAAAAGTCAGTACAATCTTAATATTATTCGCTCGATTGATAGGATTGTTGCCCGAGTGTTGCTGTCTTACAGTATCTTCTGGTGGATTCAAGAACCTAGAATCTCAATAGCAACTATTTATAGTCTATTAGGATTTTTAAATTTCGCTCGTATTGGCCATTTTATCAATTATACAATTTATCTTTAAAAGTGAGTACAATCTTAATATTATTCGCTCGATTGATAGGATTGTTGCCCGAGTGTTGCTGTCTTAAAGTATCTTCTGATGGATTCAAGAACCTAGAAACTCAAATAGCAACTATTTACAGTCTATTAGGATTTTTAAATTTCGCTCGTATTGGCCATTTTATCAATTATACAATTTATCTTTAAAAGTCAGTACAATCTTAATATTATTCGCTCGATTGATAGGATTGTTGCCCGAGTGTTGCTGTCTTACAGTATCTTCTGGTGGATTCAAGAACCTAGAATCTCAATAGCAACTATTTATAGTCTATTAGGATTTTTAAATTTCGCTCGTATTGGCCATTTTATCAATTATACAATTTATCTTTAAAAGTCAGTACAATCTTAATATTATTCGCTCGATTGATAGGATTGTTGCCCGAGTGTTGCTGTCTTACAGTATCTTCTGGTGGATTCAAGAACCTAGAATCTCAATAGCAACTATTTATAGTCTACTAGGATTTTTAAATTTCGCTCGTATTGGCCATTTTATCAATTATACAATTTATCTTTAAAAGTCAGTACAATCTTAATATTATTCGCTCGATTGATAGGATTGTTGCCCGAGTGTTGCTGTCTTAAAGTATCTCCTGGTGGATTCAAGAACGTAGAATCTCTTTAGCAACTATTTATAGTCTATTAGGATTTTTAAATTTCGTTCATACTGACCATTTTATCAATTATACAATTTATCTTTAAAAGTCAGTACAATCTTAATATTATTCGCTCGATTGATAGGATTGTTGCCCGACTGTGGCTGTCTTAAATTACCTTCTGGCCTCATGATCCAGCTCGTACGCGTCCATTTAAGTTTCTAGAACTCCGTCACAATGTTGACGATCTATCTTTTCTTGTAACAAAAGAGGTTTTCGTTTTCCCTAGTAAATGTATGAAAGTCTTTTATGCCCCTATTTCAGTCAGAACTTCTCAAATTATCGATGAGCTGTGTAATAGGGAAAGTGGCATCCTTGCCATATTATGTAAATTCAAACCTAACTTCATAACTTATACGCTCAAATTCCCTCACATAAATAGACACGGATCTACTAAACTATTCAGCCAAATAAGGATACAATTTTTTCACAACAAAATCTGTTTATTTGAATTAACGTCAGCTAGGCTGCCGACAAAAGCAGACGTGCCTGAACTGAATAATACACTTTTATCGATTCCTTTAAGATTAGAGCCGAAAAGGATGATTTTACATGAAGAAGAAACATTTCGTACAGGCGATGCGATGTGATACTCCTTAATGCTCATATGCTGCCTTTCTCACATCGAATTAAAATTCATTCGTCTATTTTGCATTTCAAGATAGCTAAGCTAGTCTTGTAGTTTTTACAGAGCTTGAACGTCAATAGGTGAAAAAAAAATCTGATGGAAGCAACAACGTGCTTCCTTATGGGAATTATTTTAAATTGGCAAAACTTGGGAGATAATTCAATATTTCTGTTCTGTTTTTTTTTTTAATATTAAGAACTTTGTATTCATCAGCCACCCCTATATACATATATTGATATACCGACAGTTATAATATCAAAATTGTACTGTCTTTTAAAGATAAATTGTATAATAATTGATAAAACGGTCAGTATGAGCGAAATTTAAAAATCCTAAAGACTATAAACAGTTGCTATTGAGATTCTATACTCTAGAATCCACCAGAAGATGCTTTAAGACAGCAACACTCGGGCAACAATCCTATCAATCGAGCGAATAATATCAAGATTGTACTGACTTTTAAAGATAAATTGTATAATTGATAAAATGGTCAACACGAGCGAAATTTAAAAATCCTAATAGACTATAAATAGTTGCTAAAGAGATTCTACGTTCTTGAATCCACCAGGAGATACTTTAAGACAGCAACACTCTTGCAACAATCCTATCAATCGAGCGAATAATATTAAGATTGTACTGACTTTTAAAGATAAATTGTATAATTGATAAAATGGTCAACACGAGCGAAATTTAAAAATCCTAATAGACTATAAATAGTTGCTATAGAGATTCTAGGATCTTGAATCCACCAGGAGATACTTTAAGACAGCAACACTCGGGCAACAATCCTATCAATCGAGCGAATAATATTAAGATTGTAATGACTTTTAAAGATAAATTGTATAATTGATAAAATGGTCAGTATGAACGAAATTTAAAAATCCTAATAGACTATAAATAGTTGCTAAAGAGATTCTAGGTTCTTGAATCCACCAGAAGATACTTTAAGACAGCAACACTCGGGCAACAATCCTATCAATCGAGCGAATAATATTAAGATTGTACTGACTTTTAAAGTTAAATTGTATAATTGATAAAATGGTCAGTATGAACGAAATTTCAAAATCCTAATAGACTATAAACAGTTGCCATTGAGATTCTTTATTCCACCAGAAGATACTTTAAGACAGCAACACTCCCATCAATCGAGCGAATAATATCGAAGTGCTTTTAAAGATAAATTGTATAATTTAATAAAATAGTCAGTATGAACGAAATTTAAAAACCCAACAGGTGATAAATAATATCTCTAGATCTAAAATTGCCCATTTTCTCCTCCTTATTAGTCATCCCGACACATGCATCACCGTCATCACGTCCACGGCCGTCCGAACCATAAACCAACAGTAATTCCATTTCGATATTTCCGCACCCCAAGGCGTCAAAGCAAACAGCATTATCACGAAGCAAATATCGCACTCCGTTTACCAGCGCACACCAGGAAGAACGGGCGATCCCGTTTAGGGATTCACACGGCGTGCTAACGGGATTGCGAATCCCACAAGGCGCCCGAAATGGGCAAGACAATAAGCAGAGGTTAATATGGATCATAACGAAACGAGAGGCGAAGCCCACGGTTTACGTGAATCTGATCTACATAGGTCTGGAGCTGGGAATTCTGCCCCCGCGGTACATCCGTATCGAATAGTTATTCAGGTAGGATAATATGTACGGTAGGATGGCCGTTATTTTGACAAAGTCGAAATTTTTACGATTTGACCTTAAAATATTAATTAAAATGTAAAAAAATATGATCTTAAGCTTTTGGGGTCGCTGAACAAGAATTTGGTGTCAAACTTCTGACAGTTGACAGCTGTCAATTTGACAGAAGCAACTTTTTTTATGATTTTAATGGATTTTGTCAACTTGGATTGAAGTCGAAAAAAATTTGTCAGTTGACAGCTGTCATTTTAGCTGTCAATTTGACGGAAGCAACTTTTTTATGATTTTAATGGATTTTGTCAACTTGGATTGAAGTCGAAAAAATGTTGACAGTTGATAGCTGTCATTTTAGCTGTCAATTTGACAGAAGCAACTTTTTTTTGATTTTAATGGATTTTGTCAACTTGGATTGAAGTCGAAAAAATTTTGACAGTTGATAGCTGTCATTTTAGCTGTCAATTTGACAGAAGCAACTTTTTTTTGATTTTAATGGATTTTGTCAACTTGGATTGAAGTCGAAAAAAATTTGTCAGTTGACAGCTGTCATTTTAGCTGTCAATTTGACGGAAGCAACTTTTTTATGATTTTAATGGATTTTGTCAACTTGGATTGAAGTCGAAAAAATGTTGACAGTTGATAGCTGTCATTTTAGCTGTCAATTTGACAGAAGCAACTTTTTTTTGATTTTAATGGATTTTGTCAACTTGGATTGAAGTCGAAAAAATTTTGACAGTTGATAGCTGTCATTTTAGCTGTCAATTTGACAGAAGCAACTTTTTTTTGATTTTAAAGAATTTTGTCAACTTGGATTGAAGTCGAAAAAAATTTGACAGTTGACAGCTGTCATTTTAGCTGTCAATTTGACAGAAGCAACTTTTTTTTGATTTTAATGGATTTTGTCAACTTGGATTGAAGTCGAAAAAATTTTGACAGTTGACAGCTGTCATTTTAGCTGTCAATTTGACAGAAGCAACTTTTTTTAAGATTTTAATGGATTTTGTCAACTTGGATTGAAGTCGAAAAAATTTTGACAGTTGACAGCTGTCATTTTAGCTGTCAATTTGACGGAAGCAACTTTTTTATGATATTAATGGATTTTGCCAACTTGGATTGAAGTCGAAAAAATTTTGATAGTTGGCAGCTGTCATTTTAGCTGTCAATTTGACAGAAGCAACTTTTTTATGATTTTAATGGATTTTGCCAACTTGGATTGAAGTCGAAAAAATTTTGACAGTTGACAGCTGTCATTTTAGCTGTCAATTTGACAGAAGCAACTTTTTTTTATGATTTTAATGGATTTTGTCAACTTGGATTGAAGTCGAAATAAATTTGACAGTTGACAGCTGTCAATTTGACAGAAGCAACTTTTTTTATGATTTTAATGGATTTCGCCAACTTGGATTGAAGTTGAAAACATTATGACAGTTGACAGCTGTCATTTTAGCTGTCAATTTGACAGAAGCAACTTTTTTTATGATTTTAATGGATTTTGTCAACTTGGATTGAAGTCGAAAAAATTTTGACAGTTGACAGCTGTCATTTTAGCTGTCAATTTGACAGAAGCAACTTTTTTATGATTTTAATGGATTTTGTCAACTTGGATTTAAATCGAAAAAATGTTGACAGTTGACAGCTGTCATTTTAGCTGTCAATTTGACAGAAGCAACTTTTTTATGATTTTAATGGATTTTGTCAACTTGGATTGAAGTCGAAAAAATTGTGACAGTTGACAGCTGTCATTTTAGCTGTCAATTTGACAGAAGCAACTTTTTTATGATTTTAATGGATTTTGTAACTTGGATTGGTCGAAAAAAATTTGACAGTTGACAGCTGTCATTTTAGCTGTCAATTTGACAGAAGCAACTTTTTTATGATTTTAATGGATTTTGTCAACTTGGATTGAAGTCGAAAAAATTTTGACAGTTGACAGCTGTCATTTTAGCTGTCAATTTGACAGAAGCAACTTCTTTATGATTTTAATGGATTTTGTAACTTGGATTGGTCGAAAAAAATTTGACAGTTGACAGCTGTCATTTTAGCTGTCAATTTGACAGAAACAACTTTTTTATGATTTTAATGGATTTCGTCGACTTGGATTAAGTCGAAAAAATTTTGACAGTTGACGGCCGTCATTAAGACTGTCAAATTTTTTTGTTGATTCTTTGAATTTATTAAAGTCTGGACATTTATTTTCTTATAGAAGTTCGGCAGAAATTCTGGCATTTTTCTTGCACAATCATCGCACGGCAACCAGCATCAGCACGAAAACGATAAATAATGCCACAAGGAATCCACGTAGGTACGCTTTTATTTTCAATAACGGTTACACCTCTGCCTCGGCGTGTTTAAGACCTTTGTCTCATTTTTTCATGTTGTCTCCGGCAGCCGCCCGCTGTGTTTACACTCCGCCACACCCTTGTAAGAC
Source organism: Rhagium mordax (assembly GCA_963680705.1). Taxonomy (NCBI): domain Eukaryota; kingdom Metazoa; phylum Arthropoda; class Insecta; order Coleoptera; family Cerambycidae; genus Rhagium; species Rhagium mordax. The sequence continues at coordinate 131,828,857 of OY796656.1, read as the reverse complement.
GCTAAAACAACCGATAAGTTTTTAAATATCAGCGGCCATTAATGTGACTTTTCGGCTAACAGCGAAGCGAACATCGGTGTAAATATTCCAAGAGATATGTGTACGAGAAATAAGAATCAGCATACAGGGCGAGTCACCTAAGACGCGGTCGTTATTGAATTTATTTATTTACGTGGTGGTTTTCGTCTCACTTTAGTCTGCGAATTTATAAACACCCAGCGAAACCTACGCGAATGGCATTCCTGTCTGCACATGCAGCTCCGCATTTGCATAATCAGCTTAAAAAAAGCCACCCCGAAAAATTCGAATCCTTCAGCTTATTCAGATGTAACTAATGAGGCAGATATGTGACCAATTAAGGAACCGGTTTAGAAAAAATCAATTACAACAGCGCCGCGGAATGTGGACTAATGAGCCAAATATTATTAGGTCATTTTCATTAAGGTTATCTCGTGCATGGGTCGGATGCACTTTCGACGTTGGTTTGCGCCTGGCAGGCTCCCGCATAAATGCCACTTGATACCTTGATGTGCCTTTGCCTTTGTTTATAAAAAAAAAGAAAAATTAAATTTTTTCAATCAAACAATTCCAACAAGAAATGTTCAATAACTTTTTTGGTAAAGTCGATATTTTCAGGTACATTTTAACTAATAAGTGAGGGGGGGGAGTGAGGGGGGAGTTCCCTGAAATTTCTGCCTTGGAAACTGGACCGCCCTGTACATAAATAAAATAGGTACTTGTATTTTTTAAATTATTTGGCGAATGCGCTAGTAGCACTAGGTTGTCCTTTAATTTTATATTTAAAAATTGGCAACCCTACTTGTATCTATAAGTTTATCGTAGAAGCAGAGACAGTAGAAATAGAAACGCGTTGGAATCTTCATAGGGTAGGTACAACATTATCGAAAAGTGCCAATATAGACACTTACTGTAAAATTAGAATAAAAGTGGCATACACGTTACTTACATACATAAATATAAAAAATTATCAGTTCAAAGTCACAAACATAAATAAAATTGAATTTTAACTCACAATAACCTTACTTTTGCATATCTCCTGCAAAAACAGCACATCAGTAACGATACACCAAATAATACACCCACACCCACTGTTGTTTATTATCCGATATTGTTAAATATTTACGCAACCGATGATTATTAAAACTATGCACTCCAGCTGTTAAAATTTCGCCATACTGATAACGGATCGTTTTTTGTTTCAGTTTTAGTGTTGACAGCGAGCGTTGCCGGAGACGACTCTATTAGTACTAAAGTACTAAGTTTTGTTTTTCTTGTAGACGACAAGGTTTTGTCACTTCGAAGTGGCTAGCGAGATGCAAACGCGTAAAATATTTAAATATATTATTGATCTGGTGTCGAGTGGGGTATTTTTGTTGATTTGTAACGAAAGTGGAAATGTTTATATTTGGAAAATATGATTTATTTAGTATTTGAGAAGCAGAAAAAAAATTTGCCCTTTTTTATCTGGTCGCAACTTTTTATAATGGCTTTTTTGAACTATACTCGGGCCAAAAAGAGTAGTGAGTAGAGCCAGGGGCGTACGGATTTACGAATTTCATAAATTCCATAATTCGAACAAATGAAAGCGGATTGTGTTAATTAAGCATGAGTATGAGTCACCATGTCTTAAATATTAAATAATATGCTTACATCTGGCAACATTATCTCAACGAATTAGGTATAGCAACGCAGTTGAACAATGCACATCCTTTGCGTTGCAGCATATGTGACGCCACTGAATGCGCTATCTAAGCCCTCTCGACGACCTTTATAATAGTCGAACAAATTATTGGGTACTAGGGCGGCACGTTCAAGCATGTACTTTATTTGGTTGACTATACCAATTAAACATAATGACCTAGTTGTGGTTTTCATCTCTGGTAGGCGGAGAAAACTGGATATATTTCTCTGAATTATATGGGATTATATGGTAAAACGAGCTGCCGCTTCTGTATTCCATAACAGCTAAATCCTTTGAAGAATTGCCGGTAAGTTTTTTGCTCTACTGACTACTCTTTTTGGCTCGAGTATACACCAAGAGAGTCCTAAATTTGTTAGTTTTCGTATCAGCAAAAAAAAACCGCTAAAAAAATGTCTTTGTTTTTGAAAGGAGTTTTTAAGTAGAAATAGGACTACACCACCACCCGACGATGTCAACTTGGTTGCAGGAGCGTCCTTTAGTATATTGAACACTATTACTCCATTTTTTACGGAATCCTTTTTTAGACTTTAAAAGATTGTTTTTTTAGTTTTTTGTATACATATTTTAATAAATATTTCTGAATCAATTGATCGGATTAAAAGAAAAATAGAGTATTCTGCGTTATTAATTTATTTACAAAACTGCGGTTAAAACGTTAAAAATTTATTATACATTTTATTGTCATAAGACCTATATTGGCTATATTTTCTACCTATGCCGATAATTTTACATATAACCCTGTATATGTTTTTTGACCATTCAATAGGGCGTTTCAATGATATATCACAAGGCTCTTAGAATGTGACCCTTTCCCTTGCCTCTTTTATTATAAATCCATGAATTTTAATATTTTTATAGAAGATACATTTTACGAACAACTCAAACCTTTCACTATAAACAAACTTCCTCCAACATTCGTTATCGACTTAAGCCATGTTGCCAAGGTACAAAAATTATTGGATATCGAATTCCGATACAATTGCACTAAATAAATATAACGTGTCAAGAGCAGCTTTGCAATCATTATTTCCTTATGAACTGAAAACGATGCGTGTTTATTCATTAAAAAGGCTGTTAGAATGTGACTCTTTCCGGCAACCAAACAAAGGACCATAATACTTTGTTGTCTTTTATTATAAATCCATGAATTTTAATAACATGTTATGAGAAGATACTTTTTATAAATGCGATCAAGCTGACATTATAAATAAACTTCCTCCAACATCCATCATTAGGTTAAGCGACGTTGCCAAGGTTCTAAAAATTATTTGAAGCCATATGCAGAAATAAAGTGACAGTAAATATATGATAACGTATCATAGTTTCGGTAGTCATTATTTCATTACGTACTGAAAACGCTGTGTGTTAACTCATGAAAAGGGCTGTTAGAATGTGACTCTTTCCGGCAACAAAACAAAGAATATAATATTTTTTCCTCTTTTATTATAAATCCATGAATTTTAAGAGCGTTTTCGTAGAAGATAGTTTTTATAAATGACACAAATTAACACTATAAACAAACTTCCTCCAATATCCGTTATTCACTTAAGCGACGTTGCCAAATCGTATTCCGATAATTACATTAAATAAATATATAAAATATAACAACGTATCAAGGCAGTTATTATTTCATTATATACTGAAAATCTTGCGTGTTTATTCATTAAAAGGCTGTTAGAATGTGACTCTTCCTGGCAACAAAACAAAGAATACAAGGTGAATCTTAGAGTGGGGGCCATATTTATAGGAGGCGACACCGTTCACTATGGGAACACAAAAATACAATTTATTTTTTTTAACGCGCCATGAAAAATGATTATTGTTTAAACCCTTTTTATTTGAATTTGGGTACCCCGCCAGTGGAATGCGCTCGCGAGAGTTTTATATCATCTACACTTGGCAACACGGTCGACCGGTAACACGTAATGCAGTAAGTGCTTGCCCAGCGGCGCCGGAATTAGAGGAAACTTGAATCTCGATTTTTTAAAAAAAATTCATAACTGGGCCATTTTACAACCTACAAAAAAAAATTCGCCACTCTATGATTCACTATGGCCGCCACTCTAAGATTCACCCTGTATAATGGCTTTGTCCTCTTTTATTATAAATCCATGAATAAATAGCATTTTTCTGGAAGATAGTTTCTATAAATAACACAAACTAACACTATAAACAAATTTCCTCCAATATCCGTTATCCATTTAAGCGACGTTGCCAAGGTTCTAAAAACTATTGAAAATCGCATTGCGATACAATTACATTAAATAAATATATAGAATATAACAACGTGTCAAGGCAGTTATTATTTCATTATATACTGAAAATCTTGCGTGCTTATTCATTGAAAAGGCTGTTAGAATGTGACCCTTTTCGGTAGCAAAACAAAAGATATAACACTTTGTTCCTTTTCATTATAAATCCATGAATTTTAATGACATTTTGGGAGAAAATACTTTTTATAAATAACTCAGACTAACATTATAAACAAACTTCCTCCAACATCTAACTAGTGATAGACTTAATCGGCGTTGCCAAGGTTTTAAAAATTATTGGAAGTGGTATTCAAAAATAAAATTACGGTAATTAAATATATTATGATAACGTATCATATTTTCGGCAGTCCTTATTTTATTACGTACTCGAAACGCTGCGTATTTATTCATTGGAAAGGCTGTTAGAATGTGACTCTTTCCGGTAACAAAACAAAGGGTCTAATACTTTGTCCTCTTCTATTATAAATCCATGCATTTTAATAACAGTTTGGGAGAACATACTTTTTATAAATAACTCGAACTGACATTATAAACAAACTTCCTCCAACGTCCATCATTAACTCAAGCAACGTTGCCAAGATTCTAAAAATCATTGGAAATCGTATCCCGATAAAATTACTATAAATAAATGTACAATAACGTATTATGAGCAGCTTGGCAGTCATGTTATTACGTACAGAAAACACCACGTGTTTATTCATTAAAAAGGTTGTTAGAATGTGACTCTTCCTGCCAACAAAACCAATTATATAATACTTTGTTTTCTTTTATTATATATCCATGAATTTTAATAACATTTTGAAATAATATACTTTTTATAAATAACTCAAACTAACATTATAAACAAATTTTAAAAATTAATCGAAGTCATATTCAAAAATAAAATTTGCAGTAAATAAATATGATAACGTATGATAGTTTCGGCAGTCATTATTTTATTGTGTACTGGCAACGCTGCGTGTTCCATTTAATAGGCTCTTAGAATGTGACTCTTTCCGGCAAAGAAATATTTGTCTTCTTTTATTATAAATCCATAAATTAATAGCATTATCGTAGAAGATAGTTTTTTAAAAGGGCTGTTAGACTGTGACTCTTTCCGGCAACATAACAATCAATATTAATGCTTTAATCTCTTTTATTACAAATCCATGAATTTTAATAACATTTTGTGAGAAAATGCTCTTTATAAATAACTCAGACTGACATTATAAACAAACTTCCTCCAACATCTATCTAGTGATAGACTTAAGCGGCGTTGCCAAGGTTCTAAAAATTATGGAAGTCGTATTCAAAAATAAAATTACGGTAAATAAATATATTACGACAACGTATCATACTTTCGGCAGTTATTATTTTCTTACGTACTGGAAACGCTGCGAATTTATTCATTAAAAAGACTGTTAGAATGTGACTCTTTCCGGCAACAAAACAAAGGGTCTAATACTTTGTCCTCTTCTGTAATAAATCCATGCATTTTAATAACAGTTTGGGAGAACACACTTTTTATAAATAACTCGAACTGACATTATAAACAAACTTCCTCCTACATCCATCATTATTTTAAGCGACGTTGCCAAGATTCTAAAAATTATTGGAAATCGTATCCCGATAAAATTACTATAAATAAATGTACAATAACGTATCATGAGCAGCTTGGCAGTCATGTTATTACGTACAGAAAACGCCACGTGTTTATTCATTAAAAAGGTTGTTAGAATGTGACTCTTCCTGCCAACAAAACCAATTATATAATACTTTGTTTTCTTTTATTTATATATCCATGAATTTTAATAACATTTTGAAATAATATACTTTTTATAAATAACTCAAACTAACATTATAAACAAATTTCCTCCAACATCCATCATAAACTTAAGCGACGTTGCCAAAATTTTAAAAATTAATCGAAGTCATATTCAAAAATAAAATTGCAGTATGATAATTTCGGCAGTCATTATTTTATTGTGTACTGACATTGCTGCGTGTTCATTCATTTAAAGGGCTCTTAGAATGTGACTCTTCCCGGCAATAAAACAAAGAATACAATACTTTGTCCTCTATTATTATAAATCCATGGATTTGAATAACATTTTGGGACCAGATGCGTTTTGTAAATAACTTAAACTTTTACTATAAACAAACTTCCTCCAACATCTATCATTTATTCATTAAGAAGGCTGTTAGAATGTGATTCTTTACAATAAAACAAACGGTATAATACTTTATTCTCTTTTATTACAAAACCATGGATTTCATTAACAGCTCATACTTATATTTTATAAACAACTCAAACTGACACTATAAACAAACTTCCTCCAACATACATTATCGATTTAAGCAACGTTGCCAAGATTCTAAAAATTATTGGAAATCATATTCCGATACAATTACATTAAATAAATAATGACGTGTCATGTGCAGCGTTATTTTATTACGTACTAAAAACGCTGCGTGTTTATTTATTAAAACGGTTGTTAGAATGTGACTCTTTCCGGCAACAAAACAACGGGTATACTTTGTTCTCTTTTATTAAAAATCCATGAAATTTAGTAACATTTTGAGAGAAGATACTTTTATAAATAACTTTAACTGTACGAGTATTATAAACAAAGTTCCTCCAACATTCACCATTAACTCGAGCAACGTTGCCAACTTTCTAAAAATTATTATAAGTTATATTTAAAACTAAAATTACTGTAAATAAAAATGTATGATTATCATTATTTTATTACGTACTGGCAACGATGCTTGTTTATTCATTAAAGATGCTGTTAGAATGTGACTCTTTCCGGCAACAAAACAGAGGATATAATACTTTATCTTCTTTTATTATAAATCCATGAATTTTAATAACATTTTGGGACAAGATACTTTTTATAAATAACTTTAACTACATTATAAACAACCTTCCTCCAACATCCATCATTAAGTTAAGCGACGTTGCCAAGGTTCTAAAAATTAATGGAAATCGATACAATTACAATAAGTATAATAACGTATCATGAGCAGCTGTGCTTAGGAGTCGTTATGTTGTTACATACTGAAAACGCCACGTGTTAATAATTAAAAATGTTGTTAGAATGTGACTCTTTCTGGCAACAAAACAAATTACATAATACTTTATCTTCTTTTATTATAAATCCATGTATTTTAATAACATTTCGGAAGACGATACTTTTTCTGACATTATAAACAAACTTCCTCCAACGTCCATCATTAACTTAAGCGACGTTGCCAAAATTCTAAAAATTATTGGAAGTCATATTCAAAAATAAAAGTACAGTAAACAAATATGATAACGTATCATACTTTAGGCAGTCACTATTTTATTATGTACTAGCAACGCTGCGTGTTTTATTCATTAAAAGGCTGTTAGAATGTGACTTTTTCCGGAAACAAAACAAACGATATAATACTTTATCCTCTTTTGTTACAAATCCATGGATTTGACAATATTTTGGGAAACGATAATTTTTGCAAATAACTCAAACTTACACTATAAACAAACTTCCTTCATTAAATTAAGCGACGTTGCCAAGGTTAAAAAAATTATTGGAAGTCATTCAAATATAAAACTACAGTAAATAAATTATGATAACGTATGATAGTTTCGGCAGTCATTATTTTATTGTGTACTGGCAACGCTGCGAGTTCATTTATTTAGTAGGCTGTTAGAATGTGACTCTTTTCGGCAATAAAACAAAGAATATAATACTTTGTCCTCTTTTATTATAAATCCATGGATTTGAATAATATTTTGGGAAAGAAAAGATATGTGTGGTAAATAACATAAACTTTTACTATAAAAAAACTTCCTCCAACATCCATCATTTATTCGTTAAAAAGGCTGTTAGAATGTGATTCTTTACAATAAAATAAACGATATAATCCTTTATTCTCTTTTATTACAAATCCATGGATTTTAATGACAGAATATACTTACATTTTATAAACAACTCAAACTGACACAATAAACAAACTTCCTCCAACATCCGTTATCGATTTAAGCAACGTTGCCATGATTCTAAAAATTATTGGAAATCGTATTCCGATACAATTACATTAAATTAATATATAATAACTTGTCATGAGTATATTCGCAGTCATTATTTCATTACGTACTGGAAATTATTAAAAAGGCTGTTAGAATGTGACTCTTTCCAGCAACAAAACAACGGGTATAATTTGTTCTTTTTTGAATAACATTTTGGGAGAAGATACTTTTTATAAATAACTCTAACTAAGTACATTATAAACAAAGTTCCTCCAACATCCATCATTAACTTAAGCGACGTTGCCAAAGTTCTAAAAATTATTGGAAGTCATATTCAAAAAAACAAAATTACAGCTACTAAATATATGATAACGTATCATACTTTTAGCAGAAACGATTTTATACGTACTGGCAACGCTGCGTATTTATTAATTAAAAAGGCTGTTAGAATGTAACTCTTTTCGGCAACAAAACAATGAGTATAATATTTTGTCCTCTTTTATAAATCCATGAATTTTAATAATATTTTGGGAGAATATATTTTTTATAAATAACTCAAACCGACATAAACAAACTTCCTCCAACAGTTGCCAAGGTTAAAAAAATTATTGGAAATTATATTCAAAAATAAAATTACATTAATGTATATATGATAACATAATCCTTTCGGAAGCCATTATTTTATTTCGTACTGGCAACGTTCCGTGTTTATTCATCTAAAAGGCTGTTAGAATGTGACTTTCCACCTACAAACAAAGGATATAATACTTTGTCCTCTTTTATTGTAAATCCATGCATTTGATTAAAATTTATGTGAGAAAATGATTTTTTTAAGTAACTCAAACTAACACTATAAACAAACTTCCTCCAACATCCGTTATCGACTTCAGCGACGTTGCCAAGATTCTAAAAATGATTGAAAATCGTACTCCGAGACAATTATGTATATTAAATATATAAAAACGTGCCATGAGCAGCTTGGAAGTCATCATTTCATTCCGTACTGTTAGACTGTGACCCTTTCCGCCCCAACAAAATGTTCGTAATTTTATGTTTGCAAAATGTGATGTTTCGTTTTCCGATGTGCGATTGTTATGTTTTGCTCCCTGCCCTCTTAACCTCAAAAGTTTTGTCGTCTCAGAATTTTTTACAGCGCCTCGTAAAATTATATCTTATTTGCTACAAGCGAGATATGATACGGTATAAACAAAGTTAAAAATGTGGGAAGGATCGTTTATTCATTCGCGACTTCGCATTTCACTGCCCACGAAAAACTGTTCCTCTTTGGAATATAAATTGATTATTTAATTCTGAAAGAAACCCAATTGTATAATGACAATAATAAAAGTAAATTTTAATCAGACGAGAATAGCATTTTAAAGACGTTATTATTAAAGTTGTTATGGTTTATGTGTTTGTTAGATAAGGAATTCCAGCTATTTGCAGCGTTATTATTATTGAAATATCTCTTTCGGTGCCGGAGTAAAAGTTGAAATGTTGCTCTAAGAAACAATCCACTCAAGAATTGTTGTTTTATCACCTTAACTCGTAAAAAGGTACTTTAGTTTAGGCACTTAGGAAATCAAGGAAAATTTAATGATGAATTCAATAATTTTGTTGTTCGAGGTGGCAAGACAAAGATATGAGATGCTTCGTTTTGGGTACGAGCAAAAAATGGTACACCGTCTGATGTTCTTATCTCAAGTACTTTGTCTTGTAGCCGCCCATGAGAAAATAAAAGGTTACAAATACATGACACGGTAAAAGTTGATAATAAAGTAAACTAGTCCGTTATTAGATATACTAATAATATACGTATCGTACTGCGACACTAACTATTAACAAGTCGCCTATTCTATCTATTATCTATCTATTAATGTACCAACGCATCGCCGTGAAAGCGCGAGCTATATTTCTCTTTTACATTATCATAGTTGCACTTCCTGCATCTCGTATAAAATTACGGCGACTAGATATTGATATTTACAAGCATTTAGAAGCAGGGCTACGCAAGAAAAAATACTGCTTCAAATTAAAAGTAAAATATGTTTATTTTTCATAGATATTTCACCCTCAATGGTTAAAACATGTAAATAACGTTGATATGACGTTATTTGTTGAAAAACTCAACATTATATAGTTATTTATACGTTAAAAGAACGTCAATTTGTTAATATAATTCAACGGGTAAATGAAACGTAACAGAAACGTAAAATCCCAACGTTATTTAAATGTGAAAATTAACGCAACATTTACGTATATTTTGCATGTCTCTTAAACGTTGAAAATTAGAAATATTTCAACGGTGTGTTTTATTTTGGAGGTACATTAATGTGGAATTTACGTTATAAAAACATGACAGTCAAAGCTTAATCTTGAAATCAACGAAACGTTACAAATTATTTAAAAATACTTCTGCGACCTTTCTCAACGTTATTTAAATGTGAAATTAACGTAATATTTACGTATATTCTGCATGTTACTTAAAAATCACAATGTATTTCAACGGCCCGTGTATATGGGAGGTATATTAATGTAGAATTTACATTTTAATAACTTGACAGTTAAAGCTTAATCCCAAGAATCAATGAAACGTTGAAAAAACGTTATAATTTATTTGAAAAAATACTTCTGTAATCTTTGCCAACGTTTTAAGGACGCCACAATTAACAATGGAAGAAACTTAACACGTGAACAGCTGATCAAGTGGGTAACTAAATGGGACAAGGAGTGGCAAAAGTACCACACTCCTCCACTCCGGTGCAAGGCACGCGTTTAGCAGGAGTCTAATTTAAATTGGAATGGAGAATTTTCACCTTGTACGGCATTGGGCTCGATAATGATATTTCGCTTGCAGTGCATGAATGTCATTCAGTCGATGTCCATTAGCAGAGCCGGGGTTCGCGGAAGTCATTGGCTTCTACAAGGTCGCAGCGAGACCGGCCGCATGCCTGCGCCCCCTTGCTCAACACCACTGACAACGTTTGCGTCTTATTCTTCCAGTCTCCTTGTTCTCCCAGCCACTCGCCGGTATTAGAACAGAAGTTTCGCCATTGCTTTTATTTGACTTCGCCAGGCAAATACAGGGTGGTAGGAATACGAGCAGCCAGTATTTGAACAAGTTATGTCGGACTGAAAATCTTGCGCAAATGGGCCTAGAAAGTTGAAAGATTTAGCCAAAGAAATATTTAAATTTTCAAGAAATGGTATCAAATATTTTAATATTTTAAATGTCGCCATTTTGTAATATTCTAGCTGAAAATTGAGACGTTGCCGTTGATGACGAGAACGTTAATTTAATACCTTGTAAGGAATTCAATATGGCGACCGGACGCCATATTGAATAATTAACGATTGTATTGCGATGTTGAATCGACATGTATTTATACTGTCTTCATTGTAACACTAATCGTTTATCAACGCTGATTAATAATTGTTGAGTTGGATCGCTAGATAACGTGTTTAAGACGTAGCTGTAACATTACTTACCAATATTTACATTTTTTCCACAGGTAATAAACGTTGATAAAACGTTGATAAGGGGCATTTGTTGCGTGCAGTAATATCTATTTTAATAGTTAGGTTTTGATAACATTAAAGTAACATCTGCAAATACATACATTTCATTTTAACAAAGCACTCATATATTATAAAACATTGACGTTATTATAAATTCCAATGTGGCCAAAGCACAGCGAATGCAAGGCCAGAAAATGGAAAAAAAAAATAAATTCCAATGTATAAGTGGCATAAAATTCACGTTTAAATTAGAATTCTTTTATGGTACATAAAGCTTTGCCAGAGATTGCAGAAGTAATTATTTAGTTATTTTTTAACGTTGATGTAACGTTTAATTGTTTTGTGAATTTATATTTTAATTATCAGCTCCACATAAATTATATGTTAATATACCGCTAATGTTAAGCATTATACTGTTATATCTTTCAACATGTAAGCGACAAAAAATCAACGTTAAATTCAAGTTAATTGTGGCGTCCGTAAAACGTTGGCAAAGATTACAGAAGTATTTTTTCAAATAACTACTAACGTTTTTCCAACGTTTCATTGATTCCTGGAATTAAGCTTTAACTGTCAGGTTTATAAAATGTAAATTCTACATTAATATACCACACGAACCTTTGAAATACATTGTGATTTTTAAGTAACATGCAGAATATACCTAAATATTACGTTAATTCCACATTTAGATAACGTTGACGATGAACGTTGTGGTTATTTTTCAATTAGGGTTTTATGTTTAATTCATCCGTGAAATACATAAATAAATCAACGTTTTTTAATGTGTAAATGAACGCCTGCGTTGATAGCAATAGTAGATTAATATAGTATTAATATTTAGGTATAATATAGATGTTTAAATAACGTTAAATTTTTCGGTTTTTCAACAAAGATAACATTATATATACGTTAAAACAACCGACGGATTTTATTGGGTTATAAGTAACGCTTCTTAAACTATTATACTATTAAATCATTCAATGACTAGGAGACAAAATATCAACGTTAAAATCAACTAAATTCTGGCGTCCTTAAAACGTTGGCAAAAATCGCAGAAGTATTTTTTCAAATAATTTCTAACGTTTCTCCAACGTTTCGCTAATTTCTGAATTAAGCTTTAACTGTCATGTCATGTTCATTTACCACCAAAACAAAATAGCTCATTGAAATATTCCTGATTTCCAACGTTTAAGTTACATGCAGAACATACGTAAATGTTACGTTAATTTTCACATTTAAATAACGTTGAGATTTTACGTTTCTCTAACGTTTAATCTACCATAGAAGTTGTATTGATAAATTTACGTTTTATTAACATAAAATGAAGCTTCTCGTTAATAAATAATAGTTGAATAAATATTTTATTAATGTTTAGTACAATACAGTTGTTTAAATAACGTTAGACTTTTCGTTTCTTCGACGATGACATTATATACACGAGAAAATAATCGACGCATTTTTACTGGGTATAAATAACAGTTAAGAGACAAAAAATCAACGTTAAATTCAAGTTTACTGTGGCGTCCTTCAAACGCAAAGTTTACAGAAATATTTTTTCAACTAACTTCTAACGTTTTTCCAACGTTTTATTGATTCCTGGAATCAAGATTTAACTGTCAAGTTTTTAAAATGTAAGTTCTACGTTAATATACCCCCCCATATACACGAGCCTTTAATATACATTGTGATTTTTAAGTAACATGCAGAATATACGTATATATTATGTTAATGCCACATTTAAATAACGTTGACGACCAATGTGGTGGCTATTTTTCAATTAGGGTTTTACGTTGAATTCATCCGTGAAATATATATAAGTTAACGTTTTTTAATGTGTAAATGGACCCCTGCGTTGATAGCAATAATCGATTAAATATATTATTAATGTTTAGTTGAATACAGAATTACAGATGTTTAAATAACGTTAAATTTTCCGTTTTCTCAACGATGACATTATATACACGTTAAAATAACCTACTTATTTTTGTTGGGTCATAAGTAACGCTTCTTAAACTATTATACTATTATATCATTCAAAGGTTAGGAGTCAAATATTCAACGTTAAAATCATGTTAATTCTGGCATCCTTAGAACGTTGACTCGAAAAAGTATTTTTTAAATAATTTGTAACGTTTCCCCAACGTTTCCCTGATTTTTGAATTAAGCTTTAACTGTTACGCTTTTATAACGTAAATTCCACATTTTCTACCACCAAAATAAAACGTAACCATTGAAATATTTCCAACGTTTAAGAGACATTTAAATAACGTTGACGACCAAGGTGGTAGTTATTCTTCATTTGAGACTTTACGTTGCTTTAACATTGAAGTTATATTGATAAACGTTTCTTTAACGAATAAACGAACCTTTGCTTTAATAATAATAGTTGAATAAATATTTTATTAATATTTAGTTGACAACCAGCGTATTTTCACTTATAAGTAACGGTTAGGAGACAAAAAAATCAAAGTCAAAATTAAGTTAATTCTGGCGTCCTTTAAACGCACTTTAAACAAAAATCGAAGAAGTATTTTTTTAAATAACTTATTACGTTTTTCCAACGTTTTACTGATTTACAGGCTATTGAAATATATCGCGCTTCCAACGTTTAAGTGACATGCAAAATATACGTAAATATTACGTTAATCTTCACGTCAAGTTAACACCGGCGCGGCGTCCTTAAATTGTTGTCGTAGATCGCAGAAGTATTTTTTCAAATAATTTCTAACGTTTTTCCAACGTTCCACTGATGTTTCAAAATGTATTTTTACTTTAATCTCTATAACGCAAATTCCACATGTATGTATCTCCAGGCCATTAAAATATAGTGTGATTTCCAACGTTTAAGTGACATGCAGAATGTACGTAAATAATACGTTAATTATTGCGTTTAAATAACGTTGACGTCCAACTTGTTGGTTATTTTTCAATCAATTGGGGACGTTTCTCTAAAATAGCTGCACCACCGCGCCAAACGCTCGGAAAACCCAGTTACAATTGCTTGTGCTCGAAAAAAAACCCAAATATCACAAATTGTTGCCCAGCCGAGCGAAAACGCGGCAAAAAGAGGGCAACAAATTAAGTTTCTATTATCGCAAGAAGCCAGCAAAAGCAGCTCGAAGACAGCGTTACATAAAACAACGAGGTGGCAAAAAGCGGGCACGTTAGCAAACAGCAATAATTAAAACCTCTCCGTCCGTGTTATATTCCAGTCACAGACACAATACGCATTGTCATTCTTAAGGTAAATGCGGAATAATTCAAGTTATGAGATTAGTGTCATAATTAGGGCCGGAGATAGGAAGCGTTTGGTGCTTGTTTGTATGACGGATCACGTACGGATTTCCATATGTGAAGTCTTAGAGGAGTGCCCGAGTGCTCTTCTTGTCGCATCTTCATCTCTGGCTCCTTTTTCGTCTTTTTCTTCCCTTCTTTTAGCTAGTTCTAGTCGATAGAGATGGTTGTATGATTTTTAACAATCTCATTCATGGATCTACGTACGAAATAATTGTCGGTTTAGTTTTTATTTTCGGATCGCCGATATGCCTCTTTGGAAAGGATAAAGATTATACAATATTTTGCGGCGGTATGGTACTATTTCTAGATAAACCGTAAAAGGAACCAAGGAGCGGCAACGTTAAAAGACAGGTAAGGATTTTGCTACTGGTTACCATGAGATTTTATTTTTCTAAGCACTTGTGGGGGTGGGAGTTTCAAAAAAAAAAAAATTATAGCATTCTAATGTGGGACTGGAACATGCGGTTCCTGAGCCACCAAGGCTAGTCCTGTTTTTTGCGTTTCAGCATTTCTTGAATATTTTGATGGTATTTTTTGCCTGACATTTTATTTTAATATCACCGTGGCAATTTAATCCTACATGGCATGAATTGCGACCTTCAGCTATCAGGTAATTCTATAAGCTGAGAAATCGCAACTCCGGAGTTAATAATAAATTATTATTACGCAGTTTCGAGCGTGGGCAGACAAAATAATTGCAACTAATCTAATAATTTATATAACTTGAGGAAATATATAATTTTACTCCTACTTTGAGCGATATTAGTGATTGATTGGGTGGCATTAAAGAATTGGCGTCCTTAACATATTCGCCTACTGTAGATAACAACTACTTGCTTTAAAAAAAAAATTCTTTCAAAAAATTAAAGTAGGTACTAAAAATGAATCAAGACAAACCGCGATTCATCAATAAATGCACTTTCACTAATTATAGATCGCAATAAAAAAATGGATCGAAACAGCAGTCTGCGCCCCCCCTGGCTATAAGCCACATTTCGTAATACCAGTCGTAATAAATCCAACAACAAAAATGTTTATCACAAACGCCGCTTAGAACAACGAAATACCAACTCCGGGATAAAAAAGTAACACAAATCCGATATTGCCTCGTGCACGACTGAGCCCGCGCTGTGCATACTCGGTTCAGTTTACGCAATAATTTTCAGTTAATTGGTGACTGCCAAAAGTAATTTTAGGTTTAATAATAATCGCTCTTGCTCCATTTCTCAACACAATGGGTCAGTATTGAGATATCAAGGTCATCTCCGCTTCAAATTTGACCACTTAATAACGCCGGCGATTATCGAAATACGGTAAATGTGCCAGCTGGGACTGGGGCACGCTGAAGAAAAAGCCAATATGTTTGTGAAAAAGTCTGAACCACGAAATATTAGTTAAAAATATAAACAAAACCATTCAAAGACTTTCTTTCGTCAATATTCATTTAATTTTCGTCAATTTTCATTGATTTGTGTTTGATATCTGATTATCAGTGATGTTCATTGATTTTCCTTGATCTCCATTGATTTATGATTTATTTCTGTTGATTTGCATTGATTTCGTTTATATCCGTTAATTTTTGTTGATTTCCGTTAATTTGCATTGATTAAATTGAAATACGATTTATTCCAGTTGATTTATATAGATCATTTGATTTTGTTGATATTCGATTCATTTCCGGTGTGACTGTCATTGATATCTGTTGCTTTATGTTTTATTCCCGTTAACTTCCAGTGATATCCATTGATTTCTGATTTATTTCTGCTGATTTGCATTGATTTCGTTTATATCCGTTAATTTTTGTTGATTTGAATTGAAATACGTTTTATTTCAGTTTTATTTTTTATTTATTTTCGTTGTGTATTGATTTCTGATTTATTTCTCTCTTATATACGTTAATTTTTGTTGATTTATTACAGTTGACTAATATTGACTTTTGTTTGATTTTTTAATTTATTTTCGTTGATTATCATTTGATTTCTATTTAATTTCCATTGGCCCCGTCGTATTCCATTAATTTCCTACTTACTTCCGTTTATTTCCATTTGATTTTCGCCTATTTCTGTGATCTATATTTCATTTATTAATTTTTCCATTGATTTAGTTGATTTCCATTGATTTTGAACTTATTTCCGTTAATTTATGTTGATCTCTGTTTGATATCCAATTTGACTGTCTGATTTTTAATGATTTCCATTAATTTTCAATCATTTTCTTTTTGATTTCCATTGATTTACGTTTGATATCTGATTTTCAGTGTTGTCCGTTCATTTCGTTTATATCTGTTAATTTTTGTTGATTTCCGTTAATTTACATTGATTAAATTGAAATACGATTTATTCCAGTTGATTTATATAGATCGTTTGATTTTGTTGATTTTCTATTGATTTCCGGTGTGACTTTCATTGATTTCTGTTGCTTTATGATTTATTCCCGTTCCAGTGATATCCATTGATTTCTGATTTATTTCTGTTGATTTGCATTGATTTTGTTTATATTCGTTAATTTTTGTTGATTTCCGTTCATTTACACTGATTAAATTAAGATACGAGTTATTTCAGTTGATTTATATAGGTCCCGGTTTGATTATTTTTTATTTTCGTTGTGTATCGTTTGATTTTGATGATTTTCGATTGATTTCCGGTGCGACTTTCATTGATATCTATTGCTTTATGATTTATTCCCGTTAACTTCCAGTGATATCCATTGATTTCTGATTTATATCTATTGATTTGCATTGATTTCGTTTATATCAGTTAATTTTCGTTGATTATCGTTTGATTTTGTTGCTTGTGTGACTTTTCATTGATTTCTGTTGCCTTATGATTTATTTCCGTTAACTTCCAATGATATCCATTGATTTCCGATTTATTTTAGTTAATTACCGTTTGATTCTTCTTGATTTTCGACTGATAAGCAATTTATTCCAGTTGACTAATATTCACTTTTGTTTGATTTTTTATTTATTTTCGCCTGATTTCTATTCAATTTCCATTGACCCAGTTGTATTCCATTAATTTCAGACTTACTTCCGTTGATTTCCACCTGATTTTTATTTACATCTGTTTGATTTTGAGTTTAACTGATCTATATTTCATTTATAAATGTTTCCGCTGATTTAGTTAATTTCCATTGATTTTGAACTTATTTCCGTTAATTTATATTGATCTCTGTTTGATATCTAATTTTATTCCATTGATTACTGTCTGATTTTCAATGATTTCCATTAATTTTAAAATATTTTCAATTTGATTTCCATTGATTTACGTTTGATATCTGATTTTCAGTGATGTCCATTGATTTTCTTTGATCTCCATTGATTTCCGATCTATTTCTGTTTATTTGCATTGATTTCGTTTATATCCGTTAATTTTTGTTGATTTCCGTTAATTTACATTGATTAAATTGAAATACGATTTATTCCAGTTGATTTATATAGATCGTTTGATTTTGTTGATTTTCTTTTGATTTCCGGTGTGACTTTCATTGATTTCTGTTGCTTTATGATTTATTCCCGTTAACTTCCAGTGATATCCATTGATTTCTGATTTATTTCTGTTGATTTGCATTGATTTCGATTATATCCGTTAATTTATTTGATTTCCGTTAATTTACATTGATTAAATTGAAATACGATTTTTTTCAGTTGATTTATATAGCTATCGGGTTGATTTTTTATTTATTTTCGTTGATTATCGCTTGATTTCTCTTCAGTTTCCATTGGCCCCGTCGTATTCCATTAATTTCCGACTTACTTCCGTCGATTTCTGATTGATTATGAGTTTTATTGATCTATACTTCATTATTATAATACTTTTTCCGTTGATTTCCATTGATTTTGAACTAATTTCTGTTAATTTCGTTCTAGTGATATCCATTAATTTCTGATTTATTTTCGTTAATTTCCGTTTGATTTTCCTTGATTTCCAATTGATATGCGATTTATTCCAGTGACTTTTGTTTGATTTTTTATTTATTTTCATTGATTATTGCTTGATTTTTATTCAATTTCCATTGACCTCGTCGTATTCCATTAAATTCCGACTTACTTCTGTTGATTTCCACTTGATTTTCATCTACGTCTGATTTTGAGTTTAATTGATCTATATTACATTTATTAATTTTTCCGTTGATTTAGTTCATTTCCATTGATTTTGAACTTATTTCCGTTAATTTATGTTGATCTCTGTTTGATATCTAATTTTATTCCATTGATTACTGTCTGATTTTCAATGATTTCAATTAATTTTCAAATATTTTCTATTTGACTTCCATTGATTTACGTTTGATATCTGATTTTCAGTGATGTCCATTGATTTTCTTTGATCTCCATTGATTTCTGATCTATTTCTGTTTATTTGCATTGCATGTTTATATCCGTAAATTTTTGTTGATTTCCGTTAATTTACATTGATTAAATTGAAATACGATTTATTCCAGTTGATTTATATAGATCGTTTGATTTTGTTGATTTTCTATTGATTTCCGGTGTGACTTTCATTGATTTCTGTTGCTTTATGATTTATTCCCGTTAACTTCCAGTGATATCCATTGATTTCTGATTTATTTCTGTTTATTTGCATTGATTTCGTTTATATCCGTTAATTTTTGTTGATTTCCGTTAATTTACATTGATTAAATTTAAATACGATTTATTCCAGTTGATTTATATAGATCGTTTGATTTTGTTGATTTTCTTTTGATTTCCGGTGTGACTTTCATTGATTTCTGTTGCTTTATGATTTATTCCCGTTAACTTCCAGTGATATCCATTGATTTCTGATTTATTTCTGTTTATTTGCATTGATTTCGTTTATATCCGTTAATTTTTGTTGATTTCCGTTAATTTACATTGATTAAATTTAAATACGATTTATTCCAGTTGATTTATATAGATCGTTTGATTTTGTTGATTTTCTTTTGATTTCCGGTGTGACTTTCATTGATTTCTGTTGCTTTATGATTTATTCCCGTTAACTTCCAGTGATATCCATTGATTTCTGATTTATTTCTGTTGATTTGCATTGATTTCGTTTATATCCGTTAATTTTTGTTGATTTCCGTTAATTTACATTGATTAAATTTAAATACGATTTATTCCAGTTGATTTATATAGATCGTTTGATTTTGTTGATTTTCTTTTGATTTCCGGTGTGACTTTCATTGATTTCTGTTGCTTTATGATTTATTCCCGTTAACTTCCAGTGATATCCATTGATTTCTGATTTATTTCTGTTGATTTGCATTGATTTCGTTTATATCCGTTAATTTTTGTTGATTTCCGTTAATTTACATTGATTAAATTTAAATACGATTTATTCCAGTTGATTTATATAGATCGTTTGATTTTGTTGATTTTCTATTGATTTCCGGTGTGACTTTCATTGATTTCTGTTGCTTTATGATTTATTCCCGTTAACTTCCAGTGATATCCATTGATTTCTGATTTATTTCTGTTTATTTGCATTGATTTCGTTTATATCCGTTAATTTTTGTTGATTTCCGTTAATTTACATTGATTAAATTTAAATACGATTTATTCCAGTTGATTTATATAGATCGTTTGATTTTGTTGATTTTCTTTTGATTTCCGGTGTGACTTTCATTGATTTCTGTTGCTTTATGATTTATTCCCGTTAACTTCCAGTGATATCCATTGATTTCTGATTTATTTCTGTTTATTTGCATTGATTTCGTTTATATCCGTTAATTTTTGTTGATTTCCGTTAATTTACATTGATTAAATTTAAATACGATTTATTCCAGTTGATTTATATAGATCGTTTGATTTTGTTGATTTTCTTTTGATTTCCGGTGTGACTTTCATTGATTTCTGTTGCTTTATGATTTATTCCCGTTAACTTCCAGTGATATCCATTGATTTCTGATTTATTTCTGTTTATTTGCATTGATTTCGTTTATATCCGTTAATTTTTGTTGATTTCCGTTAATTTACATTGATTAAATTTAAATACGATTTATTCCAGTTGATTTATATAGATCGTTTGATTTTGTTGATTTTCTATTGATTTCCGGTGTGACTTTCATTGATTTCTGTTGCTTTATGATTTATTCCCGTTAACTTCCAGTGATATCCATTGATTTCTGATTTATTTCTGTTTATTTGCATTGATTTCGTTTATATCCGTTAATTTTTGTTGATTTCCGTTAATTTACATTGATTAAATTTAAATACGATTTATTCCAGTTGATTTATATAGATCGTTTGATTTTGTTGATTTTCTTTTGATTTCCGGTGTGACTTTCATTGATTTCTGTTGCTTTATGATTTATTCCCGTTAACTTCCAGTGATATCCATTGATTTCTGATTTATTTCTGTTGATTTGCATTGATTTCGATTATATCCGTTAATTTATTTGATTTCCGTTAATTTACATTGATTAAATTGAAATACGATTTTTTTCAGTTGATTTATATAGCTATCGGGTTGATTTTTTATTTATTTTCGTTGATTATCGCTTGATTTCTCTTCAGTTTCCATTGGCCCCGTCGTATTCCATTAATTTCCGACTTACTTCCGTCGATTTCTGATTGATTATGAGTTTTATTGATCTATACTTCATTATTATAATACTTTTTCCGTTGATTTCCATTGATTTTGAACTAATTTCTGTTAATTTCGTTCTAGTGATATCCATTAATTTCTGATTTATTTTCGTTAATTTCCGTTTGATTTTCCTTGATTTCCAATTGATATGCGATTTATTCCAGTGACTTTTGTTTGATTTTTTATTTATTTTCATTGATTATTGCTTGATTTTTATTCAATTTCCATTGACCTCGTCGTATTCCATTAAATTCCGACTTACTTCTGTTGATTTCCACTTGATTTTCATCTACGTCTGATTTTGAGTTTAATTGATCTATATTACATTTATTAATTTTTCCGTTGATTTAGTTCATTTCCATTGATTTTGAACTTATTTCCGTTAATTTATGTTGATCTCTGTTTGATATCTAATTTTATTCCATTGATTACTGTCTGATTTTCAATGATTTCAATTAATTTTCAAATATTTTCTATTTGACTTCCATTGATTTACGTTTGATATCTGATTTTCAGTGATGTCCATTGATTTTCTTTGATCTCCATTGATTTCTGATCTATTTCTGTTTATTTGCATTGCATGTTTATATCCGTAAATTTTTGTTGATTTCCGTTAATTTACATTGATTAAATTGAAATACGATTTATTCCAGTTGATTTATATAGATCGTTTGATTTTGTTGATTTTCTATTGATTTCCGGTGTGACTTTCATTGATTTCTGTTGCTTTATGATTTATTCCCGTTAACTTCCAGTGATATCCATTGATTTCTGATTTATTTCTGTTTATTTGCATTGATTTCGTTTATATCCGTTAATTTTTGTTGATTTCCGTTAATTTACATTGATTAAATTTAAATACGATTTATTCCAGTTGATTTATATAGATCGTTTGATTTTGTTGATTTTCTTTTGATTTCCGGTGTGACTTTCATTGATTTCTGTTGCTTTATGATTTATTCCCGTTAACTTCCAGTGATATCCATTGATTTCTGATTTATTTCTGTTGATTTGCATTGATTTCGTTTATATCCGTTAATTTTTGTTGATTTCCGTTAATTTACATTGATTAAATTTAAATACGATTTATTCCAGTTGATTTATATAGATCGTTTGATTTTGTTGATTTTCTTTTGATTTCCGGTGTGACTTTCATTGATTTCTGTTGCTTTATGATTTATTCCCGTTAACTTCCAGTGATATCCATTGATTTCTGATTTATTTCTGTTGATTTGCATTGATTTCGTTTATATCCGTTAATTTTTGTTGATTTCCGTTAATTTACATTGATTAAATTTAAATACGATTTATTCCAGTTGATTTATATAGATCGTTTGATTTTGTTGATTTTCTATTGATTTCCGGTGTGACTTTCATTGATTTCTGTTGCTTTATGATTTATTCCCGTTAACTTCCAGTGATATCCATTGATTTCTGATTTATTTCTGTTTATTTGCATTGATTTCGTTTATATCCGTTAATTTTTGTTGATTTCCGTTAATTTACATTGATTAAATTTAAATACGATTTATTCCAGTTGATTTATATAGATCGTTTGATTTTGTTGATTTTCTTTTGATTTCCGGTGTGACTTTCATTGATTTCTGTTGCTTTATGATTTATTCCCGTTAACTTCCAGTGATATCCATTGATTTCTGATTTATTTCTGTTTATTTGCATTGATTTCGTTTATATCCGTTAATTTTTGTTGATTTCCGTTAATTTACATTGATTAAATTTAAATACGATTTATTCCAGTTGATTTATATAGATCGTTTGATTTTGTTGATTTTCTTTTGATTTCCGGTGTGACTTTCATTGATTTCTGTTGCTTTATGATTTATTCCCGTTAACTTCCAGTGATATCCATTGATTTCTGATTTATTTCTGTTTATTTGCATTGATTTCGTTTATATTCGTTAATTTTTGTTGATTTCCGTTATCATTGATTAAATTGAAATACGATTTATTCCAGTTGATTTATATAGATCGTTTGATTTTGTTGATTTTCGATTGATTTCCGGTGTGACTTTCATTGATTTCTGATTTATTTTCGTTAATTACCGTTTGATTTCCTTGATTTCCGATTGATATGCGATTTAGTCCAGTTGACTAATATTGACTTTTGTTTGATTTCTTATTTATTTTCGTTGATTATCGCCTGATTTCTATTCAATTTCTATTAACCCCGTCGTATTCTATTAATTTCCGTTGATTTCGTCTATTTCTGTTTGATTTTGAGTTTCATTGATCTATTTCATTTATTACTTTTTCCGTTGATTTAGTTGATTTCCATTGATTTTGAACTTATTTCCATTAATTTAAGTTGATCTCTGTTTGATATCTAATTTTATGCCATTGATTACTGTCTGATTTTTAATGATTTCCATTAATTTTCAAATACTTTCTTTTTGATTTCCATTGATTTACGTTACTTTCGATATTGATTTTCAATGATTTTCGTTTAAAATTTTCGTTGATTTCCATCTGCTTTCTTTGTGATTTGCACTGAATTTTGATTTATTTTAATTGAATTTCATCGATTTGTGTTCGATTTCCGATTGACACCATCGAGTTTCATTGATTTCTGTTATTTTGGCTGACTTTCATTGATTTTGTTTGACTTTCGATTGATTTACGTTAATTTCCATTGATCTCCGTTTGATATATGACTAATTGTCCTTGACTACTGTTTAATTTGCCATTGATTTTCTTTATGATTCACATAGATTTCCATTGCATTCTGCCTTACTTCTATTGATTACCGATTGAGTCTGTCGTACTTCATTGATTTCCGTAGATTTTTACTTCCGTTGATATCCATTTGATTTGAAATAAACATGAATTTAACGGAAATAATTTCCGTTAATCTCCATTTTACATCTGATTTATTTCTCTTGATTACTGATTCATTTCCGTTAATTGACGTATTGTCGTATTTAATTGATTTCTGATTTTCGACTTACCTCCGCTGATTTCCGTTAATTTCAGATTTATTTCCTTTGACCTCTATACATCTTTGTTTAATTTTCGATTTATTTGTGTTGATTATCCTTTGATTTTTGTTGATTTCCATTGATCTCCGTATAATATCTGATTAATTTCCCTTGACCACTGTTTCATTTTCGTTGATTCCGTTTGTTTTCGTTGATTTCCTTTGACTTTCATTTGTTTTCCTTATGATTTGCATAAAATAATAGTATGCACTCTTGATAGTAGCAACATCAATGCCACAGGCTAAAGGAGAATCAAATGTCGGTATTTATTGCCGTTCCCGTTAAATATTTTGTTCAATGTCATTATTCCCAATTTGAACCCCTACCGTTTCCTATAAATGCGACATGGGCGTCAAATCGTCGTCACCTTGGACAACCATTCCAAACAAACCCACATTAACGTCGCGCGACGTCCTCAGAGCCTTCTTCCGGTATAATATTTCATTAATTCAGCCGAAGAAATAATACCCAGAGTCAAGCACGTTCACTCCGAGGGCCACGAGGCATTATACGGCCTGCGCCTTAAAAGTTGGTACGTGTGATGTTTATTGCTCTTTTTAAAGTACGTTTTTATTGGGACGACTGAAACATAGCTTAGGTCAAATTAAACATCAATGTCGAATTAAGCCATCCATCACCTTAAATCGGCCATTTCCGGAACGATTAAAGGACACATATTGCAAAATATGAATCGCTATCGTTAACAAAACATGGGGTTTAAAACCGATTAATTACCACATTTTACGACTATAATTCGCGCTAGCCCCTGCCTCATAAATCCTGCTGCGTGCAGCATAATTGAAAAACCCAATATATCAGCCGTCGTTATTGGTCCACCTTTCAACGACCGACCGTCGAAAAGATGAAGTGCATCTTCTTAAGGTCGAGTTCGTTGAGAGAAAGTGGTCGAGCTATGAAATGACTACAACAGATTATTAAACGAGTCCTCGGCGCCACGGGATTTGCCAGCACGCGTGCATAACTCTCAAAACAAATCTGAAATTTCTTCACAGATTCCTCCTCGACAAACACCACGCTTTCTACTGCTATGCAGATTTCTATACATCGCCACCATATAAACACGGAATAATGGCGGTTATGCAACAGCTAGGCCGATAGCAAAAATCCCAGGCTAATTTTAAGAGCGGAAAATATGCTAATCGTCGGGATTATTTATTACGCATTTTTCTCAGTGTATCAGTAAGATTTGTCTTCACAAACGCTTGCCGGTAAGCACACCTGATGTAACATTACGGAAGAAAATTCGAATTATTTACCTGCTAATCATATCTGCGATGACAACTCGCAATAGTCGAAATATTTTATATTCAGTGACAAAAGAATTCCTTTGCAAGCCGAAAAGTAATTTGTTGAGAATTTAATTTATTTTAAAATGGCATCATAAACAAACAGTCGTAAAGAGATCATTTGATTTCTTTAATTTTTATTCACTTTATTCTCAATTTTCCTTGATTACTGTTTAATTTATTTGATTTTCATCAATTTCCATTGATTTTTATTTATTTTCTTTATGATTTACATAGATTTTCGCTGATTTTCATTTGATTTTCAATGATTTCCGTTTAATTCATATTTATTTCCGTTCATCTCTGTTTTATATCTGATTTACTTCCCTTAATTACTATTTAATTTACGTTAATTCTCGTTTGCTTTCTTTGATTTGTAATGATTTCCCCGTTAATTTTAGATTTATTTCTATTGATTTTCTCTGACTTCCGTTGGATTCCCAATTGACCCTGTCATTGATTTCCATTTATTCTCTTTATGATTCACAATATTTCGGATGCTTTTTGATTTATTTCTATTGATTTTCGATCGAGTCCGTCGTGCTTCATTGATTTTCGGAGAGATATTTAGTTCCGTTAATTTTCATTTGATTTTCATTGATTTTCGTTAAATATTTATTTTCGTTAATCTCCATTTATTTATGATTTTCTTCCCTTGATAGTTCTTTAATTTTCGTTGATTTCCGTTTGTTTTCGTTATAATTGACAATGGTTTCCGTTAATTTTCCTTTTATTTCTATTGATTTTCTTTGACTATCGTATTTTATTGATTTCCATTTATTTTCTCTATGATTTACATAAATTTTGATTGCTTTCTGATTTATTTTTATTGATTTTCTTTGATTTTCGTTCAATTTCCGTTTGATCCTGTCATTGACGTTATTGATTTCCATTTATTCTCTTTATGATTTACTTAAATTTCGGTTGCTTTTTTATTGATTTTTAACTGAGTCCGTCGTACTTCCTTGATTTTCGTAGATTTTTTTACTTCCGTTAATTTCCATTTAATTTTCAATGATTTCCGTTAAATTCATATTTATTTCCGTTAATCTCCCTTTTATATCTGATTTACTTCCCTTGATTACTGTTTAATTTTTGTTAATTCTCGTTTGTTTTCGTTATGGTTTGCAATGGTTTCCGTTAATTTTCGATTTATTTCTATTGATTTTATTTTAAATCCGTTAGATTTCCGATTGATCCGGTCATGGATTTCCATTTATTCTCTTTATGATTCACATAGATTTTGAATGCTTTTTTATTTACTTCTATTGATAGCCTTCGTTCTTCTTTGATTTTCGTGGATTCTTTACTTCCGTTAATTTCCATTTGATTATCAATGATTTCCGTTAAATTCATATTTATTTTCGTTAATCTCCATTTATACCTTATTTACTTCTCTTGATAGCTGTTTAATTTTCGTAAATTCCCGTTTATTTTATTTATAATTTGCAATGATTTCCGTTAATTTTCGTTTTATTTCTATTGACTTTCTTTGATTTCTGTTCGTATTTCGATTGACTGTCGTATTTTATTGATTCCCTTTTAATTTCTTTATGATTTACATGGATTTCGGTTGCTATTTGATGTATTTCTATTGATTTCCGATCAAGTCCGTCGTATCTCACTGATTTTCGTAGATTTATTACTTCCGTTAATTTTCATTTGATTTTCTGTGATTTCCGTTAAATTCATATTTATTTTCGTTAATATCTCTTTTATATGTAATTTAATTCCCTTAATTACTTGTTTAATTTTCGTTAATTCTCGTTAGCTTTTTTATGGTTTGCAATGATTTCCGTTAATTTTAGATTTATTTGTATTGATTTTCTTTGATTTCCGTTCGATTTCTGATTGACTGTTATGTTTAATTATTTTTTATAAATTTTTTGACTCACTTCAGTTGATTTCCGTTATTTCCGTTAACCTCCATTGATCTCTGTTTAATTCTTGATTTATTTGCGTTGATTATCCTTTGACTTTCGTTGATTTCTATTGATCTCCGCTTCACATCTGATTGATTACTGTTTTATTTTCGTTGATTTCCATTAGTTTTAAGATTGCATTAATTTTCGTAGCATTTCGATTTATTTTCATTGATTTCCGATTGACTTCGTTGCATTTCATTGACTTCCATTAATCTGTTGATTTTCGATATATTTCCGTCGATTAGTCGTAAAGAGATCAGGGTCTCGACTGTCTTACAGTTACTATTAACCCGTCAGGTTCGGTATGCTAATAAATTGTGTTAGTCAGAATGACCAGGCCATGACATTGTTAACATAAAAATCGCCTAACGAATGCGTTCATAATTCGTATTTTTTCGTCTATTTGCATAACCCGTTGTTTGCAATGCAGATGAAGAAATAAATACATTGATTGACAATATCGACGTGTTCGACCACGCAGATATACTAATAAGTACTGCTGGTGTGCACAAATATAACACAGTTATTTACGGCCCTCCGTACAAACCGAACTCGTTATTGCAGCAAATTTATGTAAATGGTATACGCGATACAGATAGGCTGCCCACATTTTTTTGTAAATTAATACGTTATCGGGTCCATATTTTTTATGTAAGCAATAAAAACCCAAAAGTTGACCCTTGTGTGGATAATAATTTTAGAACTGACGTATTTTGGTTTTCAAACAGCAATGCTGTGGAGTGAACTGTGCTGGTCAAATTGCGGATATTACTATAGGAGTTAAAACGGCAAAGTGGGAATAATCGCAGTGGATCAACTCAAAACAGGAATTCCAACGGCAATGATATGAAAATAAGAGATTTACTTCTGCGGCCGTTTTTTATTAAAAAATATCCTTTTTTTCAATTAAAATCAGTCTACAGGTCAAAAATATACATATACTTAGAGATTCGCCTAATTCAGTTTTAAATCTTTATCATAAAAATAGAGAATAGATAATACATCTGCCAAAATAGAATTTTCAATTCTTCTTTTTTTATTCTTGACAGCTGCCAAAATCAGTGTTTAAATTTTTTTTGCAATATTGAAAACAATGTGAGTTTTTATAGAAAAAGATATATACAATTCTTTAAATCTTTAAATCATTTTATTTTCATAATTAAAATATTTTCGTTTTTGGCAGCTGTCAAATTTTCTGTCAACTTAATGAAAATGCCATCTAATAATTGTTTGAACAAATGAGAATAGTAAGCAGACATTTTTCTGTAGGTTCCGGAGGTATTGAATACGAAATTAGTTAAAAAAAAGTTATTATATTTGTTAACTGTCAAAAATTGCTGTTAAATGTAAAAATATGCAAGTTTGTCCTTCTTAATTTGGAAAACGATGTGAATTTCCATTGAAGAACGGATGTAAGTGTTTTCTTAATTTGCTAGTTCCGTAATTGATATTAAAATACATTTTTGACATTTGACAGCTGTCAAAATTTCTGTCAAATTAATAAAAATTACATTTTATTATTATTTCAACAGATTGAAGTACCTAGCAGACAATTTTCAACAATTTTTGCAGGTATTAAATACGAAATTGATGTCAAGAAAATATTATGTTTTTCGGCAGCTGTCAAAATTGCTGTTAAATTTAAAAATATGCAAGTATATTTTTTTCGTATTATTTTAGTATTCAGTACCCTCCAAAATGTACAGAAAAATATTTGTTAAGTACTTTAATTTGTTGAAATAACAATAAAATTGAATTTCTAATAAGTTGACAGAAATTTTGACAGCTGTCAAAGTTACAACTTTATTTTAATGTCAATTACTGAACTAGAAAGTTTTGAAACATAATATTATGTATCCTCTTCTATGGAAATCAACACTATTTTTAAAATTATGAAAGATATACTTGTAACTTTTTAAATTTGACAGCAATTTTGGCATCTGCCAACCAACATATTTTTTTGATATCAATTTCGTATTCAGTACCTCCAAAACTTATAAAATCAAGGTTGTTAAGTACGTTTATTTGTTTAAATAATTATAAAATGTCATTATCGTTAAGTTGAAAAATTTTGACAGCTGCCAAAAGTGAAAACTTTATTTTATTATCTATTATGGAACTAGCAAATTTCAAAACACTTAATAGCACTTCTTCTATGGGAATTCACGTTATTTTCAAAATTACGAAAGGCACACTAACGTTTTTTAAAATTTGACAGCAGTTTTGACAGCTACCAACAAACATAATATTTTTTTAACAATTTCATATTCAGTTCCTCCAAAGCCTATAAAGAAATATCTGCTTGGTACTTTAATTTGTTGAAATAATTATTAACTGGCATTTTCATTAAGTTGCCAGAAATTTTGACAGCTGTCAAAAGTAAAAACTATAATTTAACATCAATTATGGAACTAGCAAATTTAAAACATCACTTGATTTCCCTCTTTTGGAAATTCTCATTGTTTGTAAAATTATGGAAGACAAACTTGCTTAGTTTTAAATTTGATAGCAATTTTGACAGCTGCCAACAAACATAATAATTCTATGAAATTAATTTTTTATTCGGTACTTCCAAAACCCATAGAAAATTGTCTTTTTAAGTACTAAAGTCGTTTGTGGAAATAATTATTAAATGGCATGTTTTTTCAGTTGACTGAAAATTTGGCAGCTGTCAAAAGTAAGAGCGTTATTTTAATTTCAGTTATAAAAATTGAAAAATTTAACATACTTTATATCTCTTCTTTTATGAAAAATCATATTGTCTTTAAAATTACGAAAGACATACTTGTAACTTTTAAAATTTGACAGCAATTTTGACATCTGTCAACCAACAAATACTTTTTTGACATCAATTTCGTATTCAGTACCTCCGAAACTTATAAAAAAATGTTTGTTAAGCACGTTTATTTGTTTAAATAATTATAAAATGTCATTATCATTAAGTTGAAAAATTTTGACAGCTGCCAAAAGTGAAAATTTTATTTTATTATCTATTATGTAACTAGCAAATTTCTAATCACTTAATAGCACTTCTTCTATGGAAATTCACGTTATTTTCAAAATTACGAAAGGTACACTTGCATTTTTTAGAATTTGACAGCAGTTTTGACAGCTACCAACAAATACAATATTTTTTTACAATTTCGTATTCAGATCGTCCAAAGCCTATACAGAAATATCTGCTTGGTACTTTAATTTGTTGAAATAATTAATAACTAGCATTTTCATTAAGTGGCCAGAAATTTTGACAGCTGTCAAAAGTAAAAACTGCATTTTAATATCAATTATGGAAGTTGCAAAAAAAACTTGTTTACTCTTCTATGAAAATTCACATTGTTTATAAAATTATGGAAGACAAACTTGCATAGTTTTAAATTTGACAGCAATTTTGACAGCTGCCAACAAACTGAATAGTTTTATGAAATTAATCATATTCAGTGCCTCCAAAACCCACAGAAAAATGTATTTTAAGTACTAAAGTCATATTGTGGAAATAATTACTAAATGACAGTTTTATTCAGTTGACAGAAAATTTGACAGCTGTCAAAAATGAAAACGTTATTTTAATTTCAATTATAAAAATGGAAAAATTGAAAATACTTTATATCTCTTCTTATATGAAAAATCAAATTGTTTTCAAAATTACCAAACATACATACTTTTCAATTTTGATAGTGATTTTGACAGCTATCAAAGATAGAATAAATAAAAATTCTATTTTAGCAGATCTATTAACTATTTGTAAAGTAATTCCACAAATAAACATTGGAATCCGTCCGATGCCTCCATTGCCACCACGTAACTTTTTTAACTTATCCTTATTATTCTATAACTACGTAGAATAAGTCGTGGAATGCGCAAGTTAACTCATATATCGAACAGCGTGCTGTGCTTATCGCTTTCATTTGCCCACTGAAACACACTTTAGCGTATGTGATGGATCCAGATGTGGCGATCTTATCAATACAGTGCTCCAAATAGGACTGACCAACGAGGTTGGGAATTTAAGGAATGCCGTTTCGCGACTTTTTGTCGTCGTACCTTTCAGAAAGCGTTTTGATTTACGAGAAACTCCCATGTTATTTGTTGTAATTTAATTATATTGATGGGAGAAATTGATTTTAAGTTTGAAAGTCCGGCTTGGGCGGGAATGCCGGTTGGGGTGGGCGATGCCTTAAAATTTATTCGTTCAAAACAGTTTAATTTAAGCGTTCTCCTCACTGCAATTGTAATGATTTTTGTGTTTTTGAGACTGGAAAAATCGAAAAATCGTAAGAGAAGTTTTCGAAAAATCAAGTAAT
Source organism: Rhagium mordax (assembly GCA_963680705.1). Classification (NCBI taxonomy): domain Eukaryota; kingdom Metazoa; phylum Arthropoda; class Insecta; order Coleoptera; family Cerambycidae; genus Rhagium; species Rhagium mordax. The sequence goes on along the minus strand of OY796656.1, from coordinate 131,796,953 downwards.
GAGACTTGGTTATGAAAACATTTTAACAAAAAAAATTTCTAGGACTTATATTATTTATCAATGTAGAACCGCCTACAGTGTGAGGAGGTGCAGAGAATTTCTTCTTTGTTTTTGTTTTAATTATTAGAAAAATGTTACAGCATAATCGGTCAATTTTCCGTTCCGCTACCAAACAAACTTTATTAACTGTTAGATTATTGTTTGCGTTTCCCATTTTGTTATGAACATGTAAATAAATCGTTAACCTTGCGGCAAGTTCATTGAATATTCCTAAGCCGGAACCGACCTCATAAATAATTAATAGAGTGAAAATATTTTCGAGAAATTATATAATCATATGAATTGCGTCGACAATGGCTGAATTTTATATCAAACGGATAGTTGACGCAAGTGCAGAATTTAATAAAGGAAGGCGCTGTAGAATTTATTGAATCATTTTTTTAATATTCTTTTTTATCCTTGATAGCTGTCAAAATCGCTGTCAAATTAAAAAATTGAAAAGTATGTCAATGTGATTTTTTATAAAAGAAGTAAAGTTTTTAAAATTTTTCTATTTTTATAATTGAAATTAAAATAACGATCACACTTTTGACAGCTGTCAAGTTTTCTGTCAACTGAATAAAAATGTCATTTAATAATAATTATTTTCACAAATGACTTTAGTACCTAAAAGGACATTTTTATGGGCCTTGGAGGTACTGAATTCGAAATTAATTTCATAAAATTATTCAGTTTGTTGTCAGCTGTCAAAATTGCTGTCAAATTTAAAACTAGGCAAGTTTGTCTTCCATAATTTTATAAACAATGCGAATTTCCATCGAAGGGAAATCAGGTGTTTTTTTTAATTTGCTAGTTTCATAATTGTTGATATTAAAATACAGTTTTTATTTTTGACAGCTGTCAAAATTTCTGACAACTTAATAAAAATGCCATTTAATAATTATTTCAACAAATTAAAGTACCAAGCAGACATTTCTCTATAGGCGTCGGAGGAACTCAATACGAAATTGTTGTAAATAAAATATTATATTTGTTAGTAGCTGTCAAAACTGCTGTCAAATTTAAAAAAATGGAAGGGTGCTTTTCGTAATTATGAAAATAACGTGAATTTCCGTTACCACCGTTTTGAAATCTGTTAGTTCCATAATAAATAAAAAAATAAAGTGTTCACTTTTGACAGCTGTCAAAATTTTTCAACTTAATGATAATGACATTTTATAATTATTTAAACAAATAAACGTACCTAGCAAACTTGTTTTTATAAATTTTGGAGGTACTGAATACGAAATTGATTGTCAAAAAAGTATTTGTTGGTTGACAGATGTCAAAATTGCTGTCAAATTTAAAAACTTACAAGTATGTCTTTCGTAATTTTAAAGACAATATGATTTTTCATAAAAGAAGAGATATAAAGTATGTTAAATTTTTCAATTTTTATAACTGAAATTAAAATAACGCTCTTACTTTTGACAGCTGTCAAATTTTCTGTCAACTGAAAAAACATGCCATTTAATAATTATTTCCACAAACGACTTTAGTACTTAAAAAGACAATTTTCTATAGGTTTTGGAAGTACCGAATAAAAAATTAATTTCATAGAATTATTATGTTTGTTGGCAGCTGTCAAAATTGCTGTCAAATTTAAAACTATGCAAGTTTGTCTTCTATAATTTTATAAACAATGCGAATTTCCAAAGGAGGGAAATCAAGTGCTTTTTTAAATTTGCTAGTTCCATAATTGATGTTAAATTACATTTTTTACTTTTGACAGCTGTCAAAATTTCAGGCAAATTAATGAAAATGCCAGTTAATAATTATTTCAACAAATTAAAGTACCAAGCAGATATTTCTCTATAGGCTTTGGAGGAACTGAATACGAAATTGTTAAAAAAATATTATGTTTGTTGGTAGCTGTCAAAACTGCTGTCAAATTTTAAAAAACTTCAGTGTGCCTTTCGTAATTTTGAAAATAACGTGAAGTCCCATAGAAGAAGTGCTATTAAGTGTTTTGAAGTTTGCTAGTTCCATAATAGATAATAAAATAAAGTTTTCACTTTTGGCAGCTGTCAAAATTTTTCAACTTAATGATAATGACATTTTATAATTATTTAAACAAATAAACGTACTTAACAAACTTGTTTTATAAGTTTTGGAGGTACTAAATACCAAATTGATGTCAAAAAAGTATTTGTTGGTTGACGGATGTCAAAATTGCTGTCAAATTTTAAAAGTTACAAGTATGTCTTTCGTAATTTTAAAGACAATATGATTTTTCATAAAAGAAGAGATATAAAGTATGTTAAAATTTTCCATTTTTATAACTGAAATTAAAATAACGCTCTCACTTTTGACAGCTGTCAAATTTTCTGACAACTAAATAAAAATGCCATTTAATAATTATTTCCACAAACGACTTTAGTACTTAAAAAGACTATTTTCTATAGGTTTTGGAGGTATCGAATACAAAATTAATTTCATAGAATTATTATGTTTGTTGGCAGCTGTCAAAATTGCTATCAAATTTAAAACTATACAAGTTTGTCTTCCATAATTTTATAAACAATGCGAATTTCCACAGGAGGGAAATCTAGTGCTTTTTTAAATTTGCTAGTTCCATAATTGATGTTAAATTACAGTTTTTACTTTTGACAGCTGTCAAAATTTCTGGCAACTTAATGAAAATGCCAGTTATTAATTATTGCAACAGATTAAAGTACCAAGCAGATAATTCTCTATAGGCTTTGGAGGAACTTAATAAGAAATTGTTAAAAAAATATTATGCTTGTTGGTAGCTGTCAAAACTGCTGTCAAATTTTAAAAAACGTCAGTGTGCCTTTCGTAATTTTGAAAATAACGTGAATTCCCATAGAAGAAGTGCTATTAAGTGTTTTGAAATTTGCTAGTTCCAAAATAGATAATAAAATAAAGTTTTCACTTTTGGCAGCTGTCAAAATTTTTCAACTTAATGATAATGACATTTTATAATTATTTAAACAAATAAACGTACTTAACAAACTTGTTTTTATAAGTTTTGGAGCTACTGAATACGAAATTGATATCAAAAAATATGTTGGTTGGCAGATGCCAAAATTGCTGTCAAATTTAAAAAGTTACAAGTATGTCTTTCGTAATTTTGAATATAGTGTTGATTTCCATAGAAGAGGATACATAATATGTTTTAAAACTTTCTAGTTCAGTAATTGACATTAAAATAAAGTTGTTACTTTGACAGCTGTCAAAATTTCTGTCAACTTAATAAAAATTCCATTTTATTGTTATTTTAACAAATTAAAGTACTTAACAAGTATTTTTCTGAATACTAAAATAATACGAAAAAAAAATACTTGCATATTTTTAAATTTAGCAGCAATTTTGACAGCTGCCGAAAAACATAATATTTTCTTGACATCAATTTCGTATTTAGTACCTGCAAAAATTGTTGAAAATTGTCTGCTAGGTACTTCAATCTGTTGAAATAATAATAAAATGTAATTTTTATTAATTTCACAGAAATTTTGACAGCTGTCAAAAGTCAAAAATGTATTTTAATATCAATTATGGAACTAGCAAATTAAGAAAACACTTACATCCGTTCTTCAATGGAAATTCACATCGCTTCTCAAATTGGACAAACCAAGGACAAACTTGCATATTTTTACCTTTGACAGCAATTTTTGACAGTTAACAAATATAATAATTTTTTTTAACTAATTTCATATTCAATACCTCCGGAACCTACAGAAAAATGTCTGCTTACTATTTTTATTTGTTCAAATAATTATCTTATTAGATGCCATTTTCATTAAGTTGACAGAAATTTGACAGCTGCCAAAAACGAAAACATTATTTTAATTTTAATTATGAAAATAGAAAGATTTAGATTTAAAGAATTGTATATCTCTTTTTCTATAAAAACTCACATTATTTTTAAAATTTCAAATTTGACACTGATTTTGGCAGCTGTCAAAAATAAATAAATGAAAATTCTATTTTGGCAGACCTATTATCTATTTTTAAAGTAAAGATTTAAAACTAAATTGGGCGAATCTTTATATATTTGTGACCTGTACTGATTTTAATTAAAGAAACGAATATTTTTAAAAAATTATTAAAATAAAAAAAATCAATTTTGGATCTAAATTATAAAAAATTATAACTTAAAATAAAAAATACTGGTTAAGTGTAATAACTCCCCTAGGAGCGCCTTCTTTTCGTCTTTCCTTTTTCGTTTATTTAAGCAGAGAAATTGGCAGCAACAATCTGGCCTGCGGAATTTTTTTTTACCTCACCCTGTAGGTGTACGCCGCAATTAATCACAAGCTCTAAGGTTTAATCAGCCGATAAAAATTAATAAAACATCGCAACGTACTACTTTCTTTGGCACTGTAATAAATTACCTCGGGATTAAAAATATCGCCTTGACAACGAGCACTTTTAATTAATTGAATAAATAATTACTATAACATTAATTAACGGGTGTTAAATGCTGGCTGGATCTTATCAAGTCGCATGGAGATTTACCACATTTTTCTAATATCCGCACTTAATTACGCCGGGCAGCGATCTGTCGACTTGACAGCAAGACAAGGTTTAATACTCTGAACACTTGTTAGTGTGCAAAATTTAATACAATTTAGCTACCAACAGGACATAAAGGTTTGATCTTCTTCTCAAATCTGCATAAACAGTAACAGATTTCGCCCCAAACGATCTTAGAAGAAAAGCTGACACCACCGTTTAGGTTCTGGTCCGACCAAAACTATCTTAAAAGAGAATCTGACGCCACCGCTTAGGCTCTGGTCCGACCAAATAGATCTTACAAAACAGCTGACGTCACCGTTTAAGTTGCGGTCCGACCAAATGGACTACAAAAATCTACGAAGAAAATTGTCCTTTACGAAACAACTGGCGTTTTTAACAGCGACTACACGAAATTACCGTTCACACAATTACTTTACTCCCGGTTATGCAAATAACGCAACACGCACATTAAAACGTTTTTAATATTGTTTAGTTTATCGCTTAAAATCTGAGCTAACCTCTGCAATAATAGAAGAAAGTGAAATGGAATTTTTTACTTTCTTCGCATTGTCCAACAGTTGCGTAACAAACTGACGCCACCGCGCCGCCGGCCGAAAATATGTAAGACTAGCGCCAAAATAAAATACGAGGCGCACGTCCTGCCGAACTTATTCAGTACACGGAATCTATATTGTTTCCAGCTTTCGGTTATAAATAATTTTCTGAAGCCTGCAGAGATCTTATCTCGCAATTGTTTACGAAATATACGCAAGATAGCGTAATCCTGGCCGGGTCAAAGGTCCCATAAATTTGGTTAATAAAACAGCCTTGTACGCCGGCGAGGAGCGCATTCGCAAAATAAAATATATTAATCGAAATATTGCGGAGAGAAAATACACGAAGTGACAACAGTTGTCATAAATACAAAATGGTCAGTTACCTGGCAGCGTTTTAATGTCCACACCTCGATGACGTCAGTTTTTTATAAAGTCTATTTGGTCGGACCGGAACTTAAACGGTGACGTCAGCTATTTTGTAAGATCTATTTGGTCGGACCAGAACCTAAACGGTGGCGTCAGATTTTAAGATCGTTTAGGTCGGACCGGAACTTAAACGGTGACGTCAGCTATTTTGTAAGATCTATTTGGTCGGACCGGAAGTTAAACGGTGACGTCAGCTGTTTTGTAAGATCTAATTGGTCGGACCAGAACCTAAACGGTGGCGTCAGCAATTCTATTAAGATCGCTTTGGTCGGACGGAAACTTAAACGGTGACGTTAACTATCTTCTACTTGACTAAATATTGATCTTGATGACTGTGTATATCTTTCTTTTTTATTTTGTTTTAATCATTCACGGATTTACTTTGGAGGATAATTTTTTTTTTGCGTATCTGAGACTTCAACATAATTATTGTATCTTAGAATGTTCCCCGTTTGCCTTGGGGGCGCGTATTCTTCTTGAGGATGTCCACGTGTGGCTCACACGTTGGTCATAATAGAAAACGAACTTGAACTTTATCATAGGGAGCCATAAATCCTCCGTTCTCATTTGCATGTTGCCTCTGTACTTTGCTGTGCATGATTTATGCATGAACGTCACCTCACCGTCGATACATCGATTCTCTGAAATTGTTGATTGTTCGACCAACACCTTCCCGACACCCACAGCCAGACAAGTGAGGCATGCCATTGAGGATTCAGAGAGAATCACGGCCACCTAGGCTAGAAGAAATCATTAACAAAAGAAAAATTAAAATTTAGTGCTTTCGACGAATCTATATATGAGATACCCCTAAGAAGAAGAAGAAGAAGAAAAATAAGGTAACTCTCATCGTCATATTTTCTTTGTTTTTATGAAGCACATTATTTGTTGAAGCAGTTCCCATAAGGAAGTGCAACACCTTTTCAAAACAATTTTTTTGTTTCAGTCGTTTGTATGTATCAATTAATTAAGTTATCACCCTTTCTTGATCTCACAGATAACGTCACGTAAGAATGTTAATAAACAAACAAACCGAAATATGCCTTCTACGATTTTTTATCAGTGTGTGGAATTCCGCGATTGTGTGACTGGGCGTATCCAGGCGGAATTGTTCATAAACATATCCTACCAGTCACGTGAAACTTTCGATGACATGACTCTATTGATTTATACATAAGTAGATTACATAAGCTGCACGCTTCACGGGGGTCACGCGGATATATAATAAGTCATAACCATTGCAAATATTTATTGCTCGGCTCTGCTGTCCCGGTAAATAGCAAGCCATGCCACGAAAATGTTTTACAGTACGTATGAGGGACTTCCAATACGTGATGGCTTCAATTCCCGGCGCCATGTTTGATCTGTAATGTTTGTTAGATCTACTGGGACGGACGGTAACCCAAACGATGACGCCAGCTTTCTTGTAAAGTCCACTTGGTCGGACCGTAACTTAAACGGTGACGTCAGCTGTTTTGTAAGACCTATTTGGTCGGACCAGAGCCTAAACGGTGGCGTCAGCTTTTCTTTTAAGATCGATTTAGTCGGACCGCAACTTAAACGGTGACGTCAGCTTCTTTTGTGAAAAATCACATTGTTTTCAAAATTACAAAAGATATACTTTTCAATTGTTAAATTTGACAGTGATTTTGACAGCTAACAAGGATAAAAAAGTAATGAAAATTATATGTTGGCAGATCTGTTATATATTTTTAAAGTAAATATTTAAAACTAAATTGGGCGAATCTATATGTATTTGTGACCTGTAGACTTCTTTTAATTGAAAATAACGATATTTTTTAGTAAAAAATCAATTTATTAGATCTAAATTTATAAAAATTTATAGCTAAAAATTAAAAATGTGGCTGGAGAGAGATTGATGACGAATTTAAAAACGAACATTAAAAAAAACAAGATGATCCAATGAATTCTGAGGTCTACAGCGATTTTTGAACTAGGTCGGACGGTAACCTAAACGATGACACTAGCTCTTTGTAGTTTATTTGGTTGGACCGCAACTTAAACGGTGACGTCAGCTATTTTGTAAGACCTATTTGGTCGGACCAGAGCCTAAGCGGTGGCGTCAGCTTTTCCTTTAAGATCGATTTGGTCGGACCGCAACTTAAACGGTGACGACAGCTTCTTTTGTGAAAAATCACATTGTTTTCAAAATTACAAAAGATATACTTTTCAATTTTTAAATTTGAGTGATTTTGACAGCTAAAAAGGATAAAAAAGTAATGAAAATTATATGTTGGCAGATCTGTTATCTATTTTTAAAGTAAATATTTAAAACTAAATTGGGCGAATCTATATGTATTTGTGACCTGTAGACTTCTTTTAATTGAAAATAACGATATTTTTTAGTAAAAATCAAATTTAGATCTGTTTATAAAAAATTATAGCTAAAAATTAAAAATGTGGCTGGAGAGTGATTGATGACGAATTTAAAAACGAACATTAAAAAAATAAGATGATCCAATGAATTCTGAGGTCTACAGCGATTTTTGAACTAGGTCGGACGGTAACCTAAACGATGGCACCAGCTTTTTGTAGTTTATTTGGTCGGACCGCAACTTAAACGGTGACGTCAGCTATTTTGTAAGACCTATTTGGTCGGACCAGAGCCTAAGCGGTGGCGCCAGCTTTTCTTTTAAGATCGATTTAGTCGGACTGCAACTTAAACGGTGACGTCAGCTTCTTTTGTGAAAAATCACATTGTTTTCAAAATTACAAAAGATATACTTTTCAATTGTTAAATTTGACAGTGATTTTGACAGCTAACAAGGATAAAAAAGTAATGAAAATTATATGTTGGCAGATCTGTTATCTATTTTTAAAGTAAATATTTAAAACTAAATTGGGCGAATCTATATGTATTTGTGACCTGTAGACTTCTTTTAATTGAAAATAACGATATTTTTTAGTAAAAAATCCATTTATTAGATCTAAATTTATAAAAATTTATAGCTAAAAATTAAAAATGTGGCTGGAGAGAGATTGATGACGAATTTAAAAACGAACATTAAAAAAAACAAGATGATCCAATGAATTCTGAGGTCTACAGCGATTTTTGAACTAGGTCGGACGGTAACCTAAACGATGGCACCAGCTTTTTGTAGTTTATTGGGTCGGACCGCAACTTAAACGGTGACGTCAGCTGTTTTGTACGACCTATTTGGTCGGACCAGAGCCTAAGCGGTGGCGTCAGCTTTTCCTTTAAGATCGATTTGGTCGGACCGCAACTTAAACGGTGACGTCAGCTTCTTTTGTGAAAAATCACATTGTTTTCAAAATTACAAAAGATATACTTTTCAATTTTTAAATTTGAGTGATTTTGACAGCTAACAAGGATAAAAAAGTAATGAAAATTATATGTTGGCAGATCTGTTATCTATTTTTAAAGTAAATACTTAAAACTAAATTGGGCGAATCTATATGTATTTGTGACCTGTAGACTTCTTTTAATTGAAAATAACGATATTTTTTAGTAAAAAATCCATTTATTAGATCTAAATTTATAAAAATTTATAGCTAAAAATTAAAAATGTGGCTGGAGAGAGATTGATGACGAATTTAAAAACGAACATTAAAAAAAACAAGATGATCCAATGAATTCTGAGGTCTACAGCGATTTTTGAACTAGGTCGGACGGTAACCTAAACGATGGCACCAGCTTTTTGTAGTTTATTTGGTCGGACCGCAACTTAAACGGTGACGTCAGCTGTTTTGTAAGACCTATTTGTTCGGACCAGAGCCTAAGCGGTGGCGCCAGCTTTTCTTTTAAGATCGATTTAGTCGGACTGCAACTTAAACGGTGACGTCAGCTTCTTTTGTGAAAATCACATTGTTTTCAAAATTACGAAAGATATACTTTTCAATTTTTAAATTTGACAGTGATTTTGACAGCTAACAAGGATAAAAAAGTAATGAAAATTATATGTTGGCAGATCTATTATCTATTTTTAAAGTAAATATTTAAAACTAAATTGGGTGAATATAGATATAGAAGTTTGCACAAATGCGCATTTTTGCCAAAATCCCCTTTCTTCTTGCCTTCTAATAATAGTAATAAATAGCAACGAGTGGTTCGCCAGCCAAGGGAAAATATCCTCGGGTAGGAGTGTTAATTGCTTCTCATTTAGATAGCACCGGAGATAGGCCGCGTGCGAGGGCGCCGGACTTGCATACCAGCGAATAAATCTCATGCATATTATGTACGCGCTTGTTAGTTCCCAACTTGTAGATATGTACTACATTAGGAGATATCTTCCAAGGTCGCGGCACGTCGCCGGATTTTTAATTCAACTTCTCCGGGCCGCAGACTCCTCAACATGCAAGTAGGATGCAAGGACATCATATCGATGTGAGATATTATTTTTTAAATGTTAGTTTGAAAATAAACGTAAATAAACTGGTGTGCCTACGATTACGAGGGTGAAGCGCTTTGTTATTCCCGACAAAAAATTACCCCTAAGCACAACTCGTCTTTTGGCTAGAATAGTAAAGTAACGGAATTCATCAAATGCTTCCCAACGCCTTTAAGCTCAAGCTGGACAATATCGACTACTTTTTGCACTCACCTCATCCCTATCATTCGATTTACACTTAAAAAATTATCTATTGCAAATCGTTGCGCAGTTTCAGGAAGTGTCTCGCTAAATTCAATGTACACAGCAAATTATCGTTATCTCAACATTAATAACAACAATTAATAATACATTTATTCTACGCCTATACTAGAACGGCAGATACGAGCCGGATAACTAGCAGCGTTCAGCTGAACACATTTATATGCCTGTGAGGTACAACGCCAGCAATTAAAATATGAAAATGATCCCGGGGAATTGGTAGTTCTCCTGTAGACCGTGTCGAAGAACGGCGCTTCGGCCGGCTTCCGAGAAGAGTTATTCAGGAAATGTAGTACGACGCAGCGTAAGTGCTTTCCGTCCCCGTTAGAAGATCCTGCACGTCCTTCGATCGTCCACCGTTCGCTCCCGCGAGCCGCGGCAGGCTGAGGATGACGTAGGAAGGAAACGCGTCTCGAAACACCTTCAGTAGTAACGCCAGAGGCGCCACAATGCAAGAGGTAATTACCGAAGAGGAGTCGATTTATTTTCAGATTGTTCGCTTATATACACCTTACCGGTAACTGCTGCTTGCCCCTTTTGCCAGCCAAGAAATGTCTAGCCATTTATCACAATGTTTATAAGGCGGAGGAAACAAAGGTCATATTTCTGTCAAAGAAGAACCACTTTTGACGTAAAATTTTACCTTTTAGTATACAGGAAGTTTATTGCGCAAGGAACAGCATTTTATTTCTCGGCGGCTTTGAGAAAAGCTGGGGTGGCTACAGTGAAGAAACGGTCTTGTCCAGGGGTCTGGTGGATGATTGTCGTCGCCAACGGACTGGACACCACGCCACCTACATACTGAAATGATATGTACCACCCAGTCTACGGCCTGTGTGATTCTATTAATTTTGAAAGGTCCGATAATTATTATCGACCGAATTGATTCGGCGAAGCGCTTTTGTTTAGCATGTAGGTCGTTTTCATCAGCATCTCTGGTCAGTAAATAGTTAAATGGATCAGTTATTAAGTAATGGTCAGGCTTAATTAATTTATGAGGTTGCAGAATACGGGCACGTGTAGAAAAAAGTTGATTGCCAATAGTCAGTGCGATTCAAGTTAATATATTCCAATATTTTGCTCGCAACTAATAGTAATGTATTTTTGTGTGTTGATGTGTACATAGGAATTACTTTTTCGTGTAATTCAAGTGCCAATATATCAAAAATTCTTAGGCTGTGAGACACGAATAATTCTTAAATTATTAATGCTTATATACAACGTATATTACGGAATCCCGTTTGCAACATTGTATGCACTCCCCATTGGGCCGGCGATGTGTGTTTGTTAATAATTTTAATCCTTTATTAAAATGCCGTATATCTGTCCAAATAATTAAATTTAATAACTTGTAATGCCGTGAAAAAATCTGTAAACAAATAATTACGACTTGAGTCGATAGTTTATTTGATCTTAATGTGGCGACTGCCAGTATGGGGAATATTTAAATGCATGTGCACTGTGCAGTGACACCGAAACAAACAAAGAAATATCCAAGAGATAAATATACTAGTCAAATGACGTTAATAATTGTTGCATATCGGCCCAGGCGGTAATAAAAACTTTTTCAAATTTGGGTTACTCGATTGCAGTCACAAAAGCCTTTTACAACTTGTTATAAAAAGCAATAAATAAAATATAGTGAGATTCGAAATATGCAAAGACGTCCACCGCCACATACAATAATCGTGTATGTGTGTCGGCGATCGCAATGAAGGTGGAAAAATTGAATTTTTCGCGGTAATGTAGGCGTTGAATCGAGGGGAGTGTGACAGGCGTCGGTTAACGACACGTTAAAAAATAGTGCTATTGCCAAATATACTGATATACTTATTATAGACGAATATATTTCGCTCAAATACAATATGAAAGTCACCACCGGACTAAGAAATCGCATTCCAAGCGCGAGACAAAACCTCGTAAAGTGCATTAAGCGGCAGATTATTGATTTGCAAAAGTACCCACCAGAACTGTTTTGAATTCCTTCATGAACTATGCACATATGAAATAGCGTGCACGTATCAGCGAGGCATATATCACATAATCATCGTAGTTCGCTGTCGATTTTTTGATGTGATTGTGTATACGAGAATCGGATGGAATGTAGAAACCGGCGAGCCGCGGGTGGCCGGACGCTCGTCCCTCCCCAGCCTCCGCTTCGCAATTGCAGAGCCGTGTGTATGTGCCTTGTTGGATTGTTTCGGATTTTTTGCTAATCAGGATATACGTGGGACACAGGCTCACTCTTACAAGCTGAATATTTTAACGATTTACCCGCATAAAGCTGGAAATGCGGGAATAGTTTGAAAAAAATTTTAGGTTAGGAGTACCACTGCCTACATAAGTGCCGACATTCTCCCTAAAACTCGCTTGGTCCGTTTATCGAATTGTTTATTTAAGTACAATGTACTCTTAAACAGTAAAAATAGTTAAATAGTGCTTTAATTATAGTAGAGTTGTAATGTTTCATGGGAAGTGAGCAACGTTGCGTCACAAGTAGGAAGTTTAACATAAACAACTAATATATTTATTTAAATTCGCTTTTTAATAATTATTATTATTCGTTTTCCATTTCGCGCTTCTCGAAGTCATAAAAATAGTCATTAAGAATCTGCTACAACTGTTACAAATCTCCTGAGAGTTTCTATGGCAATTTAATTATTAAACGTTGTATGCTGTCAGATTTTAAAAAATTATTATTATATCCCAAGTCTCCTCTAAACTAAAACCATGAATGGTTACAACAAAATAAAAATGAACGAACGAACGAAGATCAACATTTAGTCAAGTACAAAATAGATGTCGTCACCGTTTAAGTTCCGGTCCGACCAAAACAATGTTAAAAGAAAGGCTGCCGCCACCGTTTAGGCTCTGGTCCGACCAAATAGATATTACAAAGTAACTGACGTCACCGTTTAAGTTGTGGTCCGACCAAATAAACTACAAAAAGCTGGTGCCATCGTTTAGGTTACCGTCCGACCTAGTTCAAAAATCGCTGTAGACCTCAGAATTCATTGGATAATTTTTTTTAATGTTCGTTTTTAAATTCGTCATCAATCTCTCTCCAGCCACATTTTTAATTTTTAGCTATCATTTTTTATAAACAGATCTAAAATCGATTTTTTACAAAAAAAATATCGTTATTTTCAATTAAAAGAAGTCTACAGGTCACAAATAGTATACTAGTCTAGTAGTATAATTTAGAAATTATTCAGTAGATATTTTTAAAATAGCATAAAATTTGATTTATTTAAAAATATTCATTAAATATTTTTAATACGATTAAAAATTAATTAGTAGATAGTATTAAATTATTTAGAAATTAATCAATGAGTACATATTCTTAAAACAGTACAAAATATAGTTTAGGAATATTTCTTCTTAAATTTATTGTATTAAAAATATTTAATAGAAATTATTTTTACAGTGAAAAATTTCTAATAAATAATTTTAAATAATTTGGAAATTATTCAGTAAATATTTTTAAAACAATACGAAATGTAGAAATATTTATTAGATATTAAATTATCGAGTAGATATTCTTTAATATATTAAAAATATCTACTAGAAATTCTTATTTCATTGAAATATACTAGTCTCGTAGACGTTCTAAAATAATTTAGAAATTATTTAGTAGATATTTTTAAAATAGTATAAAATTTGATTTATTTAAAAATATTCATTAAATATTTTTAATACAATTAAAAGTTAATTAGTAGATATTATTAAATTATTTAGAAATTAATCAATGAATCAATGAGTACATATTCTTAAAACAGTACAAAATATAGTTTAGAAATATTTCTTAAATCAATAATTCTATTAAAAATATTTAATAGAAATTATTTTTACATTAAAAAATTTCTAGTAAATAATTTTAAATAATTAGCAAATTATTCAGTAAATATTTTTAAAACAATACGAAACGTAGAAATATTTATTAGATATTAAATAATCGAGTTGATCCTTATTGTTTATTGTATTAAAAATATCTACTAGAAATTCTTATTTCATTAAAAATTAATAGTCTAGTAGATATTTTTAAATGATTTAGAAATGATTCAGTAGTTATTTGTAAAATTTTTTCTGAATATTTTTTGGATACTTTTTGCTCCTGATGGAGAATGGGGTGAAATTACACTAAGATGGGAACAAACCAGCTATTAGGATTTTTTGCCATGTCGTGGAAAGCAAGACAATAAGTGCTTACCGCATTAATGGGGCCTGCGGCAAAAATTCGAAAATAATTACCTGTGACAATGCAATGGGGCATGCGTGAGGCTATGACTTCCGTGCACGCTGATGTGGACGTTTGCAGAAATAATATTGGCAATTGCTCCGCACACAACGTTTTTGCCCGTGTAATACTAGATAATTTCAAATAATAATGTGATTTAACTTGCTGCGAAACCAGTCTTAGGAGGTACCCGGGATAACATTATTTTTTCAGGCTTCTTAATTGCCAGTTCGTGTTCTCTATTATCCTAGTCCCGAGTATTTACCAATATTATGATCTATAAATAGAAAGCTGCTTTTCAATCGCCTACATCATACAGGGTGTCCGTATTTGAAAATTCCTAGATATTTCGTTATCCTTGTTAGTTTTGCTAGGCAAGAATCCTTTTACGAATATAAAATTACTACACAAGGTTTCTTGGAATTATTTGCGAGTGCTGGCTTGCTGCCAAAAAATGTACTGCTTAAGTAAGCTTCAGTTTACCAAATCAAGTTTGCAATGTCATTGAGGACTTTCCTGTAAACCGAAACAAAAACATGCCGGATTTTATTCATGCGCATTCTCAAGTGGTCCGCCGGTTATAACACAAAGTAAACAATAAATCTATTTATTTTTTATTGTCGTCGATCTCGAAGTCAGCTCTTGTACGTCCTTTGAAAGGTTGAAGAGGTGCGCATTTGGACATGCGACTTTTTGGGCACCCCAAATACATACAAGCCGAAGAACCTGCTTGAAATCGCAAGCGTGTTGCATTTGTTTAACTTTTTTCTGATGTTCGCTTTCGAATTGTTTCTTATCTAGTTTCGCAGGCGCTGTTCTTGCTGTTTGTTATTCGCCGAGTCTAGAGATGGCAAATTAAAACTAATTTTGGAATGTTCGAGGGCAGATTTATTTGACCATATGGATATCGAACGCCGTTTTAATATTTATTACTTGTTTTTACAATATGTACCTACTAGGAATTAGATGTATCTACATATGAAATTTAATGAGAATCAGATATCAGAAATTAATTTTATATATCCGAAAATAACTGCAGATATCTCTAATGAATTTTGTTTCTAATTGAATTAAACATATCTAGTGTATATGTACACTTATATCAATTAAAAAAATTATCTACTAAAAATTTTTAATGTAGATATTTTTAAACGATTTAATTATTAAAACACTAAAAAATATAATTTAAAAATATTTACTAGATATTTCTAACAATTAAAATTATCTAGTAGATAGTTTTAAACGATTTATTTATTAAAACATTAAAAAATATAATTTAAAAATATTTCTTCAATTAATTAATTAATTAAAAATATTTCTATTTCTACCAGATATTTTTAATAAAAGTCTAGTAGATATTTTTAATACAATTAGAAATATCCTTTGGATAATTTTAAATGTATTAAGAGCATTTAATAAATGTTTGCAAACTCTAAATTGTACTGTTTTAAAAATGTCTACAAAAAAGTTTCTAAATTTTAAAAAAATATTTTTAATTGAAGCAATAATTTCTAGTTGATATTATACAATTAAAAATATTTATTATATAACTGTAGTGGTAATAAAAATCTCTAATAAATGTTTATAGATTGTTCAAAAATACGCTTTAGATACTTTTAATGAATTAGTAATTTCTGGTATATTTATTAAATACAATTAAAAATATTTACTAGATAATTTTACTTGGATTTAAAATATCTAGTAAATGTTCATAAACTGTAAATTGTACTGTTTTAAAAATATCTACCGTACAATTTCTAAATTATTTAAAAATATTTTTAATTCAAGTAATAATTTCTAGTTGATATTTTTAATACAATTAAAAATATGTACTAGATAATTGTAGTGGTATTAAAAATATCTAAATAAATGTTCATAGATTGTTCAAGAATACGTTCTAGATACTTTTAAATGAAGTAGTAATTTCTGGTATATTTCTTAAATACAATTAAAAATATTTACCAGATAATTTTACTTGAATTAAAAATATCTTATAAATGTTCATAAACGGTATATTGTATTGTATTGTATTTGAAAATTTTTTTAATTGAAATAATAATATTTTTAATACAATTAAAAATATTTAACAGATAATTGTAGCGGTATTAAAAATATCTAATAAATGTTTATAAATTGTTTGACAATATGTTTCTAGATACTTTTTAATGAAGTAGTAATTTCTGGTACATTTATTAAATACAATTAGGTTATATATTTTTAATTGAAATAATAATTTCTAATAGATATTTTATACAAGTAAAAATATTTGCTAGACAATTTTACTTGTATTAAAAATATCTAATAAACGTTTCTAAATCACATTTTGTACTGTTTTAAAAATATCTACTTGATACTTTTAAGTGAAATAATTTCTAGCAGATACTAAATACAATTAAAAATATTCATCAGATAATTTTAATTGTAAAAAATATCTAATAAATGTTTCGATACTATAAATTGTACCGTTTTAGAAATAACTACTGAACAATTTCCAAGTTATTTAAAAATACCGGTTATATATTTTTAATTGGAACAATAATTTCTAATATATATTTTAGACAATTAAAAATATTTACTAGATAATTTTAATAGTATTAAAAATATCTAATAAACGTTTCTAAATCACATTTTGTACTGTTTTAAAAATATCTACTTGATACTTTTAAGTGAAATCATTTCTAGCAGATACTAAATACAATTAAAAATATTCATCAGATAATTTTAATTGTAAAATATATCTAATAAATGTTTCTATACTATAAATTGTGCCGTTTTAGAAATAACTACTGAACAATTTCCAAGTTATTTAAAAATACCGGTTATATATTTTTAATTGGAACAATAATATCTAATAGATATTTTAGACAATTAAAAATATTTACTAGATAATTTTAATAGTATTAAAAATATCTAATAAACGTTTCTAAATCACATTTTGTACTGTTTTAAAAATATCTACTTGATACTTTTAAGTGAAATAATTTCTAGCAGATACTAAATACAATTAAAAATATTCATTAGATAATTTTAATTGTAAAATATATCTAATAAATGTTTCGATACTATAAATTGTGCCGTTTTAGAAATAACTACTGAACAATTTCCAAGTTATTTAAAAATACCGGTTATATATTTTTAATTGGAACAATAATATCTAATAGATATTTTAGACAATTAAAAATATTTACTAGATAATTTTAATAGTATTAAAAATATCTAATAAACGTTTCTAAATCACATTTTGTACTGTTTTAAAAATATCTACTTGATACTTTTAAGTGAAATAATTTCTAGCAGATACTAAATACAATTAAAAATATTCATTAGATAATTTTAATTGTAAAATATATCTAATAAATGTTTCGATACTATAAATTGTACCGTTTTAGAAATAACTACTGAACAATTTCCAAGTTATTTAAAAATACCGGTTATATATTTTTAATTGGAACAATAATATCTAATAGATATTTTAGACAATTAAAAATATTTACTAGATAATTTTAATAGTATTAAAAATATCTAATAAACGTTTCTAAATCACATTTTGTACTGTTTTAAAAATATCTACTTGATACTTTTAAGTGAAATAATTTCTAGCAGATACTAAATACAATTAAAAATATTCATTAGATAATTTTAATTGTAAAATATATCTAATAAATGTTTCTATACTATAAATTGTGCCGTTTTAGAAATAACTACTGAACAATTTCCAAGTTATTTAAAAATATCGGTTATATATTTTTAATTGAAATAATAATTTTTAATAAATATCTATTTTATACAATTATTAAAAATATTTACTAAATAATTTTACTTGTTTTAAAAATATCTAACATATGTTTCTAAACTGTAAATTGTACTGTTTTAAAAATATCCATTGACCAATTTCTAAATAAAAGAGTACAAAATATAGTTTATAATATTTTTAATCGTATTTTAATAGTAAAAATATCTACTGAAAATTATTGCTTTAAGAATATCTAGTGGATATTTTTAAATGATTTAGAAATTACTCAGTAGATATTTTGAAAGCGGTACAGTTTATAGCTTAGAAATATTTTTTAGATAGTTTTAATACAATTAAAATTACCAGATATTTTTAATTGTATTAAAAATATCTAGTGAATATTTTTACAAGGTTTAGAAATTATTCAGTAGTTATTTTCAAAACTAAAAAATATAGTTTGGAAATATCTAAGAATTTTATGTCATTATAAGCAAGTCACTATATCGCATTCGCTCAGTCTGCCGGACAATCTGAGCAAGGTTTGCTAATTAAATTTTAAACTATATTTACTTCGATTAAATTGCCGCAATGAAGAATGGCACACTTATCGGAAAGACGCTAAGTGATAATTATGTATAGCATTCCGACACGAGATGCTACAACCTTGTAGGCAATATACATCATACGGATATAGCTGATTAATTAGGTAAAGCGAATTTTCCGACAATGTGTAACAATCTAGACTTCGATTTATTTAAATTAAATTTAAATAAATAAAAAAATACAAAAACGTGCTGAAGGGTAGAAAAGAAGAACGACCTTTGCAGACAATTTCTGCGTTGTTATATTACTTAATTTTTTAACCGTAGGGATTATATGATATAATGAAACGACTATCATTTAAATAAATCTGTTTAATTTTGCATCCTAATCGTAATAACTGAATCTGCATTAATATAAATCAAACATTCGCATCCGCCGCAACAATTACCACCAATTAGCTCGGCGTATATGCACGAATTAAGCTTATCTATCTTGTTTTATCCGAAACTTGCTCGCGCTTCAGCGCGCTTTTTTAATTAAGTAAATAGCGTGGTTAGCTGCAGCGGAATTTATAATAACAATAATAATGTTTAACAATTCGCCGCGGGCTAGGCATACATTATTTTCAGTCATTAATAAGTGTCTTCATATAAACGTAATTGGTGATTTTTGCAGAACGCGCATACCTGAGAGGGTTTTTTATTGTTTCGTCGTATATATCAGACGCGCATTGCTATAATTAGTCCACCAGATTTTTTTTTCGATTTCAAATTATCGCAACGTAGTGAAAGAACTCTTAAATGGGTAATTTTCGTAATGATACATTTCTAATTATATATAAAGTTAGTTCTTGCCCAGGGGTTCCTGTTTGCATCGGTTACGGCACCGCACTATCAAGCGTATTTTTTAAAAAACTTTATACTAATAAATCGTCAGGTCCTGATAATTGCAATGAAGTTGTTGCACTTTAAACGTGTAGTTCAATCAACATTGTGAAAACCTAAACAGTCCGATTCATTATTTCATTTAAAAATATATAACAAATATTTTTAAACAATCTAGAAATTGTTTAGAAGTTATTTTTAAAACAGCACAATTTATAGTATAGAAACGTTTATTAGATATTTTGTACAATGAAATTATCTAATGAATATTTTTAATCAATTAAAAATATCTGCTAGAAATTATTAATGCATTTAAAAAGATCTAGTAGATGGTTTTAAAGATGTTCAGTAGATATTTTTAAAACAGCACAATTTACAGTTTGTGAACATTTACTAGATATTTCTAATACAAGTAAAATTATCTAGTACATATTTTTAATTGTATTTAAGAAATTTGCCAGAAATTACTACTTCATTCAAAAGTATCTAGAACGTATTTTTAAACAATCTATAAACATTTATTAGATATTTTTAGTACCACTACAATTATCTAGTAGATATTTTTAATTGCATTAAAAACATCAATTAGTATTTCAATTAAAAATATTTTTAAATAATTTAGAAATTGTAGAGTAGATATTTTTGAAACAATACAATTTACAGTTTGTGAACATTTACTAGATATTTTTAATACAAGTAAAATTATCTAGTAAATATTTTTAATTGTATTTAAGAAATTTGCCAGAAATTACTACTTCATTCAAAAGTATCTAGAACGTATTTTTAAACAATCTATAAACATTTATTAGATATTTTTAGTACCACTACAATTATCTAGCAGATATTTTTAATTGCATTAAAAACATCAATTAGTATTTCAATTAAAAATATTTTTAAATAATTTAGAAATTGTAGAGTAGATATTTTTAAAACAATACAATTTACAGTTTGTGAACATTTACTAGATATTTTTAATACAAATAAAATTATCTAGTAAATATTTTTAATTGTATTTAAGAAATTTGCCAGAAATTACTACTTCATTCAAAAGTATCTAGAACGTATTTTTAAACAATCTATAAACATTTATTAGATATTTTTAGTACCACTACAATTATCTAGCAGATATTTTTAATTGCATTAAAAACATCAATTAGTATTTCAATTAAAAATATTTTTAAATAATTTAGAAATTGTAGAGTAGATATTTTTAAAACAATACAATTTACAGTTTGTGAACATTTACTAGATATTTTTAATACAAATAAAATTATCTAGTAAATATTTTTAATTGTATTTAAGAAATTTGCCAGAAATTACTACTTCATTCAAAAGTATCTAGAACGTATTTTTAAACAATCTATAAACATTTATTAGATATTTTTAGTACCACTACAATTATCTAGTAGATATTTTTAATTGCATTAAAAACATCAATTAGTATTTCAATTAAAAATATTTTTAAATAATTTAGAAATTGTAGAGTAGATATTTTTGAAACAATACAATTTACAGTTTGTGAACATTTACTAGATATTTTTAATACAAGTAAAATTATCTAGTAAATATTTTTAATTGTATTTAAGAAATTTGCCAGAAATTACTACTTCATTCAAAAGTATCTAGAACGTATTTTTAAACAATCTATAAACATTTATTAGATATTTTTAGTACCACTACAATTATCTAGCAGATATTTTTAATTGCATTAAAAACATCAATTAGTATTTCAATTAAAAATATTTTTAAATAATTTAGAAATTGTAGAGTAGATATTTTTAAAACAATACAATTTACAGTTTGTGAACATTTACTAGATATTTTTAATACAAGTAAAATTATCTAGTAAATATTTTTAATTGTATTTAAGAAATTTTCCAGAAATTACTACTTCATTCAAAAGTATCTAGAACGTATTTTTAAACAATCTATAAACATTTATTAGATATTTTTAGTACCACTACAATTATCTAGTAGATATTTTTAATTGCATTAAAAACATCAATTAGTATTTCAATTAAAAATATTTTTAAATAATTTAGAAATTGTAGAGTTGATATTTTTAAAACAATACAATTTACAGTTTGTGAACATATACTAGATATTTTTAGTACAAGTAAAATTATCTAGTAAATATTTTTAATTGCATTTAATAAATGTACCAGAAATTACTACTTCATTCAAAAGTATCTAGAACGTATTTTTAAACAATCTATAAACATTTATTAGATATTTTTAGTACCACTACAATTATCTAGTAGATATTTTTAATTGCATTAAAAACATCAATTAGTATTTCAATTAAAAATATTTTTAAATAATTTAGAAATTGTAGAGTAGATATTTTTAAAACAATACAATTTACAGTTTGTGAACATTTACTAGATATTTTTAATACAAGTAAAATTATCTAGTAAATATTTTTAATTGTATTTAAGAAGTTTGCCAGAAATTACTACTTCATTCAAAAGTATCTAGAACGTATTGTTAAACAATCTATAAACATTTATAAGATATTTTTAGTACCACTACAATTATCTAGTAGATATTTTTAATTGCATTAAAAACATCAATTAGTATTTCAATTAAAAATATTTTTAAATAATTTAGAAATTGTAGAGTAGATATTTTTAAAACAATACAATTTACAGTTTGTGAACATATACTAGATATTTTTAGTACAAGTAAAATTATCTAGTAAATATTTTTAATTGTATTTAATAAATGTACCAGAAATTACTACTTCATTCAAAAGTATCTAGAACGTATTTTTAAACAATCTATAAACATTTATTAGATATTTTTAGTACCACTACAATTATCTAGTAGATATTTTTAATTGCATTAAAAACATCAACTAGTATTTCAATTAAAAATATTTTTAAATAATTTAGAAATTGTAGAGTAGATATTTTTAAAACAATACAATTTACAGTTTGTGAACATTTACTAGATATTTTTAGTACAAGTAAAATTATCTAGTAAATATTTTTAATTGTATTTAAGAAATTTGCCAGAAATTACTACTTCATTCAAAAGTATCTAGAACGTATTTTTAAACAATCTATAAACATTTATTAGATATTTTTAATACCACTACAATTATCTAGTAGATATATTTAATGGCATTAAAAACATCAACTAGTATTTCAATTAAAAATATTTTTAAATAATTTAGAAATTGTTCAGTAGATATTTTTAAAACAGTACAATTTACAGTTTGTGAACATTTACTAGATATTTTTTACAATTAAAATTATCTAATGAATATTTTTAATTGTATTTAGTATCTGCTAGAAATTATTTCACTTAAAAGTATCAAGTAGATATTTTTAAAACAGTACAACTTATGGTTTAGAAATGTTTATTAGATATTTTTAATACAATTAAAATTATCTAGTAAATATTTTTAATTGTATAAAATATCCATTAGAAATTATTGTTTCAATTAAAAATATATAACCGGTATTTTTAAATAACTTGGAAATTGTTCAGTAGTTATTTCTAAAACGGTACAATTTATAGTGTAGAAACATTTATTAGATATTTTTTACAATTAAAATTTTCTAATGAATATTTTTAATTGTATATATTTCTGCTAGAAATTATATCACTTAAAAGTATCAAGTAGATTTTTAAAACAATTTATGGTTTAGAAATGTTTATTAGATATTTTTAATGCAATTAAAATTATTTAGTAAATATTTTTAATTGTATAAATATCTATTAGAAATTATTATTCCAATTAAAAATATATAACCGATATTTTTAAATCACTTGGAAATTGTTCAGTAGTTATTTCTAAAACGGTACAATTTATAGAAACATTTATTAGATATTTTTTACAATTAAAATTATCTGATGAATATTTTTAATTGTTTAGTATCTGCTAGAAATTATTTCACTTAAAAGTATCAAGTAGATATTTTTAAACAGTACAATTTATAGTTTAGAAAGGTTTATTAGATATTTTTAATGCAATTAAAATTATTTAAAGGATATTTTTTAATTGTAATAAAAATATCTACTAGAAATTATCAGTTCAATTAAAAATATGTAGAAAATATTTTAAAATAATTTAGAATCCTTATATTATATATTTTTAAAACAGTACAATTTATAGTTTAGAAACATGTATTAAATATTTTTAATATCATTATAATTAAATAGTGGATATTTTTAATTGTATTAAAAATATCTACTAGAAAGTATGATTTTCCTAAAAAATTCTACTAGATACATTCAAATAATTTAGTAATTGTTATATTTTTAAATCAGTACAAAATATAATTTTGCAATATTTATTAGAAATTAGATATACAATTAAAATTATCTAAAGCATATTTTTAATTGTATTAAAAATATTTACTAAAAATTATTATTTCAATTAAAAATATTAAAAAAATATTTTTTAATAATTTAGAAATCTTCATCTTTAACTTTTGAAAAATCAATTCTCATCAATAACTAGCGCATTCAATACTTCTGGAGCGAGAGTTGGTTACCCATTACTCACCAAATATTTTCTACACAAAAATTACTTAACAGCAATAAATCCGTCACGTTAGCTTTTATCTTCAGCATCGGTACACACAGAGCCTTAGATTTTCGAAGCCATAAATATCTGCGATTGTTTTGTGCGGGCAGAGTCGAGTCGAATGCCGCGGAGGTACCGTAATATCATGATTAAGATACTGAATGAGAAATGCGCCGAGATAAAATCAATTATAACCTACGTACACAATATGCCCAAATGACGACCTGCGTGTATATTAAATTCCGATCTAAAGCCTTAATGATATCAGATATTCGTCAGTCAAATTGAAAATTTTAATAATTTATCAACGGAGGTCAACGTTTCGCAACTGGGAAGTGGAAACGGCCGATGTCATTGTGGGTGCATGAGATGAAATCGACGTTGTTTTGTTTTCACCACAAGCAAGAAGGAAGGACGGAAATAATCGCAAATCGGCGAATCTGTGGGAAACAGAGATGTAGCGCAGGTAATCCTTTAGATAATAGGGATGAAAGTTGCATATCATAAAATAAAATAACTCGCGTCATCTTGAATCGGACCAGCCTCTTGCCACTTGACCGACGGTTGCGACACACTGGCACATTCACGTTTCCCAACTCCATATACCCAGTTAAATGTGAATTTTGCAATCATAACAGTAAAATAATAAAAAAATCCGATTGCAATAGTAGCATTTAGCTTCGTACCGGGCGGCCGTAATCTGTGATTGAAATATTCCCATGGGTTTCGAACCGCAACAAAGAAACTGTCACTGCGTCTGATAGGCGAGCGTCTTGCCCAAAGCAAACGCAAACCACGTATTAACGAACATAATGTGTCGCAGGGATTAATTATTCAACTCATTTAGTCAACTAAATTGAAGTAGATAAGATATGAGGGTTCTGCCTTCATCGCCAAGTTGTACCCCCACTCCCATTACAGAGAGTGGGATGGGCTTAATTAAGTATTTTGCGTTTGAGAACAATTGATCAAAATTAATATTTGATTTTTAGAGATCAATAGTCTAAAAACTTCAGTCGTGATTTAAAATGGACAGATTTTTTAATATTCCTTCCAATTGATTAATAACGATGTTTCAGTAATAAATGTATTATAATTTCAACAGAAATTTTAAAATTTTGCGTTTGAGAACAATTGATCAAAATTAATATTTTATTTTTAGAGATCAATAGTCTAAAGACTTTAGTCGTGATTAAAAATGGACAGTTCGTTGAAAATTCCTTCCAATTCCATAAAGGAGAACAGTTGATCAAAATTAATATTTGATTTTTAGAGATCAATAGTCTAAAAACTTCAGTCGTGATTTAAAATGGACAGATTGTTTAATATTCCTTCCAATTGATTAATAACGATGTTTCAGTCATAAATGCATTATAATTTCAACGGAAATTTTAAAATTTTGCGTTTGAGAACAATTGATCAAAATTAGTATTTTATTTTTAGAGATCAATAGTCTAAAGACTTTAGTCGTGATTTAAAATGGACAGCTCGTTGAAAATTCCTTCCAATTCCATAAAGGAGAACAATTGATCAAAATTAATATTTGATTTTTAGAGATCAATAGTCTAAAAACTTCAGTCGTGATTTAAAATGGACAGATTGTTTAATATTCCTTCCAATTGATTAATAACGATGTTTCAGTCATAAATGAATTATAATTTCAACGGAAATTTTAAAATTTTGCGTTTGAGAACAATTGATCAAAATTAATATTTGATTTTTAGAGATCAATAATCTAAAAACTTCAGTCGTGATTTAAAATGGACAGATTGTTTAATATTCCTTCCAATTGATTAATAACGATGTTTCAGTCATAAATGCATTATAATTTCAACGGAAATTTTAAAATTTTGCGTTTGAGAACAATTGATCAAAATTAGTATTTTATTTTTAGAGATCAATAGTCTAAAGACTTTAGTCGTGATTTAAAATGGACAGCTCGTTGAAAATGCCTTCCAATTCCATAAAGGAGAACAATTGATCAAAATTAATATTTGATTTTTAGAGATCAATAGTCTAAAAACTTCAGTCGTGATTTAAAATGGACAGATTGTTTAATATTCCTTCCAATTGATTAATAACGATGTTTCAGTCATAAATGAATTATAATTTCAACGGAAATTTTAAAATTTTGCGTTTGAGAACAATTGATCAAAATTAGTATTTTATTTTTAGAGATCAATAGTCTAAAGACTTTAGTCGTGATTTAAAATGGACAGCTCGTTGAAAATGCCTTCCAATTCCATAAAGGAGAACAATTGATCAAAATTAATATTTGATTTTTAGAGATCAATAGTCTAAAAACTTCAGTCGTGATTTAAAATGGACAGATTGTTTAATATTCCTTCCAATTGATTAATAACGATGTTTCAGTCATAAATGAATTATAATTTCAACGGAAATTTTAAAATTTTGCGTTTGAGAACAATTGATCAAAATTAATATTTGATTTTTAGAGATCAATAGTCTAAAGACTTTAGTCGTGATTTAAAATGGACAGCTCGTTGAAAATTCCTTTCAATTCCATAAAGGAGAACAATTGATCAAAATTAATATTTGATTTTTAGAGATCAATAGTCTAAAAATTTCAGTCGTGATTTAAAATGGACAGATCGTTAAATATTCCTTCCAATTGATTAAAAACGATGTTTCAGTCATAAATGAATTCTAATTTCAACGGAAATGTTCAAATTTTACGTTTGAGAACAATTGATCAAAATTAATATTTGATTTTTAGATATCAATAGTCTAAAGACTTTAGTCGTGATTTGAAATAGACATCTCGTTGAAAATTCCTTCCAATTCCATAAAGTATAATACCTAATTAAGTATTCCCTACTTATGGGGAATGGGATGGGCCTAATGGAAGAAGTGGAGGTATAATTTGGCGGAAGGGGGCATCACAGAACTCTCATTTCTTACCTACTAATGCTTTTATTTAAACATTGTGTTATGAGTATGGCGCGGTTTTCAACTCTGCAAACCACTTTTACATGGATTTTTAAGCAGAGCTTATTATTTATACAACTAGATGTTAGGATTGACCCCCGACCTTTCAGGTATGTCAACCTCAGCCTCGTCTAGTACTGCCTGTAGCCGAGAGCCCCCTGTCTATAACAAATCACCTTTATGCATGTTGCTGCGATTTTTTCCGCTCCGCCGTGGCAAAGCTTATTTTCACGAAGGATTCCGATCGTGAGCAATCACTCTTTACCTTCTAACACCTACTATTGCCAACGTACGAATTTAGATCCGAGATATGAATGCTTCAATTACGTCTCAAGCGAAATTTTTCTCCTCGAATGGTTCTCGAGAGCTCGCCGCACGACCGTTTTTAGTGAAATTCGTTCGCGTTGCACACAATTCGATTGTTGTTATTCCAAGATCAAGGACTTTAGATACAATGTGACTTTTCGAACGGCTCGATTCCTAGGCTGAGTTGGGCAGTGAGAGTGGATTGACAATTGCTTTTTGATTTTATCTCGAACATTGATTAATATACTTTGTCCTTTTCGGTGTGTTATTGTTGTGATAACTAAAATGTGGGTATTAAAGAGAGCTGTTTACTAATGTTAGAAGGTCACGAATTTGGTATATAAATGTTTAGATACAAGGAGTCAAAGGTAAACTTGAGAATACCTACATCGGTTTATCCGCTATACAAAAGGTTGGACACTTGGCCAGACTGGGTCTGATAACTTTAATAATTACTAGCGGCAAAATTTTAAAATTTTCATCGAAATTATGATTCTCTTTTATGATTTAAGCATTATCTCATTTGTCTAATATAAACTTTAAGACAAGTACCACACGATAAATTGACATTTTTAAAATAATTGGAAGTAATTTTTAACGGGCTGTCCATTTTAAATCATGACAAAATTTTTTAGACTATTGATCTCTAAAAATCAAATATTCATTTTGATCAATTGTTCTCCTTTATGGAATTGGAAGGAATTTTCAACGAGATGTCCATTTTCAATCACGACTAAAGTCTTTAGACTATTGATCTCTAAAAATCGAATATTAATGATTTTGATCAATTGTTCTCAAACGCAAAATTTTAAAATTTCCGTTGAAATTATAATTTATTTATGACTGAAACATCGTTTTTAAACAATTGGAAGGAATATTTAACGATCTGTCCATTTTAAATCACGACTGAAGTTTTTAGACTATTGATCTCTAAAAATCAAATATTAATTTTGATCAATTGTTCTCCTTTATGAAATTGGAAGGAATTTTCAACGAACTGTCCGTTTTAATTCACGACTAAAGTCTTTAGACTATTGATCTCTAAAAATCAAATATTAATTTTGATCAATTGTTCTCAAACGCAAAGTTTTAAAATTTCCGTTGAAATTATAATTCATTTATGACTGAAACATCGTTTTTAAACAATTGGAAGGAACATTTAACGATCTGTCCATTTTAAATCACGACTGAAGTTTTTAGACTATTGATCTCTAAAAATCAAATATTCATTTTGATCAATTGTTCTCCTTTATGAAATTGGAAGGAATTTTCAACGAACTGTCCATTTTAATTCACGACTAAAGTCTTTAGACTATTGATCTCTAAAAATCAAATATTAATTTTGATCAATTGTTCTCAAACGCAAAATTTTAAAATTTCCGTTGAAATTATAATTCATTTATGACTGAAACATCGTTTTTAAACAATTGGAAGGAACATTTAACGATCTGTCCATTTTAAATCACGACTGAAGTTTTTAGACTATTGATCTCTAAAAATCAAATATTAATTTTGATCAATTGTTCTCCTTTATGAAATTGGAAGGAATTTTCAACGAACTGTCCATTTTAATTCACGACTAAAGTCTTTAGACTATTGATCTCTAAAAATCAAATATTAATTTTGATCAATTGTTCTCAAACGCAAAATTTTAAAATTTCCGTTGAAATTATAATTCATTTATGACTGAAACATCGTTTTTAAACAATTGGAAGGAACATTTAACGATCTGTCCATTTTAAATCACGACTGAAGTTTTTAGACTATTGATCTCTAAAAATCAAATATTAATTTTGATCAATTGTTCTCCTTTATGAAATTGGAAGGAATTTTCAACGAACTGTCTATTTTAATTCACGACTAAAGTCTTTAGACTATTGATCTCTAAAAATCAAATATTAATTTTGATCAATTGTTCTCAAACGCAAAATTTTAAAATTTCCGTTGAAATTATAATTCATTTATGACTGAAACATCGTTTTTAAACAATTGGAAGGAACATTTAACGATCTGTCCATTTTAAATCACGACTGAAGTTTTTAGACTATTGATCTCTAAAAATCAAATATTCATTTTGATCAATTGTTCTCCTTTATGGAATTGGAAGAAATTTTCAACGAGCTGTCCATTTTGAATCACGACTAAAGTCTTTAGACTATTGATCTCTAAAAATCAAATATTAATTTTGATCAATTGTTCTCAAACGCAAAGTTTTAAAATTTCCGTTGAAATTATAATTCATTTATGACTGAAACATCGTTTTTAAAGAATTGGAAGGAACATTTAACGATCTGTCCATTTTAAATCACGACTGAAGTTTTTAGACTATTGATCTCTAAAAATCAAATACTAATTTTGATCAATTGTTCTCCTTTATGAAATTGGAAGGAATTTTCAACGAACTGTCCGTTTTAATTCACGACTAAAGTCTTTAGACTATTGATCTCTAAAAATCAAATATTAATTTTGATCAATTGTTCTCAAACGCAAAGTTTTAAAATTTCCGTTGAAATTATAATTCATTTATGACTGAAACATCGTTTTTAAACAATTGGAAGGAACATTTAACGATCTGTCCATTTTAAATCACGACTGAAGTTTTTAGACTATTGATCTCTAAAAATCAAATATTCATTTTGATCAATTGTTCTCCTTTATGAAATTGGAAGGAATTTTCAACGAACTGTCCGTTTTAATTCACGACTAAAGTCTTTAGACTATTGATCTCTAAAAATCAAATATTAATTTTGATCAATTGTTCTCAAACGCAAAATTTTAAAATTTCCGTTGAAATTATAATTCATATATGACTGAAACATCGTTTTTAAACAATTGGAAGGAACATTTAACGATCTGTCCATTTTAAATCACGACTGAAGTTTTTAGACTATTGATCTCTAAAAATCAAATATTCATTTTGATCAATTGTTCTCCTTTATGGAATTGGAAGAAATTTTCAACGAGCTGTCCATTTTGAATCACGACTAAAGTCTTTAGACTATTGATCTCTAAAAATCAAATATTAATTTTGATCAATTGTTCTCCTTTATGGAATTGGAAGGAATTTTCAACGAACTGTCCATTTTAATTCACGACTAAAGTCTTTAGACTATTGATCTCTAAAAATCAAATATTAATTTTGATCAATTGTTCTCAAACGCAAAATTTTAAAATTTCCGTTGAAATTATAATTCATATATGACTGAAACATCGTTTTTAAACAATTGGAAGGAACATTTAACGATCTGTCCATTTTAAATCACGACTGAAGTTTTTAGACTATTGATCTCTAAAAATCAAATATTCATTTTGATCAATTGTTCTCCTTTATGGAATTGGAAGAAATTTTCAACGAGCTGTCCGTTTTAATTCACGACTAAAGTCTTTAGACTATTGATCTCTAAAAATCAAATATTAATTTTGATCAATTGTTCTCCTTTATGGAATTGGAAGGAATTTTCAACGAACTGTCCGTTTTAATTCACGACTAAAGTCTTTAGACTATTGATCTCTAAAAATCAAATATTAATTTTGATCAATTGTTCTCCTTTATGGAATTGGAAGGAATTTTCAACGAACTGTCCATTTTAATTCACGACTAAAGTCTTTAGACTATTGATCTCTAAAAATCAAATATTAATTTTGATCAATTGTTCTCAAACGCAAAATTTTAAAATTTCCGTTGAAATTATAATTCATATATGACTGAAACATCGTTTTTAAACAATTGGAAGGAACATTTAACGATCTGTCCATTTTAAATCACGACTGAAGTTTTTAGACTATTGATCTCTAAAAATCAAATATTCATTTTGATCAATTGTTCTCCTTTATGGAATTGGAAGAAATTTTCAACGAGCTGTCCATTTTGAATCACGACTAAAGTCTTTAGACTATTGATCTCTAAAAATCAAATATTAATTTTGATCAATTGTTCTCCTTTATGGAATTGGAAGGAATTTTCAACGAACTGTCCGTTTTAATTCACGACTAAAGTCTTTAGACTATTGATCTCTAAAAATCAAATATTAATTTTGATCAATTGTTCTCTAATTGCACAATTTTTAAATTTTCATTGAAAAAATGAATTTCTTTTTTTTAGTAATTCCCTGAAATCGATTTCTATACTTTTAAAATTTGTTATATTATGTTCAATAATCCTGTAAGAAAAAAAACTTGAAGCCAACTGTCCCCCCTCTCTCTCTTCCAATTTCTTGAATAATTAATATGGATTATCAACAAGCTAAGTCGAACATGAATAATACAGGATATAAAGGTGCGAAGAAACAAAAAAAAAGTTTGCCATGGCTGCAAAACACATGAAAAATTTATATATATAAATACATAAAAAAAGAGAAAAACTTCAGCGTACCACGAGACCTTGTCCACAAAAATCGTTGACAGCGTACGTATACTTAACGGTCAGCATTTATCATAATCAAGCTATTAAGTTTATAAATTTGCGTTTGCAAATAAAACGACGTTTGAATAATAAATCACTTCGTTTTAATATTCACTTTTAAATTCCCTGTCGCTTGCGCAAGGTTTCTCATACAATGTCATTAATATTTTAAAAGGATTTTTACCTGTGTCACTCATATCGCGGCGCAATGGGAGAACGGAAGACCGCTTAAGTGTGCTTGATCACTCGACAAGTTTAACAGTAATAGTTTCATAAATTTTTAAGCCACTAGCTCTTCAAAAATGTGGCATAAACGACAACGCAAACGTCGATTGCAGTGTCCCATAAGGAAGCGTATTGGGGCCATTATTGTTTTTCGTTTGTATTAATGATTTAAATTATACGTCATATTCCAAGGACGCAAGATACGAAAAGGCGGTTTTTCTGCTTCCGGTTTAACAGCAAATATATTTCTATTACGAAAATATATATTTCAATTTCACCCCAAATGGACGCTCATGAGTGTACGAGGCGTAACAATTAATCATGCGCCCAAGTGTAAGTGCGAATATCGGTTAAGACAGTGAACACAAATCGCCTGTTGAGGTACTTCAAAACGCATTACTTCCAACGCGTTAAGTTTGGGCTCTACTTTGAACAACTACTACTGCTGATAATGTGCGAGAGCCTAATTAACGCTGCGAATAATAAATGGGTGAGCAAATCGAACTGGACTAGATACATCTCGTTAAAGGCATCGTTTGGAGCTGGGTAAGTGGGTTAGAGATCACTGAAGTTAAAGATAAAAAAGAGTTTACAAAATGATTTCTGCATTGCCGATAATTTGCTGTCGTGATCTCCAATACCTTACAGGATGAACCTAAGCTCGATCACTATGGTTGTAAATTTTTGTTTGTTTTAGAGCTAATAATACGAGCTTACCTTCTTCTTGCAGGCGACGGCGTAACCTTCCTGTCGTTAAAGGAGTACCTCCTGATATCCTTGGACGTCCTTGTCCGGCGGCTTTTCCTTTCACTGTGATACAACTCACTGGTTCTGTTAGGGGAAGTTTTTACAACAACCGCTGACTCGACGCGCGTCCGATATCCCAATCGAAACTCGCGAAACCACTTCGTTAGTAGACCTCCCGACGACGCCTCGCCGCTCACTTCCTTCACGGATTTCGATCTGAAACAAAAAAAAGAAGGAACGTTAATTGCCATTAAGCTTGACGCGTTTCGAAGAGAAGATACACCGTAGGGTCTGGCTTATCTGGAGGAAACATTAGAGGAAGTTACAGCGCTTTTGATGTTTTTAAATTTTGTTGAATGTTTTTAAATTTTTCACGTTTCGATCATCTTATCAACATGATAAGCTGGTTGAAACATCAGATATTCAACGTCGAAGCTAAGAAGATCACAATAAGATGGTCCTCCTTCTGAAGTAAAGAAGACCATGATGGAAGGGGTCCCCTTCTGATGTAAGGAAAACGATAGGATGATAAAAATGTCCAAAATTTAAATATTCAACGCGCGGAATCTAAAAAGATTATAATAAAATGGCCCTCTTCTGCCATAACCATAATAAGATGGTCGGTAAAGAAACCATGACAAGATGGTCGAAACTCTAACAATTCAAAATATTCAACTCGTAGCCAAAATAAAATGGTCCTCTTCTGAAGTAAAAAGACCATATATTTAACGTGGGCGCTAAGACTATAATAAAATGGTCCTTTTCTGACTTAAAGACGACCATAATAAGAGAACCTTCTTCTGAAGTAAAAAGAATCCATGGTAAGATATCAAAATATTCAACGCGTAATCTCAGAAGACCATAATAAATAGTCCTCTTCTGAAGTAAAGAGGACCATAATAAAATAATCCGCTACTGAAACAAAAAAGTTATAACATGCTCGAAATGTCAAAAATTCTAAATATTTGACGAAGAAGCTAAGAAAGCCATAATAAGATTGTCCTCTGTCTGACGTAAAGACGACCATAATAAAAGGGCCTTTTCCTCAAGCAAAAAGAAAACGTGATGGTTAAAACGACTAAAATTTAAGTAAAAAATTCAAAATATTTAACGCTGAAGTTAAGAAGACCATGAATAAGATGGTCCTTTTCTGAAATAAAAATGCCATGATAAAATGGCCAAAACATAAAAAAAAACAAAATATTCAACGTGAAATCTAAGAAGACCCTAATGCGATGAGATGGTCCTCTTCTGAAGTAAAGAAAACCAAAATAAAATGGGCTTCTTCTGAAGCAAAAGAAAGATGGTCGAAATAATCAATGCGAAATTTGAGAAGACCATAATAAAATGGTCCTCCTTTGAAGTAAATAAAGCCATAATAAAATGGCCCTCCTCTAAAGTAAAGAAAAACATGATGATGATCGATATATCAAAAAACCAAAATATTCAACGTGAAATCTAAGAAGACCATAATGAGATGGTCCTCTTCCGAAGTAAAGACGACCAAAATAAGATGGTCTTCTTCTGACGCTAAAAAATAACAATGATAAGAAGGGCGAAATGTCATGAATCAAAATAATCAACGCGGAATCAAAGACCATAATAAAATGGTCCTTCTTTGATATAAAAAAGCCATAATAATGGTCCTCCTCTGAAGTGAAGAAAAATATGATTGGATAATCGATATGTCAAAAATCCAAAATATTCAACACGGAATCTAAGATCATAATAAAATGGTCCTCTTCTGTAGTAAAGAAAACCATAATCAAACAATCCTCTTCTGAAATAAAAAAACTATGATAAAATGCTAGAAATGTCAAAAATTCAAAATATTCGACGCGGTCATAAGAAGGCCATAATAAGATTGTCCTCTTCTGACGTAAAGAAGACGATAAGAGCGTCCTTTTCTGAAGCAAAAAAGAAACCTTTATAAGATGGTCATAACGACTAAAATTCAAGTAAAAAATCTTCATATTTAACGAGGAAGTTAAAAAGTCCTTAATAAGATGGTCCTCTTCTAAAGCAAATAAGACCATAATGAGAGGGTCCTCTTCTGCAATATAAGATTGTCGAATCGTTAAAAATTCGAAACGTTTAACGCTGAAACTAAGAAGACCATGAATAAGATGGTCCTCTTCTGAAATAAAGAACGCTATGATTCTTTTGAAGTAAGCCATGATAAAATGGCCAAACACTAAAAGAAAACCAAAATATTCAACGTGAAATCTAAGAAGCAAAAGAAAACAATGTCGTGGTCGAAAGAACAAAATAATCAACACGGAATCTTAGAAGACCATAATAGAATGGTCCTCCTTTGAAGTAAAAAATGCCATAATAGGATAGTCCTCCTCTGAAGTGAAGTAAAGAAAAACGTGATAAGATGATCGATACGTCAAAAAACTAAAATATTCAACACAGAATCTAAAGCCATAATAAAACAATCCTCCTCTGAAACTAAAAAAACTATGATAAAATTCTGGAAATGTCAAAAATTCAAAATATTTGACGCGGTAGCTAAGAAGATCATAATAAGATGGTCCTCTTCTAAGGCAAATAAGATCAT
Source organism: Rhagium mordax (assembly GCA_963680705.1). Classification (NCBI taxonomy): domain Eukaryota; kingdom Metazoa; phylum Arthropoda; class Insecta; order Coleoptera; family Cerambycidae; genus Rhagium; species Rhagium mordax. Next base: position 131,761,692 of record OY796656.1, on the reverse strand, counting down.
AATGAGAGGGTCCTCTTCTATATTATAAGATTGTCAAATCGTTAAAAATTCCAAGCATATATCGCTTAAGCTAAGAAGACCATGAATAAGATGGTCCTCTTCTGAAATAAAGAATGCCAAAATTCTTCGTGGAAGCTAAGACCATAATAAAATTGTCCTTTTCTGACATAAAGAAGAGAACCTTCTTCTGAGGTAAATAGGAAACCATGGTAAGAGACTCGAAATTCAAAATATTCAACGCGGAATCTAAGAAGACCATAACAAAATGGTCCTCTTTTGAAGTAAAGAAGACCAAAATAAGATGGCAAAAAAGCAATGATAAGATGGTCGAAATGTCAAGCACCAAAATAGTCGATGCAGAATCCAAGAAGACCATAATAAAATGGTCCTCCTTTGAAGTAAAAAAAGCCATAATAAGATGGTCCTCCTCTAAAGTAAAGAAAAACATGATAAAATGATCGATACATCAAAAAAACAAAATATTTAACACGGAATCTAAGAGGACCATAATGGTCCTCTTCTGAAGTAAAGCAGATCAGAATAAAATAATCCCCTTTGAACCAAAAAACTATGATAAAATGCTTAAAATGTCAAAAATTTCATAACCATAATATAAGATTGTCCTCTTCTGACGCAAAGAAGACCATGATAAGAGGGTCCTTTTCTGAAGTAAAAAAGAAACCCTGATGACTAAAATTCAAGTAAAAAATCTTCATATTTAACGAGGAAGCTAAGAATTCCATAATAAGATGGTCCTCTTCTAAAGCAAATAAGATCATAATGAGAGGGTCCTCGTCTGAATTATAAGATTGTCTAATCGTTAAAAATTCCAAACGTTTAACGCTGAAACTAAGAACACCATGAATAAGATGGTCCTCTTCTGAAGTAAAGAAGACCAAAATAAAATGGCAAAAAAGCAATGATAAGATGGTCGAAATGTCAAGAACCAAAATAATCGACGCAGAATCCAAGAAGACCATAATAAAATGGTCCTTCTTTTAAGTAAAAAAAGCCATAATACGATGGCCCTCCTCTGAGGTAAAGAAAAACGTGATAAGATGATCGATACATCAAAAAACTAGAATAATCAACACGGAATCTAAGAAGACCATAATAAAATGGTCCTCTTCTGAAGTAAAGAAGATAATAATAAAATAATCCCCTTTGAACCAAAAAACTATGACGAAATGCTTGAAATGGCAAAAATTTCATAACCATAATATAATATTGTCCTCTTCTGACGTAAAGAAGACCATGATAAGAGGGTCCTTCTCTGAAGTAAAAAAGAAACCCTGATGGTCATAACGACTAAAATTCCTCATGTTTAACGAGGAAGCAAAGAATTCCATAATAAGATAGTCCTCTTCTAAAGCAAATGAGATCTGAATTATAAGATTGTCTAATCGTCAAAAATTTCAAACATTTAACGCTGAAGCTAAGAAGACCGCAAATAAGATGGTCCTCTTCTGAAATAAAGAACGCCACGATTCTTTTGAAGTAAAGAAAGCCACGAAAATGGCCGAAACATAAAAAAACAAAATATTCGACGTGAAATCTAAGAAGACCATAATGAGATGGTCCTGTTCTGAAGTAAAGAAGAAAAAAATAAAATGGACCATAATGAAATGGTCCTCCTTTGAAGTGAATAAAGCCATAATAAAATGGCCCTCTTCTGAAGTAAAGAAAAACATGATGAAGATGATGATCGATACATCAAAAAACCAAAATATCAACGTGAAATCTAAAAGACCATAATAAATAATCCTCCTTTGAAGCAAAAAAGCCATAATAAGATGGTCCTCCTCTGAAGTGAAGAATAACATGATAAGATAATCGATACGTCAAAAAACCAAAATATGCAACACGGAATCTAAGATCATAATAAAATGGTCCTCTTCTGAAGTAAAGAAAACCATAATAAAACAACCCTCTTGTCCTCTTCTGACGGAAAAGGGTCTTTTTCTAAACTAAAAGAGAAACCTTGATAATATGGTTAAAACGCCTAAAATTCAGTCGAAAATTCAAAAACGAAGCTAAGAAGACCATAATAAAATGGTCCTCTTCTAAGGCAAATAAAACCATGATAAGAGGGGTCCTCTTCTTCATTATAAGATTGAAAGATGGGTCCACTTCCGATGAGATAACCATAATCGAATCCAGATCCAACTTAATGGGTTCCTTTGTTGGTTTAGTGAAGAGCGTGCAATTTCCACTCATTTTTAACTAGCTCGCAAGCGGTAGCAAGATAGAGAAATAAATCAGACGAGTGGGCAACGCCGTGTACGATGGCGCAGTCAACGCACCAGAGTTGGTTGTCTGCAACTTTGCACGGTACTTGCTAATTAGTCAAGGTCGACGTTTCATAAAAATAAACAAATCGGCCGGTGCGACACGTGAGAGAAACGACAACGACACATTTTGTACGGTGAGGAATATGACGAGTCAGTACTAAGACCAAATGAAGAAACTTGTTGCTAGAAAGAGTGAAAGGGTTTTAATTTGGTGTATTTGGTAATAAACATCATTTCAAACTTCCTTATTTTTTTATAGTAAATCAATTATTAAAACATATTCCTGGTAATCAGACCATAACCTCCCCACCTTCTCCAGCCACATCGGTTTGTATGATATAACTCCGGCTAATTGAATAGTAATTAAAGTTAAGAGAAACATAATTAACAACAACAAAGAAAATTAAACACGGTCGAAAAAGGAGCAAATAACCACCTCAGATGCCTCGGCCATTATAAATCACGCTGTCCTGAGGCCGGCAGAACCACCGAATATTATTTTGAATTGTACGGATGACTGATTTATTTCGCAACGGCTCGAAAAGAGGAATTATTATTTTGGTTAGGGTTTCGCTTTAAGAATCATTACTCTCACTTTTTTCGGTTTTATTGCTGATGCCGAGTTCGTTTATTTAAATGTATAGCTAAAAATAGCACCTGGCGAGGAGCGCAACGAGGTGTAATATTTTGTTAATTTGAAGTTTTTTCCGAGCGGTTTGCGACAACGATCACAATCTGGTGCACAGATTATTTTCGTTCAACAATCAATTTATTCAAAATCTATCGAGGCTACGCCAACAAGGAAAGTGAAAGCAGATCGGGCGGGTACATGTTTAACATTTTTATTAATGCTAATGGGTACGAAATTAAAAATATGTCGCAAACAAAAAAACCGTAAGTATATGCCCGGCTAAAGCGAATTGACGCTTTCGTGATTGACTCGAAAGTATATTATATATGTGGATGGGTGTATTGTCGCTCTAAATGCGGCGAAACTATTAAAGATTCGTTAAATGGTGATTTAACTGAAACTTATTTTCGCCCTATCCGCAACATCCTGGGACTTCCTTTATAAATAAAACTTGTTTCTTTTGACTCTAACTAAACATTTTTCATGAAATTGCCCGTATCGTGATAACTCGAAATTTTGGTCGAGGGCTCTCCTACTAGAATCAATTACAATAAAAGAGGTATAGGTGATCGATTGCCGAAAGAGAATTGCTATTAAGGAGCTAAAAGGAAAATTATCTCAGAATCAATTAAAATAAAAGAGGTATACATGATCGATTGCCGAAAGAGAATTGCTATTAAGGAGCTAAAAGGAAAATTATCTCAGAATCAATTAAAATAAAAGAGGTATACATGATCGATTGCCGAAAGAGAATTGCTATTAAGGAGCTAAAAGGAAAATTATCTCAGAATCAATTAAAATAAAAGAGGTATACATGATCGATTGCCGAAAGAGAATTGCTATTAAGGAGCTAAAAGGAAAATTATCTCAGAATCAATTAAAATAAAAGAGGTATACATGATCAATTGCCGAAAGAGAATTGCTATTAAGGAGCTAAAAGGAAACTTATCTCGGAATCAATTAAAATAAAAGAGGTATAGATGATCGATTGCCGAAAGAGAATTGCTATTAAGGAGCTAAAAGGAAAATTATCTCAGAATCAATTAAAATAAAAGAGGTATAGATGATCGATTGCCGAAAGAGAATTGCTATTAAGGAGCTAAAAGGAAAATTATCTCAGAATCAATTAAAATAAAAGAGGTATACATGATCGATTGCCGAAAGAGAATTGCTATTAAGGAGCTAAAAGGAAAATTATCTCAGAATCAATTAAAATAAAAGAGGTATACATGATCGATTGCCGAAAGAGAATTGCTATTAAGGAGCTAAAAGGAAAATTATCTCAGAATCAATTAAAATAAAAGAGGTATACATGATCAATTGCCGAAAGAGAATTGCTATTAAGGAGCTAAAAGGAAACTTATCTCGGAATCAATTAAAATAAAAGAGGTATAGATGATCGATTGCCGAAAGAGAATTGCTATTAAGGAGCTAAAAGGAAAATTATCTCAGAATCAATTAAAATAAAAGAGGTATAGATGATCGATTGCCGAAAGAGAATTGCTATTAAGGAGCTAAAAGGAAACTTATCTCGGAATCAATTAAAATAAAAGAGGTATACATGATCAATTGCCGAAAGAGAATTGCTATTAAGGAGCTAAAAGGAAAATTATCTCAGAATCAATTAAAATAAAAGAGGTATAGATGATCGATTGCCGAAAGAGAATTGCTATTAAGGAGCTAAAAGGAAAATTATCTCAGAATCAATTAAAATAAAAGAGGTATAGATGATCGATTGCCGAAAGAGAATTGCTATTAAGGAGCTAAAAGGAAAATTATCTCAGAATCAATTAAAATAAAAGAGGTATACATGATCGATTGCCGAAAGAGAATTGCTATTAAGGAGCTAAAAGGAAACTTATCTCGGAATCAATTAAAATAAAAGAGGTATACATGATCGATTGCCGAAAGAGAATTGCTATTAAGGAGCTAAAAGGAAACTTATCTCGGAATCAATTAAAATAAAAGAGGTATAGATGATCGATTGCCGAAAGAGAATTGCTATTAAGGAGCTAAAAGGAAAATTATCTCAGAATCAATTAAAATAAAAGAGGTATACATGATCGATTGCCGAAAGAGAATTGCTATTAAGGAGCTAAAAGGAAAATTATCTCAGAATCAATTAAAATAAAAGAGGTATACATGATCGATTGCCGAAAGAGAATTGCTATTAAGGAGCTAAAAGGAAAATTATCTCAGAATCAATTAAAATAAAAGAGGTATACATGATCAATTGCCGAAAGAGAATTGCTATTAAGGAGCTAAAAGGAAACTTATCTCGGAATCAATTAAAATAAAAGAGGTATAGATGATCGATTGCCGAAAGAGAATTGCTATTAAGGAGCTAAAAGGAAAATTATCTCAGAATCAATTAAAATAAAAGAGGTATAGATGATCGATTGCCGAAAGAGAATTGCTATTAAGGAGCTAAAGGAAAATTATCTCAGAATCAATTAAAATAAAAGAGGTATACATGATCAATTGCCGAAAGAGAATTGCTATTAAGGAGCTAAAAGGAAAATTATCTCAGAATCAATTAAAATAAAAGAGGTATAGATGATCGATTGCCGAAAGAGAATTGCTATTAAGGAGCTAAAAGGAAAATTATCTCAGAATCGATTAAAATAAAAGAGGTATACATGATTGCCGAAAGAGAATTGCTATTAAGGAGCTAAAATGAAAATTATCTCAGAATCGATTAAAATAAAAGAGGTATACATGATCGATTGCCGAAAGAGAATTGCTATTAAGGAGATAAAAGGAAAATTATCTCAGAATCAATTAAAATAAAAGAGGTATACATGATTGCCGAAAGAGAATTGCTATTAAGGAGCTAAAATGAAAATTATCTCAGAATCGATTAAAATAAAAGAGGTATACATGATCGATTGCCGAAAGAGAATTGCTATTAAGGAGCTAAAAGGAAAATTATCTCAAAATCAATTAAAATAAAAGAGGTATAGATGATCGATTGCCGAAGGAGAATTGCTATTAAGGAGCTAAAAGGAAAATTATCTCAGAATCAATTAAAATAAAAGAGGTATAGATGATCGATTGCCGAAAGAGAATTGCTATTAAGGAGCTAAAAGGAAAATTATCTCAGAATCAATTAAAATAAAAGAGGTATAGATGATCGATTGCCGAAAGAGAATTGCTATTAAGGAGCTAAAAGGAAAATTATCTCGGAATCAATTAAAATAAAAGAGGTATAGATGATCGATTGCCGAAAGAGAATTGCTATTAAGGAGCTAAAAGGAAACTTATCTCGGAATCAATTAAAATAAAAGAGGTATACATGATCGATTGCCGAAAGAGAATTGCTATTAAGGAGCTAAAAGGAAACTTATCTCGGAATCAATTAAAATAAAAGAGGTATAGATGATCGATTGCCGAAAGAGAATTGCTATTAAGGAGCTAAAAGGAAAATTATCTCGGAATCAATTAAAATAAAAGAGGTATAGATGATCGATTGCCGAAAGAGAATTGCTATTAAGGAGCTAAAAGGAAAATTATCTCAGAATCAATTAAAATAAAAGAGGTATACATGATCAATTGCCGAAAGAAAATTGCTATTAAGGAGCTAAAAGGAAAATTATCTCAGAATCAATTAAAATAAAAGAGGTATAGATGATCGATTGCCGAAAGAGAATTGCTATTAAGGAGCTAAAAGGAAAATTATCTCAGAATCAATTAAAATAAAAGAGGTATACATGATCGATTGCCGAAAGAGAATTGCTATTAAGGAGCTAAAAGGAAACTTATCTCGGAATCAATTAAAATAAAAGAGGTATACATGATCGATTGCCGAAAGAGAATTGCTATTAAGGAGCTAAAAGGAAACTTATCTCGGAATCAATTAAAATAAAAGAGGTATAGATGATCGATTGCCGAAAGAGAATTGCTATTAAGGAGCTAAAAGGAAAATTATCTCGGAATCAATTAAAATAAAAGAGGTATAGATGATCGATTGCCGAAAGAGAATTGCTATTAAGGAGCTAAAAGGAAAATTATCTCAGAATCAATTAAAATAAAAGAGGTATACATGATCAATTGCCGAAAGAAAATTGCTATTAAGGAGCTAAAAGGAAACTTATCTCGGAATCAATTAAAATAAAAGAGGTATAGATGATCGATTGCCGAAAGAGAATTGCTATTAAGGAGCTAAAAGGAAAATTATCTCGGAATCAATTAAAATAAAAGAGGTATAGATGATCGATTGCCGAAAGAGAATTGCTATTAAGGAGCTAAAAGGAAAATTATCTCAGAATCAATTAAAATAAAAGAGGTATACATGATCAATTGCCGAAAGAAAATTGCTATTAAGGAGCTAAAAGGAAACTTATCTCGGAATCAATTAAAATAAAAGAGGTATACATGATCGATTGCCGAAAGAGAATTGCTATTAAGGAGCTAAAAGGAAACTTATCTCGGAATCAATTAAAATAAAAGAGGTATAGATGATCGATTGCCGAAAGAGAATTGCTATTAAGGAGCTAAAAGGAAAATTATCTCAGAATCAATTAAAATAAAAGAGGTATACATGATCAATTGCCGAAAGAAAATTGCTATTAAGGAGCTAAAAGGAAACTTATCTCGGAATCAATTAAAATAAAAGAGGTATAGATGATCGATTGCCGAAAGAGAATTGCTATTAAGGAGCTAAAAGGAAAATGATCTCAGAATCAATTAAAATAAAAGAGGTATAGGTGATCGATTGCCGAAAGAGAATTGCTATTAAGGAGCTAAAAGGAAAATTATCTCAGAATCAATTAAAATAAAAGAGGTATACATGATCGATTGCCGAAAGAAAATTGCTATTAAGGAGCTAAAAGGAAAATTATCTCAGAATCAATTAAAATAAAAGAGGTATACATGATCGATTGCCGAAAGAGAATTGCTATTAAGGAGCTAAAAGGAAAATTATCTCAGAATCAATTAAAATAAAAGAGGTATACATGATCGATTGCCGAAAGAGAATTGCTATTAAGGAGCTAAAACGAAAATTATCTCAGAATCAATTAAAATAAAAGAGGTATACATGATCGATTGCCGAAAGAGAATTGCTATTAAGGAGCTAAAAGGAAAATTATCTCAGAATCAATTAAAATAAAAGAGGTATACATGATCAATTGCCGAAAGAGAATTGCTATTAAGGAGCTAAAAGGAAACTTATCTCGGAATCAATTAAAATAAAAGAGGTATAGATGATCGATTGCCGAAAGAGAATTGCTATTAAGGAGCTAAAAGGAAAATTATCTCAGAATCAATTAAAATAAAAGAGGTATAGATGATCGATTGCCGAAAGAGAATTGCTATTAAGGAGCTAAAGGAAAATTATCTCAGAATCAATTAAAATAAAAGAGGTATACATGATCGATTGCCGAAAGAGAATTGCTATTAAGGAGCTAAAAGGAAAATTATCTCAGAATCAATTAAAATAAAAGAGGTATAGATGATCGATTGCCGAAAGAGAATTGCTATTAAGGAGCTAAAAGGAAAATTATCTCAGAATCAATTAAAATAAAAGAGGTATACATGATCGATTGCCGAAAGAGAATTGCTATTAAGGAGCTAAAAGGAAACTTATCTCGGAATCAATTAAAATAAAAGAGGTATACATGATCGATTGCCGAAAGAGAATTGCTATTAAGGAGCTAAAAGGAAACTTATCTCGGAATCAATTAAAATAAAAGAGGTATAGATGATCGATTGCCGAAAGAGAATTGCTATTAAGGAGCTAAAAGGAAAATTATCTCGGAATCAATTAAAATAAAAGAGGTATAGATGATCGATTGCCGAAAGAGAATTGCTATTAAGGAGCTAAAAGGAAAATTATCTCAGAATCAATTAAAATAAAAGAGGTATACATGATCAATTGCCGAAAGAAAATTGCTATTAAGGAGCTAAAAGGAAACTTATCTCGGAATCAATTAAAATAAAAGAGGTATACATGATCGATTGCCGAAAGAGAATTGCTATTAAGGAGCTAAAAGGAAACTTATCTCGGAATCAATTAAAATAAAAGAGGTATAGATGATCGATTGCCGAAAGAGAATTGCTATTAAGGAGCTAAAAGGAAACTTATCTCGGAATCAATTAAAATAAAAGAGGTATAGATGATCGATTGCCGAAAGAGAATTGCTATTAAGGAGCTAAAAGGAAAATTATCTCAGAATCAATTAAAATAAAAGAGGTATACATGATCAATTGCCGAAAGAAAATTGCTATTAAGGAGCTAAAAGGAAACTTATCTCGGAATCAATTAAAATAAAAGAGGTATAGGTGATCGATTGCCGAAAGAGAATTGCTATTAAGGAGCTAAAAGGAAAATTATCTCAGAATCAATTAAAATAAAAGAGGTATACATGATCGATTGCCGAAAGAAAATTGCTATTAAGGAGATAAAAGGAAAATTATCTCAGAATCAATTAAAATAAAAGAGGTATAGGTGATCGATTGCCGAAAGAGAATTGCTATTAAGGAGCTAAAAGGAAAATTATCTCAGAATCAATTAAAATAAAAGAGGTATAGATGATCGATTGCCGAAAGAGAATTGCTATTAAGGAGCTAAAAGGAAAATTATCTCGGAATCAATTAAAATAAAAGAGGTATAGATGATCGATTGCCGAAAGAGAATTGCTATTAAGGAGCTAAAAGGAAAATTATCTCAGAATCAATTAAAATAAAAGAGGTATACATGATCGATTGCCGAAAGAGAATTGCTATTAAGGAGCTAAAAGGAAAATTATCTCGGAATCAATTAAAATAAAAGAGGTATAGATGATCGATTGCCGAAAGAGAATTGCTATTAAGGAGCTAAAAGGAAAATTATCTCGGAATCAATTAAAATAAAAGAGGTATAGATGATCGATTGCCGAAAGAGAATTGCTATTAAGGAGCTAAAAGGAAAATTATCTCAGAATCGATTAAAATAAAAGAGGTATACATGATTGCCGAAAGAGAATTGCTATTAAGGAGCTAAAATGAAAATTATCTCAGAATCGATTAAAATAAAAGAGGTATACATGATCGATTGCCGAAAGAGAATTGCTATTAAGGAGATAAAAGGAAAATTATCTCAGAATCAATTAAAATAAAAGAGGTATAGGTGATCGATTGCCGAAAGAGAATTGCTATTAAGGAGCTAAAAGGAAAATTATCTCAAAATCAATTAAAATAAAAGAGGTATAGATGATCGATTGCCGAAGGAGAATTGCTATTAAGGAGCTAAAAGGAAAATTATCTCAGAATCAATTAAAATAAAAGAGGTATAGATGATCGATTGCCGAAAGAGAATTGCTATTAAGGAGCTAAAAGGAAAATTATCTCAGAATCAATTAAAATAAAAGAGGTATAGATGATCGATTGCCGAAAGAGAATTGCTATTAAGGAGCTAAAAGGAAAATTATCTCGGAATCAATTAAAATAAAAGAGGTATAGATGATCGATTGCCGAAAGAGAATTGCTATTAAGGAGCTAAAAGGAAACTTATCTCGGAATCAATTAAAATAAAAGAGGTATACATGATCGATTGCCGAAAGAGAATTGCTATTAAGGAGCTAAAAGGAAACTTATCTCGGAATCAATTAAAATAAAAGAGGTATAGATGATCGATTGCCGAAAGAGAATTGCTATTAAGGAGCTAAAAGGAAAATTATCTCGGAATCAATTAAAATAAAAGAGGTATAGATGATCGATTGCCGAAAGAGAATTGCTATTAAGGAGCTAAAAGGAAAATTATCTCAGAATCAATTAAAATAAAAGAGGTATACATGATCAATTGCCGAAAGAAAATTGCTATTAAGGAGCTAAAAGGAAACTTATCTCGGAATCAATTAAAATAAAAGAGGTATAGATGATCGATTGCCGAAAGAGAATTGCTATTAAGGAGCTAAAAGGAAAATTATCTCGGAATCAATTAAAATAAAAGAGGTATAGATGATCGATTGCCGAAAGAGAATTGCTATTAAGGAGCTAAAAGGAAAATTATCTCAGAATCAATTAAAATAAAAGAGGTATACATGATCAATTGCCGAAAGAAAATTGCTATTAAGGAGCTAAAAGGAAACTTATCTCGGAATCAATTAAAATAAAAGAGGTATACATGATCGATTGCCGAAAGAGAATTGCTATTAAGGAGCTAAAAGGAAACTTATCTCGGAATCAATTAAAATAAAAGAGGTATAGATGATCGATTGCCGAAAGAGAATTGCTATTAAGGAGCTAAAAGGAAAATTATCTCAGAATCAATTAAAATAAAAGAGGTATACATGATCAATTGCCGAAAGAAAATTGCTATTAAGGAGCTAAAAGGAAACTTATCTCGGAATCAATTAAAATAAAAGAGGTATAGATGATCGATTGCCGAAAGAGAATTGCTATTAAGGAGCTAAAAGGAAAATGATCTCAGAATCAATTAAAATAAAAGAGGTATAGGTGATCGATTGCCGAAAGAGAATTGCTATTAAGGAGCTAAAAGGAAAATTATCTCAGAATCAATTAAAATAAAAGAGGTATACATGATCGATTGCCGAAAGAAAATTGCTATTAAGGAGCTAAAAGGAAAATTATCTCAGAATCAATTAAAATAAAAGAGGTATACATGATCGATTGCCGAAAGAGAATTGCTATTAAGGAGCTAAAAGGAAAATTATCTCAGAATCAATTAAAATAAAAGAGGTATACATGATCGATTGCCGAAAGAGAATTGCTATTAAGGAGCTAAAAGGAAAATTATCTCAGAATCAATTAAAATAAAAGAGGTATACATGATCGATTGCCGAAAGAGAATTGCTATTAAGGAGCTAAAAGGAAAATTATCTCAGAATCAATTAAAATAAAAGAGGTATACATGATCAATTGCCGAAAGAGAATTGCTATTAAGGAGCTAAAAGGAAACTTATCTCGGAATCAATTAAAATAAAAGAGGTATAGATGATCGATTGCCGAAAGAGAATTGCTATTAAGGAGCTAAAAGGAAAATTATCTCAGAATCAATTAAAATAAAAGAGGTATAGATGATCGATTGCCGAAAGAGAATTGCTATTAAGGAGCTAAAGGAAAATTATCTCAGAATCAATTAAAATAAAAGAGGTATACATGATCGATTGCCGAAAGAGAATTGCTATTAAGGAGCTAAAAGGAAAATTATCTCAGAATCAATTAAAATAAAAGAGGTATAGATGATCGATTGCCGAAAGAGAATTGCTATTAAGGAGCTAAAAGGAAAATTATCTCAGAATCAATTAAAATAAAAGAGGTATACATGATCGATTGCCGAAAGAGAATTGCTATTAAGGAGCTAAAAGGAAACTTATCTCGGAATCAATTAAAATAAAAGAGGTATACATGATCGATTGCCGAAAGAGAATTGCTATTAAGGAGCTAAAAGGAAACTTATCTCGGAATCAATTAAAATAAAAGAGGTATAGATGATCGATTGCCGAAAGAGAATTGCTATTAAGGAGCTAAAAGGAAAATTATCTCGGAATCAATTAAAATAAAAGAGGTATAGATGATCGATTGCCGAAAGAGAATTGCTATTAAGGAGCTAAAAGGAAAATTATCTCAGAATCAATTAAAATAAAAGAGGTATACATGATCAATTGCCGAAAGAAAATTGCTATTAAGGAGCTAAAAGGAAACTTATCTCGGAATCAATTAAAATAAAAGAGGTATACATGATCGATTGCCGAAAGAGAATTGCTATTAAGGAGCTAAAAGGAAACTTATCTCGGAATCAATTAAAATAAAAGAGGTATAGATGATCGATTGCCGAAAGAGAATTGCTATTAAGGAGCTAAAAGGAAAATTATCTCAGAATCAATTAAAATAAAAGAGGTATACATGATCAATTGCCGAAAGAAAATTGCTATTAAGGAGCTAAAAGGAAACTTATCTCGGAATCAATTAAAATAAAAGAGGTATACATGATCGATTGCCGAAAGAGAATTGCTATTAAGGAGCTAAAAGGAAACTTATCTCGGAATCAATTAAAATAAAAGAGGTATAGATGATCGATTGCCGAAAGAGAATTGCTATTAAGGAGCTAAAAGGAAACTTATCTCGGAATCAATTAAAATAAAAGAGGTATAGATGATCGATTGCCGAAAGAGAATTGCTATTAAGGAGCTAAAAGGAAAATTATCTCAGAATCAATTAAAATAAAAGAGGTATACATGATCAATTGCCGAAAGAAAATTGCTATTAAGGAGCTAAAAGGAAACTTATCTCGGAATCAATTAAAATAAAAGAGGTATAGATGATCGATTGCCGAAAGAGAATTGCTATTAAGGAGCTAAAAGGAAAATGATCTCAGAATCAATTAAAATAAAAGAGGTATAGGTGATCGATTGCCGAAAGAGAATTGCTATTAAGGAGCTAAAAGGAAAATTATCTCAGAATCAATTAAAATAAAAGAGGTATAGATGATCGATTGCCGAAAGAGAATTGCTGTTAAGGAGCTAAAAGGAAAATTATCTCAATTTCTCTCGAATGATTCCTCAACTATTACAAACGTAAATTGCACGTCAACAAACAAACAGCTTTATTTTTAAATTCCTCAGGTATGTTAATGCTGCGCGCCTGAAACGGTTCTTTATGTGAACCGAAGAAAGTAAGGATCGCGGACCACCAGGGGTTTATCAGAAATCACTTGTACGTTATTAATTCAGCTATGCGAATAACACGGCTATTACTATGTAAGTATGTACGTACGCATTCATAACTAGATTACATCTCCGATGTCTGCAGAACTACATACCTAGTTAATAATTCTTAATTATAACGTATAATTTGTCTCGTACGAGGCGGCATCGTTATATGTGTAAAAAATTAAAAGCCATTAGTTGGTTTAGGGATACTAGGCGTTGTACGTGGCGTTGTTATGTTATTATTATTATTACTTTCAGCGGTCTGATCCAACTTTGTTCCTGACGCTAGTTACCATTTTTGCTCCATTATACACCTCAATTAATACGCAATAACGGTAATTACGAATCACTGCCTTTTCAATATTTAAATCGCGAACTCACTTAACGATAAATAAAAAATTGTACGCAACATTTCATGGGAGAATGCCCGTGCCGGCATTCCTCAAGATCCTGGCCATTACCCCGCGCATTCACGACTTACCTCTATAACTTAATACGGATTAATATTTAGAATTATTATTTAGCTCAATAGCTCTGTTTGTGCTAGATTCAGGCTCTCCCAGGACAAAATATGTTTATCTCGGGAGTAATCACCCAAACGCAACAACCGTCATCAAACAAATGACGAACAATTCCAAAAATCGCTATAAAAACAAAAGAGAGCGGAAACACTACATCTCGCGAAGGTGCAAATGCGCCGGTTTCCGGCTTAAAAATATGGCGACCAACATGCAAATAAAGCGGAAGATTACTTAAGAGGTTCCTGACCCGGGCCTCAAATGCACGGGAAGGTAAAAAAAAGCGCACTAAAAAGTGCATCAGGATCTGGTTAGGCTGTGCAAACCGGAGGCGTCGATATTGCATTGTGATTTATACAGGTCGTACGATCCGGGGAGGCTGCGACAAGCCAGTGACCTTCTCAAGGATACTCGCACGAGCGCGCGGGCACACGAATAAAGGGGGCCGAGAAGAGTGGTGAAAACGAATTTATTTGAATGACAGGCAACTGTTTTGTAACTTCTCGAGCTCATCATCACAAACGGCGCTGAATATAAAAAAAATCGTCATCGTTTTTTGTTTTTGCAATAGCGACACACATACATGAGGCACTTGCAACTTGCAACGCCACAAGCACCAGGGACCGGAGCAGGTAAACTAGGCTCGCCGTCCCACCACTTCTCCCATTCAAAACCAGTTTATTTTAGGATTTATGGCAGATCCTGAGGTTCACGTCGAAGTGGATTTGCAACCAAGATATTATTTTAGTGGGACCGCCACTGCCCGCCGATACAACAATCGCAACGGCCGGACCAAACCGGTCTTGCGGAGGCGCACAATGAAGACATACGCGTCCAGCCAGGCTCTCCTGCTATGGACAACTGTACGACAACCCAGTGGATTTTTAACAGTATGGTAACGGCAGGAAAAACCGAGTGCTAAAAATCGATTACAATATCGATGGAGCGCTCTGAAAATATACGACGATGTCGGCGAAAAATGCACAGCGAATGTGGACAATAATAGTTAGACTAGGTATTTATTTTTTAGAAAATTTGAAAAGTGGAACTTTGCAAAAAATTAAGTTAAATATTTATTATTCAGAGCGTTGGGAATGTCCCAAGGAACTATATTAGGGCCACTATTCCTTACTCTTTATATTAATGACATTCTCATATATTATTATTTAACCCTTTTGATTCGTTGAAACCAACTTATTTTGCTTAAATTTGTTTTTAAAGCACCAACCAAACTATTACAGAATTAGTTATTTCGAATAATTTGTTTACTAGGTAGTAATTAAAACCATCCTCATATTTTTATTTAATGCTTTTAATCTGTTGAAGCTTATTTTGCTTGAATTTGTTTTCAGCGAACCAAAATATTAAATAAAATTTTAATTCGAATAATTTGTTTACTAAGGAATTAAAATTTGGCTATTAAAACCATCTTCATATGTTTTTATTTAACGCATTTAGTTTATTGAAACTAATTTTACTTAAATTTGTTTTTAGAGCACCTACCAAACTATTAAAGAATTAGTTAATTCATATAATTTGTTACTAGATAGCTCATTAAAACCATTTTCATATTTTCATTTAATGGTTTTAATCTGTTGAAGCTTATTTTTCTTGAATTTGGTTCCAAACCACCAAAATTATTCAAAAAATTTTAATCGAATAATTTATTTACTAATTAGTTAATTTCTTTTTATTAAAACCATCTCCATATATTTTTATTTAATGGTTTTGATTTAATGAAAGTTTTATATTTCTATTTAACGCTTTTAGTTTGTTGAAACTTGTTTTGCTTGAATTTGTTTTAAATGCACCAAAATAGAGTATAATTAGTTAAAAATAATTTAATTACTGAGTAGATAAATTTGCGTTATTAAAACCATCTTCATATTTTAATCTGACGCTTTTAATTAGTTGAAAATTGTTTGTTTTGCTTGAACTTGTTTCCAAAGCACGTTAATATTAAAAAAAGCTAATTCGAATAAATTTTTTACTAAATAGTTAAAAGTTTGTTAGAAAAACCATCTTCATATTTTAATTTGACACTTTTAATTTGTTGAAAATTGTTTGTTTTGCTTGAATTTGTTTCCAAAGCACTTTTATATTTAAGAAAAAGTAATTCGCATAAATTGTTTACTAAATAGTTAAAAGTTTGTTAGAAAAACCATCTTCATATTTTAATTTGACACTTTTAATTTGTTGAAAACTGTTTGTTTTGCTTGAATTTGTTTCCAAAGCACGTTAATATTAACAAAGAGCTAATTCGAATAAATTTTTTACTAAATAGTTAAAAGTTTGTTAGAAAAACCATCTTCATATTTTAATTTGACACTTTTAATCTGTTGAAAATTGTTTGTTTTGCTTGAACTTGTTTCCAAAGCACGTTAATATTAAAAAAGGCTAATTCGAATAAATTGTTTACTAAATAGTTAAGTTTGTTAGAAAAACCATCTTCATATTTTAATTTGACACTTTTAATTTGTTGAAAATTGTTTGTTTTGCTTGAATTTGTTTCCAAAGTACTTTAATATTTAAGAAAAAGTAATTCGCATAAATTGTTTACTAAATAGTTAAAAGTTTGTTAGAGAAACCATCTTCATATTTTAATTTGACACTTTTAATTTGTTGAAAATTGTTTGTTTTGCTTGAATTTGTTTCCAAAGTACTTTAATATTTAAGAAAAAGTAATTCGCATAAATTGTTTACTAAATAGTTAAAAGTTTGTTAGAGAAACCATCTTCATATTTTAATTTGACACTTTTAATTTGTTGAAACTGTTTGTTTTGCTTGAATTTGTTTCCAAAGCACGTTAATATTAACAAAAAGCTAATTCGAATAAATTTTTTACTAAATAGTTAAAAGTTTGTTAGAAAAACCATCTTCATATTTTAATTTGACACTTTTAATTTGTTGAAACTGTTTGTTTTGCTTGAATTTGTTTCCAAAGCACGTTAATATTAACAAAAAGCTAATTCGAATAAATTTTTTACTAAATAGTTAAAAGTTTGTTAGAAAAACCATCTTCATATTTTAATTTGACACTTTTAATTTGTTGAAAATTGTTTGTTTTGCTTGAATTTGTTTCCAAAGCACGTTAATATTAAAAAGAGCTAATTCGAATAAATTGTTTACTAAATAGTTAAAAGTTTGTTAGAAAAACCATCTTCATATTTTAATTTGACACTTTTAATTTGTTGAAACTGTTTGTTTTGCTTGAATTTGTTTCCAAAGCACGTTAATATTAACAAAAAGCTAATTCGAATAAATTTTTTACTAAATAGTTAAAAGTTTGTTAGAAAAACCATCTTCATATTTTAATTTGACACTTTTAATTTGTTGAAAATTGTTTGTTTTGCTTGAACCTGTTTCCAAAGCACGTTAATATTAAAAAAAGCTAATTCGAATAAATTGTTTACTAAATAGTTAAAAGTCTGTTAGCAAAACCATCTTCATATTTTAATTTGACACTTTTAATTTGTTGAAACTGTTTGTTTTGCTTGAATTTGTTTCCAAAGCACATTAATATTAACAAAAAGCTAATTCGAATAATTTTTTTACTAAATAGTTAAAAGTCTGTTAGCAAAACCATCTTCATATTTTAATTTGACACTTTTAATTTGTTGAAACTGTTTGTTTTGCTTGAATTTGTTTCCAAAGCACATTAATATTAACAAAAAGCTAATTCGAATAATTTTTTTACTAAATAGTTAAAAGTCTGTTAGCAAAACCATCTTCATATTTTAATTTGACACTTTTAATTTGTTGAAAATTGTCTGTTTTGCTTGAATTTGTTTCCAAAGCACGTTAATATTAACAAAAAGCTAATTCGAATAAATTTTTTACTAAATAGTTAAAAGTTTGTTAGCAAAACCATCTTCATATTTTAATTTGACACTTTTAATTTGTTGAAAATTGTTTGTTTTGCTTGAACCTGTTTCCAAAGCACGTTAATATTAAAAAAAGCTAATTCGAATAAATTGTTTACTAAATAGTTAAAAGTCTGTTAGCAAAACCATCTTCATATTTTAATTTGACACTTTTAATTTGTTGAAACTGTTTGTTTTGCTTGAATTTGTTTCCAAAGCACGTTAATATTAACAAAAAGCTAATTCGAATAAATTTTTTACTAAATAGTTAAAAGTTTGTTAGAAAAACCATCTTCATATTTTAATTTGACACTTTTAATTTGTTGCTAATTGTTTGTTTTGCTTGA
Source organism: Rhagium mordax (assembly GCA_963680705.1). Lineage (NCBI taxonomy): Eukaryota > Metazoa > Arthropoda > Insecta > Coleoptera > Cerambycidae > Rhagium > Rhagium mordax. The sequence goes on along the minus strand of OY796656.1, from coordinate 131,743,390 downwards.
ATTTGTTTCCAAAGCACGTTAATATTAAAAAGAGCTAATTCGAATAAATTGTTTACTAAATAGTTAAAAGTTTGTTAGAAAAACCATCTTCATATTTTAATTTGACACTTTTAATTTGTTGAAACTGTTTGTTTTGCTTGAATTTGTTTCCAAAGCACGTTAATATTAACAAAAAGCTAATTCGAATAAATTTTTTACTAAATAGTTAAAAGTTTGTTAGAAAAACCATCTTCATATTTTAATTTGACACTTTTAATTTGTTGAAACTGTTTGTTTTGCTTGAATTTGTTTCCAAAGCACGTTAATATTAACAAAAAGCTAATTCGAATAAATTTTTTACTAAATAGTTAAAAGTTTGTTAGAAAAACCATCTTCATATTTTAATTTGACACTTTTAATTTGTTGAAAATTGTTTGTTTTGCTTGAATTTGTTTCCAAAGCACGTTAATATTAAAAAGAGCTAATTCGAATAAATTGTTTACTAAATAGTTAAAAGTTTGTTAGAAAAACCATCTTCATATTTTAATTTGACACTTTTAATTTGTTGAAACTGTTTGTTTTGCTTGAATTTGTTTCCAAAGCACGTTAATATTAACAAAAAGCTAATTCGAATAAATTTTTTACTAAATAGTTAAAAGTTTGTTAGAAAAACCATCTTCATATTTTAATTTGACACTTTTAATTTGTTGAAAATTGTTTGTTTTGCTTGAATTTGTTTCCAAAGCACGTTAATATTAAAAAGAGCTAATTCGAATAAATTGTTTACTAAATAGTTAAAAGTTTGTTAGAAAAACCATCTTCATATTTTAATTTGACACTTTTAATTTGTTGAAACTGTTTGTTTTGCTTGAATTTGTTTCCAAAGCACATTAATATTAACAAAAAGCTAATTCGAATAATTTTTTTACTAAATAGTTAAAAGTCTGTTAGCAAAACCATCTTCATATTTTAATTTGACACTTTTAATTTGTTGAAAATTGTCTGTTTTGCTTGAATTTGTTTCCAAAGCACGTTAATATTAACAAAAAGCTAATTCGAATAAATTTTTTACTAAATAGTTAAAAGTTTGTTAGCAAAACCATCTTCATATTTTAATTTGACACTTTTAATTTGTTGAAAATTGTTTGTTTTGCTTGAACCTGTTTCCAAAGCACGTTAATATTAAAAAAAGCTAATTCGAATAAATTGTTTACTAAATAGTTAAAAGTCTGTTAGCAAAACCATCTTCATATTTTAATTTGACACTTTTAATTTGTTGAAACTGTTTGTTTTGCTTGAATTTGTTTCCAAAGCACGTTAATATTAACAAAAAGCTAATTCGAATAAATTTTTTACTAAATAGTTAAAAGTTTGTTAGAAAAACCATCTTCATATTTTAATTTGACACTTTTAATTTGTTGCTAATTGTTTGTTTTGCTTGAATTTGTTTCCAAAGCACGTTAATATTAAAAAGAGCTAATTCGAATAAATTGTTTACTAAATAGTTAAAAGTTTGTTAGAAAAACCATCTTCATATTTTAATTTGACACTTTTAATTTGTTGAAACTGTTTGTTTTGCTTGAATTTGTTTCCAAAGCACGTTAATATTAACAAAAAGCTAATTCGAATAAATTTTTTACTAAATAGTTAAAAGTTTGTTAGAAAAACCATCTTCATATTTTAATTTGACACTTTTAATTTGTTGAAACTGTTTGTTTTGCTTGAATTTGTTTCCAAAGCACGTTAATATTAACAAAAAGCTAATTCGAATAAATTTTTTACTAAATAGTTAAAAGTTTGTTAGAAAAACCATCTTCATATTTTAATTTGACACTTTTAATTTGTTGAAAATTGTTTGTTTTGCTTGAATTTGTTTCCAAAGCACGTTAATATTAAAAAGAGCTAATTCGAATAAATTGTTTACTAAATAGTTAAAAGTTTGTTAGAAAAACCATCTTCATATTTTAATTTGACACTTTTAATTTGTTGAAACTGTTTGTTTTGCTTGAATTTGTTTCCAAAGCACGTTAATATTAACAAAAAGCTAATTCGAATAAATTTTTTACTAAATAGTTAAAAGTTTGTTAGAAAAACCATCTTCATATTTTAATTTGACACTTTTAATTTGTTGAAAATTGTTTGTTTTGCTTGAATTTGTTTCCAAAGCACGTTAATATTAAAAAGAGCTAATTCGAATAAATTGTTTACTAAATAGTTAAAAGTTTGTTAGAAAAACCATCTTCATATTTTAATTTGACACTTTTAATTTGTTGAAACTGTTTGTTTTGCTTGAATTTGTTTCCAAAGCACGTTAATATTAACAAAAAGCTAATTCGAATAAATTTTTTACTAAATAGTTAAAAGTTTGTTAGAAAAACCATCTTCATATTTTAATTTGACACTTTTAATTTGTTGCAAATTGTTTGTTTTGCTTGAATTTGTTTCCAAAGCACGTTAATATTAAAAAGAGCTAATTCGAATAAATTGTTTACTAAATAAATAGTTAAAATTGTTTTATTAAAACCATTGCACAATCTGTTTTTACCATACAGGACACCCTTTCAGATCAGCTTACAGGCCTGGTACGAAAACATTTTGATACGGAGATATATATACTATTATTATTATATATTTCCAGTAAAACTATACGTTTCTAACGCTGCCGGAGTGATTTATTTCAAAAAGTGGCGCGTTTGATACATTGCAAAATAGTACGTTCTGACATTTCGATTGTCGGCCTTGAGATACAAACTATTCCCGTATTTCAAACTTTTATTGATATGCATATGAGCGCATGTAAGCATTTGATTTAAAAGGGAGATACCTTGAAATATTCGCACAATTCCGCAAAAAAAGTTAATGCAGCGATTCGGATGAATAAGTCCGTAAAAACCGGCCGTACGATAAACTTTTGCTGCAAGTACGTGGAGTTTTTTCGCAAGGCAGTGTTCAACATCTTTGTGTATGTCCGTATCTTTTCCACGCACATTGTTAGGAGAGACAGAAATGAAAATATGGCCTGGCCTATGAAATACATAGTACGAGATAAATCTATAAATGATTTAATACGGCTGGAGCGGTTGTTTATGGGCACGGGCTCCAGGAAAACCGAACGCAACTATCATTGCTGTGTTATAATTTATTAGGCTTGTGTAATGCGACACAATATATGCAACGCGAGTGCATGACGAACAACTTCGAGCTGGCTCACTTCGTACGTCATCTTTGATTTTCTTCGCATATTACTTATAATACTTAATATTTATTCGCCAAAATAAATTATGTTGCAAAATATTAGAAAAAAGTTTTGACAAAGCAAAAATTTAATTGGCGCAGTCGGTAGGATTGAAACCTCAAAAAATGTAATAGATAAAAAATGTGAGGCTCAATTTTCTACGATAAGTACAGAGAAAAAGTGGTGAAACTAAAACTGGAGCAACCACTTGCAACACTTCCTAATAAAGTTCGGATAGTTCATGGAGCGCTTAAACCTTATAACAGTGCGCGATCAATTAATACCAGCCACGTAATAATTTTGAAACGGCGACCAGAAATTTACAACTTTGCGCTGCAATAAAATAAAACTGATCGCTGCGCTTATATATTATTAAACAATTCGCTTATTAGCTGAGCGAAGTAGGAAGGTATTCCAACTTGGTGCATTATGTAACGAAAATAGCTATTTATCAGCTCTGGGGTTAAGTATTTCTATACCTCGGTGATCTACCGGCTGAAAAAACGCGTAACTGGGAGTGAAAAGACAATATAATCCGGTTGGAAAGTAGCACTGCCCACAATAATTTTACCTAGAATTACCTCGTCCACGGTAATTATAAAGTTGCGTAAGAAGTAAGATTTGACAGTGATAATAGTGCACCACTGCTGGAGCAAGGTGGTTCCGGGTGCCACTCGTGCAACCATAAACTTGCCTGGCTCCCTAAACGTTGTTGAGCCCTCCTTAGAGAGCAATTGATATATACACGAAGATGGGAATAATACGTTGTTGAGCCCTCCTTAGAGAGAAATCGATATATACACGAAGATGGGAATAATACGTTGTTGAGCCCTCCTTAGAGAGAAATTGATATTTGCACGAAGATGGGAATAATACGTTGTTGAGCCCTCCTTAGAGAGAAATTTATATATACAGGAAGATGGGAATAATACGTTGTTGAGCCCTCCTTAGAGAGAAATTGATATATACACGAAGATGGGAATAATACGTTGTTGAGCCCTCCTTAGAGAGAAATCGATATATACACGAAGATGGGAATAAAACGTTGTTGAGCCCTCCCAAGAGAAAAATTGATATATACACGAAAATGGGAATAATACGTTGTTGAGCCCTCCTTAAAATTTTTGTACGGTGTCCTAAGACTATATTTAACCAAATGGTGATAGTATACACCTCGATACGTTGTTGAGCCCGAACCTGGGTGCAACAGCGTCATTTTGGGCTCCACAATGACCGTTTATATATTGCGCGGGCTCAACAATGTCTGTTTATAACTCTATATATACATAATATAAATTTTAATAATAAAATAAAACAAAAGAGAAAGTAAACACTACAAAGAACTCGCGAAAATAAAAGGGGAAAATTAATCATGGAGACTTCAATGCAAGAGTAAGAAACGATCCCAGGAAAATGGAAAGGGGTAATTGATAGATGGAGGAGAAGATTGTTAAAATTTTGTGTAGATAATAATTTGGTGATAGCAAATACTTTCTTTCCACAAAGGAATACATAAATAATAATAATAATAATATAAATCTTATGCAATGATTCAAAGCAAAATATTTATTAACGAGTATGACATTGCATAAAACGAGATAGATTTATGGGTCGCGTGCGTTTTAAATTTATTGTCCTTGCCATATTTGGACATATCGAGCATAAGTGCTGAATAGGCTCGTTGAAACGATCTGCAATGTTTATTTCGACTGGGGGAGTTCCCGTCTCGCTTGGGATAATCGTGAGCAGTGGCAGCTACTATCGGGAAGCACGTAACAAAAATTTTCCTGAAAAAACATCCTTTTGATCCGACATGGATAACACAAGGCATGTTTTATTCAAGTGTAACGCAAAAATCTCCTGGTATTCCTTCGTCAGCGAAACAGAACAAAAAGTACCGGCATCTAATTACACATACACATGTATAGAAAGTACCATTCACTGTCGCCTCAATACATCCTAAGTACGTAGAAATAACTGCCTGGTGGCTTGTCAGATTTATGGAGTCTCCGTATCACAATTTTGACGTACTGCATCGTCCCGGCTCGGAAATAATGCCCTCTTACCAGTCAGAGATAGCGCGAGGAACGCGGAACTCCGGCAGATTTTCGTCCTTTCACAGACTGAATTTCACACGACAGCTCGGCTAACAAACAATACGTGGCTTTATTTGCAATTCGCAGATAGGGCCGATTAAACTGTTACGTGCTCGCTAATTATGTTGCGGATTGATTGGATATTTTTACTGTTGCGTCATAAGCGTTGTACTCCAAATGTCGGGATGTTAACGACTTTGGAATTAAATTTGTCGGAAGCAGTATTTAAAAGTTGCATCTTTGGTACACTAAAGTCATTTCCAATTTTTCGGCTTCTAAAGCTCGAATTTGGTCACCCTCTACATCACTTTTACATCTTTGGTAAGTACACTAAAGTCACTCTGTCAATTTTTGGCGACAATCAATTCCTAAAGGGGTCAATGGTCGACTTATCACCTCTTTTACAGTATATCACAGTCAATAATCGACAGAAAAGAGAAATAGATCAGTCTAAAGCTTGAATTTGGTCACCCTCTACATCACTTCTGCATCTTTGGTAAGTACACTAAAGCCACTTGGTCAATTTTTCGCGATAATCAATTCCAAAAGGAGTCAATGATCGATTTATCGCCTCTTGCACATTATATCATCGTCAATAATGGACGGCAAAGAGAAACAAATCAACCCAAGGCTCGAATTTGGTCACCCTCTACATCACTTCTGCATCTTTGGTAAGTACACTAAATTCACTTTTAAATTTTTGGCGACAATTAATTTCTAAAAGAGTCAATGATCGACTTATCACCTCTTTCACAATATAGCATAGTCAATAATCGACAGCAAAGATTTTTGGCGACAATTACTTTCTAAAGGAGTGAATGATCGACTTATCGCCTCTTTCACAGTATATTATAGTCAATAATCGACACCAAAGAGAAACAAATCAGCCTAAGGTTCGGATATGGTCACCCCTACATCACTTCTGCATCTTTGGTAAGTACACTAAAGTTACTTTGTCAATTTTTGGCGACAATCAATTCCTAAAGGGGTCAATGATAGACTTATCGCCTCTTTCACAGTATATCACACTCAATAATCGACAGAAAAGAGAAATAGATCAGTCTAAAGCTTGAATTTGGTCACCCTCTACATCACTTCTGCATCTTTGGTAAGTACACTAAAGTCACTTTGTCAATTTTTGGCGACAATTAATTTCTAAAAGAGTCAATGATCGACTTATCGCCTCTTTCACAATATAGCATAGTCAATAATCGACAGCAAAGATTTTTGGCGACAATTGATTTCTAAAGGAGTGAATGATCGACTTATCGCCTCTTTCACAGTATATTATAGTCAATAATCGACAGCAAAGAGAAACAAATCAGCCTAAGGTTCGGATATGGTCACCCCTACATCACTTCTGCATCTTTGGTAAGTACACTAAAGTTATCTTGTCAATTTTTGACGACAATCAATTCCTAAAGGGGTCAATGATCGACTTATCGCCACATTCACAGTATATCACACTCAATAATCGACAGAAAAGAGACATAGATTAGTCTAAAGCTTGAATTTGGTCATCCTCTACATCACTTCTGCATCTTTGGTAAGTACACTAAAGTCACTTGGTCAATTTTTGGCGACAATTAATTTTTAAAAGAGTCAATGATCGACTTATCGCCTCTTTCACAATATAGCATAGTCAATAATCGACAGCAAAGATTTTTGGCGACAATTAATTTCTAAAGGAGTGAATGATCGACTTATCGCCTCTTTCAGAGTATATTATAGTCAATAATCGACAGCAAAGAGAAACAAATCAGCCTAAGGTTCGGATATGGTCACCCCTACATCACTTCTGCATCTTTGGTAAGTACACTAAAGTTACTTTGTCAATTTTTGGCGACAATCAATTCCTAAAGGGGTCAATGATCGACTTATCGCCACATTCACAGTATATCACACTCAATAATCGACAGAAAAGAGAAATAGATCAGTCTAAAGCTTGAATTTGGTCACCCTCTACATCACTTCTGCATCTTTGGTAAGTACACTAAAGTCACTTGGTCAATTTTTCGCGATAATCAATTCCAAAAGGAGTCAATGATCGATTTATCGCCTCTTGTACAGTATATCATCGTCAATAATGGACGGTAAAGAGAAACAAATCAACCCAAGGCTCGAGTATGGTCATCCCTACATCACTTCTGCATCTTTGGTAAGTACACTAAAGTCACTTTGTCAATTTTTGGCGACAATTAATTTCTAAAAGAGTCAATGATCGACTTATCGCCTCTTTCACAATATAGCATAGTCAATAATCGACAGCAAAGATTTTTGGCGACAATTAATTTCTAAAGGAGTCAATAATCGACTTATCGCCTCTTTCACAGTATATCATAGTCAATAATCGACAGCAAAGAGAAACAAAGCCTAAGGTTTGGATATGGTCACCCCTACATCACTTCTGCATCTTTGGTAAGTACACTAAAGTCACTTTGTCAATTTTTGGCGACAATCAATTCCTAAAGGAGTCAATGATCGCCTTATCACCTTTTTCACAGTATATCGTATAGTCAATAATCGACAGCAAAGAGAAACAAATCAGCCTAAGGCTCTTAAAAGAGTCAATGATCGATTTATCGCCTCTTTCACAGTACATCACAGTCAATAATGGACAAGGAATGACGACGAGTCTTGTTTCTATTTTCGAAGTATCTGACGGACGCCAGCGTCAGTCGAGTACGTTCTGGGTTATGCCTGGGTTAGGAGTCGCAAAAAAAAAATAAAGTTAAGCTAAGGGGAATTTGGACACCCTGTACAGTCCAGACTGGAGTCTTTTGTTCGTTTTTTTGGACTGGATATGCATTTTTTTCGTCAATCTTAATAAGTTTGATGCGACAAAATTAGAAGTGACAGGCTAAGGCCGGAATCCGTCAGCCACGCGTCCCTCCAAGGCTGCTGCAAATCCTTGAGTTGAACGGTGATCTAGTTAAGGTGAAATATGAGATCAGAAACGTGTCGGTAACAATGTACTATTATTAATTATTTGAATTATTCAGAACACATGCAATTACCTCCAGTAAAATTCGATCTATTAGCAATTATTGTGTTTTGCATTTTTAACGAGGCCGTAATGTTATAGTATTAAATTTTCATTTCTGAGCGCTGATTTTTTTCAAATATATAGGTTGCTTCGCGTGTAATTATATTGTAAACGGGCACATTTATCATCATATTCAATTTGCATTAAATAATTAAAAACAATTAATCCGATGGGATTTTTAACCTACTTTGGCATGATTGTTAGATTACAGGCTGCTCTAGGGCAAACTAAGACAAAACCAAAGTAGCAGTATATACTTGTCTTGGTAATTTGAACGCCTGGTTATTAGGAGAGAGTAACCACGGTTTTCATATAATGACAGGAATCTCGCCCATATACAAAGCACTATCCTAGTGTTAGTAATTTCAGAAAGGCAACAGAAAAAGTGAAAGTTTATATAGATACAAGGACGCTTTTGCCTTCCAGAATCTTTGGTTATTTGATTTTGGCATGATTGTTACATTACGGTTGCTCGAAGAAGCCAAAGAGATTTTGTGCTTCTTCTGGTCTTGGTAGAAAGTGTTTTGATCTACTAACTCAGCTATATATTAATATGGCCTTAGTGCCGTAATTTCAGGAAACCAACGAAGAAAATTAAGGTTTGGTTTCCAACAGAAGCCTTAACTGGCTATATACTTCATTCTTTTAGAATCTTCACTTTGATTACCAGATTTTGGCATGATTGTTACCAGGTTATTTTCTACCCTCTATTTTCACTTTGGCATGATTGTTAAATTACAGGTTGCTCTAAGAAACCCCAAGGCGAGGTCAAAGGGAAATTGTATTTGTTTTGGTAAAGTTAGTGCCTTAATAGAGCCTGCAGGTGAAACTATGGTTATATGGTGTTATCTTCCACTTTATACAATCCTCACCTCAACTGTCCTATTTTGGCACGATTGTTAGATTACATATTACTCTAAAGCAAACGTAAACATGGTTGCTTTCGCCCTCTAGAATCTTCATTTTAGTTATTCCACTTTGGCACGATTGTTAAATTACAGGTTGCTAAGGAAAATTGTACTTCTTTTGGTAATTTCAGAAAGGCAATAGAGAAAGTGAAAGTTTATTTAGACACAGAGCACCTTCTGCCTTCCAGAATATTTGGTTATTCGACTTTGGCATGATTGTTACATTAGTAGGTTGCTTGAAGGAGCCAAAGAGATTTTGTGTTTCTTCTGATCAAGTGACTGTCGTGGTAGAAAGTGTTTTGATCTGCTAACTCAGCCAGATATTAATATGGCTTTAGTAGTGCCGTAATTTCAGGAAACCAACGAAATAAATTAAGGTTTGGTTTCCAACTGAAGCCTTAACTAGCTATATACTTCAATCTTTTAGAATCTTCACTTTGATTTTGGCATGATTGTCGCCAGGTTATTTTCTACCCACTATTTCACTTTGGCATGGTTGTCAGATGAGAGGTTGATCTAAGAAAACTCGAGGCGAGGTCAAAGGGAAATTGTATTTGTTTTGGTAAAGTTAGTGCCTTAATAGAGCCTGTAAGTGATGGTTATTGGGGGGAAATAAGCTGTAGAAAACAAAACTGGGGTTATACGGGTTATCTTTCACCTTCTACGATCCTCACCTCAACTGTCCCATTCTGGCACGATTGTTAGATTTACATATTATTCTAAAGCAATCGTGAACATGGTTGCTTCTACCCTCTAGAACCTTCATTTTAGTTATTTGACTTTGGCATGATGGTTAAATTACGGGTTGTTAAAGAAAATTGTACTTCTTTTGGTAAAGTGACTGTCTTGATAGAAAGTGTTTTCATCTACTGACATTTGTCTTGGTAAAGTGACTGATTGATAGAACGTGTAGGTAATGGTTATTAGAAAAAAATAAGCTGTAGAGAAAGTTAAGGCCTCCTATAGTAACTTTACGGGCTAGCTTCTACCTTCTTCATTTAATTACTCGATTTTGGCACGATTGTTACCAAGTTATTTTCTGCTCCCTATAATTTTTGCTTTGGCTATTTTCCTTTGGCATATTTGTCAGATTACAGGTTACTGTAAGAAAAATCGAGTTGAGATCGAAAGCAAAATGCATTTGTCTTGATAAAACGTGTAGGTGACGGTTATTAGGAGGAAATAAGGTGTAGAAAAAGTCATGGCCTCCTATAGAAACCTTAACTATTTATATACGAGCTAGCTTCTACTTTCTCTGATCTTCATTTAATTATTCGATTTTGGCACGATTGTTAGATCATGGTTACCTTCCACCTTCTAGAATCTTCACTTTGGTTATTACACTTTGGCATGATTGTTAAATTGCAGGTTGCTAAATAAAAACAGAACTTCTCTTGATAGAGTGAATGTATTCATCTACTGACAGGAAACTCAGTCAGATATAGGACACAGCTCGACCTTAGTGCCTTAACTTTAGGAAGACAACAGAAAAGGCTGAGGTTTGGTTTCCTACAGAAGCTTTTACTATTTATATGCAGGTTAACTTCTAGCTTCTAGAATCTTCACTTCAATTTACCCTATTTTGGCATGATTGTTACCAAGTTATTTTCTGCTCTCTATAATTTTCGCCTTGGCTATCATCTTTTGGCATGTTTGTCCAAATTACAGGTTGCTCTAAGAGAAATCGAGTTGAGTTTAAAAGAAAATTAAATTTGCCTTGATAAAACGTGTAGGTGACGGTTATTAGGAGGAAATAAGGTGTAGAGAAAGTTAAGGCCTCCTATAGAAACCTTAGTTATTTATATATTGGCCTTGACTAGCTTCTACCTTCTATAATCTTCAATTAATTACCCGATTTTGGCACGATTGTTAAATCATGGTTACCTTCTACCCTCTAGGATCTTCCACTTTGGCATGATTGTTAAATTGCAGGTTGCTAAATAAAAATGGAACTCCTTTCGGTAAAGTGACTATATTGGTGGAGCGTCTTCATCTGCTGACAGAAAACTCAGCCAGATGTAAAACAAGGCCTTAGTTTGGTTTCCTACAGAAGCCCCAACTATTTATACATAGGCTAACTTCTATCTTCTAGAAGCTTCTCTTTGATTATTGGATTTTGGCATAATTGTTATTAGGTTAGTTTCTACCCTCTATAATTTTCACTTTGGTTATTTCACTTTGGCATGATTATTAAACAACAGGTTGCTCTAAGAAAAATTGAGGTGAGATAAAAAAATGTACTTCCCCTGGTAAAGCGACTGTTTTGGTAGAACGTGTAGGTTAAACCTAATAACCATTAGGAGGAAATAAATTGTAGGAAGTTAAAGTTTCCTATAGAAAGTTTTACTATCTATATACGGATCACCTTCTGCCTTCTAGAATATTTGCTTTAATTACCAGATTTTGGCATGATTGTTAAATTACATGTTGCTCTACAAACTGAGGAAGAATGATGGTAACTGTTTTGGTTGAACGTACAGGTAATGGTTATTAGAAAGGAGTAATCATGACGTTCATTTGCTGACAAAACTCAGATTATAAAAGACTTTAAATATTCGACTTTGGCACGATTGTTAGATCACATGTAGCTCTAAAGCAAATCGATCAAAATTAAAATTAAATTTGCAAATACACATTTATGAATAAGGGTAAAGATATGGGACCCAAAATAGGTCTCTGTGGAACACCGATGTAGAAATAAGTTCCTTAGATGTATAACTATGATATTCAGTAGAATTTTTAATATATCCTCATTAAAACGCCACAGTCAAGTCTCTCGAAAGCCTTGTGAGAAGTTCGTATAAATGACATCGACTTCTTTGTCATCTGAGGTGGCTTTGGTCGCCTTGTGTAGGCAGCAACCTTATCTGAAATGTTATCTATTTCGAAGAGATTAATTATCGTAATTTTAAATACCCTGGAAATATAATTACGTTATTTTTTCCCCCGACAAAACCTGACTGACTCCTAGCAGGGTGCCTCAATTTGCCTTCGTTATATTTATGTATATGTCATTCTTAGCCGTACATTTTTTTATTAACAGACCACAATCTGACGTGTAACGTGACGCGCACTTTTCGAAACACAATATTTCATCCAGACTACAAATCCTCTTATTATTATTATGCGTTTTTTAATAACGTCCGAATTCCTCTTCTCGAGCAGTTCACACTCTCCAAGGCCGCGAGGCGGCCTTGTGATCCGATACGGTCCATTATTTGCCCGTTACGGTTAATACGAGAATGTTTAATTATCTGCGAATCGTACCATACAATAGTTTTCTTGTTCGATGATGGTTTGTTGAGGTTTTTGCGGCTCGGAGCTAACTGCGTTTTAAAAAAAGTTGTTGCCTCGAAATAGCTCACGTTGCTGTGTTTTATTGTGATTGTACAAGACGAATGCTTGTAATAAGCAGCTTTTAATTCGCCAGGAAGAGAACTTAAAAGGTTTTTTTTTTATTACGCAGAAGTAAGGACAAAATGCATCTAACTACCTCAAAACAAATGATAAACCCTTTTTTTAGGGTCTATCTTGGATATTACCCGAGATACGAATTTTTTAAAAAGGTCGATTTTACCGATAAACGGTACTTTTCCGGGAGCCGTAGCTTCTTTAACCAGACTATTTTTTTGACCGGACTTTAAAGGAAGCTAGACCTTTCAGGTCCCTCCAAATTTTAACCATTAATATCTCAACGCGTCCGTACAATTAATTTTTTACTGAACCAAGATTTTTATCTTGAAATTTATAGTCCGTCCGACAGATTGCAGCTTATAGTCGATCCGGCGAACTTTAATTTTTTTTGTTTTGTTCCTAGGGTAGAAACGATATCAGTTTCGGAATCCGGACGGCTTCAGGACCCCGAAACCATTTTCGGTTCCCCGATAGGATCCTTCCTTCACTATGACATTTAAACGTCATTTTTGACAGATTTTTGTAAAATCAACGAAAAAACGTAGGTACGTTTTTTGACATTTAATGAAAAAAAAATGCACTTTTTAACCGCCCCTAAGTGACTGTACCCAAAAAAATATTTTGATTTTTTTTTCGATTTTCCCACTAAAAAAATTTGGTCAAAAATTTTTTTGGTGGGAAAAATCGAAAACAAAAATCAAAAAATTTACACAAGGCGACCAAAGCCACCTCAGATGACAAAGCTTTCGAGATACTTGACTGTGGCGTTTTAATGAGGATATATTAAAAATTCTACTGAATATCATAGTTATACATCTAAGGAAATTATTTCTATATCGGTGTTCCACAGAGACCTATTTTGGGTCCCTTATCTTTACCCTTATTCATAAATGTGTATTTGCAAATTTAATTTTAATTTTGATCGATTTGCTTTAGTGCTACATGTGATCTAACAATCGTGCCAAAGTCGAATATTTAAAGTCTTTTATAATCTGAGTTTTGTCAGCAAATGAACGTCATGATTACTCATTTCCAATAACCATTACCTGTACGTTCAACCAAAACAGTTACCATCATTCTTCCTCGGTTTGTAGAGCAACATGTAATTTAACAATCATGCCAAAATCTGTAATTAAAGCAAATATTCTAGAAGGCAGAAGGTGATCCGTATATAGATAGTAAAACTTTCTATAGGAAACTTTAACTTTCTACAATTTATTTCCTCCTAATGGTTATTAGGTTTAACCTACACGTTCTACCAAAACAGTCGCTTTACCAGGGGAAGTACATTTTTTATCTCACCTCAATTTTTCTTAGAGCAATCTGTTGTTTAATAATCATGCCAAAGTGAAATAACCAAGGTGAAAATTATAGAGGGTAGAAACTAACCTAATAACAATTATGCCAAAATCCAATAATCAAAGAGAAGCTTCTAGAAGATAGAAGTAAAGCGTATAAATAGTTAGGGCTTCTGTAGGAAACCAAACCTCAACTTTTTCTTTTGTCTTCCTAAAATTAAGGCACTAAGGCCGTGTTTTACATCTGGCTGAGTTTTATGTCAGCAGATGAAGACGCTCCACCAATACAGTCACTTTACCGAAAGGAGTTCCATTTTTATTTATCAACCTGCAATTTAACAATCATGCCAAAGTGGAAGATCCTAGAGGGTAGAAGGTAACCATGATTTAACAATCGTGCCAAAATCGGGTAATTAATTGAAGTTTATAGAAGGTAGAAGCTAGCCAGGGCCAGTATATAAATAACTAAGGTTTCTATAGGAGGCCTTAGCTTTCTCTACACCTTGTTTCCTCCTAATAACCGTCACCTACACGTTTTATCAAGACAAATTCAATTTTCTTTTGATCTCTACTCGATTTCTCTTAGAGCAACCTGTAATCTGGACAAACATGCCAAAGGATGATAGCCAAGGCGAAAATTATAGAGATCAGAAAATAACTTGGTAACAATCATGCCAAAATAGGGTAAATTGAAGTGAAGATTCTAGAAGCTAGAAGTTAACCTGCATATAAATAGTTAAAGCTTCTGTAGGAAACCAAAAAACATCAGCCTTTTCTGTTGTCTACTAATCGGAGTTACCTGCCGTAAAACTGTAACACAAGGATAATTAACACGAATTCGCAAAAAAAATGGTAACTTTCCTAAGCCTAATAACAATATCACGAGCTAGAGCTGAAGCAGATGCTGTGGTCATTAGAAATGTATCCTCGTTTAATAAATTGCCGGCATAACGAGATCATTTGTTATTGTTATTGAAAATAGAATAATTCGACGTAATTAGGAGCTGTTGAGAAACCAGCAGAAAAAATGCGGTCCAATTGGAGCAACGTGACGAAACGTGGAAGTGAAAAATACGTTGCCATTATCATTATCAACTCTTTATTTATGTGTGGCCCGTTGACCTTTATTGCAGCAACAGGTGTTCTACAGCTTATCTAGGAAGATTGTTCTCCAATATGATATCCTTTTTTAACTTGTATTTATCTATTCAGTATACCATACGTAAGTTTTCCGTTATTTGTTTCTTTGTGAGGAATATTTTATTTCATTTATTTATTTATTTAATAAGCGGGTTTTAATTTCTTTTAGTAGTTTAAAATACATGACAATATCTCTTCAGGACCTTGATCTACGTGAAAAAATGCTGTTACAAAGTTGTACCGTTTTAAAAAATATCTATGAATAGAAAAGTTACAGAACTTACCAACAATCATTAATGGAGGAAAAACCACACGATCGCAGATCACCTCCTTGTGGTACTCCAAATATAATTTAATGTTCGTGAGTATTGAGTTAGTTTTAATTTTTTTTCTTTTGCGTTGGTTGCGAACTCTGAACCCCTTCCTCTTGAATAAAGGCAGAAACGTCTACATGTTGCAACAGCGTGCAACTGGGATTTTGAAACAATCGAGACAGTGCAATTATAATACCCCTACGCACAAGCGCGCGTGTCCATGATTGAGAGCAGGATTACTTTTATAAATAGATTTATTCCCCAAACGGGCAATTGTGATTATTTCGCCTGCGGCCAGGCGTGGCGCGGTTAATTTTATGTAACAGCACGCATATCATAGGTGTCCAATTTACAAGGAAACTTGATATGCTCTTGTAGGCGAAAATATTTTAATTAGTTTCCCCGCGAGCATAGGCGTGCTATGTTAGGGATACAGTAAACCGCTCTGATTTGCAGCTCTACTCAAGCAAAATTTTTAACGTTAACTTTCAGCCTGTATTTATATCGAACTCGAAAATCCCATTACAGGCGACACATGCGGAAGCCGATACCACAATCAATCCTTAAGAGAACGACGTGAACATATCACAAGGCATTTGCTTAGATGGGCGATAAAAACCCGAACAAGTCATATCTTTTGCATATAATTGAAGGTACAGGAGCTGGTAGGAGTCGGAACATCCATCACCATCGTTAGGCAGAGGCAGAATGAAGTTAATGCAAATAAAGCACGTCCGTGCCGTTGTTTCCGACACCGAAATGAGATAAACGCAACTTTGCTATTAGCAGCTTGACAATAACATTAGGACGAGGAGCTTCTAAGGAACATGCAGAAAATTTACAAATCAAGGATTTCTAGATTGCTATCACTGAACTTTTTGAATTGCACTTCACAATCACTTCTTAAGATCTAATTTACATTGGGTCTCGTCATTAGACTAGATTGGTGGTTTTACAAGTAAGTCTTATTTATGTACATTTTTATAGAATTTTACAAAAATAAAGTGCATCTTAGTTTAACTGTTGTGTTGAAAGTCGTTTAAACTTTGTTCAAAGCATGTAAATAACAGCTGTTCTGTTATTGATTATTTAAAAGACACATTCTACAATACATTTACTTTATTTACGCTTTTAATTTATTTACGTTTGTTTTATTGTAGCGTAGCTGACCCTTTATTTATGTGCCCGTTGACCTTTATTGCAGCAACAGGTGTTCTACAGCTGATCTAGGAAGATTATTCTCCAATATGATATCCTTTTTTAACTTGTATTTATCTATTCAGTATACCATTACGTAAGTTTCCCGTTATTTGTTTAAAGAAAAAGGAAAAGGAAGACGAGAAGGGGAAGATGATGAGAACGAACAATGGGACGAAGATGACGAAAAGAAGAATGAAGAATACAAACAGGAAGGGAAAGAGGAAGGAGCCGGTGGCAGGGAAGCGAGGTGGGCGAAATTGAGAAATGTGGAGAGAGTAAATGATGAAGATGAGAAGGAGGAATACAACAAAAAGAGAAAGGGGAAGAGAATAAGAAGAAGGCAATGAAAAGAGTAAGAGAAAGGGGATAAAAGGAAAAGGAAGAAGAAAAAGAAAAGGAATAGGAAAAGAAAAGGAAGACGAAAGGGAAGAAAAAAGGAAACTGATGAATAGGGAGATGAGGAGAAGGGAGAATAGGACGAAAATTACGAATAGGGGAATGAGGAGAAATACAAATAGGCAGAGAAAACGGAGGAGAAAAGGCAGAAAGTTGAGGAATATGGAGAAGAGAACAGAGATGACGAAGAAGATGAGGAATAGGACGAATATAAGGAGAAGGAAGAAATGATGAGTATTAGTAAAAGTAAAGTAAAGAGGCAGAAAAAGACTTCATCACCAGGAGAATATAAAATATTTAATATAGTTGGATAAAACCATTAAACTGTCAAATATAACACGTGAAACACACAAAGAGCCTTTGCTACTGATGTTAAATTTGTTGGTAATCTAAAACAGAGTAGAGTAGACTAGACGGTTAACGTTTCAGTTGTTGAGCGAAGAGGCGAGATAAAAAAAATCACGTCGACATCCACTTAACCTCTTCTGTTCGCTATCTGATCGTCCGAATGACTTAATTATTATTCAAATCTCCAGCCGTTCACCCTCTAATCTTAATTCGATTTCGTCATTAGCTGACGACCGGTCGCGTCCATTAATAAATCCAGATTATAATTTTCAATGAGTTATGGGCGGTCGAAATGGACGGGGACCCGCTACGCCGCAGACCGGATAACGAAACATGACAACGAGGAGAGTTCAAAATCGTGATGGACTTGACTAATTGGCGTTCAAATTCTAAATCTGTTCCGAGCAAAAACTATGTCGAATCGCTCGTCGGAATTAAGCTCGATATTTCGTACAGGATGGCACAGATAAGTTAGTTTCCATGCCTCCAATATGGTATCGTACTAACTTTGTACTTGTCGTAAAACTTAAGGGCCAAGAGATCAGAGATTCTTCTACAGTATTCGCTTCATGAATAATGGCTTTAACAGACGATTCGATTTGACTGGAAAAGGGAAAGGAAGAGGATGATGAAATGGGAGAGGCAAATGGGCAGGAAAAGAAAGAGAGGAGAAAGCTGAAGAGAAATTTGTTATACAAAGATGAAACCAGTTATCAGCAAGAAAGAAAGGCAATGCAAGCAGCAGAGGTAAAGGCAGAGAAAGAGGAAGAAGAGGAGGAGGAGGAGCAGGAGGAAGGGAAAGAGATAAGGAGTAAGGATAAGGATTATTACTGTAAGAGGAGGAAGAGAATGAATACAAGAGAAGGAAGAAATGATGAGTATTAGTAAAAGTAAAGCAAAAGGGGGGAGGACGAGGAGGAAGAGAAAAGGAAAAGAGAAAGAGAAGGAGAAAGAGAAAGAGAAAGAGAAAGAGAAAGGGAAAGGGAAAGGGAAAGGGAAAGGGAAAGGGAAAGGGAAAGGGAAAGGGAAAGGGAAAGGGAAAGGGAAAGGGAAAGGGAAAGGGAAAGGGAAAGGGAAAGGGAAAGGGAAAGGGAAAGGGAAAGGGAAAGGGAAAGGGAAAGGGAAAGGGAAAGGGAAAGGGAAAGGGAAAGGGAAAGGGAAAGGGAAAGGGAAAGGGAAAGAGAAAGGGACGGCAAAGGAAAAGGAACAGGAACAGGAACAGGAACAGGAACAGGAACAGGAAAAGGAAAAGGAAAAGGAAAAGGAAAAGGAAAAGGAAAAGGAAAAGGAAAAGGAAAAGGAAAAGGAAAAGGAAAAGGAAAAGGAAAAGGAAAAGGAAAAGGAAAAGGAAAAGGAAAAGGAAAAGGAAAAGGAAAAGGAAAAGGAAGAGGGAAATGAACAGGAAAAGAAAGAAGAAGAGGGAGAGAAAGAGGAAGTGAAAGAAAAGGAATAGGGAGAAGAGGAAAAGGAAATGGAATAGGCAAGAAAAATGAAGACGAATAATTAATTATTACTGATTCGCGATTTTGCTCGTGAATTACTGAAAATCCGCACACTCCGTGTATTATTCTGTGGAGCGTAATTTCAGTGCAACAAATGAGACGTGCTGTTACAGTAGTCAATATACACAACACAGGTGTTGTATTTATAATGGATTAAGGCAAGTAATTTCATGGTGTTTTGCAAAAATGTCGGAACACGATCTTATTTTTACCACTTCCGCACAATGGACTGCAATGGTAAATACAATGTCAAGTCCGGTTATGAAAATGGTGCATTATTTTTCGATTGGAAGGTGTTGGCAGCCCCAATTGGGACAACTTCAGAGACAAAAGTCTGGTCCTTGCACAGAATAGAAGCATATTCTAATTTATGCAACTGAGTTGTCGCGACATAATTGCATAGCAATGGTTGTCGCCGCGGCCAAATCCTCGGGGCTAAGTTGCATAGTCAAATAGAGTCTGTGAAGCTGTTTCCAAGCGACAATTCACAAGCAAAACCATCTATAATTTTTAATTCGCTTATGGTATTACCGTCGATAATAGTTGTTAATATCAAACGCATAGTTTCTCAAATTACTGGCTTTGTTCTATTAATGTCTGTTCTTATTTTATTGCTGAATATCATTACCGTTTTGCTTCGAGCTGAAGCCGAGGTCGAGCCTTTCGTGTAATTAGTCATTTTTTAAATACGAAATTTTATTTTATGTAGACTGCAACGGATAGAAGTCAAAAGAATCCCATCGCGGCATTTTTATTAAGCAACAATTACTTATTCTAATTGAGGTCGTGCGGGTCTATTTTATCGTTTTGTTCTGCTGCGTTAATATTTTCGCAAATCAGTAATAAAGCGCAGGATACGAATCGGGACGCCGGTAAGAGCACACCATTTTTGTTTTATTGCTAATTTACGGTTCAATTATTGCGATAAGGCTATAAACAAGGCCAATTTGCCATTTTTCTGCCTCTTCTGGCCAGGGGATATAATCAAGATTCCTAGACGTTGACTAAGAGATTGTTCACTTCACTGTTCTCGATCCCCCGCCAACAATCGAGAGAGCTTTTTAATGGTTTTTTCAACAAATACAACGCGCAAAATGCATGGCAATTGGACGCTGATTAAATAGGAAAGTAAAAGGAAAGAGATAATGCTGCAGGTAGCAATGTAGACCAGGCGAGACAATTAATTACTCCTAGAGGAACATTTGTACAAATTAGCAGATTTAGGGATAAAGTAATAAAATCTGAGTTTTTTTTTCTGTTTTCGACTCATTTCCATGTAATTGGACGCAAAATTAATCACATCACCGCATGCGTGCGAGAAATGATCATAAAACGTCCTCAAAGATGCTTTTATGTAGCATGCAATTGTTATTGCCCTGTGAGTCATATCTAACAAACAGAAGAGCACTTTGTCATCTACAACGGTTTCAAGTCCTCCATATACCCATTTACATATGGAGTGCCGCAAGGAAGTAATCTTGGGCCATTGTTTTTATTTTTTAATAATGATATTCGTAGGTGTTTGGAACATGACATAAGATTATAATTACAGTTATTATTTTATTAGGCACGTTCTACAGCTCGATAAGAATGTAATTCTAACGTCTTTCTTTAGGGTGCACATTTAGGGGCGAAGTACCATTATTCAGCACGTCTAGGGGCGAAGTTCATTATTGTTATGCACATATAAAACTGTAACAGGAAAATCGCCGGATGCAGGGTGTTTGTTATTGATTGTTACATAGGGAAAGAAAATTACTATTGGCAAAGTTGGTAAACAAATAATTTTCCTTAAAGCAGACACAATAGAGAAAGTAGATAATCGGAAAACTTTCTTAAAACGAATTATTTGTTGACATAACAAAGAAAGTTTTAAAATTGGCAAATGAGAAACTTTCTTGCAAGCCAATTTTAACAACGGGGAATACAACGTCTGTTTTAAAGTTGTCAACTGGAAAACTTTCTTAAATAAGCGAGAGTTGGTACTATATAGAAAACTTTCTTGAACCAAGAAAAGTTCTATTTCAAATTTGTTAATTGGGAAACTTTCTGTGGAAAGTGGAAAACTTTCCTAAAACAAACGAATTGTTGACATAAAAAAGAAAGATAGTTTCTGTTTAAAAATTGATGAACGGGAAACTTTCTTAAACAAGCGAGTTCTTGGCAACGGGGAATGATTATTTCTGTTTTAAAGTTATTAATTGGAAAACTTTCTAACTGAAGGCCCATTATTGTTTCAAAGTTGATAAATGGAAAATTTTCTTGAATCAGCAACAGGAAAACTTTCTTAAAATGAGTGAGTCGTTGACTGTATCAGACCAAGAAAATTTCTACTTCAAAATTGTTAAATGGGAGACTGCAAATTCTTATTATAATAGGAAGAGAAAATTTCCATGGAAAGTGGAAAACTTTCTTAAAACAAGCGAATTGTTGACATAAAAGAGAAAGACAGTATCTGTTTAAAAATTGGTAAATGGGAAACTTTCTTAAACAAGCGAGTTCTTGACGACGCAGAATATTCATTTCTGTTTTAATATTAACAAATGGAAAACTTTCTAACAAAGGGACCATTATTGTTTCGAAGTTGGTAAATGTAAAACTTTCCTGAAGCGAGTGAATTGTTGACAACAAGAAAACTTTCTTACAAGCAAGATGATTACATAATGGGAAGATACAACGACTGTTCTTGGCACCAGATATAACTATTTATGTCTTAATGTCAATTAATGGAAATCTTCTTGGAAAGAGTAAGTTGTTGACAAATCAGATGAAGAAAATTTCTTTTTCAAAATTTCGAAGCACATTATCGACATAACAGAGGAAGATAATCCACGTTTTAAAACAAGAAAGTGGAAAACTGTCTTAAAACAAGCCAATAATTGTTGGTATAAAAGGGGGAGAAAATCTGCATTTCAAAATTGGTATATGAAAAACTTTCTTATATAACGAGTTTTTATCAACTGGGAAAAACATTTCTGTTTTAAAGTTGGTATATGGAAAACTTTCTTACATGCAAATTCTTGTTATAATAAGAAGAGAAAATTTCTATGGAAGTGGAAAACTTTCTAACAAAAGGACCATTATTGTTTCGAAGTTGGTAAACGGAAAACTTTTTTGAAACGAGTGAGTTGTTGACGACAGGAAAACTTTCTAGATGATAACATAATAGGAAAATGCAACGACTGTTCTGGGCACCAGGTATAACTATTTATGTCTTAAAGTTAGTTAATGAAGATCTTTTTGGAAAGAGTTGTTGACATAACAGAAGAAGAAAATTTCTGTTCGAAATTGGTAAGTGGAAAACTTTCTTCCAAGCGCATTGTCGATATAATAGGGGAAGATAATTTACGTTTTAAAACAGGAAAGTGGAAAACTTTCTTAAAACCCGCGAGTTGTTGGTATAAATGGGGAAGAAAGTCTTCGTTTCAATGTTGCCAAATGGAAAACTTTCCTAAATAAGCAAGTTTTTGTCAACTGAAGTTTTTGTCAACTGGGAAAGAACATTTCTGTTTCAAAGTTAGTAAATGGAAAGTTTTCTGACAAATAGACCAATTCTCTTTCAAAGTTGACATGACACAGAAAAACTATTTTTGTGGAAGTGGAAAACTCTCTACTAAGCGCGTTATTAATATAACAGGGAAAGATAATTTGTTTAAAAATTGGTAAATGGAAAACTTTCTTAAAATAAGTTGTTGGTATAAAAGGAGAAAATCTTTACGCTCTTTACGCCCTTCAACACAAATTAAACAAACTGGAACTCCACTTTTACGGTATTATAGAAACCAGATATAAAATTAATTTGTTTTCGCCATAAATATTCCTGTTGCAATTTTTCCGCTAGCAAGTAGGTCCGCCGTCCATCACGCGGAAATATTCTGACGAGCAGCTACTGTTCTATATTTATAAGGTAGCCGACAATTTCTCCGTCTAATTTACAACTTGGAGCGGAATGCACGACCGCCAACATCCACTATTTTACCATAACAACACAAAATTTTATGAATTATTTAATACCGTCTCTGAGTTATGGTATGAGTAGGTCACGAGCCATTTCTTATTTGGTAGAATGATGACGGCGCACGGCTATGTTTTCTTCTTAAGGACGTATCTCGACGTATGGAAATATTCTTTATGTTAATGTCCTGTTCTATTTACATATCGCATCTGGTTTCTTATTAAATATTCACGTATTTGGTAACGAGTAATTGAATGTAAATAAAATGAGGCACTTGCCCGCGATATGGACCTCGTTATGAGACGACGTGATTTTGTCCTCGCAAATAAATTGCGTAATGGTTTTTCTGGGGTGGTATTGCAATATGGTGCTGGCAAGATGGAGAAATTTAGCACTGCGAGGCTGACCCTCTGTATAAGTTGTTTTGTCTCGAGGTTTTTAGTTGTAAAAAGTTAAAGATTTCGGGAAAAAAGTAGTCAGACAGGGCTTTGTGGTAAGCAAAGTGGAAAAAATTTAGGGTTTCTTTTTCAAATTTGAAAAAACAAAATAAATAAAGCTATATGAAATAAAGCTGTGAGCCCCTGCGGGTCTGGCCGACCGGATTAGCTTAGTGATTCGGGAGAAAAATCGGGAAAAAATTTTTATTTAAAAACTGCCAAAAAAAACGGCGGAGGAGTGTTTCACCACCTTCGGAGAAGAAAATGAAACGGAAGGAAAACTCTTGGTTAAGTGCATACTATAACTTGCGAAAATTATAAGAAAAGGTAACGGTAACAATTTGCAAATTTGACTGCAAAAATTATAAGAAACGGTAACGAAAGAAATTAATAATGGAGGGAAATTTAATTTTAAAGTGATGTAATCGGGAAGTTGAATTTTTTTTTTATTTTTTGCGAGGTTTTTTATTTTACAGCGACTCATCCATTCCAAGAAAGTTTTCTATATCTCAGCTTTAAAACAGAAATGTTCTTTCCCATTTGACAAAAACTTGCTTATTTAGGAAAGTTTTCCATTTAGCAACATTGAAACGAAGACTTTCTTCCCCATTTATACCCACAACTCGCGGATTTAAAGAAAGTTTTCCACTTTCCTGTTTTAAAACGTAAATTATCTTCCCCTGTTTTCCCCTGTTATATCGACAAAGCGTTTGGAAGAAAATTCTCTTTCCAAGAATATTTTCATTGACTAAGACATAAATAGTTATACCTGGTGTCAAGAACAGTCGTTGTATTTTCCTATTATGTTATCATCTTGCTTGTAAGAAAGTTTTCCTGTTGTCAACAACTCGCTCGATTCAAGAAAATTTTCCATTTACCAACTTTGAAACAATAATGGTCCTTCTGTTAGAAAGTTTTTCAATTAATAACTTTAAAACAGAAATAATCACTTCCGGTCGCCAAGAACTCGCTTGTTTAAGAAAGTTTCCCGTTCATCAATTTTTAAACGGAAACTATCTTTCTTTTTTATGTCAACAATTCGTTTGTTTTAGGAAAGTTTTCCACTTTCCACAGAAAGTTTCTCAATTAAGCTTTGAAATAGAAATTTTCTTGGTCTATTAGTCAACGAGACTCGCTCGTTTTAAGAAAGTTTTCCATATACCAACTTTCAAACAGAAATGTCTACTGCTGTTCTAATCTCGCTTATTTAAGAAAGTTTTCCAGTTGACAACAGACGTTGTATTTCCCTGTTGTTAAAAGTGGCAAGAAAGTTTCTCATTTACCAGTTTTAAAACTTTCTTTGTTATGTCAAACACAACACAAACACCCTGCATCCGGCGATTTTCCTGTTACAGTTTTATATGTGCATAACAATAATGAACTTCGCCCCTAGACGTGCTGAATAATGGTACTTCGCCCCTAAATGTGCACCCTAAAGAAAGACGTTAGAATTACATTCTTATCGAGCTGTAGAACGTGCCTAACAAAATAATAACTGTAATTATACTCTTATGTCAAGTTCCAAACACCTACGAATATCATTATTAAAAAATAAAAACAATGGCCCAAGATTACTTCCTTGCGGCACTCCATACGTAAATGCGTATACGGACGATTTTAAACCATTGTAGATGAGTGCTCTTCTGTTTGTTAGATATGACTCACAGGGCAATAACAATTGCATGCTACATAAAAGCTTCTTTAGGGACGTTTTATGATCATTCCTCGCACGCATGCTGTGAGGTAATTAATTTTGCGTCCAATTATAACATATGTAGTGAAAGGACAATTAATAAAAGTGCCAACCGTACGCCCCTGATATCGGTCCACGTTATAATTTCTGCGTTTCGAGATTCTTCCGGTATCATTTTATGATATTCGCTGAGCTGGAACGGAACTTAATTACTCATCTTGGAACTTCTATTAAAACCCTGTACGTGGGCTCTCTGACAGCGATCATCTTTTGTTTAATAGTAAAAATAGACGCCCGCAGTTAAATTGCTAACTAAGTCTGACGCGGTCGTGGGCTAGACGGGAAAAAGAAAGGAAAATTACCGGCCCGAGATGGGAAAAGCAACAATAATGTAAATTAAATCTGTAGCAAATCGAGTTTAGCCTCTTGAAATTTATATATTTAGTTTATAGCTGTATGAATCGTCCTAGAACGATATTGTTGCTCTGCAGCGATGTTTGAGCGTTGGTGTTGAAAGCAATTTTAAACTATTGCTACGACGTACAGTTATTATAGTATTCATGAGGTGGCTCCTCTGGTGAGGATTAAAAGAGTGAATTTATGGTCATTATGGTGTTCCAAAGTTTTTAAAAACTCGTTAAATCGCAACTTACTTGTTTAGTTGTGCTTGTGGATATCCAATTTTTCAACCGTTGTTTCTACCCAGGTTACCAAGACCACCGAGTATTTGGTGGGAAAGTAATAAGCACCACGGTTTCAAAGATCACCAACCTATAGCAGGAATCCACGTATCGTCGAGACGCTCTCTGCAAATAACTATTAATGGTTCAGTTATCAGGTAACAATGTGGGCGGCATCGAACACACCACTCACTTCCGGAATGAATTTAACCGGCGGATTTAAAGCCTCGTCGTGCTCTAAACTCCTCTGAGACGCTGCACATAAGGAAGATTCACGATCTTATTGACCTCCGGGTGTCAACTTATTAGAATTTAATCTTCTGTAAATCGGATGACGCAACGTTGTTTTACTCCGCTTTACTGCTTGATAAATGGGGTATTACACAGGATTCGTAGCACTGAAATACGGGGGATTTTCCGTAATAAATTGCCTAGTTTGCATTGAAATTTTTCTAGTGTCGTCTGGAATTCGCGATGCGCAAGATATTGAGGCTGATGAAGGTGGAGCGTAATAGCAAGACAAATTACGTTTTAAAGGTATTAAATGGAAAACTTTCTTTAAACAAGCGCGGTGTTGACATGAAAGCCTGTTTCAAAGTTGTCAAATGGAAAACTTTCTCAAACAAACGAGATTTTGACAACGGGAAAGAACATTTCTGTTTTAAAGCTGGTAACTGGAAAACTTTCTTGAAACGAGAGAGTCGTTGACTTAACAGACCAAGAAAATTTCTATTTCAAAATTGTTAATTGGAAAACTTTCTTAGAAGCAAATTCTTATGATAACAGAAAATTTCTGCAAAAAGTGGAAAACTTTCTTAAAACAAGCGAGTTGTTGGTATAAAAGGGGAAGAAAATCTTTATTTAGAAGTTGGTAACTGGAAAACTTTCTTAAATAAGGAATTTTTTGTCAGTTGGGAAAGAATATTTCTACTTTAAAGTTGATATATGGAAAACTTTCATGAAATGAGTCGTTGGTTTAACAGACCAAGAAAATTTTCTATTTCAAAATTATTGATTGGGAAACTTTCTTACAAACAAATTCTTGTTATAATAGGGAGAGAAAATTTCTGTGGAAAGTGGAAAACTTTCTTAAAACAAGCGAATTGTTGACATAAAAGCGAAAGATAGTTTCTGTTTAACAATTGGTAAATGGGAAACTTTCTTAAACAAGCGAGTCTTGACGACGGGAATGATCATTTCTCTTTACAGTTAATGAACGGAAAACTTTCTAACAAAAGGATCATTATTGTCTCGAAGTTGGTAAATGGAAAACTTTCTTGAAACGAGTGAGTTGTTGACAACAGGAAAACTTTCTTACAAGCGGGATGTTAACATAGGGAAATACAATGACTGTTCTTGACAACAGGCAGAACTATTTCTGTTCAGAAGTTAGTAAATGGAAAACTTCTTGGAACAAGTGAGTTGTTGACATAACAGAGGAAGAAAATCTCTGTTTCAAAATTAGTAAGAGGAAAACTTTCTTAAAACAAGCGAGTTGTTGATACAAAAAGGGGAAGAAAATCTTTATTTAGAAGTTAGTAAATGAAAAACTTTCTTAAATAAGCGAGTTTTTGTCAACATTTCTGTTTTAAAGTGGAAAACTTTCTTAAAATGATTGAGTCGTTGACTGTATCAGAGCAAGAAAATTTCTAATTCCAAATTGTTAAATGGGAAACTTTCTTACATCAGGGAAAAATAATTTACGTTTTAAAACAGAAAAGTGGAAAACTTTCTTAAAACAGCGAGTTGTTGATATAAAAGGGGAAGAAAATCTTCATTTCAAAGTTGTCAAATGGAAAACTTTCTTAAGACTAGCGAGTTATTGATATAAAAGGGGAAGAAAATCTTCATTTCAAAGTTGTCAAATGGAAAACTTTCTTAACAAGCCAACTGGGAAGAACATTGCTGTTTCAAAGTTAGTAAATGGAAAGTTTTCTGCCAAATAGGCAATTTCTCTTTCAAATTTGGTAAATGGAAAACTTTCTTAAAACGAATGATCTGTTGACATGACACGGAAAAACTATTTCAGTTTAAAAATTTGTGGAAGTGGAAAACTTTCTTCCAAGCTCGTTGTTGGTATAAAAGGAGAAGAAAATCTTTATTTCAAAGTTGGTAAATGAAAACTTTCTTAAATGAGCGAGTTTTTGTCAACTGGGAGAGAACATTTCTGTTTTGAAGTTGGTATATGGAAAACTTTCTTGAAGTGAGTCGTTGACTTAACAGACGAAGGAAATGTCTACTTCAAGATTGTTAATTGGAAAACTTTCTTACAAGCAAATTTTTGTTACATTAGAAAGAGAAAATTTCTGTGGAAAGTGGAAAACTTTCTTAAAACAAGCGAATTGTTGACATAAAAGGAAAAAATTGTTTGTGCTTAAAAATTGGTAAATGGAAAACTTTCTTAAGCAAGCGAGTTCTTGATGACAGAAAATGATCATTTCTGTTTTAAAGTTACTAAATGGAAAACTTTCTAACAAGCGACCATTATTGTTTCACAGTTGGTAAATGGAAAACTTTCACAAAACGAATGATCTGTTGCCATAACAAGGAAAGACTATTTCAGTTTCAAAATTGGTAAGTGGAAAACTTTCTTAAATAAACTCGTTATTGAGAACAGAAAATGGTCATTTCGGTTTAGAATTAGTATCTAAGTGGTAAGCTTTTTTAAAAAATAACAAATTTCATACATAACTCCTGCCGTTCCCCACAAAAGTGATTGCACTATTTCCAGTTAAACAAAATACGTTCTGCAAGGTGCGCCAATGACAGACTCGCATTTCGCCGGTGCGTTACAATTATCCTCTAAAGGAAAATTAAATACTTGGTTAGAACCTAATAAATCACACAGAACACTATTTCATACGTTATTGTCATGTAGCAATTCGAATCTGGCTCGTTTGAAGGGAAATACGCGTACGATACCTGCAATTTATTAGCGAAGTGCCACATTTATCACATTTTGATTCTGGTTCACATGGAAATCAGCACGTGAAAGTCCCCTTCGGGTTTCTTGGGCCTGCCTTGGAATGCGTAAAATTACTTAATTGGCTTCCTTGTATTAGATCGACTCCAAAATAAATAGGCAGTCTTATTGTAATGTTTGTTTTAGGCTACCGGAAAAAAATCGGGCTCGAAGGACCAAATTCCCAACCTTCCGATTTCACGCAATAATTACATATGGATTCAATGTTAGAGTGTGGGATATTAATATGAACAATGATACCTTCCCAGCCAGCCAGCATGCAAACACATTTACTGCTCCTTTTTTATCCGAAAGCAATTAGCTGAAACCGTAAACCGGGATCATAAAGTAAAAACTAAATTATGTTCGCCATAAACAATACTATATATTATGTTGTAAATATCAGTAGTTAAAAGACGAGTTATTTTGGTAAAGAAAATAGACTACAAGCTTATTGAACACGTTATAATAAATAGTTCGGAAATAAGCAGCGGTTCAATAGCCCAATAGGAAACTAGATATGTGCCTTAAGAGGTACCGGCTTAGATTGGAACGTAAGTTTTTTCTTCCAGGAAAATCGAAAAAATATGCCAAAATTATTCCAAATGAATGGTAGGTTAGCTATAAAATTCATAATTTTTTTCCAGAGTCGAAAAAAATTACAAAATTAGTCCAAATAATTCGTATGTTAACCTTGAAA
Source organism: Rhagium mordax (assembly GCA_963680705.1). NCBI lineage: Eukaryota > Metazoa > Arthropoda > Insecta > Coleoptera > Cerambycidae > Rhagium > Rhagium mordax. The sequence goes on along the minus strand of OY796656.1, from coordinate 131,714,087 downwards.
CTAAACTCAGTAAAAATTTCTTTCCAGGGAAGTCGAAAAAAATTTTGAAATCTATCCAAAAAAATCATAAGTGAGCCTCGCAGCAAACGTAATTAAAAAGAATCCAAGATGTTTGTAAAATTTGGGAAAATAATTAGCCTCGAAACGAACGTGGTAAAAATAATCCAGAATATTCTCTAAATTTTCTTTCCAGTAGAGTCGAATAAGAATTTCGAAAGAATCGTAGGTTACCTTTGAAATTGAACGTAGTAAAAATGTATTTCCAGGAAGTAAGTTAGTGAAATTTTCTTTCCAGAGGAATTGGAGAAGAATTTAATCCAAGAAATTAGTCGAAAAAAAATTCAGAAATCTATCCAAAGAAATCGTATGTGAGCATCAAACGTAATAAAAAAAAACCAGAATGTGTAAAATTGTCTTTCCAGAGGAGTAGGAAAAAAATTCCAAAATTAGTCCAAGAAATTAGGCGAAGTAAAATTCAGAAATCTATCCAAAGAAATCATAAGTGAGTTTCGCAACAAACCTATTAAGAAAAGATCCAGAGAGTTTGTTAAATTTTCTTTCCAGACGGACCGAATAAGATTTTTAAAATTAGTCCAAGAAATTAGTTCAAATAAATCCTAAGTAAGCCGCAAAACAAACGTGGTAAAATTTTCTTTCCAGAGGAGTCGAAAAAAAAATCCAAAATGAGTCAAAAAGAATCGTAGGTTTGCCTCAAAACGTAGTAAAACTTTCTCTCCAGTAAGTTCGTAATATTTTCTTCCCAGAGGAGTCGAAAAAGATTTCCAAAATAAGTCCAAATAAATCACATAATTTTCTTTCCAGAGGAATGGGAAAAGATTTCCAAAAATGGTGAAATTTTCTTTCCAGAGAAGTCAAAAGAAAAATTGAAAATGAGTTAAAAAGAATCTTAGATTAGCCTCAAAACTGTACAGAGTAAAAATTTCTCTTCAGTAGGTTCGTAATATTTTTTTTCCAGAGGAGTCGAAAAAGAATTTCAAAATTAGTCCAAATAAATCGTAAGTGAGCTGTGAAACAAACCTGATAAAAACCTTCCAGATAATTCGTAAAACGTAATAAAAAAAATCCATAAAGTTTGATAAATTTTCTTTCCAGAGGAATCGGAAAAGAATTCCAAGATTAGTCCAAGAAATTGGCTCAAATAAATCGTAAGTAAGCCTCAAAAAAACGTCGTGAAATTTTCTTTCCAGAGAAGTCGAAAGAAAAATTGAAAATGAGTTAAAAAGAATCTTAGATTAGCCTCAAAACTGTACATAGTAAAAATTTCTCTTCAGTAGGTTCGTAATATTTTCTTTCCAGAGGAGTCGAAAAAGAATTTGAAAATTAGTCCAAATAAATCGTAAGTGAGCTGTGAAACAAACCTGATAAAAACCTTCCAGATAATTCGTAAAACGTAATAAAAAAAATCCATAAAGTTTGATAAATTTTCTTTCCAGAGGAATCGGAAAAGAATTCCAAACTTAGTCCAAGAAATTGGTTCAAATAAATCGTAAGTAAGCCTCGAAAAAAACGTGGTGAAATTTTCTTTCCAGAGAAGTCGAAAGAAAAATTTAAAATGAGATAAAAAGAATCGTAGATTAGCCTCAAAACTGTACGTAGTAAAAATTTCTCTTCAGTAGGTTCGTAATATTTTCTTTCCAGAGGAGTCGGAAAAGAATTTGAAAATTAGTCCAAATAAATCGTAAGTGAGCTGTGAAACAAACCTGATAAAAACCTTCCAGATAATTCGTAAAACGTAATAAAAAAAATCCTTAAAGTTTGATAAATTTTCTTTCCAGAGGAATCGAAAAAGAATTCCAAGATTAGTCCAAGAAATTGGCTCAAATAAATCGTAAGTAAGCCTCGAAAAAAACGTGGTGAAATTTTCTTTCCAGAGAAGTCGAATGAAAAATTGAAAATGAGTTAAAAAGAATCTTAGATTAGCCTCAAAACTGTACATAGTAAAAATTTCTCTTCAGTAGGTTCGTAATATTTTCTTTCCAGAGGAGTCGAAAAAGAATTTGAAAATTAGTCCAAATAAATCGTACGTGAGCTGTGAAACAAACCTGATAAAAACCTTCCAGATAATTCATAAAACGTAATAAAAAAAATCCATAAAGTTTGCTAAATTTTCTTTCCAGAGGAATCGGAAAAGAATTCCAAACTTAGTCCAAGAAATTAATTCAAATAAATCGTAAGTAAGCCTCGAAAAAAAACGTGGTGAAATTTTCTTTCCAGAGAAGTCGAAAGAAAAATTGAAAATGAGTTAAAAAGAATCGTAGATTAGCCTCAAAACTGTACGTAGTACAAATTTCTCTTCAGTAGGTTCGTAATATTTTCTTTCCAGAGGAGTCGAAAAAGAATTTGAAAATTAGTCCAAATAAATCGTAAGTGAGGTGTGACACAAACCTGATAAAAACCTTCCAGATAATTCGTAAAACGTAATAAAAAAAATCCATAAAGTTTGATACATTTTTTTTCCAGAGGAATCGGAAAAGAATTCCAAAATTAGTCCAAGAAATTGGTTCAAATAAATCGTAAGTAAGCCTCGAAAAAAACGTGGTGAAATTCTCTTTCCAGAGAAGTCGAAAGAAAAATTGAAAATGAGTTAAAAAGAATCTTAGATTAGCCTCGAAATAAATGTGGTAAAATTTTCTTTCCAGAGAAGTCGAAAAAGAAATCCAAAATTAATCAAAAAGAATTGTATGTTAGGTAGTCTCAAAACGTAGTAAAAATTTCTCTCCGATAAGTTGGTAATATTTTCTTTCCAGGGTAATCGAAAAAGAACTGCAAAATTAGTCCAAAGAAATCGTAGATTAGCCTCGAACCTGAACAAAAAAAATATCCAGAAATTCAACTTCCTCAAACAATACGAGAATACTGTTGAAAATAATACATCAGAGCTGGGACAGGCCTCTTAACGAATATGCTCGTTTCATATGGGAAACTAATCTAATGCAAAATGTATTATCTTATACTTAATAACGGTCGTAAAAGTTGATAGGTATTAGCAATAATACTTTGGAGATAATTGTTGAGCTATTAAACTGAAACTATGGGATACTCATATAATCAGGACGTATCCTGATGCGGATTCTAGAAAAATAGGCTTTCTTAACGTACAGTCACCACATACTTTCGAAATTGTTTTCTTACACCGAAGAGACATAGAAAAAATTGGACTAGTGCCTAACTTTTTTAATACTAGTCTTCTATTAGCGTACATTTTTTGTTACGACTGTACCTCCTCGAACGGATTAAGCTCGGTAAATCTATCATTCCGATTCTTGTTGCTTGTGTGTGTGTGTATTCCGCATCGAACTTCCTTTGTTTTTAATATTTATCTCCACATAACTTCAAATGTGCCTGGGATGTTTAGACGTTCAGTATCTCATGCAAAATAAAAGTGCTCAAACATAGTCGTGCCTAAATAAAGTTATTAACGTCTGCGCCGTGGCCGTAAAAGCTTCTCTTTCGTTGTATAACATCATGGAGGAATTTTCACTTTAGCAAAATTCCTCAGGTGAACATGTACAGCGGAGAATGTTGTTAAATTATTGCTATATTGTTGTTTCCTTTAAGGTATTTATGATTTTGCTAGTGTGTGTTTTCGTAGTTGGTTTCTAATATGCTACGACCTCGGAAGTTGGCATTTTTTGAATGATTACTCAAGCACTGACTGGGCAGTAAAAGCAGCGAACATTTTAAAAAGATTTGCAATTTTTAAAATTTTTTAGTGACTAGGAGACTGGAAAAGATCTGAAGAGTATGTACGTGAATTCTGTCAGTTTATAGCTTAGAATTAAATATTTCTAAATTCCCGCAATAAACTGTATATTTTGTATAATTTCTAATTGTAAATTAAACTGAATACTCAGTTTAAACAGTAAGTTCTGTTAATTTCTCAGTTGAAACTATAAATTTTATTGAATTTCCTACTCAAACCATAACTTTTGTCAAATTATGAATGTTAATTATAAATTTTGTTAAATATTTAAATTGTAAATTTAGTTATTTTAAGTTGAATTTGGTACAGTTTTAGTTGAAAGTGTAAATTTGGTTAAAATCCCAGTTCGATATGTAACGTTTGTTAAATCCCAGTTTAAGCCCCAAATTTTATTAACTGCCCAGTTAAATTTCTAAAGTTGAAAGTGTAAATTTGTTTAAAATCCCAGTTCGATTTGTAACGCTTGTTAAATTCCCAGTCTAAACTGCAAACTGTATTAACTGTCCAATTAAAATTAAATATTGCTAAATTTCTAGTTGAAAGTGCAAATTTGATTAAAATCCCAGTTCGATATGTAACATTTGTTAAATTCCCAGTTTAAGATGCAAATTTTATATTAACTGAACAGTTAATCTCTAAAGTTGAAAGTGTTAACATTCCAATTCAATTTGTAACGTTTGGTAAATTCCCAGTTTAAACTGAAATCCATATTAACGGCCCAATTAAAATTATAATTTGATAAATGGAGTGTAAATTCCAGTTTAAATTTTATTAACTGCCCAGTTAAATTTCTAAAGTTGAAAGTGAAAATTTAGTTAAAATCCCAGTTCGATTTGTAACCCTTGTTAAATTCCCAATTTAAATTGCAAACTATATTAACTGTCCATTTAAAATTAAACTTTACTAAATTTCTAGTTGAAAGTGTAAATTTGTTTAAAATCCCAGTTCGATTTGTAACGTTTGTTAAATTTCCTAGTTTTAACTGTAAACTATATTAGTTACACAATTAAAATTAAATTTTGCTAAATTTCTAGTTGAAAGCGTAAATTTGGTTAAAATCCCAGTTCGATATGTAACGTTTGTTAAATCCCAGTTTAAGCTGCAAATTTTATTAACTGCCTAGTTAAATTTCTAAAGTTGAAAGTGTAAACTTGTTAAAAATCCCAGTTCGCTTTGTAACGTTTGTTAAATTTCACAGTTTTAACTGCAAACTATATTAGTTGCACAATTAAAATTAAATTTTGCCAAATTTCTAGTTGAAAGCGTAAATTTGGTTAAAATCCCAGTTCGATATGTAACGTTTGTTAAATCCCAGTTTAAGCTGCAAGTTTTATTAACTGCCTAGTTAAATTTCTAAAGTTGAAAGTGTAAATTTGTTAAAAACCCCAGTTCGCTTTGTAAAGTTTGTTAAATTTCCCAGTTTTAACTGCAAACTCTATTAGTTACACAATTAAAATTAAATTTTGCTAAATTTCTAATTGAAAGCGTAAATTTGGTTAAAATCCCAGTTCGATATGTAACGTTTGTTAAATCCCAGTTTAAGCTGCAAGTTTTATTAACTGCCTAGTTAAATTTCTAAAGTTGAAAGTGTAAATTTGTTAAAAATCCCAGTTCGCTTTGTAACGTTTGTTAAATTTCCCAGTTTTAACTGCAAACTCTATTAGTGACAAAATTAAAATTAAATTTTGCTAAATTTCTAGTTGAAAGTGTAAATTTGGTTAAAATCCCGGTTCGATATGTAACGTTTGTTAAATCCCAGTTTAAGCTCCAAATTTTATTAACTGCCTAGTTAAATTTCTAAAGTTGAAAGTGTAAATTTGTTAAAAATCCCAGTTCGATTTGTAACGTTTTTTAAATTCCCAGTTTTAACTGCAAACTAAATTAATTGCACAATTAAAATTAAATTTTGCTAAATTTCTAATTGAAAGTGTAAATTTGATTAAAATCCCAATTCGATATGTAACATTTGTTAAATTCCCAGTTTAAGATGCAAATTTTATATTAACTGAACAGTTAATCTCCAAAGTTGAAAGTGTTAAAATTCCAGTTCAATTTGTAACGTTTGGTAAATTCCCAGTTTAAACTGAAAACCATATTAACGGCCCAATTAAAATTATAATTTGATAAATATCTAGTTGAGAGTGTAAATTTCCCAGTTCGATTTGTAACGTTTGGTAAATTCCCAGTTTAAATTTCAAACCATATTAACTGCCCAATAGAAATTAAATTTTGCTAAATTTATACATAGTTGAAAATGTAAATTTGGTTAAAATCCCAGTTCGATATGTAACGTTTGTTAAATTCCCAGGTTACTGTAAATTATATTAACTGCCCAATTAAAACAATTTTGTTTTTCTAATTGAAAGTGTAAATTTAGTTAAAATCCCAATTCGATTTGTAAAGTATTGTAAATCCCAGATTACTCTGGAAATTATGTCAACGGTCCAATTAAAATTAAATTTTGCTAAATTTGTAATTAAAGGTGTGAATTTGGTTAAAATCTCAGTTCTACTTGCAACATTTGTTAAATTCCCAGTTTAAGCCGCAAATTTCATTAGCTGCTCAGTTAAATCTCTAGTTGAGAGTGTAAATTTAGTTAAAATCCCCGTTCGATTTGTAATGCTTGTTAAATTCCCAGTTTATACTGCAAACTATATTAAAACGGCCCAATTAAAATTACACTTTACTAAATTTCTAGTTGAAAGTGTATATTTGGTTTAAATCCCAGTTCGATATGTAACATTTGTTAAATTCCCAGTATAAGCTGCAAATTTTATTAACTGCCCAGTTAAATTTCGAAAGTTAAAAGTGTAAATTTGTTAAAAATCCCAGTTCGATTTGTAACGTTTTTTAAATTCCCAGTTTTAACTGCAAACTAAATTAATTGCACAATTAAAATTAAATTTTGCTAAATTTCTAGTTGAAAGTGTAAATTTGGTTAAAATCCCAGTTCAATATGTAACGTTTGTTAAATTCCCAGGTTACTGTAAATTATATTAACTGCCCAATTAAAACAATTTTGTTTTTCTAATTGAAAGTGTAAATTTAGTTAAAATCCCAATTCGATTTGTAAAGTTTGTTAAATCCCAGATTACTCTGGAAATTATGTCAACGGTCCAATTAAAATTAAATTTTGCTAAATTTGTAATTAAAGGTGTAAATTAGGTTAAAATCTCAGTTCTATTTGCAAAATCCCAGTTCGATTTGTAACTTTTGTTAAATTCCTATGTTACTGTAAATTATATTAACTGCCCAATTAAAATTAAATTTTGTTTTTCTAGTTGAAAGTGTAAATTTGTTTAAATCCCAATTCGATTTGTAACGTTTGTTAAATCCCAGATTACTCTGCAAATTATGTCAACTGTCCAATTGAAATTAAATTTTGCTAAATGTGTAATTAAAGGTGTAAATTTGGTTAAAATCTCAGTTCTAATTGCAACATTTGTTAAATTCCCAATTTAAGCTGCAAATTTCATTAACTGCTCAGTTGAAAGTGTAAATTTGGTTAAAATCCCAGTTCACTTTGTAACGTTTGTTAAATCCGAGATTAAGATGCAAATTTTATTAACTGCCCAGTTAAATTGCTAAAGTTGAAAGTGTAAATTTGGTTAAATTCCCAGTTCGATTTGTAACATTTGGTAAATTCCTAGTTTACTCTGCAAACTATATTTCAATTGAACGTGTAAATTTGGTTAATATCCCAGTTCGACTTGTAATGTTTGTTAAAATCTCAGTTTTAGCTGTAAATTGCATTAACTGCCAACTAAAATTGAATTTTGCTAAATTTCTAGTTGAAACTGTAAATTTTTTCTGTCATTTTAAAACTAGCTTTGCTAAGCCCTTAAGAATTTGCGGCAATTTTATCCACCCTGATGCAATAGCCTCCAAATTATTCAAACGTCTTTCACGATCAGTTTATCCTTCCTCCACTGCGGTGCCCTGCTGGCAATACGTCACCACCATCTACCGACACAGACCAACTACAGATGCGAATGGGTCCAGTAGGACACATTTCGTACCAACATACATCTCCTTAAGCGCGAGACACTTGTACTTGCGCATCCTATCCGACAGGCGAAAAAACTCGATGCAAACTTTTCGCCAATTATCCTACAACTATATACAGATTAGAGATCGCAGCGGCGATGTTTTATTTATGTAGGGTTTTTGCCGACTTGCCGCTTGGACTTTCGCGCAGTTTTTACTCATAAATTTACCCCAGTGAAGGAGTGTTGAGGGAAAAAATTTGTTGACACCTGGGAGAGACTCTGCGTAGGAAGTACAGGAAGAATCCGGCCCTGGCAAATATCAAACGGAGACGCGCCATGAAACCGCGCACTTTATTAGAAATAAAACCGATAAAACTAAACTAGTTAGCATTTAATACAAACCGCAATATTTATGTTTATCATTACTTGTACGTATCCCCATATACCCATTCCTGAATTATTGGTACCGCGCCGAGGCCTTGTTTATATTTATTACAAATAACGTTAGGCTTCATCCGACCGTTTTTCTAAATCGCCGCGGCATTGTGCGCTACGCCGTGCCGCGCATCGGCGTAAAAATAATGAAATATTATGATGGCCGATGTTTTATTCCAGTGGGGCTTCGGGCGCTTCACTAATAACATCACTTATCGTGTAGTTATTCAGCATTAATATTGTGCAACATCATAAAAATCAGCGGCCTTGACTCGAGACGGGGTCAATCGATGTTAGAAAAAATACGCGGCGGTTTGAGAGGTTTCTTTAGACGGTTACAGGGTGGGTCATAACGTGTCCAATCGTTTGAGGCTTGAGTTTTCCTGAGACAGCGTCCGCCTCGAGGTCAAACTAATTACCTTAATCAGCCGTGATCCTGAACCTTCCTCTCGAGTGTTCGATTCTCATTAATAGATTTCTTCCTCTAGAAGGGGGATGTAATGCAAATGGCGACACAGCTTGTGGTAGACACGGCTATCTTAGATAAACAGATATCGTGACTCCGCAGTGACAAAATGATGTGTGCAACCAGAGGCAGGTCGTGGAATTATTGTTAATGGTTTCCTCCAGTGTACACTTAATGCGGTGGATATCCCATAAATCCCACCGACAAAAGTGCACAAAACTGAAAGGATTTTCAAATTAAATGTCAATTTTTAAACCACTTTTATTACCTCTTCACATATTTGCTAATTGTTGGGTTTATACGGATACCTCCCCCCCTAGGCGGACGCCCATGACACACTTCATGCAATGCCGTACTGCACGTAGTTTTGCATAGGTTTATGGCCACTGCAGAGCGTTTTGGATCACGAATTTGACGTTTTACTTTTTTTTTTATAGGAGGTCGAAAGGTCCCAATTAGGACATATTTGCTCCGTAAGGGGTAATTATTTGGAAAATATGGAAATTGATTGAACACGATAAGAGTTACTATGTAATACTTGTCGGCCATTGTCTGTTGGAAAAATGCGAGATTAGTTGGTATTGCTGCTGTGATCATGACGTGCTCTTTTTTGTGCTACAGGACGGCCATTGTTGGATTCTTTAATGGCGTCGTACGGGTAATGGCGAATGTTTTATTTTATTTCGCATTCCAACCTGAAAGATTTTTTCAAGAGGGTTGAATTAAAAATTTTCAAAGTAGTTCAAACTATAGTTTATTTGTAATAGAAGTCCGAAGAAAACTCCAAAAATAGGCCAATTGAATCGTAGGTTAGTTACAAAGTTTATTTGCGTCCAAAAAGAAACTCAAAAAATAGGCCAAGTGAATCGCAGTTAGCAACTGAGTTGGAAGATTTTTTCCAAGAGGATCGAATTAAAAATTACCAAAGTACTCCAAATTATAGTTTATTTTTAATAGAAGTCCGAAGAAAACTCCAAAAATAGGCCAAGTAAATCGTAGATTAGTCTCAAAGTTCCCTTCACCGTCATAAAAGTCTACAAAAATTCTAATATTAGTCTAAAAATGGCAACTATTTCTTATAGAATTCCAAAAAGAAACTCCAAAAATAGGCCAGGTGAATCGTAGGTTAGTCTCAAAGTTCACTTCACCGTCATAAAAGTCTACATAAGTTCTAAAATTGGTCTAAAAATGGCAACTATTTCTTATAGAAGTCCAAAAAGAGACTCCAAAAATAGGCCGAGTAAAACGTAGTTAGCAACTAAGTCATTCCAACCTGGATGATTTTTTCCAAGAGGGTCGAATTAAAAATTATAAAGGTAGTCCAAACAATAGTTTATTTCTAATAGAAGTCAGAAGAAAATTCCAAAAATAGGCCAAGTAAATCGTAGGTTAGCTTTAAAGGTTCTGTACCTTCATAAAAGTCGACAAAAGTTAAGATCTAAAATTAGTCTAAACGAATCGCAATTCTAATAGAAGTCCAAATGGAAACTCCCAAAAAATAGGCCAGTTGAATCGCAATTAGCAACTGAGTTCATTTAGGAGGTAAAATTGTTTTCCAAGAGGAGTCGGATTAAGACTTATAAAAGTACTTAAAAAAAATCGTAGGATAGTCACTAGTCTAATAGAAGCCCAAAAGAAAACTCCAAGAATAGGTCAAGTGAATAAAGTTGATTTGCATCTTCATAAAAGTCGACATAAGTTCCAAAATTATATAAATGAACCGCAGGCTATTTTTAATAGAAGTCCAAAAGTAAACTCCAAAAATAGGCCAAGTGAATCGTCGATAGCAAGTGAGTTCGTTTGAACCGTGAAAATATTTTCCAACAGAGGTCGAATTAAAAATTATAGAAGTACCTAGTCCAAATGAATAGTAGGAGATAGTTTATTTCTAATAGAAATCCAAAAGGAAAATTTCAAAAATAGGCCAAATCGAAAGTTAGCAACTAGAATTCATATGACCGAAGAAAACTCCAAAAATAGACCGAGTAAATCGTAGGTTAGCCTCAAAGTTTATTTGTGCTTTCTTCAAAATTTTCTCCAAGAGGGGTCGAATTAAAAATTATGACAGTAGTCCAGGTGAATAGTACTATAGTCACTATAGTTTATTTCTAATAGAAGTCCAAGAGAAAACTCCAAAAATAGGCCAATTGAATCGTAGTTTAGCCTCAAAGTTCGTTTGCAACTTCATAAATGTCGACATAAGTTTTAAAATCAGTCTAAACGAATCGCAAGCTATTTCTAATAGAAGTCCAGGAGGAAACTCCGAAAATAGGCCAAGTGAATCGTAGTTGGCAACTAAGTCATTCCAGCCTGGAAGATTCTTTCCAAGAGTGTCGAATTAAAAATTATCAAAGTGGTCCAAACTTTATTGCTATTAGAAATCCGAAGAAAACTCCAAAAATAGGCCAATTGAACAGTAGGTTAGCCTCAAAGTTTATTTGCACCTTCATAAAAGTCGACAAAAGTTAGGATCTAAAATTAATCTAAACGATTCGCAAGCTATTTCTAATAGAAGTCCAAATGGAAACTCCAAAAAATAGGCCCAGTGAATCGGAGTCAGCAACTAAATTCATTTGAACCATGAAGACTTTTTCCAAGAGGTGGCGAATTAAAAATTATAAAAATAATCGTGGGAGTGGCACTATAGTTTATTTCTAATAAAAGTCCGAAGAAAACTCCAAAAATAGGCCACGTGAATCGTAGTTAGCAACTAACTACATTTGAGCCGTAAAAATTTTTTTCAAGAAGAGGCGAATTAAAAATTACAAAAATTAGTCCAAATGAATCGTAGTAGAGTCACTATAGTTTATTTCCAATAGAAGTTCAAAAGAAAACTCCAAAAATAGGCCAACTGAATCGTAGTTAGCCTCAATATTCATTTGCGCCTTCATAGGAATCAATATAAGTTCTAAAATTTGTCTAAATAGCAAGCTAATTTCTGATAGAACCCAAAAAAAGGAAACTCTAAAAATAGGCCAAGTTAGCCCCAAAGTCCATTTGCAACTTCGTAGAAGTCGACATAGGTTTTAAAATTAGTCCAGGCTAGACATTAGAGTTAATTTGTGTAGTGAAGATTTTTTACAATAAGGGTCGAAAAAATAATTCCAAGAATAGGGCAAATTCATCCTAATATAGTCACTACAGTTTATTTCTAAAGATTCTACTCTGACCTTTTGGTTATTAAACTGACTCACCTTGTACAAATATAAGACTCAGTGACAAACTTAAGGAACGCACAATTCTCTGATGCTCTCAGTGAGTTCTGTGTGTTGCCCAACACGTGAAACAGTTAAAACTATTTAAGGAGAATGGAACAATAATTTCTATAGCGTTTTGCTATTCAAAATCGGCTATTCATCCTCTAAAATTATCACGATGACGGTGTGATAAAACGCAAATTGCCCATTATTATTTCGACTTTTACTCGGGTAATTCGTTACGAATAGCACAAAAAATAATCGAGTTTCCCAACAAACTCAACACCGTTCAATAGTTCCATATTATAGGCCTGTTTGGCAACAACCAATTTCATATGCAAAAATAGCGAGAGCATGAAAACCGTGACTGGGGTTTTTTAAAACCTCCCGACGTAAATGTCGCGTGGTCATTGGAACCCACCGGCTCATTAACAATATTAATTAACGCAGGACAACGTATTGTATACCTACATGTCGATACATGTGACCTGCAACGTTGCCGGCGGTAATTTGCGCTTAAGTCCAATCGTTTAAGTGACCAAATGCAAGAAAGAGACGTTTTCGAATTTAAGCTGGAGTCGGCTCTGCTTTCAGGAGGGCGGGGCTAGAAGATTGCGTGGTTGCCATATGTTTTTATTTTTCCTAGTTTTTCTTTATTTTTTTTAATAACTTTTTTCTCTTAGGTAACACGAAAAAACGTTACAGGAATTTTTTATTGCAAATTATGTCTCTACCAGCCTTTTCAATATGCGCACTATTTTCGAAAACACCCTGTATGAGGTCCACACACTTTACAGATACACTCCAGTATCTTGCTCATGTTTAAGTAAATCCTTAAGCGAAAAGCAAGAAGGGTCAAATCTGGAGACCTAGCTGGTCGTTTTATTCACCGTTTAAAATTCTTAAGTTTTAACAACGAAATCCGACAGGTATATCTCCAGGTGGTACTATAAGACTAAACCTGCAGATTATATTAAGACATATCATTTATTTCGCCGATCTGATAAGGCTTGTGCAATTTACTATTTGCCTCTGCAAGCTGCGCCGTTCGAATCGTGTCAATAATGTCGCTGGCTTCAATTAAAAATCGCTTAATTTAATTGAACCTCGTTTCATAACAAACATTCGGTATTTAGAACACCTAACTCAGACCGCTTACCGTTTACGCTGTTATTAAGATTAATTAGAAGATGATAATGTTCCTGCGACATTGTAATACAACAATTAAACATGGAAATTGATCTAATTGCCGCGCTGTGTTACGCTAAATCGTGCATTAAACAGCGATTATTCGCCGCTTTATGAAAACTTACAATTACGCCGGTGGTAATTAAAAAAATGGGACAGAAACCGTAACAAATGCAACACCTGCTCGCTGAAATGTTATCTTTCCTCTTTTTTTGTTTCAGCTGCCGATTAGGGTCAAATGCAGGCGAGGGCGTGGGACGAAGTAAACCGGATTTAAAAAAATGGAAGATCGATTTAGTGGCTAAAGCTAATATTTAAATTATTTACAGTAATATGTGGGGCAACCCAGACGTTTAAGAATCATACACTTCACATAAAGAAAGTCTAAATATTCAGAATACTTTTGAAATAATTATAAAATGGAAAATTTAGTTCATTCGTCTGCTGATGATGCCAGCTTGAATGATGAAACGCGAGTATTTGGTGTTGCAAATTGCATTGGCTCCACGCTCCACATCAAAATCATGCAACCATTTTGTTTAATTTTAATTTTATGTTTAAGGTGTTCTGAGAAGTAAGATTATATTTTCAAAAAGTAACTACACATTCCAAAATATGCATTTTCGACGCAATAAACACGAAAAATCTCATAATCAAACTTTTTTGTAAAATCAAAAATATCTAGTACGGTCCTGTGCTTTCCTACGTATATGTAAACAGGACCGGCCTCAAAAATTTTAACTACAATTTTCATTATTTCTTATACTTTCATGAACATGAAAATTACCATCCAACGTTAAAAGCAAAGTCACACTTTAAAGCACTGCATATTATGTGGCATGAGAGGAACTGCTAACATTGCCACTTCCGTACTTTCTTCCTTCTTTTCTTGCGACAGTGCTTCCTTACTTTCTTCATTTCTTCCTTGTTTGTTGGCTTATTTGCTTCTTTCCTTGCTCCAATTCTTCTTTGCTTCCTTACTTCCGCGCCTACTTCATTCATTCTTCGGCCCACCCTTCGTTCATTTCTTCGCAGCTTTTTCCATTTCTTCCTTGTTTCCTTACATCTTTGTTACCTTACTTCCATGCTTCCCTCCTTGCTTCCTTACTTGATTCTTGCCTTACTCCCGTTCCTCATTGCTAGCTTGCATCCATGCCTGCTTCGTTGCTTTCTTCATTCTTTTCTTCGGCCCTTTCTTCGTTTATTTCTTCCTTATCTCCTTTCATTTTTGTTACCTTACTTTCTTCCATTATTGCTTGCTGACATCCTTGCTTCCTTCTTAGCTTTTTGCTTTCTTCCTTCCTTTCTCCTTTGCCTCGTTGGGCTCTTACCGGCTTCCTTGCTTCTTTCGTTTCTTCTTACTTCCTGACTTCTTTGTTTTCTTCCTTCCCTCCGTTCGTCTTTGCTTCCTTGCATTATTGTCTCCTACCTTGCTTCTTCGGCTCTTGCTTCGATCACTTCTTTGCTCCTTTTTCCATTTTTTCCTTGTTTCCTGGAATCTTTGTTACCTTACTTCCTTGCTTCATTCGTTCCTTCGCTTCCTGACTTGATTCTTGCCTTGTTCTCGTTCTTCTTTGCTTCCTTGCATCCATGCCTGCTTCGTTGATTCCTTCATTCCTTTCTTTGGTCCTTCCTCCGTTCGTCTTTTCCTTATTTCCTTTCATCTTTTCCTTCCTTTATTGCATCAGTGCTTCCTAACATTTTTGCTTCCTTTTTTGCTTTTTCGATTCCTTGTTTCTTCTGTACCTTCCTTACTTCCTGGCTTCTATACTTTCTTTCTTCCTTTCGTTCTATTTTGATTCATTGCATTATTGGCTCCTTCCTTGCTCCCATTCTCCTTTACTTCCTTACATCCTCGCCTACTTCGTTGCTTCATTCATTCTTCTGCTCTTCCTTCGGTCACTTCTTCATTCGTTTTTCTATTTCTTCCTTGTATCCTTGAATCTCTCTTACCTTGCTTCCATGCTTCATTCGTTCCTTCGTTTCCTGGCTTGATTCTTACCTTGTTCTGATTCTTCTTTGCTTTCTTGCATCCATGCCTGCTTCGTTGCTTCCTTCATTCTTCCTTCGGCCCTTTCTCCGTTCGTTTCTTCCTTATTTCCTTTCATCTTTGGGACCTTATTTCCTTCCTTTATTGCATCAGTGCTTTCTTCTTTGCTTTCCCAATTCCTCGTTTCTTTTATACCTTTCTTCCTAATTTCGTCATTCTTTGCTTCCTTAAATTCTTGTCTGCTTCCTTGCTTCCTTCTTTGCTTTTTTGATGCTTTGCTTGATTCCTTTCGTTTCTTCCTTTCCTCCGTTCTTTTTTGCTTCCTGGCATTATTGTCTGCTTCCTTGCTTCCTTAGTTCGTACTTCTTCCTTTCTTCGTCTCTTTAACGTTTCCTTGTTCCCTTACTTCCTTGCTTTACTGCTTTTTTCGTTCCTTTCTTCATGTCTTTCTTGCTTTCTAGTTAGTTAGTTAACATAATACAATAGAGCGCAAACATGGACGCATTAACGGGGCGTTATTTGGTAATTTTTCGTTTTGTGCCGCTATATTACGAAACATCCTGTATATGTATTGAGAACCTAGCAGAGCAAGTCGGACGTCGCCCACAGACACAAATGCATCCATTAGAACCCCAACGTGGACAATGCGCTGACATCCCAGAAGGTCATTACCTATGAAAGGCTATTCGATGTCAGTGATATGCGTGCCCGGCCATCTAGATCAATTGAAAGTTAGCTTAGGAATGACTTATGATTCCATTACGTAATGTAAATAACGTCATTTAACATATATGTGCAATGAAGTTTGTATTTATCATAGTCGCTCCGTTGGGAATTTGACTCGACGCGATTGATGTTCTGTCTGTCGTTCGTCTCTTCTTGATTGCTAATGTTAAATAACTCCGATGGCTCCGATAGAGAAGCGCATTTATCATAAACTGGCTCCAGAAACCTACGCGCGCACGCAATATGTGTGTTTACTTAAGTGTCCTAGCCTTTATTTGACCCCCCAAGGGGAAATGTCAATTTCTTTTCAGTCTAGTCGATAAAGAAATATAACACCAGGAGGAAAATATGAATTTCTTCTCTAATAAAGTTGATTATTATTTCAAATATAATCCTGTAAGTCATTTATGTAAGACATTAACTGAAGTGGCCCCAGTATCGGCTACTGTGGCACTCCCGGTTCTACGTCATGGATTTTTTAAATAAATCTTCGGAAAATTTCAGCCTTCTATTGGCTAGGTATAAGAAGGCAATTATAACTAGGCAATACAATCTATAACGCTACTGTTTGTGAATTTAAGCACAATAGTAACTACGACTGCTTAACGTAATAGTGACTCCTTGTAACTCTGCGTTCGATACATTTACAGTTACATTATTCGACGCATACTTTTTCTACGTGTGGGCGTTGAAGTCCATTAGATACCTAGATGGTACTATAGATTTCGTTGGCCGTGATAAGCATCTTTTTGTGTAAACACAAAAGGATTCTATTAACTAAACGTGAGAGGTTTCGGTGCAAGTGTTAAACGCGATATGACCTATTTAAGGACTAGTTAACGCATCTAGTGACCGACGGTTTAGTTTTATTGAAAGTATTCATCGGCGTTCGATGCCCGTTGAACTACTATTTTAATGTGGCGTGCTTTATTGTTGAAATAATTGGCTTCCAACGAAATGTAATTATAAGAGAAATAAGTGGGTTGAGAACTGTGTACGCGATACACTGACGCTCAAAACGATAGCATATATTCGTACGTATACATTTTTACATTATCCGGCTCGAAGGACCAAACAACTTTTCCCTAAATTGCACCAATTTTCGTTTTATTAGGCTCGTATACCTTCTTTATTATTTTACTACTATTCAAGCAGTGCTTAAAACTATCCAACATCGCAACGCACCGATAAAGACGCGAAGATTAATTAACGACGGAGCGCTAATTCCGTCCCCGACAATATTTTTGTTGTTCGAACTATTTTCATTCCTCAGACAACGAAATTGAGCTGCTGCCGCGCCCGCGGCTACTAATACGAATTAATTTTATGTAGATTATAAGCTCGTGGCGATATTCTTAATACATATTATGTGTATAACAAGTTTATTTGTAATTTTAAATTATTACAATGCATTCCAGCTTCCGTAAGTAGTTTAGCGGACTATATATAGAAATTATGTAGGACTTAAGCGGGTTGGGCTTCAAGGGAATTATCTAAATGCCGAGGATGCCCTTCTCGTTTATTTCAGCTGAACATTGTCATGCCCACTAAGACAGATGACTTTTTTCTTGTTAGCAGTCATTATCCTCTATGAAAGACGCATTCGCAATGCACCGATCTTTCACGCTTTTGCGACTTTCACCACCTTGGCCGTAAAAGTCGCAAGTATATAATATAAAATAAAATGTGGCGAAAATTTAGTTTACAAAGAAGCTACAAATGGTTAAATATTTTATCGGACATTGTAGAAAAATATAATAACACTAAACACAAAACTACTGGTATGAAACCAAAAAAGGTAACGAAGAAAGAGGAACGGTATTTACTACAACATGTGTATAGCCATCTAAAAACAGTAGATCCACATAAACAAAAATTTTTAAAGAAGGTGACTCGGTAGGAATAAGTAAATACCGAAAAGCTTTTTCAAAGGGATATACTCCCAATTGGTCAAATGAAGTTTTTAAGATACGGAAAGTACGAAATACAAATCCCACTCCTTATATTTTGGAAGATCAAGAAGGTAAAGAAATTCAAGGAGGATTTTATGAGTATGAAGTTCAGAAAGTAAAACACCCCGATATATATCTTGTGGAGAAGGTTTTACGAAGAAAACAGAACAAACTCTATGTCAAGTGGCTTGGCTTAAACAATCAACATAATTCCTGGATTAATAAAAATGAATTAGTATAATATACACATGTAAACTTATTCTAATTAAATAAAACAAATTTTATTTGTAATATGTTGTTTTTATTTCAAATTTCTCATTAAATATATTACATCTGTGATTTACCGAATAAGAAACTACTGGCATGTACGTAGAAGTAGGATAATTATGCCGGTTCTGGACTCCCCACTCTCCATCCCTTATGGCACCATACGAGAGGACAGAAAACGACGGGAAAATTGTTCCGACAGTCGGAGGGGGAAGGGGAGGGGAGTCGAGAAAGTTTGGGAAAAATGGTAAGGAGCGCGGGAAAAATGTCGCGTATGCGCGGCGGGGCCTCAGAGTGCGCGACCGGGCAAAAAACGCTCGGATCAGTCGATTAGGGATGGCGGGGAGGGTTACGAAACTGTCCAAACCCCCTCCCCCACCACCTCCCCCCCCGGGGTACCCGGGATAAGATGACGGGGGCCCAATAATGAACATCTAACTAGGAGACCGTGATAGGTGGAACCGGACCAATGAGAAGACGAAAAAATAGAAGCAGAATTACGTAGGATGATTATGCCGGTTCTAGACTCCCCAGTCCCCATCCCTTATGGTACCATAGCTTTAACTCAAATATATTGCTCGTGTTTGGATACAACCATATGTTTTGACCTAATACTTCGCCCGATTTCAGATTGCATGGCGCTAAAAATTCAATTAGAAGCAAAATTAAGTAGGATGATTATGCCGGTTCTGGACCTTCCCACCCTTTGTCTTTGATGGACAATCAACAAAGCCAAGGGTTTTGATTTGGTCAATTAGAGTGTATACAGAAGTAGGAAGATTATGCCGGTTCTGGACCTCTCTCACTCCTTGTCCTTGATGTCAAAAATACCTTGGAAGACACAGCTGCTAGAAGACGCTTTAAGTCTACGCGCTTAAATTGAATACCAACACCGATTCGATATTTTGCAAGGCCATTGGATGTAACTTAGCTCGACACTAGCCAGCACGATTCCTCTTAATTCCAAATGAGCATCCGACCTAAGAATAATGTATGAATTTTTCCAACTGCCTCCGCTAGATTTGCTAGAATAATAAAACCTAGGTGTAACTCGGCAGTATATATTACTGCACTACGAGCACATAGTGAACAGTGAACTGTGGGAGGTATAAATAGTTGGTGGGAGTGTATAAACTTTTACGTTTTTAGATCGTGGAGCAGATAGGCTCTGCCTTAATATTTATCTGTATTGTTCAGGTACGGGAACAAGGCAGAAAAAGTCGAATACGGCGAATGCAAATGTCGGACTGCGACGCTTATAAAAATCGCTTTGTATATTGTCTTGCTAGTGTTTATAACTGGATATAAATTCGACCTGCACTAGGCGGTATATTACAAACGTCCAAAATGCCCAGCACACTATTTTTATTTGGGCATTTCCATTATTATCCGGCTCGAAGGACCACAAAATTCGTATAATGGTCCATTTTATGTATTTCAACATGGACTTTAAACAGCATTGCTATTAAATATTATATCCTAAAGCAAAAAGGGCAACTATTGTCTATGTATATAAATTTAATGCTAACAGAAGCACATTCATAAATTATTGACTTCAATTGCGACGTTTATTATTTTTTACGACTTTTTACATGTTTCCCCGAGCGGAGACAGTATTATGAACGGCCGTCCTTGGCTATTGTTGCTATTCAAATGTCACCGCGACCGACGCGAGAGACAAAATAAAGAGACCATAAAATCGATATGATAAAAATACAATTTACGACCGAGACTCTCTCTTGTGCTATAATAAAATGCTCCCCATATGTTTGCCCGGCCAGATGCGACCAATGGATGCAGCCTCGCTAACTGGACTAGCGAAACCAGTACTCGACGATGCCTGCCGCAAATATAGAACAGAAAGCTTGCCACAGGACCTCGACATGGATTATTTCTTTAAGATTCCTCACGATTTAGATTCTGCTTGGTTTAATATTGCGGCCTCTTTTCCTTTCGTAAAACGTATTTTGTTCAATTTTTCTTACGGCGCCTAAAAAATTGCCTCAAATAGTAGAAAGAAACGAGATGAATCAAACTGTGCACACCGCATGTTCGATATTTCAATTTAAAGACATGAGCTGGACTGGTCGGGCAGACTGCTAGGAGCCAACTGAATTATATTCTTCTGGTTTTCACACTGCAGCTCGCGGAATTAATAACCGGTACAGAGTGGGGAATGCGCAGTAGATCGGCGCGGTAAATTCATCGACTTTAATCACCTATACCGGTACAATAACGGAAATTTTACAAAGCTGGCCTGGTCGGACTGATAGCTGGAAGCAAGCTGAATATCCCCTGCGTTCCAAATTACTAGATTTCTAAATGGTACAAAGTGGGTGAAATGTGCAGTAGATCGACGCGGTAACTTTCAATCTCGCGGTCTAGGTATCTTAAGCCGATGATTTTACCAACGCTTAGTGGGAACGATTTCTGCATGGTGGTCGGCATCAGAACTTCTTCGTGCCGAATTTAATGATTAATTCGATAAAGAAATTCTGTTGCGACGTTGGTCGACACATAAAGCGGATAACATCGAGCCTGCAGCGCTTAATCTCATGGTAATAGTATACGGTCAATTAAAAATCGACATTGCCATGCATTGTCGCAATTTCCATAACATGTAATATTATGCGATACGCGACAAGTAAGACAAAAATGTCAAGCATCTGGATTAATATGTATTTGGTTCAATTTTACGTAATCAATATGCACAAGAAAGTGCGCTCGTAAAAGATTTAGGAGTGGAAAGATTTGAAGAGCGATAAGACGACGGGCGTTCGGCCGGTGCTCGATTGTAAATAATTTGCAACAAAGTCCAGTAATATCTTCTTTCCGAGGCAACGCTGCAAGAAATACGCGCTGTTGTTTTGTTTCGGCGCAGAACAATAAACATGACAATGGTGCAAGGCCGTCCATATCTTCTGTTCATTTTTCTCCCGGCCGGCAGTCTATAAAAATATCCTTATAACTGACATATACCCCATTGAATTTCAGACTTTGATGGAAACCCATCGACTGATTATTGATAATTAGAATTCTTTGGCGAATATATAGGCCCGGTTACGGATAGATATATATAGATATATTTTCTTTAATAAACGTTTTTTAAAAGCCTGTATATAACAATTGTCTGACGTTCTACGTGTGACGCCAGTGTTTAGCAACGTAAGAATCATACCATTAAATATAATTGTTAGCAAAAAGTAGACTTAATGGCTTCTACGGCAAGCTGCTGTTTGATCTTGATAATTTCAATTCTTTAGTGCACGTGGTGCCACAACAATGGCTACTTTTAAATTGTCTCTACTTAATTACTTCGTAATTTCCAGATTTTTATTGCTTTATGTTATCGAAACAAACGGAGCAAGCTTTGTCTTTCTTTCGGTAAGCCCTGGGTTGCCTTATTACGCGCATAATTGGGTCTTGCGATAGCTTAGGAATGTCGACCTGAGGGCACTTAGGGGCAGTTGTCTCCGCGTATTTCAGAGTTCTGTATACGCCAACATACGCCATTTTGAGAGAAATTGTTCTTCTTTTTATGGAGCTCTTAATTAATTTAATTCTTTGCCACGCCAATTTGTTAGATAATCCGCAACACCCCGGGATGGGCACGGCAAGTTGCTTATTTCAACAAGCCTTATCGCGTAACCAATCGCGGAAGAGCCTAGCGAAAAAACCCGGCGATTCGATTTTGTGTCGGACTGATGTTAATAAGCGGCGGCGTGCGCTCGTAATGCAGTTGTTGCAGAGTCACTCAAACATAACGCAATTAACACCCGATGCAAAGCCGGGCATTTAATTTAATAAATAACTTTTGCCTGTAATAAACTAAACGCGTAATTGTGGGGGTTGGGTTCGCGAAAAAAATTGATAAATTATTGCACGGCACAGGCAATTTACTTTCAGTGTTGTAAAACGCGCAATTAGCGCTCTCGTGCGTCGTAAACTGTTACTGTAACAGGTCGCCAACATTAACTACTTAGGCAGGCGATTTATGGGGGTTTTTAATAGAGCGATCGGGCAGAGTTGGGAACCTCAGAATTAATAGAAAACCACTGCAGGCTTAGTCGGACGGCTGAATAGAAAATTTGTTGTCCACAAGCACAACTGGACAGATAACTAGATCTTGACGCTTTACCCCATAATATTTTTAACGAAACCACAAACTTTCCATCGATCTGTGTAACTCCAACGCTAATATTTGCACACCTTAAAGAGTAATTCAGTGATATCGGAGAAATGCAACACCGCAAATACGGATCGTCTGCAAAAATGGCGAAAACCGTTTGTTCTCCTTTGATAACGAGTAAATCGTAGGTGGAATTGGGATGCAGGTGTTGAAAGATCATGTCGACGACTATGCAGCAATGTACCCGGTGACTCTATATAGATACAACATTTCAAGGTTATATTCCTTTACAAGAGAATCTTAAATTCCGAAGCTTGAACGCATAGCCATTCACCTGCTGAGTCGACATTTCCCGCTTGGGTGGTCAACTCAGCCCCAGTGAATGAATTTTATAAAAAGTATATGTTTCTATTCGCAACTACGCTCGGAGTCATTTGCTCATTCTCTTGTTTCAATTTACTATACATTGACCGGATTTAGGATTGTACGATTGTATAATATAATATCGGATTCCAGTATATGAAGAAACCGCTTTACAGTGGAACCCTATAGGTCGGACGATACGGAGCCTTCATAAATAATCGTAAACCATGTGACCAAATGTAAGCAACCCATTTTGTATTTTCTGCAACATGTAATACCATCGAGTGTATATTTGGTTGCCTACTTCTGCGGTCACATGGTTTGCAACCATTTATGAATACCCTTTACGCTTTTTTCCTATTTATTTTATACGACGCGTTATTTAGTCCGCCGTGTACACTCCTGGTGGAGGTGGAGATGGTCGATCTGTGGATGTCACGAGACAGAGTCACGTCGTCGACCCGGCCTCCTTGGCCACCGCACGAATCGCTCCATTGTCGGGTCGTTTGTTTATATTGTTCGAAATGCAGCGCCTTGAGAAAAAATCTTATAAACACACTTGACAGGATAAAGGACCCCAATCTGTCAAATGTCAAACGCGCGTTCCGCTCCCATAAAAAAATTGGACGAGTAAGGAATTTATTATTTAAAGTGGAAGTGACTGTTCGACGTTTGTCAATTGTTCCGAAAATTTGATCAACGATTCTTGCTTTTTCTTATATCGGAATGTCGAAGAAAAAAGTAGGGTTATCGTTTAAAGAACGACTAAAGTGTAGGTTTTCGGACCAATTTGTGTAGGAAAATTTAAAATTTTATCATGAGGAATTTAAATCTTCTTTAACTTCTTGTCTGTTGTTTTTGTCTCTTGGCCCAAGATTCCAGTTATTAAAAAGTGAAGATAGTTGAACAATGTGCTTACGATAAAACCTTGCCTTAGCGAAGGCAACTGCCCCTTTATTTGTTTTTTTTGTTAGTTGTTTCTTCTATGTTGGCGTATACAGAACTCTGAAATACGCAGAGACAACTGTCCCTTAATCGTAGATTTAGTTACTGAAACCTCAACAAGGGTAAAAAAAATTTTTCTGCACGAAGTTGAAGAAAAAATTTTAGAAACTGCAAAGTTTGAAATTTCTTTTCCAAACGGGGCGAAAAAAACATTTCAAGTGTGGCTACATTGTGGGAATATTTTTTAAGGGGTCGGAAAAGAAATTTATAAATCTGCTCGACATATTTTTATCTTCTAGAGGACCAATTTGTGTAGGAAAATTTAAAATGTTATCATGAGGAATTTAAATCTTCTTTGTCTGTTGTTCTTGTCTCTTGGCCCAAGATTCCAGTTATTAAAAAGTGAAGATAGTTGAACAATGTGCTTACGATAAAACCTTGCCTTAGCGAAGGCAACTGCCCCCTTATTTGTTTCTTTTATTAGTTGTTTGTTCTATATTGGCGTACACAGAACTCCGTAATACGCAGAGACAACTGTCCCTTAATCGTAGATTTAGATACTGAAACCTTACCCCAACAAGGCTCGATCAGTTTTTGCTTCCTGACTGGCCTTACAATCAAAACTATTCGACTTTGGCATTTGCCACCCCTGATATTCGATGTGCATTGTTAATGCAAGGATTTTAATTACAATAAGCATTTAATTGCCGGTTTCATAAACGTTAAATGATCCGGAATCCACGACCATATACGAAATGGCACTGCAGACATGGCATTTATTATACAATAGTATAATAGTAATACAAATACGTTCGACGTAATTGCAGTTCGTCTTTAGAAATAAATAGACGGCCATTAATATTTATGTTGAATTGTCTTGCGAAATGTCTCGTCCAGATATGGAGATAGGCGCATTGTTAATTTTCAATTAATTTGTTGTGTTATGATAATTATTAATCGTTCGAGTTATTGATTTATTAATAACGCTAACGCGAAATCGCTTTATTATTAATTTATAAATATTTTCATTGTGTAATTCAGCCTTGAATCAATTAAATCTATATTGTAAATGTTATATGAAAATGAAATATCTCGTTTTAAATATGAATGTTGATTGTGGTTATTATGTAGTTTCTATTCACTATTCACAGACAATATTGCGTTCGGCCTTGGGATGCGTTACACTATTTTGAATAGTATACTTTTTGCTCCTTTTCATCGCAGTGAATGACGTGTATTGTTTCCTCTTCGTCTTTAGAGGCAGTGCCATCAGTAGCGATCATTAAGTCTGTTTTGTTGTACTTTACAAAAGCAGAAATTACGACTTGTATGTTTTTATTTTTTATAGAGGTCATTTGCGGTCTTAAAATTTTTGCCAGAGGGGTCGAGAAAATTCCAATTTCAAAACTTCAAGAAACAATTAAACTAAATTTTTGTACCAAATAAATTGGAAAATTATTTTAAAACTGCATGACGTGGAAATTTTTTCAAAAGGAGTTGCAGAAAAATTTTCCAAAATTGCAAAGTTCAAATTTTTTTTTTCATAGGGGTCGAAGAAAAACATTCCAAAGCTACTGTGGAAATATTTTTTAAGGAATCGGGAAAAAAATTTATAAATCTACTTAACTGCACGACCGACGCTAAAGACAAAATTTCCAAAACTATAGATGGGATTTTCATCATTTTACTGGATTTTGTCATCAGTAAACACCAATATGAAATCGAAAATGATTTTTGGCTGTCAATTTGATAAAAATAAACAATTTTGTCATCACTAAATACGAATTTGAAATCGAAAAACGTTTTTGACAGTTGACGTCATTATAGCTGTCAATTTGAAAAAATAAACAATTTAACTAAATTTTTATTTTTTTAATGGATTTTGTCATCGCTAAATACGAATTTGAAATCGAAAAAGACTTTTGGCAGTTGACAGCTGTCAATTTGATAAAAATAAACAATTTAACTAAATTTTTATTTTTTTAATGGATTTTGTCATCACTAAATACATTCGTATTTAGTGATGACAAAAATCGAAAAACGCTTTTGACAGTTGACAGCTGTCATTATAGCTGTCAATTTGAAAAAATAAATAATTTAGATGAGATTTTAGTTTTCTAATGGGGTTTGTCATCACTGAATACGAATTTGAAATCGGAAAAGATTTTTGGCAGATGACAGCTGTCATATAGCTGTTAATTTGATGAAAATAAACAGTTTAGACGAGATTTTCATCATTTTAATGGATTTCATCACCACTAAACACGAATATGATATCGAAAAAAGTTTTTGACGGTTGTCAACTGTCATATAGCTGTCATTTTGATGAAAATAAACAATTTGAACGAAATATTTTTTTTATTTTAAGTCGAAAAAGATTTTTGACAGTTGGCAGCTGTCATATAGATATCATTTTGATGAAAATAAACAATTTCAACGAAATTTTCATTTCTATAATGTGTTTTGTCATCGCTAAATACGAATTTGAAATCGAAAAACGTTTTTGACAGTTGACAGCTGTCATTATAGCTGTCAATTTGAAAAAATAAATAATTTAGATGAGATTTTAGTTTTCTAATGGGGTTTGTCATCACTGAATACGAATTTGAAATCGGAAAAGATTTTTGGCAGATGACAGCTGTCATATAGCTGTTAATTTGATGAAAATAAACAGTTTAGACGAGATTTTCATCATTTTAATGGATTTCATCACCACTAAACGCGAATATGATATCGAAAAAAGTTTTTGACGGTTGTCAACTGTCATATAGCTGTCATTTTGATGAAAATAAACAATTTTAACGAAATATTTTTTTAATTTTAAGTCGAAAAAGATTTTTGACAGTTGGCAGCTGTCATATAGTTGTCATTTTGATGAAAATAAACAATTTAAACGAAATATTCATTTCTATAATGGGTTTTGTCATCGCTAAATACGAATTTGAAATCGAAAAACGTTTTTGACAGTTGACAGCTGTCATTATAGCTGTCAATTTGAAAAAATAAATAATTTAGATGAGATTTTAATTTTCTAATGGGGTTTGTCATCACTGAATACGAATTTGAAATCGGAAAAGATTTTTGGCAGATGACAGCTGTCATATAGCAGTTAATTTGATGAAAATAAACAATTTAGACGAGATTTTCATCATTTTAATGGATTTTATCACCACTAAACACGAATATGATATCGAAAAAAGTTTTTGATGGTTGACAGCTGTCATATAGCTGTCATTTTGATGAAAATAAACAATTTGAACGAAATTTTCATTTTTTTAATTTTAAGTCGAAAAAGATTTTTGACAGTTGGCAGCTGTCATATAGTAGTCAATTTGATAAAAATGAACAATTTAAACGAAATTTTCATTTCTATAATGGGTTTTGTCATCGCTAAATACGAATTTGAAATCGAAAAAGACTTTTGGCAGTTGACAGCTGTCAATTTGATAAAAATAAACAATTTAGACGAGATTTTCATTTCCATAATGGGTTTTGTCATCGCTAAATACGAATTTGAAATCGAAAAAAGATTTTTGGCAGTTGACAGCTGTCAATTTGATTAAAATAAACAATTTAACTAAATTTTTGTTTTTTTAATGGATTTTGTCATCGCTAAATACGAATTTGGAATCGAAAAAGACTTTTGGCAGTTGACAGCTGTCAATTTGATAAAAATAAACAATTTAACAAAATTTTTATTTTTTTAATGGATTTGTCATCACTAAATACGAATTTGAAATCGAAAAACGTTTTTGACAGTTGACAGCTGTCATTATAGCTGTCAAGTTGAAAAAATAAACAATTTAACTAAATTTTTATTTTTTTAATGGATTTTGTCATCACTAAATACGAATTTGAAATCGAAAAACGTTATTGATAGTTGACAGCTGTCATTATAACTGTCAATTTGAAACAATAAATAATTTAGATGAGATTTTAATTTTCTAATGGGGTTTGTCATCACTGAATACGAATTTGAAATCGGAAAAGATTTTTGCCAGATGACAGCTGTCATATAGCAGTTAATTTGATGAAAATAAACAGTTTAGACGAGATTTTCATCATTTTAATGGATTTCATCACCACTAAACACGAATATGATATCGAAAAAAGTTTTTGACGGTTATCAACTGTCATATAGCTATCATTTTGATGAAAATAAACAATTTGAACAAAATATTTTTTTTATTTTAAGTCGAAAAAGATTTTTGACAGTTGGCAGCTGTCATATAGATATCATTTTGATGAAAATAAACAATTTCAACGAAATTTTCATTTCTATAATGGGTTTTGTCATCGCTAAATACGAATTTGAAATCGAAAAACGTTTTTGACAGTTGACAGCTGTCATTATAGCTGTCAATTTGAAAAAATAAATAATTTAGATGAGATTTTAATTTTCTAATGGGGTTTGTCATCACTGAATACGAATTTGAAATCGGAAAAGATTTTTGGCAGATGACAGCTGTCATATAGCAGTTAATTTGATGAAAATAAACAATTTAGACGAGATTTTCATCATTTTAATGGATTTTATCACCACTAAACACGAATATGATATCGAAAAAAGTTTTTGATGGTTGACAGCTGTCATATAGCTGTCATTTTGATGAAAATAAACAAATTGAACGAAATTTTCATTTTTTTAATTTTAAGTCGAAAAAGATTTTTGACAGTTAGCAGCTGTCATATAGTAGTCAATTTGATAAAAATAAACAATTTAAACGAAATTTTCATTTCTATAATGGGTTTTGTCATCGCTAAATACGAATTTGAAATCGAAAAAGACTTTTGGCAGTTGACAGCTGTCAATTTGATAAAAATAAACAATTTAACTAAATTTTTATTTTTTTAATGGATTTTGTCATCACTAAATACGAATTTAAAATCGAAAAACGCTTTTGACAGTTGACAGCTGTCATTATAGCTGTCAATTTGAAAAAATAAATAATTTAGATGAGATTTTAGTTTTCTAATGGGGTTTGTCATCACTGAATACGAATTTGAAATCGGAAAAGATTTTTGGCAGATGACAGCTGTCATATAGCTGTTAATTTGATGAAAATAAACAGTTTAGACGAGATTTTCATCATTTTAATGGATTTCATCACCACTAAACGCGAATATGATATCGAAAAAAGTTTTTGACGGTTGTCAACTGTCATATAGCTGTCATTTTGATGAAAATAAACAATTTTAACGAAATATTTTTTTAATTTTAAGTCGAAAAAGATTTTTGACAGTTGGCAGCTGTCATATAGTTGTCATTTTGATGAAAATAAACAATTTAAACGAAATATTCATTTCTATAATGGGTTTTGTCATCGCTAAATACGAATTTGAAATCGAAAAACGTTTTTGACAGTTGACAGCTGTCATTATAGCTGTCAATTTGAAAAAATAAATAATTTAGATGAGATTTTAATTTTCTAATGGGGTTTGTCATCACTGAATACGAATTTGAAATCGGAAAAGATTTTTGGCAGATGACAGCTGTCATATAGCTGTTAATTTGATGAAAATAAACAATTTAGACGAGATTTTCATCATTTTAATGGATTTTATCACCACTAAACACGAATATGATATCGAAAAAAGTTTTTGACGGTTGTCAACTGTCATATAGCTGTCATTTTGATGAAAATAAACAATTTGAACGAAATTTTCATTTTTTTAATTTTAAGTCGAAAAAGATTTTTGACAGTTGGCGCTGTCATATAGTTGTCATTTTGATGAAAATAAACAATTTAAACGAAATTTTCATTTCTATAATGGGTTTTGTCATCGCTAAATACGAATTTGAAATCGGAAAAAGATTTTTGGCAATTGACAGCTGTCAATTTGATAAAAATAAACAATTTAACTAAATTTCCATTTTTTTAATGAATTTTGTCATCACTAAATACGAATTTGAAATCGAAAAACGTTTTTGACAGTTGACAGCTGTCATTATAGCTGTCAATTTGAAAAACTAAATAATTTAGATGAGATTTTAATTTTTTAATGGGGTACGTCATCACTAAATACGAATTTGAAATCGGAAAAGATTTTTGGCAGATGACAGCTGTCATATAGCTGTTAATTTGATGAAAATAAACAGTTTAGACGAGATTTTCATCATTTTAATGGATTTCATCATCACTAATCACGAAAGTTTTTGACGGTTGGCAGCTGTCATATAGTTGTCATTTTGATGAAAATAAATAATTTTAACGAAATTTTCATTTTTCTAATGAATTTTATCATCTCTAGACACAAATTTGAAATAGAAAAAGATTTTTGACAGTTGGCAGCTGTCATATAGTTGTCAATTTGATAAAAATAAACAATTTAATTTAAACGAAATTTTCATTTCTTTAATGGGTTTTGTCATCACTAAATACGAATTTGAAATCGGAAGAGACTTTTGGCAGTTGACAGCTGTCATATAGCTGTCAAATTGATGAAAATAAAAGTTTAGACGAGAATTTCATTATTATAAGATTAATATCTCTAAACACAAGTTTGAAATCGAAAAAGATTTTTGACAGTTGGCAGCTGTCATTTAGCTGTCAATTTTATGAAAATAAACAATTTAGACGAAATTTTCACCAATTTAATGAATTCATCATTATGTAAATACAAATTTAAAATCGAAAGAGATTTTTGACAGTTGGCAGCTGTCAATATGATAGAAACAAACAATTTAGACGAGATTTTCATTTTTTTAATGGATTTTGTCATCAGTAAACACCAATTTGAAATCGAAAAAGATTTTTGACGTTTGGCAACTGTCATATAGCTGCCTATTTGATTAAAATAAAAAATTTAGGCGGGATTTTCATCATTATAATGAACTTTGTCATCAGTAGTAAAAAAATTGTTTTCCAATGAGCGAAGGAAAACATTCCAAAGCTACACCGTGGAAATATTTTTTAATGGAGCGAAAATGAAATTTATAAATTTACTTAACCTACTTTTTTTATTCTAGTCAAAAAAAAAATTAACTGCACGACGCTAAAGAAAAAATGTTCAAAACTGTAGACGGGATTTTCACCATTTTAATGGATTTTATCATCTCTAAACACAAATTTTAAATCAAAAAAGATTTTTGGCAGTTGGCAGCTGACATATAGCTGTCAATTTGATAAAAATAAACAATTTAAATGAAATTTTAATTTTTTAACGAGTTTTTCATCACTAAATACGAATTTGAAATCGAACATAATTTTTGACAGCTGGCAGCTGTCATATATCTGTCAATTTAATGAAAATAAACAATTTAGACGTGATTTTCATCATTATAATGGATTTTATCATCTCAAACACAAATTTAAAATCGAAAAAGATATTTGGTACTTGGCAGCTGTCCTATAGCTGTCAATTTGATAAAAATAAACAATTTAAATGAAATTTTAATTTTTTTGACTAGTTTTGTCATCACTAAATGCAAATTTTTTATAATTTCTGGGGATTATTTTACTCTTTTGGACTATTTAACGCTAGATGACAACCTCCATCATATTAAGGTAGAGGGACCCAACCCAAACATAGACAAAATATTAAACTACAAAGTATTCCATATCATCCCATACGGCGAGCACAAGCGGTCTTTAAGAGCGCCAGGATTTAGGCAACCCAACATACTTCACAGCGCACTTTAAATCTACCCGAAAGTAAAGGATTTACTGGAAGATATTTCCATAAAATTTATGTAGACGCAAACTGGCTCCACAACGATTTGTATTTTATACCAAAAGTCAACAAAACTAGAGCCACCTCTATTTGGAAATAAAAATTAATAATCAATTTTAACCGAAGATGATTTTAAAAATCTGCTTTTATTTTTAGTATTTTTATTTTAAAAGCTAATAGTAATAAATTAAAATTCAAAAATAGTGAATGGCATTAATTTAAGATATTTCATTATTTATCCCTTGTGTCTTTAAAGGTAATTCATGTACAACTAGTTATTTGGCCAAGCTACTTATTTAATTCCTCGTAACTAAGAACTATTTAACATTTATCGTTATGTTATGATTAAACCGAGCGAGGCCTTAATTGGCTGCGATTCAATGCGCTGCAGATTCCTGCGCATTTTTTCCGGTACTTCAATAAACTATGAAATCCAATAACCACTCACCGTTGTTAAATATATAAGCGCTCTCAGTTCTCGAAACAATTAAATATAAACAACGCAGCTTTCTACTTCCACGAACCCGAGAGCCGTACGCTTTAAATAATCGCGGATAAGTTAAGAAAAATCCAATAATTAATACGAATTCCCGGCCTATCGCCAATTAGAGCTTATTATGTCAAACAATTTCCGTGAGAATTTCAAAGATGGTCGGGGATCGGCGCTCGCAGAGGCGCTCTGCTATCTCGCGGATCTAAAATAGCCAAGATCACCAGCCATAATCGTTATTACATAAACGTTGAGAACAACCGCCAATTTTAGAGGCATCCACAATAAAGGAGTTTTTCGCCGCCTTCGAGCGCTGGTGGGAATAAAAGTGAATCGCTTGGGAGTTTCGTTTTCATCGTGTGCATCCGGTGTAACGGATCCGTTCTCTCACAACGCCGGAAAGCCGACAGAAACTGCCACTTTTTACACAGGGACCGGGTGCAAAGAAAACATTAGTCTTTACTTATTAAACTATGTCGCATACGTGGCAAGCAAAGACAAGGAAATAAGGAAGGAAGAAGGAAGGGATAAAATGGAGAAATGACGAAATAAAGAAACGCAGAAGTCAGAAAATAAGAAAATAAGATAATAAGATAATAAGATAATAAGATAATAAGATAATAAGATAATAAGATAATAAGATAATAAGATAATAAGATAATAAGATAATAAGATAATAAGATAATAAGATAATAAGATAATAAGATAATAAGATAATAAGATAATAAGATAATAAGATAATAAGATAATAAGATAATAAGATAATAAGATAATAAGATAATAAGATAATAAGATAATAAGATAATAAGATAATAAGATAATAAGATAATAAGATAATAAGATAATAAGATAATAAGATAATAAGATAATAAGATAATAAGATAATAAGATAATAAGATAATAAGATAATAAGATAATAAGATAATAAGATAATAAGATAATAAGATAATAAGATAATAAGATAATAAGATAATAAGATAATAAGATAATAAGATAATAAGACAATAAGACAATAAGACAATAAGACAATAAGACAATAAGACAATAAGACAATAAGACAATAAGACAATAAGACAATAAGACAATAAGACAATAAGACAATAAGACAATAAGACAATAAGACAATAAGACAATAAGACAATAAGACAATAAGACAATAAGACAATAAGACAATAAGACAATAAGACAATAAGACAATAAGACAATAAGACAATAAGACAATAAGACAATAAGACAATAAGACAATAAGACAATAAGACAATAAGACAATAAGACAATAAGACAATAAGACAATAAGACAATAAGACAATAAGACAATAAGACAATAAGACAATAAGACAATAAGACAATAAGACAATAAGACAATAAGACAATAAGACAATAAGACAATAAGACAATAAGACAATAAGACAATAAGACAATAAGACAATAAGACAATAAGACAATAAGACAATAAGACAATAAGACAATAAGACAATAAGACAATAAGACAATAAGACAATAAGACAATAAGACAATAAGACAATAAGACAATAAGACAATAAGACAATAAGACAATAAGACAATAAGACAATAAGACAATAAGACAATAAGACAATAAGACAATAAGACAATAAGACAATAAGACAATAAGACAATATATAAGAATATAAGAATATAAGAATATAAGAATATAAGAATATAAGAATATAAGAATATAAGAATATAAGAATATAAGAATATAAGAATATAAGAATATAAGAATATAAGAATATAAGAATATAAGAATATAAGAATATAAGAATATAAGAATATAAGAATATAAGAATATAAGAATATAAGAATATAAGAATATAAGAATATAAGAATATAAGAATATAAGAATATAAGAATATAAGAATATAAGAATATAAGAATATAAGAATATAAGAATATAAGAATATAAGAATATAAGAATATAAGAATATAAGAATATAAGAATATAAGAATATAAGAATATAAGAATATAAGAATATAAGAATATAAGAATATAAGAATATAAGAATATAAGAATATAAGAATATAAGAATATAAGAATATAAGAATATAAGAATATAAGAATATAAGAATATAAGAATATAAGAATATAAGAATATAAGAATATAAGAATATAAGAATATAAGAATATAAGAATATAAGAATATAAGAATATAAGAATATAAGAATATAAGAATATAAGAATATAAGAATATAAGAATATAAGAATATAAGAATATAAGAATATAAGAATATAAGAATATAAGAATATAAGAATATAAGAATATAAGAATATAAGAATATAAGAATATAAGAATATAAGAATATAAGAATATAAGAATATAAGAATATAAGAATATAAGAATATAAGAATATAAGAATATAAGAATATAAGAATATAAGAATATAAGAATATAAGAATATAAGAATATAAGAATATAAGAATATAAGAATATAAGAATATAAGAATATAAGAATATAAGAATATAAGAATATAAGAATATAAGAATATAAGAATATAAGAATATAAGAATATAAGAATATAAGAATATAAGAATATAAGAATATAAGAATATAAGAATATAAGAATATAAGAATATAAGAATATAAGAATATAAGAATATAAGAATATAAGAATATAAGAATATAAGAATATAAGAATATAAGAATATAAGAATATAAGAATATAAGAATATAAGAATATAAGAATATAAGAATATAAGAATATAAGAATATAAGAATATAAGAATATAAGAATATAAGAATATAAGAATATAAGAATATAAGAATATAAGAATATAAGAATATAAGAATATAAGAATATAAGAATATAAGAATATAAGAATATAAGAATATAAGAATATAAGAATATAAGAATATAAGAATATAAGAATATAAGAATATAAGAATATAAGAATATAAGAATATAAGAATATAAGAATATAAGAATATAAGAATATAAGAATATAAGAATATAAGAATATAAGAATATAAGAATATAAGAATATAAGAATATAAGAATATAAGAATATAAGAATATAAGAATATAAGAATATAAGAATATAAGAATATAAGAATATAAGAATATAAGAATATAAGAATATAAGAATATAAGAATATAAGAATATAAGAATATAAGAATATAAGAATATAAGAATATAAGAATATAAGAATATAAGAATATAAGAATATAAGAATATAAGAATATCAGAATATAAGAATATAAGAATATAAGAATATAAGAATATAAGAATATAAGAATATAAGAATATAAGAATATAAGAATATAAGAATATAAGAATATAAGAATATAAGAATATAAGAATATAAGAATATAAGAATATAAGAATATAAGAATATAAGAATATAAGAATATAAGAATATAAGAATATAAGAATATAAGAATATAAGAATATAAGAATATAAGAATATAAGAATATAAGAATATAAGAATATAAGAATATAAGAATATAAGAATATAAGAATATAAGAATATAAGAATATAAGAATATAAGAATATAAGAATATAAGAATATAAGAATATAAGAATATAAGAATATAAGAATATAAGAATATAAGAATATAAGAATATAAGAATATAAGAATATAAGAATATAAGAATATAAGAATATAAGAATATAAGAATATAAGAATATAAGAATATAAGAATATAAGAATATAAGAATATAAGAATATAAGAATATAAGAATATAAGAATATAAGAATATAAGAATATAAGAATATAAGAATATAAGAATATAAGAATATAAGAATATAAGAATATAAGAATATAAGAATATAAGAATATAAGAATATAAGAATATAAGAATATAAGAATATAAGAATATAAGAATATAAGAATATAAGAATATAAGAATATAAGAATATAAGAATATAAGAATATAAGAATATAAGAATATAAGAATATAAGAATATAAGAATATAAGAATATAAGAATATAAGAATATAAGAATATAAGAATATAAGAATATAAGAATATAAGAATATAAGAATATAAGAATATAAGAATATAAGAATATAAGAATATAAGAATATAAGAATATAAGAATATAAGAATATAAGAATATAAGAATATAAGAATATAAGAATATAAGAATATAAGAATATAAGAATATAAGAATATAAGAATATAAGAATATAAGAATATAAGAATATAAGAATATAAGAATATAAGAATATAAGAATATAAGAATATAAGAATATAAGAATATAAGAATATAAGAATATCAGAATATCAGAATATCAGAATATGAGAAATGGAGAAAATAGAAATGAAATAAAGGAAGAAAAGAAGAAATGGTGAAATAAAGAAGTGAGAGGGAGATTTAATGAAGCAAGGAAACGAAGAAGCTAGGAAGCAAGCAAGGAAGGAAACAAAGATCAGAAAGAAGAAATGGAGTAAATAAGCCAAAAAGAAAAAAATTAACGAAGACACCAAGTAAGCAGACTAGAATATAAGGCAGCAAAGAATGCGGGAAGGCACGAAGCAAAGAAGCAAGGAAGGAAGGAATAAAAAGAAAGAAGAAAACTAAGAAGCAGTGAACCAATAAAGGTAAGAAGGATGTAATTAAAAAAAGGAAGAAACGAGAAAACGAACAAAGGAAGGACTAAAGAAAATAACGAATGAAGCAAGGACGCAGAGAAAGATGCAATGAAGCAAAAATGGATGAATGGATGAAAGAAAGCAAAGAGGCTAAGAAGTAAGGAAATGACAAAGGAGGAAACAAAGAAGGAAAGAAAGGATGTAAAGAAGCCAAGAAGCAATAAATGACCGAAGAAGCCAAGGAATCGAAGAATACAAGAAATGTCAGAAACGAATGAAAAAAGGACCGAAGGAAGCAGGCAAGAACGCATGAAAGTAAGGAAACAAATAAAAAAAGGAAGAAAAATAAGGAGGAAGGAAGCCAGGAAGCAAGTTGTGAATGAAGGAAGCAAGGAAACAGCAAAAATACAAGGAAGCATTAAGCAAGGAGGGAAGGAATAAAAAAGGATCGAAAAAAGCAAAGAAGCTATGAAGGATGTAAGATAGCAAGAATGCAATAAAGCAAGGAAGGAACTACGGAAGGAGAAGAAATTAATGAACGAAAGGCTGAAGAAAGGAACGAGGAAATAAGGAAACAGGCAAGAGTGCAATAAGGCAAGGAATTACCGAGGGAAGAAATCAAGCAAAAGCCAGTAAGTAAGGTGGAAACGAACGAAACAAGGAAGCAGGTAAGAGGACAAACAGACCAAGAAGGAAGGAAGGAAGGCAGAAAAAAGGTAACAAACAAACAAGAAAGGAATGAGGGTGAGGAAGAAGAAACGAAGGAAGCAAGGATGCAGGGAAGTCAGGAGCATGGAAAGAACGAAGGAAGCAAGGGAACACTGACGTAAAACGAAAGGAAGAAAGCAAGAAATCAAGGAAGATAGCAAGGATGCCAGGAAACAAGAAAGAAACGAGGAAATGGATGAAGAAACAAACGAAGGAAGGAATGAAGGACCGAAGGAAGTAAGGTAGCAGACACGAATATAAGGAAACAAAGAAGCAAGGAAAAAACAAAGGTAGGAAAGCAAAGAAGCAAGCATGCTCATTTGACTTCCAACTTAGTCTCCAATTTACTACAAAAATATATTATTAATTCATAAATCAACGTTAGGAAAAATAAAAGATATAAAGAAGATAAGAGAAACTACTGTTTATGAAGACAATAAAAACTAGAAGCCCTAGGTTCACACCACAGAAAAAGGTTAGGGAAATACACATTGTGTTCTATTGCCAAGATAACACTACATGAGACTTGATAGGGAACGAAAGAAGCAAGGAAAGAGGCAAGAAGAAACAAGGTAAGTAAGGAAGCATTGACGTAAGAAAGGAAGGAAGAAAGCCAGAAAATAAGATAACAAAAATGCAAGGAAATAAGGATGATATAAAAGAAGAATCAAAGGACCGAAGAATGGAACAAAGTGGGCAAGGAAGTAAAGACTAAAGGAAGAAATGAAGGCAGAAAGGAAGGAAGAAAAAAGAGAGAAAGGAAGGAGGGAAGAAGGAAAAAAAGGAAGAAATGAAAAAAGGAAGACATGAAGGAGGAAGAAAGGAAGGGGAAAGAATTCAAGAGACAAGGAAGACACGAAGGAAGCAATGAAGAAAGGACGCAAAGATATCAGAAAGCCAGGAGGCCAAAAAGCTAGGAAACAAAAAAACCGGGATGCAACGATGGAATAAAAGAATAAAGGAAGAAACGAAGGATGTAAGGGAGTAGTGAAGCAAAAAAGGTAGAAACACAGCAAGGAAGCAGTGGAGCATGGAAGGGAAGAAGAAAACGATCTCCCATTCTTCCTTTTTTTGTTTCTCTTCTTACGTTAAACCAATAAAAAGTTAGCAAAACATGACGAGTCAAGCATTTTGGCGCTCATTGTAATATTTTCTACTCCTATCAATTGAAAAAATTATCGTAAAAAATATTAATTACACTTAAGTCACCGAGCACGTTCGCGTTTTTATAGTAGCCGTTAAGGTAAGGTCGAGAGACTGAAAAGAAATGTCAACCGAGGTAATTGCCGTACTTTACACGAAAGTGGACCAAATTTAATGTTGCGATCAACATGTACCGTTTAACATTGCACTTTTCGAGATCGAGGATTTATGTTGAACAAAAATCGAATTTCTGCCGAACACGAGAAGAGGTCGCCTCGCTGGCATACTTATAGGTTCACTGATACAAGATGCTCTTGACGTTAACCTTTACCTTGATGAATCTTACATGACGCCAGCGCTGATATTTACACCCTCATGCATTGTCGCGTCCGTATATTTATAATAAAATCAATTATGTTTGTCAGAAACCTATACGGGGATTTTATACCGCAAGGTACCTTCCTGGACCCCTGGCATTCTTTAATAATTATTAACGTTGTGCCTTGTGACGTAGAAATTTAGGATAACAGATAAAACTGCTTTGTTAGGCGTAACCGCGATGTGTTACCCAATACCCAATACCCAATCCCAGTGCCTAGCCCAGGAATCGAACCCAGGACCTCTCTCTCTACCAACTAGATATATAAATAATTTAGTCATGAATACCATTGTTTCCTTTACATTATTTTTATCTAGCAGGCACCGAAGAGAAAACGAACGCCGAAGTTGTTTTACACTATTTACGTTATAAATACTGTGCAAATCGTGCCACTCTCCACAGATTACTGTACTGTACATTTGTCTTATTTCATTGCACGCATGCATTAATTCAATCTCTTATCTCCGACACAAAATAAACATTTGATTTGTCGAACGGGAAAAATGACGAGCGCCTCAAGTCGGAGGCCCGCATGTGTAGCTGGAATCGTTCCCGCAATTGCGACCAACAAATGCAACTGTCAAACAATATTGGCGGGTCGAGTATATTAATACAACTGCCGGCGGGCGAAATGTACAGGGTGAGAGCGCTTATTCGTTTGCTGCTCTTTTATGAATATGAACTAGTGAAATTAATGCTAATAAAATCGCCGACGCCCCGATGACAGTGCTGTTGAGCGATTACACACGTCAAATCAGCAGGCCACCAAAACATCGATTTCTACGCGGTAAGAGAACTGACTCTCGCGATTTTGGGCTGGGCCAGAAATAACCACGACGACTTTGCTGGTAAGCGACTACACACGTCAAATCAGCAGGTCATCAAGACGCTATGCATGGAAGTACAGTTTTGCTCTCAGCCGGAATGTTAAGCGCGGATCATACAGAACAATTCGACGCGCATCCCTACTCAAAACTGCGCAACGGGCTTGTTCTAACACACTTCGTTACAATTGTTTTTAACTAGGAAGATCCTATTCATCCGGTAGCCAGCCCCTAAAGGGGGGGATCGTGTAGAACCTATTCTTCCGATAGCCAGCCCCGTAGGGGCTGGATCGTCTAGAACCTACTATTTTTGTTTTTGTTTTTGTTGTTGTTCTTGTTTTTGTTGTTGTTCTTGTTTTTGTTGTTGTTCTTGTTTTTGTTGCTTTTGTTGCTTTTGTTGCTTTTGTTGCTTTTGTTGCTTTTGTTGCTTTTGTTGCTTTTGTTGCTTTTGTTGCTTTTGTTGCTTTTGTTGCTTTTGTTGCTTTTGTTGCTTTTGTTGCTTTTGTTGCTTTTGTTGCTTTTGTTGCTTTTGTTGCTTTTGTTGCTTTTGTTGCTTTTGTTGCTTTTGTTGCTTTTGTTGCTTTTGTTGCTTTTGTTGCTTTTGTTGCTTTTGTTGCTTTTGTTGCTTTTGTTGCTTTTGTTGCTTTTGTTGCTTTTGTTGCTTTTGTTGCTTTTGTTGCTTTTGTTGCTTTTGTTGCTTTTGTTGCTTTTGTTGCTTTTGTTGCTTTTGTTGCTTTTGTTGCTTTTGTTGCTTTTGTTGCTTTTGTTGCTTTTGTTGCTTTTGTTGCTTTTGTTGCTTTTGTTGCTTTTGTTGCTTTTGTTGCTTTTGTTGCTTTTGTTGCTTTTGTTGCTTTTGTTGCTTTTGTTGCTTTTGTTGCTTTTGTTGCTTTTGTTGCTTTTGTTGCTTTTGTTGCTTTTGTTGCTTTTGTTGCTTTTGTTGCTTTTGTTGCTTTTGTTGCTTTTGTTGCTTTTGTTGCTTTTGTTGCTTTTGTTGCTTTTGTTGCTTTTGTTGCTTTTGTTGCTTTTGTTGCTTTTGTTGCTTTTGTTGCTTTTGTTGCTTTTGTTGCTTTTGTTGCTTTTGTTGCTTTTGTTGCTTTTGTTGCTTTTGTTGCTTTTGTTGCTTTTGTTGCTTTTGTTGCTTTTGTTGCTTTTGTTGCTTTTGTTGCTTTTGTTGCTTTTGTTGCTTTTGTTGCTTTTGTTGCTTTTGTTGCTTTTGTTGCTTTTGTTGCTTTTGTTGCTTTTGTTGCTTTTGTTGCTTTTGTTGCTTTTGTTGCTTTTGTTGCTTTTGTTGCTTTTGTTGCTTTTGTTGCTTTTGTTGCTTTTGTTGCTTTTGTTGCTTTTGTTGCTTTTGTTGCTTTTGTTGCTTTTGTTGCTTTTGTTGCTTTTGTTGCTTTTGTTGCTTTTGTTGCTTTTGTTGCTTTTGTTGCTTTTGTTGCTTTTGTTGCTTTTGTTGCTTTGTTGCTTTTGTTGCTTTTGTTGCTTTTGTTGTTTTTGTTTTTGTTTTTGTTTTTGTTTTTGTTTTTGTTTTTGTTTTTGTTTTTGTTTTTGTTTTTGTTTTTGTTTTTGTTTTTGTTTTTGTTTTTGTTTTTGTTTTTGTTTTTGTTTTTGTTTTTGTTTTTGTTTTTGTTTTTGTTTTTGTTTTTGTTTTTGTTTTTGTTTTTGTTTTTGTTTTTGTTTTTGTTTTTGTTTTTGTTCGGACTTTTTTCGCGCTCCTCATGATTTAAAATAGATCCTTCACTGCTAGCTTACTGCATTCTATGATTTTATTGCGCAAGCTGCGCAAAGACTGTTTGAAATCAATATTTGATGATGGGTCCGCCTTGTAACTGGAAATAAAACGAACTCGACCAAATGCTAATAATCTGAAATGCATCTTGTCAACGTTGGAGTCGGCCGAGACGGATCTGAACGGTTGACGTTTTCGGAATAGACATTTATTTTTATCAAGTGACATGTGACATTATTACATACTTTGCTCTAACGAGAAATTTATGGAACAAATCTCGCTTTTGATGGATGTACCAGGATGTTCGATTATCGTATCGCTGTCGAGTAAACAAACGGGTTTGATTCAAATAGCTGCAAAAACGAAATGCGTTTAAAAATATTGGTGGCCAAATATTGTGGTTTATTTAATTTAGTTGAGTTTATTTGTGATCTATCTATCTTCCCAGCTAAGCTAAGGCACACGTTAGCCTCCACTTATTAACTTAATTTTACTTTTAGGCTTCCCCAGTCTCCAATCCATTTTTCCTGCAGACTATATTTGTTTAATAGAAATGGAGTAAACGGATTTAAATCCTTAACCGAGACAAATCGGATTAGGTTAATATGTGAATGATAATTTTTAATGCGATGTCTACAGGGCTTTCACATACCACGCGTCTTAAAAGATTTGAATAATTTATCTAAACGAGGCGAAACAAAAGGTTTGTTTTGAATTATATTTAGGAATTTATTTCTTCGATTGTTGTTTTCTAGTTCTTAATAATTTTGGCGAGGCCGCATCTACGATCAAATATTACACTTATAATTAATTATATATATTTGAACTTGCCCACTTATACCTTCTCTGCAAAATGTCCATGTATGGCGATCAGAATTACGTTACCACATCATTTCTAATTTCCGTCAGAAGCGGTGCTTTTCGATAGTGAATGTAATCGTGTTAATTAAACCCAATGAGCTTCATATAAAACTTCGGATTTATATCAGTTTCCTATAAAACCGCTTGTCGACATATGTTATCAGAAATAATAATCGGCATCATTTTAATAAATTTAATTTGAACTATAATAAAATTAATCAAACATGTGATCAAAAATGATTGACTGTAGCCTTCAAACAAATCTGCAATCACCTCGTATATGCCGTTAGTTTTTAAGCCAAACTACCCAAAAACCGATCAGCTTCGTCAGTAACATTACAGTATGAGTAAATTGGGAATTAGTTTGGATTGCAAATTGGCGCTTTGGCTTCATTCGACGCTTGTTTCCAGTCGATCATTTTTGACATTCCGCTCAATTTACTAGATTTTGCTCACACTGATTATGATTAAAAATGTTTACATGTCTTATAGCACATTCACCGAGTCTTTCATTGTCCTGCTCATGGTGGTTAGGCCCAGTCTCAGTGATTATACCTCAAAACGTGGATTTGTCATACGCCGGCGAAACATTTCATTTAAAATTTTTTTGACAGAATGACGTTTTTTGAAAAAAAAATTGACAGCTGTCAAAATGACGTTTTTCGAAAAAAAATTGAGTGCTGTCAAAATGACATTTTTCGAAAAAAGAATTTGGACAGCTGTCAAAATGACGTTTTTCGAAA
The DNA here is from genome assembly GCA_963680705.1 of Rhagium mordax. NCBI lineage: Eukaryota > Metazoa > Arthropoda > Insecta > Coleoptera > Cerambycidae > Rhagium > Rhagium mordax. The sequence continues at coordinate 131,671,610 of OY796656.1, read as the reverse complement.
AAAAATTTTTTTGACAGCTGCCAAAATGACGTTTTTCGAAAAAAATATTGACAGCTTTCAAAATGACATTTTTCGAAAAAAAAAAATTTTGGCCTCGTCAGTAACATTACAGTATGAATAAGTTGGAAGTTAGTTTGGATTGCAAATTGGCGCTCTGGCTTCAATTCGGCGATTGTTTCCAGTCAATCATTTTTGACACGACGCCCAATAGACATCAGACAACTAGCCTGCGCCCCACTCAGTTTACTAGCTTCACTCACACTAATTATAATTGAAAATATTCACCGTAACGTATAGAAGTAAATTAGACGAATGGCATTCCATTCATAACACATTAGCGTTCTACATCTGTCCAGTGCGCAGCAAATTAATATCTAAAAAAAATCCCGGAGGCCCCGAAGAATACTATCCGATTTAATTTGAGGCTCGCAAGTGATTTGTACAATTAGCGTTAACGAAGACGACGAAGGCGATCATTCATGAATTCTAAAGGAACGGTAAGTGCTCACGATTACAATTACAGGTGGAGATATGTAAAGGAGCAAGATACATAAGTAGAAAATGCCTTGATTAGAGTGTGTACAACTAATTAGGCCCGTATGGAAAATTGTCCAGACCGCTAAAACCGACCATCATCCCCCAGACCCCTGTATACGTCCGTTTCTTCACTGCAGACTACCCCCGCCTGTCTTGGAAACCGCCAAGAGGGAAAGTGCTGTTTCTTGCACTCTAAAATAAGAAACTGGCGCCCGAGATTCCGTTTTAAAAAGTGTTACAAAGCTGGAAAGTACTGGTTGTAGATAGTAAGTTGCAAGCAGCCCAACAAGGTAAAAAAGAGCGTCACAAGGTTGTCTGGGAGGAGGGAGGAGGATGAGGAGGAGCAGGTAGATGAGGAGGAAGGAGCAGGAGGAAGAGGAGGAGCAGGAGTAAGAGGAGCAGGAGTAAGAGGAGAAGGAGGAGGAGGAGAAGGAGGAGGAGGAGAAGGAGGAGGAGAAGATGCAGAAGGAGAAGACGGAGAAGAAGAAGAGGAAGAGGAAGAAGACGAAGAAGAAGACGAATACGAAGACGAAGACGAAGACGAAGACGAAGACGAAGACGAAGACGAAGACGAAGACGAAGACGAAGACGAAGACGAAGACGAAGACGAAGACGAAGACGAAGACGAAGACGAAGACGAAGACGAAGACGAAGACGAAGACGAAGACGAAGACGAAGACGAAGACGAAGACGAAGAAGCAGAAGAAGAAGCAGAAGCAGAAGAAGAAGAAGAAGAAGAAGCAGAAGCAGAAGAAGAAGCAGAAGAAGAAGAAGAAGAAGCAGAAGAAGAAGAAGAAGAAGAAGAAGAAGATTTATTTCAATGTAATCCTCGTTTCCGAGGGAACGAACCACTAGATCCCAGCATACCGATCCTTGATAAATGATAACTTCGAAAAATGGCATTATACCCAGCAATTTCCCGTCGTTAAACTTTTATTCCATTTTTTGCTACAACCATTTTTGTCCCAATAAACGCAAACCGTAAATTGCGTCGTTCCCGCGATAGAAACTGAAACTCCCAGTAAAACCGATTTTTTCCACATAGATCATTTCCGGATAATCATTACGGCGTTGCAATTTGTATTTTTGCAGTGGAGAACGAGATAAACCAGGCGAGTTTAATAGACGTGACATAACAAATGGCGGATAAATACGCCTATTATTGCCGGGAAAGATTAGGAAGCCACAGCAAAACGCTCGGAACTATTATGTTTAAGATTCGATTTGAATCTCAAGGTCAACGTATTCGTCGTTAAAATACTTTCATAATTCATTGCAAGATAAATAAATCTCCAATAATGGCTTTATAACGATTTGTAAGCGCCGACTTTTAATTCGTATCTTTAAGATCGGTTGGCTGCAATTACGAAGTGTACACAATAAAATAACAGCCAGGCGTTCCACATGGCGCACAAGTTCATAAATGACTGGTCAGGCAGATCGATTTTTGTTTTATTTTGCCTAAATCTATTTGGTTGGGGTTGCCCACTTCCGATTTTCCGGAATTGGCTCCGTTTGTCTTTTGTTTCATAAAATATACATCGGCTGGTTAGATTTGCTCAGTCGGGTAATCTTTAAGGCCTCAGTGCATAAAGTTCTACCGGAGACCTTAACTTACGAAAAATAGCCCTTGTTAAATAGCTCTACGTTCGTGGCAGTAGTTCGCCGTATTGTAAAACCCTCTGTGTAGACAAGTATATCTATAGCTAAACCGACTGCCCGCCGTTCGTACTATATCCTGTTGGAAATTCCGTTTGCTTGCCGTCCGAAATCGTTTCAGCCGCGGAAACAGACACCGGCTATCAAAACTCACCGCCTTCCGAAATAAAATCATATTCACGCGTATCTACTCTTGATTGCCAGCCCGCATATTTATTATCGTCATCAAATTTGTACACACTTGAAATATTCTGTTTATTTATTTATTCACTACTGTTCTAATAAATAAATAACCATAGATCGCCCTCTGCTTATTTAGATCGATATATCGATATTACTTCTAAACCGGCAGAGTTCCTATTTTGTCTAAATAAGTTTTGGAATGAAAGCAACAAGGAAAAGAACGTCTTCCGTAGGACAGCTAGATTTTATACCGGAAAGGAAGAACTGCCATCAGCCATTTTTGTGCTTTTTTACGACGAGTTCTTTTTACGTAAGGTTTCAACTGTTGCTACTAATCGAATTTTGGCGTATTTATTTCCACGCTTCTTACCATCCGCTTATCTAGCTGCTAACGTTATTTAACAAGCAATAATACATTTTATTGTATACATTCTATTTAGCCCCGACAGCGTTGCTGCGACTTCCTGCATATTTACAATACGTTATATGAACATATTGCAGTACTCGTTGAGAAAAAAATGGCATGTATTGTTCCTTATATAACAGATGTAATTATTAATAAATATTAATTAAGCGGCATTATCAACCGAACAATCTTGTGAACCGAGTTCGAGATATCTGTTGGAATGCACATGTTTCTAACTAACTACGAAGTGTATTTTGTTTCGCTCATCTATTCATATGATGTGTTGTCCATAATTCTTTAAATAGCTATTATTGTAAGGAAGCCAGAAATTTACAATTTTTTGGTCCTTCGTGCCGGATATAAAGCTAGAAAAATTCAAATCACGTCGAAAAACTAAATTGCGCGATTTATGAGTAGAAGCAGACTAAAATTACAGCTAAATCTAAGTTTGTTTGAATCTAAAGTGGCTGTACCACACCCAATACTATTTCCCATCAAAGACTTTACAAACGCATTCCCCGTAACATTTACTACTATTGTCTCACACCCTGACCTTGATACTCGCACGTCTTTCTTCGGCTTGGCGTGTCCCATCGAGTCCGAGCCCTGCTCGTCCATCTTGACTACTCACTGTCCTACTTGCTCGTCACTATCACTCGCTAGCACCACCACACCACAAGTACACCGGCCCCGCCGCCGCGGAGCAGACCTCGGAAGACCATCACAGACGCGAAGGTAGGTATTTTTTTAATGGGAATCGCCGCGCTATTTTACGCGGACTGAGTTAAATGACTGCAGCGCGAGGCGGATGGGAGTAGGAAAAGTCGCGTATTCACCTGAGCTTGACGTCTTGAATGCACTAGGTCTCCGCGCGGGGTTACGTGGGTCGAACGCCGGGCTCGTCTTCAGGCGAGCGCCTATCGCAAGGGCCGGCCTGTCCACACGTTTGTTGAAGGTTGTTATTCCACATGCAGCGCGAAGGAGGACCCCGAAAGCATTCTAATACGCGTCAGATTACAAAAATAATTTTTTTTATGACAGAGCTGGGTCTTATTATATTCTACCCTTGGGAGTTGACTATTCAATAAATTTTTTAGTCTGGCAGCAGATCCAAAGATCAAACATTTTTAAAACCATGCCACATCTAGAACAAAGCCAAGATGTTGGAAAAACATTTTTGCAGGTCACAATAAATCCCTAAATTAATTAAATTTAGTTTAAGCTGGAAATTTAAGAAAATTTACTGTTTAAAATTCGATTTTAATTAAATTCACTATTTGAACTGAGAAGTTAAAGGGCATTTAGTTAAATTTACAGTTTGAACTGGGAATTTAACAAAGTTTATGTCTTGAGATCAGAATTTAACAAACTGTGCGGTGTGAACTGAGAATTTAACAAAATTTATAATTTGAACTGAGAATTTAAGAAAATTTACAGTTTAAACTTTTACCTAATTCAAATAAATTTCCTATTTAAACTGGGAACTTGAACTGCGTCCAGTTAACTTTAGATTAAGCCAGAGATTTAATTTACAGTATAAACTGGAGATCTAATTAAATTTGCAGTCTGAACTGAGAATTTAACAAGATCTTGAACCGATTTGAACTGGGAATTTAACAAATTTTGTAATCTGGACCCAGAATGCAACAAAATTTACAATTTAAATTGGCATTTCAATTAAATTCACAATTTGAACTGTGAATTGAACAAAATTTGCTGTTTAAACTTGGAATTTAACAAACTTTGCGGTATGAACTGAGAATTTAACAAAATTTATTAAGCTGTGAATTTAACAAAATTTACAATTTAAATTTGTACCTATTTCAAATAATTTCCTATTTGAACTGGAAACTTGAACGATGTCCAATTAACTTTAGTTTAAGACGGAGATTTAATCTACGGTATAAACTGGAGATTTAATTAAATTTACAGTCTGAACTGAGAATTTAACAAGGTATTGAACCGATTTCAATTGGAAATTCAACAAGTTTTATAATCTGAAGTCTGGACTCAAAATGCAACACAATTTACAATTTAAATTAAAATTTCAATTAAATTTACAATTTGAACTGTGAATTTAATTTAACAAAATTTACAATTTAAACTTGTATTTCAAATAAATTTCTTCTTATTTGAACAAAACTGAGAATTTAACAAAATATATAATGTGAACTGAGAATTAAACAAAATTTATAATTTGAACTGTGAATTTAACAAAATTTATAATTTGAACTGTGAATTTAACAAAATTTATAATTTGAACTGTGAGTTTAACAAAATTTAAAGTTTAAACTTCAATTTCAAATAAATTTGCTATTTGAACTGAGAACTTGAACTACATCTAATTAACTGTAGATTAAACTTGGGATTTAATTTTCAGTCTGAACTGAGAATTTAATAATATATTGAAGCGATTTGAATTGGAAATTTAATAAATTTTATAATCCGGACCCAAAATTTACAATTTAAATTGGAGTTTCAATAATTGGATTCAGGATTTGAACTGTGAATTGAACAAAATTTACAGTTCAAACTTGGAAATCAAATAAATTTACTATCTGAGCTGGAAACTTGGATTTTAATTAAATTCACTATTTTAACTGCGAACTTAAAGAGCCTGTAATTAAATTTACAGTTTGAACTGGAAATTTGTAGCTTGAGATGGGAAACTTTGCTGTGTAAACTGAAGATTTTAGCAGAATTTATAATTTGAACTGGGAATTTAACAAAATTTACAGTTTAAACTTGTATTTCAAATAAATTTCCTGAGAACTTAAACGACGTCTAATTAACTGTAGATTAAGCCAGAGATTTAATTTACAGTATAAACTGGAAGTTTAATTAGATTTACAGTGTGAACTGAGAATTTAACAAGATCTTGAACTGAGTTAAATTGCAAATTTAACAAATTTTATAATCTGGACCCAGAATCCAACAAAATTTACAAATCAAATTGGCGTTTCAATTAAATTCACAATTTGAACTGTGAATTGAACAAAATTTTCAGTTTAGACTTGAAAATCAAATAAATTTACTTTCTGCAAAGGAAACTTTAAGAGAGTTTAATAAAATTTAGAGTAAAAATTGGAAATTTAACAAAATTTACTGTTTCAACTGAAAATTCAACCAATTTTATATCTGGAGATGAGAATTTAACAAATTTTGCGGTGTAAACTGAGAATTCAACAAAATTTATAATTTGAACTGTGAATTTAACAAACTTTATAGTTTGTTAAATTGAAATTTAACCAAATTTACGGCTTGTGATGGTAATTTAACAAACTTTGCAGTGTAAAACTGAGAATTTAACAAAGTTTATAATTTGAACTGTGAATTTAAAAAATTTACAACTTAAACTTGAAATTTTATTAAATTTGCTCTTTGAACTGGATGCTTAAAGAGCGTTTATAAAATTTAGTTTAAAAATTGGAAATTTTACAAAATTCACTGATTAAACAGGGATTTTAATTAAATTCACTATTTGAACTGAAAACTTAAAGGACATTTAAATAAATTTACAGTTTGAACTGGAAATTTAACAATGTTTACGGCTTGAGATGGGAATTTCGCAAACTTTGCATTGTAAACTGAGAATTTAACAAGATTTATAATTTGAACTGTGAACTTATAGTTTAAACTTGAAATTCAATTAAATTTACTCTCTGAGCTGGATACTTAAAGAACGTTTATAAAATTTAGTGTAAAAATTGGAAATTTTACAAAAATTTATAGGTGAAACTTATATTAATTAAATTTATTATTTGAACTGGAAACTTAAAGGCCATTTAATTATTTTTACAGTTTGAACTGAAAATTCAACCAATTTTATATCTGGAGATGAGAATTTAACAAATTTTGCGGTGTAAACTGAGAATTTAACAAAATTTATAATTTGAACTGTGAATTTAACAAACTTTATAGTTTAAACATGAAATTCAATCAAATTTACTCTCTGAGCTGGATACTTAAAGACCGGTAAAAAAATTTAGTTTAAAAATTGTAAATTTTACAACATTTATTGTGTAAACTTCGATTTTAATTAAATTCGCTATTTGAACTGAAAACTTAAAGTGCATTTAGTTAAATTTACAGTTTGAACTGGGAATATAACAAAGTTTATGTCTTGAGATCAGAATTCAACAAACTTTGCGGAGTAAGCTAATAATTTAAGAAAATTTATAATTTGAACTGAAAATTTAAGAAAATTTACAGTTTAAACTTAAAATTCAATTAAAATTACTCTTTGAGCTGGAAACTAAAAGAGCGTTTATAAAATTTAATAAAAAAATTGGAAATCTTACAAAATTTAGTTAAATTTCGATTTTGATTAAATGTACTATTTGAACTGGTAACTTAACGGGCATTTAATTTTTTTTTCAGTTTGAACTGGAAATTTAACCAAATTCACGGCTTGAGATGGGAATTTAGCAAACTTTGCAGTATAAAACTGAGAATTCAACAAAGTTTATAATTTGAACTGTGAATTTAACAAAATTTACAGTTTAAACTTGAAATTTTATTAAATTTGCTCTTTCAGCTGGATGCTTAATGTTTATAAAATTTAGTTTAAAAATTTTAAATTTTACAAAATATACTAATTAAACTGGGATTTTAAATAAATGCACTATTTGAACTGAAAATTTAAAGGACATTTCAATAAATTTACAGTTTGAACTGGAAATTTAACAATGTTTATGGCTTGAGATGGGAATTTCGCAAACTTTGCAGTGTAAACTGAGAATTTAACAAGATTTTCAATTTGAACTGTGAATTTAACTAACTTTATAGTTTAAGCTTGAAATTCAATTATATTTACTCTCTGAGCTGGATACTTAAAGAACGTTTATAAAATTTAGTTTAAAAATTGGAAATTTAAAAAAAATTTATTCGTGAAACTTTGATATTAATTAATTACTATTTGAACTGGAAACTTAAAGATCATTTAATTATTTTTACAGTTTGAACTGAAAATTTAAGCAAATTTATTTCCAAAGATGGGAATTTAGCAAATTTTGCAGTGTAAACTGAGAATTCAACAAAATCTATAATTTGAACTGTGAATTTAAAGTTTAAACTTGATATTTAATTAAATATTCTCCCTGAGCTGGCAACTTAAAGAGCGTTCATAAAAGTTAGTTTAAAAATTGAAAATTTTACTAAATTTACTGTTTAAACTTAGATTTTGATTAAATTTACTATTTGAACTGAAAACTTAAAGGGCATTTAATGATTTTTGCAGTTTGAACTGGTAATTTAATCAAATTTATGGCTTGAGATGGGAATTTAACAAAATTTACAGTGTAAACTAAGAGTTTAACAAAATTTATAATTTGAATTGTGAATTTAGCAAAATTTATAGTTTAAACTTGAAATTTAATTAAATTTACTATCTGAAGTAGAAACTTAAAGAGTGTTCATAAAATTTAGATTAAAAATTGAAAATTTTACAAAATTTACTGTTCCAATTTAGAAATTGATTAAATTTACTATTTGAACTGGAAATTTAAAGAAGATTTAATTTTTAATTTTTTTACAGTTTGAACTGGAAATTTAAACAAATTTATGGCTTTAGATGGGAATTTAACAAACTTTGCGGTGTAAACTGAGAATTTACAAAATTTATAATTTGAACTGTGAATTCAACAAAATTTAAAAGTTTAAACTTGTATTTCAAATAAAATTCTTATTTGAACTGGGAACTTGAAGGGCGTTTAATTAAATTTAGTTTAAACTGGAGATTTAACAAAATTTACAGTGTAAACTGGAGATTTAAGTAAATTTACAGGCTGAACTGGGAAATCAACGAGATTTTCAACTAGGTAGTTTGAATTGGGAATTTAACAAATGCCACACAGATTTCCGTCTCAGTAGCAAAGCATCCAAGTACAGCTGGTAGTGAAAGCAAATCAATAGACAAAACTAACGATATACGATCATTCTAGCAAATAAAATCCGCAGCCCTTCTACGGTGCGTTGAAAGTCATAATTAACACCACAGCGACCAGACAGCTCTTCCATTATCAACTTTATTTATACGGCAATATATTCAAGTTTGCTTCTCGAAGCCACGGCCAATTGTTGTTACCAAAGTCGAACCGATTTACCTCTTCATTCCGCGTGAAATATTATCAATATCCCACCGGCATTGTGGCCGTAAATATTGCGACTACAAACGCACGTTCCAGTACATTTGGTTAACAAATTTATGGCTCATGAAGCAAAATCTGCAAGTACTGAGGAAGGAAGAAAAACTAAAAAACTGCATAAATAAAAATTTATACAAATACGGAGTAGATATCCGCTTTCTCATTTGTTCATTTTTTAGCTTTAAATTGTAAAAAAATAGCATTACAAACATTGTTCTTTGTGTTTACAAGCTACGCCAGATATGATCTTCGGCGCGGCATTTGTCGTTAAAACTATTACCCCGCCTGTCTGCGCTCACGTCCGCCTCGAAAAAATGATATTTATGGGGCAAAAACTGACACCTAATAAAAGTGTTCGAAATGCCCGTCACAGGCAACGAAGCATAATTTATTTTATGGTGTTCGCAATCCACAATTAGGAGTCCAACGAGAGGCAACAAGAACAAAAACGGACTGAAAATAGCCGAGCAGAAACCGTGGGAGTAATAAAGAAGATCCACATTGGAACGGAAAAAAATTCCTACACCCTCGTGCCTTTTTTCGTGTACCGTCGCGGAGACGCGACTCATCGCCGTGGATAAAGATGAACTCCGATAAACGCGGTTCAAGGAGAGGGTACCCCACGCTTTGAGGCTCTTTAAAGCAATTACAAGAATTATAATTACTGTTTGATTCCCTTCCTCCGGTGTCAGGGCAGGCGTCAGGCGGGGACTCGGATCAGTTGCTGGTAACTTTTAGTAAAATGGTAAATAAAATGTACACAAGTTGTTCTAAAAATATGTAAAGATATTACTTGTGTTAAAATGAAAAATAATGAAAATCGCAAGTTTCGGAATTATTGTTCCTCATCAGCGACTTGGTCGGATTTTAGCGATTTTCCCGAAATGTGCTCTTTAGAAATGCGCCACAGCCTTTCCCTTTGGATCTAGAGGATGGGATCCGGGCAAGAAGAAGAAAAAAATGAAGAATTTTTTTGAGCCGATTTCCGATATTAGCTGAGTTTTTTAAAAAGGTCGATTTTGACGAAAAACGGCATTTTTCAATTTTAAAGAGGAAATCCTAAATTTCTTCATCGAAGAAAGGCAGCACCACAGGGGCTGTCCGATTTGTTTTGTATTTAAATTAATCAAAATTTATGGCTTGAGATGGGAATTTAGCAAACTTTGCGGTGTAAACTGAGAATTTAACAAAATTTATAATTTGAACTGTGAATTTAACAAAATTTATAGTTTAGCAAATTTCGCGGTGCAAACTGAGAATTTATCAAATTTTATAATTTGAACTGTGAGTTTAACAAAATTTACAGTTTAAACTTGAAATTCAATTAAATTTACTCTCTAAGATGGATACTTAAAAAGCGTTTATAGAATTTAGTTTAAAACTCGGTAACTTTACAAAATTTACCAGTTAAACTTCGATTTTGATTAAATTTACTATTTGAACTGGAAACTTAAAGGGCATTTAATTATTTTTACAGTTTGAACTGGTACTTTAATAAAATTTTTTGCTACAGATAGAAATTTAGCAAATTTTGCAGTCTAAACTGAGAATTTATCAAAATTTATAATTTGAACTGTGAATTTAACAAAATTTACAGTTTAAACTTGAAATTCAATTAAATTTATTCTCTAAGCTGGATACTTAAAGAGCGTTTATAAAATTTAGTTTAAAAATTGGAAATTTTACAAAATTTACCGGTTAAACTTAGATTTTGATTAAATTTACCATTTGAACTGGGAATTTAAAGGGCATTTAATTATTTTTAAAGTTTGAACTGGAAATTTAACCAAATTTATTGCTACGGATAGAAATTTAGCAAATTTTGCAGTGTAAACTGAGAATTTAACAAAATTTACAATTTGAACTGTGAATTAAACAAAATTTACAGTTTAAACTTGAAATTCAATTAAATTTACTCTCTGAGCTGGATAATTAAAGAGTTCTTATAGAATTTAGTTTAAAAACTGGAAATTTTACAAAATTTACTGGTTAAGCTTCGATTTTGATTAAATTTACTATTTGAACTGGATTTTTAAAGAGCATTTAATTACTTTTACAGTTTGAACTGGAAATTTAACCAAATTTATTGCTGCAGATAGAAATTTAGCAAATTTTGCAGTGTGAACTGAGAATTTAACAAATTTTATAATTTGAACTGTGAATTTAACAAAATTTACAGTTTAAACTTGAAATTCAATTAAATTTACTCTTTGAGCTGGATAATTAAAGAGTTCTTATAGAATTTAGTTTAAAAACTGGAAATTTTACAAAATTTATTGGGTAAACTTCGATTTTGATTAAATTTACTATTTGAACTGGAAATTTAAAGGGCATTTAATTATTTTTATAGTTTGAACTGGAAATTTAACCAAATTTATTGCTGCAGATAGAAATTTAGCAAATTTTGCAGTGTAAACTGAGAATTTAACAAAATTTATAATTTGAACTGTGAATTAAACAAAAGTTATAGTTTAAACTTGAAATACAATTAAATTTACTCTCTAAACTTCGATTTTGATTAAATTTACTATTTGAACTGGATATTTTAAAGGTATTTAGTTATTTTTATAGTTTGAACTGGAAATTTAACTAAATTTATTGCTAGAGATGGGAATTTAGCAAATTTTGCGGTGTAAACTGAGAATTTAAAAGATTTATAATTTGAACTGTGAATTTAACAAAATTTGCAGTTTAACAAATTTTGCTGTGTAAACTGAGAATTTAACAAAATTCATAATTTGAACTGAGTTTAACAAAATTTACAGTTTAAACTTGAAGTTAAATTAAATTTACTCTCTGAGCTGGAAACTTAAAGCGCGTTAAAAAAATAGTGTGAAAATTGGAAATTTTACAAAATTTACTGTTTAAATTTCGATTTTGATTAAATTTTTTCGATTCAATTTGTTATTTGATTAACAAAAAATAACGTATTCTTCCTGAGATTAAGTTGACGAAGAACTATCAAAAACTGAACCAAGTGTGGCATCAACACATCTCAATCAAATAATATTAATAGCTTCTTCAGTTGCGCTTGCGGATGTCAATTTTTCTCCCGTTATCGAATTTTCTAAACTACGGCGCAAAATAACGTTGTATTTTCTCCGATCCGGCCCTGCACAAGAATAATATCGTCCACATCTTCGCAACCTTACTAGTTTCGAGCCGTCATGCGAACAGCGACATAAAAAACCTTCCCCGAGACGTTAGTTTCGTTTTAATTATACTTTTAACGGCTTGCTCGGTACGAATTTTCATAATACAAAGTAACTCGGATCGAAGTCGTAACGTGTAAACGTGCGGGTTATTTGTTGTAATTCCGCCGTTTTGTTTATGCGAATGGTCGGCGGTGTCACCTCCGCCGTTTAATTATCGGGAATTTATATTATTTCTGGGTAAACAAGCGAAATGGCGAAAGAGGCGTGTGGCATAAATAATTCACGTGCACATGTTTAACGCACCTGTTCATATACAGGGCGTGTAAAAGTGTGAAAATTTTTTATTTGTTGGAAGAATAAAATTAATTCCACTACCTCATGCATTATTTTATGTTTACAACTAGTATTTACTGTATATAACTGAATAAAAAACTGTTTTAATCGCCCCCTGATGATGCCTACTTCGTTGGCGAAACGCGCATTGAGTTATTTGGTAATGAAAAAGACGCCGGTGTTATTATATAAAATGGCGAATGCGCCAATGTTCGGGTGACAATTAAAAAAGCAAAATATTATTAAACAAGATGTACCTCTATTATTCCTTGCTAAGAAGCCGCGGTATTTTGTGGCATCAGTTCTATAAATATATGAACAACATCATTTACTTCCTAAATCGTTCGATTAATTTGTCTCCCAACAAACGATTCAGGTAACAAACATACTAGTAGTTTTATAAGGGGCATATAAATGTAACGAGTTCTCGTAGTTTTATAGAGGTTATATAAATATAAAAAGTTTATATAAACACGTTTTGAAGTTTTATAGTACTGCTAAAGTAGTTGCGGAGTTGCATAAGTAAGACGTTGACGGACATGTTTTCATTGCTAATTATTGCTTTAAAGGGCATATAATAGCTATATAAAGAACAGTTACCATATTATAAAATTATCAATTCTCTCGAGTTATAGTAAGGTTGTTTGTTGCCATTATGAATTTCAGTTTCATATACATAGTAACAAAATGTAACTTCTATATAACTTCTATATAACTCACGAATTTCAAAATACAAGAATTTTGCAACGTTGGTACTATTGACAAAAATTATGACCTTCAAAATTCAAAATTCTCAATTAATTTATCTCCCAATGAACATTTCAAGCAACCAGCAACGAGAGGTACCTAGTTTTATAGGAGTTATATAAATGTAGCAGTTTTATATAACTACATTGCGAAATTTTATAGTATTACAAAAATAATTGCGTAGTTGTATAAGATTCTAATAATGGTAATGGAAATATTTTCGTTACTAATTATAAAACTTAAGTGACTACTACTAAAGGGTATATAATTAAGTCATATAACAGTTACCGTGTTATAGAACTATTAGGTATCTAGATTTATAGAAGCGTTGATTGTTGCAATTATAAACGTCACCTTCAGATAGTAATAACATGTAACTTCTATATAACTCGAGAATTTCAGTTGATATTACAAAACTTTCACCATTTTTGTAACGTTGGTAACCACTACTAATAAAAATTGCTGCCTTAAAATAGTTCAATTAATTTACTTCCCACCAGACACTTCAAACAACCAGCAGCGACTAGTAGTTTTATAAGGGGCATATAAATGTAACGAGTTCTCCTAGTTTTATAGAGGTTATATAAATGTAAAAAGTTTATATAAACACGTTTTGAAGTTTTATAGTATTGCTTAAGTAGTTACGGAGTTGCATAAGTAAGACGTTGACGGACATATTTTCATTGCTAATTATAAAACTTAATGCTTCAAAGGGCATATAATAGCTATATAAAGAACAGTTACTGTATTATAAAACTATCAATTCTCTAGATTTATAGTAATGTTGTTTGTTGCCATTATAAAACTCAGTTTCATATACGTAGTAACAAAATGTAACTTCTATATAACTTCTATATAACTTACGAATTTCAAAATACAACAGCTTTGGTTACTTTTAGGTAACTAATTTTGCAACGTTGATACTACTGACAAAAATTATGACCATAAAAATTCTCAATTAATTTATCTCCCAATGAACATTTCAAGCAACCAGCAACGAGTAGTACCTAGTTTTATAGGAGGTATATAAATGTAGCAGGTTTATATATAACTACATTGCGAAACTTAATAGTATTACAAAAATAATTGCGTAGTTGTTTAAGATTCTTATAATGGTAATGGAAATAATTATAAAACTATTAGTTTTCTAGGTTTATAGTAGATATTACAAAACTTTAGTTGCTTTAGGTAACTAATTTTAAAATATAAAACTAAATATTCATAAAACATCTGTAGCAAAACTTTATAGGTTAGGTGTCAAAGTTTCATAACTCGGTGAGGTAACAAAATGGTTACTCTTATAAAACTCGTGATATAAATTGCGCACCTGGTTTTACGTTTCCCTAAATGATCCCGTTGCCCGACAAGCCTATCATTTATAGTTCCCTTGCTCTTAGGCCACATTGTGAGTCTAAATTAATTACACGTTCAGTATCATTGTAATAAACGAGTAGCCTACTTAAAATAAACAGGCATGTATTTAATGAAGACGTGTCATTTGGAAAATACTGGAAATTATGCCCGGCCTAACCGGCAATTACTAATAATAGTGCATTAAAAAGAGTGCCACTTAGAAGTGGGCTAGCGTAGAGACAATAGGTAGCTCGGTGCTAATAAAATAACGGCATCTAATGATACATGGCAACGGGAAGCTTTAAAAAATGAATGAATGCATTAGAGATGATAACTGTAAAAAATTACTTTTTGCTTGTTAGTCGCTTAATTCTTAACAGATTCTTGCTGTATTGCGTGCATCAATTAAAATAAAGTAGCTGATGTCGACACACAGTGGGCCAAATTACGGCAGTTCCATTTTTAAAGCTCAAAATTATTTTTCCTACCTGTTTTGTAGACATCATGGGTATTTTCATGGAGATTGCTCTACAACCGTTAATATCACTGCGAGTATGAAAATGTTGTGAACCTTCATCAGTATTGCTTCATCAGACATCTTTTCTACCTAAAACAACAGAGTTATGGAATTAATTACCTGGATATAACTTCCCTAAGCGCTATTCTCCTCAGACCTGCCGCACTTGTTTTAAATACGAGTATTGCATATTTGCGGGAACAATAGTATTATTATTATTATTATTAGGCACCAATTCCTTTCAATAAAAACTTGAATATGTTGCAAATGGCTGAAAAGAAAAACAGTCGTGCCCTTGCCTTGACCCCGACATTAAAACTATAATAATAGAGTCTACTTAATTTACATCGGCGAACTATATCGCATAAAAAATTGACACTTTTGATTTGTGTTTCGTCAGTCGTAAACGGTTATAGTTCGAACCTTGAAAAATTAAAAAGATAAAGCCATTGTTCACGATATGCAAACTGTTAGATTGTGTTTATACAGCGTGCGTGAAAATGCGATGGACATTTTGTTTCAGGTGTAACTCCACGTACGTTTCATCAAACAAACTAGAACCATCGGGAGATGTTAAAACTTAATCTACCGGTGAAGATTTTTATATCTAAGCTGCTGCAAGTATTCGGAGAAATAAAGTCATTTGGCTCCCAATGCCTACTAACTGCTCTTCTGGGCTCCGAAGCCCCCAGAAAATCCCCGAATACAGTTACAAGCCTTAACACTTGTAATATCCAAGCTATTTTAGAAATACCAAAGATATTGACAAGATACTCGTCGAGATCTCGGCTCTGGTTTAACGAAACCGGTCGTTATCACTACGATAGAGTGAACTATGAACGATACCCAATCCTAGCCACTGCCCTCACCACTGGAACTTGTTGGATATATAAATCTTTGATCTCTGAGGTCTTCTTCTCTTCGTTTCACAGCGGAAACTGGCATTAGGCTGAGGAGCAGCCGTTGGTGAGGATATTTACACATTAAAACTTAATCTACCGGTGAAGATTTTTATATCTAAGCTGCTGCAGGTATTCGAAGAAATAGTCATTTGGCGCCCAATGCGGGGCAACCACATTTTTTACTTTTTAGTACGACTTTTTTAAGAAACGCAAGAAGAGAAACAAATTAATACCGCGCCACTCTTAACGCTTTAGTGATGCTATTACCGATTATTAAATCATGATAGATAATCTTACCACTTGACCATATTCCATCTCGTTAATATAATAATAACGCTCCAAAGAGATTAACCATATCGACCATCTAGTGCCAAAGCATAAATTATTTCGTTTTGATGTATTAAAAGAATCCATGGAATAATTTTTTGTCGTTTGGTGACATTATTAACTCCTCTTCTTGTTTCACACTTCAACCACTGTCGCTTTCCAAGGCTCACCATGAAACAAAGCAGAAAATAGTTAGTCATCTAACGATAAAACTGCAAAATAGGACTTACCGTCCAGGCTAGTACTAAAGGACGCACACGTCACGTTGGTATATCTTTGTTGATGAGGGCTCTCCTGCGGATAAGTAAGCAGTATCAATAGTTATATAAATTCGTAATAGATAACAATGATAAATAAATGCGTGGCGGTTAAGGCATACCAATGTTTTCCTTTTGAACCCCCTTTCTCTTTTACGATACATTCTATGGGGGCACAATATAAACCCTATCACTCACCCTGAAACAAAAGAAAAAATAGTTAGACGGTAATAAATAAACCTGCACTATTAGAGCATATTTTGATCTGGGAAGGACGACATTACGAGCATTTTGCATATGTAAGATTAGTAAAAACAAATTTTTCTTATTTTACCACAAGATATCTATGCAAATTATGGTCCTTCTCACGATCAAAATAAATCGAATATAAACAGTGGTTATCTATATTTACCTTACGATGTCTTCACCATGTCCTATCTCGTTCGGAACCTACCTACATATAGAAAAATACAAATTAGTAAGAATAATAATTGAATAATATAATAATGCATGCCTTTATCTCCTTTCCCTAAAGCGGTTCGTCTCCATAGTACCATCACTCGCACGCGAAAACCAGAGCCTACTAACTGCTTTTCTGATGGGTTCTAACGCCCCCAGAAAATCCCCGAATACAGTTACAAGCCTTAACACTTGTAATATTTAAGCTATTTTAGAAATAACAAAGATATTGACAAGATACTCGTCGAGATCTCGGCTCTGGTTTGACGAAACCGGTCGTTCTCTCTACGATAGAGTGAACTGGATATGTCCAAATAAATGTAACTAGTGTCTGTTATATATAGGTAGTTGTACTTCGCCTCCAGGTCCATAGTATGGATGTTAAAACACTACACGCTTGAATATCTGCTTCTTTCCCTAATAGTTCGTCCCTTGGCTTAATCTGAAAAAAGATTGCAGTGTCAAAAGCTTTTGTTAAAATTATATGAGCTAATAATAGAATCTTCCAATATAATTTAGTTGCCAATTGACAGACTGACTAATATTAATACAAGAAGAGGCTAATTTTACGCCCTATTTTTCTGCTAACGCTGTGGAAAAGAGTAACGTGAATGAAAATACTTTTACAGTAATTTGTCACTAATCCTTGATTTAAACTTTTGTAAATAAGTATCCGTTTTTTTAAATTAATATAGTTCTTGCTGGGCCTTCGAAAATAATGCCTAACTGTCTAAGTAGGATATCAGTCGAACAGATCTTTAATAAAAAGTGAGTTAAAAAAATCGAACATAATTTTGGTTTCAAAATAATTAATTAATATATTAAATAAAAGCCCATTATTGTACCTGCAATCAGATAAATATTGAATTAGTTCTTTTGTATCACTTGAAGGGAACAAAAAATTAATCAAAAGAACCGGATATACGTCAGTTACTTACCCGATTATCGTTAGTTAAGTATTTTTTATCAAATTAAACCAATCTCCTTACTTGCTTACGCCCAAAAAAAAACAATTAATTAAATTATATCAAAACAAAGTTGCGCGCGTGAATGTAGAAATAAATTCGATAAAATCGTTACAAAGCGAGCTTATTTATTTTACGTATCAAATTGTTATAAATATTATAAATAAATCTTATTGGTAATTTGCACCTTTTAAGATGCTCCTACCCCATTTTTGCCACACAAAAGCAATTAATAACAAACATGCCATCCACCACCATCATTACACCATTAAAAATAATCTTGCTACAATTACGCTTAAAACAATAAATTTATTTATAGAAATTACCCATATTTCGATAGATTACGAAACCCGTTGGCCTAGAATTACTTTTCAAATTCCCACAAGAGGATGACGGCTGTTGGGTACGAATATATGCGAGGACGGGAACAAGAAGAGCAAATGAACCGGCGAGGAAGATGGAAAAATTCGATAAACGCCATAAAATACTAGAGTGAACCGTGGTCAATAATTGTACAGGGTGGTGCATGCTAAGGAAGGAAAGATAGTAAAACGAATATCCAAGCAGACTATTTCCGAATGTCCAAACAGACTATTTCCTTTGTTAGGGAATAGAATGTTTATTTGATTATTAATATTGACATTTTTGCTAAGTAATTAATAACTGGCTAAAATTAAATCACCAAAATGCCTTTACGTCTAATTTTTCTACTAATTAACACCTGACGGCTATAATTGGCTAAAATTCATACAAATAGAAGCCTTTACTTCTAATTTATCTGATAGTTAACACCTGATGGGTATAATTGGCTAAAATTCATACAAATAGAAGCCTTTACGTCTAATTTTTCTGCTAATTAACACCTTTTGGGAATAATTGGCTAAAATTCATACAAATAGCAGGCTTTACGTCTAATTTTTCTACTAATTAACACCTGATAGGTATATCTGGCTAAAATTCATACAAATAGAAGCCCTTACTTCTAATTTTTCTGCTAGTTAACACCTGAAGGGTATAATTGGCTAAAATTTATACAAATAGAAGCCTTTACTTCTAATTTTTCTGCTAATTAACACCTGACGGGTATAACTGGCTAAAATTCACACAAATAGAAGCCTTTACGTCTAATTTTTCTACTAATTAACACCAGATGGGTATAATTGGCTAAAATTCATACAAATAGAAGGCTTTACGTCTAATTTTATTACAAATTAACACCTGATGGGTATAACTGGCTAAAATTCATTCAAATAGAAACCTTGACTTCTAATTTTTCTACTAATTAACACCTGATGGGTATAATTGGCTAAAATTCATACAAATAGAAGGCTTTACGTCTAATTTTATTACAAATTAACACCTGATGGGTATAACTGGCTAAAATTCATTCAAATAGAAACCTTGACTTCTAATTTTTCTACTAATTAACACCTGATGGGTATAACTGGCTAAAATTCATACAAATAGAAGCCTTTACTTCTAATTTTTCTGCTAATTAACACCTGACGGATATTACTGGCTAAAATTCACACAAATAGAAGTCTTTATGTCTAATTTTTCTGCTAATTAACACCTTTTGGGAATAATTGGCTAAAATTCATACAAATAGAAGCCTTTACGTCTAATTTTTCTGCTAGTTAACACCTGAAGGGTATAATTGGCTAAAATTTATACAAATAGAAGCCTTTACTTCTAATTTTTCTGCTAATTAACACCTGATGGGTATAACTGGCTAAAATTCATACAAATAGAAGCCTTTACTTCTAATTTTTCTGATAGTTAACACCTGATGGGTATAATTGGCTAAAATTCATACAAATAGAAGCCTTTACGTCTAATTTTTCCACAAATTAACACCTGATGGGTATAACTGGCTAAAATTCATACAAATAGAAGCCTTTACTTCTAATTTTTCTGCTAATTAACACCTGATGGGTATAATTGGCTAAAATTCATACAAATAGAAGCCTTTACGTCTAATTTTTCCACAAATTAACACCTGATGGGTATAACTGGCTAAAATTCATACAAATAGAAACCTTCACTTCTAATTTTTCTGCTAATTAACACCTGATGGGTATAACTGGCTAAAATTCATACAAATAGAAGCCTTTACTTCTAATTTTTCTGCTAATTAACACCTGACGGGTATAACTGGCTAAAATTCACACAAATAGAAGCCTTTACGTCTAATTTTTCTGCTAATTAACACCTTTTGGGAATAATTGGCTAAAATTCATACAAATAGAAGCCTTTACTTCTAATTTTTCTGATAGTTAACACCTGATGGGTATAATTGGTTAAAATTCATACAAATAGAAGCCTTTACGTCTAATTTTTCCACAAATTAACACCTGATGGGTATAACTGGCTAAAATTCATACAAATAGAAACCTTGACTTCTAATTTTTCTGCTAATTAACACCTGATGGGTATAACTGGCTAAAATTCATACAAATAGAAGCCTTTACTTCTAATTTTTCTGCTAATTAACACCTGACGGGTATAACTGGCTAAAATTCACACAAATAGAAGCCTTTACGTCTAATTTTTCTACAAATTAACACCTGATGGGTATAACTGGCTAAAATTCATACAAATTAAAGCCTTTACGTCTAATTTTTCTGCCAGTTAATACTTGATGGGTAGAGCTGGCAAACTTTAATTATATGAAAGGCCTGATGCCTCATTTGTCAGCTAATTGACGCCTGGCCTTTACATCTAATTTTTCTGCTAATTAACAATTGACGGGTTTAATTGGCTAAAATCCATGCAAATAGAAGCCTTTACATCTAATTTTTCTGCTAATTAATACTTGACCGGTAGAGCTGACAAACTTTATACAATAAAAGGCCTTTATGCCTCATTTATCAGCTAATTGGCGCCGGGTGTGGGGCTTAACTAGCTAAAATTAACTCAGAGGCCTTTACATCTAATATTTCTTCTAATTAACACCTGAGAGTATAATTGGCTAAAATTCATACAAACAAAGCCTTTACAAGAAAAGGCCTTTACGCCTCATATTTCTTGAAACCTAGAAAATTTACCTAGATGAACCAAAGTGTTTTGTATTAAAGATCGATTGGGTTCAGATCAGCTCTCTATGTATTATATTTGCTTTATAACTTTAATAGCGAATAAATACGACATAATCCTAACGAAATCA
Organism: Rhagium mordax; assembly: GCA_963680705.1. Classification (NCBI taxonomy): domain Eukaryota; kingdom Metazoa; phylum Arthropoda; class Insecta; order Coleoptera; family Cerambycidae; genus Rhagium; species Rhagium mordax. Next base: position 131,650,498 of record OY796656.1, on the reverse strand, counting down.
ATACTCTATCCCTTTGTTTATTTCTGAAGATCAATCATCTTCATTCTCCTGGCATTTTGAACGTGCCACGCTGTAGAAGATACACAACCCAGCAATACGTGTAATTTGAGCTCGAATAAATAATGTTAGAGATTACCAAGTGCTTATTACACGTCAAAATTGTTAATATCTGCAAGGACGATGTTTCGAACATGAACAATGCTCCAGGGGCACGCAGTGCAGTAGCAATCTACATGCATACTAATTAAGAGAAATCCGTTTGATATTTATGTTATGATAAAATATGCCCTGCATAAAAGAGTTTTGTTAAGGTTTCAAATAAATCTAAAATAATTTTATTTGCGAGTTCAAGTCGCCGGCGGTAACCGCTATGAAAAAAAACAACGCCAGGAACAAGGCTAAAAGAGGTGCAGACCGGGCCCGTTAAGTAGATTACAAAAGCAAAACAAGCACGAGATGCGCCTTGTACCTGATAAATTTCCTTGCTTCATTCATTCCTTACGAACGGAAAATAAAGGACATCTGATGGTATAATTGATAAAAGTTCATTAATTATTAAATTTCGGAACGGCTGAAAAATAAATTTAATAAACGGTCACGTAATGTAAAGTAACTGATACCACCATTAATTAATTCACAGTTGAAGCGCAATTGCAGATGCCGAAAAAATAAGCGATTTTTTTTTTCTCGGGGTAAACGAACTCTCGATTGAATCGAACTCGGCACGCACAAACGGGGTCCTGGTTGCAAGCAGATTAATTCGATACCGGCCCGGTTTTTAATGCGTCTCTAGAGGTGTCGACTTTTGCAGAGGATTTTTTCCACTTGCGCCGAACGCAGGGTCACTAAGCTTTGGGCTTAATTTTAATACCACGTAAATCTACAGTAAAACTCGAATTAATTGCCTTAATATTTACGTGTATTTTGGGAAGTAATCTGTCTGGTGGCAGGATTAAGATTATGAATAAACGCGTATCCAAAATTATGAGCCCATTTTTAGCACTTCCTTTTTTGTCGGTTGGCAAGGTAAAAAAGTGTTGGTGCAGTAAAAGAACATTTAGTTTTATTTTTGGGCCCCATTTTTTGAGTTCTAAAACGGCCCCTGGTAAAATTTAAAAAAAAAATGTACACCTATTTCGTAAAAGGTCTAGTGCGTGTTTATCAATTTTGTTAAAAAAACAATTAGCACCTTCGTCTTTTTATATATTTGGAGGGTGCTAAACGGAGATAAAGGTTTTCCAATTAGCACCACCATTGATTTTTAAGAAATAAATTTGATAGAATAATTAGCACCCATTTCGTAATAAGGGCGCTTGTGAAGTTAACATGAATAATAAAACCGCTTATTATTTTGTTAAAACAATTAGCACCCCTTTTTACGTATCTGGAGGGCACTAACAATGGTAAGGGTTTTCGAATTAGCGCCAGTGGTTGTGGTGCTGTTAAACTGTTACCAAAGTAAAAAACTGTTAAAGATTTTGTCAGCACCCATTTCGTAATTAGCACCGGTGCGTTGGCTTGGGATGCTAGAGTGAAGTTAGCAAATAAAACTGTTAACTACTATTAGCACCTCTGTTTTGTATATATGTAATTAGCACCTATTTCAGAAAAGGTCCAGTGCTTGTGATACCATGAGAACATAGAATAGGAATTATAAAACTGTTTATTATGTTGTTAAAGCAATTAGCACCTTTGTCTCTTTACATATTTGGAGGGTGCAAAGCGATGAAGTAAAGTATTCCAATTAGCACCATTGTTTCTTTACATATTTGGAAGATATAAATTTGGGAAAATAATCAGCACCTATTTCGTAATAAGGGTGCTTGTGGTGTTATGTGAAATTAACATGCGAATTATAAAATCGTTTATTATTTTGTCAAAATAATTAGCACCTTTGTTTTTTACATATTTTGGAGGAATAAATTTGGTAGACTAATTAGCACCTATTTCCTAAATAAGGGTGCTACGTGAAGTTAGCACGAGAAGTATTATTTGTTAGAACAATTAGCGCCTTTGTCTTTTTACATATTTGGGAGGTGACAAAGGTTTTCCAATTAGCACCATTGTTTTTTCCACATATTTGGAAGGTATAGGTAGAATAATTAGCACCTACTTCATATATACTTGTGTGAAGTTATGATGCGAATTATAATTTATTTATTATTTCGTCAAAATAATTAGCACCTTTGTTTTTTACATATTTTGGAGGAATAAATTTGGTAGACTAATTAGCACCTATTTCCTAAATAAGGGTGCTACGTGAAGTTAGCACAAGAATTATTATTTGTTAGAACAATTAGCACCTTTGTCTTTTTACATATTTGGGAGGTGACAAAGGTTTTCCAATTAGCACCATTGTTTTTTCCACATATTTGGAAGGTATAGGTAGAATAATTAGCACCTACTTCATATATACTTGTGTGAAGTTATGATGCGAATTACAATTTATTTATTATTTCGTCAAAATAATTAGCACCTGCTTTTTTATATATTTGGAGGGTACTAACAATGATAAGGGTTTTGCAATTAGTACCAGTGATTCTGGTGCTGTTAAGATGTTACTAATGACTTTGTTAGCACCAATTTCGTAATTAGCAGCGGTGCTTGGGATGCTAGAGTGAAGATGGCATATAAAACTGTTTAAATCAATTTAATTAGCACCTCTCTTTTTTTACATATTTTGAAGGAGTAAAATCTGTTAGAATAATTAGCACCTATTTCGTAAAAGGTCCAAGAATTATAAAACCGTTTATCATTTTGTTATAAAGCAATTAGCACCTTGGTTTTACGTATTCGGACGGTGATAAAGATTTTCCAGTTAATACCATTGTTTTTGTTATATTAGGAAAAAAATTTGGTAGAATAATTAGCACCTATTTCGTAATTAAGGGTGCTTGTGGTGCTATGTGAAGAATTATAAAACCGTTTATTATTATATTAAAACAATTAGCACCGATGTTTGTAGTGCTCGTGTGAAATTAGCATGAGAAGTTTGAAACTGTTTATTATTTCGTTTAAACAATTAGCACCTATTTTTACATGTTTGGAGAATGCTAAACGATGATAATGGTTTTCCTACTAGCACCGATGGTAAAATGCTATTAAAGAATAAAATTGTTGATAACTTTGTTAAAGCAATTGGCACCTCTATCGTAATTAGCACCCGTGCCTGTGGTGCTAGTGTAAATATATCACGAGACTTATAAAACTGTTAATTACTTTTTTTAAAACAACTAAGCTACTTGTTTTTTTACATATTTGGGAGGATTAAATTTGCTAGAATAATTAGCACCTATTTCGTAATAAGTCAGTGGTTGTGGTGCTAGTGTGAAGTTAGCATGAGAAACATAAAACTGTGATATTATTTTGTTAGACAATTCACACCTCTTTTTACATATTTGGAAGGTGCTAGATGATGATTGATGATAAAGGGTTTGCAATTCTCACCAGTGGTTGTGGTGCCGTTAACATGTCACCAACGTATAAAATTATTAATGATTGTTAGAGCATTTAGCACCCATTTTGTAATTAGCACCGGTGCTATAGTAAAGTTAGCGCATAACATTGTTTACTACTTCGTTAAAGCAATTAGCCTGTTTTTTACAGATTTTGGATGAAAAATTCATTATAATAATTAGCACCTACTTCGTAAAAGGTCCAGCGCTTGTTATGCTATAGGAAGTTCAGGATATGAATTATAAAACCGTTTATCATGTTGTTAAACCAATTAGCACCTTTGTTCTTTTACACATTTGGAGGGTGCTAAACGGGCGTTAGAGGTTTTCCAATTAGCACCATTGATTTTTTACATATTTGAAAGAAATAAATTTCATAGAATAATTAGCACCTATTTCGTAATAAGGGTGCTTGTGGTAATATGTGAAGTTGGCATGAGAATTATAACATTGTTTATTATTTTGTTAAAACAATTAGCACCTCTATCTTTTCACATATTTATAGGGTGCTAACAATGACAAGGGTTTTCCAATTAGCACCAGTGGTTGTGGCGTTGTTAAGATGTTACCAAAGTATAAACTGTTAATGACTTTGTTAGCACCCATTTCGTAATTAGCACCGGTGCTTGGGATGCTAGAGTGAAGTTAGCGTATAAAATTGTTTAAATCAATTATCACATCTCTTTTTTACATATTTTGGAGGAGTAAAATCTGTTAGAATAATTAGCACCTATTTCGTAAAAGGTCCAAGAATTATAAAACCGTTCATCATTTTGTTATAGAAATTGGCACCTTTGCTTTTTTACGTATTTGGACGGTGATACAGGTTTTCCAGTTAGTACCATTGTTTTTGTTATATTTAGATGCAATTTTGGTAGAATAATTAGCACCTATTTCGTAATAATGGTGCTTGTGGTGCTATGTGAAGCATTATAAAACCGTAGTATATACTTATAATATTTCTCCCATTCCTACTTATAATATTTCTCCCATTTCTACACCAATGGTCAATGTCAGGGCAAACCACGCAAGGATGGAACGTGGTCACATCCCAGCCACAACAACAAATCTTCGAAGAACGAACGGTACAATCACCAATAATTATTGGGTATCAGTTTACCTGTTTATCTAAAAGAAATATCGACTTTTTATTTTGCGAATCTCAGATTCCCCGATGCACGCCGACCTCGCCTCGGGTTGGTCAATTATTTTGTTATCAGTTATTTACGATGACCTCCCCGACCCATCGCTGCGCTGCAGATGCAGCCTCCTAGATGCAATTGTTTCGATGCCGTTTTAGCGGTAATTGCTCTCTCATAAAAAAAAAAAAATTCAAATGATGTACCTTTCGTCTGCAGGGTGTTTATAATTTAATTTCGAATATATAAATTTAAAAACATCAATAACTTTCTTATTTTAAATGGAACACCCTGTATATTATTTCATAATTAAATAACGCAAATTAATTTGCGACAAAAAATTATTTCAAAATAGGTAAATATTTTCCAGTTCATTGGTTTCATATTTAAAAAGACCAATGCCATTAAAAAAAAAATGTTTAAAAAGTTAAATTTCAAGCAGGCTTTGGAAACAAAATTCTCATAAATCTTATTACACTATAGTAGTTTATTTCACAAGCATATAATGGCCTACATTATTCACGAGGGTGAAAGTTCACCGCACGAGCCGAAGGCGAGTGTCGCAAATCACCTGAGTGAATAATAATAGCCATTATACAGGGTGTTTCATGACGAACTGTATACACTTCTAAGGATGATAGAGGATGCCTTGACTATTCACGATTCACGAATGGGTGTAGAAATTTGTCTGTTGTGCTTAATTACTAAGATACAGGGTGATAAACTACTTATGGAGAATATTTCTTTTGGCCAGAACTTCCTTACTATTTATCCGAGTATTTAAGTTTCTTTACGAGTTTTTTATTTCTGTAAACTTTTTTGAAATTAAATTATGAACACCCTGTAGACGAAAGTTTAAATTCTAATAGAGCATTTGAAAGTTCGTATCTAATTTAATCAGCTACCACAATAAAAAGTTTAAAATTAAATTATTTTTAATTTGAAAAATATGACATTTCTCTTTGTCATCTGTCAAAATTTCGACAAAATTTAGAATATTTGAAAAACCGCTCAAAAGAAGTTCATGTGATAGCTCAGTGGAAAGCTCATGACATTTTCTAATCAAATTTGGAATAATATACAGGGTGTTCCATTTAACTTACCAAAGTTGAATACTGCCCAGCCTAAATGGAACACCCTATATAACCATAGGAATATTTTTGAAATATGCAATGTTGATTGCTGAACAACTTTTGTTTTAAAAATTTTTGTCTACAATAGCTAATAAAGAGTTATGGAAGAAATACGCACTACTTGGACACCCTGTATATGGTATGATCTACTTTAAGTTAATGCTACAGGTATTATTGTCATCTGACCGTACGCGACAAAAAGATATTAAAAGGAGAGATATGAATAAATAAAATGAAATGAAAATGAAAATTATTATAGCCGAAGGATTTAAATAAGTTTATTATTTTATGAATAGCGGGCAGTTGCCCAAAATGAAGAAAAACAATAATTAATAGCACATATGAAAAAAAAAACCAAACTATTACATTACAATTATATTTTTCAAAAGTTCTTGTTTCATTGTAAATAATTAAACATTTTCAACCCGGCCCTGTCTTTGGGCAAAGAATTTTGAAAGACAATTCTGGCAGCTTATCATGGCGACTAGGATGAGAAGTGTCCATATTCGTAACTCATATGGGGTCTACTTTATTTAAAAAAATTCCTACTACATACAGGTGAATTAATTAAACTACATTTCACCCTTGAGCTTTAAATAAAAAACACGAAGGGAGAACCGCAGGCGTACTATCTACATAGGTACCAAAGTATAACCAACAAACCACAAAAAATATATGTTTTATATTTCTTACCTTTCTTTCAGGAACAGGAGCTGAAGTAGGGATTGCCAGCGTCCACTTCACACACTAATTTCACCAATAACGCCCAAAAAACCCATTTAAAACCCAAGAAACGAGAAACTATTTACCGACTACCCCAACGCTGGCACTACCGCGATTGAAATGGCGAAAAGGTTAGAAAACAATAGCGCATCGCTCATCTCGAGCGTTGACATTCTGGATATCGAAATGACACTTGAGTTTAAGTTAAAGCAAAGCAACCGCGATCAAACTGACATTGTTTTCAAATTTCGGTACCGCGATGGGAAAACAATGGAAATTTCTCTTTCTAATGTTGGTATTGCTTAGTGACTTCCACTTTTTAGATGTTCCGTGCTTCTCCATTGGTGGAAAAGAGACGCATCAAGTTCAAAAAATTAAAAGTGCGGTTATAAAAAGTTTGTGACTATGTGTCTAGTAAAGTAAGTACTCACTAATCATTTATTGTATTTATTTAATAGGTACTAGTCTTGCTGTCTTGCTTCTTTCATAATTTAACTACTAAATACCCAATCCATTCATTATTCAATTAAGATATAATTTTGTAATTAATTCTGTAACAAGGTTATTAGGTACTAAAAATAAAAAATTTGGCTCCCTTTAAGTATGCATACAGAAATTTTCTTATCATAATAAATGTAACTTACTATCTGCTAAACAATTCTATTTTAAAGAAAGTCTCAACGCAAGACATAGACTAAGTGTTTGTACCTATAGATCTTGCAAAAGCATTTGACACCATCAGCCATTTCCTCCTTTTTTACAATCACTGGAGGATATTGGAGGATGACAAGAATGTTATTTAAATTTATTTGAAAGTTTCATCTTATTAAACGCTAGTGTGCAAAAGTTGGAAGTGTCTACGGTGATGAATTTGTAGAATATGGTATACCTCAGGGTACAGTTCTAGGCCCAGCACATTTTTCTATTATATGCGTAATCTACATTATTATTTATCAGCCATATATCCTCATATTTTGTTTTATTGAGCTTTATTATGAATGCTTCTACAGAAAAGTGCGAACGCTACCAAAAATCAATACGATGTAGTTTAATATAGGTTTTAAACCTTAATGACTAAGAATAACGTATTTTTTTATATCGTTTCTCCTTACTGGAAGCATCGTCACTAGTTCACCATAGCAAGCAAACGGCTTCTCCTATCTAAGTTCTATGATGGCCAAATTTCCTACCGTTAACTTTTTTAGTTTGCTATTGAAGATTCAATTTAAGTGCAAATCCTTAATCGGTACATAATATAGAAATAAAATATTCATCAGCATATATGCCATACACTGATTGCCTAAGAATTAAAATATTAACCTCTTCCCAGATAGCACACAAGTGTCATACGGACATCCACCAGACATCATTTACGGGCAATACAACTGTCCCAGGGACAATCATTTTTTGTCCTGGGATATCCTTTATCAGTCAACAAGACATCCGAGGGACTGTCAAATTCCAATAAAAGGATATCCGCGATGTGTCCAAAACAGATCCGCAATGTCCATTAATGTACATCTCAAGGATGACTTAATTCACACGACCTCAGACGTCCCTAAGAGGTTCCAAACATGTCCGTTTAGTTTGAACAGGGCCATTCTGGTTCGAGTAGAACCCACTAATGGGACATCCACAACATGTCCAGAATAGGTCTGTAATGGATATCCACAGAAAATCTGCTAATGTACGTCAGTAGGATGACTTTAATTCACGACCTAAAACGTTCATAAGAGGTCCCAAACATGTCCGGTTAGTTTGAACCAAGGCTTATAGACTTAAGAGTTTACCAGCCTTGAGTTTGAACAGGGTAATTCTGGTACGTTCAAATTCTATTAATGGGATATCTACATGTTTAAAATAGGTCTGCAATGGATATCCGCACGCATGTACTAATGTACTTCACGACTTCAAACGTCCATATAAGAAGTACCACATGTCCAATTAGTTTCAACAGGCACGCTTGGTGCGATCAAAATCGACTATATGAGACCAACATGTCTAGAATAGGTTTGCAATGAATATCTACACAGCTGCTAAATGTGTCGGAGAATGTAGTTTTCGAAAAATTATTATTTATATCTTGAATGTGAAATATTTTTGGGTTCTCGATGAGTTTTTGGTTCGCTTTCAGCTCACTATAAAATCTTGAGAGGCATCCCGTATTCTAGATTTAAAAATAATTATATTTCGCAAAATGGCCTGTCGAATTATAGCAATTCAGTAAAGTGCTTGTGTATAGTTAGAGTGAGGTCGTTTTGCGCATAATATAAAACAATTATTATTAAATCTAGATTACGAAATGCCACTTTTAAAATTTCATGGCGAGCTGAAGGTAAACGTAAAAATTCTTCAAGAACCCAATATTAATTGCGTTTCAATCAGACTTAATGTAACCCGAGTATTAAATAAATAAGGTTTGTTCTAACACCACCAAATCGATTGAGAACTGGACTGCTTATAAGCAGTTTCGAAAATTACAATTTTTTACAAACCCATATGATCAGTCCAGTTCTGAACCAATTCTATTATGTTGGAACCTTACAATACACCTTATACAGTCTGGCCAGATTCAAATGGCAAGGCATTGGAATGTAAAATGTCCCTTTTCAAGTAACGCTTGAGCGGAATACATGTTATTTTAGGGTATCATATCGGTTCCGCTTCATTCCTCGTCCCTTCCGCACTCACCTTGCGGAACTGGCCCCCTGTATATAGGGCCAATTCTGTAACTTTTCAGGAACAATCTTTACGTAACCACTGTTTTTGCAAATATACAACCAATAGAAACTCGACTAATCATCACAGCATCGTCATATACAAATGATTATATAAAAAACATCATTAAAAATTATCGAATTGGCTTGAACAAGAAATAAGAAATCTGAAATAAAACAATTTATTAAAATACAAAATACATATATTACATGTTCTGTAAGTAAAAAAAAATGTAAAATAATTTCAGTTCATTTTTGCCTCTCCAGTCTCTCCTTTGCCCTTCTGAGCCAGTTCATCATAAAGGTTTCACATAATTTGTTTGTTACTTTCGTATCCAACACTTTTGCTGCATCTATGAGATAAAAAAAGGTAAGCGAACTGTGATAATGTTAATTTTTTCTCTAAATTATTCATTATTTTTTATTTAAAGCAGGTTTTACCGTAAGGGCTTTAAACTTGAGATCAATTCTAAAAACTAAGAACTTATTTACCTATCAGCATTCTTGGAAGTTGTAAATTGCAGAATGGTCTATTGGACTTCTTGCCAAACCAACTGTACTGTACAGCTAATGCATTAGACATTAACAAATTCAAAGTCCGTTTTAGGAACTCTGTGATGTCCTTTCCACCAAGTCGGGAAATGTCGTAAACCTGCAATAAAAAATAGTTTTAAATCACCATATATTTAAGCAACATCAGCAAATACCTATGTAATAAGCAATATTATTAAATATAAAAATTATTAATAATGTAAATAAATATTGGCCACATTTTGTCTATCCACACTGTCAGTTTCAAATGCAAAAAAAAAAAACTTCCTAACAACTCGAATTTCCCAATTTCCTTGCATCTTGTGCTTATGTACGAAAGAAATGTCTAAACGGGAACAATGTTTTTGTTAACTTTGTGTGGATGAGAAAATGAAATCGTATATGCAATATCAACTTATACATATGCCAAGTTAAAGTATACTTGACACTTGACCATATAAAATTTGTATACAGGATACACGGAAATAATAGAAATGTGTATTTGTGACATATTTTGATACTGTCTTCGCTTCTATGGATATTATCCGCTGCTCTTCAATGAATTAATTTAATGATTTCTGCGCCAAAAGGACCAAACAGAAGTTTGATTTTGAATAATAGTTTTTTGATGCCTATCACAAACTCTCACATCTACCAAAAATTGGAAAATTACCAATTTAGGGTTTGCTTCTACAATAGTGTTACAAACAGTTTGCAACATTCCAGAAAAACTCGCCCAGTTGAATTTTTGAACTTGCCAGCGAGAAAACGTTTTTAAAACAATTTGCCAATTATATCCAATTATATTATATCGGTGTAGAAATAATATTAGTAGTTTATAAAATAAACCAAGAAGTATTTTTAAATGGGTTAATAAGCGAAAAAACCTATTATCAATAAAAGAATATTAGTGCTCCAGAGGCAAACTATAAGTCCTAAAATAAAAAAATAAAATTAATTTCACAAAATGACTACTAATATAATAAAAATAAAATATTATAATGCCCAGGAATCAATGTTTTATTATAAAAATTTAAAAGTGCTCTACTGAAAATTTAACATTTTTGACTTAACATAGTTTGCCTCTGAGGTACTGATATTTAAAGTGTTAACTTGCCGCCAATTTGTAATTTTCTTCGTTTTCTAGATACTTTTCAAAAGTATTTTCAAGTTCTTCTATTGTTTTTAAAGGGAAATCGAATTTTTTCATCAAGTCATGTCCATTGACTGCATCCAATTCCAAATCCTGGCGTTTATTTAAGGCTATCTTTTGTAAATCATCTGCCATTGCACTTATTATTTCTTTTAATAGACTCTGTTGTAGTAGAATTTGACGAATATTATGTGCATCTGAAATGTAATATTTTAATTTTAAAAAATATAGTTTTTTTGCAAAATTTAATTGATTATAAATTTTATTAGTATACAAAAAACATAAGCAGTATTGTTTTACGTCTTCTTCATTACGGGCCAAAAAGTCTAAGAAAATAAATGTAATTAAAATGTTATATGATAGCAAATGTATTTTTTAAATGATAATTATTAAGTAATTATAAGTAAGTAGCTCGCTCTCTCCACTGTATTCGTCTTAATTATACAATATCAAACAGAACTTTTAACAATCGGGTAGAGATTATAATCCAATGAACATACCATTTCTATGCATGGGGCAACAAGTACACTTTTTGTCATCAGTTACTTGATGGGCAGGTGGGTTTTTTTCAATTTGCAAAGCAGCACCATCGTTAGAATTTTCGTGTAAAGTTCTATTTTTATTAAATTTATTATTCATATTTTCCTTAGTTGAACCTAAAAGATTATGGAATATTACTTTTAAATTAATAACTATAAAATTTATACTATGATTATACATGTATACAAAATGTCCACAGTTAGAGTGGACAAGAGGGAAAACTTTTTTATTTCTCATTTTACGCGAAAAATGTATTCTTCATAAAAAGTTTTGCTATTGTTAAAAATATTATTGCCATGGAGTAAGTTAACATGTCATGTACAGGGTGTTCAGAAAATTAGAAAATCTGAAAATTATGTAAGAGTAAACTACGTTCAATTTTAACGATATGAAAAACTGTCACTAAAATTAAAAACTGTAAACGATGTACAGTAAAATGACAAATCGAGGATAAATAAATATCACTGTTAACCACAACTAGCTTAACTCCTCAGTTATAGTATAGTTTTAAATTTTTATGCCACTTTGGTAATTATGAAAAATTTGTAAAAAAAGTCGTATTATTTTCATAATAATTGATTTGGCATTTAACTAAAAATTGCCTTCTAATAAAATATTTAAAAATAGAAATAACCATATTACCTATTTCAATGTTTTATTAGAAGCATACTTTTAGATGGAAAATTCGTATATGGCAATGGTTCGGTTTGGTGCATATGATGCCCAACTAATACGGTCGTGACGCATGAGCTTAGCTGAACACTTCGGTACAGTATTTTGAAATGAATACGCGAAGTATAAACTAACACGTAATATAAAACATACCTTTTTTGTTAATTACTGGTGGTGATGGGATCACTTCTAATAACTCACTGTCAGATTCAGAAGATGATGAGGACATTTGTTTTGCCGATCGATATCTTCTTTGTTTCTTGTCAAGGTCAGTATTTATATCAGATGTATCTTCAGCTCGTATTGCTTTGGATCTAGCTTTTAGGTAATCATCTAAATGGACAAACATATACACATGTAAGTAAAAAATGTGCCACTTTAAAATAGATATATATATTACCATAATTAGAATTCCCTACAATTTTTATGTCGAATAGTGGCCAACAAGTATTAGGGCCCTCATCGTTCTTTCTTATTGTTTTATTAATTTTTTCTTTTGAAAATGTTTCGGGAGGCCAATAACATTTTGTATCGCCAAATAGCCATGACGTTGGCACTGCATCCACCGTATTCTCCTTAGTAAATTTAACAATAGTCCACGTTTTCATCTACAAATATTAACGTATTATCCTAGTATGTATGTATCATTATATTATTTTTCAATGAATTAATGCGTTCACTTTCTCAGCTTAAGCTGGAAAACATTCACCGACCCCTCACGCGCGAAGTTGGGGTTCGGCTCTGTTGTTTTATTATTATTATTATTATATTATTTTATGTATTTATAAAATTAATTGCTGTTACCTTATACAGAAAAATGATTTCCATGTGTCAATGTCAATATTTATTTAATTTAATACTAGTTACGTGAAGCCAAAAGCGTCACGTAACACAGAATGATTAAATTATTACAAATGTAAAAGTGGTAAAACAACAAATTTTGTTTTATAGTTTAATTTTACCAATTTAAAAGAAACTTCATTTAATTTCCAACTGTTGATTGGTCCTAACTCACTAACTTGATATATTCCTATTTCAGATGAACGGCATGGCTTAGCATAAAAATCTTCAACATTTAAATATCTATTTCCTATTATATAAGAACCAGTATCATTTGTTACAAAATTTTTAATCAAAATAATACTGTTGTCAATTAAACAGCAGCAGTTATCTGGTTCAACTGTTTTTAATACAAATTTATTAAAAATTACTCTATCATATTGGGTAAAACAAACAGAATAGTCAAGTAATGGTCCTCTATTATGTTCGTATTTTAAAATCGGTTGAATATCTGGAGTATTTTGTTCATTTATTTCCTCAGCACATTGGTCTTGTTCTGATTTTCTCTTGATTATTTGAGTAAGTGGACTTTCATGTTTACGGAGATATTTCTTTATCGTTTTCATATAATTTTCAAAAGGAAATGCGCTAAATTTATCAATTGTTCCAAATTTTCTTACATCATTACAGAGGTGTAATAAGTTGTGAATGTTATGAGAAGCATTTTGTGCACCATATAAAATTATAAATGTTTTGACAAAATATTGTAATAAATCGTCTGCATAATCAATAAGTCGTTGATATTTAGAATTTGATAGAATTGTAATTGAAACATGTAAAGTCAAAAAATTTATATATTTATCATTACTTAGAAACGATTTAAGCACTACAGGTCCCGTATACAACAAAAATTGCCTAAATTCAGTGGCTTTCCACATTTTTCCACAACATAATGACCTTGGTTTTCTACTAAATTCGCAAGGTATATTAACAGTTTGTGAAACTAACAAATCCGATATATCTGAAATTTGCTTAAAACTAAGCTTCGTGTGTGGTTTACCATCACACCATAAACCTACCACTAATTTTTTAACAACGCCTAGATATAACAAATGCATAGGATCTAATACTATGTCTTCGACCATATTAAGACTTGCAATAAGCTCTAGAGATGAGGTACCTGTGTGATGAGCCCCTTGAATCTTAGCTCTAAAACTATTGTTATCTCTTAACACTATGTTAGTAATATCTGGAAAACAAACTCTATCATTTCTATAAGAACCCTCAATTAAACATTTTGAGCAAGAATAATACCCTGAGTGACCCTTCGTGTACGTTATAAAAGTTTTAGCTGGTACATCACAAATGAAAGCTTTAATTTTAAATGGGTAAAGTTTTCCCTTATAATTGAAACCTATGTTAGACAAATTGACAGCTTCGTCGACAAAGTATTTTAAAAATTCATTCGCATTTTTGGGTTTTTCATTACCATGATAGATACCTATAATTTCTATTACATCGCTTTTTTCAAAAAGACTACACAGTATAGGATAGACCTGACTACCAGAGCTTTTTGAAATTGGAAGACCATCAATATTAATACAAACTTCAATTAACCCTAAATTTTTAATAATGGACTTATTCCTTGATAACAAATTTTCAATACAATTAGTTAGGCCAAAATGACAGTATTGTCCTGGTTCTACAGTTTCTAAAACAACTTTTCTTGGTGTTTTTAACAAAGTGCGAGCATCTGAAGGTAATTCAAAATTTTGAGTATTTAATATTCCCAGTAAATTATTTAACGCTACATGAGGAATTTGATACTTTACTGCCCAAGTGGCTAACTGTTTTTGAAAATTACGTTGCTTATGGCTACTTTCTTGAATAGGTGGTTGTTCGGTTGAAAAATTATGATTAGCAGATACAGACTGATAATCATTATTAAAAGTGTGCTCAATATCAAATGCAGACTCAACAGAATATCGATAGGGAGTACTATTTAAATGTTCATTATTGTTTTGGACTTCGTGTTGGGATGATAAATTATCCACGGAAGACTCGAGACAAGAGTCGTCATTAGAATTAATTAAGTTTGTAAAACTATTACGGTTAGATGAAGATGAATCGCTATCACTAACAGTACCATTTGATTGCCAAAATTCATGGAACAGTCGAGAACTTTTTTCAGCCTTTTTATAGTGACGACTTTTAATAACTAGTTTTCGTTTTGGCATTTTTACGATTAATTAATTGTTAAGCTTATAATAAAAATATAAAATACTAACAATTATACTTACCTTATGAGTTTTTATGTAATATTGAAATATTGCACACCATATGAAGTAAATAACGTCTGGTCACACTGCTGACTTCAGTGACTTCTTTTGAGAAAGAAAGAATAAGGTTAGGTAATGTGCGTCGTGCGATTACCGGCGTGGGCGTTACCGCGTTTGGCGCGTTTTCCAAACTGTCAATCGCCACGCGGAAATGGCGGGATATTTGAACGTTTTGAGTCTTGGATCACGTTCCGATCTGTAGGTAATAATTTCTGTATAAAGTAAGAGTGCGTTCCATCTACTCAGTCTTAATTTTATGTTAATAAACTATTCAGGTGAGAAATAAATAACTAAATGATTACAGAGTTTGCAAATAAATCTACTACAGATAACATCAAACACTTGGAGATGGCGTCTTAACTTCTCAGAGAATATTTAAATTAAAATGTCTGCAAAATGATTATATATTGTCGAATGAATATTTTCAAACGTTTTTCCTAATGGATTAAGTATATATATTCGATATCCACTGGGTGACTTTTTTATGGTCTTGTGTGGACATCTTTTTCGGATTACCTGTATAGTCAAAAATATACAAAAAAGACATTAGATGCCTGGATATCCAGTGGATGACTTTTATGCAAGTCCTTGTGATGTATATGTTGGGGCATCCATAGGATGGCTTGTATGCGACCTAGCTTGGATATCCTCTTAGGAACGCCTAGGGGATCTATGTTTCATACCTCTTACGAATGGGCTATCAAATGGATATATTATGGTGGATGTCTGTTCTCAGACATCCTTCGGATGCTTATGCCTGCATATCCAGTGGATGACTTTTATGTAAAGTCCTTCCGATGTATATGCGGGGGCATCCACTAGATGACTTGTTTGCGACCTTTCCTGGATATCCTTTTAGGAACGCCTAGGGGATGTTTGTTTTGTACCTCTTGCGAATTGGCTATCAAATGGAGGCATGGTGGATGTCTGTTTTCAGATATCCTTTGGATGCTTATGCCTGTATATCCAACGGATGACTTTTATGCGCTGTTATGAAGACATCCATTTTGGTATATCCAGTGGATATTTGTTTTGTGTAACACACCAATCAGTTACAAAATGGACTTACGGTGGACGTCTGTCAACAAACATCCCTCTTACGTATGTATTTTGTCATCCGTCGAACATACAAATTTTATACCGGGACGTACGTATATCATATGGACCTGAAAAGGACATCCTATGGAGGTTGGGTGCTATCTGGGTTGATTAAAAAAAAATTTGAAATTGAAATTAATTAAAATAAACTCCGGTAAAATGAGCAACGACATAGAGAAAATAAATTAACAGTTGGCCCGAATTCCATTGTTTTTTCAAGGTACAAGAGTATACAGGGCATTTCAGTTAATATTACCACAGCCGATATATCTCGGAAACTAAAAAATATATTTTTATTCTGTAAACGGTAATAGATTTCTGTTGTTATTGCCTTCTTCAGGAAGTACGATTTACTATTACAACATTATCACCAGAGATGGCGCTGCAGTTTAAAATTATTTTTCGATCAGGGTAGCTTTGAAATATACATATATGTTATTCGATTAAAAACTAAATTTTAAGCAATATTGTAATTTTTTTGCCTGCGAAGAAAATTATTTACTGGTGGTGAATACATTTTTCCATGGCTATAACGAGAGTAAAAAGTCCGGTGAAATCAGTAGCGTTATTAAAATAAATTTTACCACCAGTAAATAATTATCTTATAGTAATCAAAAAGTTACCGAGAACCTACATCCTAAAACCAATACTAAAAAAGTTACAGCAATTAAAAAAAATACAACACGAAAAATAAACGACGACAAAAATAAAATATATCGAAATCTACAGCAGATCTGATTTTGCTTAAAATTTAAAATTTAGTTCTTAATCGAATGGCATTTATGTCAAAGCCTCCTAGATTGAAAAATATTTTTAAACTGCAGCGCCATCTCTGGTGCATAAATAACGGTACAGGAGGAAATTAAAAATCCAAACACAACTTGTAAAACCTTTTAATAAATCCCTATTGAAATTCGACCCCACAAGGCTGAAATTGAAAACATATATACAAAAAAAAGTTTGCCTAAACTACGTTCAAGCCTTTCGTCCAAAAATAATAACTACGACTTATTACTGATTAATTATTGACGATTTTTCCAGCCTGATAATACTCGAAATAAAATAAAATATTTACACATCATATAAATCTTTTTTATACACAATCTGAATATTACGACTCAGAAAAATCAACAATGGCTAAATTGCTGCACCATTTATTTAACATATATTCGATAAATAATATAAAATATAACTATACTGCTATAACGAAACAAAAAACACAATCAACAAACCAATTTTCATAAAAAGAATCACATTTTTAGTTTCAACAAATGGCTCCTTACCTACTTAACTATCTAATACTTCATGTTAGGCATCTAAATCAAAATTACCTCTAAACTACAACGTAAATCATATACATATATCACAAAATTGTTATAGTAACGTTAACACTACGTTTATCACTTTCATCTTTCCGTTTACCCTCAGGGAATAGTATCTACCTATTTTATTAATATGCACTGAAGAAAGTATAAAAATCTAATCGTGCAGTACTTGAAAATATTGTAGAGCTGGAATTGAGCCAGTTTGGTTTATTAGTTACGTATAAACAGTGAAACGCTAGCTAGTAGGCGCAGGTGTAGGCAAAACTTATTTTATGTTTTGTTTTTTTTAACGTGTCGAATTATTAATTAAATATATTTTCAAATAGTCTGTAAAATAGAGGAAAATATTCAAATCGGTATCGCAAATATTTCCAAAACAAAAGTGGATTGTTGCACTAGAATTTAATTCAGAATTTTAATTTGTTAAATAAAATATCGATAGTGTGTGTATTTTTGAATTTTCGTAGGCGTCTTATATTTACAAAAATATTTCGCAGGTTTTAAACTCAAGGTTTTTTTTAGATTCACCCGTTAAGAAGGAAATCCAAACGAAGCGTGTTCAAATTTTGTGGAATATTGCAATAGGATTCCTGCTGTATTCAACTGGTCAACTTCCTGCGTCACCCGACAGGTACAGAGTTTTTTATTTTTTACCACTAATGATAACGCATGACTTTAAGCTTTGCTAAATACAAAGCGAACATAAAAAAGTAAAAATCTCATCCCCATATTCAAAATTTTATGCACATGATACCATCGACAAAATAAATTTACCTACGTGTATATTTAAAAAAATAGTTTTGGGGCAGATTTCCGAAATACAACTGCGGTTTATAGTTTTAATCAAATAATCCTTTCCACCGATTTTGTTTAAACGACTTCTTACATGCCCAATTTTAAGCGCAAAAATTTTTAGTCGATAAACAATTACACAAAACCAGAGTTGAACGC
Source organism: Rhagium mordax (assembly GCA_963680705.1). NCBI lineage: Eukaryota > Metazoa > Arthropoda > Insecta > Coleoptera > Cerambycidae > Rhagium > Rhagium mordax. Next base: position 131,631,942 of record OY796656.1, on the reverse strand, counting down.
CCTAGGTTGGTGGCGCATCAGCCTGAGTACGTGGTGCTCTTCTCGCATACCATTAAAATTATTTACTACAAATCCTTGACACCCCATCTCAACCATAAAGATTTAAATTTATATTCGGCACTCCTTATACTACGTACACTTTTCAGCAATCGTACACCTCGTACTACAATATAAAATTAACCTATACATCTACAGATACCTTACTTTAAGTAACAATTTAAAACACAATATACAAATCCCTTTTATATTAACAATAATTACATTCCACTTCAAAAAGTCAACGTTCATCAAACGTACACCTCCCTCTTGGGGGAACTACTGCCAGCGTTCTGCGACACTACCGATATTTTCCTACCCCTGGTGCCATCAGCGTTAGAGCCCAGAGACAACAGGGAGTTAGGTGCCGAGGCGTTGGGCGTCGAAGCACTCTGATCTATAAAGCTAGGCCTCTTCTCCAAATTGGGGGTCGACTTCATGCTGGCGGTTGTAGCGTCTGAAATGGTCTCCATAGTGTTCGGTGACAACGACATAGGCGTCCTGAGCTCCAAAGTATCGCCTTCTGAGGGATCCGGAGGCATTTCTAGGGATCGTTTGGACGATACAGAGGCTGTCGTGTTGGACATATTGGACACGATCGAGTCCTTCGATACATGGGAGATTTCTGAGGCTGCAGACCCGTTGCTGCTCCTGCTAGACAGCGGTTGCTCCTCCTCTGCAGGCACCTCCGTTAAGGTCAGGGGCTGCGTGGGGCTTATCGGCTTCTGCGGTTCAAATGCCTGTGGAATGAAAGTAAGTATATTAAATTAGGGTATATATTTAGTTGTGTTACAGATTAGTGAGGAAAAAATTAGTTCTACTTGCCTGTATGAAAGTGGGATTTCTGTGGGATTGGTGTTCGAACGTCCTCGCCAACAGCGGGCTGCTGTGCCTCGAGGACAGGCCGAGTGAGGTCAGCTGCGACACAGTCATGGGCACGCTGACGGGGGTGGTTAGTACCGGACCGAGCCCCGGTGAGAGGACGGCTTGTGCTAGGGCAGCTGTGCCAGGTTGGTTAGCGTGCAGGGTGTTGTTTACGGAGCCGGTGCCGTCTAGTTCTTGGATCGGTGAGAGGACCACCTGCACACCAGGAGAAATAAGTGCATATATGTACAAAGAATATGTTGAAGAATATATTTATCCTACTTTTTAGGCAAATTTTTTGCTCGTCTGTAGGCTGGACTGAAAAATATTTATATGTATGTATATGTTTACCTGTACAACGGGGATGTCGCCGGCTGGATAGGAAGTGTAATTCGCTGGTATCTGGTGAGACATCAAAGTGAGTCCAGGGGACATTTGGTTCTGCACGTTGGCTACACTGGCTGCCAGACGATGTTCTCTGTCCACTACCTCTTTTGTGACGTCGGGTGTGGGGATTCTGGGTCTGTTTTTCACTTGCATGGCAGCTGCGCCGCTGAATTTTGGATCTGGAAGAAATAATTTGACGTCAATTTATTAAAATTGTTTATATATTGTCGGGAGTGGAAGAATTAAAAGGTCGCTCTGCATAAATTTAATTGTTTACTTTGAACTAAAAATTTAAAATTTATATTTTGAAAATGAAATTCGACTAAATTTATATATCGGATTGAAAATTTGACTAAATCTGTTGAAGCTGATATATTTAGCAATATTTACAATTATCACTGAGAATTGACCAAGACGTACTGAGAATTTAATAAAATTTGAACTGAGAATGCAACAAACTTTATAGTTTAAACAGAGATTTAAGGAAATTTACAATTTAAATTAGAAATTCAGCATACTGTACAGTTTGATGAGCAAATTTATCCGAAATTTGCAATTAATTGAGAATTTAACAAAATTTACATTTTGAACAACTGGAAATTTAACAAAATTTACATTTTGAACCAGAAATTTAACTAAATCTACATTTTCAATTGTAAATTTGCTAACAATTACTTCCTGTTTAACCTGGAAGTTTGTTATTATTTACAATTTTGACCAACAAATTTTACTATTTAATCTGGGAATTTAATTAAATTTACAATTTAAACTGGAAGTTTAATTAAATTTAAACTCTGAACTAAAAATTTAACAAAATTTACATTTTGAACCAGAAATGTTACTAAATTTACATTTTGAATTGTAAATTTAATAAAATTTATAGTTAGTGCTAACAATTTAACAAAATTTACAGGTAGTGCTAACAATTTAACAATATTTACAATTGGCGCTGGGTGTTAATCAAAACTTGCTGTTTAACCTGGAAGTTTATTATTATTTACAATTTGAACTGTGAGTGTAAAAAATTTAACTATTTAATTTGGGAATTTCATTAAATTTACAATTTAAACTACAGTTTAATTAAATTTATACTTTGAACTGGAAATTTACAAAATTTACATTTTGAACCAGAAATTTAACAAAATTTACATTTTGAATTGTAAATTTAACAAAATTTACAGTTTAAGCCAATAAATTTAAGAAATTTACGTTTTGAATTGTAAATTTAACAAAATTTACAGTTTAAGCCAATAAATTTAAGAATATTTACAATTAGCACTGATCATTAACCGAGATGTAATAAGAATTTAATACAATTGACAGTCTCAACTGAGAATGTAACAAACTTTATAGTTTAAACTGAGAATTTTAACAAAATTTACAGTCAAGGCTAACAATTTAACAAAATTTACAGTTTAAGCCAATAAATTTAAGAAATTTACGTTTTGAATTGTAAATTTAACAAAATTTACAGTTTAAGCCGATAAATTTAAGAATATTTACAATTAGCACTGATCATTAACCGAGATGTAATAAGAATTTAATACAATTGACAGTCTCAACTGAGAATGTAACAAACTTTATAGTTTAAACTGAGAATTTTAACAAAATTTAAAGTCAAGGCTAACAATTTAACAAAATTTACAGTTGGCGCTGGGTATTAATAAAATTTTGCTATTAAACCTGGAAATTTGTTAATATTTACAATTTGAACTGTGAATGTTTCAAATTTTACCGTTTAAAATGGGAATTTACGTAAATTTACAATTTAAACTGGGAGTTTAATTAAATTTATACTCTGAACTGGAAATTTAACAAAATTTACAATTTGATCCAGAAATTTAACAAAAGTTACATTTTGAATAGTATATTTAACAAAATTTACATTAAGTGCTAACAATTTAACAAAATTTACAATTGGCGCTGGGAGTTAATCAAAACGTTTAACCTGGAAGTTTATTATTATTTACAATTTGAACTGTGAATGTAACAAATTTTACTATATAATCTGTGAATTTAATTAAATTTACAATTTGACCTGGGAGTTTAATTAAATTTAAACTCTGAACTAAAAATTTAACAAAATTTACATTTTGAACCAAAAATGTAACCAAGTTTACATTTGAATTGTAAATTTAACAAAATTTACACACTTGGCGCTGGGTGTTAATCAAAATTTGCTGTTTAACCTGGAAGTTTGTTAATATTTACAATTTAATTTGTTTAAACTGTCTGTCTGTTTAATCTGGGAATTTAAGTAAATACACAGTTTAAATTTGGAGTTTAATAAATTTATACCCTGAACTGGAAATTTAACAAAATTTACAATTTAAACCAGAAATAACAACATTTACAATTTGAACCAGAAATTTAACAAAATTTACATTTTGAATAGTATATTTAACAAAATTTACAGTTAGTGCTAACAATTTAACAAAATTTCCAGTTGGGAGTTAATCAAAACTTGCTGTTTATCCTGGAAGTTTGTTAATATTTACAATTTGAACTGTGAATGTAACAAATTTTACTATTTAATCTGTGAATTTAATTAAATTTACAATTTGAACTGGGAGTTTAATTAAATTTAAACTCTGAACTTAAAATTTAAAATTCAATTTAAATTTACATTTTGAATTGTAAATTTAACAAAATTTACAGTTAGTGCTAACAGTCTAACAAAATTTACACTTGGCGCTGGGTATTAATCAAAATTTGCTGTTTAACCTGGAAGTTTGTTAATATTTACAATTTAAACTGTCAATGTAACAAATTACTGTTTAATCTGCGGATTTAAGTCAATTGGCAATTATTTAAACTGGGAGCTTAATTATATTTATACTCTGACTGGAAATTTGACAAAATTTACACTTTGAACTAGAAAATTAACTAAATTTGCATTTTGATTTGTAAATTTAACAATATATACAGTTAGTGCTAACAATTTAACAAAGTTTACAGTTGACGCTGGGTGTTATACAAAATTTGCTGTTTAACCTGGAAATTTGTTAATATTTACAATTTGAGCTGTGAATGTAACAAATTTTATTGTTTAATCTGGGAATTTAAGTAAATACACAATTTAAATTTGGAATTTAATAAATTTATACCCTGAACTGGAAATTTAACAAAATTTACAAATCAAACCAGAAATTTAACATAATTATTTTAAATTGTAATTTTAACAAAATTTACAGTTAATGCTAACAGTTTAACACAACTAACAGTTAGTGGAATTGGGAATTTTAGTAAATTTACAATTTAAACTGGGAGTTTCATTAATTTTATATTCTGAACTGGAAATTTAACAAAATTTAAAATTTAAGGAAGTTAAACAAAATTTACATTTTGAATTGTAAATTTTGAAAAATAACAAAATTTACAGTTAGTGCTAACAATTTAACAAAATTTACAGTTAATGCTAACAATTTAACAAGATTTACAGTTCGTGCTAACAATTTAACAAAATTTACAGCTGGCGTTGGGGATTAATCAAAACTTGCTATTTAACCTGGAAATTTGTTAATATTTACAATTTGAGCTGTGAATGTAACAAATTTTATTGTTTAATCTGGGAATTTAAGTATATACACAATTTAAATTTGGAATTTAATAAATTTATAACCTGAACTGGAAATTTAACAAAATTTACAATTTAAACCAGGAATTTAACAAAATTTACATTTTAAATGGTAAATTTAACAAATTTTACAGTTAATTCTAACAATTTAACAAATTTACAGTTAGTGATAGCAATTATACAAAATATACATTTTAAATTCTAAATTTAACAAAATTTACCATTAATGCTAACAATTTAACAAAACTTACAGTTAGTGCTAATAGTTTAACAAAATTTACAGTTAATGCTAAAAATTTAACAAGATTTCCAGTTAGTGCAGAATTTAAATAAATTTACAATTTATACTAGGAGTTTAGTTAAATTTAATATCTGAACTGGAAATTTAACAAAATTTACATTTTAAACCGGAAATTTACCAAAATTTACATTTTAAATTATAAATTTAACAAAATTTACAGTTAGTGCTAACTATTTAACAAAATTTACAGTTAGTGCTAACATTTAACAAAATTTACAGTCGGCGTTGGGTATTAATCAAAATTAGTTGTTGAACCTGGGAGTTTGTCAATATTTACAATTTGAACTGCGAATGTAACAAATTTTACCGTTTAAACTGGGAATTTTAGTAAATTTACAATTGAAATTGTAAGTTTAATTAAATTTATACTCTAAATTGGAAATTTACAAAATTTACATTTTGAATTATAAATTTAACAAAATTTACAGTTAGTGCTAACTATTTAACAAAATTTACAGTAAGTGCTAACATTTAACAAAATTTACAGTCGGCGTTGGGTATTAATCAAAATTAGTTGTTTAACCTGGGAGTTTGTTAATATTTACAATTTGAACTGCGAATGTAACAAATTTTACCATTTAAACTGGGAATTTTAGTAAATTTTCAATTGAAATTGTAAGTTTAATTAAATTTATACTCTAAATTGTAAATTTACAAAATTTACATTTTGAATCAGAAATTTAACAAAATTTACATTTTAAATTGTAAGGTTTAAGCCAATAAATTTAAGAATATTTACAATTAGCACAGAGCATTAACCAAGAGATATAAAGAATTTGATAAAATTGACAATCTTAACTGAGAATGTAACAAACTTTATATATACAGTTTAAACTGAGAATTTTAACAAAATTTACAATTAGTTCTAACAAAACAAAATTTCATTTTTTTTAACCATACAGGACAGGTTAATATTCCAAACTTGCCGCTAATTAAAACCGAACAGACATCACGATATCCCAAGTAATTATGCGACATCGGTACTTTTCCGAAGCACCTATTCAATATTCAATATCAACCAGAATTCCGACCTTGTGTAATTATAACACAACAACCGTTATTAAATCTTAAGACCGAGCGACTCTCAATCAGTTTAGAAATAAATCAAATTTTTTTCCGATCCCCCAAGGATGCATGTGTTCGCAGTTAGTCTGGGAAGACTATATTTAAGCCAAAGGTAGTATTAAATTGCTGTTTGACCTTAACACTGAACATTGGTACAGATTAAAGTCACGGCGAGACTTTTTATAAAATCATAATACTGGCCTTGATGTTACTTATGAGTATATTATGCGGTTTATAATCAGAAGCACACTTATGTGTGGTAATAATGCCGAAAAACTTATTCAAAGGCTCAGGTTTGAAAATTAAAATTGTTGCGTGAAAAAATTACAAGGAGGCGCAACGCCGTAATAATACGGGTCACGCGATGTAGGTGGTTCAGACGATGTCGTTGAAACTGGTTACTTACTTGGTTTAAAATTCCTGCTCCGCCCCGATTTCCGCCCCACCAGCCTGTCGTAGATCGACATTTTTTGTGGCGGCATCCCGGGAAGCTGCCCGTTCTCCGGATTGGCATACACCGAGTTGCCACGGTGTCTGGTGAACAGCCCCCCCGACGAATAGGCCGTGGACGCCGACCTGATCGAGCCCATCCCGGTCCTGGAAATCTGCCGGGAAAACCAATTGGAGCTTTTCCTCCTCTCGACGATGGGGGTGTCGACGCTCTCCTGAAATATATCCGGTGATAAGCACATCTACAACGCACAATTAATTCTACTTACGTAATCCGCGTACATGTCGTCGTGCAGCATGGACTTCTTCGGCGTCACCAGGTTGGCGTACATCGAGTCAGCCGCTTTCACCTTGTAGTCCTCTGCGGATCCCTTGGGCTCCTCCCTGCGGTAGTGCTCGGACGCCACCGTGTAAGGCAGCTCCTTGGGCACGACGTCGTCCCAATACTGGTCCTTCAGGAGCTCGGGGTGCTCCTCGTGCATCTCGTCCACGATCATGTAGCCGGCCTGTGGTGATGAAAAGTAAAATAACTTCGGGACGTTCCAGCAAACACCCAAGAGGTACAATTTGTGTTAAAAACTAAAAGTGTTGCATAACGGCCCTGATGTTTACAATAATTAGTAAATTCTCTTTTAAATATGGTTATAATGCACGCGAAACATCAATAAACCAAAAGAGCGCAAAATAAATTTGTGACATATTATTTAGAGGTGTGCTTCCCTGTATTGGTGCCAAGGTAACAACAGTGCGAAGAGTGTTCAAAGTAGATAAACCAGAACGTTGACATTATACTGCAGTTTTATTGGGAGGGCACTTGTACGATTATCGGTGACTTTATAGAATGTCAAACAGGATTTCCGGTTATTTGCTCATAATAAAGGATAAACAGACTTTTGATATTTTTCGGAGTTGTGTCGAAAAAGTACCGTATTTGTGTGCTGTTGCTGAAATAAAATTAGATTGGACGCGATTACGATACTTAACCATAACGAATCTGTTTGAACCGTGCCAAATTCTGCAAATCAGTGGTGGTAGTTATGGTCATTAAATAGCAGTTCTATCGCCCTAAGTAACTTGGCAGCTAGCTATAGGATGATTAAATATTAAACATGTTTAGTAATTATACACGATGAGGCGGTAGAGGCGGTAGTGCGTCTGACTTCTAATCTCGAGTTCTAGTTACGGTTTGAATAGGAAATTTCACAAAATCTACTGTTTGAACTGGAAATCTTATAAATTTCTAATTTGAACTGAGAATTTAACAAAGTTTCCAATTTGAACTGGAAATTTAGCAAACTATAGTTTAACCTGAGAAGTTAAATAGGAATTTCACAAAATTAACTGTTTGAATTGTAAATCTTAGAAGATTTACAATTTGAACTGGGAATTTAACAAAATTTACAATTTGAACTGGAAATTTAGCAAACTATAGTTTAAACTGAGAACTTTAACAAAATTTACAGTTTAAATAGGAATTTCACAAAATTTACTGTTTGAATTGGAAACCTTATAAAATTTACAATTTGAACTGGGAATTTAACAAAATTTACAATTTGAACTGGGGATTTAGCAAACTATAGTTTAAACTGAGAATTTTAACAAAAAATACAGTTTCAATAGGAATTTAACAAAATTTACTGTTTGAACTGGGAATTTAACAAAATTTACAATTTAAACTGGGAATTTAGCATACTGTATTTAAACTGAGAATTTTAACAAAATTTACAGTTTAAATAGGAATTTCACAAAATTTACTGTATGAATTGGAAATCTTATAAAATTTACAATTTGAACTGGGAATTTAACAAAATTTACAATTTGAACTGGGAATTTAGCAAACTATAGTTTAAACTGAGAATTTAAATAGGAATTTCACAAAATTAACTGTTTGAATTGGAAATCTTAGAAGATTTACAATTTGAACTGGGAATTTAATAAAATTTACAATTTGAACTAGAAATTTAGCAAACTATAGTTTAAACTGAGAATTTTAACAAAATTTACAGTTTAAATAATATGAATTTCACAAAATTTACTGTTTGAATTGGAAATCTTATAAAATTTACAATTTGAACTGGGAATTTAACAAAATTTACAATTTGAACTCGGAATTTAGCAAACTATAGTTTAAACTGAGAATTTTAACAAAAATTTACAGTTTCATTAGGAATTTCACAAAATTTACTGTTTGAACTGGGAATTTAACAAAATTTACAATTTAAACTGAGAATTTAGCATACTGTATTTAAACTGAGAATTTTAACAAAATTTACAGTTTAAATAGGAATTTCACAAAATTTACTGTTTGAATGGGAATCTTATAAAATTTACAATTTGAACTGGGAATTTAACAAAATTTACAATTTGAACTGGGAATTTAGCAAACTATAGTTTAAACTGAGAATTTTAACAAAAATTTACAGTTTCATTAGGAATTTCACAAAATTTACTGTTTGAACTGGGAATTTAACAAAATTTACAATTTAAACTGGGAATTTAGCATACTGTATTTAAACTGAGAATTTTAACAAAATTTACAGTTTAAATAGGAATTTCACAAAATTTACTGTTTGAACTGGAAATCTTATAAAATTTACAATTTAAACTGGGAATTTAACAAAGTTTCCAATTTGAACTGGGAATTTAGCAAACTATAGTTTAAACTGAGAATTTTAACAAAATTTACAGTTTAAATAGGAATTTCACAAAATTTACTGTTTGAACTGGAAATCTTATAAAATTTACAATTTAAACTGGGAATTTAACAAAGTTTCCAATTTGAACTGGGAATTTAGCAAACTATAGTTTAAACTGAGAATTTTAACAAAATTTACAGTTTAAATAGGAATTTCACAAAATTTACTGTTTGAACTGGAAATCTTATAAAATTTACAATTTAAACTGGGAATTTAACAAAGTTTCCAATTTGAACTGGGAATTTAGCAAACTATAGTTTAAACTGAGAATTTTAACAAAATTTACAGTTTAAATAGGAATTTCACAAAATTTACTGCTTGAACTGGAAATCATATAAAATTTACAATTTGAACTGGGAATTTAACAAAATTTACATTTTGAACTGGGAATTTAGCAAACTATACTTTAAACTGAGAATTTTAACAAAATTTACTGTTTAAATCGGAATTTCACAAAATTTACTGTTTGAACTGGAAATCATATAAAATTTCCAATTTGAACTGGGAATTTAACAAAATTTACAATTTGAACTGGGAATTTAACAAAATTTACAATTTGAACTGAGAATTTTAACAAAATTTACGGTTTAAATAGGAATTTCACAAAATTTACTGTTGAACTGGAAATCATATAAAATTTACAATTTGAACTGGGAATTTAGCAAACTATAGTTTAAACTGAGAATTTTAACAAAATTTACAGTTTAAATATGAATTTCACAAAATTTACTGTTTGAACTGGAAATTTATAAAATTTACAATTTGAACTGGGAATTTAACAAAATTTACAATTTGAACTGGGAATTTAACAAAATTTACAATTTGAACTGAGAATTTTAACAAAATTTACAGTTTAAATAGGAATTTCACAAAATTTACTGTTTGAACTGGAAATTTAATAAAATATTCAATATAAACTGAGAATTTAACAACATTTACAATTTGAACTGGAAGGGAAACAAAATGTATGGTTTCAATTGGGAATTTCTATAAACTTATAATTCGAGTTGAGAATTTAAAAAATACACAGTAGTAACTGGGAGTTTAATTAAAATTACTCTTTAAACTGAAAATTTAACAAAATTTACTATTTGAACTGGAATTTTGACAGACTTTATAGTTCAAACTGAGAATTTTAAGAAAATTTGCAGTTAATACAAATAATTTAACAAAATTTATAGTTGGCGCTGGGAATTGACAAAAATTTGCTGCTTGAACTGGAAATTTAATAAAATATTCAATTTGAACTGAGAATTTAATGACATTTACAGTTTGAACTGGGAAGGAAACAAAATTTATGGTTTCAATTGGGAATTTCTTTAAACTTATAATTTCAGTTGAGAATTTAAAAAATACACAGTAGTAATTGGGAGTTTAATTAAAATTACGCTTTAAACGGGAAATTTACCAAAACTTGTTATCTGAACTGGAAATTTAACAGACTTTATAGTTTAAACTGAGAATTTTAAGAAAATTTACAGTTTAATTGGAAATTATTATTCAAACTGGGAATTTATATTTAAATTTATACTTTAAACTGAGAATTTACAGTTTGAATTGGGAGGGTGTGGCAAACTTTGCGATTTGAACTGGGAATTAATTAAATTTAAGTACAATTTAAACTGAGAATTTAACATTTACAATTCGAACTGGGAAGCAAACGAGGTTTTTAATTTCAATAAATAGTTTAAACTGATTTTTTTTTTAAATAAAGCAATGATACATTTATGATTTTAATATCATAAAATTTACTGTTTGAACTGGAAATTTAATAAAATTTTTAATTTGAACTGAGAATTTGACATTTCCAATTTGAACTCGGAAGGAAACAAAAATGGTTTCAATTAGGAATTTATTTATTATTTATAATTTGAGCTGGGAATTTAAGAAAATTTACAATATGAACTGGAAATTTAACAAATTTTACATTTTAAACTGAGAATTTTACAAAATTTACGGTTTGAATTTGGAATATAACAATTTAAATTTAAAACTTATAATTTGAACACAGTTTTTGATTCCAATTAGGTGTTTAATTAAATTTATACTTAAAATAAACTTTTTCAAATGGAACACCCTGTATATTTTTCGACTCCCATTCTTCAAGGATGCATTTTAGGCGCGATCTGTTTTATAATATATTATAAACACCTGTAAAAAATATTTCGGTTTTCCCAACTGAGGGCGTGTTTAAATCATGGTCTAAACTCTACATGGGTTAAATATAGATCAAGGTGTGCAACAAGCATCTATTTTTTTTTTTTAAAACTTATGATAATAAAAAGGTTAAAATATCAACCAAGCGTCTTGTTTGTTAACAATAGAATCCTATCGAGTTGCAGAGATTACCCGTGCAAATTCAAATCGTTCTCGGCTTGTTCAGGGGAACTGGCAATTATCTCTTGCTATAAACGGAAGCAATAAAGAGCTGATATTTAACAGGCTCTAATGATTGGCGACGTAAAGTTAATAGAACATTTTTACGATACGCAATATCATAATAGCCGTTCCGGTGCTTGTATGGATTGGTAAAAATACTTATTAATATTAATAAGTACGTGATAATGGTTCGTAATCGTATACTGGCCTCTTAATAAGAGGCATATGGTTATAATACGAAACTTAACGAGTCTCGTCAGGTTGTAGAATTATAGCTAATTAAAATAATAATGTTATAAATCTGTAGGCATTGTACTTAGATGTTTTTACAGGGTGCCCACCTAGCGCATATTATTCGGACTCTTTTATAGATAGAAGAAAATGCAAGAGAAAAATTGGTATTAAGAAGTCTATTGTTTTTTCCGCCAAAAGGTGGACACATTAAATTTACATCCTAAACTGAGAATTTAACAAAATTTATATTTTGAACTGGGAATTATTCAAAATTTACTGCTTGAACTGGAAATTTAATTAAATTTATTTGAACCGAAAATTTAACAGAAATTTACAATATCAGTTGAGAATTTAAATAAAAAGTAATTTATCCTGGAAGTTTAATTATATTTACATTTGAACTGAGAATTTAACAAAGTTTATATGTTGAACTGGGAATTATTCAAAATTTACTGCTTGAACTGGAAATTTAATTAAATTTACTATTTGAACTGAAAATTTAACAGAATTCATCGTTTACACTGGGAATTCATTAAATTTCTTACAAAATTTACAGTTTGAATTAAGAATTTAACAAAATTTAGTGTTTAAATTGAGAATTTAAGCAAATTTATAATTTGAGTTGAGAATTAACAAAAATAATAATTTATTTAACCTCTGGAAGTTTTATTATATTTACATTTGAACTGAGAATTTAACAAAATTTATATTTTGAACTGGGAATTATTTAAAATTTACTGTTTGAAATGGAAATTTAATTAAATTTGTTATTTGAACCGAAAATTTAACAGAAATTTACAATATCAGTTGAGAATTTAAATAAAAAGTAATTTATCCTGGAAGTTTAATTATATTTACATTTGAACTGAGAATTTAACAAAATTTATATGTTGAACTGGGAATTATTCAAAATTTACTGCTTGAACTGGAAATTTAATTAAATTTACTATTTGAACTGAAAATTTAACAGAATTCATCGTTTACACTGGGAATTCATTAAATTTTTTACAAAATTTACAGTTTGAATTAAGAATTTGACAAAATTTAATGTTTAAATTGTGAATTTAAGCAAATTTATAATTTGAGTTGAGAATTAAAAAAAATAGTAATTTATTTAACCTCTGGAAGTTTTATTATATTTACATTTGAACTGAGAATTTAACAAAATTTGTATTTTGAACTGGGAATTATTTAAAATTTACTGTTTGAAATGGAAATTTAATTAAATTTGTTATTTGAACCGAAAATTTAACAGAAATTTACAATATCAGTTGAGAATTTAAATAAAAAGTAATTTATCCTGGAAGTTTAATTATATTTACATTTGAACTGAGAATTTAACAAAGTTTATATGTTGAACTGGGAATTATTCAAAATTTACTGCTTGAACTGGAAATTTAATTAAATTTACTATTTGAACTGAAAATTTAACAGAATTCATCGTTTACACTGGGAATTCATTAAATTTCTTACAAAATTTACAGTTTGAATTAAGAATTTAACAAAATTTAGTGTTTAAATTGAGAATTTAAGCAAATTTATAATTTGAGTGGACAATTAAAAAAAAATAATAATTTATTTAACCTGGACGTATAATTATATTTACATTTGAACCGAGAATTTAACAAAATTTATATTCTGAACTGAGAATTAATTAAAATTTACTGTTTGAACTGAAAATTTAATAAAATTTGTTATTAGAACTCAAAATTTAACAGAATTTGCCGTTTAAACTGGGAATCCATTAAATTTTTTACAAAATTTACAGTTTGCCAGTTTGCGTTAAGAATTTAACAAAATTTAATGTTTAAATTGGGAATTTAAGCAAATTTATAATTTGAGTGGACAATTAAAAAAAAATAATAATTTATTTAACCTGGACGTATAATTATATTTACATTTGAACCGAGAATTTAACAAAATTTAATGTTCAAATTGGGAATTTAAACAAATTTTTAATTTGAATTCGGAATTTAAAAAATTGCTTAATTATATTTACATTTGAACTGAGAATTTAACAAAATTTATCGTTTAAACTGAGAATACATTAAATTTTGTACAAAATTTAGTTTAAATTAAGAATTTAATAAAATTTAATATGTAAATTGGGAATTTAAAAAAATTGAAATTAAATAAATAATAATAAAGTTTAGATAAATTTTTACTTTGTAAATTAAACAAAATTTATTTTTATTTTTGAACTTTGAAATTCAGCAAAATTTGCTTCTGGCGAGGGGAATTACCATTTAAACTGGGAATCTGATTTAAATTTATAATTTAATTTGGATACTCCACAAAATATACAGTATGAGTGAGAATTTAACGAAAGGGAAGTGAATAGCTTACGGTTTAAATTGGTACTTTAACAAAATTTACTTTTTGAACTGAGAATTTAATTTAATATATAATGAGGTCAAAATTTAAAAAAATTAACCTTCATTTCGAAGTGTAAAATAAACAAAATTTATATTTTGAACTGGAAATTCAGCAAAATTTACTGCTGGCGCTGGAAATTTACCATTTAAACTGAGAATCTAATTAAATTTATAATTTAAATTGGAAATTGCACTAAATATACAGTTTGAGTGGGAATTTAACGAAAGGAAAGTTAATAGTTTACGGTTTAAACTGGGAATTTAACAAAATTTACTTTTTGAACTGAGAATGCAATTAAATTTATAATTTGAGGTCAGAATTTAAAAAATTTAACAAAAATTTCACTTCGAACTGTAAATTAAACAAAATTTATATTTTGAACTGGAAATTCAGCAAAATTTACTGCTGGCGCTGGGAATTTTCCATTTAAACTGAAAATCTAATTAAATTTATAATTTAAATTGGAAATTGCACTAAATATACAGTTTGAGTGGGAATTTAACGAAAGGGAAGTTAATAGTTTACGGTAAACTGGGAATTTAACAAAATTTACTTTTTGAACTGAGAATTCAATTAAATTTATAATTTGAATTCAGAATTTAAAAAATTTAACAATCATTTCACTTCGAACTGTAAATTAAACAAAATTTATATTTTGAACTGGAAATTCAGCAAAATTTACTGCTGGCGCTGGGAATTTTCCATTTAAACTGAAAATCTAATTAAATTTATAATTTAAATTGGAAATTGCACAAAATACACAGTTTGAATGGGAATTTAATGAAAGGGAAGTTAATAGTTTACGGTTTAAACTGGGAATTTAACAAAATTTACTCTTTGAACTGAGAATTCAATTAAATGTATAACTTGCGGTCAGAATTTAAAAAATTTAACAAAAATTTCACTTCGAACTGTAAATTAAACAAAATTTATATTTTGAACTGGAAATTCAGCAAAATTTACTGCTGGCGCTGGGAATTTTCCATTTAAACTGAAAATCTAATTAAATTTATAATTTAAATTGGAAATTGCACTAAATATACAGTTTGAGTGGGAATTTAACGAAAGGGAAGTTAATAGTTTACGGTTTAAACTGGGAATTTAACAAAATTTACTTTTTGAACTGAGAATTCAATTAAATTTATAATTTGAGGTCAGAATTTAAAAAATTTAACAAAAATTTCACTTCGAACTGTAAATTAAACAAAATTTATATTTAGAACTGGAAATTCAGCAAAATTTACTGCTGGCGCTGGGAATTTTCCATTTAAACTGAAAATCTAATTAAATTTATAATTTAAATTGGAAATTGCACTAAATATACAGTTTGAGTGGGAATTTAACGAAAGGGAAGTTAATAGTTTACGGTTTAAACTGGGAATTTAACAAAATTTACTCTTTGAACTGAGAATTCAATTAAATGTATAACTTGCGGTCAGAATTTAAAAAATTTAACAAAAATTTCACTTCGAACTGTAAATTAAACAAAATTTATATTTTGAACTGGAAATTCAGCAAAATTTACTGCTGGCGCTGGGAATTTTCCATTTAAACTGAAAATCTAATTAAATTTATAATTTAAATTGGAAATTGCACTAAATATACAGTTTGAGTGGGAATTTAACGAAAGGGAAGTTAATAGTTTACGGTTTAAACTGGGAATTTAACAAAATTTACTTTTTGAACTGAGAATTCAATTAAATTTATAATTTGAGGTCAGAATTTAAAAAATTTAACAAAAATTTCACTTCGAACTGTAAATTAAACAAAATTTATATTTTGAACTGGAAATTCAGCAAAATTTACTGCTGGCGCTGGGAATTTTCCATTTAAACTGAGAATCTAATTAAATTTATAATTTAAATTGGAAATTGCACTAAATATACAGTTTGAGTGGGAATTTAACGAAAGGGAAGTTAATAGTTTACGGTTTAAACTGGGAATTTAACAAAATTTACTTTTTGAACTGAGAATTCAATTAAATTTATAATTTGAGGTCAGAATTTAAAAAATTTAACAAAAATTTCACTTCGAACTGTTAATTAAACAAAATTTATATTTTGAACTGGAAATTCAGTAAAATTTACTGCTGGCGCTGGGAATTTTCCATTTAAACTGAAAATCTAATTAAATTTATAATTTAAATTGGAAATTGCACTAAATATACAGTTTGAGTGGGAATTTAACGAAAGGGAAGTTAATAGTTTACGGGTTAAACTAGGAATTTAACAAAATTTACTTCATCAACTGAGAATTCAATAAAATTTATAATTTGAAGTCAGAATTTAAAAAATTTAACAATCATTTCACTTCGAACTGTTAATTAAACAAAATTTATATTTTGAACTGGAAATTCAGCAAAATTTACTGCTGACGCTGGGAATTTTCCAAGTAAACTGAAAATCTAATTAAATTTATAATTTAAATTGGAAATTGCACTAAATATACAGTTTGAGTGGGAATTTAACGAAAGGGAAGTTAATAGTTTACGGTTTAAACTGGGAATTTAACAAAATTTACTTTTTGAACTGAGAATTCAATTAAATTTATAATTTGAGGTCAGAATTTAAAAAATTTAACAAAAATTTCACTTCGAACTGTAAATTAAACAAAATTTATATTTTGAACTGGAAATTCAGCAAAATTTACTGCTGGCGCTGGGAATTCTCCATTTAAACTGAGAATCTAATTAAATTTATAATTTAAATTGGAAATTGCACAAAATATACAGTTTGAGTGGGAATTTAACGAAAGGGAAGTTAATAGTTTACGGTTTAAACTGGGAATTTAACAAAATTTACTTTTTGAACTGAGAATGCAATTAAATTTATAATTTGAGGTCAGGATTTAAAAAATTTAACAAAAATTTCACTTCGAACTGTAAATTAAACAAAATTTATATTTTGAACTGGAAATTCAGCAAAATTTACTGCTGGCGCTGGGAATTTTCCATTTAAACTGAGAATCTAGTTAAATTTATAATTTAAATTGGAAATTGCACTAAATGTATAGTTTGAGTGGGAATTTAACGAAAGGGAAGTTAATAGTTTACGGTTTAAACTGGGAATTTAACAAAATTTACTTTTTGAACTGAGAATTCAATTAAATTTATAATTTGAAGTCAGAATTTAAAAAATTTAACAATAATTTCACTTCGAACTGTAAATTAAACAAAATTTATATTTTGAACTGGAAATTCATCAGAATTTACTGTTAGCGCGCGCTGGGAATTAATCAAAATTTACTGTTTGGACTAGAAGTTTAATAAAATTTGTTTAAACTGGAAGTTGAATTAAATTTACTAAAACTGAGAATTCATCAACATTTTCAATTTGAACTGAGAATAAACAAAATTTATTATTTGAACTGAAAAATTTTTAAATCTACAATTTGGATTGGGAACAAAAAAATCAGTGTAATTAAATTTACATTTTGCACTGGAAATTTAATAAAATTTACGTTTTAAACTAGAAATTTAACGAAACTGAAAATCTTACAAAATTTGCTGTTGAAATTGTGAATTAAAAAAAAATTCTGTTTGAATTGGGAATTTAACCAAATACAGCTTAAACTTTAAACAGCTGCAATAGCTTTTGATTAAATAATTAAAGAGCATTGTTCGCACATGGCGGTAAAATAGATGGACGTAGCAGTATACCTAGCCATCGCCTCTCATAATTGCGTGCGCTATTAGAAAGAAAATGTAATAACTTTCGTAATAATCTTAGAATTAATCCAATTTTGCAGTTTTTCGCTAATTACAAAATATTAAAGAGCTTACAAAAAAACGTAAAGTGAAGGTTGAAGTAACACACTATTGGATTATATCATTTGATATTATCTATTAATCTATATTTCATCAGAGAACTTATTGTAACCCATATAACCCATACAAATTCTATACAAATAAGTTTTCAGTTAGTTACACCAGAAATTGAAGATTATTCAAATCAAGAACCAATTCTTTTCATCGGTCAGTAACTTTTGCGATACACTCGAGGCATTTGCTACATACATCGAGTCGGTTATATAAGCGTATAAAAACTAGAAAGACACAAAGTTGAATCTGTAGCTGTCAATCTACAGAACAGATCTGATCGATTGATATGATATTGACTGACATGACGTCTTAACATAGCAATCGTAACAGTAGATGGTGGAAAGGAATTAGAGGTCACTAATCTCGTATGTTACGTTACCTTGATGTGCCTGTCAATGAGCCAGTTCAGTTCAATGTCGTCGTCGTCCTCGCCGAAGGGGTTGATCAGAACTTCGGCCACTTTCAGCCAGCCGATGTAGAAGCAAAACTGAAAAATACCAAACGCAAGTTCAGTCAAAATCGTCAAATTCTCAAGGAAAAGAATGTTGATAAATATTCAAATTTCCATAAACTTCACGCCGCATTCATAAGTTATTGAAATTCCTAATTAAGCAAATATTTCGACAATTATGACAATTTATGCACAAACAACCGGTAATGAATACTTTAAATATGTATTTTAAAATCTTTCACAAAACCTTCGTTTCCAATTTATGCAAGTTTCTCAACGTATAAAATACAACGAATCGTTTACTGTACCTGCAATGCAGTGAAGAAAGGAAAATACATGTCCGGCTCCTCCCACTTACTGTGCACGGATTTATCCGTGTAAACTACAAATTGCCTTCCTAGTAGGGCTGCTATAAAGTAAACATATAATGCCAAGGACACCACCTAAAAAAGAAAACATACCTACAGTGCGATTTTTATACACACATATTGGTTCGCAATGTAAACGACGAAAAAGTTTTATAATAGTTCTATAACCGACATTTATGTTACCGTTATATGGCTGATGAAATTATACAACCTTTATGGAACTGCCAGCTGTTACAAAGCAACTCCATCACTAATAAGAGATAATGGCTCTATAAGGAACTATCAATATTTTTCAATGGCAATTAAACAGCTTATGGGACTATTTGGTTTATAACAGCTGCTACAATGCTGTTTAAATTGCATAAAGATTGTTGCGAAGTGCTTTAAAGAATAATTTCGATCTGCTGCACACATATATTTAGTTGTATAATTTGTATAAAGAATGTAACAGACTTCTTTATAGGACAATTATTTAGCTCATTATAAAGCCATTATATAGCTACACAGCTCTTGTGTATGTATAATAGCTACCGCGAGTTATTTTACATATACGTCTATTACTTAAATACAAATCAGTTCATCAAGCAACCACTATAAAACCATAAGTGTCTTTGGTTTTATAAACTTAATTAATTTTTCTAGATATGCTTTCAGTCTACGACGAATCCACTACGCTTGATTTTTTCCACGTAAAGATCATATAAATAAACATATTGCTGCATTGGAAACTGTAGATCGAGCTGCACAATTATATTACAACACGGAACTTTCAGTTTTATAAGAGATCTTTAATATAGATCTTATTAAAACGTCTCAATAAAGTGTCCGACAAACAGCTTTTATTAAAGCCGTAAACTTAACTGTTGCATTTAATAAAGGCTGGTTGTGCAACATTAAAGAAGCGTCAAAAAGTTTTATAATAGCTCTATAACTAACATTTATGTAATCGTTACAAAGTAACAATATTTGCAAAATTACTTGAACCTCTGTAATAGATATATCGGAAAAATCTTAAGGGAGCAATTAATTAGTTCTATAATAGTTCTATAACCAACATTTACATAAATATATAAATGTTATAAAATGCAAATATTGAAATAATTACTTGAAGCTCTGTAATAGATGTATCGAGAATCTTTCAAAGGAGAGTGTAAAGAAGCAACCGATAAGTTCTATAATAGCTCGATAACTAACATTTTTGTAATCATTATATTTTTTGCGTATTACTTGAAACTCTGTAATAAGTATACTCCATTTATCTATGAAATCTTATAGAAGCAACCAATAAGTTTTATAATAGCTCTATAACTAACATTTATGTAATCGTTAAAAGTTACAATATTCGCAAAATTACTTGAACCTCTGTAATAGATACATCGGAGATATTTCAAAGGCGATAATAAAATCTTAAGGGAACAATTAATTAGTTCTATAATAGTTCTATAACCAACATTGACATAAATATATAAATGTTATAAATGCAAATATTGAAATAATTAAAGCTCTCTAATAAATGTATCGAGAATCTTTCAAAGGAGAGAGTAAAGAAACAACCAATAAGTTCTATAATAGCTCTATAACTAACATTTTTGTAATCATTATATTTTTTGCGTATTACTTGAAACTCTGTAATAAGTATACTCCATTTATCTAAGAAATCTTATAGAAGCAACCAATAAGTTTTATAATAGCTCTATAACTAACATTTATGTAATCGTTAAGAGTAACAAAATTCGCAAAATTACTTGAACCTCTCTAATAGATATATCGGAGATATTTCAAAGGCGATAATAAAATCTTAAGGGAGGAATTACTTAGTTCTATAACAGTTCTATAACCAACATTTACATACATATATAAATGTTATAAAATTCAAATATTGAAATAATTAAAGCTCTCTAATAGATGTATCGAGAATCTTTCAAAGGAGAGAGTAAAGAAACAACCGATAAGTTCTATAATAGCTCTATAACTAACATTTTTGTAATCATTATATTTTTTGCGTATTACTTGAAACTCTGTAATAAGTATACTCCATTTATCTAAGAAATCTTATAGAAGCAACCAATAAGTTTTATAATAGCTCTATAACTAACATTTTATGTAATCGTTAAAAAGTAACAATATTCGCAAAATTACTTGAACCTCTGTAAGATATATCGGAGATATTTCAAAGGCGATAATAAAATCTTAAGGGAACAATTAATTAGTTCTATAATAGTTCTATAACCAACATTTACATAAATATATAAATGTTATAAAATGCAAATATTGAAATAATTAAAGCTTTCTAATAGATGTATCGAGAATCTTTCAAAGGAGAGAGTAAAGAAACAACCAATAAGTTCTATAATAGCTCTATAACTAAAATTATTGTAATCATAATATTTTTTGCGTATTACTTGAAACTCTGTAATAAGTATACTCCATTTATCTAAGAAATCTTATAGAAGCAACCAATAAGTTTTATAATAGCTCTATAAATGTAATCGTTAAAAAGCGACAATATTCGCAAAATTACTTGAACCTCTGTAATAGATATATCGGAGATGTTTCAAAGGCGATAATAAAATCTTAAGGGAGCAATTAATTAGTTCTATACTAGTTCTATAACCAACATTTACATAAATATATAAATGTTATAAAATGCAAATATTGAAATAATTAAAGCTCTCTAATAGATGTATCGAGAATCTTTCAAAGGAGAGAGTAAAGAAACAACCGATAAGTTCTATAATAGCTTTATAACTAACATTTTTGTAATCATTTTATTTTTTGCGTATTACTTGAAACTCTGTAATAAGTACACTCCATTTATCTAAGAAATCTTATAGAAGCAACCAATAAGTTTTATAATAGCTCTATAACTAACATTTATGTAATCGTTAAAAAGTAACAATATTCGCAAAATTACTTGAACCTCTGTAATAGATATATCGGAGATATTTCAAAGGCGATAATAAAATCTTAAGGGGAACAATTAATTAGTTGTATAACCAACATTTACATACATATATAAATGTTATAAAATTCAAATATTGAAATAATTAAAGCTCTCTGATAGATGTATCGAGAATCTTTCAAAGGAGAGAGTAAAGAAACAACCGATAAGTTCTATAATAGCTTTATAACTAACATTTTTGTAATCATTATATTTTTTTCGTATTACTTGAAACTCTGTAATAAGTATACTCCATTTATCTAAGAAATCTTATAGAAGCAACCAATAAGTTTTATAATAGCTCTATAACTAACATTTATGTAATCGTTAAAAAGTAACAATATTCGCAAAATTTTGAACCTCTGTAATAGATATATCGGAGATATTTCAAAGGCGATAATAAAATCTTAAGGGAACAATTAATTAGTTCTATAATAGTTCTATAACCAACATTTACATAAATGTATAAATGTTATAAAATGCAAATATTGAAATAATTAAAGCTCTCTGATAGATGTATCGAGAATCTTTCAAAGGAGAGAGTAAAGAAGCAACCGATAAGTTCTATAATAGCTCGATAACTAACATTTTTGTAATCATTATATTTTTTGCGTATTACTTGGAGCTCTGTAATAAGTATACTTCATTTATCTATGAAATCTTATAGAAGCAACCAATAAGTTTTATAATAGCTCTATAACTAACATTTATGTAATCGTTAAAAGTTACAATATTCGCAAAATTACTTGAACCTCTGTAATAGATACATCGGAGATATTTCAAAGGCGATAATAAAATCTTAAGGGAACAATTAATTAGTTCTATAATAGTTCTATAACCAACATTTACATAAATATATAAATGTTATAAAATGCAAATATTTAAATAATTAAAGCTCTCTAATAAATGTATCGAGAATCTTTCAAAGGAGAGAGTACAGAAACAACCAATAAGTTCTATAATAGCTCTATAACTAACATTTTTGTAATCATTATATTTTTTGCGTATTACTTGAAACTCTGTAATAAGTATACTCCATTTATCTAAGAAATCTTATAGAAGCAACCAATAAGTTTTATAATAGCTCTATAACTAACATTTATGTAATCGTTAAAAAGTAACAATATTCGCAAAATTACTTGAACCTCTGTAATAGATATATCGGAGATATTTCAAAGGCGATAAAAAAATCTTAAGGGGAACAATTAATTAGTTGTATAACCAACATTTACATAAATATATATATATATATGTTATAAAATGCAAATATTGAAATAATTAAAGCTCTCTAATAGATGTATCGAGAATCTTTCAAAGGAGAGAGTAAAGAAACAACCGATAAGTTCTATAATAGCTTTATAACTAACATTTTTGTAATCATTATATTTTTTTCGTATTACTTGAAACTCTGTAATAAGTATACTCCATTTATCTAAGAAATCTTATAGAAGCAACCAATAAGTTTTATAATAACTCTATAACTAACATTTATGTAATCGTTAAAAAGTAACAATATTCGCAAAATTACTTGAACCTCCGTAATAGATATATCGGAGATATTTCAAAGGCGATAATAAAATCTTAAGGGAACAATTAATTAGTTCTATAATAGTTGTATAACCAACATTTACATAAATATATAAATGTTATAAAATGCAAATATTGAAATAATTAAAGCTCTCTAATAAATGTATCGAGAATCTTTCAAAGGAGAGAGTAAAGTAACAACCAATAAGTTCTATAATAGCTCTATAACTAACATTTTTGTAATCATTATATTTTTTGCGTATTACTTGAAACTCTGTAATAAGTATACTCCATTTATCTAAGAAATCTTATAGAAGCAACCAATAAGTTTTATAATAGCTCTATAACTAACATTTTATGTAATCGTTAAAAAGTAACAATATTCGCAAAATTACTTGAACCTCTGTAATAGATATATCGGAGATATTTCAAAGGCGATAATAAAATCTTAAGGGAACAATTAATTAGTTCTATAATAGTTCTATAACCAACATTTACATAAATATATAAATGTTATAAAATGCAAATATTGAAATAATTAAAGCTCTCTAATAGATGTATCGAGAATCTTTCAAAGGAGAGAGTAAAGAAACAATCAATAAGTTCTATAATAGCTCTATAACTAAAATTATTGTAATCATAATATTTTTTGCGTATTACTTGAAACTCTGTAATAAGTATACTCCATTTATCTAAGAAATCTTATAGAAGCAACCAATAAGTTTTATAATAGCTCTATAAATGTAATCGTTAAAAAGCGACAATATTCGCAAAATTACTTGAACCTCTGTAATAGATATATCGGAGATGTTTCAAAGGCGATAATAAAATCTTAAGGGAGCAATTAATTAGTTCTATACTAGTTCTATAACCAACATTTACATAAATATATAAATGTTATAAAATGCAAATATTTAAATAATTAAAGCTCTCTAATAGATGTATCGAGAATCTTTCAAAGGAGAGAGTAAAGAAACAACCGATAAGTTCTATAATAGCTCTATAACTAACATTTTTGTAATCATTATATTTTTTGCGTATTACTTGAAACTCTGTAATAAGTATACTCCATTTATCTAAGAAATCTTATAGAAGCAACCAATAAGTTTTATAATAGCTCTATAACTAACATTTATGTAATCGTTAAGAGTAACAAAATACGCAAAATTACTTGAACCTCTCTAATAGATATATCGGAGATATTTCAAAGGCGATAATAAAATATTAAGGGAGCAATTAATTAGTTCTATAATAGTTCTATAACCAACAATTACATAAATATAATAAGGGTATAAAATGCAAATATTGAAATAATTTAAGCTCTCTAATAGATGTATCGAGAATCTTTCAAAGGAGAGAGTAAAGAAACAACCAATAAGTTCTATAATAGCTCTATAACTAACATTTTTGTAATCATTATATTTTTTGCGTATTACTTGAAACTCTGTATTAAGTATACTCCATTTATCTAAGAAATCTTATAGAAGCAACCAATAAGTTTTATAATAGCTCTATAACTAACATTTTATGTAATCGTTAAAAAGTAACAATATTCGCAAAATTACTTGAACCTCTGTAATAGATATATCGGAGATATTTCAAAGGCGATAATAAAATCTTAAGGGAGCAATTAATTAGTTCTATAATAGTTGTATAACCAACATTTACATAAATATATAAATGTTATAAAATGCAAATATTGAAATAATTAAAGCTCTCTAATAGATGTATCGAGAATCTTTCAAAGGAGAGAGTAAAGAAACAACCGATAAGTTCTATAATAGCTCTATAACTAACATTTTTGTAATCATTATATTTTTTGCGTATTACTTGAAACTCTGTAATAAGTATACTCCATTTATCTAAGAAATCTATGCAACCAATAAGTTTTATAATAGCTCTATAACTAACATTTATGTAATCGTGAAAAAGTGACAATATTCGCAAAATTACTTGAACCTCTGTAATAGATATATCGGAGATATTTCAAAGGCGATAATAAAATCTTAAGGGAGCAATTAATTAGTTCTATAATAGTTCTATAACCAACATTTACATAAATATATAAATGTTATAAAATGCAAATATTGAAATAATTAAAGCTCTCTAATAGATGTATCGAGAATCTTTCAATGGAGAGAGTAAAGAAACAACCGATAAGTTCTATAATAGCTCTATAACTAACATTTTTGTAATCATTATATTTTTTGCGTATTACTTGAAACTCTGTAATAAGTATACTCCATTTATCTAAGAAATCTTATAGAAGCAACCAATAAGTTTTATAATAGCTCTATAACTAACATTTATGTAATCGTTAAAAGTTACAATATTCGCAAAATTACTTGAACCTCTGTAATAGATACATCGGAGATATTTCAATGGCGATAATAAAATCTTAAGGGAACAATTAATTAGTTCTATAATAGTTCTATAACCAACATTTACATAAATATATAAATGTTATAAAATGCAAATATTTAAATAATTAAAGCTCTCTAATAAATGTATCGAGAATCTTTCAAAGGAGAGAGTACAGAAACAACCGATAAGTTCTATAATAGCTCTATAACTAACATTTTTGTAATCATTATATTTTTTGCGTATTACTTGAAACTCTGTAATAAGTATACTCCATTTATCTAAGAAATCTTATAGAAGCAACCAATAAGTTTTATAATAGCTCTATAACCATTATTTATGTAAACCGTGTAAAATAATATTCGCATAATTACTTGAAGTTGTGTAATCGATATATGGAAACAATTTTAAACGAGATATTAACAAAGCAACAGACAAGTTTTATAATAGTTTTGTAACCTATATGTATGTAAATTCATGAGAAATTTGAATGAAATTTTGTTTTAATGTATCTTGTATTATGAACAATTATTTTAGTTGCAAGCATTTTTACCTGATCGAAATGATACAACAAAGTTTTATACTGGTTCTATAATCAATATTTACGTAAACAGCATAAAATAATAATGTTACTTAAAGCTCTGTAATGGAATGGGAGGTGTTTCAAAGAAGGTGGTAAAACCTTAAAGAAACAACCGATAAGTTTTATAATAGTCCTATAACCAACATTCATGTAGTGGTTGTAAAATAAAAATACTCGCATACTTGAAGCTCTGTAATAGATATGTATCTCTCAAATGGAATAATAAAGATGCAACCTATAAGTTTTATAACAGTTCTATAATGATATTTATAAAACTTGCTGCTCTTTTTTACCAGATAATACTGATGCAAATAGTACATAGCTTCAGAAAGAAATCCTCATTTGTTCTCCAGATTCTTCTACGCCTATTCCGTGGAGCCAAAGAACTGGCCTAGTTGTAAACATTGATACATGCGTAAGTGAAGATATCCTTGATTCACGCGTTTTATCACGCAATAATCGGTTGACTAATCTCACAGAAGCGACAACAAAAGTTGATTAATCCTCATCGAGCATGACAATCGATGATTGTAGAAATCAATGAGTCAAACGGGGAATCAACCGACCGTGATAATTTTTAGTAAAAAATTGAAGTGTACCCAGATGATTTCACGCGCAATTTGGAACTTAACAAAGAACCAGGAGACTTGCGAAACTATCGCGCCGAGGTCTGAAAACATGTACAAATGGTATAGATGACTGTTGCCCAGGTATCGCCCTAGTTCTGGTTAATTATGTATAAAACTTTCGGTAATGGGTTGAGAAGCTTAGGATTAAATGTGAAGCATATAAATCCACAATTATTATCGTTATATTATTTTAAGGCTACCAAACAAGACACTAATTAATTTCTTAGCGCCTCTCAATGGCAAACTTGTTTTAAGGATCTGCAGTTGTCCTTTTTTATGTTTATTATAATTTTACGTATTTAATCGTGACGACTGCATCGCGACCGGCTCGCTTCCGATCTCAGAGCTAGTGGGCATTCATTAAATAAAAAATCAAGGTTTGCTTACTCAATTTCAAGCTTTAACGTATTTCTTAATCTTCTCATTATCGGATTTAATTCGGTTTTTAATTAATTAGGCAATGACGTGTTTGTCATAATAACAACACTCATGGGTATATATTTATTAAAAAGTTAGTATAATGGCATGTTATGGGTAATAATTAATTCGTGTACGAAGACTTTGTGCAGAGAAGTTTACGGATAAAAGCTGCTAGTGCTGGCAACTTCTGCTGAGCAATCCCCGTGAAAATATCAATAATAAACGGCTAAATCGAAAGCAAATGAACCTGGCAAGCAATTTTGTTATGATGGGCTTGTGACTATTTTGTTTCAGTTTCCCTTTCGCTTTTGCTGTGCGCCCCTGTATCAAAATAAATAAACAAGTCCGGCCGATTGGTTCGGTTTACTTGTGGCACGTTTATCACCGCTTGCAATCGTTTCAAACAGTTGTTGTTCTCAAGGTAAACTCGTAATTCTTCTGTGGTTAAACCGGTCTCTCTGTCTTGTCCATACATTTCTGTCGCCGAACTCTTTGTTATGGGTGCAAGTGACATATGAGGAAGTCGGTAATATTGGTACCAGATCTTGAAAAATCGGATTGCCAGTGGCAATATTAAAAATTAGCTCGCGAGGCTGAATTACGTGAAATACCCTGCACACTAATTATTTCGAGGTGTCGTAAATGTCCTCACCAACGGCTGCTCCTCAGCCCTATGCCAGTTTCCTTTGTGAAACGAAGAAAAGAAGACTTCAGAGGTCAAAGATTTATATATCCAAGAAGTTCCAGTGGTGAGGAGTGGCTAGGATTGGGTATCGTTCATAGTTCACTCTATCGTAGTGAGAACGACCGGTTTCGTCAAACCAGAGCCGAGATCTCGACGAGTATCTTGTCAATATCTTTGGTATTTCTAAATTAGCTTGGATATTACAAGTGTTAAGGCTTGTAACTGTATTCGGGGATTTTCTGGGGTCCAGAAGAGCAGTTAGTAGGCTCTGGTTTTCGCGTGCGAGTGATGGATGCCCTATTGAAAATTTCACATTTTTCAAAATTTACGATTTGAAATTAATATTTAACAAAACTTACGATTTGATTGGGAAATAATATTAAATTTACGGTGCAAACTGAGAATTTATCAACAATTACAATTGGAACTGGGAAGAAACAAAATTTGTTATTTTAACTAGAAATTCATTTGAGTTTCGTGTTGCGCGAATGTTACGTGAAAAACTCTTACATAATCAGTGCATTTTAATTACAAGGGTATTAGGCGTCTTCAAAAAACCTTGACATTGAGAAGACGTACGAGAGAGAGAACGACCGGTTTCGTCAAACCAGAGCCGAGATCTCAACGAGTATCTTGTCAATATCCTTGGTATTTCTAAAATAGCTTGTATATTACAAGTGTTAAGGCTTGTAACTGTATTCGGGGATTTTCTGGGGGCGTAAGAGCCCAGAAGAGCAGTTAGTAGGCTCTGGTTTTCGCGTGCGAGTGATGGATGCCCTATTGAAAATTTTACATTTTTCAAAATTTACGATTTGAAATTAAAATTTAACAAAACTTACGATTTGATTGGGAAATAATATTAAATTTACGGTGCAAACTGAGAATTTATCAACAATTACAATTTGAACTGGGAAGAAACAAAATTTGTTATTTCAACTAGAAATTTATTTGAGTTTCGTGTTGCGCGAATGTTACGTGAAAAACTCTTACATAATCAGTGCATTTTAATTACACGGGTATTAGGCGTCTTCAAAAAACCTTGACATTGAGAAGACGTACGAGAGAGAGAACGACCGGTTTCGTCAAACCAGAGCCGAGATCTCAACGAGTATCTTGTCAATATCCTTGGTATTTCTAAAATAGCTTGGATATTACAAGTGTTAAGGCTTGTAACTGTATTCGGGGATTTTCTGGGGGCGTAAGAACCCAGAAGAGCAGTTAGTAGGCTCTAGTTTTCGCGTGCGAGTGATGGATGCCCTATTGAAAATTTCACATTTTTCAAAATTTACGATTTGAAATTAAAATTTAACAATTCTTACGATTTGAATGGGAAATAATATTAAATTTACGGTGCAAACTGAGAATTTATCAACAATTACAATTTGAACTGGGAAGAAACAAAATTTGTTATTTCAACTAGAAATTTATTTGAGTTTCGTGTTGCGCGAATGTTACGTGAAAAACTATTACATAATCAGTGCATTTTAATTACAAGGGTATTAGGCGTCTTCAAAAAACCTTGACATTGAGAAGACGTACGAGAGAGAGAACGACCGGTTTCGTCAAACCAGAGCCGAGATCTCAACGAGTATCTTGTCAATATCCTTGGTATTTCTAAAATAGCTTGTATATTACAAGTGTTAAGGCTTGTAACTGTATTCGGGGATTTTCTGGGGTCCAGAAGAGCCCAGAAGAGCAGTTAGTAGGCTCTGGTTTTCGCGTGCGAGTGATGGATGCCCTATTGAAAATTTTACATTTTTCAAAATTTACGATTTGAAATTAAAATTTAACAAAACTTACGATTTGATTGGGAAATAATATTAAATTTACGGTGCAAACTGAGAATTTATCAACAATTACAATTTGAACTGGGAAGAAACAAAATTTGTTATTTCAACTAGAAATTTATTTGAGTTTCGTGTTGCGCGAATGTTACGTGAAAAACTCTTACATAATCAGTGCATTTTAATTACACGGGTATTAGGCGTCTTCAAAAAACCTTGACATTGAGAAGACGTACGAGAGAGAGAACGACCGGTTTCGTCAAACCAGAGCCGAGATCTCAACGAGTATCTTGTCAATATCCTTGGTATTTCTAAAATAGCTTGGATATTACAAGTGTTAAGGCTTGTAACTGTATTCGGGGATTTTCTGGGGGCGTAAGAACCCAGAAGAGCAGTTAGTAGGCTCTAGTTTTCGCGTGCGAGTGATGGATGCCCTATTGAAAATTTCACATTTTTCAAAATTTACGATTTGAAATTAAAATTTAACAATTCTTACGATTTGAATGGGAAATAATATTAAATTTACGGTGCAAACTGAGAATTTATCAACAATTACAATTTGAACTGGGAAGAAACAAAATTTGTTATTTCAACTAGAAATTTATTTGAGTTTCGTGTTGCGCGAATGTTACGTGAAAAACTCTTATATAATCAGTGCATTTTAATTACACGGGTATTAGGCGTCTTCAAAAAACCTTGACCTTGAGAAGACGTACGAGAGAGAGAACGACCGGTTTCGTCAAACCAGAGCCGAGATCTCGACGAGTATCTTGTCAATATCTTTGGTATTTCTAAAATAGCTTGTTAGTGTTAAGGCTTGTAACTGTATTTAGGGATTTTCTGGGGGCGGAAGAGCCCAGAAGAGCAGTTAGTAGGCTCTGGTTTTCGCGTGCGAGTGATGGATGCCCTATTGAAAATTTCACATTTTTCAAAATTTACGATTTGAAATTAAAATTTAACAAAACTTACGATTTGATTGGGGAATAATATTAAATTTACGGCGCAAACTGAGAATTTATCAACAATTACAATTTGAACTGGAAAGAAACAAAATTTGTTATTTCAACTAGAAATTTATTTGAGTTTCGTGTTGCGCGAATGTTACGAGAAAAACTCTTACATAATCAGTGCATTTTAATTACACGGGTATTAGGCGTCTTCAAAAAACCTTGACATTGAAAAGACGTACGATTGTCACCGATTCGCCATGACAAATAAAAAATTAGGTGTTACAGCGAACATATTATTTACGCGGTTTGGAAATCAATAGAATGTCGACAGTTTCATATTTTTGCTTGAGGGAATATCACCTTGAATGCGTCCTAGCTTTAAATTCTGAAATATTAACTAAAAAGGCCATAAATAATTTTTCAATTTTTTACCAATGGCTTCATCGAAGTTAACAAATGAGGGATGAAGGAGATTCCACTATCATCAACGTCCTAATAGGAAAAAACGACTGCTTTGCAGGAGAAGGTTAATGCCTCAGTGATGCAACTATTACTTAACACGAGGTCTTGCTAGGCAGTTAAAACAACATAAGATGGGCGTGTAATTACTTAATTACCGGAATAAATCACATCATTGCAATGTTTAATAATAAAATTATCGCGCGTCTTCTCTCGTAAATAATAACCGCACGCCAGTTATCCCTGGTGGCGTATGACGAACGACTCGGTTATGTCAAAATTTACAATTTAAATTGGAATGATCAGTATGCGGCTGTCGCCATGAAAGTTTTCCTGTAAATTGAGTGGGACGGTCAGCAGCGGCAATGTTAAACGATACTTATAAAAATTCGTGATTCTTGGCAGTCAACAAAAATATTCAATCGATTAAAAACGGCAAATTATCCTGTTCTCTTTGAGGCTAAGGTTAGCTTCCATGTTTATCA
Organism: Rhagium mordax; assembly: GCA_963680705.1. Classification (NCBI taxonomy): domain Eukaryota; kingdom Metazoa; phylum Arthropoda; class Insecta; order Coleoptera; family Cerambycidae; genus Rhagium; species Rhagium mordax. The sequence continues at coordinate 131,600,114 of OY796656.1, read as the reverse complement.
TCGCGAGCGTATTTATTAATCGTATATGGCGTTTCAAAGACTCGATTTTCACGGCAAGTGTTTTTTCAAATTGCTTCACGTTGGATTTAAAATGCGTAAATAATATTGAGTATCTGTAAATAATATCCGAGTGAGTTTATGAGCATATAAAGTTGGCTACAGCCTTGTAGAGATCGTTTAAAAAGTGACAATAATGTGCGTTTATTGTAATAATATTTATTACTTAATACAATTTAATATGAATTTGAAATACCGTTGGCTGTTGGTAGTCATGATATATTTTTTAGTTATTTTTCTTTTCGTTTTTTTTTTTGGTTCTGTTGTTTTTAATTTAAATAACAACAAAAACAAAAAAACGAAAAGAAAAATAATATATCGATTGTGTTCGATATATTTCTACTAAATTTATAATATTTATAATAAAATTTATATATTTTAATTAAAAACAACAACAAAAGAAACGAAATGAAAAATAAATAAAAAATATATTGATTATAATTATTTTTTTATTTTAATTTATTTTTCTCTTCGTTTTTCGTTTTTATTTATTTTTCTTTTCGTTTTTTTTTTGTTTATGTTGCTTTGAATTAAAATAAGAAAAATTAATAAAAAATACCAATGTCGATTAAAATCAATATATTTTTTATTTATTTCCTTTCGTTTTTTTGCGGTTTTTGTTATTATAATAATTAAAAACAACAAGAAAAATAACCAAATCAAACGACGAAATATGTCCAGTTCAGATTGCAAATTTTGTTAAATTTCGATTAATAATCAGCGTCAACTGAAAATTTTGGTAAATTTTTAATTCAACGTTTAATTTTTTTAAGTTACCATCTTTAACTATAAATTTAATTAAATTCCTAATTGAAACAAAGAACCTTGTTTACTTTCCAGTTAAAAGTTGTTGAATTCTAAGTTCAAACAGTAAATTTTGTAAAATTTACAATTTAATTTTTTTTAAATTCTCATTAATTCTCAATGTAAACCTTAAATTTTAAATTCTTAAATTTTCAGTTTAAACCGTAAATTTTGTTAAATTTCAAATTTAAAATGTGAATTTAATTGAATTCCTAATGTAAACGATAAAATCTGTTAATTTTCAGTCCAAATTGTCAATTTACCAAATTTTTGGCACATTCTAGTTAACTGTAATTTTGTTAAATTCTCAATTCAAACCGTAAATTTTGAAGAATTCCCTTTTTAAACTGTAAATTTTGTTAAATTTTAAGTTCAAGTTGTAAATTTTGTTAAATTTCAAGTTCAAGTTGTAAATTTAATTTCAAGTTCAAATTGTAAATTTTGTTAAATTCCCAGTTCGAACGACAAAACATGTCCAGTTCAGATTGTAAATTTTGTTAAAATTTCGAGTTTAAACAGTAAATATTGGTTAATATCCAGCGCTAACTTTGTTAAATTTCTAATACAGCCTTTAATTTTTTTTAAATTGAAATAATAAATTTTGTTTGTTCCCAGTTCAAATTGTAATTATTGTCGATAAGTTCTCTGTTTAAACCCTAAATTTATTTTAATTTTCCATTCAAATTGTAAATTTTGTTCAGTTCTTAATTAAAATCGTAAATTTTGAAAAATTTTCAATTTGAATTGTAAATTTCAAATTCAAATTGTAAATTTTGTTAAATTCTCAGTTTAAACGGCGAAATATGTCCAGTTCAAATTGTAAATTTTGTTAAATTTCGGACTCGAACAGTAAATATTGGTTAACATCCAGTGCCAACTGAAAATTTTGATAAATTTCTCAATCAACCTTTAATTTTTTTTTAAGTTGCCATCTCTAACTAGGTATATATTTAATTGAACTCCTAATTGAAACAAAGAACATTATTTATTTTCCAGTTCAAAGTTGTTGAATTCTAAATTTAAACAGTAAATTTTGTAAAATTCACGATTTAAATTGTGTTTTTTTTAATTCATATGAATTCTCAATGCAAACTTTATTTTGTTAAATTTTCAGTTTAAACCGTAAATTTTGTTAATTCAAATCGTCAGTTTTATCAAATTTTTGGTAAATTTTAATAATGCTAACTGCAAATTTTGTTAAATTCTCAATTCAAACTAAATTTTGAGGAATTCCCAATTTAAACTGTAAATTTTGTTAAATTTCAAGGTCAAATTGTAAATTTTGTTAAATTCTCAGTTTAAGCGACGAAATATGTCCAGTTCAAATTGCAAATTTTGTTAAATTTCGGTTCAAACAGTAAATACATATTGGTGAATGTCCAGTTCCAACTGAAAATTTTGTTAAATTTCTAGTTTAAATTATGAATTTTTTTTAATTGCCAACTTTAACTACCTATATATCTAATTAAATTCCTCACTGAAATCAAGATCTTTGTTATGTTAAATTATGTAGACGTAATTGAAAAATGGTTGTTATACATGCAAAGTATTGTAAATTCTCTTTTATTTCTCTTTGACTTGTCTTATCTATGTAATTAGTGCGCAAGACCAATAAAGATTATTATTATTATTATTATTATTATTATTATTATTATTATTATTACTTTCCAGTTTAAAGTTGTTAAATTTTAAATTCAAACGTTAAAATAGTAAATTTTGTTTATTCCCAAGTTCAAATTATTATTGTTGATAAGTTTTGTTAAATTCTCAATTCGAAACTCCCAGTTTAAATTGTAAATTTTGTTAAATTCCCTATTTAAATTGTAAATTTTGTTAAATCCCAGTTTAAATTGTAAATTTTGCTAAATTCCCAGTTCAAATTGTAACTTTTGTTAAATTTCTAGATCAAATTTTAAATTTTGTTAAAATTCCGGTTTAAATTGTAAATTTTGTTAAATTTCAAATTTAAGATATAAATTTAATTAAATTCCTAATATAAATAGTAAAAATCGGTTACATTTTCGGTTGATATCGTCAATTTTATTAAATTCTCAGTATGTTAGTTTATTATCAGTGCTAACTGTAAATTTTGTTAGATTTTCAATTCAAATCGTTAATTTTGAGGAATTTCCAATTTAAACTAAATTTTGTTAAATATCAAGTTCAAATTGTAAATTTTGTTAAATTCTCAGTTCAGAAATATGCCCAGTGCCAACTGAAAACTTATTAAATTTCTAGTTTAAATTATAAATTTTTTTTATTGCCTACTTTAACCATAGGTATACTTAATTATGTTCCTAATTGAAACCAAGAACATTGTTTACTTTTTAGTTCAAAGTTAAATTTTAAATTCAAACGTTAAAATAGTAAATATTGTTTATTCCCAGTTCAAATTGTTACTGTCGATAGGTTCTCAGTTTAAACTATGGATTTAATTGAATTTCTCATGCAAATCGTAAATTTTGTTAAATTCTCAATTCATAATGTAAATTTTAAAAAATTACCAGTTTAAATTGTAAATTTTCTTAAATTCCCAGTTTAAATTGTAAATTTTGTTAAATTCCCAGTTTGAATTGTAAATTTTGTTAAATTCCCAGTTTGAATAGTAAATTTTGTTAAATTTCTAGTTTAAATTGTAAATTTTGTTAAATTTCTAGTTCAGATTGTAAATTTTGTAAAATTTCTAGTTCAGATTTTAAATTTTATTAAATTTTTAGATCATCAAGCTGTAAATTTAATTAAATTTCTAGTTGAGATTGTAAATTTTGTTAAATTTCCAGTGTAAATTGTAAATTTTGTTAAATTCCCAGTATAAATTGTAAATTTTGTTAAATTCCCAGTTTAAATTGTAAATTTTGTTAAATTCCCAATTTGAATTGTAAATTTTGTTAAATTTCAAGTTGAGATTGTAAATTTTGTTAAATTTCTAGTTCAGGTTTTAAATTTTGTTAAATTTTTAGATCATCAAGCTGTAAATTTTATTAAATTTCTAGTTGAGATTGTAAATTTTGTTAAATTTTCTAGTGTAAATTGTAAATGTTGTTAAATTCCCAGTTTAAATTGAAAATGTTGTTAAATTCCCAGTTTGAATTGTAAATTTTGTTAAGTTTCTAGTTTAAATTGTAAATTTTGTTAAATTTATAGTTGAGATTGTAAATTTTGTTAAATTTCTAGTTCAGATATTAAATTTTGTTAAATTTTTAGATCATCAAGCTGTAAATTTTATTAGATTTCTAGTTGAGATTGTAATCTTTGTTAAATTTCCAGTGTAAATTGTAAATTTTGTTAAATTCCCAGTTTAAATTGTAAATTTTGTTAAATTCCCAGTTTGAATTGTAAATTTTGTTAAATTTCTAGTTTAAATTGTAAATTTTGTTAAATTTCTAGTTCAGATTGTAAATTTTGTTAAATTTCTAGTTCAGATTTTAAATTTTGTTAAATTTTTAGATCAAGCTGTAAATTTTATTAGATTTCTAGTTGAGATTGTAAATTTTGTTAAATTACCAGTGTAAATTGTAAATTTTGTTAAATTCCCAGTTTAAATTGTAAATTTTGTTAAATTCCCAATTTGAATTGTAAATTTTGTTAAATTTCTAGTTTAAATTGTAAATTTTGTTAAATTTCTAGTTCAGATTTTAAATTTTGTTAAATTTTTAGATCATCAAGCTGTAAATTTTATTATATTTCTGGTTGAGATTGTAAATTTTGTTAAATTTCCAGTGTAAATTGTAAATTTTGTTAAATTCTCAGTTTAAATTGTAAATTTTGTTAAATTCCCAGTTTGAATTGTAAATTTTGTTAAATTTCCAGTTCAAATAGCAATTTCTTTTAAATTCCCACTCCAAACTACACATTTTGTTAAGTTTAATTATTTTGTAAGTTTAATTGGCAAAATTTGTTATATTTTCGGTTCAAACAATAAGTTTCATTAAATTTTAAATTCAAACAATAAATATTGGTCAATTTCCAGCGCCAACTGTAAATTTTGTTTAATTTTCAGTTTGGACTGTATTTTTTTAAAATTACGAACTCAAATTATAAACGTAACTGATATCGAAAGTTTTGTTAACTTCCTAGTCAAATCGTAAATTTTGTTAAATTTTTAATTCGAACCAGCACTTATCGCCTGATATTCATGTCACGTCACGTCTGATCCGAAGCATCACTCAAACGTCACGTGAAAATCATGCACAAACGAGTTTTTAAATGCAATTTTTGTAAAATATTTACATAAGCGGACTAAGGAATTTCTACTGCAAACTAAAATTCGTATTAGTCTGCGACAAAAATCCAACTATTACACAAACTTTTGCCTAACACTCCCCCTTATGAATTATTTACCAAGTAATCCGACGAATACTAATTCTCAGTCATAGGTATCTGCATAACGTCCAAGATCCCACATTACACACTTATAAAAACAATTTAAGGCAGTGTCATTGAATAGAAATAAGTCATGATGCAATTATTCTTATTTTATAGCCGTTGCAGTCACGGCTCACTCTGATTGTGCCACAGCTATGACAAATAAATGGGTTTGTTATCTCGCCGCGCCGGTGAAATAATGCAGAAAATTAAAACGAGTTTTCTACATGCAGGCATTTTAAATTATTTGCGATGTTTAGTTATATGATCGCAAACCGTGTCAAATTTGAAAGATGTTGATGCGATGAAAGTGCATGGGTCAGGGGTCAGAGAATAAAAAGAAAGTGTGCCGTAACAGCTGCGGAAGGCACGATTCGGGACTGTTTTAATCCTGCTCCGCGCTTTTGTTTCGAAGGCTTTCGTGGAGCTGATGATTTACAGAAACATTTTTGGGATATATTCAGTATACTCTAAATCTACGATTAGAGGCGGTTGTTTCTACCACAGCAATAAATTTAGAAACAGTTGTTTTTTTCAACGATTTAAAGAGAGGTTTCTCCTTGCGTATGGCAAAGTTTTGCCATGAGTATTTTATGGAACATAAAGATCTAATAGTGAGACTGTCAGCGACTAAGGCACGATAATTAAGAAGCAAGGCTTGTTTTACTTATCAGTCGTTTGAGAAATTTGTTTCAATTTATCAACCGTTTGCGAAACATTAGCTTGTAGGTTCTCTACACACGCCTTGCTTGCGTCAATTGACCTATAGATACGCTGCTTACTATCTTCATGATTTATTTTTGCAATAGCTTTATTTTCCCACCACAGGCAAAGAAATATGTAAATCCGTCGAAGTAAAAGTATGTTAAGACTAAGATTGGTGCTGAAAGTAACAATTTTTGTTACTCGTATTAATGAGATGGTATTGAACGTTGAATAATATTTAGTATTACATCACATAATATGGAAAATTACTTTGTGACCTATTTAACAAATGCATTTAATTACTGTTATAAAAAGGCCTAATTATCATAACCTTTCTCTATTCGGCATTTTTGTATCGTTCTATAATTCGCATTCTAATAAATGTTAGTTGTACACACATTCATGTGGGTTTGACCGAGCAACAATCGGTAATAACATGCTTACCTGGGTGTAAACCAAAGGAACGTTGACAGTATCGTATCCTATAAGTGCTCCCAACCTTCTCCTGATATCCGACAGTTCCATCAGCAGCGTTTGCACTATGTGATCGCTGGTGATGAGCGACTCCTTCCTGGCCCTGTTGATGATGTTGGTCGCCCACACCAGAGGCATCCAGTATTTGGACATCGGAGTCTTCTGGTCCATCAGTTCGAATATCTTTCGTTCGCTTTCCATCATGAGACCTGAAACGATAGAAACAGGAATTAAAATGTGGACTGACTGCATCACCAATCATTCAGGTGCGGAGCGATACAGCGTGAGAGCTGGGTGATGACTGACTAAGTCTCGACGCAGTGAGCAGTGATCTCTGTTTTGTTCTGCATTTGTGGCCTGCGTATAAGTGATTCCGGTCGGACCGTAGACTGAGCGGTGGCTGAAAGGCCCCTTGCTTGTGCTTTACTCCCGTAATATAATCGAATGTAATTAACTACACATGTCCGGTGTGACACGATGGGAACTGAGTCGGAATAGTAATTTATTTTTATAAAATAATAATAATAATAATAATAATAAATCGTCTTTATTAATTAAGATTTTATTCTGCAGTATTTGCAGTTTGCAGTATTTTAATCTAAACGATTAATTGGTGCTAATAAGAAACTAATTATTGAAAGCCTCTTGTCATGCCAACGGCTCCTGCGATTTCGCTGCGAAACTGCACCGCTCGGCCGGTACGTGGGGAATTTTTGCTTTTCTAACTTGGCGCCACTCGCCGGCGCCTTTTGCTCAGCTTAATTGCGGATAGCCACTTTCAAGTTCCACTTTTTTCTCTTATTCTAGATTCTAGATAGTTTTACGCGCTATTATTAACTCTCTAAATAAGAGTATGCCGAAGTAGAACGGAATACGTAATCAAATGAAAATGCAGTCGGTACTTGTACTTAATATATTGTATTTACATTAAATTTATACAGGGTAAATACCATTAACTCATTTTAATTTTAAGGGATGGTAGGTCCCTTAATGGTAAGGCCATATACCAAAAAATAAAAAATATATACCTTGTAGTTTTCGAGAAGGAAAATAAATTAAAATACGTCAACATTTTCAGAACTTCGTAACTTACCTATCTTAACAGAAAATAAATCAGGATAGGTCTTTGCCTCTGACATTCACCTTGTTTTTTGCAATAATAAATTCACTAGTTTTTGCTGTCATTGTCAATTAACTTGTCTCCGACCGCAAATTTATAACATTAGAATAGTGTCGGCCTGTGTTGCATTTATGATTTTTTCCCTGTGTAATGTTGCAGGTGGTCGAATATGAAAGACCGTCGAACGGCGGCTTAACTTTATTAGATGTTTTTTGTTACGTTTTTTTGCGTTAGAACTTGGACTTGGATACAAGGCATGTTGTTCATAAGTGGGTCAGTAGAGCGACGAAGCGGTACTCAAAAGTTTTACGTAGGGTAGGTCAGTTTTTCAACTTTCTTTTTTATATTTTTTTATTGGTAATTTGTGTTATAAATATCAACAGAAACCCCCTCTTAAAATTAAAATGAGTTATTGGTATTCACCCTGTATTTGTTGCGATATCCATTTGAGGATATTGAATCTTGCAGGTAACTGATATTAGAGGTAATTAAAGTGCTGACTCTGCGTTTCGCCATCAAAGTCATCATCATTAGGGGTGTTATAGTTAAATTGTTGCCTGTATCCTCTTCGGTTAACTTAGTAGTTCCTTTTGAGAAGAATCTTCATTATTTATTGTCATTTTTCTTGAGTTTTAGGATTTAAATTATTTACCCACACTCCTTGGGCCCCTTTGGTGTAACAAACCTGCTCAGTATAGCGTCTTTTGACAAAAAAAATCATGTTTAAAAACCACGATGTTAATCTGCAAATTGGTCACCACTTAATTTGTCTTTATACTTTATTTACCAACAGAACAGTTTACCCAATAATTAAAATTAGGAGGTATAATTTATACGAATGTGGGCAACAAACAAGACGCACCTTAGTCGAAATGATACGTTTATAATTAATGGAATAATTTTGACAAGAGATAAACAACAACAAGAATCGTTAATGAGTGCGTTCCTGATACCGACCACGCTAATCACTGCTTAATTAAGTAGGCAAGTACCTATCTGGTAATTGGTAGAGTTTCTGACTATATCTCTGTGTAGACTAGCAAAACCCTAATTGGAAGATTTAGGGCTGTATCCAAATATGTAAAAATATATATGGTGTTCCATTTTAAAAAAATGCATGTTTGGTTCGTCTTGCAATTATTGAACACCCTGTATACTTCATAATAATTTAAGAAGACGAACGTTAAGATTGCCTATATTATTGGTAAACAAAATTTTTTCCGGTTTTTCTAATTTTATTTCAAAACTCCGAGTTAAAAGTCAAAATTCCGAGTTATAACTCAAAATTTTATTTCAAAACTTCGAGTTATAAGTCGACATGCCGAGTTATAACTCAAAAATTTTATTTAAAAAATTCCGAGTTGTAATTCGAAATTTTATTACAAAATTCCGAGTTTTAAGTCGAAATTTCGAAATTCCGAGTTATAACTCAAAATTTTATTTTAAAACTTCGAGTTATAAGTCGAAATTCCGAGTTATAACCCTAAATTTTATTTAAAAAATTCCGAGTTATATAATTCGAAACTTTATTATAAAATTCCGAGTTATAAGTCGAAATTTCGAGTTATAACTGAAAATTTTATTTCAAAACTTTTATTTATTTATCTTATTTATTTCGAGTCGAAACTCCGAGTTATAACTCAAAATTTTATTTAAAAAATTCCGAGTTATATAATTCGAAACTTTATTATAAAATTCCAAGTTATAAGTCGAAATTTCGAGTTATAACTGACAATTTTATTTCAAAACTTTTATTTATTTATTTTATTTATTTATTTCGAGTCGAAATTCCGAGTTATAACTCAAAATTTTATTTAAAAAATTCCGAGTTGTAATTCGAAATTTTATTACAAAATCCCCAGTTATAAGTCGAAATTTTGAAATTCCGAGTTATAATTCAATTTTATTTCAAAATCCGAGTTATAACTCGGAATTTTATTTCAATACTCCGAGTTATAAGTCGAAATTTCGAAATTCTGAGTTATAACTCAAAATTGTATTTCAAAACTGCGAGTTATAAGTCGAAATTCCGAGTTATAACTCAAAATTTTATTTAAAAAATTCCGAGTTATAATTCGAAGTTTTATTACAAAATTCCGAATTATAAGTCGAAATTTTGAAATTCCGAGTTATAACTCAAAATTTTATTTAAAAAATTCCGAGTTATAATTCGAAATTCTATTACAAAATTCCGAGTTATAAGTCGAAATTTTGACATTCCGAGTTATAACTCATTTTTATTTCAAAACTCCGAGTTATAAGTCGAAATTCCGAGTTATAACTTAAAATTTTATTTAAACAATTCCGAGTTACAATTCGAAATTTTATTACAAAATTCCGAGTTATAAGTAATTTCAAAATTCCGAGTTATAACTAAAAATTTTATTTCAAAACTTCGAGTTATAAGTCGAAATTCCGAGTTATACCTCAAAATTTTATTTAAAAAATTCCGAGTTATAATTCGAAATTTTATTACAAAATTCCGAGTTATAAGTCGAAATTTTGAAATTCCGAGTTATAACTCAATTTTATTTCAAAATTCCGAGTTATAACTCGAAATTTTATTTCAAAACTCCGAATTATAAGACGAAATTTCGAGTTATAACCCAAAATTATATTTAAAAAATTCCGGGTTACAATTCGAAATTACGTGAGCTCTAGGCGTGTTCGGTTTGCAATAAAAATTCCAGTGAGCGTTCGCCGTTTGCAATTCAAGTCAATAACGTACTCAAACTAATTATCATCTGCTAAACGACAGTATGAAAGTTCTGTCGGGTGCCAAGGGAAAAATCCTTTCGGTATGCACCACGTGCGTTTTCCTTAATGTATGTAGACGGCCGGGTCCGCGACACATGTTTCAGGTTCGTGCTCGCCACAACTGAACATCATCCGGCACGCCGGAAGCCTAGCAAATCGCCTTTCGTCGGAAATATTCAAATGCATGTAAAAAGCCAGATTAACGTGCATATCATCTACGCGGATCTGTGCACCGTGAAGACTAATTATTGGCATTAGCGTAAAAAATTGCAGCGGGAATATTATATCACCGGCTTAGGACTCCGATTGTACACGTAACACCGTCGGCCGGAGCAAATCTAAGAGTTACCTAATCGCGTTATTATTATAATTACTCTCGTTTATTAAATTATGCTTCACACATAGGCGCACCTCGGTCGCTGGTGGGTTGAATTCATTCATCTTTTGGTATGGCTTTGAGATTATATTTTTCCAAAAATGCTTTCTTTTTGGCGTTAATTGTTCTCTGAAACTGTGCACAGATTTTTTGTAGAGAGCGAGGCGTTAATGCGGCGGAGAAACAGAATGGGCCGTAAGAGGGATCCTTGTGACACACCAGAATTGGTACAAAAGGTTTCTGACTAACTTAATAACAAAGTAAACAAGCTTGTATCTTCATGTTCAATCTATCCAGTTCTCATTACACGATATAAAAAATCGTGTGATTCCAACCGGATACATGGGGAGTTAGATGATTACAGGTTCGGACGGAAGCTAATTCATTCGTTGTTAAAATGGGTGTATCCTGTTTTATGGTGTTCGCCGTGATTATGCCATTAAATAAATCTTTAATTTACATAGAAATCCAATTCCAATTATGTAATACTTTATTTCAATTTAGCTGAGAGATAATCGGTTGTTTGGTATGAATGCAAATTTTCCTTGGCGGATTACGACGATGTTAAGTATTGCAATTAAAGCCTCTCAATGTAGCCGAAGGTATGGTGCTTGGAGAAGAGTCTCTCTGATTTTAAAGGCCTCAAAGCTGAGCTAACAAACCATAAGACGGTAATTTATTTAGTAGATCTTAATCAGACCCGTATGGGAAATTGTCCAGCCCGCTAAAACCGACAATAATGCCCCAGACCCCTGTAACGTCCGTTTCTTCACTGCAGACCACCCCCGCCTGTCCTTGGAAACCGCCAAGAGAGAAAGTGCTTTAAAATAGGAAACTGGCGCCCAAAACTCCGTTGTAAAAAGTGTTACAAAGGTGGAAAGTACTGCCCCAGCTAGGTAAAAAAGAGCACTTTAATCATCAAGAGTGTGCACAAGGGTTTAAGGTTAATATGAAGAGTAGGAACTTTGATATTTTTATTAGAGTAGGGGAAAACAATACATGAATTACTTACCAGAATCGACAACGTGTTGCCATGAGGGAAACCTCTTCTTAACCCTTAAAGATACCCTTTGGAGCGTTATTACATAAGCTAATACTGCGTACCTAACTATATTTCTTCGCATCAGTCTTTGTCTTTCATTCTGGAACAAAGAAAAGTGTAATTTTAGTATAAGTAACTATCGATATATTTTATTGGATCTACGATCGGGGGCAGTTGCCTCTGCGTATGTCAGGGTTCTGTTGTAATAAAAGAAACAAATAAGGTGGCAGTTGCCTTCCCTATGACAAGACTGGGCGAACACCGGATCCTTGTGGAACACCAGAGTTAATACCGTCAAGGTCACAGCTGTGGCAATAACCGTTATTTGGCCAACTCTGTATGCCGAGCAGAAAGTTGTGCAAATCGGTTTTTGTCCGCTATTTTTGTCAGCTTCGCTTGATGGAGTAAGCTCTTACTTCTTACACCATCGAGGTATAAAAGGAAAATTTTATATTAATAATGATTAGTAAATCAAATATTTTTACGTAATGCCTATTATTAAAATCGTTACGCTGTAAAACGGTCTCAAACCTGATGTGGATGTGGCTATTAATTGGCGGCAATTAATTTAAACCATTTATAGTAGTAGTCTTAGTGGCTATAAATATAATTGAATTACGCAGATGTGAAAGGTTGCATCGACTTTCTCCGGTAACAAATCTTATCTATTACATCCCGAGTAGGATCTAGTATGGGTTTTAACAGGTAGCGTAATCATTTAATGGATGTTGGTTATGCGTTTATTTATAAACAAACAGCGCTCGGTTGGACGTTTGTTTATAAATAATGCTCGAGCGTAGCCAAGAGAAGAGGGACAGAGTTGGTAACATGCAAAGCATGCAAGCACTCCATTCATTAGGATAACAGGCATCCTATATTTTTTTGCCAAGAATTTTTCTCCACCAACTTTTTGCCTTGCAAAGACCAGTCAATCCGGTAAAAAAATTTTAAATTTCTGGAGTTCTAATTCGAAATTTTATTACAAAATTCCGAGTTATAAGTCGAAATTTTGAAATTCCGAGTTATAACTCAGTTTTATTTCAAAATTCCGAGTTATAACTCGGAATTTTATTTCAAAACTCCGAGTTATAAGTTGAAATGTCAAAATTCCGAGTTATAACTCAAAATTTCAAAATTCCAAGTTATAACTCGGAATATTTAAATAAAATTTCGACTTATAACTCGGAACTTTGACATTTCGACTTATAACTCGGAGTTTTGAAATAAAATTCCCAGTTATAACTCGGAATTTTTTAAATCAAATTTTGAGTTATAACTCGAAATTTCAAAATTTCGACTTATAACTCGAAATTTCAAAATTTCGACTTATAACTGGGAATTTTGAAATATAACTACGAATTATAACTCGTTTAGCTGTTAAAATTGAATGTTATTATTTGAATCCATAAAATATCACTGACGCGATCTAATTGGAATATGGTTGCCGAAGTTCTGGGAATGAATAACATGTAGTTTTCCAAAAACCGTCCTGGGTAAACCCCGATTGGTTTTGTAGAATTGGTGACGTAATTATAATCAGACGGGGTTCATTTTTTGAAAAAGGAAATGCCTTGAATTGTTGATCTCCTTACAATGAATCTTTTAGAAGCAGTTTTTGGAATTCGCGATCACATATTAAAATTGATGACTGGGTTGGGCAAGCCAGACCTGTTGGATCTGGCAACGCTTTGGTGTAGATACGTAAAGGTTTCGATGTTTTACTTGGGAAAATATAGTTTTTCGGGAAGATTTGGAGAGAGAGAGAGAGAGAGAGAGGATTTTTTCTTTCTGCAGTCAGTTCTGATATCCATAGAGGTGATTGTAAATTATAGAATCATCTTCATTAAGTAAATAGGGTGCCGATATATGGCCCACGAATTTTGATTTTTATAGCTTGCACTTTTAATTACGCATAAAATAAATTAGCTGTGAGTAAAATTTGCTGTATAATAATGATTGTTAATTAAAAGAGGTACCGATAGATAACTGTTCTCTGCATTTTGCCCACGAATTTTGATTTTCCTAGCTTGCACTTTTAATTACGCATAAAATAAACTAGCTGTGAGTAAAATTTGCTGTATAATAATGATTGTTAAGTAAAAGAGGTACCGATAGATGACTGTTCTCTGCATTTTGCCCACGAATTTTGATTTTTATAGCTTGCACTTTTAATTACGCATAAAATAAATTAGCTGCGAGTAAAATTTGCTGTATAATAATTGTTTATTAAGTAAAAGTGATACCGTTAGATGACTGTTCTCTGCATTTTGCCTAAGAATTTAGATTTTTATAGCTTTCACTTTTAATTACGCATAAAATAAATTAGCTGTGAGTAAAATTTGCTGTATAATAATGGTTATTAAGTAAAAGTGATACCGATAGATGACTGTTCTCTGCATTTTGCCCACGAATTTAGATTTTTTATAGCTTGCACTTTTAATTACGCATAAAATAAATTAGCTGTGAGTAAAATTTGCTGTATAATAATGGTTATTAAGTAAAAGTGATACCGATAGATGACTGTTCTCTGCATTTTGCCCACGAATTTAGATTTTTTATAGCTTGCACTTTTAATTACGCATAAAATAAATTAGCTGCGAGTAAAATTTGCTGTATAATAATGGTTATTAAGTAAAAGTGATACCGATAGATGACTGTTCTCTGCATTTTGCCCACGAATTTAGATTTTTTATAGCTTGCACTTTTAATTACGCATAAAATAAATTAGCTGTGAGTAAAATTTGCTGTATAATAATGGTTATTAAGTAAAAGTGATACCGATAGATGACTGTTCTCTGCATTTTGCCCACGAATTTAGATTTTTTATAGCTTGCACTTTTAATTACGCATAAAATAAATTAGCTGTGAGTAAAATTTGCTGTATAATAATGTTTATTAAGTAAAAGTGTTACCGATAGATGACTGTTCTCTGCATTTGCCCACGAATTTTGATTTTTATAGCTTGCACTTTTAATTACGCATAAAATAAATTAGCTGCGAGTAAAATTTGCTGTATAATAATGGTTATTAAGTAAAAGTGATACCGATAGATGACTGTTCTCTGCATTTTGCCCACGAATTTAGATTTTTTATAGCTTGCACTTTTAATTACGCATAAAATAAATTAGCTGTGAGTAAAATTTGCTGTATAATAATGGTTATTAAGTAAAAGTGATACCGATAGATGACTGTTCTCTGCATTTTGCCCACGAATTTAGATTTTTTATAGCTTGCACTTTTAATTACGCATAAAATAAATTAGCTGTGAGTAAAATTTGCTGTATAATAATGGTTATTAAGTAAAAGTGATACCGATAGATGACTGTTCTCTGCATTTTGCCCACGAATTTAGATTTTTTATAGCTTGCACTTTTAATTACGCATAAAATAAATTAGCTGTGAGTAAAATTTGCTGTAGAATAATGATTGTTAAGTAAAAAAAAGTGATACCGATAGATGACTGTTCTCTGCATTTTGAATTTTATAGCTTGCACTTATAATTACGCATAAAATAAATTAGCTGTGAGCAAAATTTGCTGTATAATAATGTTCATTAAGTAAACGTTTCTAAAGTTTTTTTGAAAGCTCCTGTGGGGCTGTCTTAAAAATATGTTTTTAAATTTTGGGAAAAATGTAGATTCAGACCCTATACTGGGGTAGAGAGAGGAAGGAAATATTGAACTGAATGAGATGCAGCCGTTTTTGCAAATCAGACCCGTTGGATCTGGCTTTGGTGTAGATACGTAAAGGTTTCGACGTTTTTTTACTTGGGAAAATATAGTTTTTCGGAAGACTTGGGAGCCGACAGGGTCTTGGGGCAGAGAGAGAAGGAAATAGGACTTTTTTTTAAATTTGAAAAAAATTAATTGACGTTTCTACATGGGTACAGCCCCTGCGGGGCTGTTTTCTTGAGATAAAACTATGTTTTTAAATTTTGCCTGTCGGTTCGCATTGACTTCCCATTTAATTTCGAATAATGCATTTTTATGCTTCTTTTAAAGCCTACGCCGCCGACGTGTGCAAAACTAATATTACGCCGCCCATTACGCAACTATGCGCACGTAATAAAAATATCAATCGCACATTTAACGATGTAATTTCGTAACCCAGAATAAAAGAATCGGTACAATACCCTCACATGTAAAAAGGTTATTGTTTCTAAATACGGGCTCGTGATATGCATGCGAAAATAATTTGCCAATATAACAAGCAGAGCGCTGTTTTTATGTAACGTCGGTGTAATTTTGTCGATACCGTTACGTTTCTTTCGTTGACTCTAATATCTAGTCAAAACAGAATTTTATTTAGTAAGTCAATGTTGACCGGAGGCAATTTCTTCTATAAGAGAGTACCTACCACAATACTTTAACACAAGTTTTTGCCAACAAAATAATAAATAAAAAAATACGTACTTACCGCGCCTGGAATGCCCGCATTCAGGAAGAGGGCAAGGGTGTCAGGCCATGGAAGTAGTTTGTACTGTTCCCACCACCTCTTCACCACCAACGACACGTAAAATCCTAATACGAAGGACATCGGTATCGTCTCACTTTGTTGACTAAAGTACATTCGTATCTTTTCAAATACTCTGAAACAAATGGTGCGTTAATTATAAAATACAGTTTTTACTTTTGACAGCTGTCAAAATTTCCGGCAACTTAAGGAAAATGTCAATTAATAGTTATATCAACAAATTAAAATACTAAACAAACATTTCTCTATACTGGGAACTAAATACGAAAATGTAAAAAAAAATATTATATTTATTGGCAGCTGTCAAAACTGCTGTCAAATTAAAAAAAAATGCAAGTGTGCCTTTCGTAATTTTGAGAATGACGTGAATTCCTATAGCGTTTTGAAATTTGTTAGTTCCATAAAATAGATAATAAAATAATGTTTTTACTTTTGGCAGCTGTCAAAATTTTGAAAAAATGACATTTCGTAATTATTTAAACAAATAAACATACTTGCCAAACATTTTTTATAAGTTTTGGAGGTACTGAATACGAAATTGATGTCAAAAAAAATTTCATTGGTTGACAGATGTCAAAATTGCTGTCAAATTTGAAACTATGCAATTTTGTCTTCCACAATTTTATAGACAATGTATACTTCCAAAGAAGGGATATCAAGTGTTTTTCAAATTTGCTGGTTCCATAATTAATATTAAAATACAGTTTTTACTTTTGACAGCTGTCAAAATTTCCGGCAACTAAATGAAAATGCCATTAATAGTTATATCAACAAATTAAAATACCAAACAAACATTTCTCTATAGGCTTTGGATACTAAATACGAAATTGCTGTAAAAGAAATATAATTATTGGTAGCTGTCAAAACTGCTGTCAAATTTAAAAAATGCAAGTGTGCCTTTCGTAATTATGAGAATAACGTGAATTCCTATAGTGTTTTGAAATTTGCTAGTTCCATAATAGATAATAAAATAAAGTTTTCACTTTTGACAGCTGTCAAAATTTTGAAAAAATTACATTTCGTAATTATTTAAACAAATGAACATACTTAACAAACATTTCTTTATAAGTTTTGGAGGTACTGAATACGAAATTGATGTCAAAAAAATTTCGTTGGTTGACAGATGTCAAAATTGCTGTCAAATTTAAAACTATGCACGTTTGTTTCCATAATTTTATAAACAATGTGAACTTCCAAAGAAGGGATATCAAGTGTTTTTTCAAATTTGCTGGTTCCATAATTGATATTAAAATGCAGTTTTCACTTTTGGCAGCTGTCAAAATTTTGAAAAAATGACATTTCGTAATTATTTAAACAAATAAACATAATTAACAACATTTTTTATAAGTTTTGATGGTACTGAATACGAAATTGATGCCAAAAAAATTTCATTGGTTAACAGATGTCAAAATTGCTGTCAAATTTGAAACTATGCAATTTTGTCTTCCATAATTTTATAAACAATGTGAACTTCCGAAGAAGGGATATCATCAAGTGTTTTTTTTCAAATTTGCTGGTTCCATAATTGATATTAAAATGCAGTTTTCACTTTTGGCAGCTGTCAAAATTTTGAAAAAATGACATTTCGTAATTATTTAAAGAATTAAACATACTTAACAAAAGTTTTCAAGGTACAGATACGAAATCTGTCAAAAAAAAATTATTGGTTGACAGATGTCAAAACTGCTGTCAAATTTAAAAATTAACGAATATGTATATCTTTCGTAATTTTGGAAATAATGTTGATTTCCGTAGAAGAGGATACAAAAAATTTAAAATTTTCAAGTTCAGTAATTGATATAAAAATAAAGTTGTACCTAACCTTTGACAGCTGTCAAAATTGCTGTCAACTTAATAAAAATGCCATTTTATTATTATTTCGACAAATTAAAGTACTTAACAAACGTTTTTATATGGGTTTTGAATATGAAAGTAATACGAAAAAGATATACTTGCATATTTTTAAATTTAGCAACAATTTTGACAGCCACCAAGAAACATATTTTTTTGACATCAATTTCGTATTCAGTACCCGCAAAACCTATAGGAAATTGTCTGCTCGGTACTTCATTTGTTGAAATAGTTATTAAATGTCATTTATTAGGTTGACAGATATTTTGACAGCTGTCAAAAGTAAAAAATGTATTTTAATATCAATAATGGAACTAGCAAATTTAAAAAACACTTACATTCTTTCTTCAATGGAAATTTACATTGTTTCCAAAATTAATGACAAACTTGTATATTTTTAAATTTGACAGCAATTTTGACGTTACCAATAAATATAATATTTTTTTGAAACTAATTTCGTATTCAGTACCTTCGAAACCTGCTTTGTACTTTCATTTGTTCAAATAATTATTAGATGGAATTTTCATTAAGTTGACAGAAAATTTGACAGCTGTCAAAAGCGAAAATATTATTTTAATTTTAATTATAAAAATAGAAAGAATTAGATTTAAAGAATTCTATATCTCTTTTTCTATAAAAACTCACATTGTTTTCAAAATTATAAAAAACATACTTGTCAAATTGTCAAATTTTAAATTTAACACTGATTTTGGCAGCTGTCAAAAAAAAAATGAAAACTCTATTTTGGCTTCAAAATTCTATATCAGAAATTGATTTGTGATATACAGGGTGCGAATAAAATCGCGTCAACCATGATAAAAAAAAATTTAAATATCGTAAATCAAGTGGAACACCCTGTATATTATTCTACCATAAGATGGCCATTGAATACCTACAACTTTGCTACCTTTCCCTAACTTAACAATTTAATTAAAAAAATCTTGTTATGGGCAAAAGTAGTGAAACAATTTGCTTACCTTTGTTGTGGCTCAGTTAACGCAAACCTATATATTAGGTTAACTGTGTAATATATAAATAAATATGCTAGCAGTTCTCTCCACACTAATTTATACACACTCCCCCGCCATCTGAAACAAGAAGAAAAATTTTTTAAAATTCAGGCGAGTTCAAATTGTTTTATACAAATTTTTTAAATTTTATTAAAACTATATTTTAATGTTTACACACGTGCCGTGATTTTTCTGTAATTCATTGCGATTCATTTTATTCAAACTGTCATTTAGATTTTGATCATACCAGACAGCAATCCCAGCAGCCACATTCCATTCCTATAGAAACTACGAAACATGACTTTATGTGAACTTTCTCCAGAAACTAACGAATTTAAAACCGAAAAGCACCTTTTGGCTCATTATTATGTAGCGGCCACAATTGCCCGGCTAATTGAAATTCTAAAATGGGTGAAAATCTGGGCGTAGAGGATGTACACTGAGAAAAAGTGCCAAGTAAGACAACCAGTCGCAAAAATGAAATAAAATCCAATATAAAAAAAAATTCCATTCATGACTATCAATGCATATGTAACCACTTATTTATAAAAAAATTCACACAGGTAGCTATTAGACTATCCATTAAATTGCTGCAAATCACCATTTATTACGAATTCGTGACAATGCTTGATTGAAAAATGTGAATAACAATCGAGCAGCGTTTAAATTAGGCGAATTAAGGGGTGACGTAACTTCTAAGGAAAAAAAAATGGAAACGTCGGGAGAGGTATTAATTATTATTTGTCTGTTTGTTTGCCCTTCGGATAGATTTTGCGTGCCAATTTGAAATTAATTAATACGACTAGAGCCAATTACAACAATACCGATTTGTAAAAACAATTAAAATTAACTGCAAACGAGTTGCAAGCCGCATTTTCTAATTCTAATAAGTTTGCAGTCCCATGCGGCAAATTACCCCATGTCTCGTTAATAACTGCTCGTAAATGTATGCGTTAATTAGCGTTGCATTAGCCACAGGAAGTGATTTGAAAATTAATCACCTCGGATTTGACGGAGCAATTTCTATTTCTCAAGACCTCTTCCACAGTCGCCTTTATTCTCATCTGAAGACACAAGAAAGTTAACTTGAATTATTAGGCCCGAAATATCAAAATTTATGTTCGTCATGAGTCATCCAACATTATTAAGGTACTACGTTAAGTGTTGCCAGTTAATTTTCCAACGTAAAGGACACAGACAGGAAATTAAACCAATATCGAGAAAAATTACGTATTGTCAGTTTTAGATCAGAGGTAAATTAGTTTAGTGAGTTTAAGGGAAAGTTTACTGGCAGTAGATTGTTCCAAGATAAACTTGGTTATATACAGGTAAGATATTTAAAGGAAAATTAACTGGCTCAAGAAATGGCGGTTTAATCTAGCGCAAATTAGATTAATACGTTTATATGAAAGTTTACTGACGAAGAACGCGCTACCAGTAAACTAGATAAACGCGGGGAAGTTGGAAAGTTAACTTATTTAAGAACTCATTGCCAGTTTCCTTTTTCTAACACAAATTAGGTTAGGGCGTTTAAAAGAATATTTCTTGGTTTCTAGATGATGCTGCCAGTAAACTATTCGATAATGTAAATTAGGGGAGTTAAATGGAGACATTTGGTGGAAAGTTAATTGGTTCCAAGATAGTTTACTCTGCAGACGCATAGATTGGTACGTTCAAATGAAAGTTTTGGCTTAAAAACTGGTGTCCTTAAGCTCTATCAATATTAAATTTGTTTTCACATGAAGATATTTAACGGAAAGTTACCTGACTCAGAAAATGGCTGCCAGTTCATTTCAATTTGAACTACAATTTACACCAGGAAAGTTAACTGATTCCAAGAACTTACTCCAGTTTACTCGTCTGACGGTAGAGTTCAAACTACAGCTATCTGCCTTCTGGAATATGTTGTCAGTAAACCCTCTCAATATAAATTTGGCTCTTTACATGAGGATATTTAAAGAAAGTTAACTGGCGTCAAGAAGCCTACTGTCAGTTTAATCAGATTGATGCCAGTCAGGTTGTGGGTTTATATGTAAACTATTTCCATCTAGACGTGGTTACTTGCAGGAGAGAAAGTTTCCTTGCTCAAGTAATAATTGCTAGTTCCTTTTTCTAACGTAAATTAAATTATGGCGTTTAACGGAAAGTTTTCTAGCTTCAAGAAAATGCCGCCAGTAAATTATCCACTAATGTAAATTATGTGATTCAAATGGAAATATTTAAAGGAAAGTTAACTGGTTTCAAAAATTTGCTACTAGTTTACTCTACCGGTGCAAATGTTTGAAAGAAAGTTTTCTGGCTTCAAAATAAGCTTCCACAAAATCTACCAATACAAAATCTACTATTTAAACGAAGGCGTCTATAGTA
Organism: Rhagium mordax; assembly: GCA_963680705.1. Lineage (NCBI taxonomy): Eukaryota > Metazoa > Arthropoda > Insecta > Coleoptera > Cerambycidae > Rhagium > Rhagium mordax. The sequence continues at coordinate 131,578,713 of OY796656.1, read as the reverse complement.
AAATTAACTGGCTCCGGGAATCGTTGCCAGTAATTTGAATTAAACAATTTGCAGAGGTACATTTGGAAAGTTAACTGGCTCTAAGAAATTACTCCAGTTTATCTGCCTTCTAGAACTTACCAGTAAACTTTCTCAATATAAAGGCTCTTTACATGAGGACATTTAAATTAAAGAAAGTTAACTGGCGTCACTGTCAAGTTAATCCGTCTGATGTCAACCAGCTTAGTAGGTTTATATGTAAACTATTCCATTCCATTTAGACCTGGCTATTTGCAGGAGGGGAAGTTTCCTTGCTCAAGAAATAATTGCTAGTTCCTTTTTCTAACATAAATTAGATTAGCGCTTTTAAAGGAAAGTTTTCCAGCTTCAAGAAAATGTTGCCAATAAACTATCCAATAATGTAGATTATGTAGTTTAAATGGGATTAGAGGAAAGTTAACTGGCCCAGGAAATCGTTGCTGGTTAACTTCTCAATTTAAATTAAACAATTTACAGGGGTGCACTTGGAAAGTTAACTAGCTCCAAGAATAAGAATATTTTTCATCGCTGATTTTTGAGAAATTGGAAAAATTCGTCTCTGGGAAAAATCTGGCCCTGTATATCCAAAGGCGATGTAGCTGGTAAAAAACTATTTCTTAATAAACATATTTGCTCTTGTTATTAATCACTGCGGGCGAAAACAGCTAATCCGAATGCGAATGGAATCCCGACCGATAACTCGAACCTATAATTATGTAATTTAATCCAGGTCGAGCCCGCGATATTCTAGAACGTTTCCTATGCTCTTATGAAAGGCACATCTAATCTGTTTTGGAATTTCGAATAACGGGAGCGTCGAATTAAACTCGTTATTTATTTGGAGGTGATCTTTTCAAGAACGAGAAGATCCGCGAGACCTTGCGACAATGCAACTTTCGAAGAATCGGAATTATTCACGAACAACTTTCGGTTTCAATAGGAAACGAAAGTCGGTTTTAGGTGTTAATGCTGATTTATCGAGAAATTATTTAATACTAGCGCTGCGAAATTTATTAATAGAGGAATAATGAAGCGTTTTGTACAAGGAATCTATAAATAAATATTACTTCCTATTGGAAAAGGAATGAGCATAGATAATGTATATAATTTTTCGAATTTCAGTTTTTAGTCTTAAAGAATAAAGAAAAGCTTTAACGTAATGTGCGATGTATAATAAACTTGCTGCGATTTCTTGAGCAAGTTAATTTTCCTGTAAATATCCTCCCTGCAAATCAACAATCTACTGCCAGTAAACTTTCCTTTAAGCTTTCTAAACTAATTTGCCTCTAAACTAGAACTGACACTATTTTTTCTTGATATAAGTTTACTTTCCTCTCAGTGTCCTTTACGTTGGAAAGTTAACTGGCAGAACTTAACATAGTACCTTAATAATGTTGGATAATGCAATTTATTGGAGCTAGTTAACTTTCCGAATGCACCCATGTAACTTGAGAAGTTAACCAGCAACGATTTCCTGGGCCAGTTAACTTTCCTCTAAATGTTCCCATTTAAACCACATAATCTACATTATTGGATAGTTTACTGGCGACATTTTCTTGAAGCTAGGAAACTTTCCATTAAAAGCGCTAATCTAATTTACATTGGAAAAAACTAGTAATTATTTCTTGAGCAAGGAAACTTTCCCTCCTGCAAATAGCCACGTCTAAATGGAATGGAATAGTTTACATATAAAGCTGGTTGACATCAGACGGATTAACTTGACAGTGACGCCAGTTAACTTTCTTTAAAAATGCCCTCATGTAAAGAGCCTTTATATTGAGAAAGTTTACTGGTAAGTTCTAGAAGATAGATAAACTGGAGTAATTTCTTGGAGCCAGTTAACTTTCCAAGTGTACCCCTGCAAATTGTTTAATTCATATTACTGGCAACGATTCCCTGAGCCAGTCAACTTTACTATAAACGCTTTCGTTTAAATAAATTTTGTATTGGTAGATTTTGTGGACGCTTATTTTGAAGCCAGAAAACTTTCTTTCAATTACACTAACCCAATTTGCATCGGTAAAGTAAACTAATAGCAATTTTTTGGAACCAACTAACTTTTCTCCAAATGTTTCCATTTAAATCACATAATTTCTATTATTGGGTAGATACTGGCGGCATTTTCTTGAAGCTGGAAAACTTTCCGTTAAACGCCATAATTTAATTTAATTTAGAAAAAGGAACTAGCAATTATTTCTTGAGCAAGGAAACTTTCTCTCCTGCAAGTAGCCACGTCTAGATGAAAATAGTTTACATATAAACTGACTGGCATCAATCTGATTAAACTGACAGTTAACCAGTTAACTTTCTTTAAATATCCTCATGTAAAGAGCCAAATTTATATTGAGAGGGTTTACTGACAACATATTCTAGACGGCAGATTGCTGTAGTTTGAACTCTAACGTCAGACAAGTAAACTGGAGTAAATTCTTGGAATCAGTTAACTTTCCTGGTGTAAATTGTGTAGTTCAAATTGAAATGAACTGGCAGCGATTTTCTGAGTCAGGTTCATGTAAAAACAAATTTGATATTGATAGAGCTTAAGGACACCTGTTTTTAAGCCAAAACTTTCATTTGAACTATGCGTCTGCAGAGTAAACTATCTTGGAACCAATTAACTTTCCACCAAATGTTCCCATTTAACTCACCTAATTTACATTATCGAATAGTTTACTGGCAGCATCTTCTAGAAGCCAAGAAATTTTCATTTAAACGCCCTAACCTAATTTGTGTTAGAAAAAGGAACTGGCAGTGATTTCTTGATTAAGTTAACTTTCCTTTAAGTGTCCTCCTGCAGATAGTCACGTTTATATTGAAATAGTTTACTGGTAGCGCGTTCTTCGTCAGTACTACAACTTTCATATAAACGTATTAATCTAATTTGCGCTAGAAGATTAAACCGCCATTTCTTGAGCCAGTTAATTGTCCTTTAAATATCTTACCTGTATATAACCAAGTTTATCTTGGAGCACTCTACTGCCAGTAAACTTTCCTTTAAACTCTCTAAACTAATTTACCTCTGAACTAAAACTGACAGTACAGTTATTTTTCTCGATATCGGTTTACTTTCCTCTCAGTGTCCTTTACGTTGGTTGGAAAGTTTACTGACAAAACTTAACATAGTACCTTAATAATGTTGGATAATCCAATTTCTTGGAGCTAGTTAACTTTCCACGTGCACTAATGTAAATTGTTTAATTTAAAATGAGAAGTTAACCAGCAATGATTTCCTGGACCAGTTAACTTTCCTTTAAATGATTCCATTTAGACCACATAATCTACATTATTGAATAGTTAACTGCCGACAATTTCTTGAAGCTAGAAAACTTTCCTTTAAAAGCGCTAATCTAATTTGCGTTGGAAAAAGGAACAAGCAATTATTTCTTGAGCAAGGAAACTTTCCCTCCTGCATAAAGAGTCTTTATATTGAGAAAGTTTACTGGTGACAAATTCTGGAAGACAATAAACTAGAGTAATTTCTTGGAGCCAGTTAACTTTCCAAGTGTACCCCTGCAAATTGTTTAATTCAAATTGTTAACTGGCAACGATTCCCTGAGCCAACTATTCTATAAACGCCTTCGTGTAAATAGTAGATTTTGTATTGGTATTGTATTGTATTTATGGACGCTTATTTTGAAGCCAGAAAACTTTCATTCAAATATACTAACCTAATTTGCATCGGTAGAGTAAATTAGTAGCAATTCTTTGGAACCGGTTAACTTTCCTTCAAAGCTAGTAAACTTTCCGTTAAACACCTTAATCCAATTTACGTTAGAAAAAGGAACTGGCTTATTTCTTGAGCAAGGAAACTTTCCTTCTTGCAAATAGCCACGTCTAGATGGAAATGGTTTACATATAAACCTACAACCTGACTGACATCAGAGAGATCAAACTGACAGTGGTTTCTTGACGCCAGTTAACTTTTTTGAAATATCCTCATGTAAAGAGCCAAATTTATATTGAGAAAGTTAACTGGCAACATGTTCTAGAAGGCAGATAACCGTTATTTATACTCTAACGTCGGACAAGTAAACTGGAGTAAATTCTTGGAAACAGTTAACTTTCCTGGTATAAATTCATATTTTCTGAGTCAGTTAACTTTCCGTCTTCATGTAAATACCAATTTGTATATTGATAGAGCTTAATGTTTTGAAGCTAGAACTTTCATTTAAATGTGTACCAACCTAACATGCGTCTGTAGGATAAACTGTCTTGGAACCAATTAACTTTCTTCTAAATGTCTCCATTTAATTCTAACATCTTCTTGAAGCCAGGACACTTTCTTTTAAACGCCCTCTAATCTAATTAGCGTAAGAAAACGGAACTGGCAATGATATCTTAAATGAGTTAACTTTCCTTTAAGTGTCCTGCACGTTTTTAATAAAATGGTTTACTGATAGCGCGCTCTTCGTCAGTAAACTTTCATATAAACGTATTAACCTAATTTGTGCTAGAAGATTGAACCGTCATTTCTTGGCGCCAGTTAACTTTCCTTAAATAATCTAGTGCAAATAACCAAAGTTATATTGAAAAAGTACTCTAATTAATGTTGAACAAGTAAACTTTCTTGAGGTCAGATAACTTTCCAAGTACACCCCTGTAAATTGTTTAATTCAATTCAAAGTTAACTGGCAACAGTTCCCTAAGCTAGTTAACTGTCCTGTAAATGTCTTTCATGTAATAAAAAAATTTTATTGGTAGAGTTGTGGACACCTACTTTGAAACCAGCTTTATTCAAACGTACCAACCTAATTTGCGTCGGTATAGTAAACTAGCAACATTTTTTGGAACCAGTTAACTTTCCACCAAACCCTTAGTTTATATTTTGCCCAAGCTCTGTCCGCATCTATTGGTATTGTAAATATTTATCACAAACAACATTTACATGTATAATATAATATGCTTATATTGGTTTTGGTAGATATTAATATTAGGAGAAGGCGCCGCGGCAAGTACTCTTAAGTATAGGTTAATTTGAATATATGACAACTTGAGACGTAGAAGCCATGATATTATTAACATATTATTGCCCGCTAACCAGTTTTAAGTATGTATTTAATTACACTCGAACCGTTCAGGCACCGAATTACCATTTTTAATAACCATTAGAATAACAATGTGGACGTCAACAGTGTTGAATTTTTTGTATGTTATTTGTATGCGGGGTGTTTTATAGTCGATAGTATATAATAAAGATTTTGTACGTTATTTTAGAGTAACGTACAACGTACTCTCCGAGTTATTATTTCTGGTGTGGAAAATTAATTAGACCCGTATGGGAAATTGTCCAGCCCGCTAAAACCGACAAACATTCCTCAGACCCCTGTATACGTCCGTTTCTTCACTGCAGACTACCCCCGCCAAAAGAGAAACTGCTGTTTCTCGCACTTTAAGTAAGAAACTGGCGTCCGAGACAAAAAAAATGCCACAAATAACTTTTGTTTATAAAATACATTATTCTTGCCATCAGAAGTTGAATAATCTGCATAATTCTCGAGTGCGCGAACCTTGACATAATAATTTTTGCATATATGTTTGTTTGGAAATTAAATGGCGTGATGCGCTTTGAACTTGGTTGAAACGAGCCCCGACCTCGAAGCTGAGAAGCATTTTTTGACATTTTTTTAATAACTTTTGACTAAACAGTAAGAGCAGACAGTCGTTAACATTTGCCATTTTTTTTTAATTCTTTCCTTGACATTTGCCAAACTTGATTAATTACGTTAGGAATTCATGTGATAATCGTAATCGCGTATACTTATCGAAAGGGCACTCGATTAGCTTTCATTAGCATTTTGCATTAATAGAATCGGCCAAAAACTTGGCTATATAGGATTTTTTTTTAATACTTTCCAAAGTTATCTCGCATGATTTTCCAAATATTTAGTTCTAGGTAAACGCATGTTGATTTCTGTGATATTTGCGACAATTCCTCTACGCCATTGCATTGTTTAAAAACAATGCCTCAATATAATTACATTTAACAATAGTTGCTAGTAACAACCACGGCCTTTGTTCTAAATGTAAAATAATACAAATTAATAAAAATCATTTTAACAAATTTACAATAAATAACCGACGTATTAATTATTTTTTATATAAAATAACAATACCTAGTCATATTGTGAGGTCAAACGTTTCGTTTTAATTGAACATCGTTATTTTATATAATAACTCGTTAATTAAGGAAATTATTATATTTAGCGCCATTTTGAATATTAATTTTTTTACGAAACAGTGAAAAATGTATTAAAAATCGTGCATATCGCAAGGTGATATACATCTGACCTTTCGAAATAGCAACTGCCCCCTTATTTATATCTTTATTAGTTTTTTTGTTCCCCTGAAATACGCAGAGACGACTGCCCCTAATCGTAGATTTAGATATTTGTATGTAAATAATTATAATTATGTATGTGTGTCGGCGATCGCAATGACGGTGGGAAGAATTGGATTCTCCGCGGTAACGTAGACGTTGAACCGTTTATATTTCTAATAAAATTATTATATTTAGCGCCATTTTGAATATTAATTTTTTTACGAAACAATGAAAAATATATTCAAAATCGTGCATATCGCATTGAGCTCGCAAGGTGATATGCTACATCTGACCTTTCGAAATAGCAACAGCCCCCTTATTTATATCTTTATTAGTTTTTTGTTCCCCTGAAATACGCAGAGACAACTGCCCCTAATCGTAGATTTAGATATTTGTTTGTAAATAATTATAATTAGGTATGTGTGCCGGCGATCGCAATGACGGTGGGAAGAATTGGATTCTCCGCGGTAACGTAGACGTTGAACCGTATATATTTCTAATAAAATTATTATATTTAGCGCCATTTTAAATATTAATTTTTTTACGAAACAATGAAAAATATATTCAAAATCGTGCATATCGCATTGAGTTCGCAAGGTGATATGCTACATCTGACCTTTCGAAATAGCAACTGTCCCCTTATTTATATCTTCATTAGTTTTTTTGTTCCCCTGAAATACGCAGAGACAACTGCCCCTAATCGTAGATTTAGATCAGGGGTGGGCAACCTTTTTAGGTGCTGGGCCAGTCAGAGTTCGTACTAGCTGACGCGGGCCAGAAATTTTTTTTTCGCTCGCGTAAAAAATATCTGGGCTTTTTTTAGGACGAGGAACGAATTTCGCGGAACAACAGTGAAGGATATTTTTAAGAATTTGCCAATTTGTCTGAAGAATCGATACCAAAATTAAAAGTTATATTGAGTTCTGCGATCTGCGGGCCAATTCTTATGTATTTAAAACAGATTTTAGCGGGCCGCATTAAGCACTTTCTCGGGCCGCAGTTGGCCCGCGGGCCGTAGGTTGCCCACCCCTGATTTAGATATTTGTATGTAAATAATTATAATTATGAATGTGTGTCGGCGATCGCAATGACGGTGGGAAGAATTGGATTCTCCGCGGTAACGTAGACGTTGAACCGTTTATATTTCTAATAAAATTATTATATTTAGCGCCATTTTAAATATTAATTTTTTTACGAAACAATGAAAAATATATTCAAAATCGTGCATATCGCATTGAGTTCGCAAGGTGATATGCTACATCCGACCTTTCGAAATAGCAACAGCCCCCTTATTTATATCTTTATTAGTTTTTGTTCCCCTGAAATACGCAGAGACAACTGCCCCTAATCGTAGATTTAGATATTTGTTTGTAAATAATTATAATTAGGTATGTGTGCCGGCGATCGCAATGACGGTGGGAAGAATTGGATTCTCCGCGGTAACGTAGACGTTGAACCGTATATATTTCCAATAAAATTATTATATTTAGCGCCATTTTAAATATTAATATTTTTACGAAACAATGAAAAATATATTCAAAATCGTGCATATCGCATTGAGTTCGCAAGGTGATATGCTACATTCGACCTTTCGAAATAGCAACTGTCCCATTATTTATATCTTTTATTAGTTTTTTTGTTCCCCTGAAATACGCAGAGACAACTGCCCCCTAATCGTAGATTTAGATATTTGTTTGTAAATAATTATAATTAGGTATGTGTGCCGGCGATCGCAATGACGGTGGGAAGAATTGGATTCTCCGCGGTAACGTAGACGTTGAACCGTTTATATTTCTAATAAAATTATTATGTTTAGCGCCATCTTGAATATTAATTTTTTTACGAAACAATGAAAAATATATTCAAAATCGTGCATATCGCATTGAGTTCGCAAGGTGATATGCTACATCTGACCTTTCGAAATAGCAACTGTCCCCTTATTTATATCTTTATTAGTTTTTTTGTTCCCCTGAAATACGCAGAGACAACTGCCCCTAATCGTAGATTTAGATATTTGTATGTAAATAATTATAATTATGTATGTGTGTCGGCGATCGCAATGACGGTGGGAAGAATTGGATTCTCCGCGGTAACGTAGACGTTGAACCGTTTATATTTCTAATAAAATTATTATATTTAGCGCCATTTTGAATATTAATTTTTTTACGAAACAATGAAAAATGTATTCAAAATCGTGCATATCGCAAGGTGATATACATCTGACCTTGCGAAATAGCAACTGCCCCCTTATTTATATCTTTATTAGTTTTTTTGTTCCCCTGAAATACGCAGAGACAACTGCCCCCTAATCGTAGATTTAGATATTTGTTTGTAAATAATTATAATTAGGTATGTGTGCCGGCGATCGCAATGACGGTGGGAAGAATTGGATTCTCCGCGGTAACGTAGACGTTGAACCGTTTATATTTCTAATAAAATTATTATGTTTAGCGCCATCTTGAATATTAATTTTTTTACGAAACAATGAAAAATATATACAAAATCGTGCATATCGCATTGAGTTCGCAAGGTGATATGCTACATCTGACCTTTCGAAATAGCAACTGTCCCCTTATTTATATCTTTATTAGTTTTTTTGTTCCCCTGAAATACGCAGAGACAACTGCCCCTAATCGTAGATTTAGATATTTGTATGTAAATAATTATAATTATGTATGTGTGTCGGCGATCGCAATGACGGTGGGAAGAATTGGATTCTCCGCGGTAACGTAGACGTTGAACCGTTTATATTTCTAATAAAATTATTATATTTAGCGCCATTTTGAATATTAATTTTTTTACGAAACAATGAAAAATGTATTCAAAATCGTGCATATCGCAAGGTGATATACATCTGACCTTGCGAAATAGCAACTGCCCCCTTATTTATATCTTTATTAGTTTTTTTGTTCCCCTGAAATACGCAGAGACAACTGCCCCTAATCGTAGATTAGATATTTGTATGTAAATAATTATAATTATGTATGTGTGTCGGCGATCGCAATGACGGTGGGAAGAATTGGATTCTCCGCGGTAACGTAGACGTTGAACCGTTTATATTTCTAATAAAATTATTATGTTTAGCGCCATCTTGAATATTAATTTTTTTACGAAACAATGAAAAATATATTCAAAATCGTGCATATCGCATTGAGTTCGCAAGGTGATATGCTACATCTGACCTTTCGAAATAGCAACTGTCCCCTTATTTATATCTTTATTAGTTTTTTTGTTCCCCTGAAATACGCAGAGACGACTGCCCCTAATCGTAGATTTAGATATTTGTATGTAAATAATTATAATTATGTATGTGTGTCGGCGATCGCAATGACGGTGGGAAGAATTGGATTCTCCGCGGTAACGTAGACGTTGAACCGTTTATATTTCTAATAAAATTATTATAGTTAGCGCCATTTTGAATATTAATTTTTTTACGAAACAATGAAAAATATATTCAAAATCGTGCATATCGCATTGAGTTCGCAAGGTGATATGCTACATCCGACCTTTCGAAATAGCAACTCTCCCCTTATTTATATCTTTATTAGTTTTTTTGTTCCCCTGAAATACGCAGAGACAACTGCCCCCTAATCGTAGATTTAGATATTTGTTTGTAAATAATTATAATTAGGTATGTGTGCCGGCGATCGCAATGACGGTGGGAAGAATTGGATTCTCCGCGGTAACGTAGACGTTGAACCGTATATATTTCTAATAAAATTATTATATTTAGCGCCATTTTGAATATTAATTTTTTTACGAAACAATGAAAAATATATTCAAAATCGTGTATATCGCATTGAGTTCGCAAGGTGATATGCTACATCCGACCTTTCGAAATAGCAACTCTCCCCTTATTTATATCTTTATTAGTTTTTTTGTTCCCCTGAAATACGCAGAGACAACTGCCCCCTAATCGTAGATTTAGATATTTGTTTGTAAATAATTATAATTAGGTATGTGTGCCGGCGATCGCAATGACGGTGGGAAGAATTGGATTCTCCGCGGTAACGTAGACGTTGAACCGTATATATTTCTAATAAAATTATTATATTTAGCGCCATTTTGAATATTAATTTTTTTACGAAACAATGAAAAATATATTCAAAATCGTGTATATCGCATTGAGTTCGCAAGGTGATATGCTACATCCGACCTTTCGAAATAGCAACTCTCCCCTTATTTATATCTTTATTAGTTTTTTTGTTCCCCTGAAATACGCAGAGACAACTGCCCCCTAATCGTAGATTTAGATATTTGTTTGTAAATAATTATAATTAGGTATGTGTGCCGGCGATCGCAATGACGGTGGGAAGAATTGGATTCTCCGCGGTAACGTAGACGTTGAACCGTTTATATTTCTAATAAAATTATTATGTTTAGCGCCATTTTGAATATTAATTTTTTTACGAAACAATGAAAAATATATTCAAAATCGTGCATATCGCATTGAGTTCGCAAGGTGATATGCTACATCCGACCTTTCGAAATAGCAACTGTCCCATTATTTATATCTTTTATTAGTTTTTTTGTTCCCCTGAAATACGCAGAGACAACTGCCCCTAATCGTCGATTTAGATATTTGTAGGTAAATAATTATAATTATGTATGTGTGTCGGCGATCGCAATGACGGTGGGAAGAATTTGATTCTCCGCGGTAACGTAGACGTTGAACCGTTTATATTTCTAATAAAATTATTATGTTTAGCGCCATTTTAAATATTAATATTTTTACGAAACAATGAAAAATATATTCAAAATCGTGCATGTCGCATTGAGTTCGCAAGGTGATATGCTACATCTGACCTTTCGAAATAGCAACTGCCCCCTTATTTATATCTTTATTAGTTTTTTTGTTCCCCTGAAATACGCAGAGACAACTGCCCCTAATCGTAGATTTAGATATTTGTATGTAAATAATTATAATTATGTATGTGTGTCGGCGATCGCAATGACGGTGGGAACAATTGGATCCTCCGCGGTAACGTAGACGTTGAACCGTATATATTTGGACGAGGATATAGTGATGAAAGAATTCCCACGGTGTCAATAGTGTTATATAGGCGACGTAAATTGGGTAAATAGGTAGGCAGTTATAACCGCCGTCTCGCCTAGAGATTTATTGAAATGTATCACACTAATCACTGAATTATTCAAATTAGCACCGACTTGGTAAAAATTAGTGCCTGCCATTGGTGCCACCAAGTCTCGTACATATCTCAATCAAAACCAGATTTGTACAACCAGCCCGACGTTACTGTTAATCATAACCGACGACTTAAATATTTTGATATAAATATAAACTAAATGGAAGAAAGGGGGATTTATTTTGAGTTCGACGACAGCGAAATATGTTGCAAATATTTATTATTGTAAGGTATTTCTCATTTAACTTCCTATTGCAGCAACCGTGTTAACTAACTTTGCTTTTTTCGCAACATAGTTTCGAAAACCTCGCAGTGAAATTTTTAAGGCATATATATGTTTACTAGCAGATATTAATTCAGGGCGGCGTGAGAAGAATAATAAACGATATTAACGAATTTCAAGAATGCATTGCGACGAGCTTGTTGGTATGTGTTGACAATGTAATTATGCTTTGTAATACATACGGAGTATGCATAAAAATCGTTCCAGGAACATGACTCAGGCCTGAATGGGGGTAAAGTAACGTTTTTCGCACGTCTCAAAGAATAAAGGCAATTTAATTAACAAATTCTACTAGGAACCGGCATTGAAATTCAGAAATATCCACAAATAAGGTCAAGGAAGACGCAAGCCCAAATACTTTTTTTTAAGAATCCACGCAAGACACATTTATTTGATAAACTTACCAACCTTGATGGCGTAACCTTTGAAACTGTTAACAGTGGCAAATTATTCACGAAACGAAAGTACATTCCCGTAAAATGACAGCGCACTCTTCCGAGAATCAAGTTCTAATTATTGTAATAATTTTCAATTACCTTCAATGACATTTCAATCATCTATTGAAATACAATGAGTATTGATACCTTTCGACAAAAGGTTATATTAAGCTTACATAAAGTTAATAGTAGCTAATTAGCCCAATACTAAATAGAAAGGTATGTTTACGGAACCATAAGTAGTAAAGATAAAGATAGTAGGGATGCGATATTGAGTAGAGGAGTACAAGAAGAAGATTATGACGAGGTAAGGCAAAGAAGAAGAAGAGGAATTTTTATAGCAAGAAATTTATTTTCTTCTTCCTCATTTTCTCTTTAATAAACTAATAAATACAATTACACACGAAAGTATGTTCAGTTTTATTTTCGACCAGAAAAACGCAACAATAAAAAAATTAGCTTACATAATAAAGATTATTAGCTGAATAAACGAAACATTATGACGTATTCTTGTTTTGGAAACATAAGTAGTGAAGATAAAGTGAGATATAGATGTGATACTGGGTAGAGGAGCAGAAGTATAAGAAGAAGATTATGAAGAAATAAGTCAAAGAAGAATAAGGAAAAGAAGAAGAATTTTTATAGCAAAAAATGTATTTCCTACTACATACTCTTCCTCATCTTCTTTCTCATAAACTCTGTGCTAATAATTATCCGCGAAAGTATACTTAGTTTCATTTTAGACTAGATGAACGCTATAATAAAGAATTAGCTTATATAATAAAGCTAATTAGCTGAATAAACGAAACATTATGACATATTCTTGTTTTGGAAACATAAGTAGTGAAGATAAAGTGAGATATAGATGTGATACTGGGTAGAGGAGCAGAAGTATAAGAAGAAGATTATGAAGAAATAAGTCAAAGAAGAATAAGAAAAAGAAGAAGAATTTTTATAGCAAAAAATGTATTTCCTACTACATACTCTTCCTCATCTTCTTTCTCATAAACTCTGTGCTAATAATTATCCACGAAAGTATACTTAGTTTCATTTTAGACTAGATGAACGCTACAATAAAGAATTAGCTTATATAATAAAGCTAATTAGCTGAATAGACGAAACATTATGACATATTCTTGTTTTGGAAACATAAGTAGTGAAGATAATGGGAGATATAGATGTGATACTGGGTAGAGGAGTAGAAATATAAGAAGAAGATTATGAAGAAATAAGTCAAAGAAGAATAAGGAAAAGAGAAGAATTTTTATAGCAAAAAATGTATTTCCTACTACATACTCTTCCTCATCTTCTATTTCATAAACTCTGTGCTAATAATTATCCACGAAAGTATATTTAGTTTCATTTTAGACTAGATGAACGCAACAATAAAAAATTAGCTTACATAATAAAGATAATTAGCTGAATAAACGAAACATTATGACGTATTCTTGTTTTGGAAACATAAGTAGTGAAGATAAAGGGAGATATAGATGTAATACTGGGTAGAGGAGCAGAAGTATAAGAAGAAGATTATGAAGAAATAAGTCAAAGAAGAATAAAGAAAAGAAGAAGAATTTTTATAGCAAAAAATGTATTTCCTACTACATACTCTTCCTCATCTTCTTTTTCATAAACTCTGTGCTAATAATTATCCACGAAAGTATATTTAGTTTCATTTTAGACTAGACAAACGCAACAATAAAGAATTAGCTTATATAATAAAGCTAATTAGCTGAATAAACGAAACATTATGACGTATTCTTGTTTTGGAAACATAAGTAGTGAAGATAAAGGGAGATATAGATGTGATACTGGGTAGAGGAGCAGAAGTATAAGAAGAAGATTATGAAGAAATAAGTCAAAGAAGAATAAGGAAAAGAAGAAGAGTTTTTATAGCAAAAAAAGTATTTCCTACCACATACTCTTCCTCATCTTCTTTTTCATAAACTCTGTGCTAATAATTATCCACGAAAGTATATTTAGTTTCATTTTAGACTAGCTAAACGCAACAATAAAGAATTAGCTTATATAATAAAGCTAATTAGCTGAATAAACGAAACATTATGACGTATTCTTGTTTTGGAAACATAAGTAGTGAAGATAAAGGGAGATATAGATGTGATACTGGGTGGAGGAGCAGAAGTATAAGAAGAAGATTATGAAGAAATAAGTCAAAGAAGAATAAGGAAAAGAAGAAGAATTTTTATAGCAAAAAATGTATTTCCTACTACATACTCTTCCTCATCTTCTATTTCATAAACTCTGTGCTAATAATTATCCACGAAAGTATATTTAGTTTCATTTTAGACTAGATAAACGCAACAATAAAGAATTAGCTTATATAATAAAGCTAATTAGCTGAATAGACGAAACATTATGACGTATTTTTGTTTTGGAAACATAAGTAGTGAAGATAAAGGGAGATATAGATGTAATACTGGGTAGAGGAGCAGAAGTATAAGAAGAAGATTATGAAGAAATAAGTCAAAGAAGAATAAGGAAAAGAAGAAGAATTTTTATAGCAAAAAATGTATTTCCTACTACATACTCTTCCTCATCTCCTTATTCATAAACTCTGTGCTAATAATTATCCACGAAAGTATATTTAGTTTCATTTTTTTAGACTAGATAAACGCAACAATAAAGAATTAGCTTATATAATAATAAAGCTAATTACCTGAATAAACGAAACATTATGACGTATTCTTATTTTGGAAACATAAGTAGTGAAGATAAAGGGAGATATAGATGTGATACTGGGTAGAGGAGCAGAAGTATAAGAAGAAGATTATGAAGAAATAAGTCAAAGAAGAATAAGGAAAAGAAGAAGAATTTTTATAGCAAAAAATGTATTTCCTACTACATACTCTTCCTCATCTCCTTTTTCATAAACTCTGTGCTAATAATTATCCACGAAAGTATATTTAGTTTCATTTTAGACTAGCTAAACGCAACAATAAAGAATTAGCTTATATAATAAAGCTAATTAGCTGAATAAACGAAACATTATGACGTATTCTTGTTTTGGAAACATAAGTAGTGAAGATAAAGGGAGATATAGATGTGATACTGGGTGGAGGAGCAGAAGTATAAGAAGAAGATTATGAAGAAATAAGTCAAAGAAGAATAAGGAAAAGAAGAAGAATTTTTATAGCAAAAAATGTATTTCCTACTACATACTCTTCCTCATCTCCTTATTCATAAACTCTGTGCTAATAATTATCCACGAAAGTATATTTAGTTTCATTTTTTTAGACTAGATAAACGCAACAATAAAGAATTAGCTTATATAATAAAGCTAATTAGCTGAATAGACGAAACATTATGACGTATTTTTGTTTTGGAAACATAAGTAGTGAAGATAAAGGGAGATATAGATGTGATACTGGGTAGAGGAGCAGAAGTATAAGAAGAAGATTATGAAGAAATAAGTCAAAGAAGAATAAGGAAAAGAAGAAGAATTTTTATAGCAAAAAATGTATTTCCTACTACATACTCTTCCTCATCTCCTTATTCATAAACTCTGTGCTAATAATTATCCACGAAAGTATATTTAGTTTCATTTTTTTAGACTAGATAAACGCAACAATAAAGAATTAGCTTATATAATAATAAAGCTAATTACCTGAATAAACGAAACATTATGACGTATTCTTATTTTGGAAACATAAGTAGTGAAGATAAAGGGAGATATAGATGTGATACTGGGTAGAGGAGCAGAAGTATAAGAAGAAGATTATGAAGAAATAAGTCAAAGAAGAATAAGGAAAAGAAGAAGAATTTTTATAGCAAAAAATGTATTTCCTACTACATACTCTTCCTCATCTTCAATAATTATCCATGAAAGTATATTTGGTTTCATTTTAGACTAGATAAACGCTACAATAAAGAATTAGCTTATATAATAAAGCTAATTAGCTGAATAAACGAAACATTATGACGTATTCTGTTTTGGAAACATAAGGAGTAAAGATAAAGAGAGATATAGATGTATCACATCTGGGTAGAGGAGCAGAAGTATAAGAAGAAGATTATGAAGAAATAAGTCAAAGAAGAAAAAGAAAAAGCAGAAGAATTTTTATAGCAAATAATGTATATCCCACTACATAATATGTTCTCATCATCTTTTCCATAAACTCTGTGCTAATAAATATCCACGAAAGTATATTTAGTTTCATTTTAGACTAGATGAACGCTACAATAAAGAATTAGCTTATATAATAAAGCTAATTAGCTGAATAGACGAAACATTATGACGTATTTTTGTTTTGGAAACATAAGTAGTGAAGATAAAGGAAGATATAAATGTGATACTGGGTAGAGGAGCAGAAGAAGATTATGAAGAAATAAGTCAAAGAAGAATAAGAAAAAGAAGAGGAGTTTTTATAGCAAAAAATTCATATCCTACTACATAGGTTCCTCTTCCTCATCTTCTTTTTCATAAATTCTGTGCTAATACAATTATCCACGAAAGTATGTTCCATTTGATTTTCGACTATATAAAGAATTAGCTTATATAAAGCTAATTAGCTGAAAAAAAGAAATAAAATGAAGGGTTATTGTTATAGAAACAGTATAAAGATATACAGATGGGTAAAAATGCAACATAACAAATAGAAGAAAATTATTTTGTTCCAGAAAATTTACAATTTCAACTGATAATTTCAAAGAATTCACCGTTTGAATTAAGAAATTTATAGTTGGAAAGTGAAAATTGAACAATGACTTACAGTTCAAGATGGCAATTTAACAAAATTTAATTTTGAACTGTGAATTTAACAAAATTTACAATTTAAACTGAGAATATGAAATTTACAGTTTAAGCTGTGGATTTACCAGAATTTGTAAGTCGAACTGGAAATTGAATAAAATTTATACTTTCAACTAGAAATGTAAGGAAATTTACAATTTAAAGTGAGAAATTTAACGAAATTCTCAGTTGTTCGCATTGAGAATTGAGTAATGCTACGTTTCAATAAGAAATTTCATAATATTTACAGTTGAAACTAATAATTTAAGAGAATATATCGTTTAAACTGAGAATCTAGTTTAATTCATAGTTGACAATTGAAAAGTTAACAAAACCTACAGTTTAATATGGGAATTTAACAATATTTAATTTTGAACGTGAATCTAAAATAATTTACAGTTAAAACTGCGAATTTAATGAAATTTACAGTTTAAATTGTGAATTTAACAGAACTTTAATTCGAACTGATAATTTAACAGAATTCACACTTTTAACTAGATATTTAGCGAAATTTACAATTTAAAATAAGAAATTTAACAAAATACAATTTAAAAAGGAAAACTCAATGATAATTTAATGAAATTTACCATTTGAGCTAAGAAATAAATAGTTGGAAATTGAAAATTGAACAAAACTTACAGTTTAAGATGGGAATTTAACAAAATTTTATTTTGAACTGTGAATTTAACAAAATTTACAGAGTAAACTGAAAATTTCATGAAATTTACAGTTTAAGCTGTGAATTTAACAGAATTTATAATTTGACTGGGAATTTAATAAAATTTACATTTTCAACTAAAAATGTAAAGAAATTTAATTTAAAATAAGGAATTTAACAAAATTTATGGTTTGCACTGAGAATTTAATAAAACTTACGTTTGAATAAGAAAGTTCATAAGATTTACAGTTTCAACTGACAATTTAACATAATTTATAGTTTAAACTGAGAATTTACTTAATTACTAGTTGGAAATTGTAAATTTACAGTTTGAGATGAGAATTTAGCAAAATTTAATTTTGAACTGTGAATTTCAGACAATTTACAGCTTAAACTGAGAATTTTATAAAATTTACTGTTTAAACTGTGAATTTAACAGAATTTACAGTTCCAACTGGGAGTTTAGTAAAATTTTGATTTTCAACTAGAAATATCAAAAAATTTACAATTTAAAAGGAGGAAAAAAACAAATTTTACAGTTCGTACTGAGAATTTAACAAAACTTACGTTTGAATAGGAAATTTCAAAAGTTTTACGGTTTCAACTGGCAAATTAACTTAATTTATTGTTTAAACTGAGAATTTAGTTTAATTTCTAGTTGGAAATTGTAAATTTACAGTTTGAGATGAGAATTTAACAAAATTTAATTTTGAACTGTGAATTTCAGATAATTTACTGCTTAAACTGAGAATTTTATAAAATTTACGGTTTACTGTGAATTTAACAGAATTTATAATTTGAACTGAGAATTTAATAAAATTTACACTTTCAACTAGGAATATAAAGAGAATTACAATATAAAATGAGAAATTTAACAAAATTTACAGTTCATAGTGAGAACATTTTAACAAATCTTACGTTATTTTGTATTAAGCAAATTATTTTATTCCAAAATATTATAAAAATATTATAAAATAGGGTCTTTGTTATTGTAAAAGCTCACCAAACTGGCTTCAGTTTTATTTCTAACTAGATAATTGCAAGTAAATTAACAAAAAGTTAGCTTATATAAAGCTAATTAGCTGAATAAACAAATTACAAAGAGGGATAGAAATGCAGCTAGAGCATACATTATTTTGTTTCGCTTATTCAGCTAATTAGCTTTATTGCTAATCCTTTGCTATTTCATTTGCAACTATCTATCGAAAATAAAACTGATCGCGCTCTCACGGATTCTGATAGGGAATTGGTTAATGGTTCCATACTAAACTCACTACAAAGCAGACTATAAAGGTAATTTTAATCGTTTACTATTTTTCTATTCAAGACTATGACTTATTAGTTAAGTCTTGATACGTCCTTGTTTGTTTCTGTACAGCTGTTATGCGATAGTAAGCGTGTGTAAGTTGTGTAGCTGATAATGAATAAAAGCATGCAATTATTGCAATTACGATCACGTACATTTGCTGCCTATGTAAAACTTATTTTCCCAATGACGAGCATGATAATCAGCGTTCACGACCCAATTAAATTCGAAGGAATTGAAAGAGTAGGTTTTCCGGTTGGGTGCAACCTGAAACACAAAAATTCGCGTACCGGCGTTGCATCACCGCATTTAAAATCTCCAATAGATCCTTGAGACAATTGTTTCTTAATCGTATCGTTACACTTTTACGCCGTTGTATGTGAAAGAACCAATAAAAGTATATAGTTTAACAAAAGGGAGTACCAAATGAATAAGCAACCTTATCGTTAGGTATTTTTATTATATTGCGGCAATAAGCGTGAACTTGTCTTCCTTTGTGCTACCGAAGGTGACGCATAAGTGACTTAAGATATGCGGAAAACAGCAAGAAATTCATTGAACGTATTGAACGTAAGACTTCATGCCAAATTTATTATTATCCTCGAAAACGACTCCTAATATGAGACTAATGAAAGAGATAATATATTAATTTTAAACTTGTTTTCTCGCCAGTTCAAATGTTTATTATTAATTTTTTTTGACCAAGGAAAAACCCGAAAGTTTACTTTTTGTTGTATACATGTTTTTGCAACAAAACTATGTAACGTATAATAGATATCATTCATGTTAATTTAAAAACCGGTTTAATTATTTTCAATAATTTATCATCATTAATTGAATTGCTTAAAATACAAAATAACGTAAGATTTGTTAAATTTTCTCACTGTGAATTGTAAATTTTGTTAAATTTCTCATTTTATATTGTAATTTTCTTTATATTTCTAGATGAAAGTGTAAATTTTATTAAATTCTCAGTTTGCATTATAAATTCTGTTAAATTCACAGTTTAAACCGTAAATTTGATAAAATTCTCAGTTTAAGCAGTAAATTATCTGAAATTCACAGTTCAAAATTAAATTTTGTTAAATTTTCATCTCAAACTGTAAATTTACAATTTCCAACTAGAAATTATACTAAATTCTCAGTTTAAACTATAAATTAAGTTAATTTGCCAGTTGAAACCGTAAAACTTATGAAATTTCTTATTCAAACGTAAGTTTTGTTAAATTCTCAGTACGAACTGTAAATTTTGTTGAATTCCTCATTTTAAATTGTAAATTTTTTGACATTTCTAGTTGAAAATCAAAATTTTACTAAATTTCCAGTTGGAATTATAAACTGTTAAATTCACAGTTTAAACAGTAAATTTAATAAAAAATTCTCAGCTTAAGACGTAAATTGTCTAAAATTCATAGTTCAAAATTAAATTTTGTTAAATTCTCATCTCAAACTGTAAATTTATAATTTCCAACTAGAAATTATACTAAATTCTCAGTTTAAACTATAAATTAAGTTAATTTGCCAGTTGAAACCGTAAAACTTTTGAAATTTCTTATTCAAACGTAAGTTTTATTAAATTCTCAGTGCGAACTATAAATTTTGTTAAATTCCTTATTTTAAATTGTAAATTTCTTTACATTTCTAGTTGAAAATGTAAATTTTATTAAATTCCCAGTAAAATTATAAATTCTGTTAAATTCACAGCTTAAACTGTAAATTTCATGAAATTTTCAGTTTACTCTGTAAATTTTATTAAATTCGCGCTTGCAAATAAAATTTTGTAAAATTCCCATCTTAAACTGTAAGTTTTGTTCAATTTTCAATTTACAACTATTTATTTCTTAGTTCAAATGGTAAATTTCATTAAATTATCATTGAGTTTTCATTTTTAAATTGTATTTTGTTAAATTTCTTATTTTAAATTGTAAATTTCGCTTAATATCTAGTTAAAAGTGTGAATTCTGTTAAATTATCAGTTCGAATTAAACTTCTGTTAAATTCACAATTTAAACTGTAAATTTCATTAAATTATCAGTTTTAACTGTAAATTATTTTAGATTCACAGTTCAAAATTAAATATTGTTAAATTCCCATCATATTAAACTGTATAGGTTTTGTTAACTTTTCAATTGCCAACTATGAATTAAACTAGATTCTCAGTTTAAACGATATATTCTCTTAAATTATTAGTTTCAACTGTAAATTTTATGAAATTTCTTATTGAAACGTAAGCTTTATTCAATTCTCAATGCGAATGTGAACAATGTGAATTTCGTTAAATTTCTCACTTTAAATTGTAAATTTCCTTACATTTTCAGTTGAAAGAATAAATTTTATTGAATTACCAGTTCGACTTACAAATTCTGGCAAATCCACAGCTTAAACTGTAAATTTCATATTCTCAGTTTAAATTGTAAATTTTGTTAAATTCACAGTTAAAAATTAAATTTTGTTAAATTCTCATCTCAAACTGTAAGGCATTGTTCAATTTTCAATTTCCAACTATAAATTTCTTAATTCAAACGGTGAATTTTTTAAAATTATCAGTTGAAATTGTAAATTTTTTGAAATTCCTAGTTCGAATTACAAATGCTGTTAAATTCACAGTTTAAACTGTAAATTTCTTTATTTTCTCAGTTTTAATTGTAAATTATCTTAAAGTCACATTTCAAAATTAAGATTTGTTAAATTTCCAACTACAAATTAAACTAAATTTTCAGTTTAAACGGTATATTCTATTAAATTATCAACTGAAACTGTAAATGATTTTGTTAATTTCTCATTTCGAATTGTAAATTCAGTTAAATTTACAGTTTAAACTGTAAATTTCATAAATTCTTAGTTTAAGCTGTAAATTATCATCAATTCACATATCAAAATTAAATTTTGTTAAATTCCCATTTTAAACCGTAAGTTTTGTTCAATTGTCAATTTCCAACTATAAATCTAACTATTAGTTCAAACGGTAAATTCTATTAAATTATCGGTTGAAATTGTAAATTCTATGAAATTTTTCATTTTAAATTTAATATTTTATTAAATTTCCTATTTTAAATTGTAAATTTTGAGGAATATCTAGTTGAAAGTGTAAATTTTGTTAAATTTCCATTTCGTATTGTAAATTCCGTTAAATTACAGTTTGAACTGTAAATTTCGTCTTAAATCCACGGTTCAAAATTAAATTTTGTTACATTTCCATTTTAAACTATAAATTAACTAAATTCTCAGTTTAAGCTATATATTCTGTTAAATTGCCTGTTGAAAATGTAAATTTTATGAAATTTAATATTTAAATGCAAGATTTGTTAAATTCTCAGTATACACTGCGAATTTTGTTAATTTCACAATTTAAATTGTAAATTTCATTATATTTCTAGTTGAAAGTGGAAATTTTATTAAATTCGCATTTCGAATTATAAATTCTGTCAATTTCTCAGTTTAAACTGTCAATTTTATGAAATTCTCAGTTTAAGCTGTAAATTATAACAATAATTATAACCAATTTCTTACTGTAAATTCTTGTAAATTATCAATTGTAGTTGTAAATTTTTTAAATTATATTAATTAATTTACAGTTCAAATTATAAATTCTGTTAAATTCGCAGTTTTAACTATAAATCATTTTAAATTCACAGTTCAAAATTAAATTTTGTTAAATTCTCATAGTAAATTTTCAATTATCAACTATAAATTAACCTAAATTCTCAGTTTAAACTGCGAATTCTGTTAAATTGCCAGTTGAAACTGTAAATTTTATGAAACTTCCCATTTAAACGTAAGTTTTGTTAAATTCTCAGTGCGAACTGTAAATTATGTTTCTCACTTTAAAATGTAAATTTCATTAAATTTCTAGTTGAGTGTAAATTTTATTAATATTCCAGTTCAAATTATAAATTCTTTTAAAATCACAGTTTAAAAACTATAAATTATTTGTTACATTTTTAATTAACTTAGTATCTTTCGCGTGGCTATTCTCAGATTCTTCAGTTCCTTCAAGTCTAAGATGAGCCATACGTTCTTTAAAGCTAGTTATAATTATCCATCTTAGTGCTCCAAATACACTTTTTTACACTACCATCGTTGGCAACTACAGTCCAAAATTCCTGGAAACAATTACATGTCCTCTATCAACATCAAACTAAAGCAGAATTCCCGTTAGTTCCTAAGTGGCCAACGTAACTGATTATCCGGCAGCGCCGACGATAATTCACTTAAGTAAGCACTAATCAACCCAACCTAACGTAATATTTTTGCAATATTAGTTGACCTCGTTAATATAGCACCAAATAATTATACTTGTGTATACATAAAATAGTATATCTAACAATAATGTCAACGGCCAGTGTTTTTAGCTCAAGGGTGTTCAGATATCCGGCAACGGGCGATCATGCGGGCTCAACAGTGAACAAAGGGATTTATTGTGGTGCTACCTGGGAAAAGACCAGTAGTTTGGTTTACTCCAAGCGCCTACAGTACCTACGATTAATTTCGGGCATGCATTAAGTATCTATAATTTAGAATAGAGCGTAATGTAAATCACTAAGTGGCTTGGCGTTAATTAGTTCAGCTTGTATTTGGAATTTAATAGTGATATTTGCAAAACCATTCACATTAAGTAATGATGGCATAGAAAAAAAACCGATATGTTAGATGAAATGTTGTTTAAGAGAAATCAGTATGATTGAACACACTAGAGAATAATTCCTCGCTAATATAATAAATGGTTCATTTCAGTAGTGTTTAGTTTAACGGGATTCCCAATTTGGCAAATATCAATATTGACAGTAAGTCAGTAAGATTAATAGAACAAACATTGATACATAAAAATTGAAACATTAATAATTCTCACACTGGATATAATTAGAATTTGCAACTTTGCACAAACGATTTGCATAACTGAGAAATTTGTTAAATCTATAGTTGGAAATTGAAAATTTATAAAATTTACCGTTTAAGATGGAAATTTAACAAAATTTAATTTTGCGCTGTGAATTTAAGACAATTTACAGTTTAAACTGAGAATTTAATGAAATTTACAGTTTAAACAGTAATTTTAACTGAATTTACAATTTAATCAAATTTACACTTTCAACTAGAAATGTAACGAAATTTACAATATTAAATGAGACGTTTTACAAAATTTACAGTTCGCATTGAAAATTTAAAAAAACACGTTTAAGTAAATAAAATTGCCAGTTTCAACTCATAATTTAACAGAATGTATCGTTTAAACTGAGAATTTAGTTCAATATGTAGTTGGAAATTGTAAATTTAACAAAACCTACAGTTTAAAAGGCGTGTTTAACAAAATATACACTTTCGACTATAAATAGTCCAACGAAATTTACAATATAAAATGAGAAATTTTACAAAATTTACAGTTTAACATTTACAATTTAAACTGAGAATTTTACAACAAAATTTACGGTTGGAATTGGGAATTTAACAAAATTTACTACTGTTAAAGTAGGAATTTAATTACATTTATAATTTAAGTTGGAAATAAAAAAATTTCAATTTAATCTGGAGGTTTAATCAAATTTCTACTATGAACTGAAAATTTACTAAAATTTACATTTTAAATTGGATATTCAACTAAATTTACATTTTGGATTGGAAATTCATTAAAATATACAGTTTGATGTGCGGATTTACTGAAATTTACAATTTGCCTTAGAAATTTAACAAAATTTACAATTTAAACTGAGAATTTACAAAATTTACGGTTGTAATTGGGAATTTAACAAAATTTACTGTTAAAGTAGGAATTCAATTAAGAAATTTAAAAAAATTCAATTTAACCGGGAATTTTTTAAAATTTATACTTTAAACAAAATTTACATTTTGAACTGGATATTTAGCTAAATTTACATTTTGGAAAATTCAATAAAATTTATAATTTAAGCCAATATATTTAATAATATTTACAATTAGCACTAAGAATTAGAATGTACTGAGAACTGAATGAAATTGACAGTTTGAACTGCAAATGTATATTAAAAAAAAATTAGTTTATGTAAATTTCCAATTTAAATAGGAAATTCAGCACGATATTCAGTTTATTGTGCAGATTTAACGAAATTTACAATTTGCCTTGGAAATTTAACAAAATTTACAATTTAAACTGAGAATTTACAAAATATATAGGAATTCAATTACCTTCATCTATAATTTAATTTGGAAATTAATAAAATTTACAATTTAAACTGAGAATTTTATTAAATTTATACTTTGAACTGGATATTAAACGAAATTTACATTTTAAACTGGATATTTAGCAAAATTAATAATTTGGATTGTAAATATAATAAAACTTGTAATTTAAGCCAATAAATTTAAAAATACTTACAATTAGCACTGAAAATT
The DNA here is from genome assembly GCA_963680705.1 of Rhagium mordax. Classification (NCBI taxonomy): domain Eukaryota; kingdom Metazoa; phylum Arthropoda; class Insecta; order Coleoptera; family Cerambycidae; genus Rhagium; species Rhagium mordax. The sequence goes on along the minus strand of OY796656.1, from coordinate 131,553,429 downwards.
AACCAAAATGTACTGAGAATTGAACGAAATTGACAGTTTGAACTGATAATATAACAAACTTTATAGTTTAAACTGACAATTTTGACAAAATTTACAATTAGTGCTAAAAATTTCACGAAATTTACAGTTGACGCTGGGAATGAACCAAAACTGGCTGTTTAAACTGAAAATGTATGTAAATTTACAATTTAAATCGGAAATTCAGTAAAATATACAGTTTGATGTGCGTATTTAACGAAATTTAACATTTACAATTTAAACTGAAAATTTTACAACAAAATTTACTGTTGAAGTAGCAATTTAATTACATTTATAATTTTATGTAAATTTACAATTTAAATAAGAAATTCAGCAAAATATACAGTTTGATGTGCGGATTTAACCAAATTTAACGACATTTACAATTTACACTGACAATTGTACAACAAAATTTACAGCTGGAATTGGGAATTTAACAAAATACACTGTTAATGCAGGAATTTAATTACATTTATAATTTAAGTTGGAAATTAAAAAAAATTACAATTTAAACCGGGTGTTTGATTAAATTTTTACTTTGTGGAAGCTTAACAAAATTTACATTGTAAACTGAAAATTTAACTAAATTTTCATTTTGAATTGTAAATTCAACTAAATATATAGTTTAAGGAGATAAATTTAATAATATTTACAATTTGCACTGAGAATTAACCAAAATGTATTGAGAATTGAATGAAATTGACAATTTAAACTAGGGAAGTAACAAACATTATAGTTTAAACTGAGAATTTTAACAAAATTTACAGTTAGTGCTAACAATTTAACAAAATTTACAATTGGCGCTGGGCATTGGCCAAAACCTGTTGTTTGAACTGAACATTTATGAAAGTTTACAATTTAAATCGGACATTCAGCAAAATATACAGTTTCATGTGCGAATTTAACGAAATTTACAATTTGAACAAGAAAATTAACAAAATTTGCAATTTTACAACAAAATTGACGATAAGAATTGGGAATTTAACAAAATTTACTGTTAATGTGGAAATTTAATTATATTGTTGTTGGAAATTAAAATAATTTACAGTTTAAAATGGGATTTTTTAAAATTTATATTTTGAACTGTAAATTTAACAAAATTTACATTTTGAACTGGGTATTTAGCCAAATTTACATTTTGAGAATTTTAACAAAATTTACAGATAGTGTTAAAAACGGAATTTACGGCTGGTGTTGGGAATTGGCCAACAATTCAGCAAAATAATCAGTTTGATCTGCGGATTTAACGAAATTTACAATTTGAACTACAAAATTAACAAAATTTAGTTTAAACTTTGACAATTTGACAATTTTAATTGAGAAAGTAACAAACTTTATAGTTTAAACTGAGAATTTCAACAAATTTTACAACAAATGGTAACAATTTAATAAAATTTACAGTTGGCGCTGGGAGTTACCCAAAACAATTGAAATTTGAACTGAGTGTAACATATTTTACTGTTTAAACCGGGAATTTAAGTAAATTTACAATTTAAATTGGGAGTTTAATTAAATTTATACTTTGACATGGAAGTTTAACAAAATTTATATTTTGAACCGGAATTGTAACTAAATTTATATTTTGGATTGACAATTTAACTAAGTTCGAATGTTATCGCGTTATTGCGGCATCTTTGTGTATATAAACTCTTTTTGCCTCTCTTATACTGTTAACATTCTTCAGCAATATCATTTTCAGGTTAAATAATTACCGAGTTACCTATTTATTTATGAGGACAATATTCGTACACTGATGTAATGTAAAATCAACATTAGCAGTAAATATTCAAGTATTACGTAAACAACTTTTTTGACCGATTGCACGTCATCGGTAAAGGTAAAAGACGAACACGTCAGTTTCGAATTAAATGATCTATTTAGAAATTGTTTTTATTTGTACATATCTAATTGATTGCAAAAACTGACCGACAACCATCGAAACTGGTTTTTCCTCTTTTATTTATGGGTTTGAAGTGCACTTATATAACGAGAAGTATGTTTCCATGTAAATTAGTCATAACAGCGGTTTATTTACGTCGGCTTGATATTTCAATGTTTAATTTAATAACAATTATTCCTGTGGGTGACAGCTAGGAGTTCCTGGTAAATTAGCTGTAGCAGCGCATGAAAAAACCGGACCTGCCACGCCAGTTTAGATTTAAGAACAATTATTGCTCTTAGCTTTAGCTAGATTTCAAATTGAAGCGGTACAAACGAAAATCTTTAGAAGGATTCATACAAGTATTGAACTAGATTAATTGATGTTCTTGTAGTATACTTTAATTTTTGGATTTTGGCACGCTGTGCCTCGTTTTTAAGTGAAAATTGTTGGCGTTACTCAGGCTGACAGGCTACAGATTATGCTGTTGTCAGCGATGTGTTATCTCGTTGCAGCCAACGGATCGATCACTCAGTATAATTGGTAACAAGTCCAAGTTGACTGCCCCGCAGCCCGAGCCGTAGAGAAATAAATATTTAATGATAGTCTTACGATGTCACTTAACTGTAAATCCTCGCACATGTACAGCCAGCCGTGAACTCCTTAAATGGTTAGAACTAAGCAAATTGTGTTAAGACGTGATATAAGTTGGTGGCAACCTTTTTGTCAAAAACGGAAAGGGGGATACCTATTTTTAATAAAAAATAACGTGTGAACGAAATGTTATTTGAGATCCCAAAAACTGAGTTTGTTAAATTTGTGTCTCAACAAATTTCGCATTTAAATATATCGAACAAGCCTACAAGATTTGTACCAATGACATTCAACAGGTACTTACGTACATGCAATAGTACCTAGTTAATATTTACAACATGCGCCTCCATCAACTGTCACACGTGACTATGTATTATTATGATTACTGGTGTCAAGTACAGCAGAAACATAACTAATAGCTGATATAATACTACAGGGGCTATGAAAAGAATGTCTGGGCACAGTTGCAAATTCTAATTATATCTAGTATGGGAATAGTGACCTTGACCTGTCAATTTTTTCTTATAAATGTTTATAACTCAATCAATAGACGTTTTGGACAGATGGATATATAATTTGAACTTATTTATGTTGTAAATTTCGTTACATTTCTAGTTGAAAGTGTAAAAATTCTGTTAAATTCACAGTTAAACTGTGCATTTTATAAAATTCTCAGTTTTAAGTGTAAGTTATCTTAAATTCACGGTTCAAAATTAAATTTTGATAAATCTCCATCTTAAAATTCCTGTTCAAAATATAAATTTTGTTAAACTTCCATATCAAAGTATAAATTTAATTAAACTCCCAATTTAAATTGTAAATTTACTTAAATTCCCAGTTTAAACAGTAAAATATGTTACACTCATCAGTTCAAATTTCAAATGTTTTGGGTAACTCCCAGCGCCAACTGTAAATTTTATTAAATTATTACCATTTGTTGTAAAATTTGTTGAAATTCTCAGTTTAAACTATAAAGTTTGTTACTTTCTCAATTCAAATTGTCAAAGTTTAAACTAAATTTTGTTAATTTTGTAGTTCAAGTTGTAAATTTCGTTAAATCCGCCGATCAAACTGATTATTTTGCAGAATTGTTCGCCAATTCCCAACACCAGCCGTAAATTCCGTTTTTAACACTATCTGTAAATTTTGTTAAAATTCTCAAAATGTAAATTTGGCTAAATACCCAGTTCAAAATGTAAATTTTGTTAAATTTACAGTTCAAAATATAAATTTTAAAAAATCCCATTTTAAACTGTAAGTTATTTTAATTTCCAACAACAATGTAATTAAATTTGCACATTAACAGTAAATTTTGTTAAATTCCCAATTCCTATCGTAAATTTTGTTGTAAAATTGCAAATTTTGTTAATTTTCTAATCAAATTGGAAATTTAATTAATAAATATCCAGTTTAAAGGGTAAGATCTGTTAATATTTTCAATTCAAATTGTAAATTTTGTTAAATTTTCAACTCAAATTGTAAATTTAATTAAATTCCCAGTTGAATCAAAAGATATTTGTTAAATTTTCAGCTCAGACTGTAAAATTTTGTAAAGTTCTCAGTTTAAATTGCCAATTTTGTTAAATTTTCAGTGCAGGCAGTAAATTTCATTAAATTCTACCGTAATTGCATGTTTTGTTGAATTTCCAATAAAAGTTTTAATATCCAGCTTAAACAGTAAAACCCTAAATTTTCAGTTCAAATTGTCAATTTTCATAAATTTCAATTTCAGAGAGTAAGTTTTGGTTAATTCTCACCGCCAACTGTAAATTTTTGTTAAATTCTCAGTTTAAAATGTAAATTTTTATCAAATTCCTAGTGATAACAATAAAATTTGTTAAATTTTCATTTCAATCTGTATTTTCTTTTAAAATTCTCAGTTTAAACTGCAAATTCTGTTAAATTTCCAGTTCAAACTGAAAATATAATTAAACTCCCAGTTTAAACAATAAATTTTGTTATTTTCGCAAATAAAACTGCAAATTTTCTAAATTTCTGAGTTTAAACTGTGAATATTGTCAAATTTCTCCTTCAAGTTGTATATTTTGGTAAATTTTCGAATCAAATTGGAAATTTAATTAATAAATATCCAGTTTAAAGGGTAATATCTGTTATATTTTCAGCTCAAATTGTAAATTTTCAGCGTAAATTTAATTAAATTCCCAGTTAGAACAAAAAAATTTGTTAAATTTTCAGCCCAAACTGTAAATTTTGTAAAATTCTCACCGCCGCACCAGCAGTAAATTTTATAAAAGTTTCAGTTCACAATGTTTTAATTCAATTCCCAGTTAGAACAATAAGATTAGTTAAAATTTTCAAGTCAATTTGTAAATTTTTGTAAAATTCTCAGTTTAAATTGAAAATTCTGTTAAATTTCCAGTTCAAACTGAAAATATAATTTAACTCCCAGTTTAAACAATAAATTTTGTTAAATTCCCGAATCAAACTGTAAACTTTCAAAATTTCTGAGTTTAAATTGTGAATATTGTCAAGTTTCTCCTTTAAGTTGTATATTTTATTAAATTTTTGACTTAAATTGTGAATTTAATTAAACTCCTAATACAAATGGTAAAATGTGTTACGTTCTCAGTTTATAGTGTCAATTTTGTTAAATTATCAGTACACTTTGGTTAATTCCCAGTGCTAACTGTAAATTTTGTTAAACATATCAGTTCAAACTATAATTTAGTTAAATTCTCAATTCAAAATGCAAATTTAGTTGTATTTCCGGCTCAAAATGTAAATTTAATTAAATTTCCAGTTTAAACAATAAATTTTCCTTTTTTTCCTCAAATTTTGCAAAATTACCAGTTTAAATTGCAAATTTTTGTTAAAATTCTAACTCAAATTGTAAATTTTACTAAATTCCGTCACAAACTGAATGTTTTTATGAATTTCCAATATAAGTTGTAAATATAATTAAATATCCAGTTTAAATTATCAGTTCAAATTGTCAATTTTCTTAAATTTCCAGTTCAAAGTGCAAATTTAATTAAATTCTCAATTAGAACAATAAAATTTGTAAATTTTTAACTCAAATTTTGTAAAATTCTCAGTTTAAGTATTTTGATGAATATCCAATATAAAATTGTAAATAATTAAATATCCAGTTCATATTGTCAATTCTCTTAAATTTCCTGTTCAAAATGCAAATTTAATTAAATTCGCAGCTCAAACTGTAAATTTTGTAGAATTCTCAGTTTAAATTGCAAATTTTGTTAAATCTCCAGTTTAAACTGAAAATTTAACTAAACTCTCCCAGTTTAAACAATAAATTTTGTTAAATTCTCGATTCAAACAACAAATTCTGTAAAATTCTCAGTTAATTTTGTTAAATTTCTGCTTCAAATTGGAGATATTAAATTTTCTGTAACTTTTCAGTGAAAAATCAATCCCTTGATGGTCACAGCCTTGTACCGATTAATTCGGACAGTCAATGTCTAACACGCCTAGCCTATTTGAAACAAGTATTACCGTGATCGGTTGGCTTTTTGACGTACAAAAAGGAAATGAGGCAACAAACATCGCAAGCGGAAGCGTTTTTTCTCTATTAAATATCGATACCTTTAATTAATAAAGTGAAATACTGTTTCGCAAAGGATATCCAGCGTTCTTAGCGAATTTTCTATTGAATCGTTGGTTAACTCTCGATCGTTAATTATATTATTCATCCATTGATGAATATAATTTTGCCAATTAAGCGGCAGCTAATTAATAATTAAGTCACTAATTAGGCAGGTATGAGGCAAAATGTGTGTACTCATATTCACGTTATTAATTCCCATGACCGTATGGTGTTGTGGAATCGAAGAAATAGTAGCTGGAAATGTGAAACTAGGGCTGTGCACTGCAATAAGTTATTATTAAACAACAGCTTATTAATTTTTAAAGGAGGAAAGTAATAACGCTAATTATTTAAATTTTAGTTTTATAGAAAAAGTGCCCACGATTTTTCAGTTTTATTATTCTTTTAACTCTCTACTCATTTACCCTGGACTATTGCATCTTTTACTCGTTATCACTAAATGCACCTACGTGAGATATCTACAAACTTATATTCAGCATAACTTCCGCCTCAAGTAAAACTTTTAATAAACACATCAAGGCTTCTCGGCTGTATCAGTTTGGATAAAAGGTCAAATTTAATCAACCAGCTTTTATCATAAGGATAAGGCGCATCTTTTATCACTAATTCCTATGAATCCGCATGAAACATTTCATGATTGTGGCGGACTTATCAGCGTACAGATATTAATAATAAAAATTTGATAAGCGTGTGTTGAGCTCCACACACCATTTCCACGTAGGTAGGTAGGTTCTTTAAACCAGTTTACTACCACTTACTTTTGCGTAAGCCGGCAAGGTCGGACAGAGTCTAAAAGAATCTTGTTCACCGTTTTAATAATGAAGTCGATTAAATAATCCACTTCCCAGGATTTGATATTGATTATAAATTAAGGCGGGCATGGAAGCGGAATTATTTAATATTTAAATTACATATTTATTTATTTTCGGTTGAACCGGACTCTGTAGTACTCTTATTTCGTGATTTCATGGTTTCACTCGCTACCGTTACCATCTGCAGACAGACAAAAATATTTACAATTATCACTGAGAATTAGCCAAGACGTATTGAATATTTAATGAAATTGGCAGGTTGAACTGAGAAAGGAACAAACTTTATAGTTTAAACTGAGAATTTTAACAAAATTTCGTTAGTGTCAACAATTTAACAAAATTTACAGTTTGAGCTAACAAATTTTCTGGTTCTAACTGGGAATTTAATTAAATTTGCATTTTGAACTGGAAATTTAAGAAAATTGACAATTTGAACTGAAAATTTAAACTGGATATTTAATTATACTTACAATTTAAGTATATTGGAAGTTCATCAAAACATTCAGTTTGTGACGGAATTTAGTAAAATTTACAATTTGAGTTAGAAATTTGCAATTTAAACTGGTAATTTTGCAAAATTTGAGGAGAAAAAGGAAAATTTATTGTTTAAATATTGTTTAAACTGGGAATTTAATTAAATTTACATTTTGAGCCGGAAATGCAACTAAATTCACATTTTGAATTGAGAATTTAACTAAATTATAGTTTGAACTGATATATTTAACAAAATTTACAGTTAGCACTGGGAATTAACCAAAGTGTACTGATAATTTAACAAAATTGACACTATAAACTGAGAACGTAACACATTTTACCATTTGTATTAGGAGTTTAATTAAATTCCCAATTTAAGTCAAAAATTTAATAAAATATACAACTTAAAGGAGAAACTTGACAATATTTACAATTTAAACTCAGAAATTTAGAACGTTTACAGTTTGATTCGGGAATTTATCAAAATTTATTGTTTAAACTGGGAGTTAAATTATATTTTCAGTTTGAACTGGAAATTTAACAGAATTTGCACTTTAAACTGAGAATTTTACAAAAATTTACAAATTGAATTGAAAATCTAACAAATCTTATTGTTCTAACTGGGAATTTAATTAAAACATTGTGAACTGAAACTTTTATAAAATTTACTGCTGGTGCGGCGGTGAGAATTTTACAAAATTTGCAGTTTGGGCTGAAAATTTAACAAATTTTTTTGTTCTAACTGGGAATTTAATTAAATTTACGCTGAAAATTTAACAAAATTTACAATTTGAGCTGAAAATATAGCAGATATTACCCCCTTTAAACTGGACATTTCTTAATTAAATTTCCAATTTTATTCGAAAATTTACCAAAATATACAACTTGAAGGCGAAATTTGACAATATTTACAGTTTAAACTCAGAAATTTAGAAAATTTGCAGTTTGATTTGCGAATTCAACAAAATTTATTGTTTAAACTGGGAGTTTAATTATATTTTCAGTTTGAACTGGAAATTTAACAGAATTTGCAATTTAAACCGAGAATTCTACAAAATTTACAGTTTGAGCTGAAAATTTAACAAATTTTATTGTTCTAACTGGGAATTTCATTAAATTTGCACTTTGAACTGGAAATTTAAGAAAATTGACAATTTGAACTGAAAATTTAAACTGGATATTTAATTATATTTACAATTTAAGTATATTGGAAGTTCATCAAAACATTCAGTTTGTGACGGAATTTAGTAAAATTTACAATTTGAGTTAGAAATTTGCAATTTAAACTGGTAATTTTGCAAAATTTGAGGAGAAAAAGGAAAATTTATTGTTTAAATATTGTTTAAACTGGGAATTTAATTAAATTTACATTTTGAGCCGGAAATGCAACTAAATTCACATTTTGAAATGAGAATTTAACTAAATTATAGTTTGAACTGATATATTTAACAAAATTTACAGTTAGCACTGGGAATTAACCAAAGTGTACTGATAATTTAACAAAATTGACACTATAAACTAAGAACGTAACACATTTTACCATTTGTAATAGGAGTTTAATTAAATTCCCAATTTAAGTCAAAAATTTAATAAAATATACAACTTAAAGGAGAAACTTGACAATATTTACAATTTAAACTCAGAAATTTAGAACGTTTACAGTTTGATTCGGGAATTTATCAAAATTTATTGTTTAAACTGGGAGTTAAATTATAATTTCAGTTTGAACTGGAAATTTAACAGAATTTGCAATTTGAACTGAGAATTTTACAAAAATTTACAAATTGAATTGAAAATTTAACAAATCTTATTGTTCTAACTGGGAATTGAATTAAAACATTGTGAACTGAAACTTTAATAAAATTTACTGCTGGTGCGGCGGTGAGAATTTTACAAAATTTGCAGTTTGGGCTGAAAATTTAACAAATTTTTTTGATCTAACTGGGAATTTAATTAAATTTACGCTGAAAATTTAACAAAATTTACAATTTGAGCTGAAAATATAGCAGATATTACCCTTTAAACTGGATATTTCTTAATTAAATTTCCAATTTGATTCGAAAATTTACCAAAATATACAACTTGAAGGCGAAATTTGACAATATTTACAGTTTAAACTCAGAAATTTAGAAAATTTGCAGTTTGATTTGCGAATTCAACAAAATTTATTGTTTAAACTGGGAGTTTAATTATATTTTCAGTTTGAACTGGAAATTTAACAGAATTTGCAATTTAAACTGAGAATTTTAAAAGAAAATACAGATTGAATTGAAAATTTAACAAATTTTATTGTTATCACTAGGAATTTAATAAAATTTACATTTTGAACTGAGAATTTAACAAAATTTACAGTTGGCGATGAGAATTAACCAAAATTTACTCTCTGATATTGAAACTTATGAAAATTGACAATTTGAACTGAAAATTTAGGGTTTCACTGCTTAAGCTGGATATTAAAATTTTTATTGGAAATTCAACAAAACATGCAATTTACGGTAGAATTTAATGAAATTTACTGCCTGCACTGAAAATTTAACAAAATTTGCAATTTAAACTGAGAACTTTACAAAATTTACAGTCTGAGTTGAAAATTTAACAAATATCTTTTGATTCAACTGGGAATTTAATTAAATTTACATTTTGAGTTGAAAATTTAACAAAATTTACAATTTGAACTGAAAATATAACAGGTTTTACCCTTTAAACTGGATGTTTATTAATTAAATTTCCAATTTGATTAGAAAATTTAACAAAACATGACTTGAAGGAGAAATTTGTAAACTCAGAAATTTAGAAAATTTGCAGTTTGATTTGAGAATTTAACAAAATTTATTGTTTAAACTGAGTGTTTAATTATATTTTCAGTTTGAACTGGAAATTTAACAGAATTTGCAGTTTAAACTGAGAATTTTAAAAGAAAATACAGATTGAATTGAAAATTTAACAAATTTTATTGTTATCACTAGGAATTTGATAAAAATTTACATTTTGAACTGAGAATTTAACAAAAATTTACAGTTGGCGGTGAGAATTAACCAAAATTTACTCTCTGAAATTGAAATTTATGAAAATTGACAATTTGAACTGAAAATTTAGGGTTTCACTGCTTAAGCTGGATATTAAAATTTTTATTGGAAATTCAACAAAACATGCAATTTACGGTAGAATTTAATGAAATTTACAATTTACTGTCTGCACTGGAAATTTAACAAAATTTGCAATTTAAACTGAGAACTTTACAAAATTTACAATCTGAGCTGAAAATTTAACAAATATCTTTTGATTCAACTGGGAATTTAATTAAATTTACATTTTGAGTTGAAAATTTAACAAAATTTACAATTTGAACTGAAAATATAACAGGTTTTACCCTTTAAACTGGATGTTTATTAATTAAATTTCCAATTTGATTAGAAAATTTAACAAAACATGACTTGAAGGAGAAATTTGTAAACTCAGAAATTTAGAAAATTTGCAGTTTGATTTGAGAATTTAACAAAATTTATTGTTTAAACTGGGAGTTTAATTATATTTTCAGTTTGAACTGGAAATTTAACAGAATTTGCAGTTTAAACTGAAAATTTTAAAAGAAAATACAGATTGAATTGAAAATTTAACAAATTTTATTGTTACCACTAGGAATTTATTAAAATTTACATTTTGAACTGAGAATTTAACAAAATTTACAGTTGGCGGTGAGAATTAACCAAAATTTACTCTCTGAAATTGAAATTTATGAGAATTGACAATTTGAACTGAAAATTTAGGGTTTCACTGCTTAAGCTGGATATTAAAATTTTTATTGGAAATTCAACAAAACATACAATTTACGGTAGAATTTAATGAAATTTACTGCCTGCACTGAAAATTTAACAAAATTTGCAGTTTAAACTGAGAACTTTACAAAATTTACAGTCTGAGCTGAAATTTTAACAAATTTCTTTTGTTCCAACTGGGAATTTAATTAAATTTACATTTTGAGTTGAAAATTTAACAAAATTTACAATTTGAACTGAAAATATAACAGGATTTACCCTTTAAACTGGATGTTTATTAATTAAATTTCCAATTTGATTAGAAAATTTAACAAAACATGACTTGAAGGAGAAATTTGTAAACTCAGAAATTTAGAAAATTTGCAGTTTGATTTGAGAATTTAACAAAATTTATTGTTTAAACTGGGAGTTTAATTATATTTTCAGTTTGAACTGGAAATTTAACAGAATTTGCAGTTTAAACTGAGAATTTTAAAAGAAAATACAGATTGAATTGAAAATTTAACAAATTTTATTATCACTAGGAATTTGATAAAAATTTACATTTTGAACTGAGAATTTAACAAAAATTTACAGTTGGCGGTGAGAATTAACCAAAATTTACTCTCTGAAATTGAAATTTATGAAAATTGACAATTTGAACTGAAAATTTAGGGTTTCACTGTTTAAGCAGGATATTAAAATTTTTATTGGAAATTCAACAAAACATGCAATTTACAGTAGAATTTAATGAAATTTACAATTTAAAATTTACTGTTGCACTAGAAATTTAACAAAATTTTCAATTTAAACCGAGAAATTTACAAAATTTAATTAAAACAAGAAAACAAAACATTTAACCAAAATGTACTGATAATTTAATAAAATTGACAGTATAACCTGAGAGTGTAACACATTTTAATTTAAATTGAAAATTTAACAAAATATACAACTTGAAGGGGGTATTTAACAATATTTACAATTTAAACTCAGAAATTTACAAAATCTATAGTTTGAATTGAATTTAACAAAATTTACTAAAAATTTATTGTTTATTTAAATTTATGAGTTGGGAATTTAAAAAAAAAACAGCTTAAATTAGCAGCTGAATTAAATTTGCATTTTAAACTAGAAATTTATACAATTTACATTTTTAACTGGAAATTTAACAAGATGTATAGTTTTAACTCGAAATTTTACATAATTTACTGTTTGAACTGGAAAAACTGGGAATTTTATTAAATTTACATTTTAATTAAAATATCTCGGGAAAAATTCTTCGTAGATTATCTACATGATTACAAGAAGAAAATGAAAGCGATAAGGATTATTTATAAGGGGCAACTACGAAAGAAATTCAACAGGAAACAGCAATCGTCGATGATCATGAAGAATGTAGTGATTAATAATATCAAATATTGTATATTTTTATTTATTACTTAAATAAAGAAATTCGCTATTAATACCTTATATCCAAAGTTATTTATAATACCCGATTATTATGACGTTCTTCAGATTGTTTATTTCATCACAAACACACAATAGTTTTAATTAATTTGATTCTTTGAAAAAAGTACTAATATAAGACTTCTACGCATAATCCTTTTGTTTACATGTATTTGCTTCCATAATTTCAATTTTAAATTTTCTTAATCGCAGGAAAAATTAATCACTACGAATATTTAATTATTTTTTTTATATACATATATATAAAATCGTTACCAAGAAGTAAACAAAGCTTTTATTATTATTGTTCATACTAATCCACGTGCGAAATGCAATAAAATAAATAATTAAGCCGATTTATCGTTTGGCGTGCTCAGGAATACTAATTTTTTTCGTGGCGTTTTCCAAGGAAAAGTCAAATTAGCGTGATTATTTTACGAGCAGAAATAACATATTTATGTGGCAGCAACAAGGAAAATCTGATAAATATTCATGTTGAAATAACTCACTAAATACCAACTCTTTATGCATGTAGTATTTTATTCATAAAATTGGATGAAAAATTTTGTCCCAAAATTTTGCTTTAGCTACTTAGAAACTAACCAAAACTATTCTCTCTTCTGTTTCAGTCGTTCAGCATCTCACTCCCAGTACAGTAAGTATTAATTTCATTATATTATATAACAATGAAAGACATAAATCTATTCAACAATACGTTGAAAAAACGCACAATAAAATTTTATTTATGTAATTATTTCGCCAGCAAAACCACGAACACCTATTTTTATTTATGCATTTACCACACAAACAGAAACACGTCCGGAATAAATGTGCACATATATAGATCGACACGTAAAGCAATATTTCAGAGGAAATAATTAATTATCCACGTTTTCCTACGATGTTATTTCTTTCGACTTTATTAGTGCAGTGATGACCATATTTTTTACTATTTTTACGCGTAGTGAAAAATATCCACACTAAACACCACCTTATTCTAATTCCAACGCGAGATTTTAATTACCTAATTGCACATACTAGCACTGTTTAATTAATTTTATAATTGTTTGTTATACAATTGTCTCTCTTTATATACAACTGTTCGAATTAAAATAACACAAACAAAATAATGCATTTCGATTTCGACATCCTGCCAATACCAGCGTAGGCAGTCGACATGTCGAACCCATTGTTGCTATAATAATTTATTATTCGTTTCAGAACGTGTGCAAATATAAGCGTATTCGATATGGTATAAACAGTTGTAATAAAATTAACAGAAGCACTATTACATATAATATATAATGAATAAATAATAAGCGGAATATATTGCAAATAACGTTCGCGAAATATTTTTGTATGCTTAAATTCGTATCAACTAATTGTATTTGCCACGTAACGTATGTTACAGTTGTTAAAAGGCTACAAAATATACAACGCCGTCATCAAGGAATATATTTAAAAAACTACATTGAAAAACTATACTGGCAGAAATTATTATTTAAAGCCAGTTAACTTTCCTCTACAGGCCCAGAGAAAAAGCCTAATTTTAATATTAGAAAAGTTTACCCACAAGTTTTGAGCCCAAGTTCTCCTTTAAAAGTCCTCATTTGTACCAAATTTAATGTAAACGTACTAACCTGATTTGCTTCAGTTAACTTTCCAATGAAAGTTAACTGGCTTCAAGAAATTTTTTCATGTAAATAATCAAATTTATGTTGGTAGAATTTAGGAACGCTTGTTTTTGAAGTCAAAGAACTTAATTTGCGTCAGTAGAGTAAACTGGCAGCAATTTCTTGAATCTGGTTAACTTTCCCTTACAGCTCTCGCATAAATCTCTAATTTTAACGTTAGAAATTTTTTTCATTAAAAGTCCTTATCTAATTTGTGTAGAAGTAGAAAACTGTCAGCTATTTCTTAAGCTAGTTAACTTTCCTTTAAATGATATCAAGTAAATAATCGAAAATTCTAACCTAATTTGCATTATAAACTGGCACATATTTCTTGAGCTAGTTAACTTTCCTTTAAATACCCTCCTGCAAGTAGCCAAGTGTTCTAATCTCCTGGCGACGTGTTCTCTGGTCAGTTAACTTTCAAAATGTTTCCATTTCGATTTTTTTAATTCACATTGACGAAGTTAAAGGCAACGATTTCCTGAGCCAGTTAACTTTCTTCGTGTAAATAGCAATTATTTTATTGGTAAAATTTTCAGACGCCTGCTTTTGAATCAATTAAATTTTCTTTTAAAACCCATAACGTAATTTGCATCAAGAAAGAAAACCGGCCAGTTGAGCCAGTTAACTTTCTTTTAAATACTTTCATGCTAATAGCTAAGTTTCTTGAAACCAGTCAATTTTAAACGTACCCGGTTTACATCAGAACTAGTAAACTGGCAGTAATTTCTTGAAGCCAGTTAACTTTCCTGATTGGTTTCTTTCCGAAGTCTTCTCGTGTGATCGCCTTATTTATATTAGAAAAATCATCTCACACCAATTATTGTTAAATTTACATTGAATAAGTAAACTGGCAACAATTTACTGAACCAGTTAACTTTCCTTTTAAAGCTTTTTTGTAAATGGCAAATTTAATATTGGAGTCAGTAAACTGGCAGTAATTTCTTGAAACCGGTTAACTTTTCCTTACAGCTCTCGCATAAAACCCTAATTTTAACATTAGAGAATTTTGCTGGAAAATTTAGAACCAAATGAACTTTACTTTAAAGTCCTAACCTAATTTGTGTAGAAAAATAAAACTGGCAGCTATTTCTTAAGCCAGTTAACTTTCCGTTAAATGTCTCGAGTAAATAAACAAATTTAAATTGAACTAGTTTACTGACACATTAATTTGCGTTGAAAAAAGAACTGGCGGTGTTTTTTTTAATCCAGTTAACTTTCCTCTACGGCCTTCACGTAAACACCTAATTTTTAACGTTGGAAAGTTTACTGATACCAAATGCTGAATCAGGTAAACATTTATTTTAAAAATTCTAACATAATTTGTATTGTAAACTAGCACATATTTCTTAAGCCAGTTAACTTTCTTTTAAATACCCTTCTGCATGTAGCTAAGTGCATGTTCTAATCTACTGGCAGCATGTTCTCTACGCCAAAATCTTTCATTTAAACATAGTACTTTAACACCTAAAGAAACTGATGAAATATTTCTTGAAACCAGTTAACTTTCCCATGTAAATTGTTTAATTCACATTGACGAAGTTAGGCAGGGTTTTTCTGAGCCAGTTAACTTTTTTCATGTAAATAGCAATTATATTGGTAGTGTTTACAGACGCCTGCTTTCCTTTAAAAACCATTCCTTAATTTGCCTTGAAAAAGGAAACTGGCCTGTCAAGTCAGTTAACTTTCTTTTAAATACTCTCATACTAATAGCCAAATTTCTGTTGGAAGAGTTGTTCTTGGGACCAATTTACGTACCTGGTTTACATCAGAACTAGTAAACTGGCAGTCATTTTTTGAAACCAGTTAACTTTCTTGAGTGTTTTGTTTCCGAAGAGATCTCAAGTGATCGACTTATTTATATGAGAAAAATCATCTCACGCCAATTATTGGTAGATTCACAGTAAATAATTTACTGCACCAGTTAACTTTCCTTTTAACGCCTTCCATGTATGTAAGTAGCAAATTTAATATAGGAGTTTACAGACGCCTATTTTTTAAGCTAGAACATTTGGATTTAACTGGCTGAAAACTCAATTTGAGTTGGAAAAGAAAACTGGCGGCGACTTCTTGAGCAGTTAACTTTCCTTTTAACGGTAGATTTTATTGACGCCTGTTTTTGATGTCAGCAAACTTTCATCTCAACTCGCAACAATTTTTTTAACTTTCCATTAGAAACGTATAAAAACTTAATTATAACATTAGAAAAGCTTAGCAGCAAGTTTTGAACTACAGCTAGTTAACTTTCCTTTAAGTGCTCTCGAAAATTTATATTAGAATAGTTTACTGGCAACACGTGTAATTCCTCGTATCCAGTTAACTTGCTTCTAAGTATCCTCGTGCAAATCGCCTTATTTTACCTTGGAATAATCATTTGGCAGCAATTGTTTGAAGCCAGTAAACTTGCCTTTAAGTATTTATGATTTTTCTTCCTTAAATCGTATAATTTATATAAGAAGTAGCGTAATAATTAAGTTATTAATATTTAACAATTAAATCTTGTGTAACTTCATGACAAAAAAAATTTTTGCCAGTTAACTTTCCTGAGTGTTTCATTTCGCAGTGTTCTCATGTGATCGCCTTAAATGGGAATGATTTCCTAAGCCAGTTAACTTCCTTTTTTACGCCTTTATGTAAATAAAAAATTTAATATTAGTAGAGTTAACGAACGCCAAATCTTTCAGTTAATTGGAAGCAATTTTTTGAAACTTTCCCCTTGTAATCATCGTATTAAAGCCTAATTTTAACATTAGGAAAATTTACTGATCACAAATTTTGAAGCTTACCCTCAAAAATCCTGGCCTTATTTTCGTTGGAAAAGAAAACTGGCAGCGATTTCTTGAGCCAGTTAACTTTCCTTTCAATGGTAGATTTTACAGGCGCCTGTTTTTTGACGCCAGAAAACTTTCGTCTAACTCGCAATAATTTCTTGCATTTCCATTACAATTCTCGTATAAAAACTTAATTTTAACATTAGAAAAGTTTCGAACTAAGTTTTGAACCAATCGAACTTTCCTTTAAAAAATCCGATTCCAATTTGCGTTGAAAAAACTGGAAGCTAGTTAACTTTCCTTTAAATGATCTCGTAAATTTGTTAGAATAGTTTACTGGCAACACGTGTAATTTCTCGAAGCCAGTTAACTTTCTTTTTAAATACTTTCATGCCGAGTTTCATGCTGATAGCCAAGTTGATATTGGTAAAATTTACTGGCAGCGTGTTCTTGAATCCAGTAAACTTTCAACGTGCTAGCAAAGACGATGTATTAGCCTGGTTTACATATGAAGTAGTAAACTGACAAACAAATTTATAGCCAGTTAACTTTCCTGAGTGTTTCCTTTCCGCAGTGTTCTCATGTGAACGTCTTAAATGGGAATTATTTCCTAAGCCAGTTAACTTCCTTTTTTTACGCCTTTATGTAAGTAACAAATTTAATATTAGTAGAGTTTACGAACGCCAGAAATCTTTCAGTTAATTGGAAGCAGTTTTTTGAAACTTTCCTTTGTAATCATCGTATAAAAGCCTAATTTTAACATTAGGAAAGTTTACTGATCACAAATTTTGAAGCTTACCCTCAAAAATCCTGGCCTAATTTGCGTTGGAAAAGAAAACTGGCAGCGACTTCTTGAGCCAGTTAACTTTCCTCTTAACGGTAGATTTTACAGTCGCCTGTTTTTGACGCCAGAAAACTTTCGTCTAACTCAATTTCTTAAACTTTCCATTACAATTCTCGTATAAAAACTTAATTTTAACATTAGAAAAGTTGCGAACCATGTTTTGAACAAACTTTCCTTTAAAAATTTCTTTCCAATTTGCGTTGAAAAACTGGCAGCCAGTTAACTTTCCTTTAAATGCTCTTGAAAATTTATATGAGAATAGTTTACTGGCAACACGTGTAATTTCTCGAAGCCAGTTAACTTTCTTTTTAGATACTTTCATGCCGATAGCCAAGTTGACATTTGTATAATTTACTGGCAACGTCTTCTTGAATCCAGTAAACTTTCAACGTTCTAGCAAAGACGATATAGTAACCTGGTTTACATCAGAAGTAGTAAACTGACAAAAAAAAATTTTGCCAGTTAACTTTCCTGGGTGTTTCCTTTCCGCAGTGTTCTCATGTGATCGCCTTAAATGGGAATGATTTCCTAAGCCAGTTAACTTCCTTTTTTACGCCTTTATGTAAATAACAAATTTAATATTAGTAGAGTTTACGAACGCCAGAAATCTTTCAGTTAATTGGAAGCAGTTTTTTGAAACTTTCCTTTGTAATCATCGTATAAAAGCCTAATTTTAACATTAGGAAAGTTTACTGATCACAAATTTTGAAGCTTACCCTCAAAAATCCTGGCCTAATTTGCGTTGGAAAAGAAAACTGGCAGCGACTTCTTGAACCAGTTAACTTTCCTCTTAACGGTAGATTTTACAGTCGCCTGTTTTTGACGCCAGAAAACTTTCGTCTAACTCAATTTCTTAAACTTTCCATTACAATTCTCGTATAAAAACTTAATTTTAACATTAGAAAAGTTGCGAACCATGTTTTGTACCGAACAAACTTTCCTTTAAAAATTTCTTTCCAATTTGCGTTGAAAAACTGGCAGCCAATTAACTTTCCTTTAAATGCTCTTGAAAATTTATATGAGAATAGTTTACTGGCAACACGTGTAATTTCTCGAAGCCAGTTAACTTTCTTTTTAGATACTTTCATACCGATAGCCAAGTTGACATTTGTATAATTTACTGGCAACGTCTTCTTGAATCCAGTAAACTTTCAACGTTCTAGCAAAGACGATATAGTAACCTGGTTTACATCAGAAGTAGTAAACTGACAAAAAAAAATTTTGCCAGTTAACTTTCCTGGGTGTTTCCTTTCCGCAGTGTTCTCATGTGATCGCCTTAAATGGGAATGATTTCCTAAGCCAGTTAACTTCCTTTTTTACGCCTTTATGTAAATAACAAATTTAATATTAGTAGAGTTTACGAACGCCAGAAATCTTTCAGTTAATTGGAAGCAATTTTTTTAAACTTTCCTTTGTAATCATCGTATAAAAGCCTAATTTTAACATTAGGAAAGTTTACTGATCACAAATTTTGAAGCTTATCCTCAAAAATCCTGGCCTAATTTGCGTTAGAAAAGAAAACTGGCTTCTTGAGCCAGTTAACTTTCCTTTCAACGGTAGATTTTACAGACACCTGTTTTTTGACGCCAAAAAACTTTCGTCTAACTCGCAATGATTTCTTACATTTCCATTACAATTCTCGTATAAAAACTTAATTTTAACATTAGAAAAGTTTCGAACTAAGTTTTGAACCAATCGAACTTTCCTTTAAAAAATCCGATTCCAATTTGCGTGGAAAAAACTGGAAGCTAGTTAACTTTCCTTTAAATGATCTCCTAAATTTGTTAGAATAGTTTACTGGCAACACGTGTAATTTCTCGAAGCCAGTTAACTTTCTTTTTAAATACTTTCATGCTGATAGCCAAGTTGATATTGGATAATTTACTGGCAGCGTGTTCTTGAATCCAGTAAACTTTCAACGTGCTAGCAAAGACGATGTATAGTAACCTGGTTTACATCAGAAGTAGTAAACTGCCAAAAAAAAATTGTTAGCCAGTTAACTTTCCTGAATGCTTCCTTTCCTCAGTGTTCTCATGTGAACGTCTTAAATGGGAATTATTTCCTAAGCCAGTTAACTTCCTTTTTTTACGCCTTTATGTAAGTAACAAATTTAATATTAGTAGAGTTTACGAACGCCAGAAATCTTTCAGTTAATTGGAAGCAGTTTTTTGAAACTTTCCTTTGTAATCATCGTATAAAAGCCTAATTTTAACATTAGGAAAGTTTACTGATCACAAATTTTGAAGCTTACCCTCAAAAATCCTGGCCTAATTTGCGTTGGAAAAGAAAACTGGCAGCGACTTCTTGAGCCAGTTAACTTTCCTCTTAACGGTAGATTTTACAGTCGCCTGTTTTTGACGCCAGAAAACTTTCGTCTAACTCAATTTCTTAAACTTTCCATTACAATTCTCGTATAAAAACTTAATTTTAACATTAGAAAAGTTGCGAACCATGTTTTGAACAAACTTTCCTTTAAAAATTTCTTTCCAATTTGCGTTGAAAAACTGGCAGCCAGTTAACTTTCCTTTAAATGCTCTTGAAAATTTATATGAGAATAGTTTACTGGCAACACGTGTAATTTCTCGAAGCCAGTTAACTTTCTTTTTAGATACTTTCATGCCGATAGCCAAGTTGACATTTGTATAATTTACTGGCAACGTCTTCTTGAATCCAGTAAACTTTCAACGTTCTAGCAAAGACGATATAGTAACCTGGTTTACATCAGAAGTAGTAAACTGACAAAAAAAAATTTTGCCAGTTAACTTTCCTGGGTGTTTCCTTTCCGCAGTGTTCTCATGTGATCGCCTTAAATGGGAATGATTTCCTAAGCCAGTTAACTTCCTTTTTTACGCCTTTATGTAAATAACAAATTTAATATTAGTAGAGTTTACGAACGCCAGAAATCTTTCAGTTAATTGGAAGCAGTTTTTTGAAACTTTCCTTTGTAATCATCGTATAAAAGCCTAATTTTAACATTAGGAAAGTTTACTGATCACAAATTTTGAAGCTTACCCTCAAAAATCCTGGCCTAATTTGCGTTGGAAAAGAAAACTGGCAGCGACTTCTTGAACCAGTTAACTTTCCTCTTAACGGTAGATTTTACAGTCGCCTGTTTTTGACGCCAGAAAACTTTCGTCTAACTCAATTTCTTAAACTTTCCATTACAATTCTCGTATAAAAACTTAATTTTAACATTAGAAAAGTTGCGAACCATGTTTTGTACCGAACAAACTTTCCTTTAAAAATTTCTTTCCAATTTGCGTTGAAAAACTGGCAGCCAATTAACTTTCCTTTAAATGCTCTTGAAAATTTATATGAGAATAGTTTACTGGCAACACGTGTAATTTCTCGAAGCCAGTTAACTTTCTTTTTAGATACTTTCATACCGATAGCCAAGTTGACATTTGTATAATTTACTGGCAACGTCTTCTTGAATCCAGTAAACTTTCAACGTTCTAGCAAAGACGATATAGTAACCTGGTTTACATCAGAAGTAGTAAACTGACAAAAAAAAATTTTGCCAGTTAACTTTCCTGGGTGTTTCCTTTCCGCAGTGTTCTCATGTGATCGCCTTAAATGGGAATGATTTCCTAAGCCAGTTAACTTCCTTTTTTACGCCTTTATGTAAATAACAAATTTAATATTAGTAGAGTTTACGAACGCCAGAAATCTTTCAGTTAATTGGAAGCAATTTTTTTAAACTTTCCTTTGTAATCATCGTATAAAAGCCTAATTTTAACATTAGGAAAGTTTACTGATCACAAATTTTGAAGCTTATCCTCAAAAATCCTGGCCTAATTTGCGTTAGAAAAGAAAACTGGCTTCTTGAGCCAGTTAACTTTCCTTTCAACGGTAGATTTTACAGACACCTGTTTTTTGACGCCAAAAAACTTTCGTCTAACTCGCAATGATTTCTTACATTTCCATTACAATTCTCGTATAAAAACTTAATTTTAACATTAGAAAAGTTTCGAACTAAGTTTTGAACCAATCGAACTTTCCTTTAAAAAATCCGATTCCAATTTGCGTGGAAAAAACTGGAAGCTAGTTAACTTTCCTTTAAATGATCTCCTAAATTTGTTAGAATAGTTTACTGGCAACACGTGTAATTTCTCGAAGCCAGTTAACTTTCTTTTTAAATACTTTCATGCTGATAGCCAAGTTGATATTGGATAATTTACTGGCAGCGTGTTCTTGAATCCAGTAAACTTTCAACGTGCTAGCAAAGACGATGTATAGTAACCTGGTTTACATCAGAAGTAGTAAACTGCCAAAAAAAAATTGTTAGCCAGTTAACTTTCCTGAATGCTTCCTTTCCTCAGTGTTCTCATGTGATCGCCTTAAATGGGAATGATTTCCTAAGCCAGTTAACTTCCTTTTTTACGCCTTTATGTAAATAACAAATTTAATATTAGTAGAGTTTACGAACGCCAGAAATCTTTCAGTTAATTGGAAGCAGTTTTTTGAAACTTTCCTTTGTAATCATCGTATAAAAGCCTAATTTTAACATTAGGAAAGTTTACTGATCACAAATTTTGAAGCTTACCCTCAAAAATCCTGGCCTAATTTGCGTTGGAAAAGAAAACTGGCAGCGACTTCTTGAACCAGTTAACTTTCCTCTTAACGGTAGATTTTACAGTCGCCTGTTTTTGACGCCAGAAAACTTTCGTCTAACTCAATTTCTTAAACTTTCCATTACAATTCTCGTACAAAAACTTAATTTTAACATTAGAAAAGTTGTGAACCATGTTTTGAACCGAACAAACTTTCCTTTAAAAATTTCTTTCCAATTTGCGTTGAAAAACTGGCAACCAGTTAACTTTCCTTTAAATGCTCTTGAAAATTTATATGAGAATAGTTTACTGGCAACACGTGTAATTTCTCGAAGCCAGTTAACTTTCTTTTTAGATACTTTCATACCGATAGCCAAGTTGACATTTGTATAATTTACTGGCAACGTCTTCTTGAATCCAGTAAACTTTCAACGTTCTAGCAAAGACGATATGGTAACCTGGTTTACATCAGAAGTAGTAAACTGACAAAAAAAGCCAGTTAACCAGTTAACTTTCCTGGGTGTTTCCTTTCCGCAGTGTTCTCATGTGATCGTCTTAAATGGGAATTATTTCCTAAGCCAGTTAACTTCCTTTTTTTACGCCTTTATGTAAGTAACAAATGTAATATTAGTAGAGTTTACGAACGCCAGAAATCTTTCAGTTAATTGGAAGCAATTTTTTTAAACTTTCCTTTGTAATCATCGTATAAAAGCCTAATTTTAACATTAGGAAAGTTTACTGATCACAAATTTTGAAGCTTATCCTCAAAAATCCTGGCCTAATTTGCGTTAGAAAAGAAAACTGGCTTCTTGAGCCAGTTAACTTTCCTTTCAACGGTAGATTTTACAGACACCTGTTTTTTGACGCCAAAAAACTTTCGTCTAACTCGCAATGATTTCTTACATTTCCATTACAATTCTCGTATAAAAACTTAATTTTAACATTAGAAAAGTTTCGAACTAAGTTTTGAACCAATCGAACTTTCCTTTAAAAAATCCGATTCCAATTTGCGTTGAAAAAACTGGAAGCTAGTTAACTTTCCTTTAAATGATCTCCTAAATTTGTTAGAATAGTTTACTGGCAACACGTGTAATTTCTCGAAGCCAGTTAACTTTCTATTTAGATACTTTCATACCGATAGCCAAGTTGACATTTGTATAATTTACTGGCAACGTCTTCTTGAATCCAGTAAACTTTCAACGTTCTAGCAAAGACGATATAGTAACCTGGTTTACATCAGAAGTAGTAAACTGACAAAAAAAAATTTTGCCAGTTAACTTTCCTGGGTGTTTCCTTTCCGCAGTGTTTTCATGTGATCGCCTTAAATGGGAATGATTTCCTAAGCCAGTTAACTTCCTTTTTTACGCCTTTATGTAAATAACAAATTTAATATTAGTAGAGTTTACGAACGCCAGAAATCTTTCAGTTAATTGGAAGCAGTTTTTTGAAACTTTCCTTTGTAATCATCGTATAAAAGCCTAATTTTAACATTAGGAAAGTTTACTGATCACAAATTTTGAAGCTTACCCTCAAAAATCCTGGCCTAATTTGCGTTGGAAAAGAAAACTGGCAGCGACTTCTTGAGCCAGTTAACTTTCCTCTTAACGGTAGATTTTACAGTCGCCTGTTTTTGACGCCAGAAAACTTTCGTCTAACTCAATTTCTTAAACTTTCCATTACAATTCTCGTATAAAAACTTAATTTTAACATTAGAAAAGTTGTGAACCATGTTTTGAACCGAACAAACTTTCCTTTAAAAATTTCTTTCCAATTTGCGTTGAAAAACTGGCAGCCAGTTAACTTTCCTTTAAATGCTCTTGAAAATTTATATGAGAATAGTTTACTGGCAACACGTGTAATTTCTCGAAGCCAGTTAACTTTCTTTTAAATACTTTCACGCTGATAGGCAAGTTGATATTGGTATAATTTACTGGCAGCGTGTTCTTAAATCCAGTAAACTTTCAACGTACTGGCAAAGACGATGTATTAGCCTGGTTTACATCAGAAGTAGTAAACCGGCAAAAAAAAATTTGGCCAGTTAACTTTCCTGAATGCTTCCTTTCCGCAGTGTTCTCATGTGATCGCTTTAAATGGGAATGATTTCCTAAGCCAGTTAACTGCTCTGTATGCCTGCTTTTGAAGCCAGAAAACTTTCAGTTAATTGGAAGCAATTTTTTTAAACTTTCCTTTATAATCATCGTATAAAAATCTAATTTTAAACATTAGGAAAGTTTACTGATCAAAAATTTTGCAACTTACTCTCAAAAATCTTGACCTAATTTGCGTTGGAAAAGAAAATTGGCAGCGAGTTTTTAAGCTAGTTCCTTTTAACGATAGTTTTTTTGAGACCAGAAAACTTTTATCTAACTTACTGGCAACATGTGTAATTCTTCAAAGCCAGTTAACTTTCTTCTGAGTATCCTCGTGCAAATCGCCTTATTTTACATTGAAATCAGCAATTTCACGAGGCCAGTAAACTTTCCTTTAAGTGTTTATGATTTTTCTTCCTTAAATCGCATGATTTATATAAGAAGCAGCGTAATAATTAAGTTATTAATATATGACTGTTTTAAAACCCATATTTAACAATTAAATCTTGTGTAACTTCATGCAACAAAGGAAAACTGGAACGCTAGCATGTGGGTGGGGTATATTATTATTCGATAAACTATAACTCGGAAATGTTATCTCTATTAGTTCATTTATGTTTTGGTACTAAAAAAATAGTGTGCTTTTACTTACACTTTAAATACAGGTATATATTTTTAAACATTTTAAACTTGGGAATCATACGAGGGTTTTTTTTTAAATTTTAACATTGACAAAGAACGTAGCGAATATTTAAACTCGATATGAAGTAATAGCTCAGAGATTTATTTAAAGCAAGCTCGGTAACGTGATATTCTAATGAGAGAAAAAGTCTCCCGGGGCAAGGAATTTATCAACTAACTGTAATTCTACGAATGGAATTAAAGAAAGTGACATACTAAATTAATTATTGTTTCTACATCGTCCACGGTACAATTTTGACGAGCGCTAATTGCGACACCGGCAACAGGACCTCTGAACTCGCTGATTTCAAAAGGATATTTCTAGGACGATTCCTTGTCCTAAAAAACTGGAGGTTCGTCGAAATTCTTGTAACTGTATTAGTTTAGGCAAGTAACTTTCGTAAGTAATTAAAAATATAAATCACTTCAGCCAGTACTAGTTAGTTTGATATTAGTTTTGGGCTCGGCTTTGGGCCACCTTGACTGACTACCAATTTAAATAATCAAGGTCTCCCAATCATCGAGTCTAAAATTGAAACCCTGCCGACCAACGTCCTGCAAGTCCTCCAGGATAATTTCTTTAAAGTCCTTGAATTTCGGTCTAATTATGATCGTTTAACATTGCTTCCTAACGGAGCTACAAGCCAGCCCAACTTTTGCCAAATGTGGGGGTTACCAAAGTGTGGCAGCGAAAACTAATAGTGAACCAATCGAAAAACTTACATTCCTAGCACTTTCCAGAAACACCCGAAGGTGCTCCCGTTCGGGACACGTCCCCCGTAAGTAACGGTCATTGTTATCACAGCGGGCCGAGCCCAGTTTCACTCACTGAACGTACACCATAGAGAAGCGGAGTAAGCGTTGGAGAACATCGGACGTAGAGGGTACCCGCGACCGTCAGCGTACCACAAAGACTGACTTACCAGCATTTGAACAATCACCAGCGTAGGTGATCACAGGTGTGTATGCACGGACGGTGGGGAAGGGAAAAACTCATTTAAATACCATTTGTCACAGTTGCTGCAGTGCTAGGAGTACGTTTCGAAGAAAATGGCTCGCGTTAGGGGGCAAAGTGCATATCTGCGTTGCATACGACGTGAGGTCGTTGGTTCGGTGTCGGGAGAGGCGTCGGTGTGCGCATTTTTGGCATAAAAGTATTATCTTCTCCATTATCACCTATTTAAGTCGAAATAGTTCCCCAAATAATATGCAGTGTGTATTTTTAAGGTGGAAAATGGCGGTGGTCTATCTAATTCAGTTAACTTTCCTTTACGAGATCTTTGTGAAAATACTTGATTTTAACACTGGAAAGTTTACTGGATTTTTTTATTTCTCGAACCAGTTAAAAAACTGATTTTTTTGGAGCCAGTTAACTTTCCAAATGTCCCCATGTAAACTATTTAATTCGCATTGACGAAGTTAGAAGTAGCGATTTCCTGAACCAGTTAACTTTCTCTACGTAAATAGCAAGGTAACGTTTTAAGATAGAAAACTTTCGTTTAAACGTACTAACGTTATTTGAAGCCTGTAGGGCAAACTGGCCATTCTTTTCAACCAACTCTCCTCTAAGTATACCCATTAAAATAGCCTAATTTACATTAGAGCAAGTAACTGGCTGCAATTCTTAAAAAACAGGTAACTTAATTTGCATTGCAAAAGAAAATTGGTAGCTACTTCTTGAGCCAGTAAACTTTCCTTTACGATCCTCTTGTAAATATCCAAGTTTAACATTGGAAAGTTTGCTGACAACAAATGTGAACCGAGTAAACATCTTTTTGAAAGCCTTAACTTAATTTGCATTAAACTAACAATTATTTCCAGTTAACTTTCCTTTAAACACCCTCCTGCAAGTAGGCAAGTTTATATTTTAATTTATTGGCTGCAAATAAACTCATGTAAACGTCAAACTCTAACTAAGGTCTCAGTAAACTAATGGTAATTTTTTGAAGCCAGTTAACTTTCTAAATGGCCTTATTTATTGATACAGTTGAATTCAGCGATTTCCTGGACCAGTTAACTTTCCTCATTTTACCACTGGAAAGTTTACTGAATTTTTTTTACCAAATAAACATTTTACAGTCCTTACCTAATTTGCGTTAGAAACTGGCTACCATAAACTATTTCTTGACCCAGTTAACTTTCCTTTAAATACCTTTCTGCAAATAACCAAATTATATTAGCTATTTATTAACAGCATGTTCTTTGATCCAATAAACTTTCATTTAAACGACCGTCAAAGTAAACTGATTTTTTAGAACCAGTTAACTTTCCATCCATATCCCTTTATAAACTATTCAGTTCGCATTGATGACGTCAAAGGCAGCGATTTCCTGAACCAGTTAACTTTCTTCACGTAAATAGCGTTTACAGACGCCCGTTTTTTAGCCAGAAAACTTTCGTTTAAACGTATTAACCGAATATGCTGTTGCGAATATGCCGAGTAAACTGGTAGCCATTCTTTTGAATCAACTTTCCTCTAAGTATACCCATTAAAATAGCCTAATTTGCATTAGAGCAGCTAACTGGTTGCGATTCTTAGAGAATAGTTAACTTTCCTTTACAATCCTGAACGACTTAAATTTAACATTGGAAAAATATTCTGACAAGATGAACTTTTCTTGAAAAATTCTAACTTAATTTGTGTTGGAGAAGAAAACTGGTAACTACTTCTTGAGCCAGTTAACTTTCCTTTAAGTTCTCGTGTAAATAACCAAATTTACTAGCAGTATGTTCTTGAAGCCAGTGAAATTTTCTTTAGGCATCCTAACCCAATTCGCGTTGAAGAAAGAAATTGATGGTTATTTCTAAAATTCAGTTAACTTTCCTTTATGGTCCTCGTGTAAATATCTAATTTTAACGTTGGAAAGTTTGCTAATAACGAATGTTGAACCAAATAAACAACTTCTCGAAAGCTCTAATCTAAGTTGCATTATAAACTGGCAGTTATTTTTTAATTCAGTTAACTTTCCTTTAAATACCCTCCTGCAAGTAGCCAAGGCTTCAGCAAACTGAAGCCAGTTAACTTTCCAAATGTCCCCATTTAACTTATTTTATTCACATTTATAAAGTTGTAGGCAGCGATTTCCTGAGCCAGTTAACTTTCTTCATGTAAATAGCAAGGTAGTGTTTACAGGCGCCCGTTTTTTAGGCCAGTAAACTTTAGTTTGAACGTATTTTGGTAGAGTAAACTGACAGTCATTTTTTTGGGCCAAGGATACCCATTTAAATTTACATTAAAGCATTTAACTGGTAGAAACTAGTTTTCAACATTAGGAAAGTTTACTAACGACAACTTTTCGAACTAAATAAGCTTTGTTTTTAAAGTTTCAACCTAATTTACGTTGGAAAATAATCTGGCGACGATTTCTCGAGCCAGTTAACTTTCCAATAAATGCCCTCCTACAATTAGCCAATTTTTTTTATACAATACTCGTGTAGCTTTGAATAAATTAAACTTTTCTTTAAAAATCCTAATTTAATTTGGTTTGGAAAAGAAAACTGGCAGCGTTTTTTGAATCAGCAGAAATGGCAAACAGTAATTTCTCGAAGCCAGTTAACTTTCTTTGGTGTTTTCTTGTGCCTTATTTATAGTAGAAAAATCTGCTCTCAGTAATTGTTTAATTCACATTCAATAAGTTAACTGGCAACGATAATATAAACCAGTTTCCTTTTAATGCCTTCATGTAAACAGCAAATTTTATATTGACTGAGTTTACTGGCGCCTGCTTATTGGATCCAGAAAACTTTCATTTAACCGGCAGTATTTTTTTACAATCTTCATGTAAAACCAAATTTTAATATTAGAAAAGTTTACTGACAAGTTTTGAACCAAATAAGCTTTTAACAACAATTTATTTCACAATTAGGACTTCACTAGCTGCAATTTTTTAAAACCAGTAAACTTTCCTCATGTTAAAACTTTAGAAAAGTTTACTGGCAAGTTATGAATCAAATAGGCTTTTGTTTAAAAGTTATAACCCAATCTGCGTTGGAAAAGAAAACTGACAGCAATTTCTTCAACCAGTTAACTTTCCTTTAAATGTCCTCGTGTCCACGTACCCAAATTTGTATTGGAATAGTTTACTGTCCTTGGGGCCAGTAAACTTTCTTTTAAACAGCCGTATCCAATTTGCTTTGAGCAAAGAAGTTGGCGCTGATTTCTTGAATTCAGTTAACTTTCTTTTACAGCTCTATGTATTGAAGCCAGTTAACTTTCATTCAAACGCACTACGTAATGAAGAGGTTAACTGGCAGCAATTTTCTGAGCCAGTTAACTTTCTTCATGTAAATAGCGAGGTAGCGTTTGCAGAGGCCCGTTTTTTAAGTCAGAAAACTTTCGCTTCAACGTACTAATATTTGCTTTGGCAGAGTAAACCGACAACCATTCTTTTGGACCAAGTGTACCTATTTAAATGTACTAATTTTCCCTAAAGCTTTTATGACTGCAATTTTTAGAAACTAGTTCATTTCAACATTAGGAAAGTTTACTAACGACAACTTTTGAACCAACGAAGATTTCTCCTCAAATTTCCAACCTAATTTACGTTATCTGGCAACGATTTCTCGAAGCAAGTTAACTTTCCTTGGTGTTTTCTTGCGCTATAGTTACTTTAGAAAAATCGTCCCTCAGCCAATTGTTTAATTCACACTGAATGAGTTAACTAGCAACGATAATTTAAACCAGTTAACTTTCATGTAAATAGCAAATTTTGCATTTATAGAGTTTACGTACGCCTGTTTTTGAATCCAGAAAACTTTCACTTAATCCGCAGGAAGTTTTTGATACTTTCCGTCACTATATTCATCCAGTTTTAATATTAGGAAAGTTTACTGACAACAAGTTATTTTACATTAGGACTTTTCACGGGCAGCAATTTTTGTAACCGGTAAACTTTCCTCGCATAAAAACTTAAACAGTTAAACTTTCGGATAAAAGTTATAAGCCAATCTGCGTCGGGAAAGAAAACGCAGCCATTTCTTCAACCAGTTAACTTTCCTTTAAATGTCCTCGTACTGTCCTTGAGGCCAGTAAACTTTCCTTTAAACATCCTTGTCCAGTTTGCGTTGTGCAAAAGAATTGGCGCTGATTTCTTGAATTCAGTTAACTTTCCTTTAATCCTATTACTTTTTGAAGCCAGTTAACTTTCATTCAAACGCACTAACCGGGTAAATCGGAAGGGTTAGACTGATAGCCAAGTGTGAGCATTGAAATCGTTTAATTCGTAATGGACAAATTAACTGGCAGCACTTTTCTAAGCCAGTTAACTTTCCTCTAAGTGCCTTTCCGTGTAAACGCAAATGTTTTATTGATCGAGCTTACAGACACTTATTTTAAAGTACTAATTTGCATTGGAAAAAGGTGGTTGCTTAAATTCAGTTTGTTTCTTTATAGTCGAGCCACATTTTAGCATTGAGAAAGTTTATTTTCAAAATTCTAGCGTTGGAAAAGAAAACTGGCAGCGTAATATAATCCTAATTACTACTAATATAAAAGAGACGGAATTAATAAAATATAGCCATGGAATAATCCACCTTGTTCATGGACAAACGCTTCGTAAATTTGTTTGTTGTTTTTCGTCTTAAAAATTACAGGTAGTTAATTAAGGATGTAATGGGATTTTTAATTGGTCTAAAAATAATGAACTGGAAGTGACGATGATAATTATTAATTATTCGTAGTTTTTGCAGGATTTATAATTGTCTTGGTAAAAAACGAGGCAATAAAAAAACCACAAACGTTGGCAATTTTAAAAGCTATGAATAAATAGAGAATAAATGGCACGCGTCCTCAGACTTTAGGGTGTCTCTCAAAAAACGTAGACATACGGGGTGACACAAATTTAGGAATCTACGATTAGGGACAGTTGTCTCTGCGTATTTCAGGCCAACATACAACAAAAAAAAAACGAAACAACACATAATGACAAAAACGTTTATTATATTAGTTGTTGAACAGTTTAAAAAATATATAACACTTTAGTTGTAAGTAATACCCGTTAATGGCGTTAATACTCTGAAAATACATAAAAATACTGTTACATTACAATTTGGTACACCTCTTGGATGTACCAAACATAATAAATAATCGTAAACGAAACTTAGACATCTAACTACACAGCACTGGAACACAGAAAACAATATAAAAAATTCCCGAAGAGGATGGGTACGAAAAATGTAAAGTACCTGAGTTAATAAAACACTGACCGTAAAGGAAACCCTGTTATAGCACTTCTATTTGCAATTGAAACAGTCTGATGAGTTTGTAACAGGCTCATTTCATTACAAAGCCTGTCTGCGCTGTAATGATATCGAAATCGTTCTTGAATATAACTTGCGATACCCGTATTTATGCTGCAGTACCACACACAATACATTTGCTGGCCTGTCTACAGGAAATAGAAAGACTATACTAAAAAGAGTGACTATAAATCCTTGCTACAAGAATTTCATAACAAATAATGAAACCAGTAAAAATATTAGATAAAACTAACACCGGTACGTAAAAGCTTATTCATAGATAATACTCTAAAAACGCGTACAGTTTTCGAAAAGATATCAACTTCATTAATAAATAAATAATTACATCCTAGCCACATTTGCCAACGAGCTTTTAAGTTGGTACCTACTGCTTGTCTTAAGTAGGTTATGCTTACATTTACATTGATTAGGGACTGGATTGAAGACATTAAAAACTAAGAGTTGCTTGTACTTTTGCCATGGCTTTGGCAGACTTTATCATGGCTTCCTGCTCATGCGGGTTCAGGGGTTGCTTGACGATTGATCCGATGCCATTGGAGGAGAGACTGGCTGGCACGGAGAGAAACACTTCATCCTCGATGCCGTGAAGGCCCTAGAGAAGTAAAAATCAGCTGTAATGGTCATAGTTGGAACTGTTTTGGCATACTAACCCAAACGCAAGGCAACAGTCACTGGTTATGTTTGAAGCGGGAATTTTAGGGGGTGCCGTGCTACCAATCAGCCGTGCGGGGGGGGGGGGGCGGTGCTACAAATTGTAGCCTGCTTCACTTTTTAACTATAAAATTGGATTTCGTTTAGATGTGGGCTGAGCAGTGAAAGCAGGGTACAATTTGTAAGTGGGGTTTGCAATTTAAAAATTAATTAAATTATTTACGCCATTTTTACAGCAAATATATAAGTGTCATATATATATATTTGTAATCAGAAGGACGAGGCGAATCCAAATATGTAAAAATATATAGGGTGTTCCGTTTAAAAAACCATACTTTCTTCTGCCTCTCGTATACGGTTGAAGTAGGAAAAAAAGTAATAGCATATTCAAAATCTACAGAAAATTCTGTGTTAGACCGGTTTTTGAAAAATTAAAATCGGTGGTAATTGACCGAAATAAGGGGGGGTATAATTTTATAGGAAACGCCGTAAGTTTAAATTCAATTATTTACGCCATTTTTACAGCAAATATATAAGTGTCATATATATTTGTAATCAGAAGGACGAGGCGAATCCAAATATGTAAAAATATATAGGGTGTTCCGTTTAAAAAAAACATACTTCTTTCTGCATCTCGTATACGGTTGAAGTAGGAAAAAAAGTAATAGCATATTCAAAATCTACGAAAAATTCTGTGTTAGACCGGTTTTTGAAAAATTAAAATCGGTGGTAATTGACCGAAATAAGAGGGGGTATAGTTTTGAAGGAAACGCCGTAAGTTTAAATTCAATTATTTACGCCATTTTTACAGCAAATATATAAGTGTCATATATATTTGTAATCAGAAGGACGAGGCGAATCCAAATGTGTAACAATATATAGGGTGTTCCGTTTAAAAAAACCTTACTTTTTTCTGCTTCTCGTATACGGTTGAAGTAGGAAAAAAAGTAATAGCATATTCAAAATCCACGGAAAATTCTGTGTTAGACCGGTTTTTGAAAAATTAAAATCGGTGGTAATTGACCGAAATAAGGGGGGGTATAATTTTATAGGAAACGCCGTAAGTTTAAATTCAATTACTTACGCCATTTTTACAGCAAATATATAAGTGTCATATATATTTGTAATCAGAAGGACGAGGCGAATCCAAATATGTAAAAATATATAGGGTGTTCCGTTTAAAAAACCATACTTTTTTCTGCCCCTCGTATACGGTTCAAGTAGGAAAAAAAGTAATAGCATATTCAAAATCTACGGAAAATTCTGTGTTAGACCGGTTTTTGAAATATTAAAATCGGTGGTAATTGACCGAAATAAGAGGGGGTATAGTTTTGAAGGAAACGCCGTAAGTTTAAATTCAATTATTTACGCCATTTTTATAGGAAATATATGTGTCATATGTATTTGTTATCATAAGGACGAGGCGAATCCAAATATGTAAAAATATATAGGGTGTTCCATTTAAAAAAACCATACTTCTTTCTGCCTCTCGTATACGGTTGAAGTAGGAAAAAAAGTAATAGCATATTCAAAATCTACGAAAAATTCTGTTGGCCCGGTTTTTGAAAAATTAAAATCGGTGGTAATTGACCGAAATAAGAGGGGGTATAGTTTTGAAGGAAACGCCGTAAGTTTAAATTCAATTATTTACGCCATTTTTACAGCAAATATATAAGTGTCATATATATTTGTAATCAGAAGGACGAGGCGAATCCAAATATGTAACAATATATAGGGTGTTCCGTTTAAAAAAACCATACTTTTTTCTGCCTCTCGTATACGGTTGAAGTAGGAAAAAAAGTAATAGCATATTCAAAATCTACGGAAAATTCTGTGTTAGACCGGTTTTTGAAAAATTAAAATCGGTGGTAATTGACCAAAATAAGGGGGGGTATAATTTTATAGGAAACGCCGTAAGTTTAAATGAATTATTTACGCCATTTTTATAGCAAATATATAAGTGTCATATGTATTTGTAATCAGAAGGACGAGGCGAATCCAAATATGTAACAATATATAGGGTGTTCCGTTTAAAAAAAAACATACTTCTTTCTGCCTCTCGTATACGGTTGAAGTAGGAAAAAAAGTAATAGCATATTCAAAATCTACGGAAAATTCTGTGTTAGACCGGTTTTTGAAAAATTAGAATCGGTGGTAATTGACCGAAATAAGAGGGGGTATAGTTTTGAAGGAAACGCCGTAAGTTTAAATTCAATTATTTACGCCATTTTTACAGCAAATATATAAGTGTCATATATATTTGTAATCAGAAGGACGAGGCGAATCCAAATATGTAACAATATATAGGGTGTTCCGTTTAAAAAAACCATACTTTTTTCTGCCTCTCGTATACGGTTGAAGTAGGAAAAAAAGTAATAGCATATTCAAAATCTACGGAAAATTCTGTGTTAGACCGGTTTTTGAAAAATTAAAATCGGTGGTAATTGACCGAAATAAGAGGGGGTATAGTTTTGAAGGAAACGCCGTAAGTTTAAATTCAATTATTTACGCCATTTTTATAGCAAATATATAAGTGTCATATATATTTGTAATCAGAAGGACGAGGCGAATCCAAATGTGTAACAATATATAGGGTGTTCCGTTTAAAAAAACCTTACTTTTTTCTGCCTCTCGTATACGGTTGAAGTAGGAAAAAAATTAATAGCATATTCAAAATCTATACGATAAGAAAAAATAAAACACATTTTCGAGGAACATATTTATTGACATAACTAAGCAGTCTCAAATGGTAAAAATAAACACAAAAACACATTTCTTCCAAGTACAGGGTGCCTCACTCGATTTTCCTGCTTTATTCTTCACCAGGGAAAAAAAATTAAAAACCATACTTGTGTACTTTTTCCGAGGAATCCGATTCCGAAAAGATAAAAACAATTGAATGTCAAACAAAAAAGTTATGGCCGATAAACTGAAAAAGAAAAAAATATACACCCTGTATATTAATGCGGAAATGGATATGTGACATTTCACTGATTGTAAATGCGTATCATATACTTATTTTTCACTTCCGGTTTGACCGGAAATTGCTTTAATTTTTTTATTTTAGGTGATACACCCTGTATATTGAGCTCAGTTTAAAGAACATTTCTTTCTGAATTCAGCAATATATAACATATTATCATTGTATTTCATATTTAGTAAGATATTGGGGTTTTAATTTAAAATAACACAAATATATTTTATGAAATAAAGTCATCCATGAAAACAAACAAAAGCATTTAAATTATTTATTTATTTCAAAAACAAAAGAAGATATAGCATAATAACTTGTATTCTTTAGTTTTTGAAATAAATAAAAAATAATTTAAATGCTTTTGTTTGTTTTCATGGATGATTTTATTTCATAACATATATTTGTGTTATTTTAAATTTAAACCCCAATATCTTATTAAATATGAAAGATAATTATAATATGTTATATATTGCTGAATTCAGAAAGAAAAGTTCTTTAAACTGAGCTCAATATACAGGGTGTATCACCTAAAATAAAAAAATTAAAGCAATTTCCGGTCAAACCGGAAGTGAAAAATAAGTATATGATACGCATTTACAATCAGTGAAATGTCACATATCCATTTCCGCATTAATATACAGGGTGTAAATTTTTTTCTTTTTCAGTTTTTCGGCCATAACTTTTTTCTTTGACATTCAATTGTTTTTATCTTTTCGGAATCGGATTCCTCGGAAAAAAGTACACAAGTATGGTTTTTGAATTTTTTTCCCTGGTGAAGAATAAAGCAGGAAAATCGAGTGAGGCACTTAAAATGATCACCCTGTACAATAGCACAACACTAGAACATCGACATAAAAAATAAAATAAATGCACAGGCACGTGGAAAATCAATCAATACACAGGGCACAGTCGGCACAGATGTACTTACATAGGAACATACTGAACATTCTGCGCACTTTTACTAAGTATAACGTTACCATCAGTCTATCAATAATACTGAAAGATACGTGAATAAGATTAATGCTAGAGTGTATATGAAAAACTTTCTCAAAAATACTATATGTAGAAAAAGAGGCAACACGATATGCGTTAAGTTTGGTAAAAACATGGCTCCGTCGCTGGCTTAAATAAACTAAAGGAAATAAAAATGAGAACCCCAGTGCGGAGTTATACAATTAAAAGCAAAAAATAAACAGAACTTAAAGTGTCAGGCTATTTTGCACTTCCTCCATGATAGAAGCTGATGTGTGTAAGGACCGTTTTTCCTCCGCAGTTAATTTCTGCTGGACGACCTCCGTGATTCCATTACCTCCCAGAACGGCTGGCAACGACAAAAATACCTCCGAATCGATCCCGTGAAGGCCCTAGAGATTAAATCTGTGTAAACGCTCCCCATTCAGGCATATTACAAAAAAAAAAACAGTACTAAACTTGGTTGACAAGGAAATTGTATTACTAATTAATTAACTCACAAAAACTAGTATTTTGGCAAATATTAAACAAGTTTTATTGATATATTACATCCATTGATACCGCAATCGATCGTTGCGTTTCTTGGATAAACACATTTTTCCACTACATCTTGATCCCTTGTGAACCGTCATATATAATCTTCGCGGAAGCTTTCAGTGCGCACCCTTCTTGCTGTGACAGTTGCTGCCTTACAATATTACTTACACCGTCACTCGTCAACACTACCGGCAACGACATAAACACCTCAAAATCTAAGTCATGTAGGTCCTATAAAAAACTGTTAGATATCCAACATCGGACTAAGGGGTAACTCTACTGATTTAATAAAATCGCATCTACTAAAAAAAAGAACCTATTTAATAATAATAAAAACGTACATTCAGCACAATAGTCTTTTTGGCCTTTTTACTAGAATTTAAATTTTGGTCACGTGATTATTTCTACTAAATTTTAAGTTTTGACGTCATAATTTTTACTAGAATTTAAATTTTTAGCATTTTTAATAGAATCATCAAAATTTAAATTCTGGTAAAGATGATCACGTACCTTGAAATTTGAAATTCAGTAAAAATGATGACCTTGACTTTTGATATCATATGACCTTGAAAATTTAAATTCTAGTAAAACCAATGACGTCAAAATTTAAAATTTAGTAAAAATAATCACGTGGCCAAAATTAAAATTCTCGTAAAAAAATGAGGTCATCAAAATTTGACTTTATGCGACCTTGAAAATTTAAATTCTAGTAAAAATTCCAATTTAAATTCTATTAAAAATGCTAAAAATTAAAATTCCAGTAAAAATGATGGTCAACAAAATTTAAATTCTGGTAAAGATGACCACGTGACCTTGAAATTTAAAATTAAGCAAAAATGACGACCTTGACTTTGGATCTCATGTGACCTTGAAAATTTAAATTCTGGTAGTAATACGAAAAATTTAAATTCTAGTAAAAACAATGACGTCAAAATTTAAAATTTGGTAATAATCACGTGACCAAAATTTAAATTCTAGAAAAATGTCAAAATTTAAATTCTAGTAAACATGCCAAAAAATTTAATTCTAGTAAGAATGATGACGTCAAAATTTAAAATTTAGTAAAAATAAGGTCACCAAAATTTAGATTCTAATAAAAACTATCACATGCCCTTGAAATTTATAATTCAATAAAAATGATGACCTTGACTTTTGATCCCGTGACCCTGAAAATTTAAGTTCTAGTAGAAATACGAAAAATTTTAATTCTAAGAAAAACAATGACGTCAAAATTTAAAATTTGGTAAAAATAATCACGTGACCAAAATTTAAATTCTAGTAAAATGTCAAAATTTAAATTCTAGTAAGAATGCCAAAAATTTTAAATCTAGTAAGAATGATGAAGGCAAAATTTAAAATTCAGTAAAAATAGTCACGTGGCCAAAATTAAAATTCTCGTAAAAAAATGAGGTCATCAAAATTTGACTTTATGCGACCTTGAAAATTTAAATTCTAGTAAAAATTCCAATTTAAATTCTATTAAAAATGCTAAAAATTAAAATTCCAGTAAAAATGATGGTCAACAAAATTTAAATTCTGGTAAAGATGACCACGTGACCTTGAAATTTAAAATTAAGCAAAAATGACGACCTTGACTTTGGATCTCATGTGACCTTGAAAATTTAAATTCTAGTAAAAATACGAAAAATTTAAATTCTAGTAAAAACAATGACGTCAAAATTTAAAATTTGGTAACAATAATCACGTGACCAAAATTAAAATTCTAGTAAAAACTATCACGTGACCTTGAAATTTGAAATTTTGTCATTGACTTTGACTTTATGTGACTTTTGAAAATTTAAATTCTAGTAAAAATGCCAATAATTTAAATTCTATTAACAATGCTAAAAATTAAAATTCCAGTAAAAATGATGGTCATCAAAATTTAAATTCTGGTAAAGATGATCACGTGATCTTGAAATTTAAAATTTAGTAAAAATTATGACCTTGACTTTGAACTGATGTGACCTTGAAAATTTAAATTCTAGTAAAAATACGAAAAATTTAAATTCTAGTAAAGACAATGACGTCAAAATTTAAAATTTAGAAAAAATAATCACGTGACCAAAATTAAAATTCTAGTGAAAATGATCACGTGACCTTGAAATTTAAAATTTAGTGAATATGACGATCTTGAATTTGTGATATTGAAAATTTAAATTCTAGGAAAAATGCCAAAAATTTAAATTCTAGTAGACCAAAATTAAAATTCTAGTAAAAATGATCACGTGACCTTTTGTAAAATTTAGTAAAAATGATGATCTTGACTTTGACTCTGTGACCTTGAAAATTTAAATTCTAGTAAAAAAAGCAATAATTTATATTCTAGTAAAAATGCCAAAAATTTAAATTCTAGGAAAAATTATCACGTGACCTTAAAATTTATAATTTTGTAAAAATGATGACCTTGACTTTGACCTCGCGTGACCTTGAAAATTTAAATTCCAGTAAAAATTCCAAAAATTTAAATTCTAGCAAAAATGCCAGAAAGAGGATTATGCTGAATGTACCCTTATACTATTATATTACAATGATAAATTGTGGCATAAACAGGCGTAGTTTAGTTTCTGTAATAAGGCTGTTCTACCACTTATTATTATTATATCCTACTGACTGCAGAATTAAGCGTTTACACAACTTTCAGGCGATGGATTAAATGTGTACAACAAGGACGAAATCGTTTGTAGATCCCAAACTCCAAAATAATTAGCCATATAGCTCGGTAACATGAATGCTTACGAGCGGAGGTACCGTAGAGAGAATTGTTAGGAAAAAATTTATTGGCACATTTGACTTTTATGCGTAAAGCCAAAAATTTTTTTGTTTTATTTTTTTTATTTCATTTAACAGGACTAACAAAAAACACGTTATGAATTTTTTAAAACAGGCACTTTTTTATATAACTTTATTGGTTCAACGGTATTATGCCCAAAAAAGTACAGAATTCGATCGCACTGGAATGGTCGATTGTTTTACCTTAAAAATACCTTAGGTTTTAAATAATAAGATCCTAACGATTTACTGGCAAACGAAAAAATACAAATTTTATCATACAATAACACGCTTCGCGAAACGTATCACGCTCTGCGTTAATTAATATTTTTTTACAATTAATTTCGGGCTTCCCTAACAAGTCTGGCAAACGTCCCGCATTTAATAAAAACACGCCGTAATTGTAGTGCGCGTTATTCCAACTGAGGCAAATAATTATGTTTTTATTTTCTTA
The DNA here is from genome assembly GCA_963680705.1 of Rhagium mordax. Taxonomy (NCBI): domain Eukaryota; kingdom Metazoa; phylum Arthropoda; class Insecta; order Coleoptera; family Cerambycidae; genus Rhagium; species Rhagium mordax. Next base: position 131,513,635 of record OY796656.1, on the reverse strand, counting down.
TTTCCGAATCTTCATTATATTTAATTACCTATCCTTTAATAATCTAATGCCGAAGGTCAACCGATGCATTATAATTTATAAATATAATTCGCGCGGGTACGCGAGGGGACACTAAAAAAAAAAAAATAAATCAACTCTTTAGTAAAAACCAAAATGAGGCATAAATTTAAACTACAGGATTTAAATTTAAAAAAATCTTTCGTTGACCATTCAGGGTTCGAAATTCGACGACGCAAATCTAAGTATAACTTAATTTTTGCATCATCTTTGGCCACTTGACCAATTTATAGTGTGTAGTGTGCATGGGTCTTAAAGGCAGTGTAATTTGTTATTGCGACTATCAAAGCAGAGACTTGCAGATTTAAGCTCAACCAAGCAAATACTGGCACCTAGGAAACGACTGCATCAAAATTAAACACAGATAAGAAGGTTTCAGCTTTTGTCAGAAATTCGAAATTAATTAATGGACGCTACATAATTATGCAACCAGTTCCACTACTATCATAAGACGAAAGTTACTTGTCCCTCAATTAAGCCAAGAATTTTTTAAAAATTTTAACAGTTAAAATAAGAAGTTTTTCGCTAAAATGGCCATTTTGAAGCGATTTTCTCGCGGTTTTCGGTGGGGGACCGGTAGAGCGCGTCTCCTAGCGGTTTCTATTCTAGTAGAAATGATCACGTGACCTTGAAATTTAAAATTTGGTAAAATGAAGACCTTGACTTTTGACCTCGTGACCTAATTTTAGAACAAAAACGCCAAAAATTTAAATTCTAGTAAAAATGATAACGTCAAAATTTAAAATTTAGTAAAATAATCATTTAAATTCTAGTAAAATGGCAAAATTTAAATTCCAGTTAAGATGCCAAAAATTTAAATTTTAGTAAAAATGTCAAAATTTAAAATTTTAAAATAAATACGTGACCAAAATTTAAATTCTTGTAAAGACGATCACGTGACCTTGAAATTTAAAATTTAGTAAAAATGATGATCTTTACTTTGATCTCATGTGACCTTGAAAATTTAAATTCTAGTAAAAATGACGTCAAAATTTAAAATTTAGAAAAAATAATCACGTGACCAAAATTAAAATTCTAGTAAAAATGGTGACCTTGAAATTTGAAATTTAGAAAAAATGGTGACTTTGACTTTGGACCTCATGTGACCTTGAAAATTTTAATTGTAGTAAAAACGCGAAAAATTTAAATCCTAGTAAAAATGTTGACGTCAAAATTTAAAATTTAGTAAATATAATCATTTAAATTCTAATAAAATGTCAAAATTTAAATTCTAGTAAAAATACCAAATATTTAAATTCTAGTAGAGACGTTAAAATAAATTTAGTAAAAATGATCACGTAACCTTGAAATTTAAAATTTAGCAAAAATGACGATCTCGACTTTCACTTTATGTGACCTTGAAAATTTTAATTCTAGTAAAAATGCCAATAATTTAAATTCTAATAAAAACGCCAAAAATTTAAATTCTAATAAAAATGATGACGTCAAAATTTTAAATTTAGTAAAAATAATCTCGTGACCAAAATTTAAATTCTAGTAAAAATGATCGCGTGACTGAAATTTAAAATTTAGTAACAATGATGACCTTGATTTCATGTGACCTTGAAAATTTTACTTCTAGTAAAAATGCCACAAATAATTCTAGTAAAAATGATGACGTCAAAATTTAAAATTTAGTAAAAATAATCATTTAAATTCTAGTAAATGTCAAAATTTAAATTCTAGTAAATATGCCAAAAATTTAAATTCTAGTAAAAATGATGACGTCAAAATTTAAATTTGAGTAAAAATAATCACGTAGGTAACCAAAATTACAATTTTGGTAAAAATGATCACGTGATCTTGAAATTTAAAATTTAGTAAAAATGACGATCTTGACTTTGACTTTGTGACCTTGAAAATTTAAATCCTAGTAAAAATGCCTATAATTTAAATTCTAGTAGAAATAACGTCAAAATTTTAAATTTAGTAAAAATAATCACGTGATCAAAATTAAAATTCAGGTGACCTTGAAATTTAAAATTTAGTAAAAATGATCTTGACTTTGACTTTGTGACCTTGAAAATTTAAATTCTAGTAAAAAATGCCAAAAATTTAAATTCTAGAAAGAATGGTCACGTGACCTTGAAATTTAAAATTTTGTAAAAATGATGACCTTGACTTTTGACCTCGTGTGACCTAGAAAATTTAAATTCTAGTAAAAATGCCAAAAATTTAAATTCTAGTAGAAATGGTGACGTCAAAATTTAAAATTTAGTAAAAATAATCACGCGACCAAAATTTCAATTGTAGTAAAAATTATCACGTGACTTTGAAATTTCCTAGCTGTTCTCTCGACCCTTATACCGAGTGCTTGACTTTCCCGAACCCCGCGAATTATTAAAAAGCCGGAAAAAGTCCCCAAACATCTCAAATTTTCGCTTATATCGCAGCGGAAGCTCAGAAAGAAATGGAACGACTTCAAATTTTTTTTCCAAATGGGTCTAAAAAAAAATTGAAGTGAGCGGCTCGAAAATTTTTTTTCAAAGGGGCTCAAAGTTTTTTTTGGTTTTGGTCATTAATATTTTGAGCATCAACTTTTTAGAAAAATATTTGTTTTTAATGCAGCATTAAATTCTACGTCTCATTTTATGTCGGTAAAGTGCACCGGTTTCGAGAAAAATGCATTTAAACTTCCTGTAGCACAATGAAGAGAATTATGTAAAATTTAAATTATTAATCTACTATTTACAAACTGACAGTAAAATAATTCAGTTTTTAATAATTGTGGAATTTTTATTTGTCGTATGTTGGGTTGCATAACTATGCACCTGCACAATTAATTATTAGGTTGTTGCAAACAAGAGGATTATCTATGCCAAACTGAAACCTTCTTACGTAAATACGCAAAATAAAGACAGCTCTTGCTCTTACCTTGCAGTAAGTGGTGACGGCGTGTACATTATTCGTGTTGCCCAAGATGCTGTTCGCCAGGTTACCAACGCTGAGTCCTATGGCCCAGGATGTGTACCCTTTCCTTTTGATAACTTCATAGGCGGCTTTAACGACCATCTCGTGGACCTTCTTCCAATCTTCGGGGTCCTTATCGGTGCCGATGTCAGGGTTGAGATCGCGGAGGTTCACTCCGGCTATATTCACGCCGGACCATACGGCAACTGGGGGCAATTAGGAGAATTTAAACAAAGTACAAAATTTTCCATTAAATTAAATGAAACCGAATTTTTGACAGCATGAAATGTACTGTAATGTAAATTAAATAAATTTTTGCGTGACGCATATTTACCCCACTTGACCCTATGCAAAAAATGAGACGAAGCTTACTATCATAAAACACCCAACAGGTAACAAAAACTTGTAGGCAGCAAAATAGAGAAAGGTAGTCGATAATCAGGTATAGGCAACCTACACAACACTGATGTTATATTGGTTGCCTACATCTGTATGCATGTATAGGTGAATACTGGAGTTGTAATATATTTACTGTATGCTTTTTCAGGCCTTGGAGTGGCACAAACATTTTAAGAATCAAATTTAGCAGCTCTGTTAGAAAAGATAAAGCACCCAGTAAAGACTTACCGCTAGAGTCGCCATGCTCTCCGATAATCCATCCGTGCACACTACTGGGAGAAACCCCCAACTTCTGCGACAACAAAAATCTGAACCTGGACGTGTCCAAGTTCGTGCCGGATCCTATAACTCTGTGCTTAGGAAGGCCACTGAGTTTCCAGGATACGTAAGTCAGAATGTCTACGGGGTTGCTGACGATAAGTAGTATGGTGTCGGGGGAGTACTTGACTAGATTTGGGATGATGTTCTTGAGCACGTCGGTGTTCCTTTGGACAAGGGCCAGCCGGGACTCTCCCTCCTTCTGACGGACGCCAGCCGTCACGACGCACAACTTTGAGCCGGCGGTGATTGAAAAATCTACAGAACAAAAATTAGATGATTAGTGCAAATTTAGTTTGAAAAAATTGTACCTCATTGAAGGAACAAATGCATTGATAATTAATCGCCATTTTGGAAATGAAAATTTAAAAAAATATCGACAATTTAAGACTATCACGTGACCTTGAAATTTAAAATGTAGCAAAAGTGATGAACTTGACTTTTGATCTCATGTGACCTTGAAAATTTAAATTTAGTGCCAAAAATTTAAATTTTAGTAAAAATGATAACGTCAAAATTTAAATTTAGTAAAAATAATCATTTAAATTCTAGTAAAATGTCAAAATTTAAATTCCAGTTAAGATGCCAAAAATTTAAATTCTAGTAAAAATGATAACGTCAAAATTTAAAATTTAGTAAAAATAATCATTTAAATTCTAGTAAAATGTCAAAATTTAAATTCCAGTTAAGATGCCAAAAATTTAAATTCTAGTAAAAATGACCTCAAAATTTAAAATTTAGTGAAACTAATAACGTGACCAAAATTTAAATTCTTGTCAAGACGATCACGTGACCTTGAAATTTAAAATTTAGTCAAAATGATGACCTTGACTTTTGACCTCATGTGACCTTGAAAATAAAAATGCCAAAAATTTAAATTCTAGTAAAAATGACGTCAAAATTTAAAATTAGTAAAAATAATAACGTGGCCAAAATTTAAATTCTTTAAAGACGATCACGTGGCCTTGAAATTTAAAATGTAGCAAAGATGATGAACTTGACTTTTGATCTCATGTGACCTTGAAAATTTAAATTCTAGTAAAAATGCCAAAAATTTAAATTCTAGTAAAATGATAACGTCAAAATTTAAAAGTTAGTAAAAATAATCATTTAAATTCTAGTAAAATGTCAAAATTTAAATTCCAGTTAAGATGCCAAAAATTTAAATTCTAGTAAAAATGACCTCAAAATTTAAAATTTAGTGAAAATAATGTGACCAAAATTTAAATTCTTTAAAGATGATCACGTGACCTTGAAATTTAAAATGTAGTAAAAATGATGAACTTGACTTTTGATCTCATGTGACCTTGAAAATAAAAATGCCAAAAATTTAAATTTTAGTAAAAATGACGTCAAAATTTAAAATATAGTAAAAATAATAACGTGGCCAAAATTTAAATTCTTTAAAGACGATCACGTGACCTTGAAATTTAAAATGTAGTAAAAATGATGGACTTGACTTTTGATCTCATGTGACCTTGAAAATAAAAAATTTAAATTCTAGTAAATGATAACGTCAAAATTTAAAATTTAGTAAAAATAATCATTTAAATTCTAGTAAAAATTACCTCAAAATTTAAAATTTAGTGAAAATAATAACGTGACTTACATCCGAATTAATATTTTGTTTCCTCAACAAATAAAATTGTTATATTTACCTTTGCTAGCGTTGATTTTTGGATTTTTCAAAAATAATGCTCCGTGCTGGAGATCCATAAGTTCACCTATCAGTTTATCTTCCATAACATCTACAAGACATACGTCTTTCGAAATTCCCTAAAAAATTAATACTATTTAATACAAAATAAAGTAATAAACGATTTATGCTATTGGCAAGAAATTGTAAAGAGAAAATAATACCAACCGTCTAATTTCAGACCTTTGAATCTAAAGTGAAAAATGAAGTAACGTGACCGCCTGCGCCGACCCTGTACTAGCAAGAGACCGAGATAAGTGGGGCTAAGTAAGTAAATTAATAAATCCCATTGTGATATCATCGCCGGTGCTTTTTATTCCCACAAATTCTAATTTTGCTTAGACCCTGGACATGACCGTGTCTACACTGTAGCTACCTGCGTGTTCCAAAGATTTTAATTTTGAGACCAAACCGGAATATTCGGAAAGAATCATCGCCAGCCCCAAAAAATGTGACAATACTGAAAAAAAATGGCCGCCGTTTTCAGGATAGACGTCAAAAATTGCACTTTTTCGTTCGCTCCCCCGGAGCCGAAAACCGGAGCGAGACCGCGCAAATCACGATGCAGTTCCAAGTTGGACCCTCTACGTTGGATTTCTTGCCAGAACGGCCCCCCGGCGGCGTCCTTTCGTTTGGAAATAGCGTTTGAAGTTTTCGCGTTTTTGCAAGTTTTTTCGTTTGGAAATAGGGTTTGAAAATTATGAAATTCCTGCAGTTTCTTACCTGTGATAGGATGCTGACGGCGCACGCCATCCCCACCGCTCCAACTCCAACCACCGTCACTTTGTTAGTAGGAGATATGCATGGGTCTGCGAGGCAAGAAAAAAGGCAATCTTTGGTAGACATTTTCGCTTGTGAAACTGGAACAAAAGGATTTATTCTTCTTGGGATTCTTCTGAGGATTAGGTTACTTTTTAGAGGGACGTTAATTAAGTCCCTCGTATAGAATAATTTGATGATAGACATTTTATGTCAGTTATAATTAAAAAAATTTATGTTGCAAGGCAGCACCTGTCAAAGCTCGTCGTTATTAAAAATTGGTTTTATAATGAGAGTGTTAATTAACACGTTTGATATAGTGGCAGTTTGTGATATAAAAAATTATTCTATTGTACCGTAGATCCAAAAATATGAACATTTTAATTTAAAAAAAAATTTTATTCTTAATCGTTAGGTTTAGTATTAGAAATATTCTACTCACCACTTCAACACGAAAATCAAGACGTCAACTGAAATGCATTGACAACTAACTATCTCGTATATTATTATTTTATTACATCCTACAGATTGTGTGCGTTAAGATTAGATTACGCGTTTCTCTGAAGGCATGACTTATCTTGTTCCTAAACGTATTTACCAACTATAAAATTAAGTTTAAATGTATACGTTTGGGATTACCATAATTATGGCATTTCCACAGGAACTGGCTTTACATTGCGGTTTGTGCCGATAGATAATTTTATAGACGATATGCATACACTTAACAGAATTAGATTGTTCCAATTCGAGGCGCATGCCCAGTCAAAGCGTAGGTGCCCCGGTCGCTTACGATGCGTTCTTTGTTATTTGAAAAAAGACGAGTGGCACCTAGGCACACTCGTCGGCCGCCTCTTAGTAGCGGCGTTAATTCGGGGGGAGGAAAGAAAAATGAAGAGTTTTTTCTCGTCCGATATTAGCCGAGATATGAATTTTTTTGAAAGGTCTATTTTCCCGAAAAATGATACTTTTCCGGGGGCCCTTGTTCCTTTCTCCGGAGGATTTTTACGACCTGACTTTCAAGAGAGCTACAACCAACCTTCCACTCGGGTCCCTGAAAATTTCGTTGCTTAATATGCATCCGCGGCCGAGCAGTGAATTTTTTAAATATTGTTATCACGAATAATTATGAATAAAGAGCGGAATAATATGCATTTAAATTTAATCAAAATATGCGAATATTTTTATGCGGATAGATATTGGTTGTAGTTCTCCTGAAATAAAATGAGTACTCCTTTTTTACGTAGAATTTAATGCTGCATTAAAAACATATTACTTTTAAAAAAAGTTGCTGCTCAAAAAATGTATGTCCAAAACAAAAAAAAAATTGTTTTTCAGCCTCTGTAATAGTAATTTTCGTCACAAGTCCTGAAGGTGACTTGTTACAGTCGAGTAGATATTATGGACGAGGCGACGTCAGGAGCCGAGTCCAGAATATCTAAACGAGGCTGGAACAACACCTTACGGACGTGTGTCGAATGATATTTTATTTCATCCCGTCATTTCTTGTATATTAGTATATTTGTATAATTTGACACTTGGTTATTTTCTTATGTCATTTGACATTTGACACTATTTTTTTATTTACGGTCGATTTTTATATGTCAAACAACTGTCAAAAGGTATAATAACAGTTTGTGATTGGTTCGTAATAAGTTTCCGGTGGTTTCCGGTACTTTACCGGCTCTGATACCGTAATGTCTCATTTTCCGGCCGCATATGAATACTGTACTGTTGTACTTTCCGGACGGGATGAAATAAAAAAAATTTCGAGCGCACTTAACATTTTTTTAGACCCCTTTGTAAAAAAATTTCGAGAAAAATTTTGACGCCGTTCCATTTTTTTCGGGGTTTCCGCTGCGATATAAGCGAAAATTTGAGATGTTTGAGGCCTTTTTCCGGCTCTTTAATTAATCGCGGGGTCCGGGTAAGTCGAGCACTCGGTATAAGGGTCGAGAGAGCCGCTCGAAGACGCCTTCTACCGATCCCCCATCAAAAACCGCCAGAAAATCGCTTCGAAAATGGCCATCTTAGCGAAAAGCTTCTTATTGGTCCAATTTAAAATTCAATTTTTAACTGTCAAAATCGATTTCAGAAGCCAAGGTCCGATCGAAAATCTAAAAACAGTTTCGGGATCCTGAAGTCGTCTCGAGTCCGAAAATGTAATCGGTTCCCTCCTGGGATCGAAAATAAAAAATAATTTAAATTGTGACTGAATTTAAACGCATATTAATCCGCTCTTTATTCATAATTATTCGTAATAACAATGTGTTTAAAAAATTCACAGCTCGGCCGCGGATGGATATTAAGCAACGAAATTTTGAGGGAACCGAGAAGAAGGGCCATTCTAACTCTCCTGAAAGTCCGGTCAAAAAAATCCTCCGGGGAAAGGAGCAAGGCCCCCCGGAAAAGTACCATTTTTTCGGCAAAATCGACCTTTTTAAAAAATTCATATCTCCACTAATATCGGAGATGGGCGAAGAAAAAAAAAGGATTCCTCAATTTTCCTTTTTCTTGCCCCACCGTTCGGGTCCCGATCCTCTAGATCTAATGGGAAAGGCCATGGCGCGTTTTTAAAGGGTGCATTTCATGAAAATCGCCGAAATCCGAAAAAATCGTCACTTTTTAAAAAATCATAACTTTCTTGGGAAGCAAAATCGAGAAAAACGATTATGTACTAGGAGTTTCTAAATTTCATCTAGTTTTCAGAAAAAAATGTCCCACAGGTCCATCTCGAAGGAGCGGCGCGTTATTAAGCTCGGAAGGGGGTCGCGTCTGAGAAATTTGACAAAATTGAAAAAAAAAAATTTCCCATAGTATAAACTGATAGGAATTAATTTTAACTGGGTTTCCGCGGCTAAGTTTTCGATTTCAAGTAAAATTTTTCCTTGCATTGATAAATTGCATATCACGCTACATCGAATATAACCTTCGAGGTGTCACCAAATGTATCATTGTTTAAGTACAATAAACAACGATAATATTGTTTAAACACGATAACATCTATTTTTAATAACGTCGATATTTCGTTCCTCACCGACTGGCGATTTATATTTGACATGTAATATAATCAGCAAGTTGGGACTGAGCTCTGCTTGGATCAAAAATAATTTTGAAATAAGTATGTCCCATTTGTAATAAAATCCTACTAGGAAATAACCTAAAAAAATATAATATTTTTTGGCCAGTTATCTAATAATTTTTTATATATTTTTATCTATTAATCTATTCCTTGGCATATTTTTCTCCATTTTACATTTCTTTTTTCAACTTATAGCAACGGGGCAGATGTGCAAATGGCAAAACTTTGCCATACGCAGGAGAAACCTCTCTTTAATTTGTTGAAAGAAACAACTGTTTCTTTGTTTATTATTGTGGTCGGGACAACCGTCCCGAATTGTAGAATTAATTAATATTATTATTTGGAAAATATCTCGGAAAATATACTAAATGATGCTTCTATTGAACACCACTAACGATTGGGTCAAATTATTGGAAGATTTTACTATGGTCATAAGTATAACATACTTTTTATGTACGTAGTTAAATTGATTGAACTCGATGCTGTTCCAACAAGGTAAAGCTGGAAATTACTAACCCAAATGTGTGACTGCCAAATAATGCCAATTATAATAATTTGCATGGCCTCAATACCTCATCAAGTGTATGTTTGCATTATCAGTACCGCGAAATTTTGCGTAAGCGCATATAAAAAAAACGTTAGTGTCATCGATAAATTTAATAATAAAACTAGATTGGGCTGCGCCAAATGGGGTTTCAGGGTAGAGAAAATGGAAAAAATTTAGGGTTTCTTTTTTAAAATTAAAAAATTAAAAAAAATTAAGCTGACGAATTATTATCGAAAGAAAAAATATAGGGTTTCCTTTTTAAAATAGAAAAAATAAAAAATTAATAAAACGGCCCTTGCGGGGCCGAATAAGCCCCTACCAGGCTGTTTATTTTTTAATATATACAATTTTAAATTTAAACCCCAATATCTTATTAAATATAAAAGATAATGATAATATGTTATATATTGCTGAATTCAGAAGGAAAAGTTCTTTAAACTGAGCTCAATATACAGGGTGTATCACCTAAAATAAAAAAATTAAAGCAATTTCCGGTCAAACCGGAAGTGAAATATATGTATCTGATACACATTTATAATCAGTGAAATGTCACATATCCATTTCCGCATTAATATACAGGGTGTATATTTTTTCTTTTTCAGTTTTTCGGCCATAACTTTTTTCTTTGACATTCAATTGTTTTTATCTTTTCGGAATCGGATACCTCGGAAAAAAGTACACAAGTATGGTTTTTGAATTTTTTTCCTAGGTGCAGAATAAAGCAGGAAAATCGAGTGAGGCACTTAAAATGATCACCCTGTACAATGGGGAATTTTAAATTATAAGGAAAAGTGCAATTTCAACTCCAAATAGAGGTTAAAAGGTAAAAGTTGGCTAGTAAAAAAATTTTTATTGTCAAATTGAGTGTTCTTTGGGTCTGAACATTTTTTTGTGTCGCTGTGTTATTCTTACTCTTGGTGATTTTATTCAAATTTTTCTTAAATTAAAAAAAAATTCAATAAAAAATTTTGCCAAGGTATTTACATAGCATTTCCGTCGTTTTTACCTCTGAAAACTTCTACACAATCCAATTTCTTCTAATACGAGTATACAATTATAATAAGGCAGTTGTTGCTGCGTATACCCCTAGGCGACTGCGCATAATCTTTGCCTACTGCGCATACCTCCACCACAATCTCTGAAGACCATCACAAAATTGGTCCAAATAATGAAAGTACCTATATGAAATTTAAAAAGAAAGAGAAAAAGGCGTTATTTTCTTCATACGTCAAATACTTCTTGAAGTTTCGAGCCAACAAGACACCAAACAGACAAATCTCGGAGGGTGATTTGTTTTCTATTACAGTACTTCCTTTAGCTAGAGCTATACTGTATTCACTGAACAGAAATAGTTAAGCTCCTCCCCACAAAAGCGCGCTTAATTTGAATAAAACGTTTCTATTGGTTGAATTTTTAAAACCTTCAAGAGCAGATTCGATCTGTGTCGGTCATTTCGTTTTCGTGTTTTCCTCTAATCTCTGGTCCTGTGGTTTTGACTGTTTTGTAAGGATTACTGTTTAGTTATCCATTGTACTCATTTGTTGTTATTCCCATTCATCTAATAATATAATATTTCCATAATACCTGATCAGATCTTTATATTTTTAAATAGAGTTCAAATTTTTATTCTTAATAAAAAATTACTCCACACATATTTTTGACGAAATTCAAAAATAAGAGAGATGCATGTAAGTAAGTCACTAAATTCTAAAATTTTATGCCGTTCAAATTTTGCCTTGCATTTTCTTTATTTAAATTTGTATCAAAAAGTGTTATGAACAAAATTTTTTATCTACAGTTTAGTATATTAAGAAGCATTTTCTTTTACTAATACGCGGGATATAAACGATTATTTGACCAAAAACACGAATAAGAACATATTTGGATGGAAACCAAATACATATATCTAATTAGAGAAAATAAAATATGTATCGATTTAGAAAAAAAACGTTTTTAAATATGATTCTTACTCTTGGTGATTTTGTTTCAAAACTTTTCTTGTTAAAAAAATTGAATAAAAAATTTTATATGTATATAGAATTTCCCTCGCTTTTACCTCCACCACCTGTCCAATTTCTTCTAACGTTTAACTATAAATATTCTTTACAACTTTACTGCGCAACTATAACACCACTCCGAGACGACTGCGCGTCATCTTTGCCTACTGCGCATCTCCACCGCAATCCCTAAAGACCATCACAAATTGCTCCAAATAACGAAAGTATGGGAAAATAAAAAAAAAGAAAAAGGTGTTGTTTTCTTCATACGATCATACGTCAAATACTTCTTGAAGTTTCGTGCCAACAAGCAACAAGACGACAGACAGACAAATCTCGTAGGGCGATTTATCTTCGATTACAATCCTTCCTTTAGCTACAGCTATACTTTATTTGCTGAACAGAAATAGTTAAGCCCCTCCCCACAAATGCGCGCTAAATTTGAATAAAACGTTTCTATTGGTTGAATTTTTAAAGCCTACAATACAACCGACCAGTCTGTGCACCAAGAGCAGATTCGATTTTGACGTTCTGTGTAGAGAATACCCTAATCGCTGGTTCTGTGGTTTTGACTATTTTGTAAAGACTACTGTTTAGTTAGTTATTCGTTGTTTTCATTTGCTGTTATTCCCATTCATCTAATAAAATCGTATTTTTCAATATTTTGGTGTACATTTGTGTATAATATTAAGGCACGTAATGAAAATAATTTAATATTGATTAAATATCAGAACCGCATTTTCTTTTTGAGGTTAGAAATTCTATCGATTCATATTAATTAATAATTTATTAATTTGTAGCGTGTACACCTGATTATTGTATATATTGCAAATGGGGAGGAGCTTAACTATTTCTGTTAAGCAAATAGTCACCACAAAACTAAAACCACTTGTAGATCTAGTTCGTCCAGTATGTTTGGCAACAATGGATAATTATTGTTAATAATTTAAGGTCATCAGTCGAGTAATAAATACAGCTGGATGCTTTTAAAAGTAAGAACAAACAAAATTTATAATAGCTAGTAGTGACAATGAACTCCGACTATTACAAGTACTGAAAGGCGTGCCAAAAAATTTTTCATGAATAAATAGACTTATTAGAGGTTTCTGACCTAGTCGATATTATTTTTATCAGGCATGTGCGTTTTGAGAGATTTATGGCAAGTATAAAAAAATTAGTAAAAAAAATTTTAATTAAAAAAAGTTTTTTTTTGAAGGCGGTTCAAATTTTTTTAAACGCTACCCATAAAAAAAATAATTAAAATCGCAAGCACTGCACATTCGCTTGGAGCATTAACACGTTTAAATCAATAAATTCCTCAAGCTGGCTAATTCCGATTGGACTGTGATTGACTAATAATATATTGCAACCCACATAAATAAATACGAACCAACCACAGCATCGTTATCGTGAAACACTCAAGTTTACATGAGAACATGTAAGCAGTAAAAGTGCAATAAAAGACTTCATCCTATTTAGAGGACGAGCAGAGGTCGAAGCTAAAAATATGAAGCTCAATAATTTGGACAAAATAATAGCCCCTCGTTATTTTACTAAAAATATCCTCATTTAACCTACTTGAAAAAATGTGGTTAATAATAGATGCATCAACACCGGATTAATAAATTAAAAATTAGCAAGCATGTTATTAAAGTCAAAAATTTTATGAACTAATTTTTTCTTCCGCAAATTACAAATTAATAAATTATTAATTAATATAAATCGTTGGAATTTCTAACCTCAAAAAAAATGTGGTTCTGACAACGAATACCTAAACAGTAATATTTACAAAACAGTAAGGATTGTAATCGAAAATAAATCGCCCTCCGAGATTTGTCTGTCTGTCGTCTTGTTGGCACGAAACTTCAAGAAGTATTTGGCGTATGAAGAAAACAACAACTTTTTTCTCTTTTTTATTTTCCCATACTTTCGTTATTTGGAGCAATTTGTGATGGTCTTTAGGGATTGCGGGGAGATGCGCAGTAGGCAAAGATGATGCGCAGTCGTCTAGGAGTGGGGTTATAGTTGCGCAGTAAAGTTGTAAAGAATATTTATAGTTAAACGTTAGAAGAAATTGGACAGGTGGTGGAGGTAAAAGCGAGGGAAATTCTATATACATATAAAATTTTTTATTCAATTTTTTTAACAAGAAAAGTTTTGAAACAAAATCACCAAGAGTAAGAATAATGTTTAAAAACGTTTTTTTCTAAATCGATACATATTTTATTTTCTCTAATTGGATATATTTGGTTTCCATCCAAATATGTTCTTATTCGTGTTTTTGGTCAAATAATCGTTTATATCCCGCGTATTAGTAAAAGAAAATGCTTCTTAATATACTAAACTGTAGATAAAAAATTTTGTTCATAACACTTTTTGATACAAATTTAAATAAAGAAAATGCAAGGCAAAATTTGAACGGCATGAAATTTTAGAATTTAGTGACTTACTTACATGCATCTCTCTTATTTTTGAATTTCGTCAAAAATATGTGTGGAGTAATTTTTTATTAAGAATAAAAATTTGAACTCTATTAAAAAATATAAAGATCCGATCAGCTATTATGGAAATATTATTTTATTAGATGAATGGGAATAACAACAACAAATGAGTACAATGGATAACTAAACAGTAATCCTTACAAAACAGTCAAAACCACAGGACCAGAGATTAGGGGAAAACACGAAAACGAAATGACCGACACAGATCGAATCTGCTCTTGAAGGTTTTAAAAATCCAACCAATAGAAACGTTTTATTCAAATTTAGCGCGCTTTTGTGGGGAGGAGCTTAACTATTTCAGTTCAGTGAATACAGTATAGCTCTAGCTAAAGGAAGTACTGTAATAGAAAACAAATCACCCTCCGAGATTTGTCTGTTTGGTGTCTTGTTGGCTCGAAACTTCAAGAAGTATTTGACGTATGAAGAAAATAACGCATTTTTCTCTTTCTTTTTAAATTTCATATAGGTACTTTCATTATTTGGAGCAATTTTGTGATGGTCTTTAGGGATTGTGGTAGTGGTATGCGCAGTAGGCATAGATTATGCGCGGTCGCCTAGGGGTATACGCAGCAACAACTGCCTTATTATAATTGTATACTCGTATTAGAAGAAATTGGATTGTGTAGAAGTTTTCAGAGGTAAAAACGACGGAAATGCTATGTAAATACCTTGGCAAAATTTTTTATTTAATTTTTTTTTAATTTAAGAAAAATTAGAATAAAATCACCAAGGGTAAGAATAACACAGCGATACAAAAAAATGTTTAGACCCAAAGAACACTCAATTTGACAATAAAAATTTTTTTACTAGCCAACTTTCGCTAGCACCCCCTTTTAACCTCTATTTGGAGTTGAAATTGCACTTTTCCTTATAATTTAAAAAAGTAATAGCCGAAAAACTGAAAAAGAAAAAAATATACACCCTGTATATTAATGCGGAATTGAATATGTGACATTTTACTGATTGTAAATGCTTATCAGATACATATTTTTCACTTCCGGTTTGACCGGAAATTGCTTAAATTTTTTTATTTTAGGTGATACACCCTGTATATTGAGCTCAGTTTAAAGAACTTTTCCTTCTGAATGCAGCAATATATAACATATTATCATTATCTTTCATATTTAATAAGATATTGGGGTTTAAATTTAAAATAACACAAATATATGTTATGAAATAAGATCATCCGTGAAAATAAACAAAAGCATTTAAATTATTTTTTATTTATTTCAAAAATAAAGAATATAAGTTATTATGCTATATCTTCTTTTGTTTTTGAAATAAATAAATAATTTAAATGCTTTTGTTTGTTTTCATGGATGATCTTATTTCATAACATATATTTGTGTTATTTTAAATTTAAACCCCAATATCTTATTAAATATGAAAGACAATGATGATATGTTATATATTGCTGAATTCAGAAAGAAAAGTTCTTTAAACTGAGCTCAATATACAGGGTGTATCACCTAAAATAAAAAAATTAAAGCAATTTCCGGTCAAACCGGAAGTGAAAAATATGTATCTGATACACATTTACAATCAGTGAAATGTCACATATCCATTTCCGCATTAATATACAGGGTGTATATTTTTTTCTTTTTCAGTTTTTCGGCCATAACTTTTTCTTGGACATTCAATTGTTTTTATCTTTTTGGAATCGGATTCCTCGAAAAAAAGTACACAAGTATTGTTTTTGAATTTTTTTCCTAGGTAAAGAATAAAGCAGGAAACTTAAAATGATCACCCTGTACACTTTGATGCGCTGAATCCGAATTTGACTAAAAAAAAATTTTCGACGTCAATTTTTTGGCGCTGAATTTAATTTTTTTGTCCCTATGATATCGAACTCTCTTGTTTCTACACGTTTTAGAAGCAATCTTCTGGTTCCTCTTTGGTTGCCAGGCAGATCTCATAACAATGAACAAGAGAGTTTGATATCACAGGAGGAAAAAAATTAATTCATCGCGAAAAAATTGAGTAGGTAGTCAAAAAATTTTTTTCCAAATTCGGATTCAGCGCGTCAAAATACGTAAGGATAATGGGGTGTTTTAAATTATAAGGAACAGTGCAATTTTAACAACCCCCAAAAAGGGGATGCTAGCGAAAAATTGACTGGTTAAAAAAAAATTTATTGACAAATTCGGTTTCAGCGCTTCAAAATATGATTATTACGAAAAATTTAATTTTAGAACGTGACTCTGACAGTTTTTTTGCACAAAATACTACTTCCGGTCTAACCAGAAGCGAGGCCAACTTTCTTATTTTAAATGGAACATCCCATATATTTTTTCATTTTCTTGTTGGCCATGAAATTCTGATTTGATATGTCACAAGTTGGCATTTGTTTCAAAAATGGCGTCAAAGTCAGAAATGCGAAAAAATTGAAAAAAACAAGTAGGCCCCTGCAGAATTTTATTTTTGAATCTTATAATAAGCAGGCGTTGGATTTGACACGTGCTTCTCGAAGAAGAACTGCGTACGTCAAATAAGATTCAAAAATAAATTCCCGCAGGGGCCTACTTGTCTTTTTCAGTTTTTTCGCATTTTTGACTTTGACGCCATTTTTTAAACAAATGCCAACTTGTGACATATCGCTGAAATCAGAATTTCATGACGAATAAGAAAAAACAGCTCCAAGAAAAAAATAATCAAAAACCCTATCATCCTTCATTATTTCCGGTCTATAAAAGTCTCGATAAAAGTAATTAAGATCCCTTAGTCTAGACTGCTAGCTAGAAGCACCCTTGCTAACAGGTTGCCACGCATGTTAACCACGCCCCCTTTTGAACCTTTCGTTTGCTTTTTAATTGGTATTTCTGGCTATCGTTTGAAGGGCTGCTTAACTTAACATCGTAACGATTAATAACTGGAGAATGTTAGACACTGACCTTCTTAAGAAACAAAAGTATTGAAATCAGCATTGCCAGGACAATTTAAAACTCTAAACCAAAAATTTACTCGTTACATTAAAATATGCTTGCCAGAGTCTGTTTTCAATTATTTTTCCCATTCAAAAACTTTAGACTGCCAGAACAAACACAAAAAAGGTTAGTTGATATTGCGATTAGTTCCACTTTCTACCTAATGCCTGTAATTTATCAATCTTTATCCTTATCAAGGACCAGCAGCAAAAAAAACGTCTCAAAAAAATTTCAGCAAATATTCCCTCCATGAGAAACATTTAAATACACGTATACATGTTTATTGATCGTTTTCCTTGTTACCATCAATTGTTAATATTCAGTTTCTGACGTATTTACTCCAAAACGGACACCCGGCCCGGCCGATCAAACCAACATAAAAAAACTCTTGACCTGCCCAAAACTACGTTAAACCAGTAAAAACAACTAATTTCGAAACAAATGCAAACGTGGCGCGATAGCACGCTCGATGCAGAATATTTAAAAACAAATGAAAAAGCACACTTACCGGTCAGGACCTTTAAACAGATAACACGATGGATATATTGATAACACCAAAGCTTTCGAGTTTCGAGCTTAAACTTTGCCTGAGCACTAACTCAAGGTGACCTTTCCTTCGTATAAAACTTCACGATGAGGACCTCGCGCATGCCTGCTCCAGTCGGATGGCGAGACGGATTCCATGAACGAGGGGACATGGGAAATCCGTGCGACGACGCTAGTTTCACGTACACAGACACAACACATTTCATCATCCAAGTACCGAATTTCTATGACTTATGTCAGCTGTTTCTGTTTCGGCCCTGCAATCGGCGATAGGTAATTGTTCGTTCCGAGCCGATTGTTTGATTTCGAAGCAGGCCAAGGAAGCGTAACGTTGCACAAAGATTACACCACAGCGAGTCATGTTGGCAAATATTGCAATTCGCAATTCCAGGAACGCCCGCACTCGTCCACACGCGATCAATCGCTTTCTAGTTTCTGATCAGAATTTACGTGCCGGCACGCATGTGCCGGGCCAGGCTGTGCCGCGATGTGTCGCCTTTCAAATTTTTTTTACCTCTTTACCTAGTTTTCACGTGTACACCTTTTTTCCTTACCTATATATTATAATCGTTATTAATAGTAAGGTCGTTGAAACGATAAAATTCTATGTTAAGCATGTGCGTCATTTGTTTCCCGGAATTTTTCTAGTTCTAGCGGTGTATTTACTTTTATTCATCTAAATCTCTAATTCGAGGATATCGACAACGGATACTTTTATTTGATATAGCTTGTAAATTTCTGTTGATGTTTGTAACACGAATTACGAGTAAAAAAATATAAAAAAGAAAGTAGAAATTGACCTACCTTACGTAAAACTCTATTGAACTTTTGAGGGCCACTGCATATCTCTACCGATCCACATATGAGGTGAACAACATGCTTTGTTTATCTAAGTTCATTGCAAATTCCACAGATATAAAAAAACTACCATAAAACCACCGAAATAGAAATAGCAAAGATATTGACAAGATACTCGTCGAGATCTCGGCTCTGGTTTGACGAAACCGGTCGTTCTCTCTACGATAGAGTGAACTAGATATGTCCAAATAAATATCACTAGTGTCTGTTATATACATATACGTAGTTATACTCCGTCTCCAGGTGCACTTTGTTGTCCATGGAATGGATGTCAAAATTACAACACGCTTGAATATGTTTCTCTCCCTAATAGTTCGTGCCTTGGCTTAATCTGAAAAAAAAAATGCAGGTCAAAAGCTTTTATCCAAATTATAACTTATAAGCTAGTAATATAAAGCCTAAGTAAATTCATTTATAAACTAGTAATAGAATATTCCACTACAATGTAGTATGTTATCCTCTATATTTTGTCCCCCCCCGCTCCCTCCCCCTTTATTTCTGTTATTATAGGGGGAGAACCTCAACTTATTTCATTCCTTTTAAGGGGGGATCTGTGTTGATATTTGTAACACGAATTACGAGTAAAAAAATATAAAAAAGAAAGTAGAAACTGACTTACCTTACGTAAAACTCTATTGAACTTTTGAGGACCACTGCATATCTCTACCGATCCACATATGAGGTGAACAACATGCTTTGTATATCTAAGTTCATTGCAAATTCCAAAGATATAAAAAACACCATAAAACCACCGAAATAGAAAAAGCAAAGATATTGACAAGATACTCGTCGAGATCTCGGCTCTGGTTTGACGAAACTGGTCGTTCTCTCTACGATAGAGTGAACTAGATATGTCCAAATAAATATCACTAGTGTCTGTTATATATAGGTAGTTATACTTCGTCTCCAGGTGCACTTTGTCGTCCATGGTATGGATGTCAAAACTACAACACGCTTGAATATGTTTCTCTCCCTAATAGTTCGTGCCTTGGCTTAATCTGAAAAAAAAATGCAGGTCAAAAGCTTTTATCCAAATTATAACTTATAAGCTAGTAATATAAAGCCTAAATAAATTCATTTATAAACTAGTAATAGAATATTCCACTACAATTTAGTATGTTATCCTCTATATTTTGTCCCCCCCGCTCCCTCCCCCATTATTTCTGTTATTATAGGTGATAATAAAAATTGTAGGGTTGTTTGCAGGGAGAACCCCAACTTATTTCATTCCTTTTAAGGGGGATCTGTGTTGATATTTGTAACACGAATTACGAGTAAAAAAATATAAAAAAGAAAGTAGAAACTGACTTCCCTTACGTAAAACTCTATTGAACTTTTGAGGGCCACTGCATATCTCTACCGATCCACATATGAGGTGAACAACATGCTTTGTTTATCTAAGTTCATTACAAATTCCACAGATATAAAAAAACTACCATAAAACCACCGAAATAGAAATAGCAAAGATATTGACAAGATACTCGTCGAGATCTCGGCTCTGGTTTGACGAAACCGGTCGTTCTCTCTACGATAGAGTGAACTAGATATGTCCAAATAAATATCACTAGTGTCTGTTATATATAGGTAGTTATACTCCGTCTCCAGGTGCACTTTGTCGTCCATGGTATGGATGTCAAAACTACAACACGCTTGAATATGTTTCTCTCCCTAATAGTTCGTGCCTTGGCTTAATCTGAAAAAAAAATGCAGGTCAAAAGCTTTTATCCAAATTATAACTTATGAGCTAGTAATATAAAGCCTAAATAAACTATATTTATAAACTAGTAATAGAATATTCCACTACAATTTAGTATGTTATCCTCTATATTTTGTCCCCCCCGCTCCCTCCCCCATTATTTCTGTTATTATAGGTGATAATAAAAATTGTAGGGTTGTTTGCAGGGAGAACCCCAACTTATTTCATTCCTTTTAAGGGGGATCTGTGTTGATATTTGTAACACGAATTACGAGTAAAAAAATATAAAAAAGAAAGTAGAAACTGACTTACCTTACGTAAAACTCTATTGAACTTTTGAGGGCCACTGCATATCTCTACCGATCCACATATGAGGTGAACAACATGCTTTGTTCATCTAAGTTCATTGCAAATTCCACAGATATAAAAAAACTACCATAAAACCACCGAAATAGAAATAGCAAAGATATTGACAAGATACTCGCCGAGATCTCGGCTCTGGTTTGACGAGACCGGTCGTTCTCTCTACGATAGAGTGAACTAGATATGTCCAAATAAATATCACTAGTGTCTGTTATATATAGGTAGTTATACTCCGTCTCCAGGTGCACTTTGTCGTCCATGGTATGGATGTCAAAACTACAACACGCTTGAATATGTTTCTCTCCCTAATAGTTCGTGCCTTGGCTTAATCTGAAAAAAAAATGCAGGTCAAAAGCTTTTATCCAAATTATAACTTATGAGCTAGTAATATAAAGCCTAAATAAACTATATTTATAAACTAGTAATAGAATATTCCACTACAATTTAGTATGTTATCCTCTATATTTTGTCCCCCCCGCTCCCTCCCCCATTATTTCTGTTATTATAGGTGATAAT
Organism: Rhagium mordax; assembly: GCA_963680705.1. Taxonomy (NCBI): domain Eukaryota; kingdom Metazoa; phylum Arthropoda; class Insecta; order Coleoptera; family Cerambycidae; genus Rhagium; species Rhagium mordax. Next base: position 131,492,469 of record OY796656.1, on the reverse strand, counting down.
AAAAATTGTAGGGTTGTTTGCAGGGAGAACCTCAACTTATTTCATTCCTTTTAAGGGGGGATCTGTGTTGATATTTGTAACACGAATTACGAGTAAAAAAATATAAAAAAGAAAGTAGAAACTGACTTACCTTACGTAAAACTCTATTGAACTTTTGAGGACCACTGCATATCTCTACCGATCCACATATGAGGTGAACAACATGCTTTGTTCATCTAAGTTCATTGCAAATTCCAAAGATATAAAAAAACACCATGAAACCACCGAAATAGAAATAGCAAAGATATTGACAAGATACTCGTCGAGATCTCGGCTCTGGTTTGACGAAACCGGTCGTTCTCTCTACGATAGAGTGAACTAGATATGTCCAAATAAATATCACTAGTGTCTGTTATATATAGGTAGTTATACTCCGTCTCCAGGTGCACTTTGTCGTCCATGGTATGGACGATATTAAATACCTCTTATAGAGTTGAAAGTTCCAGTGTTGCACTTGGAGCAGTTTTATTTATAAAAACTATTCAAATGATGGAATTAACGTTCTAGTGGTGCCATGATAAGCACATCAGTCGGTCTACAGCTCCCAATTCAGCCAACATAATAAAACCACTACATACCTAAAATGGGTATAGAAAGTTTATAAAACCATTTCATCGTTGAAGGCTACAACTATTTAGCCTGTTATCTTACCTATTCTGTAATTACGGAAAAGTTGTATAAAGACTTTAACAGATTTATTTATAGAACTAGTTGGCTTGTTACAAAAACATTATGTAACGACAAAAGTCTATGGAAATGTAACAACCATTGCGAGCTGGAATTTTCAACTCTATAAAAGGTCATTAATATCTTCATTAGATTCCATTATAATACCCTAATAAACTTATAGTAATACAGGTCTATAGGGGTAGCTGACGAGTTCTATAATAGTTCTATAACCATAATTTATGTAGTTGTTATAAAATTAAATAGTTTCCACAGGTAATGAAATCTTTATGAGGTAATGGGGTATTTTTAATAAAACCTTTATAAAACCACTTTAGAGTAATAGAAAAGTGTTGTAAGAGGGTCAAACAGTTAGTATTTTAATAACACGCTAGATAACTTTAAACACCACTAAAAAATAATTATATCTATGCCAATTTTAGTTATGTATTAAAGTAATTATGCTAGTTTATAAGCTCTGATGGGTATTAATGCAACCACTATATACTTATAAATACCAAGTATATAAAACCGTTTTATCATCGAAAAAAGCTATAATAACAACACTCCTGCAACTATTTAGTCCCTTGTGGGAATATTTTCACGTGGTTCTATAAAGTATCTTATAAACATAGAGAAGTCGTATAAAGATCGTAACAGATTGTTTTATATAACTGGTTAGCTTGTTATAAAATCATTGTACAACGATAAAGCTCCTATATGTGTATATTAGCCCAAATTTCTCCTAAAGAAAAATCAGGTTTATTATAAAACCATTATAGAACCATAAGCTCTTTTGTTTGGGATATTTTGGGCATTTTTGCCATCTGAACAGCAATTTTATCAAGTTTTCTGTTTTCGTTAGGATTTAAACATTTACCCTCCTTTTACCGTACTATGATCCTGCCAAATCTATTTTTATCAAATTAAACAGACGCTTGCTTGCTGCTGAAAGAAAGATTGTAAAGAATTCGGGAAAATAAATTAAACACGTATGCATGCGATAAAAGAAAAGCGGGCAAGTGGCCAGATTTTTGTTTATCTCGGTGTTTATTATTAAACTTATTAGGTTAGTAGCATGCGGCTGTCGTTTTATTTATTTATTTATCTTCTGAGGGGAGTTAAAGCGTAATAATTTAAGGTGTTAAGAATATAGGTTTTTCAAAATATCAGGCCATTTCGCTAGAGAAAAAAGATCCTTAATATTTGTTATCTATATTCCAGTAATATTTGAATTATATTTTCTGATAAACTTTGAACGAATTTACATCGTTATTTCCTAAGATCAGATTTGATGAAAATTTTTTTTTCATTTTCCAAAATTTTTTTATTTTTTTTTATTTTTGGATATTTTTAAGAGATTCGTAGTTTGTTCAAAAATAGAGCTAGAACGTTCGGCCACCCATCAAAATTTTGGTCGTTCCTTCTTCTACTCGAAATCGTTTACTAGACATCCACCGCGGTTCGCCCCTAGACGTCGCGACGCTCCAACCGAGGAGCCTTTTTTCTTCAAAATCCAAAAATGGAGGTCACAGAACAAAATTTCGAAAAAACTTCAGGATAAAAGTTTTTTTAAGATGGGAGGACTAATTAAAAAAAAATTCGAAAATTTTTCAAGAAAATAGGAAAAATTAAAAATTTTGAAAAATCTAAAAAAAAAATTTTTTGAAAAATCTAAAAAAAAACGAAACGTTACAGGGACAAAGAGAATGGTTCGGGGTATCTTTCGTTAAAATATCACGAATCCCTATAAATAAGGGCGCTACCAAATTTTAAATTTGACTATTTTAAAAATGTTAGAAAAATTTTTATAAAAATGCGCTAATTTCAGGAATTAATTTAATTTTTGTTTTTCAATATAAGGAAACAAAAGCAACATGGAGGGAGGGAAGGGGACAAGTTCCAGTTTTGTTAAGAGATTCCATGCATTTAATTAATTTAATTGATTTAACTGGTGTAATTGATTTAGATGATAATAATTTAATTGATCTCTCGAGTTCATTAATTCTGTTTACATATTTAATTGATTTGATAATTTAACTTATTTAATTAATTGTGTCATTTAACTGATTTAATTAATTGTATCATTTAATTGATTTAATTAATTCGGTCATTTTTATTTGATTTTATTAATTTAACTGCTATAATTGATTTACTTAATTTAGCTGGTTTAAAGAATTTTGGTTATTTAATTCATTTCACTGATTTATATATTAACTTGTTTAACTTGTATATGATTAATTTAATTGAATTAGTTCATTGAATTTACTTAGATTTAAATAATTTTGATACTTAGTTGGTTTACCTGATTTCATCAGTTTATATGATTTTACTGATTCCATCCATTTAATTAATTTTCTATTTAACTGATGTAATTGATTTAAATAATATCAATAATTTATTGACCTAGGACATTTGAATGATTGAATTAATTTAAGTGTTTATTGGAGTTAATAATTCTGTTTATTTAATTGATTTCATTAAATTAATTCATCTAATTGATTTAATCGATTTAAACAATTTGGTAATTTCATTTATTTAATTAATTCTATCATTTAACTGATTTAATTAATTGTGTCATTTAATTGGTTTAGTTAATTTTGTCATTTATTTGATTTAATTAATTTAACTGCTATAATTGATTTAACTAATTTAGCTAGTTTAGCGTAATTTAATTAATTTAACTTATTTAACTGTTATAATTTATTTAATTGATTAGTTCATTCAATTAATTTGTTTAATTTAACTGAGTTAAATAATTTTTATATTTAATTGGTATTAAACTGATTTCATGAATATTATTGAATTAAATGAGTTCATTCATTTAATTAATTAAATTGATTTACCTGGTTTAATCGTTCTGGTTTTAATAATTTAATTGGTAAAAATTGGTTTTATTTTTTTCGATAATTCTGTTTATTATTTATTGATTTCACTAATTTAATTCATCTAATTGATTTAACTAATTTAATTGATTTATTAAGTCATTTAATTAATTTGGCTAATTTAAATTATTTAATTAATTTTGTCATATAACTGTTTTGATTAATTTTGTCATTAATTGATTTAACTACTATAATTAATTTCATTCATTTAATTAATTTAATAATTTAGCTGGTTTAATGAATTTAACTACAGGGACAAAGAGGATGGTTCGGGGTATCTTTCGTTAAAATATCACCTCCCAATTCCTATAAATAAGGGCGCTACCGAATTTTAAATTTGGCTATTTTAAAAATGTTTTATAAAAATGCGCTAATTTCAGGAATTAATTTAATTTTTGTTTTTCAATATAAGGAAACAAAAGCAACATGAAAGGAAGGGGACAAGTTCCAGTTTTGTTAAGAGATTCCACGCATTTAATTAATTTAATTGATTTAACTGGTGTAATTGATTTAGATAATATCAATAATTTAATTGATCTAGGTCATTTAAATGATTGAATTAAAAATTGATTTTGTTTACTCGAGTTCATTAATTCTGTTTACATATTTAATTGATTTGATAATTTAACTTATTTAATTAATTGTGTCATTTAACTGATTTAATTAATTATGTCATTTAATTGATTTAATTAATTTGGTCATTTTTATTTGATTTATTAATTTAACTACTATAATTGATTTACTTAATTTTGCTGGTTTAATAAATTTTGGTTATTTAATTGATTTCACTGATTTATATATTTAACTTGTTTATATATAATTAATTTAATTGATTTAGTTCAATGAATTTACTTGTTTAATTTAACAGATTTAAATAATTTTGATGCTTAGTTGGTTTACCTGATTTCATCAGTTTATATGATTTAACTGATTCCATCCATTTAATTAATTTTCTATTTAACTGATGTAATTGATTTAAATAATATCAATAATTTATTGATCTAGGACATTTGAATGATTGAATTAATTTAAGTGTTTATTGGAGTTAATAATTCTGTTTATTTAATTGATTTCATTAAATTAATTCATCTAATTGATTTAATCGATTTAAACAATTTGGTAATTTCATTTATTTAATTAATTCTATCATTTAACTGATTTAATTAATTGTGTCATTTAATTGGTTTAGTTAATTTTGTCATTTATTTGATTTAATTAATTTAACTGCTATAATTGATTTAACTAATTTAGCTAGTTTAACGTAATTTAATTGATTTAACTGGTATAATTTATTTAATTGATTAGTTCATTCAATTAATTTGTTTCATTTAACTGATTTAAATAATTTTTATATTTAATTGGTTTAACTGATTTCATGAATTTTATTGAATTAAATGAGTTCATTCATTTAATTAATTAAATTGATTTACCTGGTTTAATCGTTCTGGTTTTAATAATTTAATTGGTAAAATTGGTTTTATTTGTTTCGATAATTCTGTTTATTTAATTATTAATTTCAGTAATTTAATTCATCTAATTGATTTAACTAATTTAATTGATTTATTAAGTGATTTAATTAATTTGGCTAATTTAAATTATTTAATTAATTTTGTCATTTAACTGTTTTGATTAATTTTGTCATTAATTGATTTAAATGATTCAACTACTATAATCAATTTCATTCATTTAATTAATTTAATAATTTAGCTGGTTTAATGAATTTAACTACAGGGACAAAGAGTTCGGGGTATCTCTCGTAAAGCTCACCTTCCAATCTCTATAAATAAGGGGAATAATCACAAATGCACGCTCTCTGTTAAACCTTCGTAATAATTTTGTTTTTTAAGATTGAGGGACAGAGGAAGGGTCAACAATTTTTTTTTGGAGCTTATTTTTCCATTTCTATAAATAAAGAAGGTACCTATGCTTCAGTTTAATAATTTTTACTTCAGGTATGCAACGTAGTGTCGACCTCTTGGAACATAACCGAGAACTGATACACTTGTTGAAATACACGAGAGAAGAAATCTTCTCGGTCTATACGCTCGCCGAGCTGGTGCTTCCTCTAACGCGATTAATATGAACTAACTACAAACGTAACTGCTAGAATCCCCTTATGTTTCTGGTGTCCTGGTTTTGGTGCATGGTTTACGTGTTACTGCATGGTTTGCGTAAATCAGAAACATTCCTCAGTCAGAAGTTAGTTATAGGATAGACAGATAATGGTATTTTTTCCTGCCTCGAGTTCGAGTAGCTCATCTAATAAGATATGATATTAATATAATATAAACCAACGGTATTTTAAGCAATTTACGACCTAAACCCGCTATTTCACAAGCATCAAATTTCACCAAATATTTGAATATTAAAGTAAGTAAAAATCTGAGACGGTCTTATATAGCATAAATAACTCTGATTTATTTCTAATACGTGTGAATTCCTGGGATGATTGCGTTCCTGCTTACCTGTTCGGTGTTTCGAAATACGCAGAAGAAACAGCTACATCAGAGACACCCATCGTAAATTTCATTGTTAAGACAATATGCCGTTTCCTGCATCTGAAGAATCCGGAAAGGTACAACAATGTACTGCCTGGCGTGGGAAAAGTCAATCAACTTCTGCAACACCAGAGGTGCAAGTGCAAAATTGGTGTTCACCAATATCTCCAAACTATTCTTCGACCGACTAGATTAGTTTGCCTTGCCTCGGTTATGACGTCCATCAGCGTTGATGTGGTACCTCAAGAGAACCACCAGGAAGCTACAATCATTTGTTTCAATTGGATGACTCTTCTATCTGATTGGAAAATGTAATTAATTGATTTAATTGATTTCATTGCTTTAACTGATTTCATTGATTTAACTGATTTCATTGATTTTTATTAATTTAATTGATTTAGTTCCTTGAATTTGATTGAATTGATTTGTTTAATTTAACTAATTTAAGTGATTTAATCAATTTAATTCATTTGATAATCTAACTTATTTAGTTAATTTTGTCATTTAACTGGTTAATTCATTTTGTCATTTAATTAATTTAGTGAATTTTGTCACTTATTTGATTTAGCTAATTTAACTGCTATAATTGATTTAATTAATGTATCTGGTTTAGAGAATTTTTATTATTTAAATGATTTACTGATTTAATTGATTTAACTCGCTTAACTAATATAATTAATTTAATTAAGTTCATTGAATTTACTTATTTAATTTAACTGATTTAAATTGGTTTAACTGATTTCATCCATTTAATTGATTTCATTCGTTGAATTTACTTGTTTAATTTTAACTGATTTAAATACTGTTGATATTTAATTGGTTTAACTGATTTCATCATTTAATTGATTTCTGATTCCATCCATTTAATTAATTTAATTGGTTTAACTGGTGTAATTGGTTTAAATGATTTCAATTATTTAATTGATCTAGGTCATTTAAATGATTGAATTAATTTCAATGGTAAAATTGATTTTGTTTATTCGAGTTCGGTAATTATGTTTATTTAATTGATATCATTAATTTAATTCATCTTCATTGATTTAACCGATTTAAGTGATTTAATCAATTTAGTTAATTTGATAATTTAACTTATGTAATCAATTTTGTCATTGAATTGATTTGTTTATTTGATTTACCTCATTTTTTTTATTCATTTAATTAAATTAGCTGGTTTAATGTACAAACTTTGATTATTTAATTGATTTAACTGATTTATAGATTTAACTTGTTTAACTTATATAATTAATTTAATTGATTTAGTTCGTTTAATTTAAGTGATTTAAATAATTTTGATATTAATTGGTTTAACTGATTTCATCAATTTAATAAAATTGATATAACTGATTCACTGATTTAATTTTAATTAATTTAACTGGTGTAATTGCTTTAAATGGTGTTAATAATTTAATTGATCTAGGTTATTTAAATGACTAATTTCAGTGGTAAAATTGATTTTGCTTATTCGAGTTCAATAATTCTGTTTAATTAATTGATTTCTTCTAATTGATTTAACCGATTTAAGTGATTTAATCAATTTAGTTAATTTGATAATTTAACATATTTAATTAATCTTGTCATTTAACTGATTTAATGAATTTTGCCATTTATATAATTTAGTTAATTTAACTGCTATGACTTTTAATTAATTTAGCTGGTTTAATGTACTTTGATTATTTAGTTGATTTCCCTGATTTATAGATTTAACTTGTTTAACTGATATAATTAATTTAATTGATTTAGTTCATTGAGGTTACTTGTTTAATTTAACTGATTTAAATAATTTCGATAATTTAATTGATCTAGGTCATTTAAATGATTGAATTAATTTCAATGGTAAAATTGATTTTGTTTATTCGAGTTCGGTAATTATGTTTATTTAATTGATATCATTAATTTAATTCATCTTCATTGATTTAACCGATTTAAGTGTTTTAATCAATTTAGTTAATTTGATAATTTAACTTATGTAATCAATTTTGTCATTGAATTGATTTGTTTATTTGATTTACCTCATTTTTTTTATTCATTTAATTAAATTAGCTGGTTTAATGTACAAACTTTGATTATTTAATTGATTTAACTGATTTATAGATTTAACTTGTTTAACTTATATAATTAATTTAATTGATTTAGTTCGTTTAATTTAAGTGATTTAAATAATTTTGATATTTAATTGGTTTAACTGATTTTATCAATTTAATAAAATTGATATAACTGATTCACTGATTTAATTTTAATTAATTTAACTGGTGTAATTGCTTTAAATGGTGTTAATAATTTAATTGATCTATGTTATTTAAATGACTAATTTCAGTGGTAAAATTGATTTTGTTTATTCGAGTTCAATAATTCTGTTTATTTAATTGATTTCTTTAATTTAATTCATCTAATTGATTTAACCGATTTAAGTAATTTAATGAATTCTGCCATTTATATAATTTAGTTAATTTAACTGCTATGATTGTTTTAACTAATTTAGCTGTACTTTGATTATTTAGTTGATTTCCCTGATTTATAGATTTAACTTGTTTAACTGATATAATTAATTTAATTGATTTAGTTCATTGAGGTTACTTGTTTAATTTAACTGATTTAAATAATTTCGATAATTTAATTGATCTAGGTCATTTAAATGATTGAATTAATTTCAGGGGCAAAATTGATTTTGTTTATTCGAGTTCAATAATTCTGTTTAATTAATTGATTTCTTTAATTTAATTCGTCTAATTGATTTAACCGATTTAAGTGATTTAATTTAATTTAGTTAATTTGATAATTCAACATGTTTAATAAATGTTGTCATTTAACTGATTTAATTAATTTTGTCCATTAATTGTTTTAATGAATTTTGCCATTTAACTGCTATGATTGATTTAATTAATTTAGCTGGTTTAATGTACTTTGATTATTTAATTGATTTCCCGGATTTATAGATCTAACTTGTTTAACTGATATAATTAATTTAATTGATTTAGTTCATTGAGGGTACTTGTTTAATTTAACTAATTCAAATAATTTCAATAATTTAATTGATCTAGGTCATTTAAATGATTGAATTAATTTCAGGGGCAAAATTGATTTTGTTTATTCGAGTTCAATCATTCTGTTTAATTAATTGATTTCTTTAATTTAATTCATCTAATTGATTTAACCAATTTAAATCATTTCATCAATTTAATTAATTTAATAATTTAACTTGCTTAATTAACTACTGATTACATTGATTGTGTCATTTAATTAATTTAATTAATTTTGTCATTTATTGGATTATATTAATTTAACTGCTATAATTGATTTAATTAATTTAGCTGGTTTATTTAATTGATTTAACTTGTTTAACTATTATAATTTATTAGTTCATTAAATTAATTTGTTTAATTTAAATAATTTTTATATTTAATTGGTTTAACTGATTCCATGAATTTTATTGAATTAAATAATTTCGTCCATTAATTAAATTGATCTAACTGGTTTAATCATTCTGATTTCAATAATTTAATTGATTGGTTTATTTGTAGGATTTAATTTAATTAATTTTTTTTGCTTATTTGTTTCGATAATTCTGTTTATTTAATTATTGATTTCACTAATTTAATTCACCTAATTGATTTAAGTGATTTCATCAATTTAATTAATTTGGTTAATTGAACTTATTTAACTAATTTTATCATTTAACTGTTTTGATTCATTTTGTCATTTAATTGATATAATTAATTTTGTCATTAATTGATTTAACTACTATAATTAATTTCATTCATTTAATTAATTTAATAATTTAGCTGGTTTAATGAATTTAACTGATTTAATTGATTTAACATACTTAATTTAACTGATTTAATGAATTTAACAAATTTAAATAATTTTGTTGTTTAATAGATTTGAATGATTTCATCAATTTAATTAATTTAATTGATTTAACTGGTTTGTTTTGCTCTAACTGTGTCAATAATTTATCTGATTTAGTTCATTTAAATGATTTAATTAATTTAACTGGTAAAATTGATTTTGTTAATTCGATTTCCATTTTATTATTAAATTTATTATTTATTGAAGTGATTTTGTGAATTTAATTAATTTAACTGGATTAATTAATTGTATATTTTAACTAATTTTTTTTTTTTTTTTTTTTTTTTTTTTTTTTTTTTTTTTTAATCGTCTTATTTATATTAACGTCCTGGCGAAGTTTAGCTTAGAGCTATTCTGACACTTAACCAGGACACACCACATACACCCATTCCCTCCGACATTGCCATCTGCCGGAGCTGGGACTCGAACCCAGGAGAGATAGGCAGTAACTAGTCGCCTTGTGCCACTCAAGGGCGATCTAGCCCGCTGCACTATCCTCGGTAATGTAATGAGATACGGTCACCCATCCATTCCCCGGCTCCGACCACCGCTGCTTTGCTCCGAAGATCGAAGACCGGCAATTGTACGCATGACCCCATTTAATTAATATTGTCATTTCATTAATTAAACTACCATAATTGATTTCATTAATTTAAATTAAGTACTTCATTTAATTGGTTTAGCTGTTTTAATGAATTTTGATTAATTGATTTAACTGTTTCAACTTGTTTAATTCAATTGATTTAATTAATTTAGTTCATTGAATTGATTTGCTTAACTTAACTTAAATAATTTTGTTATTTATAATTAATATGATTTCAGCAATTTAATAATTGATTTAAATGATTTCATCAATTTAATTAATTTAATTGATATACCAGGTTTAATTGATCTAATTGATTTCAAACATTAATTCATTTAACTGGTAAAATTGTTTTCGTTTAGTTAATTTCAGTAATTCTGTTTTATTTAACTGATTTAATTAATTTAATTGATTTAGTTCAGTGAATTGGTTTGCTTAACTTAACTGATTTAAATAATATTGTTATTTAATTGATTATGCGATTCCAGCAATTTAATAGTTGATTTAAGTGATTTCATCAATATAATTAATTTGATTGATTTAACTAAATTCAATAATTTAATTGCTTTAGTTCATTGATTTCGTTTATTTGATTTTAGTAATTCTGGTTATTTAATTAATATCGTTAATTTAATTCATTTAATTGATTTAACTCATTTAATTGATTCATCTGGTTTAAGTGATTTCATAAATAAAATTTATTTAATTTATGTAATTAATTGATTCAGTTAATTTTGTTATTTCATTGATTTAATCAATTTAACTGCTATAATTGATGTAGTTTATTATATATAATTTAGAGCATAAAAAATTCTTAGGTTTTCTGGATATTAATATTAATATTAATGTGGTTATTGTACATATTAAGCAAAGCATATTCCTTCAGTTTTCTATGGAAGCACGCGCTGCCGATTCCAATAAATTAATCAGCGTGTAACGAGACCCATCGCAAGAGCCAGGCGTGCAATAGCGAGAGAGGATTCCAAAATATCATAAATTATATGAAAGGACCAAATAAAAAAGTGCTTAACGACAATGTTCGCTTTGTATTTTTTAGTGGCAATGAATCGTATGACTCGTCCCAACACTCCTTATTTGGCACTCGCAATAAATTGAGTTTTTTTAACGGCGAAAATAATCAGAACCAGCAGGCAGGAATCCCGTCCTGAAAATAAAATCACTGGAATAAAAGAAGTACCTGCCCACGCCGTATTTACATAGTAGTTACTTTTACTAACCTTTGCGGCGTTTGTCATACAGGGTACGCGGGTTTGGCGAATTATGAATGAAGTCGAAGGACAAATTACGTTTGTACATACATTCTAATTGCTCGCGTGTAAAGTATTTCATTTGTCTTCTTCAGGGTCCAATAACTAATTATGAACAGGGACTATAAAAATTTCTAGCTTTGTCTAAAATCTCAGTAATCGTTAACCGAAAGTGACTCGCTTTCTGGCGATGGCGAGATACAGGTGTTGGGACAGTTTAAAAAGGGCATTTTATGTGTCTCCCGAGGGCACCTGGCGTAAATCATGAGTTCTGTTGTGCGTTGGAAGGAACAAGGAGGAATGCGACAGAGCGCCACGAACCCACACAGGCAGGTTAATAAATTACTCCACGGCTACGAGAAATTAGAAAACAAACCATGAGAAAATGAACTTTAATAAATATCTGAGTGATAATTAATCGCAAGCCAACAAGCCTAGTGCCAGAGCCACAAAGGGCGTACAGAGGAGACATTTCAAAATTATCATAAATTGCTCTCTGTAGGCTGGATGAAGGAACGCAACGCAAATGGCATTAACTCCAGATCGTTTTCCGCTCCAGGGAGACGCCATTTTATTAAATCGACTAACTTTTAAAACTGAATTTTCAATTTTTATTCAAAAACCATCATCCTAGCCTAAATTAAATAAGTTAAATTAATTAAACTAAATCAATTAAACTAATCAAATTAGTTATACCAATTAAACGAGTTAAATCAATAAAACAAGTTAAATCAATTTAATCAGTTAAACAAATTAAATGCCAAATTTATTAAATTAATCCAATTAATTTAATGAATTCAATCAATTGAAGTGGTTAAATAAATTAAACATGTTAAATAAACTCACTTAAATACCCAAGTTAATTCAATCAGTTAAATCAATTAAACAGGTTAAATCAATTAATTCAGTAAAACAAAGATCAATTATTTCAGTTATAATTAAAACAGTTATATCAATTAAATGACATTAAATGAATTTAATGAAATAAATCAATTAAAGCAGCTAAATCGATAAAGCATGTTAAATCAATTATATTAAGGGCATCAATTAAATACTCAAATTAATTAAATCAGTTAAATCAACCAAATCGATTGAATCGGTTAAATGAAATCAATTAAATAAACAAAATTAATTAAAACAATTAATTTTACGAAATGAGTTAAAGGTATTATTGTTAAATGGATTTAGTCAGTCAAAATAATTAAATTGGTTAAGAAATGAAATCAGGTAAATTAATTCAGTTAAATCAATCCCATGGATTAAGTCAATTAAACCAGTTAAATCAATCATTTAAATAAACACAATTAATTAAAACAATTAATTTTATAAAATGAGTTAAATGAATCCTTCGATGTCGGCTCTTCCTATCATTTAAATAAACACAATTAATTAAAACAATTAATTTTATAAAATGAGTTAAATGAATCCTTCGATGTCGGCTCTTCCTATCATTCTTAAATGAATTTAGTTGGACAAAATAATTAAATTGATTAATCAATGAAATCAGGTAAATTTATTAATTCAGTTAAATCAAATAAATAGGTTAAATCAATTAAACCAGTTAAATCAATAAAACAAGTTTTAGATTATTAAATCAGTTATTACAATAAAACTGTTAAATCAATTAAAGCAAGAAAATTACAAATTTATTAAATTAATTAATTAATTAATTTAATCCAGCGCCCCGAATGGGCGTAATAGGGGTTTCCAGCCCTCTCCGGCCTCTAATAAGCGAGTTACAGGCCAAAAACGCTTCTGGCGCTACAAAAAAAACAAAAATTTGAAATTGGTTTTGATATTGGTTTTGGTTTTGATTTTGGTTTCGATTTTGGTTTTGAGATTGGTTTTAATTTTGGTTTTGAAATTGGTTTTGATATTGGTTTTTGATATTGGTTTTTGGTTTTGATTTTGGGTTCGATTTTGGTTTCGATATTGATATTGGTTTTTGGTTTTGAGATTGGTTTTGAGATTGGTTTTGAGATTGGTTTTGAGATTGGTTTTGATAGTGGTTCTGAGATTGGTTTTGAGATAGGTTTTGATTTTGGTTTTGATGTCGATTTTGGTTTCGATATTGGTTTTTGGTTTTGAGATTGGTTTTGATATTGGTTTTGGTTTTGATTTTGGTTTTGATTTTGGTTTCGATATTGGTTGTTTTGGTTTCGATTTTGGTTTCGATATTGGTTTCGATGTTGATATTGGTTTTTGGTTTTGAGATTGGTTTTTATTTTGGTTTTGAGATTGATATTGGTTTTTGATATTGGTTTTTGGTTTTGAGATTGGTTTTGATATTGGTTTTGATTTTGGTTTTGGTTTTGGTTTCGATATTGGTTTTGATTTTGGTTTTGAGATTGATTTTGGTTTTGAGATCGGTTTTGACATTGGTTTTGATTTTGGTTTTGGTTTTGAAATTGGTTCTTGGTTTTGAGATGAATCATTTATTACAATAATTAAAACAGTTAAATCGGTTATACCAATTTAATGACAAATTAATTAAATTAATTTAATTCATTAATTAATTTAATGAAATCAGTCAAATTAATAAAATCGGTTAATCAATTAAATCAGCTAAATGTATTAATTCAATTAAATCAATGAAATAGGTTAACTGGACAAAGCCAAAGAAAAATTGCGCGAAATTATTACAATTACATTATTCTGGTGGTGGTAGGTTCCCAAATGTGATCATCATACGAACGGACTTTTCAACAGGAACTGGCAAGTTACACAAACATTTAAACGACTATTGCTCATTTCGACAAGTGGTTAGTTTTAGACAAAAGTTTCCCACATGGCTGCTGACACGGTAATTAGTCGTGGTGAAGCCAGGGACGTGATAATCGCTTCGCTGAACAACTGTGAAGGAAATATCACTCAAAAATTCACCACTCGTTTATTAAAAGTTGTCCCCTTTTTACACCTTACTGATTCTTTTGAGGAACCCTGACAGCATAAATTACAAAATCTTATGGAGTGCAGGAAACAACATTGGAATATAAAATTCCTCATCTAGGAAGTAGTTTATTTGTCAGTTCGATACGACAATCAGGATCCCTGTAAGCTTCAACTTTCAGTCCAATCACTGGATCCATAATTTTGAATTCTATAATTTGTCAAATGTGACGAGATTCCACAACTTCGATTTTGTTCGCTGTGAAAAATAGCTCAGATTCATCGAAAGTTATCCGATTATTTATTTACCGGGAATATCCATGACAGGCGGTACTTTTTTACGGCGATTTTTAAGAGAGCCAGATCAGATTACAAAGTACTTTATTTGACTCTCGTCAAAGAGATATAAAAGCGTTGACAGCTGCGTAGGTACATTTTGAATTCGTATAATTAACTGCTTACACACAACAAAATATTAACGCGGTAAAAAAAGTGACGTCGCCTATAAACGCCTATCCGATTAGTTTATTTATAGGAAGGAGTTGCGTAGGACATAAAAAACCAAGTATGGCACACGGAAACATTACCGGAAATATAACATAACCATCTTGAACCAGAAATCTAAAGATATTAAATTAATAATTTCTTTAGGATCAATCATTTTTCAAGATCAGTTAAATTAATAAAATCAATTAAATGAACCAAATCAGTTATCAATTAAACACGTTAAATCAGATAAGATTAAGTAAATCATGTATTATAATTAAGACAGTTAAATCTAGCAAATTAATTTTGAAATCAATTAAATGGCAAAATTAAATTAATTAAATCAATTAAACATGTTGAATTATTTAAATCAGTTATTCCGACCAAACAGTTAATCTATTAAAACAGTTGAATCCATTAAATTAATGAAATCAATTACATTTTTTAAATCAAAATTAAATTACGTTAGATAAAATTAATTAAATCAATTAAGAAACCAGATCAATTAAATCAATTCAATCAGTCAAATTAATTAACTCCATTAAATCAATTAGATTTATAAAATCAATTAAATCAGTTATATCAATTAATGCGAAAATTAATTACATCAGTTAAATTAATCAAATCAATGAAACCAATTAAAATCGGTTGGACGAATTAAATTAATTAAAACAGTTAAATCATTTAAACTAGTTAAATCAATTAAATAAACCTAAATAATTAAACCATTTAAATTAATTAAATCATTTAAATTGACTAAATCGATTAATGATATAAGTTAAAGCAATTAAACCAGTTAAATCAACTAAAGTCAATAAATTATTTGAAATCAACTAAATCAGTCAGTTAACAAAATTAATGAAATCAATTAAAACAGTTAAATCAATTAAATGAACTAGATCAATTAAATTGAGGAAATTGGTTAAAACTATCAATGAAATCAGTCAGTCAATTAAATCGGCAAATCAATTAAATCAGTTAAATCCATTAAACAAGTGGTTTCAATTAATTCAGTTAATCCAGTTAAATCATTTTAATAAATTGAATCTGTTAATCATTTAAATCAATTAATACGTAAAATCAATTAAGTCGTTTTAAAAAATTAAATCAGTTATATCATTTAAATCGGTAATCAATAAAATAAGTCAATTAATTAAACCAGGTAGCTTATTTAAACCAGTTAAATCAATTAATGCAGCTTAATCAATTTAATCAGTAAAAAAAATTCAATCTGTTAACCATTTAATAATAATGATGATAATAATAATAACACCATATGTAATTACGACCCCCTTTATCCCAGAAGGCTCTAGAAGAGCCTTGCGCGGGAAGGAACTACACATTTAAAGACAAGGGACACACATCCAATATCCGTGTATAATGGAAAATCCTTCTCAGTATTTTCCATTGCCACTACCAGGAATCGAACCCGGAACTTTTGGGTGAGAGGCAGGTACGCTACCATCTCAACCATCAGTCATTAATTAATTTATAATTAATGCCGAAATTAAATAAATTAAATTAAGGAAATTAAT
This sequence comes from Rhagium mordax, assembly GCA_963680705.1. NCBI lineage: Eukaryota > Metazoa > Arthropoda > Insecta > Coleoptera > Cerambycidae > Rhagium > Rhagium mordax. Next base: position 131,475,774 of record OY796656.1, on the reverse strand, counting down.
TAAATTAATCAGTTGAACGAGTTAAATTAATTAAAACAGGTTAATTAAACCAGTTAAATCAATGAATAAATAAACTAAATTAATTAAACCAGTTAAATTAATTAAATCATTTAAATGAACTACATCGATTAGTAATATCAGTTAAAGCAAATAAACCAAGTTAAATCAACTAAATAAATTATTATAGAAATCAATTAAATCAGTTAAGTCAATTAAATAAACAAAATTAATTAAACCAGTTAAATTTACTAAAACAAATAAATGATATAAATCAATTAAATTAATAAAATCAGTTGAATCTATAAAATCTGTTAAATTAATTCAATCAGTCTAAGGCAATTAAATCAGTTAAGTAAATTAATTCAGTTATATAATTTTAGAAAATTGTATTTGTTAATCATTTATTTAAATCAATTAATAGATAAAATCAATTAAATCGTTTTAAAAATTAGATCGGTTAATCACTTAAATTAATTCAATCAGTAAAATCAATTATATCAATAAATTAATCAGTTTTATTAAATAAATCAGTTCAATTAATTAAATCAGTTAGCTTAATTAAACCAGCTAAAGCAAATACATCAATTAATTCAGCTAACTCAATTAAATCATTTCAAAAAGTTAAAGCTGTTAATCATTTAGATTCATTAAATAAGTTAAATCAATTAAATCGGTCAATCAGTTAAACCAATTAACTTAGTTAAATCAATTAAATCAGTTAATCAATTAAATCAGTTTAATGAATTAAACCTGGTAGCGTAATTAACCCAGTTAAAGAAATGAAGCCCTAAATCATTTAAAATAGTTATTTGTGATTCATTTAAATTAAATCAATTAAATAGGTAAATCAATTAAATTAACTAAAGCAGTTAAATTAATCAATAAGGTCAATGTGTTAATATGTTAAATCAATGAAGCCAGTAAAATAAATTAAATCAATTGAACTGATTAACCGGTTAAATCAATTAAATGAACTAAATTAATTAGATCAGTGTGACGAGTTATTCAAGTAAAAAAAATTAAAGAAGTTATATTAATTAATCAGTTACATTAATTAAATTAGTTGATCAATTAAATAAATTAAATAAGTTAAATCGATTAAACCATATTATATATGTTAAATCAGTTACATCAATTAAATCAGTTAGTTTAATAAGTTAAATCAATTTAATCATATTAATCGATTTAATACCCTAGTTAAGTCCTTCCCTTTACGAAATTGCCGTATGAAGGACTTTGCTATTTTAAGTGCCCTTTCTGTTCATCACTTGGAAATGATCATTCTTTATCGACCTGTTTTTTAATTCGTCTGACTGTGAGTACAATCTAGTCCACCTTAACGACCGTATTATTACTTGCATTAACAAAAATAACTGGAGGAACAAGGCACATGTTTATTTGGTCACTTAAACCCACTCTCTATTGTGAGACGCTCTACACACCTCTTCTACACCGCGTGTGTAAACTATTATTAAAATAACTATACGAGACATTAAACTCATAAATTCCTCAAATTTACCTATCTTGTATCTAAATGTATTTGTGGTGTGTGTGTATTATTTCGAATTGAATATAATATTAAAGGAATTTACATATTTATTCTATTTTTTAAGGCAGCATTCCACTTGACAATGATGCAATCCCAAGCTAGATAATATATTACGAAAAAAAAAATATTGTTAATTTAATTCCCGCATTTTTCACTGCTCCTCGGGCTTGTCGCCTTCAACATAAATTCAAGCCGTGTTTCAGCTGCGGTAGCATTTCATACTTTATCTCATGAATATCTCAGATAATAAGGAATAACAAATTACACGGTATTAAATTGGTTAAAATTTAATTAGGGTGTCGTTGTTATGTAAATTCCATAATTAATAATATCGTGTTCTTTTTAATAACACAACGTCCCTTTCGAGCGGTTATTAATACGTGACAAGTTGTTATCGCGTCCTTTTTGTGCCACAGACAATGACAAATTAAGATATTGATATTAAATTATTGTGCTTTCCTTTATTATTGCGCCCAGATATGCATCTTTCATCTACATTAAAGATAAGGAAAGATTTATGAGCGCCGTCCTCAAGTGCGGGTAATTTTTAGGCAGTGAGCGTAGGCGAACGTCTAACAACAAACGTATGATAACCTCGATCAAGTTTAATCATGCTAAATCAATTAAAACATTGAATTAAAAAAATTATATCTCTGTTAATCATTTAAATCAATAAAATAAGTTAAATGGATAAAATCATTTTAAAAATTAGATTAATTAAACAAGATAAATCAATTACAAGAGTAAAATTTATTAAATCAATCAATTAAATCAGTTAAATCGATGAATTCAGCTAAAACAATTAAAACGTTTTAAAAAATTATATCTGTTAATCAATTAAATAGTTTAAATGAATAAAATTATTTGAAAAATGAGATCAATTAAACAAGATAAATCAATTAAATCAGTCAAATCAATTAAATCAGTTGTATAAATCAGTTCAACTAATTAAACCTATTAGTTTAAGTAAACCAGCTAAATCAAGTAATCAGTTAAATCGATTAATTCAGCTAAATCAATTAAAACATTTAAAAAAAATTATATCTGTTAATCAATTAAATCAATTAAATAGTTTAAATGAATAAAATTATTTTAAAAATGAGATCAATTAAACAAGATAAATCAATTAGTCAATTAAATAGTTAAATAAATCAGTTCAATTAATTAAACTAACTTAAATTAAACCAGCTAAAGCAAATAACTCAGTTAAATCGATTAAGTCAGCTAAATCAACTAAAATATTTTTATTTTTAAAAATTATATCTGTTTATCAAATTAATAGGTTAAATGAATAAAATCATTAAAAAATTAGATCAATTAAACAAGATAAATCAATTAAATCAGTTCACTTAATTAAACCGGTTAACCTAATTAAACCAGCTAAAGCAAATCAATCAGTTACATCGATTAATTCAGCTAAATCAATTAAAACATTTAAAAAAAATTATCTGTTAATCAATTAAATCAATTAAATAGTTTAAATGAATAAAATTATTTTAAAAATGAGATCAATTAAACAAGATAAATCAATTAGTCAATTAAATAGTTAAATAAATCAGTTCAATTAATTAAACTAACTTAAATTAAACCAGCTAAAGCAAATAAATCAGTTAAATCGATTAAGTCAGCTAAATCAATTAAAATATTTTTATTTTTAAAAATTATATCTGTTTATCAATTAAATAGGTTAAATGAATAAAATCATTAAAAAATTAGATCAATTAAACAAGATAAATCAATTAAATCAGTTCACTTAATTAAACCAGTTAACCTAATTAAACCAGCTAAAGCAAATCAATCAGTTACATCGACTAATTCAGCTAAATCAATTAAAACATTTAAAAAAAATTATCTGTTAATCAATTAAATCAATTAAATAGTTTAAATGAATAAAATTATTTTAAAAATGAGATCAATTAAACAAGATAAATCAATTAGTCAATTAAATAGTTAAATAAATCAGTTCAATTAATTAAACTAACTTAAATTAAACCAGCTAAAGCAAATAAATCAGTTAAATCGATTAAGTCAGCTAAATCAATTAAAATATTTTTATTTTTAAAAATTATGTCTGTTTATCAATTAAATAGGTTAAATGAATAAAATCATTAAAAAATTAGATCAATTAAACAAGATAAATCAATTAAATCAGTTCACTTAATTAAACCAGTTAACCTAATTAAACCAGCTAAAGCAAATCAATCAGTTACATCGACTAATTCAGCTAAATCAATTAAAACATTTAAAAAAAATTATCTGTTAATCAATTAAATCAATTAAATAGTTTAAATGAATAAAATTATTTTAAAAATGAGATCAATTAAACAAGATAAATCAATTAGTCAATTAAATAGTTAAATAAATCAGTTCAATTAATTAAACTAACTTAAATTAAACCAGCTAAAGCAAATAAATCAGTTAAATCGATTAAGTCAGCTAAATCAATTAAAATATTTTTATTTTTAAAAATTATATCTGTTTATCAAATTAATAGGTTAAATGAATAAAATCATTAAAAAATTAGATCAATTAAACAAGATAAATCAATTAAATCAGTTCACTTAATTAAACCAGTTAACCTAATTAAACCAGCTAAAGCAAATCAATCAGTTACATCGACTAATTCAGCTAAATCAATTAAAACATTTAAAAAAAATTATATCTGTTAATCAATTAAATCAATTAAATAGTTTAAATGAATAAAATTATTTTAAAAATGAGATCAATTAAACAATATAAATCAATTAGTCAATTAAATAGTTAAATAAATCAGTTCAATTAATTAAACTAACTAAATTAAACCAGCTAAAGCAAATAAATTAGATAAATCGATTAAGTCAGCTAAATCAATTAAAATATTTTTATTTTTAAAAATTATATCTGTTTATCAATTAAATAGGTTAAATGAATAAAATCATTAAAAAATTAGATCAATTAAACAAGATAAATCAATTAAATCAGTTCACTTAATTAAACCGGTTAACCTAATTAAACCAGCTAAAGCAAATCAATCAGTTACATCGACTAATTCAGCTAAATCAATTAAAACATTTAAAAAAAATTATCTGTTAATCAATTAAATCAATTAAATAGTTTAAATGAATAAAATTATTTTAAAAATGAGATCAATTAAACAATATAAATCAATTAGTCAATTAAATAGTTAAATAAATCAGTTCAATTAATTAAACTAACTAAATTAAACCAGCTAAAGCAAATAAATTAGATAAATCGATTAAGTCAGCTAAATCAATTAAAATATTTTTATTTTTAAAAATTATATCTGTTTATCAATTAAATAGGTTAAATGAATAAAATCATTAAAAAATTAGATCAATTAAACAAGATAAATCAATTAAATCAGTTCACTTAATTAAACCAGTTAACCTAATTAAACCAGCTAAAGCAAATCAATCAGTTACATCGACTAATTCAGCTAAATCAATTAAAACATTTAAAAAAAATTATCTGTTAATCAATTAAATCAATTAAATAGTTTAAATGAATAAAATTATTTTAAAAATGAGATCAATTAAACAATATAAATCAATTAGTCAATTAAATAGTTAAATAAATCAGTTCAATTAATTAAACTAACTAAATTAAACCAGCTAAAGCAAATAAATTAGATAAATCGATTAAGTCAGCTAAATCAATTAAAATATTTTTATTTTTTAAAATTATATCTGTTTATCAATTAAATAGGTTAAATGAATAAAATCATTAAAAAATTAGATCAATTAAACAAGATAAATCAATTAAATCAGTTCACTTAATTAAACCGGTTAACCTAATTAAACCAGCTAAAGCTAATCAATCAGTTACATCGATTAATTCAGCTAAATCAATTAAAACATTTAAAAAAAATTATCTGTTAATCAATTAAATCAATTAAATAGTTTAAATGAATAAAATTATTTTAAAAATGAGATCAATTAAACAAGATAAATCAATTAGTCAATTAAATAGTTAAATAAATCAGTTCAATTAATTAAACTAACTTAAATTAAACCAGCTAAAGCAAATAAATAAATTAGTTAACTATATTAATTCAGCTAAATTAATTCAAACATTTAAAATATTATACCCTTTGATCATTTAAATCAATTAAATAAGTTAAATGAATAAAACCATTTTAAAAATTAGATCAATTAACAAGATACATCAGTTATACCAAATAAATCAGTTCAATTAATTAAACCAGCTAAAGCAAATAAATCAGGAAATCGATTAATTCAACTAAATCAATTAAAACATTTAAAAAAATTATATCTGTTTATCATTTAAATGGGTTGTTAAATGAATAAAATAATTTTAAAAATTAGATCGATTAAACAAGACAAATGAGTTATATCATATAAATCAGTTCAATTAATTAACCCAGTTAGCTTAATTTAACCAGCTAAATCAATTAAAACATTTAAAAAAATTTACCTATTAATTGTTTAAATCAATTAAATCAGTCAAATCAATTAAGTCAATCAATTAAACCAGTTATATCAAATAAATCAGTTCAATTAATTAAATCAGCTAAAACAAATATATCCGTTAAATCGATTCAGCTAAATCAATTCAAACATTTAAAAAAATGAGATCTATTAATCATTTAAATCAATTAAATAGGTTAAATCAATTAAATCATTTTAAAAATTAGATCAATTAAACGAAAATCAATTAAATCGTTTTAATTATATTATTATTATATCAAATAAATCAGTTCATTGAATTAAACGTTTTAACCTGGTTTATTTGCTTTAGCTGGAATCATTTAAAACATTTAAAAAAATTATATCTGTTAATCGTTTAAATCAATTAAAGAGGTTAAATCGATTGAATCATTTTAAAAATTAGATCAGTTAAATAGGATATACAATTAAATCAGTTAAATTGTTTAAATAAATTAAACCGGTGAACTAAATTATTTCATTGTATTAAATCAGGCTAATGTGTTAATCAATTAAATCAATGAAGCTAGTAAAATCACTTAACCATTTAAATCAGTTAAATGAACCAAAGTGATTAAACCGGATCAATGAGTTAATCAGGTAAAGCAATTAAGCAGTTAAACTAATTCAATTAGTTAATCAGTTTAATCAATTAAATCAGTTATATCAAATAAATCAATTCAGTTAATTAAACGATTTAGCTGATTTATTTGCTTTAGCTGATATCATTAAGCAGTTAGCTTGATTAAACCAGCTAAAGCAAATAAATCAGCTAAATCGATTAATTCAGCCAAATCATTTAAAACATTTTAAAAATCATGTCTGCTACTCATTTAAATCAATTAAATAGATTAAATCACTTAGATTATTTAAAAATTAGATCAATTAAACAAAATAAATCAGTTAAATTGATTAAATAAATTACATCGGTCAACTAAATTACCTAACTGTATTAATTAAACCAGGTCAATGTGTTGATCAATTAAATCAGTGAAGCTAGTAATATCAATTGGCATTTTTAGATTTCATTTGGGTTAATAGTAGCTTTATTTCTTCTACTTCCTCCTTGTTTCAAAGAATTTCGACAAATTTTCTTCCTGCTTCCTGTCTTTTCCTGTACTTGGTATTTGGTTCTTTCATGGCTTCAAATTATGATGAAATTGACAAAAATATTCCATAGTCGAGCTTAATTACTGTTGATATTTCTGCTGCTTGCAGACTGAATAAACGAACAGCAATTAAGACATTAAAACCTTGCATCTTCACCACGTTCGAATTATATTCAATTTCGCTAACAACAAACCCGAGATAAAACTAATGCGAAACATTTATTATAAATCTTTAATTACGTCTGAACGAAGGTTCATTTATCTTTCGGCGTTCGTGCGTAATGTATAATAGGGCGTTGAATTAAATTAATGTTTAATAAGTTAACGTAATTCCCCAATGACATTTATGACTTCTACTAATGTTACACTCGCATAAATTTCGGAGACATTTGATATCTCTTTTATGGGTCATTAATAATTTCGCTTTCGAATCGTTGGATCTTAATTACTAATTTACATAGGTAGAGGCAGATGGTAATCTGATTTTCAAGGTGCAGGGGGTTGCGCGGCCATTTTATGCATAGCCTGGGAAGAATCAGGAGAATAGGAGCAGTAGAAGAAACTGAAGGATTTTTGAGTTTTTGAGTCCCCAAGTTATTTTGTTGCATATACTTTGGATTTTAAGTGTCTCCACGAAGGTTAGTTGGGTAAAAGGCCCAGATCCATGAAAAAAATTGTTGGTCAAAAATTTTGGCACTGGGTCCATATGTTGAGGAAATTCAGTTATGCAGTGTCTAAGGACTGAAAATAATTAATTAGTGTTATGGCTGTAGACCTTCTTTATTATTATGAAAATTAGGCTAAAATATATTTACGAAAAATCAACCTGTCGAGTCGTGGGAACATTCTATGGGCAATTTGTGACCAGGTGGCAATCCAGGTGCCTATTACCGGACTATTTTTCAGCCGACGTCTCGGCGTGGACCGGGCGACAATATTTTATAAGCAAACAACCGAGATAAGATAGTAATTAATTGAAAGAAGAGGTCGCCAGTATCGGGCATTCAATTAATATTCAATTAACTGATGATCGTCCCGGGCAGTACATCAAAATCCTTTCAATTAGATCTTGTTGAATCAATGGCATCCTATTTTATGGGCAGACAATGTGTATTCTATCTGATTTACATACTGGTCGGACATATAACTAACCACTTTATTTAGATTAGCCGATTTTGCGTGGGGTCCCTTTTTACAAGGTATTCTTATAACCTGTTTTGGTGTTAAATCATATTTTATTTTATTCTTCTCATTCGGGCTGGCTCAGTAAGTAGCTCGCCTTCGGACTCATTATTTGTAATTATATACCGGCCGGGATTCAGCCTTGCGCACGGTACGATTTCGCTTTAATAAGAACTAAATTTGTAAATCTCATGCGTCCCAAAATGACGATATGGGAAGTTAATATCTCGAATTATATTAGAGAATGTTTTTTATTTATTTATTTATTTTATTTTTAACCCTTAGAGCGTTCTTTCGACAAAATAAAGATACAAAAATACCCGACATTTATAGCCTCGGAGACTATAATTCACGTGTATTAAATAGTTTAATCTTGCGTTAGAGCCGGTCACGATAAGCGGTTTGACATGGTCTTATGATGGTGTATAAAATGTCCTTATGACGCTAATGTTACGAATATATTCTCGAGTCGAGATGAAATCATACGTTGGTATGTATCATTTTATGTTAGCAGCTGGGACGTTATAAATATTCCAAGGCTTGGTATGAAATACGCATTTTACCTGATTTTCTGATTGTAATCTTTCCGCGTTATCTCGGAAATGACTGGAAGTTTATTTGTAATTTCGTTGCAACATGTCGCTAACCGCTATTAAAGAGTGAAGAAATTTCCAGTACGTGTAATCCGTACAAAGATATATTCACAAGAAGTCAAATACTATATTTACAGTAAATACATTATATTAGCAGAAAAATTACATTACATAATATATCCAAAGGGCTTATGTCTTACCGTTGTGACTTGCTAGCTCAGTTGTGCTTGTGGATATCAAATTTGCCTCTAATTGCCTGTTTTTTGTTGTGATTTGATAGAGAAAAATCCTTTGACCCCTCTCAAAAATCTGTTATGTATCCAAGTCAATTAAAGCAATTAAAAATCAGTCAAATCAATTAAATCAGTTAAATCAAATAAATCAATTAAAACAAAAAAATTATGTGTTAATCATTTTAATCAATTTAATAGGTTAAATGAAAATTAGATCAATTAAACAAGATAAATCCATTAAATCAGTAAAATTAATTAAATCAATCAATTAAATCAGTTATTTCAAATAAATTAGTTAAATTGATTAATTCAGCTAAATCAATTAAAACACCCAAAGAATTATATCTGTTAATCAGTTAAATCAACTAAATAGGTTATATTAATTATATTATTTTAAAAATTAGATCAATTAAATCAGTTATATCAAATAAATCAGTTAAATCGACTAATTCAGCTAAATCAATTAAAACATAAAAAAATTATATGTTAATCATTTAATCAATTAAAAAGGTTAAATGAATAGAAGGATTTTAAAAATTAGATCAATTAAACAAGATACCTAAATCAATTAAATCAGTAAAATTAATTAAATCAATCAATTAATAGTTACATCAAATAAATCAGTTCAATTAATTAAACCAGTTAGCTTAATTAAACCAGTTAAAGCAAATACATCAGTTAAATCGATTATATCAGCTAAATCAATTAAAACAAACATTTTTTATCTGTTAATCATTTAAATCAATTAAATAGGTTAAATGAATAAAATCATTTTAAAAATTAGATTCCTAAATCAATTAAATCAGTAAAATTTATTAAATCAATCAATTGAATAGTTGTATCAAATAAATCAGTTCAATTAATTAAACCAGTTAGCTTAGTTAAACCAGCTGGAGCATATGAATCAGTTAAGTCAATTAATTGAGCTACTTAAATCAATTAAAACATAAAAATTATATCTGTTCATTTAAATCAAATACGTTAAATAAAAAAAATCAATTAAACAAGATAAATTCATTAAATCAGTTAAATTGATTAATTCAGCTAAATCAATTCAAACAAAAAAATTATATCTGTTAATCATTTAAATCAATTAAATAGGTTAAATGAATAAAATCATTTTAAAATTTAGATCATTGAAACAAGATACCTAAATCAATTAAATCAGTAAAATTAATTCAATCAATCAATTAAGTAGTGTATCAAATAGATCAGTTCAATTAATTAAACCAGTTAGCTTAATTAGACCAGCTAAAGCAAATAATGATATCTGCTAATCATTTAAATCAATTAAATAGGTTAAAGGAATTATATTATTTTAAAAATTAAATCAATTAAACAAGATAAATCAATTAAAGCAATTGAATCAGTCTAATCAATTAAATCAGTTATATCAAATAAATCAGTCCAATTAATTGAACCAGTTAGCTTAATTAAACCAGCTAAAGCAAATAAATCAGTTAAATCGATTAATTCAGCTAAATCATTTAAAACATGAAAAGGTTAAATCTGTTAATCAGTTAAATCAATTAAATAGGTTAAATGAAAAAAATCATTTGAAAAATTAAATCAATCAAACAAGATAAATCCATTGAATCATTGAAATTAAATAAATCAATCAGTTAAACCAGTTATATCAAATAAATCGATTAATTCAGCTAAATCAATTAAAAGACTTTAACAAATTATATCTGTTAATCAGTTAAATCAACTAAATAGGTTATATCAATTATATTATTTTAAAAATTAGGTGATTTAAACAAGATAATTTAATTAAACCAATTAAATCAGTCAAATCAATTAATTAAGTTATATCCTATAACTCAGTCCAATGAATTAAATCTTAATTAAACCAGCTAAAACAAATAAATCAACTAAATCGATTAATTTAGCCTAATCAAATAAAACAAAAAAACATATATCTGTTAATCATTTAAATCAATTAAATAGGTTAATTGAGAAATTTTAAAAACTAAATCAATTAATCAAGATACTTAAATTAATTAAATCAGTAAAATTAAATTAAACCCATCAATTAAATAGTTGTATCAAATAAATCAGTTAAATCGATTAATTCATCTAAATGAAATGAAATAAAAGAAATTATTTGTTAATCATTTAATTATACAGATTAAATGAATAAAATCATTTTAAAAATTAGATCAATTAAACAAGATACCTAAATCAATAAAATCGGTAACATTAATTCAATCAATCAATTAAATAGTTATATCCAATAAATCAGTTGATTTAGTTAAACTGGTTAGCTTAATTAAACCAGCTAAAGCAAATAAATCAGTTAAATCGATTAATGCAGCTAAATCAATTAAAATTTAAAAAATGTATCTGTTAATCTTTTAAATCAATTAAACAGGTTATGTGAATAAAATCATTTTAAAAATTAGATCAAAAACAAGATACCTAAATCAATTAAATCAGTAAAATTAATTCAATCAATCAATTAAATAGTTATATCCAATAAATCAGCTAAATCGATTAATTCAGCTAAATCAATTAAAACAAAAAAAAAATATAATATAATATAATAATATAATATATCAAAAATCTGTTATGTGTATGTTTGTATAGCAAAAACTCATTCTGGCACAGTAATTAGCACCTCTATTTTTAAATATATGGAACGTGGCATGGTTTTGCAATTAGCACCTTTGGTTGTGATGTTAGTGTAAAGTTGACACCAAAGTGGAAAATTGTCAATGAGTTTGTTAAAATAATTAACATTTATGTTTCCATATTTGGAGATGATAAATGAGTTGTAAGTTTTTCACAATTAGCACCAGTGGTTGAGGTGCCTATATGAAGTTGACACCAAAATATAAAATTGTTAATAAGTTTGCTGCAACAATAAGCCACTATTTTTAAATATATGGAGGGTGGTGAGGGTTCTGTCATTAGCACCAATGGATTCACAATTAGTACCAATGGATTCACAATTAGCACCAGTAGCTGTGGTACTAGTGTGAAGCTGGCACCAGAATATAAAATTGTTAAAAAGTTTGCTGCAATAATTAGCGCCACTATTTTTAAATATATAGAGGGTGGTAAAGGTTTTGCAATTAGCACCAACGGTTATGTAGTGTAAAATTGGCACCAAAAATTTGTAATGATTTTGTTAAACAATTAGCTAATTTGTTTATTTACATATCTGAAAAATATCAAATGTTGGTAAATGTTTCGCAATTAGCACCGTTTTTTGCAATGGCGATGTAAAATTGACACCAAAGCATAACATTGTTAACAAGTTTGTTGAAACAATTCCCATCTTTGTTTTTTCCATATTTGGAGGGTGCTAAATAGGGCGACACGTGACTGTAAAGGTTTCATAATTAGCACCAATATATTCTTATCTTGGCCCCTTGCCTTCTTTGGAGTGTAGCAAGGCAAAACTGGTACATCGGCAATTACAAGAAAATCTAATTGCATTTTTCGACCAATTAAACACGGATAGTACCGTAAATCCGCTACAGCAGATTTGCTTATCGTGTAATTGCGTCGATCAAGTACATAAATCTCTTCCACCGACGATTTATTTCATAATTACCATTTATGTAACCAATAAGTTTGCTAAATTGACTCCTACCTAAATGCGCTAAGTAAATTATCACTTCCTCCGATAATTCATGTCCCAACTGCCAATTTGAAAATTATGTGGCGACGCGAAAATATGTTTATATTGTTTATATCTGCGTTAATTACTCGGACGCTGCCGACTAATATATTGCGTCCCAATTGGGTTTTTGCCGCAAATTAAGACTTACGACTGAGCCGTACGTGGGCTTTCAGTTAACTTGCATTGTTCAACGCACCTGTACTTTTACGTAGGTTACTTATATCAACATTATTGATTGAAGTATGTTAAAAAAGTTGTGTTGGACTTTTCAACCGCCTTGTATACACGGTGTGACCAACGACAGCGTGATTATTGGTAATAAGTTATACGTGTCCCTACATTATGCAAACCAATGCATTCATTATACAAAGTGGATGCTATAAATTCAAAATCTTGTATTTATTGGGCCGACATTTTGTTAAAATATTTTTTAATTAAATTTAAACGATTATTTATAATGGCTATGTAAGTGCTGTTACTTACTGTTTTTTTAATTCCCATACACGTGTATGAGTAGCTAAAGAAGTATTAGCGACGCTACTTATGCAGAACAATCTCTAATTAGCACCTCTGGTTTTAAATATATCGAGGATGGTAAATATTATAGCACCATTGATTGTGATGTTAACATAAAGATAACACCAAAGTATAAAATTGTTAATAAATTGTTAAAACAATTCATATGTCGGTTTTTTCTATATTTGGAGGGTGCTAAATAGGTAACGGAGAAAATTTTACAATTAGCACCAATAGTAGTGTGAAGCTGCACCCAAAATTGAAATTTGTTAATTAGTTTGCATCGTCAATTAGCACCTTTGTCTTTAAATATATGGAGAGTGGAGAACATTAGCAATTAGCACCATTGATTATGATCTTGGCATGAAGTTGGCCCCAAAGTACAATTGGCACCAATAGTAATGCGAAACTGTCACCAGAATATAAGATTGTTAATTAGTTTGCTGCAATAATTAGCACCTCTATATTTGAATACGAGATAAATGTTTCGCAATTAGCACCAATGGTTTCGATGTTAGAATAAAATTGACACCAAAGTATAAAGTTTTTAACTAGTTCGTTAAAACAATTATTATTATATATGCTTCTTCTATATTTAGAGGGTGCTAAATATGTAGAGAAAACTTTGCAATTAGCACCAATGGTAGTAGGAAACTGGCACCAAAATTTAAATTTGTTAATTAGTTTGCCACAACAATTATCACCTCTATCTTTAAATATATGGAGGGGGTAAATATTTCACAATTAGCACCAATGAGTGTAATGTTGGCGTAAAACCGACACCAAGGTACAAAATTATTAACCAATTCGTTAAAACAATTATTATCTCTGTTTCTTCTATATTTAGAGGGTGCTAAATATGTAGATAATACTTTCTCAATTAGCACCAATAGTAGTATGTAACTGGCACTAAAATATAAATTTGGTAATTAGTTTGCTGCAATAATTAGCACCTCTATATTTGAATACGTGGTAAATGTTTCGCAATTAGCACCAATGGTTTCGATGTTAGAATAAAATTGACACCAAAGTATAAAGTTTTTAACTAGTTCGTTAAAACAATTATTATTATATGTGCTTCTTCTATATTTAGAGGGTGCTAAATATGTAGAGAAAACTTTTCAATTAGCACCAATGGTAGTAGGAAACTGGCACCAAAATATAAATTTGTTAATTAGTTTGCCGCAACAATTATCACCTCTATCTTTAAATATATGGAGGGGGTAAATATTTCACAATTAGCACCAATGAGTGTAATGTTGGCGTAAAACTGACACCAAGGTACACAATTATTAACCAGTTTAGTTAAAACACTTATTATCTCTGTTTCTTCTATATTTAGAGGGTGCTAAATGTGTAGATAATACTTTTCAATTAGCACCAATAGTAGTATGTAACTGGCACCAAAACATAAATTTGGTAATTAGTTTGCTGCAATAATTAGCACCTCTATATTTGAATACGAGATAAATGTTTCGCAATTAGCACCAATGGTTTCGATGTTAGAATAAAATTGACACCAAAGTATAAAGTTTTTAACTAGTTCGTTAAAACAATTATTATTATATATGCTTCTTCTATATTTAGAGGGTGCTAAATATGTAGAGAAAACTTTGCAATTAGCACCAATGGTAGTAGGAAACTGGCACCAAAATATAAATTTGTTAATTAGTTTGCCGCAACAATTATCACCTCTATCTTTAAATATATGGAGGGGGTAAATATTTCACAATTAGCACCAATGAGTGTAATGTCGGCGTAAAACTCACACCAAGGGACAAAATTATTAACCAGTTCGTTAAAACAATTATTATCTCTGTTTCTTCTATATTTAGAGGGTGCTAAACTAAATATGTAGATAATAGTTTTTCAATTAGCACCAATAGTAGTATGTAACTGGCACCAAAATATAAATTTGGTAATTAGTTTGCTGCAATAATTAGCACCTCTATATTTGAATACGTGGTAAATGTTTCGCAATTAGCACCAATGATTTCGATGTTAGCGGAAAATTGACACCAAAGTATAAAGTTTTTAACCAGTTCGTTAAAACAATTATTACTATATATGCTTCTTCTATATTTAGAGGGTCCTAAATATGTAGAGAAAACTTTGCAATTAGCACCAATGGTAGTGGGAAACTGGCACCAAAATATAAATTTGTTAATTAGTTTGCTGCAACAATTAGCACCTCTATCTTTAAATATATGGAGGGGGGTAAATATTTCACAATTAGCACCAATGAGTGTAATGTTGGCGTAAAACTGACACCAAGGGACAAAATTATTAACCAGTTCGTTAAAACAATTATTATCTCTGTTTCTTCTATATTTAGAGGGTGCTAAACTAAATATGTAGATAATACTTTTTCAATTAGCACCAATAGTAGTATGTAACTGGCACCAAAATATAAATTTGGTAATTAGTTTGCTGCAATAATTAGCACCTCTATATTTGAATGCGTGGTAAATGTTTCGCAATTAGCACCAATGGTTTCGATGTTAGAATAAAATTGACACCAAAGTATAAAGTTTTTAACTAGTTCGTTAAAACAATTATTATTATATGTGCTTCTTCTATATTTAGAGGGTGCTAAATATGTAGAGAAAACTTTTCAATTAGCACCAATAGTAGTATGTAACTGGCACCAAAATATAAATTTGGTAATTAGTTTGCTGCAATAATTAGCACCTCTATATTTGAATACGAAATAAATGTTTCGCAATTAGTACCAATGGTTTCGATGTTAGAATAAAATTGACACCAAAGTATAAAGTTTTTAACTAGTTCGTTAAAACAATTATTATTATATATGCTTCTTCTATATTTAGAGGGTGCTAAAGATGTAGAGAAAACTTTGCAATTAGCACCAATGGTAGTAGGAAACTGGCACCAAAATATAAATTTGTTAATTAGTTTGCCACAACAATTATCACCTCTATCTTTAAATATATGGAGGGGGTAAATATTTCACAATTAGCACCAATGAGTGTAATTTTGGCGTAAAACTGACACCAAGGTACAAAATGATTAACCAGTTCGTTAAAACAATTATTATCTCTGTTTCTTCTATATTTAGTGGGTGCTAAATATGTAGATAATACTTTTCAATTAGCACCAATAGTAGTATGTAACTGGCACCAAAATATAAATTTGGTAATTAGTTCGATGTTAGAGTAAAATTGACACCAAAGTATAAAGTTTTTAACCAGTTTGTTAAAACAGTTATTATCTCAATCTATTTTATATTCAGACAGTGCTAAATAGTTGACAGAGGAAACTTTACAATTAGCACCAATAGTAGCATGAAACTGGCACCAAAATTCACGAGTTATTATTTCAGTTATTTATTTCTAATTAACCCATTTGAGAAATTGTCCAAATCCAGTTGACAAGACAATCATCTTAAGACCCTGGACAAATAACCGTATCTCCATCTGTTAGCTATCCCTAAACGTTCTCACCCAGGTGAACCAAACAAGTTAAGTAGACGCCATCACACAGTAGAAATTTTAATGATATAAAAATGTTCTACTAACAGTAATAATTATGGAAATTTCTTTTTTTGTTGTTTTTTTTTTAAATTACCAATATTCATTACCTCATGTTGAACTACATTGTTCTTGACTTAATGGGCCATCTTACACTTTATATCTAAATGCAAATTAGTGGTACGAATGACAATC
Organism: Rhagium mordax; assembly: GCA_963680705.1. Lineage (NCBI taxonomy): Eukaryota > Metazoa > Arthropoda > Insecta > Coleoptera > Cerambycidae > Rhagium > Rhagium mordax. Next base: position 131,458,830 of record OY796656.1, on the reverse strand, counting down.
TGCGTCATTTATATTCAAATGAGTTCCGCAAATATTTATATAACAAACTAAATAGCCAATTCCTTTGTCTCCACCTCGCACCTTCCAACAATAAGTTAAGTAATAACTTTGAACTTTGAATGGGTAAAACTTGCTTCTAGGAAATGGTGACTTTGTGAAAAGCTGGCAAAAGTTGTACGCGCCGCAGCGAAGGCGTATTAATGCATCAAATTTATTTATGCAGCATGGAGAGCCATTAACAGCTGTTTGTAACAAACTGATTAGCTATAAAATTATTAACGATCGTATATATGAGAGCATAAACGAACGGCAGACCACCTCGGTTACTCAATTTGCAGACTTTGACGACATGTGATGTGTTCATCAATGCCTAAGTGAGCGCACCGCCAGCTAACAAAATATTACTGCTATAAATTACAAACCGCAAAGTCAATGGTGTAAGGTTAACAGATAACTCACCCGACCGCCGATTATTTATTAATTTATATAGGGAAACAAGTATGGTCGCCCTTAATCACGGTGCTCAACCGCCCTTGCTGGTATTGTTTTCCGAGGCGCAACGTCCAGCAGGTCCCGCCTCGTAGGCGCACAAATAATGTGCGTTTACTCCATCAGCTAACCTAACTAAAATTACTTCGCGGGGACGCCGCTGGGGGGAGAGCGCCCATAAACTTGACCAACCACCTCTTCGTGTGTCAACTATTGCGTGGCTGGAAGGTGTTTACACGGCGGGTGCAGGGGCGTGATTTATCTCCAGGTCGGAGTGTACACACGGTGAGCGGGTGACGGCCGTAGATTCGAGCTAAACGGCAATAAGATTTCGACCCGTTTATTAAATCCGTTTCATCGTCAAGTCCGGTTGTGGGTAATCCGTATTAGAGCTCAAAGCGGCGTATCATCGAGTTAAGTCGCAATGTAAACCCGTTCACAGATAATCCTAATTTTTTTGTCACTAATTGGGATACGGAGTTATCTAAATTGGTTAATGCCGGATGAATATTCATAGGGCCCCATTATATTTTAGTGTCACTTAAAATAAGGATAACAAATGGTTTTTGTTATCGTATTATGGAAAGTGTATTTCGACGAAGTCTATATTTTATCAACACTGTCCTTCGTCCGCACCGTATGCGTGCGGACGGTTAAAACTAAGCAAATTAGATGAAATTTTGAAAATTTTGATTATTTTGAAAGATTTTGTCATCATTAAACATACATTTGAGATAAAAACGATTTTTGACAGTTGGCAGCTGTCACTATAGCTGTCAATTTGATAAAACCAAGCAAACTAGATGAAATTTTCGAAATTTTGATTATTTTGAAAGATTTTGTCATCATTAAACATACATTTGAGATAAAAACGAGTTTTGACAGTTGGCAGCTGTCACTATAGCTGTCAATTTGACAAATCTAAGCAAATTAGATGAAAATTAAGAATTCTTGATTATTTTGAAAGATTTTGTCATCATTAAACATAAACTTGAAATCAAACAATATTTTTGACAGTTGGCAGCTGTCACTATGGCTGTCAATTTGATAAAACTAAGCAAACTAGATAAAATTTTAGAAATTTAGATTATTTTGCAAGATTTTGTCACCATTAAACATAAATTTGAAATAAAAACGATTTTTGACAGTTGGCAGCTGTCACTATAGCTGTCAATTTGACAAAACTAAGCAAATTAGATGAAAATTAAGAATTTTTGATTATTTTGAAAGATTTTGTCATCACTAAACATAAATTTGAAATCAAACAATATTTTTGACAGTTGGCAGCTGTCACTATAGCTGTCAATTTGATAAAACTAAGCAAACTAGATGAAATTTTCGATATTTTGATTATTTTGAAAGATTTTGTCATCATTAAACATAAATTTGAAATAAAAACGATGTTTGACAGTTGGCAGCTGTCACTATGGCTGTCAATTTAATAAAACTAAGCAAATTAGATGAAAATTAAGAGTTTTTGATTATTTTGAAAGATTTTGTCATCACTAAACATAAATTTGAAATCAAACAATATTTTTGACAGTTGGCAGCTGTCACTATAGCTGTCAATTTGATAAAACTACGCAAACTAGATGAAATTTTCGAAATTTTGATTATGTTGATAGATTTTGTCATCATTAAACATAAATTTGAGATAAAAACGATTTTTGACAGTTGGAAGCTGTCACTATAGCTGTCAATTTAATAAAACTAAGCAAATTAGATGAAAATTAAGAGTTTTTTGATTATTTTGAAAGATTTTGTCATCATTAAAAATAAATTTGAAATCAAACAATATTTTTGACAGTTGGCAGCTGTCACTATAGCTGTCAATTTGATAAAACTAAGCAAACTAGATGAAATTTTCGAAATTTTTATTATTTTTAAAGATTAACATCATTAAACATAAATTTGAGATAAAAACGATTTTTGACAGTTGGCAGCTGTCACTATAGCTGTCAATGTGATAAAACTAAGCAAACTAGATGAAATTTTCGAAATTTTGATTATGTTGAAAGATTTTGTCATCATTAAACATAAATTTGAGATAAAAACGATTTTTGACAGTTGGCAGCTGTCACTATAGCTGTCAATTTGATAAAACTAAGCAAATTAGATGAAATTTTCAAAATTTTGATTATTCTGAAAGATTTTGTCATCATTAAACATACGTTTGAAATAAAAACGATTTTTGATCGTTGGCAGCTGTCACTATAGCTGTCAATTTGATAAAACTAAGCAAACTAGATGATATTTTCAAAATTTTGATTATTTTGAAAGATTTTGTCAACATTAAACATAAATTTGAAATAAAAACGATGCGTGCGGACGATACATGCCACTATTCAACTAATTTTATTAGTCTTGCTTCCCTTTAACTTTCGAAAGGCTGTTGAGGCATTTATGAATTAAAAAGGCTTCTGCTGTGCCTCCTAGCTACAGAAATTAAACGTCAAAAACACTCAGTTATACATTTCTGAGATGGGAACAAGCTATACATGGTATCAAGTCGCTGCTTATTATTTTTTTATAGGCATTATTAAATTCTAATTATTCAATAAACATATTTGAAGAAGCGAAGACGTGACTTTGTTGAGTAATGTTTCATCATCACCGCAAACGGTATCGTTACTTTTTTAGGAAGGTCAGATCGTATTGAACTGTACATAAAAAATGCTTTTAAGCTCCTTGTAATAAGAATATGCAGCGTAAGTATAACGTGTTTTCCCATATAGATAAGACAAAAAAAAAATCACAACAGTGCTCGGAGGTATAATAAATAATGCGGATATTTATAGTGGCTATACTGACGCTGCTCATTTGATAGACAATACGCGCTTCTGTTGCAAGGTATTGTTGAGATTAAGAATACAAAGGAGCAACTAACGGAACGATACCGCATTTGCGTCACATTTTTTTTCTCACTGATATCCAGTAGAGGTAAATGTTAAATATTTAGTAACAAATCTAGTATACATACACCTTGGTTACCGACTAATGGGGGGTACTCACAACGTCAATAAATTAGAGACGGTTGTCCCTACCACAAAAATAATTTAGGAAACAGTTGTTTCTTTCAACGAGTTAGGTAACAAAAATTTTTAGTTGAACGTAAATCGGGCTTGGTACAGACCTGTCGGAGGTCAACATTTTCAGCTGTGAAACCCACAACGGCACATCGGCCAGAACTAAACGATGTCCAGAATCGGTTTGTCCGTTCATCAATAAACGTCCAATAACTTTTACGTCGAAAATGACGCACCTCGTTAAGCGATAGTATATAGGCAATAAAATGAAAACCCGGCATAAATAATAAAAAAAAAAAAATAAATTAATTTCGGTATTTGTTTCTCGTTTCAGTCATTCATGTGGAGGAGCCTTGATCTCACCGTCGAATATTTTTCAATTTTCTAACGCGCTATTAATTTAAAACCGACACATCGCCGTTATGTGTACTCTGGAACAAAATTGTTAATGGCTTCTAAAGCGAGAACACGAAAAAAGTAGCGTGAGTACGCTGGGAAACGATCCGTCTTGCGTTATAAATGGAGACAAGATTTATTTGTGACATGGAACTATGAAAGTGTGGAAATGCCTTGAGTTTGATTCCCGATTAGATCGCTCGATAATTTATACTTCCATACAAACGGGCTCGGTAAGTATTTATGGGTTGTAATCGAATAATTGTTTCAGGGCCGACCCTAGGATTTTTCTTTTAATGAATTTAACTTAGAAAATTTTAAAGCTTTGGTGCTCATGTCATGCTTTTAAAATTGAATTAACCCGTGCCTGTAAGAGGATCTATTCTTGGGGGCGCTGAACAAGAACTTGATGTCAAAAATGACTTCTGACAGTTGACAGCTGGCATTATAACAATTTAATAAAACTGAGCAATATAGACGGAATTTTTATGAATTTAATGGATTTTGTCACTAAACACGGGTTTGAAATAAAAAAGATTTTTGACAGTTGGCAGCTGTCACTATAGCTGTCAATTTGATAAAACTAAGCAAATTAGATTAAATTTTCGAAATTTTGATTATTTTGAAAGATTTTGTCATCATTAAACATGAATTTGAAATAAAAACGATTTTTGACAGTTGGCAGCTGTCACTGGCTGTCAATTTGATAAAAAATATAGATGGGATGATCATAATTAGATTGTTAATGGATTTTGTCATCACTTAACATGTAATTGAAATCGTAAAAGATTTTTGACAGTTGGCAGCTATCACTATTGCTGTCAATTTGATAAAACTAAGCAAACTAGATGAAATTTACGAAATTTTGTTTATTTTGAAAGATTTTGTCATCATTAAACATAAATTTCAAAAAAATATATTTTTGACAGTTGGCAGCTGTCACTATAGCTGTCAATTTGATAAACTAAGCTAATTAGAGGAAATTTTCGAAATATTGATAATCTTGAAAGATTCTGTCATCATTAAACATAAATTTGAAATAAAAAAAAATTGGCAGTTGACAGCTGTCACTATAGCTGTCAACTTGATAAAAATAAGCAATTGGACGAAATTTGTATCATTTTGATAGATTTTGTTCTCACTAAACAATAATTTGAAATAAAAAATTATTTTTAGCAGTTGGCAGTTGTCATTATAGCTGTCAACTTGATGAAAAAATATCCCCTGTTTCGCGTTAGATTGAAAATATTTACACAGCATTCCAAATAATGGAATTTTATTACAAAATAACCTTTCCCCTGATACGTCAATGCCTAGAAGAGAAATCCGGCCCCATACATAGTTGTTCCATACTTTATGTGCCTCTAAATGCCTAGAATTTGTTGTTAAACCCATGCCGCATAAATCATCGCGTTTAAAATTAAGCCCGAGATTTATCTCAAATAAAATTAAAAGCTATTCATAAAAATCAGGATTTTTTTTAATCCGACTTGTTTCTCGAATTTTTAATAGCTTTGGGAGTTGTAACCGAGAGTGCTATCATTTTTACGGCCTTCATTTGAATACAATAATAGATTCATTTATCAGTTTAGTGCTCGTTCTTTTTTCAAGTTACAGTTAATTTTTGATCAGCGAAGTCACGACCTCTGAATAAACATACAGAAACCGTATTAGCCCAACAGCTGCTAGGGAATTAATAAATAAGGCATAGTTTTGTTAAAATGTCGGTGGTATTCGCTGCAATATTTATTTAAGGATGAATAACTGTCTAAACGTGAGGTGGTACGTGAAATAAAAACTTATACGGGATGAAGGAAAAAACTGAATATAGACTGATTGCATAACAAAATTTTTTGTTGATTTTTTTTGTTTGATGGCAATTACTGGTGCTAATTGCGAAATATTTACCACTCTCCATATATTTAAAGACAGAGGTGCTAATTGTTGCAGCAAACTAATTAACAAATTTATATTTTGGTGCAGTTTGACACTATCATTGGTGCTAATTATAAAATTTTCAGTTACATATTTAGCACCCTGCAAATATAGAAAAACAGTGATAATTGTTATAATAAATTTGGTAAGGACTTTGTACTTTGGTGTCAACTTTACGCCAACGTCATAATTAATGGTGCTAATTGCGAAATATTTATCACCCTCCTTTTATTTAAAGACAGTGGTGCTAATTGTTGCAGCAAACTAATTAACAAATTTATATTTTGGTGCAGTTTCACACTATCATTGGTGCTAATTGTAAAATTTTCAGTTATGTATTTAGCACCCTGCAAATATAGAAAAACAGTGATAATTGTTATTATAAATTTGGTAAGGACTTTGTACTTTGGTGTCAACTTCACGCCAACGTCATAATTAATGGTGCTAATTGCGAAATATTTATCACCCTCCTTTTATTTAAAGACAGAGGTGCTAATTGTTGCAGCAAACTAATTAACAAATGTATATTTTGGTGCAGTTTCACACTATCATTGGTGCTAATTGTAAAATTTTCAGTTACATATTTAGCACCCTGCAAATATAGAAAAACAGTGATAATTGTTATAATAAATTTGGTAAGGACTTTGTACTTTGGTGTCAACTTTACGCCAACGTCATAACTAATGGTGCTAATTGCGAAATATTTATCACCCTCCTTTTATTTAAATACAGTGGTGCTAATTGTTGCAGCAAACTAATTAACAAATTTATATTTTGGTGCAGTTTCACACTATCATTGGTGCTAATTGTAAAATTTTCAGTTACGTATTTAGCACCCTGCAAATATAGAAAAACAGTGATAATTGTTATAATAAATTTGGAAAGGACTTTGTACTTTGGTGTCCACTTTGCGCCAACGTCATAATTAATGGTGCTAATTGCGAAATATTTATCACCCTCCTTGTATTTAAAGACAGAGGTGCTAATTGTTGCAGCAAACTAATTAACAAATGTATATTTTGGTGCAGTTTCACACTATCATTGGTGCTAATTGTAAAATTTTCAGTTACATATTTAGCACCCTGCAAATATAGAAAAACAGTGATAATTGTTATAATAAATTTGGTAAGGACTTTGTACTTTGGTGTCAACTTTACGCCAACGTCATAATTAATGGTGCTAATTGCGAAATATTTATCACCCTCCTTTTATTTAAAGACAGTGGTGCTAATTGTTGCAGCAAACTAATTAACAAATTTATATTTTGGTGCAGTTTCACACTATCATTGGTGCTAATTGTAAAATTTTAAGTTACATATTTAGCACCTTGCAAATATAGAAAAACAGTGACAATTGTTATAACAAATTTGGTAAGGACTTTGTACTTTGGTGTCAACTTTACGCCAACGTCATAATTAATGGTGCTAATTGCGAAATATTTATCACCCTCCTTTTATTTAAAGACAGAGGTGCTAATTGTTGCAGCAAACTAATTAACAAATGTATATTTTGGTGCAGTTTCACACTATCATTGGTGCTAATTGTAAAATTTTCAGTTACATATTTAGCACCCTGCAAATATAGAAAAACAGTGATAATTGTTATAATAAATTTGGTAAGGACTTTGTACTTTGGTGTCAACTTTACGTCAACGTCATAACTAATGGTGCTAATTGCGAAATATTTATCACCCTCCTTTTATTTAAATACAGTGGTGCTAATTGTTGCAGCAAACTAATTAACAAATTTATATTTTGGTGCAGTTTCACACTATCATTGGTGCTAATTGTAAAATTTTAAGTTACATATTTAGCACCTTGCAAATATAGAAAAACAGTGACAATTGTTATAACAAATTTGGTAAGGACTTTGTACTTTGGTGTCAACTTTACGCTAACATCATAATCAATGGTGCTAATTGCAAAATATTAATCACCCCCATATATTTGGGGAATCGTAAAAATACTTTCATGTAAATCCTCGACATAAGTGGTTTCTGGTAATAAGAACCCCCCCGATTAGTTTATTGTCACATAAACAGCGTTGCTCGAAAGTTACTACATAATTAGCAGCGAATGCGCCGTAAAACACTTTTTCGTCGTCGTAAAAATGTGAAAGCATTTTCACTGCTTTAAATACAATAGACCCCTTTGGAGCAAAGCACCCATTGTTCCGACGTGGTGTTAGCGGAGTGAATACGTCCGTAATGGCACAGTCAAATATTTTACGGTTGACGCTGGAGCCCATATACCGGGTCCGTAACCAGCTGAACATGGTCATAATGAACATGTTGCCGAGGAACTGGAATATGTAAATCGGGCTCGGAGGACACAGGCGGTATTATGGGCATCAAACAATGCAACTTCGATTTAGTACAAATACCGAACAAGCGGGGGAATGAAGAACAGAGTGTGATCTGTTACGGACAAAGAACAGGACCTGTGAGTCTCACATTGTGAATTATGGGGAATGTTTCAAAACCAAATAGGTGTTCGGTCTCGATGGCAGGCCAAGAGGAGTTAAGCAACGGTAATAGTTTTACAATGAATGAAATTTGAGATCAACGAATTGTTGGTACAAAAATTTGAATGTTTATAGCTCTGACCCGGCTAGAATTAATGGGCTTGTTCCAGTCCATAAACAAAATTAATTCAAGGCTGTGGAACACTATGACACCTCCGTAGTTGCTGCATTTTTGGTGATCTCAATCTCTACCATCGGTATTTGGAGATTGTTAAACGAGATTGTTTATATTTTGCTACCAGTTTCGTATTACAATTGGTGCTAATTGTAAAATTTTCTGTTACTTATTTGGCACCCTCTTAATATAGAAGAAACAGAGATAATAATTGTTTTAACGAACTGGTTAAAAGCTGTATACTTTGGTGTCAATTTTACGCTAATATCAAAATCAATGGTGCTAATTGCGAAACCATCATCCTCCATATATTTAAAACTAGAGGTATTTAGTTATTAAAACAGTAATGAATAAATCAATAAACAGGATATTTCAGCGACTTTGCAGTCGAGTAATTTGATAACGATAATAAATATGCGGGCTGGCAATCAAGAGTATATACGCGTGAATATGATTTTATTTCGGAAGACGGTGAGTTTTAATAACCGGTGTCTGTTTCCGCGGCTGAAACGATTTCGGACGGCAAGCAAACGGAATTTCCAACAGGATATAGTACGAACGGCGGGCAGTCGGTTAGCTATAGATATTCTTGTCTACCCAGAGCGAACAACTGCCACAAACGTAGAGCTATTTAACAAGGACTATTTTTCGTAAGTTAAGTCCTCCTGTAGAACTTTATGCATTGAGGCCTTAAAGATTGTCCGACCGAGCAAATCTAACCAGCCGATGCATATTTTACGTTACTTACGGAGGTCGGACGTATTATGTAATTAGCAACATTGACTCGGAGCATCGATAACCGGAAATGGGTTGATTGCTATTTCTAGACTATATTGCAAAAAGAAACGGATTAAAACGGACACGGATTAATATTTTAACCGGTTTAATAGTAACTAATGATTTTTGTTTCCGACTCGGTCAGTATTATAAATCCATAAACGTCGCCGTGTTAAATTAAGGGTGTTTTAAGGCGCTTGTAAAATATGGTTTCGGTTTCAACACCTTCAACACCTCTTTTGTCAAATAGTAATTTATATCTATTTTAGTGCGATATTCAGTGGCCTTTTACGATGATGTTAAATCAAGCTCTCGTTTACTGTCTATTTATTTCCCTTACCTAAACAAATACCTCTCACAGGTGGCGCGTTTAAATCATCCGAAATGGCTGACAGTCTTGAGAACGGCTTAGAAAAAAAAAATTAACTACTTATACGTACGTACTTGCTTAGTCATCTATCTTGCGTTAGGAGGCTTAGAAAGTTTAATCAACATTTGCATCAAATACATTTTTATCCCTTTTATCGTTTTCTCATGGATGTTATTCAATAGATTAGCGCATTTTTTCTGATATTTATGCGGCGTTACAAATATCTGCTTATCTGCGGCTCAACGGGCGATGTATTGCCCAAGTGGCAAAGTGTAGAAGGTTTTTATGGCGGAATAAATAAGGCTGAATTTTTAATCTGATTATATGGAACAAGAGTAGTGTTTATGGACGTCTTGTCGTAGTAGGCTTGCCATTTCATGTGTCGCTTTGCATAACTTTAAGCGCTGTTTAATGTGCTTAAGCGCGATTATACAGACGTTCTTTTGCCTCCTTCTAGACAGGTAGCTCAACTGGAAGATTATCGTGCGGTTATTTCGCATCCAAACCCAATTGGGATGGTGATGGAGTTGAAAGAACCTTGTCTCGACAACCCCAAAAACACAACTCAAACACCTCTTTCTATCCCCTCAGTTACGGTGATCATCAGTGCCGTAATATGAGTCAGATGACACATCGAGAGCGCGTCGAGCGTTATTCTGAAAATGTGGCGAAATCTTCTCGCGCTACTTTGGGAGTAAAAATCATTGAAATAATAATAATAATATAATAAATTGACTATATTTATCCATTACAATAAGGTAAAAAAAATATAATCATTTTAGAACGCAATTATTGTCGAAAACAACTACTCTTCATAACTATATGTTAGAAAACATTGAATTACGTAACAGAATTGGATACACTAGATTAACGTTGGCGTATTATTTGTATAAGCAACCAGTCTACACTCTCATTTCAGGAGCTCAAATGAAATGTAAATGCAGAGCGATTGTTGGCTAGGAACTGTGAGCCAGCCGAATTTATAAATATTTAATTAGATTATTGTCTTAATCTTGCATAATAAAATAACTTCGGACTGGCATGGCGAAGGAATGTTTTACAGTAAACATTTATTTGCCGGCGCAATTTTATCTCGCATTGGCAGTTGGTAAAAATATTATTCTTGGTTACTTTCTATATAGCTTGGAAAGGAATAATTTGAAGCAGAAATCGGCACCTATTTATGCATATTTAAACTAGTAGACCCGTATAGGAAATCGTCCAGCCCACTAAAATGGACAATGATCCCCCAGACCCCTGTAACGTCCGTTTCTTCACTGCAGACTACCCCCGCCTGTCTTGGTAACCGCCAAGAGGGAAAGTGCCGTTTCTTGCACTTTAAAATAAGAAATTGGCGCCCGAGACTCCGTTGCAAAAAATTAAACAAAAAACAAAAATTTGGATATTTTTTTGGTGAGTCTAATTCTGTTGCGAGTTCTTCACAAAATCCGTAATAACGATCTTGCTCTTGAATTAAAGAAAGCACTCCTGTTTTTGGAAAAAAAAATTACCTCTACTTGTTTTATAAGGTAAATTTTTTAATGAATTTTATTCATTTTTTTTTTTTTATTAAAAACGGACAAAGCTTAAGGTAAAACCCTTCTGCTATACAGGGTGAATCTTAGAGTGGCGGCCATATTTATATGAGGCGACACCGTTCAACTATGGGAACACAAAACTACAAATTTTTTTTTTTTTAACGCGCTATGAAAAATGAATATTGTTTAAACCCTTTTTATTTGAATTTGGGTACCCCGCCAGTGGAATGCGCTAGCGAGAGTAACGTCTAATAACTGAGACGCACACGCCTGTCTAGAACAGTGCGTTGTTGCCAAACTTCACGACTGAAATAAAATACGGGGAATTTATTGTAAAGCAAACAAGAAACTAAATAAAATGAACTATCTAAACAAAGTAAAAACTATTCTCCGTGAGTGTAACAATAAAAAAAGTAATACCTAAAAAACTTAATACTTAGTAACAAATAATGAACAGAAAATTATTTTTTCTAATAGCAATAAATCTTTACTTATCTTGGATCGGCATTTCTCATAGCAGGTGTTGAAACTGTCCTCCGTTATTTTCCAAACACGCTGTAGCTCGCCGCATCATAGAATCTCTAACTTTATTGAAGTCCGTATTCTGCCTTATGTGATTCGCAGCGTTTTCTACTATTTCCCGTAATTCTTCAACGTTGTTGACAGGAGTCGTGTACACCAAACCACCGTACATTGTACGGTGCACCAAACTTTTCATGTGCCCCCACAGATAAAAGTCGCCTCTAAAACACCACTAAAATAAAACTACACACACGTAGAAGGTACACCTCACTCAATTATTAAAAACACAAACGCAAAACTACCACTTTTATAAATTTCTTTCACTAAAAACTGCAACAATTTAATTTTATAACAATAATAAACCACACTAGCTGCTGTCTGACTGGTCACTAACACTAAAAACTAAAACTAAAACATAGAAAAACAACTGGCACGCCGCCGTGCGAGGCTTTTGCATTTCAGGAGAACCTTTTTTTTTTATCACCCTTTTTTGCTAATGCACCTGCTAAGTAACTAGATCAGTGTCATAGTTTGTAAACAGTTCAGCGACTCTAACAGCTGATGGGTGGTTTTAAATTTAATGGCCTAACTAATTCTGTTTTTAAAATCTTTTTCATTTTGTGTCATAATTATGCAGACTATGCAGCCGGCTTTTTCATTTTGTTTTGTATTACAATTTTCATTATGGAAGTTAAAACTGCGTATTTCAATAAACCTGTTTATCCAATTGATTTAATTAATTTTTCATTTTCACTAGGTACCCTTATCTCTCTCTCGTGATTGGGTATCTCTGAATTATTAATGAAAAGTGAAAATGTAAAATGTAATCGATTGGTTTTATATCATCTACACTTGGCAACACTGTCGACCGGGCACACGTAATGCAGCAAGTGCTTGCCCAGCGGCACCGGAATTACAGGAATTATACATGAATCGCGAATTTTTTTAAAAAATTCATAACTCGGCCATTTTACAACCTACAAAAAAAAAAAATTCGGATTCATGTTCATGACGACTAGTACTATTAACCCCAAAAATATGGCCGCCACTCTAAGATTCACCCTGTATAACGCTTCCATTTAAATCGATCTGATATCATGAAGCTGAAATATTAAAGCTAAATATGATTTGATCGATTTCGCTAATACAGTAGGAATCATTAGGTGTCTATTTAAATTTTTATTGATTTCAACATCACCAGCATTTAAACATGAATGTTTGTAATGGTTAATGATTTTTTCTATATTTAAGCATCATTAGGTGTACTATTTTTTAGGTCTCATTATTTTCCTTTAATATCGAAATTTGACAACAATATTTTATATACATTAAGTCTTCAGTTCTACTAAGATCAACAGGAGGCTTCTGTGTACGTGAGGTTACTGAAAAGTGAGGTTATAATTTTTTGACAGCACTCGCAAAAAGTGAGGTTATGGTTAACAACTCGACATTTGTGACTTAATAATTTTTTACAAATTGAATAAAATTACTGTATTCGGTAAGATCTGAACATTTATTTAAACACAACATAAAAATTGTATAATAAACAAAAAAGTTAAAATAAAAAATCTAGGGGTAGTACCTATTTTTTTCTTCCCGCTCTATACAGGGTGGTCCGAATTTAAGTCGGGAAACTTCGCCAGCAGATACTACGCCTAAAAATAATAACTTTTTGTCATATAAACATATATCGAAAAACTAATGGATTTCAAAATACAAGGTGTTGAAGTTGGCGGAAAAAAATTTTTTTTTTCAATATCTAAATAACGAATAAAGATTTTTTATTCAAATTTGACATACAGGTATAAATAAGGCAAGCACACCAGCTAAAATGAATTTTGTCCGAAATATTACACTGGGTGATTATTTTTTTCTGATCGATTACCCTTTAAACCACAAGAACTTTTTGTTTGTACGCCACTGGTCAAATTTAATAGAAAAATTTTATTCTACGTTCCTTTTAGAGCAAAAAAGTATTTTTGGCTTCCTTTCGAAATTCTTATGGTTTTTGAAAAAATTGACATTTTCTACAACCCATAAACGACGGGACGAAGCAATAATTTTTTTCATCTGAACAAAAAAAGAAGTTTGGGGACCGACTAAAGTGAACCTCGCGAGTCCGAAAAAAATACTAAAAAAATTCCAAGTCAGTGGTGTCGACAAAAAAGGGGCGCTGTAGAGAAAACGGGGAAAAAATTCGAAAATGTTTTTCGCTAATTATCTTCATTTTTCGACGACGTTTACATTTCGGGGGTCGAAAAATTTTTTGGGCGTCCGGCCTGATCTCTACACTGAACAAAAGGATCCAAAAAAATTTTTTTTATCCAAACCAAAAAAAAAGCATAGAAAGTGAACCTCGCGAGTTCGAAAAAGGTATTAAAACAATTCCAAGTCAGTGGCGTCGAAAAAAGGGTAGTACCTTTTTCGGACTCGCGAGGTTCACTTTAGTCTTGTTCCATGCTTTTTTTTTGGTTTGGATAAAAAATATTTTTTGGACCCTTTTGTCCAGTGTAGAGGTCAGGGGGCGCCCAAAAAATTTTTCGACTCCCTACGTGTAAACGTCGTCGAAAAATTAAGATAAATAGCGAAAAACATTTTTGAATTTTTTCCCCGTTTTCCCTGCAGCGCCACTGACTTGGAATTTTTTAAGTATTTTGTCAGCGAGGTTCACTTTTCTTTCTTTTTAAGATACTTTTTGCACCATCAAATTTGGTGAAATTCTAAGCGACTTCAAGTTTGTCTAAAATTCGTCCAGAGGCGTGCATCAAAAGATTAAATGTAAATTTTCTGAACAACGGCTTGTCATATCAAAAAGTGCCAAGAGACATTAAATTTTTGTTTTTTCTTGCTTTATTGAATTGAATTGGAAACATGGGAAAATATCAGTGGCGTACTACTTTTTTGTAAAAAAGAACCTTAGTAAATCCATATATCTACGCCCATGGTTAAGTAAAGTAGTAGTTTGTTATTCTAAAATAGGCCTCTAAATTGTATGTAAAGAATTGGTAAGTTTGGATTCGATACTTCTTAGCATTCTGGAAATATAAATATAAATTCATATTTATTTTCAAACTTTAACACCCTGTATCTCGAAAACTAAGCATTTCTCAACCTATGTTTATATGCACTTTTTTAATATTTTTCAAATGTCTATCGACTGTTTAAGTCCTGCTACAAAAAACTGGAACACCCTGTATAATACGTAAAAGTATCTGGAGTTAATTTATACGTCGTTGGACTTTCAAACGGCCAACTATTGCCCTAAAGAAAAAAAAAATCCGCAAATTGTAATTTATAGCAATTCAACTTATTGAGTTATACATATCGGAGTTAATTGCATTACACTTGCAAATAGCCCCGCACCGTTTCCCAATAAGTTTATTTATTGAAAACGCTCGTCGGGAATTGCGCTGGGCTGGCAGTAAAGTTTGTGTCGCAAGAATTGTCGGCGTAAACGTAAACCGCGCCACGGAATGTTTTCGCTTTTATCTCGACATCCATTAAACACGGCGATAAGTACGGCTTTAATACGCCCGATGGACGTTCGGAAATATTTTGAATTTTCTCGTTGCTAAGTTGACAACTTATCGCGACGTCGCCGTATAATGGGACGTTAATTAAGGAACTAATCATGCGAGTTTTTTCGCGGATGCGCAAGTTAATGCCTTGACGTTAAGTTGACAAGTTCGGTTCACGTCAGCGGCGGCCGATCTAGATCAGTTTTATTAGTTCGCACAAGCGTTGAAGAAACCATTTTAATTTTTATTAGTGACGGTTCGAATTGTGTTACTGGAGTGGTAAAAATGTAACATCAGATATTTACCACATATTATGTATTCCGGAACTAGTACCTAAAATCTGCTCCCCGATTTAATAACGGTATGCTCTAAACTCGCATCATTTTACAACCTGATTGAGTCATTTGGATATGCGGTGAAAAGTACTGACCCCAAAACGGTTCCTTGAGGGACTAGTTTCACGCGGCGAGCCACGCACTGCCTACTGCGGTGGTTCATATGGATGAACTTTTCCATGTAAGTTGTGAAGTCGCAGCCAATAAAGGAGAGTGGAAAATATATATTTCAGATTTGAACAGAATTACATTTTTTTTAGCTGTTCATTCCAGGGCCGGCTCAACTAATTTTTATTTTTAGGGCTCATATGAAAAAATTCACCCTGTGTACGGAATTTTTAAATTCTAATACTGAATTATGAAACTACATACAAAAGTGATCGAAAATATGTATTTTGTTGTTTTGCCACACTTGGGGCGAATTTTAAATAAACGATCAATTTTCGCCAAAATCGAAGGTCTGCACAAAATAAATTTATAAAATTACATTTTCCTCTCTGATTCAAACTAAAATATTTCTTATACAAAATTTTGTGATTTCATGGTTGATCGATATGAAATAAATAATCAAAAATAAATAATTTCAACATCAGATTTAGTAATTTTAATTGCTGAGGTTTCTGTGAAAAAAATTGGGATCAAAACTTCCTCACCCTGTGGTGGAGTTTATAACAAAAGTAATTTTTGACGTATTTTGTTTTTTTTGACGCATTTTGTTTTTTTTTGTGCCTATTTTGTTTTTTTGGCGTATTTTGTATATTTCAACATTTGGACACAATATTATAATGAGTTGTATATCAGATCCTATTTATAATCTTTCATCGCGAATAAATTTTTTTGTAAAGTTAGAAATAGAAATGTTGGGGTCCGGTAGACCCCATTCCAGCGGACCGATTTTGCTCATCAACGAACTCAATCTTTTCCTTGACCTCTAGAACGTGTGTACCGAATTTGAAAGCTTTATTTCAAAAAAAGAAAATTTTTGTGTATCGTCATAATTCGTCGAGAATCGTCCAGAAATGCAATAAAAATTTTCTAAATTTTCCCGAATACATATCCTTCCCACTTTTGGTGAGGAAGTATTTAAAGAAATTGTTTATTTTTTCATCACAGTACATCAATAAACAGAACATTAATAATCCTGTCGTTATTAGGAAAGCCGTAGGAAATATAATTTTACGACAAAGAAAATGTAGGGAGGCAGAAGGCTTTCATTTTGAAAATAAGTTATAAGGTTTTATGTTCTGTGAATTTGTTGTTTATAGTGTTCTGTTTATTGATGTATTGTGATAAAAAATAAATAATTTCGTTAATTTTTAAATGTAGTTCCACAATTTATTATCAGAATTTGAGAAAAATGTATACAGACTGATTTTTCACAGAAACCTCAGAAATAAAAATTACTTAATCTGATGTTGAAATTATTTATCTTTGATTATTCATTTCGTATTAATCATGCATGAAATCACAAAATTTTGTATAACAAATATTTTAGTTTGAATAAGAGAGGAAAATGTAATTTTATAAATTTATTTTGTGCAGACCTTCGATTTTGGCGAAAATTGATCGTTTATTTAAAATTCGCCCAAAGTGTGACAAAACAACAAAATACATGTTTTCGATCATTTTTGTATGTAGTTTCATAATTCAGTATTAGAATTTAAAAATCACGTACACAGGGTGAATTTTTTCATAGGAGCCCTAAAAATAAAAATTAGTCGAGCCGGCCCTGGAATTGTCTGTCTTTGATTATGCATGTAAATTGACAATTAATAGTATATTATATACCCACAATACGAGCTGATTCTAGTGATTAGTTTAAAAGATATTACCTTAAGAAGTATTGGGCAAAACTCATATATCACCCTGTAGATCAATAAAAAAAAGGCTCAGGCTTTTTTCAATAGTCATTTCTAATTCACCTAAGTGAACTCTATCTACCATAACATTTTGTCCCTTTCCTCGTGAATCACCCTGTATAGAAGATAAGCAACCTTAAGCGAGCGTTGTGTAGGTGAATTAGCATCTTTTGGTGTTTTTGTGGTGATAGGCCTCAGTACCGGAAACAGCCCTACGCTAAATCAAAGGGAGAAAGAAAACTGCCTCCTCCGCCACTGGATCATATTTTGACAAACCGCGATTACCACATCGACAACAATATTCTACTTGAGTTATTTCATATGTTGGTGTATACATCGCGGGTTCATTCGGTTGTCTCCAGGGTCGTAATTGATCACTCTTAAGAATGGCTCTGTCGCTGAGTAGATGGGTAAAGAAAGTTGCCGTTGTTACAGGGGCAGGTTCTGGAATTGGTGCCGCCATTAGCCAGAAATTGGTGGACGAAGGCGTTACGGTAAGGCAAAGGTGTAAACAAATTTAGAGGATGGAAAAAATCTTCCAGCAGTAGCAATTATTATTATTGTGGTATACAGGAACCAATAAATATTACTCTGGTTCACAATGCTCTGGTAGATAGCGCGGCTGCCTCATGGTTTTCTAATTTTTTGAAAATAGTACGTTTTAGGTAGTCGGCTTGGACAGAAGCGCCCAAGTAGAGAAGGACGCCGAAAAGCTCACAGACAAGAAGGGGAAACTCTACGCCGTGAGGGCCGACGTCTGTCAAGAGGAGAGCATCTTAAAAGCCTTCAAGTGGACCGTGGACAATGTTGGTCCGATGAATATCCTGGTTAACTGCGCCGGCATCGAATATAAGAACACCTTAGTTGATGGTGAGACTGAAAAATGGAGGGAAGTGCTCGAAACGAACGTCCTGGGTTGGTGTATCACGTCCAGAGAGGCTATTAAAATCATGAGAGAAAACAACATCGATGGGCATATCGTCCATATCAATAGCATCCTTGGTCATACTGTGACTGACGTCGGAGCCATGAATGTCTATCCAGCCAGCCTGTATGCCGTTACAGCTTTAACGGAGACGTTGCGGTTGCAGCTGAAGAATCTAAAATCCAACATCAAAATAACCGTAAGCAGTAAAACGCAATACATAATTTTTTTTTAGAAGAGTTTCCAGTGCAGGTTCTCTTCTGCGTTGATTATTTCGAACGCTTGCCGTTCCAAATGTCTTGTCGTAGTCAGAAGACCACACCAGATGGTCCAAATTCTTCTACAAATCATGTTTCGAGAAAACCTTTGAATCAAAATTAGCAACTTAAATTTGTTTCCAGAGTATCAGTCCAGGAGGTGTGGATACGCCAATACTTCCAGAGAACCTTAGGAAGACAGATTTCTTCAAACGTAACGTCGCTAACTGTTTGCTGAAACCCGAGGATATTGCTAATGCCATTGCGTTTGTACTTTCAACTCCTCCTCACGTACAGGTAAATCGAGCAATGTGAGGGCCGGAAGACATCGCAAACGGGGAAACCAAACGGCACACAATAATGACAGATAAGGGGGTGTGGTTGTGTGGTGAGTTGGGGAAGGCGACTGACTCATTACATTTTCCTGTCATTCTGTTGTTTTCTGGCGTGTGTAAAATGAGTTCGTTTCTTATACGTGTAGATAAATGAGCGGTTGCGCATTGGGTTTCTCTGTTACGACTGTTATGGCCCTCACACTATACCAAATAGTATTTAGTACTTTTTTGGTTTGTTATTTTCGTTTTCTGAAGAACTTTCCGGTATAGTAGCCGATGATTACGGCAGAAGACACCTGGGCATTTGGATCTTAAAAACCTTGCGGACGCATGAATTCTGTAACTTTGCTGTTTGTGAAAGAACGAGTAACGCATCTGCTGACCAAATTGGACGAAGCAGAATTGTATGCACAAGCGTGTATAGATGATGGAGACACCTTGACAAGCGACCAGTTTGAAGTGATAGAACGTGGACCTTTACCAGATTTTTTATTAAGATTCTCATTGTTTTTATTATTTTTCGTGGCATGTAACTCACTCGGTCAAAAATGAAGTTGCTAAATAAATATCTAATATTATTTTTTACGTAGTACGCATACATAAAAGCAATTTTATTGAAACAAACTTGACCGTGTTTTGGACTTTCACCACACGACACGTTTTTGTTAAGACGCCTCGCATCACCTTCGATAGCTCAGTTGGTAGAGCGGTGGACTGTAGTGGAATTGCGCTTGTAGACATCCATAGGTCGCTGGTTCAAATCCGGCTCGAAGGATCATTTTTTAAATTCGGAAACGCTCCGGTTTGATGCGGTTAGTTTAAGCGGCCTACACAAAGTATTTGGGAATATAGCCAAAATATGTAACACTTTTTTAATATTTGTTCTCTTTTCGTTTCCAAAGATGTGTACCGAAAGCGCCTGGTACTCAGTAGGGAAAATTAAAAGAACGCCACCAAATAAATTATATTTCTCATTTGAATACCCACTGATCTGATAAAAGGAACGAATCAAAAACAGTTTTAATTATTTTTAATGATCTCTCATTTAAATAATATAATTCCGTCATTGTCAGGTCCACCGTATTTGTTTTACTAACAAAGTGACAGCATTAAAATTATCTTATAATATTTCATCTGCTTAAGAAGGTATTTATTTTAACGTGGGGACATAAATGGAATAGCTCTCATTTACATAGGCATAAAGTATTTGGAAATATGTTAATCATTGCCAAGTGGGTGGATTTTTATAACTTCGCAGTTCATAATTACCATTACCGTGAAGCCATGAAGATTATTAAAACGTTTAATTCTGTATTTTACGAATAAGATAACGTATTTGGGTTTACACAAATCAGATTTCTACGAAAAAATGCCATCAATTAAAGCGTAGTTTAACATAGATATAAATTAGCCAGTAAACTGTTTAAAATACCTAAAATTTCATAGGAAAAGCGCTACAGTGTTTTTATAACCTGAAGTTCTTGAAGAATTACTTCCTTAGTTTCAGTCCTCGATAAATTATATGCCATCTAGGAGATGTTGCGCTTGGAGTTCCGCAAGGGTCAATACTCGGCCCTCTTTTATTTGCCCTTTATGTAATCGATTTTCAACATTTAATTACTAAGGCTAATTCTGCTGTTAAAAAAGTAGTCGCAATAAGCTTATTGAATGATTTAATTTTATTTGCCAAAATAATTTTTCTAAAACGATTTTTTATTTTACCCGTCAATAATTCATGTATGTATGTTGTAAATACATTTTGTGTGCTAAAATTTATCGTTGACGTGCCTGATGGTGAGCTCTTGAATCTGAAACAAAAGAAACGTAGCTGGAAAAAAATTGATTAATTCTTGGGGTGAATTTAAAATAAAAATATTTGGCCCGGATTATCAAACACTTGTGTAGGTCGCTTAAACTAGCCGCATCAAAACGGGGCGTTTCCGAACTTAAAAAATGATCCTTCGAGCCGGATTTGAACCAGCGACCTATGGATGTCTACGAGCGCAATTCCACTACAGTCCACCGCTTTACCAACTGAGCTATCGAAGGTGATGCGAGGCGTCTTAACAAAAACCTGTCGTGTGGTGAAAGTCCAAAACACGGTCAAGTTTGTTTCAATAAAACTGTTTTTATGTATGCGTACTACGTAAAAAATAATATTAGATATTTATTTAGCAACTTCATTTTTGACCGAGTGAGTTACATGCCATGAAAAATAATAAAAACAATGAGAATCTTAATAAAAAATCTGGTAAAGGTCCACGTTCTATCACTTCAAACTGGTCACTTGTCAAGTTGCCTTCATCATCTATACACGCTTGTGCATACAATTCTGCTTCGTCCAATTTGGTCAGCAGATGCGTTACTCGTTCCTTCACAAACAGCAAAGTTACAGAATTCATGCGTCCGCAAGGTATTTAAGATCCAAATTCCCAGGCGTCTTCTGCCGTAATCGTCGGCTGCTATTCCGGAAAGTTCTTCAGAACACGAAAATAACAAACCAAAAAAGTACTAATGCTATTTGGTATAGTGTGAGGGCCATAACAGTCGTAACAGAGAAACCCAATGTGTAACCGCTCATTTATCTACACGTATAAGAAACGAACTCATTTTACACACGCCAGAAAACAACAGAATGACGGGAAAATGAATTGAGTCAGTCGCCTTCCCCAACCCACCACACAACCACACCCTCCTTATCTGTCATTATTGTGTGCCGTCTGGTTTCCCCGTTTGCGATGTCTTACGGCCCTCACATTGCTCGATTTACCTGTACGTGAGGAGGAGTTGAAAGGACAAACGCAACGGCATTAGCAATATCCTCGGGTTTCAGCAAACGGTTAGCGACGTTCCGTTTGAAATAATCTGTCTTCATAAGGTTCTCTGGAAGTATTGGCGTATCCACACCTCCTGGACTGATGCTCTGGAAACAAATTTAAGTTGCTTATTTTGATTCAAAGGTTTTCTCGAAACATGATTTGTGGAAGAATTTAGGCCATCTGGTGTGGTCTTCTGACTACGACAAGACATTTGGAACGTCAAGCGTTCGAAATAATCAACGCGGAGGAGAACTTGAACTGGGAACTCTTCTACAAAAAAATATATATTGTGTTTTACTGCTTACGGTTATTTTGATGTTGGATTTTAGATTCTTCAGCTCCAACCTCAACGTCTCCGTCAAAGCTGTAACGGCGTACTTGCTGGCTGGATAGACATTCATGGCTCCGACGTCAGTCACAGTATGACCAAGGATGCTATTGATATGGACGATATGCCCATCGATGTTGTTTTCTCTCATGATTTTAATAGCCTCTCTGGATGTGATACACAAACCCAAGACGTTCGTTTCGAGCACTTCCCTCCATTTTTCAGTCTCACCATCAACTAAGGTGTTCTTGTATTCGATGCCGGCGCAGTTAACGAGGATATTCACCGGACCAACATTGTCCACGGTCCACTTGAAGGCTTTCAAAATGCTGTCCTCTTGACAGACGTCGGCCCTCACCGCGTAGAGTTTCCCCTTCTTGTCTGTGAGCTTTTCGGCGTCTTTCTCTACTTGGTCGCTTCTGTCCAAGCCGACTACCTGAAACGTACTATTTTCAAATAATTAGAAAACCATGAGGCAGCCGCGCTATCTACCAGAGCATTGTGAACCAGAGTAATATTTATGGGTTCCTGTATACGACATAATAATAATTTCTACTGCTGCAAGATTTTTTTTTCAATCTCTAAACTTGTTAAACCTTTGCCTTACCGTAACGCCTTCGTCCACCAATTTCTGGCTAATGGCGGCACCAATTCCAGAACCTGCTCCTGTAACAACGGCAACTTTCTTTACCCATCTACTCAGCGACAGAGCCATTCTTAAAAGTGATCGATTACGACGCTGGAGACAACCGAATAAACCCGCGATGCATTCACCAACATATGAAATACTCAAGTAGAATATTGTTGTCGATGTGGTAATCGCGGTTTGTCAAAATATGATCCAGTGGCGGAGGAGACAGTTTTCTTTCTCCCTTTGATTTAGCGTCGGGCTGTTTCCGGTACTGAGGCCTATCACCAAAAAAACACCAAAAGATGCTAATTCACCTACACAACGCTCGCCTAAGGTTGCTTATCTTCTATACAGGGTGATTCACGAGGAAAGGGACAAAATGTTATGGTAGATAGAGTTCACTTAGGTGAATTAGAAATGACTATTGAAAAAAGCCTGAGCCTTTTTTTTATTGATCTACAGGGTGATTTATGAGTTTTGCCCAATACTTCTTAAGGTAATATCTTTTAAACTAATCACTAGAATCAGCTCGTATTGTGGGTATATAATATACTATTAATTGTCAATTTACATGCATAATCAAAGACAGAAAATTCCAGGGCCGGCTCAACTAATTTTTAATTTTAGGGCTCCTATGAAAAAATTTACCCTGTGTACGTGATTTTTGAATTCTAATACTGAATTATGAAACTACATACACAAATGATCGAAAACATGTATTTTGTTGTTTTGTCACACTTTGGGCGAATTTTAAATAAACGATCAATTTTCGCCAAAATCGAAGGTCTGCACAAAATAAATTTATAAAATTACATTTTCCTCTCTTATTCAAACTAAAATATTTGTTATACAAAATTTTGTGATTTCATGCATGATTAATATGAAATAAATAATAATAAATTAATAATTTCAACATCAGATTAAGTAATTTTTATTTCTGAGGTTTCTGTGAAAAAAATCAGTCTGTATACATTTTTCTCAAATTCTGATAATAAATTGTGGAACTACATTTAAAAATTAACGAAATTATTTATTTTTTATCACAATACATCAATAAACAGAACATTATAAACAACAAATTCACAGAACATAAAACCTTATAACTTATTTTCAAAATGAAAGCCTTCTGCCTCCCTACATTTTCTTTGTCGTAAAATTAAATTTCCTACGGCTATCCTAATAACGACAGGATTATTAATGTTCTGTTTATTGATGTACTGTGATAAAAAAATAAACAATTTCTTTAAATACTTCCTCACCAAAAGTGGGGAAGATATGTATTCGGGAAAAAAATTTAGAAAATTTTTATTGCATTTCTGGGACGATTCTCGACGAATTATGACGATACACAAAAATTTTCGTTTTTTGAAATAAAGCTTTCAAATTTGGTACACACGTTCTAGAGGTCAAGGAAAAGATTGAGTTCGTTGATGAGCAAAATCGGTCCACTGGAATGGGGTCTACCGGACCCCAATATTTCTATTTCTAACTTTACAAAAAAATTTATTCGCGATGAAAGATTATAAATAGGATCTGATATACAACTCATTATAATATTGTGTCCAAATGTTGAAATACACAAAATACGCCAAAAAAACAAAATGCGTCAAAAAAACAAAATACGTCAAAAATTACTTTTGTTATAAACTCCACCACACGGTGAGGAAGTTTTGATCCCATAATTGGCAGCGGTTTTTTTAATGAATTTGAGAAAAATGTATACCGACTGATTTTTTCACAGAAACCTCAGAAATTAAAATTACTTAATCTGATGTTGAAATTATTTATTTTTGATTATTTATTTCATATTGATCAACCATGAAATCACAAAATTTTGTATAACAAATATTTTAGTTTGAATAAGAGAGGAAAATGTAATTTTATAAATTTATTTTGTGCAGACCTTCGATTTTGGCGAAAATTGATCGTTTATTTAAAATTCGCCCAAAGTGTGGCAAAACAGCAAAATACATGTTTTCGATCATTTTTGTATGTAGTTTCATAATTCAGTATTAGAATTTAAAAATCACGTACACAGGGTGAATTTTTTCATAGGAGCCCTAAAAATAAAAATTAGTTGAGCCGGCCCTGGAATTTTCTGTCTTTGATTATGCATGTAAATTTACAATAGTCATTTCTAATTCACCTAAGGGAACTCTATCTACCATAACATTTTGTCCCTTTCCTCGTGAATCACCCTGTATACACTGATACAAGCCCTCAGAAGATGGGACGAGTTCGCTGTGTTTATCTGACTGGTCACCCATCCAAATACTAACCAGGACTCCTGTTGCTTAACCTTTAAATAAATGTTCTCTTCTAAATTGGTTGCTTTAAAGTGCCCCTGCTCCTTACTAGATAAATTGAGTTTTAAATTATTCACACCCAGAGGCGCGTCACTGTTTGTTTGGTTGAATTTTTATCTTATCAGGTTCCAATTATCGTTGGCTTGGAAACCTATAATTTTCATGTTGTCTAAATACTTATAAGAAATTATGGTGTTATCAAAAGGTACGCCAAGGTCGTATAATACATGAAAACAAACTTATAACAACAATACAGGGCGGCGCGTGGAAAGTTGGCAAATATTAATAAAAATATTTTTTATGAACAGCTAAAAAAATGTAATTCTGTTCAAATCTGAAAAATATATTCCCCAATCTCCTTTGGCTCGCCGCGTCAAACCAGTCCCCCAAGGAACCGTTTTGGGGTCAGTACTTTTCTCCGTATATCCAAATGACTCAATCAGGTTAGAAAATGATGCGATCTAATTAAACAGAAAATTGTGGGTTTTATGAAAATATTTGTGAAGTAAAAGTTGTGGGCCATAAAAAAACCAACAGAATTATTTTTTGAATTATTTTATAGTTCTAAAAATAACGAAGAGAGAACAATTTTCCTCAAAAGAAGTAGAAACAAAATGAGGATTTGCAATAAAGTCAACAAATGAAAAAATATTACTTAACTATTTTCATATATTTATAAAAACATGACAATATTATTCTCAAAGTTTCACGGCAGTGCTGAGCAGCAAATCTTCCTTTAAATGGACTCGTTGACAGGCTTAATGGTCAATTCCTGAATCTAAAAGTAGAAAAACAAGTTTAGCTCATAAAAAAACAACTAAAAAAATAGTAGCAGGAATTGCTGCAGTTGTTGGTATATATGGTCGATTGGAGACAAATCAGGAAACCTTTCTGGCCGAGAAGAAACGTCAACGATTTTTAATAAAAAAAGTCAATATTACTTTATCAATGAAACAAGACCTAAATACTGCACATGCCATTACTTTCATTGGTTTTATTGACTTTACTCACCTGAACATGTGGAGGCGTCGATAGCGCGTACACCACACCGTCGGCGATGTCCTCTGGCTTCAAAAAGCGATCCTTCACAGCTTCGAATGCATCAGTGCCTCTTATGTTGTCAAATATGGGAGTATCGACGGCACCAGGACTGAGGCTCTAAAAACCAATACGAGCGAAATTAAAAGACTCCCAGGACAATACCTAAACACTTACCGTGATTTTAATTTTACTCTTCAGAGAGTTCAATTCCAGCCTCAGCGTCTCTGCTAAGGCCGTCACGCCATACTTAGTAGCAGTGTACACATCCATGTTGCTCATGTTGATGACGGAATGCCCGCAGATGCTGTTAATGTGGATAATATGCCCATCTATGTTGTTCGCTCTCATGATCTTAACGGCCTCTCTGGTGGCAATACACAGGGCTATTACGTTCACGTCGAAGGTGGTTTTCCAAAGTTGCGTATTCCCGTCCACTAACGTGTCCCGGAAGTGGACGCCAGCGTTGTTCACCAGAACATGGACTGGGCCAACGTTTGCAGTTGTCCACTCGAATGCCTTTAGGATCTCCTCTTCGTTGCTTACGTCAGCCTTGACTGCGTACAGTTTGCCTGGAGCTTCTGCGAGTGTGAGGTCTTTAGACAGTTCCTCGATTCTCTCGCTTCTTCTGGCAACACCAACAACCTAGAAGAAAACGCCGAATAAAGTTTCTATCTAAGCAACTGTAGCAAATAAGATTAGAATAGAACCCACCTTAAGGCCTTCTTTAACCAAAATTTCCGCAATGGCAGCTCCAATTCCAGAGCTAGCGCCCGTTACTATGGCTACTTTTCCAACCCATCGTTCCATGGACAACACCATCTTGAGAAACTCGTAGGCTTGTTGTTCTCGAGGAAGTGATTGAGACTGAAATTCAAACACTCACCCACAGCACGATAATAATTGTGCTGCGTCATGCCCATTGACGGAGAAAGTTTTGGGCAATAGTAAAAGGTGAATAATAGTTAAATCAATTCATCGAGACAACATTTACTTAAGAGTCAAGAGTCACAAATAATCAAAGAAGAGAACAGAGTTCGCTTCGTTTTAGAAGAAGACCAAGGAAAAGAACCCGGAAATATTTCTTCCTGCTGACATCTACTCCACAACGAGCTGCTGATTAATATTAAGAAATTTAGGCAATACTTTCTTGACGGAAATTTTGGGACGCCATTGGATGAAATTGTTTGGTCAGTCATTAGGGTATACGATTAAGTTTTATCAATAAAGTTCAACACTCACAATTCCTCTGCATGCATCATTGAAAACTGCGATAAGAATTACAAAAAACAATTGCATATTAATTTCTCGTATACTCTTCACCTTGTTCTCGAGATCAAAATTGTTTGTCAATCTCCCCTTTTATGAAATGTTGTTCGTTTTATTTTGGGCGAAGGTCGCAGAATTATTACAGACCTTATTACAAAATAATTTCAAAATTATTAGAAAATTGTTTTAAGTTATTGCAGAATGATTACAGTAGTCTAGATTATTACAGAATTGTTACACAAATTACTACAAAATTATTACAGAAATTATTTATTATAGAAGTTACAAAAATATTACAGAATTATTTTAGAGAAGTTACTACATAAATATTACCGAATTATCATAGAATTATTACGGAAGTTATTACATAATTATTACTGAATTATAGCAGAAGTTACTACAAAATTATTATAAACATTACGAAATTATTGCAAGCTATTACAGCATAATTGAAAATTTGTAGAAAATTACTACGAAATTATTACAGAAATTATTTATTAAGTTATTACATAATTTACAAAAATATTACAGAATTATTTTACAGAAGTTATTACATAAATATCACCGAATTATCATAGAATTATTACGGAAGTTATTACATAACTATTACAGAATTATAGCAGAAGTTACTACAGAATTACTATAAACATTACGAAATTATTGCCAGCTATTACAGCATAATTGAAAATTAGTGCAAGTTATTGTAGAATTGTGACAAGGGTTCTTGTAATAGGTATACAGCCGCTGTTACATTACAAAAAGTTATTAGAAGTTATTAGAGATTTGTTACAGAATTATTATAGAATTATTACAATATTAATTATTGCGGAATTATTACAGATTCGTTACAGACTTATTACAAGTGATTCTAGCATTAAAAATAATTTCAAGTTATTGTTGACTTATTACAATATTTCATTATTACACAAGTTTATTGGAATAAATTATTATTACAGAAGTTATTGCACTAAAGAATTAGCACAGAAGTTATTACATAATTATTGTTGAATTACTACATTATTAATTATTGCAAATCAAGTATAACATATTTAATTATTACAAATTTATTACAGACGTATTGCAGGTAATTGTAGAATTATTTTACAGATTTTACAGAATTATTACAGAAGTTAATACAAAATTATTGTATATTTTATTTTAAGAGGTTATTACAGAAGTTACTACATTACAGAATTTTTAGAGAAGTTATTACTGAATTATGCAGAAGTTACTACAGAATTATTACAAACCTTACTGAATTATTGCAGTTATTACAGGATAATTGCAGATTAATTCAAGTTATTGTAGATTTATGACAGTTTCTTCTAATAGGTTATTAAAACCGTTACTACATTACAGATTTACTACGGAAGTTATTAATGATTCATTACAGAATTACTAAAAATTATTACAGAATTATTGCAAGTTATGACAGCATAATTGCAGGTTAATATTAAAGAATTATTACAGAAGTTTATTGGAGTAGGTTATTACATTACATTGCAGAATAATTGCATAGTTTTGCACATTACTGCAGAATTATAGCAACAATTTATCGTAGTAGGCTATTACAGCAGTTATTACATTACAGATATTGCAAGTTATTACAAATTCAGAATTATTATAGAAGCTATTACAGCATTACAGAATTATTGCAAGTTATTACAGAACAGTTACAACAGGTTATTGTAATGAATTGCTACGAAAGGTATTACATTGCAACATTATTGTTGTCGAATTATTACAAAATCATTATAAAAATAATGTAAGTTATTACAGAAAAATTTCAATAGCTTATTGTAACAAGTTATTACAATGCAAAATTATTACAGAGGTTATTACAAAACTTCTACCAAATTATTTGGCTATTGCGCAACGTATTATTGAATTATTGCAAGTTGTTGCAGACTATTACAAGTTATTGTAGAATAATGAAAGGGGTTTATTGTAATAGATTATTACAGAAGTTATCACATTGCAGAATTATGCAAATTATTTCAAAATTATTACAATATTTAATTTTAGTAGGTTATCTTAGAAGTTACTACATTAAAAAAACTGTCACAGAATTACTACAGAATTATTGTAGAATAATTGCACAGTATTGCACGTTACTACAGAATTATACCAACAATTTATTGTAATAGGCTATTGCAGCAGTTATTACATTACAGATATTGCAAGTTATTACAAATTCAGAATTATTATAGAAGTTATAATAGAATTAATTAATTTTTTACAGAATTACTGCATATTATTTTAATTGCAGAATTATTACATTAATTTATTGTAATAGCTATAGAAAGTTATTAGACATTACCGAAATTTTACAGAATTACAAATTATTACAAAATAATTCCAAGTTATTACAGAATTATTGCAAGTTATTACAAATTATTGAATTATTATTGCAACAGTTTATTATAACTGGTATTACAGAAGTTAATACGGAATTATTAGAAAACTCTTTACATTACTAAATTATTCCAAAAGTTATTACAGGATTATTACGGGAATTATTGCAGTAGTTTATATAGGTTATTAGAAAGCTTTTACATTACAAAATTTTTGCACAAATTATTATACAACTATTATAGACCTATTGAAAGTTTTTGCATATATATTACAAATTGCTGCATATTTTGTAAGTTACTGCAGAATAATTACAATACTTTATTGTCATACGGTATTGTAGAAGGTATTATATTACAGAACTTCTATAAAATTATTCCAAGTTTTTACCGAATTATTGCAAATTATTGCAAGTGATTGTAAGATTATTAAAATAATTTATTGTAATAGATTAATACAGTGTTTATTAGTTTTCAGAATCATTACTGAAGCTATCGCCGAAATATTACAAAATTATTGCAAGTTATTACAAAATGTTGTATAATGATTACAACAGTTTATTATAATGGGTATTACAGGAGTTATTACAATGTAAAATTATTACAAAAGTCATTACTGAATTAATCGTTACTAAATTATTACAGAATTATGAAATTGTTGCTGAACAGAAGTTATTAGAGAAGTTACTACATTACAGAATTTTTAGAGGAGTTCTTACTGAATTATGCAGAAGTTACTACAGAATTATTACAAACCTTTCTGAATTATTGCAGTTATTACAGAATAATTGCAGATTAATTCAAGTTATTGTAGATTTTGACAGTTTCTTCTAATAGGTTATTAAAACCGTTATTACATTACAGATTTTACTACGAAAGTTATTAGAAAATCATTACAGAATTACTAAAAATTATTACAGAATTATTGCAAGTTATGGCAGAATAATTGCAGGTTAATTACAAGTTACTAAAGAGTTATTACAACAGTTTATTGGAGTAGGTTATAACATTACAAAATTATTCCAGATTATGACGGAAGTTATTACAGAATTATTACCGAATTATTACAACTGAATTGCCACAATAATCACTACTGAATATTTACAGAATTACTGCAAATTATTGCATACTTGTAGGTTATTGCAAGTTATTGCAGAATTATTACAACAATTTATTGTAATAGGTATTACAAATCTTATTACTGAATTATTACAGAAGTTATTAGAGATGCGGTACATAATTGCTGCAAGTCATGTTTTAATAGTTGCAGGTTATTACAAGTTATTTCGGAATTAGAATTATTACAACAGCTTGATGGAATAGGTTATTACTGAAATTATTACATTACAAAATCATTACAGAAGTTATTGCTGAATCGTTGCTAAGCTATTACAGAAATAATTTTTATTAAATTTTTAAATTATTGTACAATAAATGCAAATTGTTACTACATTACAGAATCATAACATAAGTTATTACAGATTTATTACCGAATTACTGCAGAATTAATTATTACAGAGTTGTTGCAAGTTACGCTAGAATAATAGCAAGTTATTACAACTTATTGCAAAATACTGCAGAAGTATTGCAACAGTTTACTGTAATAGGTTATTACATTACAGAATTAGTACAGAAGTTATTACATTACAGAATTATCACGGAATTATTGCAAATTATTACATAACTATTGTATGTTATGGCAGAATAATTCCACGCTATTACAAGTTATTGAAGGATTATTACAATGGAATAAGTTATTACAGGAGTTACTACATAATAAAATTATTCGAGTTATGACGGAATTATTACCGAATTATTACAGAGTTATTACATCATTAATTATTACTGAATTGCCACAATAGGTATTATAATGTTATTACTGAATCGTTACAGAATTACTGCAAATTATTATAATTATAGGTTATTGCAAGTTATTGCAGAATGATTACAATTATTGTAAAAGAGTTATTACTGAATTATTATAAAAGTTATAAGAAATTCGGTACAGAATTATTGCAGGTTGTGGCAAAATAATGGCAAGTTATTACGGAATTATCACAACAGCTCATTGGAATAAGTTATTACTGAAATTATTACATTACAGAAGATATTACTGAATCGTTGCTAAGCTATTACAGAAAGAATTCCTATTAAATTTGTTGTAATAGGTTGTTGCAGAAGTTACTACATTACAGACTCATTACATAAGTTATTACAGAATTATAACCGAATTACTGCAGAGTTATTGTAATTTATGCTGGAATAATTGCAAGTTATTACACCTTATTGCAAAATAATGCAGTAGTATTACAGTTTACTGTAATAGGTTATTACAAAATTTATTACATTACAGAATTAGTACAGAAGTGATTACATAATTATTATAGAATTATTACAATATTAATTACCGCAAAATTAATAATTACATAATTGATTATTACAAAATTATTAGTCATTAATATTGCAAATTATTGATTACAGAAGTTATTACTGAATAATTTTTATTAGATTATTACAGAAATTAATAAATGTACTAATGAATGGTTACAGAATTATTGCAAGTTATTGCAGAAATATTGCAACAGTTTATTATAATAAGTTATTACAAAATTGATTACATTCAGAATTATTCCAGAATCATTACAGACTTTTAGGTACTCATTTCGTTGCGTTCTTCTCATGCGCTGCACGTACTCGCAATCAGAAGTCGGCCGTAACAGCTCAAGGCTTATAGACTTTGTACAGGTTGCCTCAATGAGCAGCATTAGGGCGAGGAAAATGCGGGGTGAGGAAGAGCTGGCGACCGCGATTCTATATGCTTAAAAAGAGACACTAATACTGCTCTGCTGTTGTAGAACAGAGAACGACGATCCCGGCCTGCGGTCGCCGAGTGGCATATGTTGAGTAGGTCAGGTTCAGATGGGGTAACCTTTAGAGTTTACCAGCCTTGGTAACAGCTCGCCTAAGTTAATGATACACTTTTTTAACTGCTGGTAATTGAATGGCTGCCAAAAACAGAAATGGCCCTCCGAAAAACCGAAGGGAAATAAATGCAATTTGCGGACACCATCGGCTGCCGGTGCATGCTTCAGTTGTTAAAAGGCGAACGGGTCTTGGTGAACCGTGCATGGTCGCAATGACACGACTGAAATATCGTTTCTGTGGTAGGTAAAACAAAAGAGAGACGTGAGACCTGCCACCCATCCTCTGCGTTACAACCATATTGTAGGTCGTCTCTCGCCGCGATTGTTTATGATGACTCAATCGATCTTGTAGGATCAGGCAACTAAGGGATAATGGGTATTGAAGATGCAATTGTGGAATTTGAAACATTTGAAATAAATGTAAATAAAATAGTTTATACTGTGTGTTCGTATTTAGCAGCAACATGAGAATTCTCAAGAGCTTCTACTAATTTTACCTAAAGTTCTAAGGCTTTCGTGTTACTGTAATACTATAAAGACGTCGTTCACATAAATTAGAAACAACAATGGGCCTAGTACATAGCCCTGTGGTAGCTTGAACTTCCTCAGCAAAAACCAATACACTAAAAGCTAAAAATAGGACGTACTATCAAATTTTAGAAATTTTGCAGTTTGTGATACTATGCGTCAAAATGGCAGGTGGCACTGCACGCCAAGAAATTATCTACCCAACAATTTATTTTAGAAAAATCAAACAACCGATTGAATGAAAATGAAACAGTAAATAATAAAATTTCTCGAACCCGCAATCCACACACCTGCATCAGATAAATTATTGCACTTCCTACAAAGTAATATTATATTTAGCGTGTATTCCATATAATATGCAATTATCGGTGCATTAAAACCTACCGAGGGTTATTTAATGTTGGCGCAGAGTCGGTAAATTATTTCACGTTTCATTAATACGTACGGCTACGAGTTGCATGGCAGCTAATTGGCAATGCAACAATTTAAAAACCACTATGTACTTAATTTACACATTCATTATTCGAAAAAATACCCACGGCATTGAAGATCGGGTAAGCGTAACTAATACGCTCGATTTATTAAGCAATTACAAGTCGCGAATTAAGGAATACCTTCTGCTTATTGAGGCTCCGCTGCCACGGTGGAGCGAATAGCTTCATCGGCACCACAACGTACGGATATTATGGAATGTGTGTGTGTGTATCGATGATGTCTTGTAGTTATATGTATTTGATCAAATGAGAGAGAAGGGAATTTTACAAAAAAGTTCCAAGCATTTTTTTTATAGCTGAAACGATTACAATATAATAAAAAATCATGAGCGTGAGTGCATCTGTAATGTAATACTTTCGTAATTATTATTAATTCTGTAATAATTTGATATTAATTCTGTAATAACTTCAGTAATAATTCTGTAATGTAATAACTTTTCTTTAAAAATCGATTACAGAAGTTATTACATTATATAATTATTACAAAGTTAAAGAATTGCGGAATTATTACATAATTATTGCAGACTGTATGAAGTTATTAAAGAATTATTACATAAATATTGCAAATTATTGCAGACTATTGTTGCAGAAGTTATTATTATATTACAGAAGCTATTACAGAACTATTACTAAATTATTGCAAATTATTATAGACAATTGCAAGTTATTGCAGAATTATTACAGAGGTTATTACAAAACTTTTACAAATTATTTCGCTATTGAGCAATGTATTATAGAATTATTGCAAGTTAATGCAGACTATTACAAAAGTTATTGTAGAATTATGAAAAGAGTTTATTGTAATAGATTACTACAGAAGTTATCACATTACAGACGTCAATGCAGAATTATGTAAGTTATTTCAGAATTATTATAATAATTAATTTTAGCAAGTTATCATAAAGTTACTGCATTAAAGAAACTGTTGCACAATTTTATTATTAAAGGATTATTACAGAATTATTGCAGAATAATTGCATAGTTTTCCACATTACTACAGAATTATAGCGACAATTTATTGTAATAGGCTATTACAGCAGTGATTGCATTACAGATATTGCAAGTTATTACAAATTCAGGAATTATTATAGAAGTTATTACAGAATTAATGCAGATTTATTACGGAATCCACTGATTCATTGCAATTTATTACAGAATTACTGCATATGATTGTAATTGCAGAATTATTACATTAATTTATTGTAATAGCTATAGAAATTTATTAGACATTATCGGAATTTTACAGAATTACTAATTATTACAAAATTATTCCAAGTTATTACAGAATTATTGCAAGTTATTACAAATTATTGTATTATTATTGCAATAGTTTATTATAATGGGTATTACAGGAGTTATTACAATGTAAAATTATTACAAAAGTTATTACTGAATTAATCGTTACTAAATTATTACAGAATTATTATGGAATTGTTGCTGAACAGAAGTTATTACAGAACAGTTATTATAGAACAGTTACAACAGATAATTGTAATGAATTACTACGAAGGATTTTACATTGCAACATTATTCCGAATTATTACAAAATCATTACAGAAATAATGTGAGTTATTACAGAAAAATTCCAATAGCTTATTGTAACAAGTTATTACAATGCAAAATTATTACAGAGGTTATTACAGAACTTTTACCAAATTATTTCACTATTGCGCAACGTATTATTGAATTATTGCAAGTTATTGCAGACTATTACAAGTTATTGCAGAATTATGATAAGGGTTTATTATAAAAGATTATTACAGAAGTTATCACATTGCAGAAGTCATTGCAGATTTATGCAAATTATTTCAAAATTATTACAGTATTTAATTTTAGTAGGTTATCATAGAAGTTACTACATTAAAGAAACTGTTACAGAATTATTACAGGATTATTGCAGAATAATTGCATAGTTTTGCACATTACTGCAGAATTATAGCAACAACTTATTGTAGTAGGCTATTACAGCAGTTATTACATTACAGATATTGCAAGTTATTACAAATTCAGAATTATTATAGAAGTTATTACAGAATTAATGCAGATTATTACAAGTTATTATATAACAGTTACAACAGGTTATTGTAATGACTTCCTACGAAAGGTATTACATTGCAACATTATTTCGAATTATTACAAAATCATTATAGAAATAATGCAAGTTATTACAGAAAAATTTCAGTAGCTTACTGTAACATGTTATTACAATGTAAAATTTTTACAGAGGTTATTACAAAACTTTTACCAAATTATTTCGCTATTGCGCAATGTATTACCGAATTATTGCAAGTTATTGCAGACTATTACAAGTTATTGCAGAATTATGAAAAGGGTTTATTGTAATAGATTATTACAGAAGTTATCACATTACAGAAGTCATTGTAGAATTATGCAAGTTGTTTCAAAATTATTACAATATTTAATTTTAGTAGGTTATCATAAAAGTTACTATATTAAAGAAACTGTTACAGAATTATTACAGAATTATTGCAGAATAATTGCATAGTTTTGCACATTACTGCAAAGTTATAGCAACAATTTATCGTAGTAGGCTATTACAGCAGTTATTACATTACAGTTATTACAAATTCAGAATTATTGTAGAAGTTATTACAGAATTAATGCAGATTATTACAAGTTATTATAGAACAGATACAACAGGTTATTGTAATGAATTACTACCAAAGGTATTACATTGCAACATTATTTAAAATTATTACAAAATCATTATAGATATAATGCAAGTTATTACAGAAAAATTTCAATAGCTTATTGTAACAAGTTATTACAATGCAAAATTATTACAGAGGTTATTGCAGAACTTTTACCAAATTATTTCACTATTGCGCAACGTATTATTGAACTATTGCAAGTGGTTGCAAACCATTACAAGTTATTGTAGAATTATGAAAAGGGTTTATTGTAATAGATTATTACAGAAGTTATCACATTGCAGAATTATGCAAATTATTTCAAAAATATTAAAATATTTAATTTTAGTAGGTTATCATATAAGTTACTACATTAAAAAACTGTCACAGAATTATTACAGGATTATTACAGAATTATTGTAGAATAATTGCATAGTATTGCACGTTACTACAGAATTATACCAACAATTTATCGTAATAGGCTATTGCAGCAGTTATTACATTACAGATATTGCAAGTTATTACAAATTCAGTATTATTATAGAATTAACGCAGATTTATTACGGAATCTACTGATTTATTGCAATTTATTACAGAATTACTGCATACTATTGTAATTGCAGAAGTATTACATTAATTTATTGTAATAGCTATAGAAAGTTATTAGACATTACCGAAGTTTTACAGAATTACAAATTATTACAAGTTATTACAGAATTATTGCAAGTTATTACAAGTTATTGTATTATTATTGCAACAGTTTATTATAATGGGTATTACAGAAGTAATTACAAAATTTCCTACAGAATTAATTGCTACTGAATGATTGCTGAAGTTATTACGAAATTATAAAATTATTACTGAACCATTACAGATG
Source organism: Rhagium mordax (assembly GCA_963680705.1). NCBI lineage: Eukaryota > Metazoa > Arthropoda > Insecta > Coleoptera > Cerambycidae > Rhagium > Rhagium mordax. The sequence goes on along the minus strand of OY796656.1, from coordinate 131,421,694 downwards.
TAAGTTATTACGGAATTATTAGAAAACTTTTTACATTATTAAATTATTCCAAAAGTTATTACAGGAATTATTGCAGTAGTTTATTGTAATGGGTTATTAGAAAGCTTTTACATTGCAAAATTTTTACAGAAATTATTATACAACTATTATAGACCTATTGCAAGTTTTTACAGATATATTACAAATTATTGCATATTATTGTAAGCTACTGCAGAATGATAACAATAGTTTATTGTAATACGGTATTGTAGAAGTTATTATATTACAGAACTTCTATAAAATTATTCCAAGTTTTTACCGAATTATTGCAAGTTATTGTAAGATAAATAATTTTTTGTAATAGGTTAATACAGTGTTTATTAGTTTTCAGAATCATTACTGAAGCTATCGCCGAAATATTACAAAATTGTTGCAAGTTATTACAAATTGTTATATAATTATTACAACAGTTTATTATAATGGGTATTACAAGAGTTATTACAATGTAAAATTATTACAAAAGTTATCACTGAATTAATCGTTACTAAATTATTACACAATTATTATGGAATTGTTGCTGAACAGAAGTTATTACAAATTATTACAAGTTATTATAGAATAGTTACAACAGGTTATTATTGTAATGAACTACTATGAAGGGTATTACATTGCAACATTATTCCGAATTATTACAGAATCATCACAGAAATAATGCAGAAAAAGTTCAATAGTTATTACAACGCAAAATTATTACAGTAGTTATTACAGAATTAATCGTCACTAAATTATGACAGAAGTTATTACAGAATCAGAGTTATTGCAAATTATTACAGAATTATTGGAAGTTATTGAATTATTATAATAGTTTACAGCAATAAGTTATTACAGAAGTTTTTACCAAATTATTACAATATTTTTGAAGAACATTTGCAGGAACACGTTTATGATGAAATTATTTCAACCACCACGTAAAGTTAGAAACAAAATATGATATCCGCAAGCGCAACTGGGCCATAAGTTAAGGACAGTTTCGCTTCTGGCACGCCTCCTTTTTCCAATTTGCGACATCTTTACAATCCTTGCATCTCAATATTTTAATGACTTCCTGGCGTTGCATGCAGTGCATCTCCAAACTCCCACTATCAGCCGCCTTCATTTTAATCCATCCACGCACCAGTTTATAGTTCTGAAGTAAATTGTTCGACCACCTTTTTTCGCTCAACATGCAAAACGTCTGTCCACGTCCAAGCTCATAAGCGGACACTTCCTGAATCTCCTCGCATCATATCGTTATTAAATCCCACATGTCAAAATGAAATGTTCCATTAAGCCGTCGGTATGCATTGTTGCACATTAAAAAAAATAGCAGCACGTTGTACGCCGGGATGGCATTAATAACGTCCTGCATTTGTTCGACTTAACCCAAGCGTACCTGAAAAAATTGCGTCGTCTAGCATACCTGAGGTACAGCACAATGTCGGATTCTTGGTTTCTTGCGTACCCGCGAGGTGAGAGGTCACAGACGTAACTTTCTTCTAAATGCTTGGATTCGTCGTTATGCGTTTGCCGGGGCCCGTAATAGTCGTAGATAAGATGGCTCCTATAAATCCTTATTACAGTGATGTTCGTTATCAGCGCTGAAACGTGTGCTTTATTATTGAGATATCTTCTCTCATTCCAAGTAGTGTATCGCCGCTGCTTTGTGACGACGGCGCTGTTTCGGAGTATAATCGAATACTCGTGTAAAATTAATTGCTATCCTCCAAGACGGCCAAGACCAAGAGTTTATGCGTATAAAAGAGGGGAATAAAATTGATAAAGTGACCTTTAATCCACCATGAAACTCTTCACTTACTGAAAAGAGATTTCAGATTCTGCAAAATACGTGGCGTAAATTCATCTTGTAATATTATATAAACGTTGTTAAGTAACTTAGAAATTGATGTTAAATAAATGTTTATTGGAAACATCAAATAAACGTTGTTGAGTATTTTAGTGATTGACGATAAATAACTTTGCATGATGAACATTAAATAAACATCAGGCATGTCATAAATTGGCGTTAAATACATTTTTTTTAGGCAACATTAAATAAACGTTGTTGAATATGTCAGAAATGTATGTTAAATAAATATCCATGGGGAAAATTAAATGCACATAGAGTTTATGTTGTAATATATTTTCCTGAAGCATATTAGATAAACGTTGAGTATGTTAGGAATTGATGTTAAGTAAACTCCAAAGGAAACTATAAAAAACGTTGTTAAGTATAGGAATAGAAGTTAAATATATTTTCAGGTATATTAAAAACCGATGTAAAATAAATTTTTATACGCAACATTAAATAAACATTGAGAATGTTAGGAATTGATGTTTAATAAATTTTCATAGCAAACATTAAATAAACGTTGTTGAATATGTTAGGAATTAATGTTAAATACATTTTTCTAAGAAACATTAAATAAACATTGAGTATGTTAGAAATTGATGTTAAATAAACTATCGTTGGAAATATTAAATAAACGTTGTTGAGTATGTTAGGAATTGAAGTAAATATATTTTTAGGTGGAACATTAAATAAACGTGGAGTATGTTAGAAATCTATGTTAAATAAGTTATTATAAGGAACATTTTACACATAGAGTGTGTTAGGAATTTATGTTTTAATTTATTTTCCTTGAAGAACATTAGATAAACGTTGTTTAGTATATTAGGAATAGAAGTTAAATACATTTTCAGGTGGAACATTATATAAACGTTGAGTATGTTCAATAAATGTTCATGAGAAAAATTAAATAAACGTTGTTAAATATGTTAAGAATTAATATTAAATACATTTTTGTAGAAAACATTATATTAGGAATTGCTGTTAAATAAATAATTATAGGAAACATTAAATAAACATTAAGTTTGTTAGGAACTGACGTTTAATACTTTTTCATAGTAAATATTAAATAAGCGTTGTTGAATATATATTAATTAATGTTAAGTACATATCTATAGGGAACATTAAATAAACATTGAATATGTTAGAAATCGATGTTAAATAAATTTGTGTTGAAAATATTAGATAAACGTTGTTGAGTATGTTAGGATTTGAAGTAAATATATTTTTAGGTGGAACATTAAATACACGTTGAGTATGTTAAAAATCTATGTTATATAAATTATCATGAGGAACATTATATACATATTGTTAGGAATTTATGTTCTAACATATATTCCTGAAGAACATTAGATAACCGTTGAGTATATTAGGAATTGATAAGTAAATTTCAAAGAAAATTATAATAAACGTTGTTAGAAAGTATGTTAGAAATATATGTTAAATAGATTTTCAGGTGGAACATTATATAAACGTTAAGTATATTAAAAAATCGATGTTAAATAAATTTTAATAACAAACATTAAATAAACGTTGTTGAATATGTTAGGAATTAATGTTAAATACATTTTTCTAAGGAACATTAAATAAACATTAAGTATGTTAGAAATCGATGTTAAATACATTTCCTTTGGAAATATTAAATAAACGATGTTGAGTATATTAGGAGTTAATGTTAAATAAATATTTATGGGAAACATTAAATAAACATTGAGTGTACAGGAACTGACGTTTAACACATTTTCATGGCAAATATTAAATAAGCGTTGTTGACTATTTATGAATGAATGTTAAGTGCATATTTATAGGGAACATTAAATTAACATCGAGTATGTTAGAAATCGATGTTAAATAAATATGTGTTGAAAATATTAGATAAACGTTGTTGAGTATGTTAGGAATTGAAGTAAATATATTTTTAGGTAGAACATTAAATAAACGTTAAGGTTAAGGTAAGGTCCTATGTTAACTAAATTATCATGAAGAACATTAAATACACATTGAAGAACATTAGATAAACGTTGAGTATGTTAGGAACTGATACGTTTTCAATGAAAACTATAATAAACTTTGGTAAGTATGTTAGAAATAGAAGTTAAATATATGTTAAATAAATTTTCATGAGAAACATGAAATAAACGTTGTTAAATATGTTAAGAATTAATGTTAAATATATTTTTGTGGGAAACATTAAATAAACATCGAGTATGTTAAAAATCGATGCTAAATAAACTTGTTGTTGATTATGTTAGGAATTGAAGTCAATATATTTTTAGATGGAACATTAAATAAACGTGGAGTATGCTAGAAATCTATGTTAAATAAATTATTATGAGTATCTTAGAAATTTGTTTTAATATATTTCCTGGAGAACATTAGATAAACGTTGAGTATGTTACGCATTGATAAATACATTTCAAACACAATTATAATAAACGTTTAGGAATAGAAGTTAAATATATTTTTAGGTGGAACATTATATAAACGTTGAGTCTGTTAAAAAATCGATGTTATATAAATTTCATGCGAAACATTAAATAAACATTAAGGATGTTAGAAATTGATGTTTAAGTAAATTTTCATAGCAAACATTAAATAAACGTTAGTAGATAGGCAAAGCCGCTCCGGGACCACTTTCGAGGTCGATGGCGTCTGTCCATCCGGAGTGACCATGGAGAGGATGAAGAAGTCTTCGGAGAGGGTCGAGGGTATGTACAAGAAGTAAATCGTCAAAGACCGGAAGGTGGAGGGCGAAGAAGTCTTCGAGGGGGTGGTCTTCGGCGAGGGGGTATACAAGAAGTAATCGTCAATGACCAGAAGGTATTGCATCATCGTTAAAGCGTATTGCGCAATATTACGTAATCTTACGCAATATTGCGCAATATCATCAAGTTCTGAGAATGCCTGCGTTCAAGGTTAGCGACTTGTCGAGACTTGTCTGTAGGCGGCTAGATCAAAGGAGTGATTAATGTGGCGTAATCGATATGCACACGTGCGCGTTCAAGGTTATTGCGCAATATTGCATCATTTAGTTCTGAGAATGGCGCACCTGCGTTCAAGTTAAAGCGCTCTAGCGACTTGTCGAGACTTGTCTGTAGGCGGTTAGATCAAAGGAGTGATTAATGGCGAGTACGTGACTAAAAGAGCAACATCCAATTCTAAGAATGATGGAACACCTGCGTTCAAGGTTAAAGCGCTCTAGAACAAAGAAGTCTTTGATGGTGTGTGATTAATGGCTTCCGACCCCGACCGCTAGCGTTCAAGGTTAAAGCGTTCTCACGGTTTTTTTGCTGACTCGCAATGAAGTATGGGGGGAGGGGGAAAGGATATAATCGATGAGTCATCCTGCGTTCAAGATTAAAGCGCTCGTCTTTTTTTAATTCTTAGTCTTTAACATTTAGTGTTAGAACTGTCTCGTTACATTACAGTGTGCTCTCTCCTAATAAAATAATAATAATAATAATAAACAGAAAAATGTGGATGTTTTATAGTGAACAGAATTGGAGCAAAGCTGAAGACTTGCAGAGCGCAGTAGAATGTTTATGTGATGAAATTTCACCGCTAATATTTAGCGAGCGCCACGATAATGTGTACGATTTCCAGTCCATCCAAGACGATGAAATTCGTAATAAAGAATGTGAAAAACAGATTCAGAAGTACAATGGAGCTCTGGAATTGTGTCACAAATTTCTCGAGGGGAACGTTAGCATTCAACGATTTTGTAGAGAAATGATTGCAGCCGACATGAAAACATTTCTATTTAAAATTAAACTGTATTTACCTGTAAAATATATTATTCAATTTGATATTTATGACGAAGATGATAGCGATGTAAATGAATAAATATAAAGTTTTTATTTTTTCAAATTTTTTTTTTTTTCAAATTTTTTTTTCAAAATTTTTTTTTTTTTCAAATTTTTTTTTTATTTTTTAATTTTTTTATTTTTTTATTTTTTTAATTTTTTAATTTTTTAATTTTTTTATTTTTATTTTTTTTTCAAAAATCTTTTTTAATCTTTTTTTAAATTTTCGATTTTTGGGAATGCATAAAGGCGTAAAGAGATTTTTAAATAAAAGAGAACAACATATTTAAAATAATATATTAATAGAAATAAAAATATAATACTAATTAAAATACTAATTAAAATATATGACAGATTCCTCCAGGGGTGTGATGACATCATATTCATTCTGTAACAAAAGAAAATACATGATGTATGTATAAAAATTATATTTACTTTACTTACTGCTGAGAATCTCAACACCTCCATCACAATTTGAGGTGATAGTCGTGGTGGAGGTGATGGTGAAGGGGGTGGCGGGATCATGGGCGATGTCATAGGGGGTGGCGATGTCATAGCGGGTGGAGGCATCAGGGGCGATGTCATAGCGGGTGGAGGCACCATGAACGACGTCATAGCGGGTGGAGGCATTATGAACGACGTCATAGGGGGTGGCGTCATCATGGGCGATGTCATAGGGGGTGGAGGCACCATGAACGACGTCATGGGCTGCGGGTGATATGAGAGCGGTGAAGACATCACGTGATCCTCCTCCTCCTCACTCTCTATTTCTGACTTTATATTCGTAAAACTGTAACAAAGAGAAATATCAGTATTTATTTATGTTAAAATGTTTCTATAATAATTACCATATTTGCATCTGGGGGGACGACGACACCCATCGGTGTGGCCATTTCATGAACGGGTTTTTGTCACAACTAGATGTTGAGACCCGTTCGTCGTCGTAACCGTTTGGAGGAGGAGAAGAACTGTCGCCTAAACCAATGCTTACGAAACTATGAAAAAAAAAAAAAATCCAATTTAAAAAAACTAAGCACAGAAATAAAAAGATTAAAATGTACTCACTTTTCTCTAAGATAAGCCTCCAGATACTGGGGCGGGGTGTACTGGTACTCGCACATGATCAAGTTATGTTCACGACTCACAGTAGCTGAATGACAATTAAATAAAAGCGTATACCCATAAACCCCTCCGCCGAAAAAACGAAAATCTTTTAATGCACATTAACGAAACACTAAAAAAATAAACAATATCCCTTTTTGCCAACGTGTATCAGACTAGCAAGTTCTGTTACTTTTTAAATCAGACTGTCAGCAAAATAATAAAAGGCAATTGAGCACGTTCATAACATAAACGATCCTTTTTTACGTCTGAATTCATACTCCACATAAATAAAACAAATGTTAATTTGGCAAAAAAATATTTAATAATCAATAATAATTAATTCATCGATATGATACATTTTTTTCTTATAATAATTCTAACTATACACTTTAACAATAAAATCGAAATACACAGAGTAATGTAGCATAGTAATTGTAAAATTGGATCGCTGTTGCCGCTTATGTCTTCGTGTTCTTGAGTCCCATTAAAAGTGGGGTAGGATGTAACAGCATGTAAAAGAATAAAGTATGTAACCACCGCCGCCGCCGCCGCCGCCATGATGATTGCTGATACACTAATGAGATTTATCCTCAAATAATGTCTATTTATTGTCTGATATTCTAAGTAGTAGTACTGGCACAATTACGGGGATTAAATTGGAAATTCTTCGTTGAAATCTTTGACGATCGACCGATGCCTCAATCCAACATTGACCATTTCTGGACATTCTGTACGCATAAGACCAATGTATGATGTACCTAACTTGAATCTTATCGTCAAATCTCACCCTCTTTTTAGCAGCAGCAGTTTCCATTTCTTTTTTTTTTTCATGGATTATTTATACGAACTGCAGCATGTAAACGTATTCGACATATTACGCATGTTTTCTGAGAAAAACTACAGTCTGCGCATATCGCAATATGTCCACACGGTACGAATATCATATCACAATCATTTTTGTAGCAAACTTTACACTTTTTACGAATCTCGCAAACTTTACAAAGACTGTTTATAGAATTAGCGATATGACCACAAGATAAAAATACTGGAGACTGCATTTTGTTTTCAGAGAGCAATTCTTCTTGCTGCTGTGGCACGTGAAAATGTTCCACACCGTCTTCTATCGCTGAATACACCACTGCCAGCGATGACACTTAATTTTTGAAACTGTGAAAACATACGCTGTTTCTCTGCATACAAGTTTATTAGTTTTTTCAACTCGTGCAATTTAAATAAATGATCTTCTAACATGAAGTTAAATGATGATGATGACATCTTACTCTTATAACGTCTAACTGGATAATGAGTAACTGGTGCTTGTGCATAGAGGATAATAGCAAAAGAGGTGGGGGAAGGGGATGAATAAAAAAAAACATTAATAAAATACATATTTATTTAGGTAAACTAGAATATAACCAATTATAAAGGGTAAATACATTTCTTAAGCTACATATTTTATTATTATTATTACAATGATTTAAACAATAAGGTAAATCTTTAGTGAACTTTGGAACCTCTTCATTAAGCAGCTGTTCCACATTGATGATAGATGGCACAGTTTGTCCCAATGCATGTAAACGTTTTTCCAGAAATTCTTTTTTCTGATAACCTTTTACGTACACAGTAGTAGTAGCTCCATTAAGTAGATGATTACGTAATATTTCATTTAGGTCATTATCGCTTACGTAGCCACCACTATACCTCAATCCATGATGATGTAATTCCAAGTAATTTATTTGCTTCTTCAGGTCATAACTTAAAGAATCGTACGGTATGAGAGGCTTAAGTAAATAATGGGCATGCTGGTCTCCACTAACAAACGAGATTTCCTTAGGATAGAATTCGGGCAGGTTAAAGCCTTGAATATCTACGACAATCAATTTCATGTTTACTCTTCGATAGTTCTTCGCATACTAAATTATTTCTACATTACATAATGTTTCTTATAACTCCACTGAGAGGTAAATACTCCAAAACGCGGTCGTGTATGAGAATGCAGTAGGCCTTGGTATTTGGGGGGAAGGGGGTCAAACTTTCAATTTCCATTTTTATGTCTACAATCGAAGGTTTAACAGGAGCCCTCCTCTTCGAGCAGTCTATAACGAATAGCGTGTGATTCTTGAAAGCGGCAAAATCTAGCATAGGTTTATTATTTGAAGCGAACGATTTGGTAAAATCAGTATACATATGATAGGCCTCAGAGTATTTTTTAGCCTTAAAGTCCAACCTCATATCTTCGTGAGGGTAACGATCATTGTTTAGCAATAATTTCACATTAAATATATCAATATTATCGAATTGCGTAGAGTCCTTCGTCTTGGCATCTTTCTTATCGGTTTGTAGAGCAAGGATGGCAGCTTGGGGGCTTTGAGTGCCATTTTTAACAACTATAATTTCTTTTGTAGCACCTGCCACTAGGGAGGGTATCTCATGAATTTCATATTGTCTATACGTTAATATGATTGGCGTATCGGCATTAACTTTAGCTAGAAAATTCAGTTTTGGAATATCGTTCAAATACACATGTTTCACTTTTAATTCAATATTGGTGATGGTTAGTTCGCCAACTGTATCATCTTCAGATACTTTAAAACAATTATTATCGCTACGAGCCCGTATCAAACGTAGAACCTGTTTACCGAAAACGTATCTCCTGTAATCGTAAAAGAATCCCAGTAAATGTCTCAAGGGTATTCTTAAGAAAAAGGTGAAATTTGTAGCGTCATATGTAATCAGGCTACCGCTAGGATAATTCCAACCTGCGATGCTATGAGAAAAATCATCTTTTTCATAACATATATAACTTTTTATCGTGCTCACAATTCCAGGATCGCGTACTTTATCTATTTCCATGCCATTTAATTCATAACTTATGGAATCAAATAAAAAGGCGCCCGCGTTATTGGTGAATTCAACGGTGCCCGTACCAGTAGCATTTTTCTTTAAAGTTCCCTCGATTGATAGCGCCCCCTCACCTATTTCAATCAAAGCGTCATGCTGATAAATGGCAATTTCAATTTCATCATTATTCCCATAGGCTTTAACGTACGGATGGTACGTTCGAACTTCGACTCGTTCAATTGAATCGTCGTAGTGGGGGTCTTGGAACAGCTGCAGTTCTTCTAACATGATAACCCAAAGATAATAAATATAAATAATTTGAATAAGTTAACTTGGTAGGTTCTGATGACGGTGGTGGTGGTGGTGACCTTGCACTTGTACGATTAGATACAGAATGAGGATGATGTAAGCTTCCTCCGTATATATTAGGTTTACTACGGTTAAATATTAATCTCATGTTCTTTTAAGTTCTAACCTCACAATCAACTTCTCTCCTCGCAGATTAACAAGCTCAGAATTTTGATCGAGTATTTTCAAAGTGATATTCTGTATCTCTCGAATGCTGGGGTTTACAGGTAGATAAGTTAAATTCCTAGGTTCAATGTTTATAGCGTATCCGGGATCAACATTCAAACCGCATTCAAAAATCGTATGTGTAGGGCTATTATTGGAATATGCTCCTACAGTAATGTTACAGTCCACGTGGATCGTTATAACTCTGACTATATTAACAGGTAAATCAGACTCATATAATGTATCCGGTTTTAATGTTCTGCTGGCACTGTAACCCAACAGGGTGGCCAAGCTATCCTTGTGATTAAAGTTAATTTCGTGTTTACTTTTAATTTCACACTTGAGCGTATTATTGTTAGGTTTCAGCGAGAAGTATTCGTCAGCCTGCTGCTGTGATGTTACGCCGCTACCTACTAGTAATCTCTTTTGCAGATAGGATTCAATGTCACTTATTTCATAAGATCCTGTAGGTATAGTTATGACGCTTTCTTTGAGACTTCTATCACCGCCTAGCTCCCAATAATAAAACTTGTTATTCACACCTTCTTCGATGTTAGGTATCGTATTATAGGTGTCGAGACCGGTCAACGCTATCGAATAATCGTATCGGGGATCTAGTTCTATGGGATTATAAAAGTCTACGGAGAGAACAGACTTGCGACCACTTAACTGGAAAGTGTTCGATGACATACTGATTACACATCACGCGTGTTTATTATTTTTATAGAGAAATTGCAAACATAAATGTCCACAATTAGTTATATGTTTGATATGCATCGGGATTATATTTAATTTTAAATTTCCCGCCAAAGTATCGAACTAATTCCATTGGAGGTTTCAGAGATCCAAAGCTGTCGAAATATACTACGGAATCGCCTGTTTTCTTATATGCTACCCAATGAGTTCCAGCCCCCTTTACGCTGTCCAAGTTAATGATGGCGCTCTCGTTTCCTTTAAGTGACGTATGTGAAGGTAAAGAGTCTCTCATATAGACGCCTCTGAAATGGGGAATTTTTAACTTTTTCGCATACTTTAAGATGTCGAGGTCAGAGAGCGCTCTATCGGGTAGCTTCAATGGTAGTTTTTTGTCAAATATAAACCGTATCCTTTCTTATAGGGTTTCATGTACAGTCCGGAACCCTTTTTACCCAAAGCCACATCCTCCACGGCTCTATTGTGGCGGTGAGCTTCTTCCAATGTTTTCCTAGCATTCTTGGCGTCTATAACAGTTTTAGCAATGGCCGCAGCGCCACCTGACAGAGCTCCAAGAGCTGAGAGACCTGCAAAGATCGGTATTAGAGGTAAGAAGCCTCCGGTCTTCGGTAGCGGTAGAATACGGGGAACAGTGATTTTCTTCCTTCCACCTGCTTTCCTGATGGCAATTCGCGCCGTTTTAACACCGATAGCCATATCCTTTTTCACATCATGACTTGCGTGCTTTTTCAACGCTTTCACAATGTTCGATAGGATGGCCTTACGGAAGGGAATTTTCTTCTTTCCTTTCCGTTTATTACAGCCTCCTGCTACACCCATACCTAATTTACGTTTAACCTTCATGGCGTTTGTGACAGCCCAAGCTGCTGCTTTTTCACCTAATCTGGCGTCTTTAGATTTAACGCGTTCCCAAGCTCTTTGTTCCAGTATGTAATCGGCTTTATGTCTGTCGTCCAAGTTCGCGTTTTCGCTATAAGCAATATCGTGTTCACGGCACGCTTGATCCAAAGGGTTAACACCTGGATCCCCTCGAGCTAGACGTTTACGTAACTTTGTGCCGGGTCCGCAGTACTGATAACCAGGTAAATGCAGTTCGAAAGGTAGCTTGTTGATAAGAGTGTTAACTACACCTCTGCCGTGTTTCCTCGACGTCATCTAAACTAGAACTGATGATGTACGAGTCCGAAACTTCTATATATAGGAATGTACAGAGTGAAAAGTTTAGAGTTCATGATGCGCGTTCAAAGACAAAAGACGTCTCTACCCGTAGAGAATTTAGATTTATTAACTTCTGATCGTTCTGTAGAAGGATCTGTTAATAAACATGGAGAGTTATTTCCTAGCGCTTTAAGAACTATCGTATGTGGACCTAGTGGGGCGGGGAAGACAAATATTCTACTAAGTCTATTATTCGACTCTAACGGACTATGGTTTGAGAATGTGTACGTGTACTCCAAGTCCCTGTATCAACCTAAATATAAATTATTGGAAGATGTGCTGAAGAAGGTAAAAGGCGTAGGCTACTTTCCATACACCTCCAACGAAAACATCATCGATCCTTCGGAAGCTAAAATGAATTCCATATTTATATTTGATGACGTAGCATGTGACAAGCAAGACAAGATACTCGCCTTTTTCTCCATGGGGAGACATAAGCTTGTAGATTGTTTCTATCTCTGTCAGACTTACACCCATATACCGAAACATCTCATTCGAGATAACTGTAACTGCCTAATATTATTTAAACAGGATAAAATGAATTTACGTCATGTGTTTGACGATCACGTGACTCCCGATATGAGCTTTGAACAATTTGAACATTTATGCAGAGAATGCTGGAACGATAAATTCGGAGTGCTGGTTATCGTAAAGGATTTTGAATTACATAAAGGACGCTATAGAAAAGGCTTTGATCAGTATATAAGTATATGAGATTTCAATAACACCAAGCATTATCAGTTAGACGCTCAAACTGAACAGACCTGTTTTGAAAAACAGGTTATCTGTTTTGAGAAACCCTGTATCTGTTTACAGACCTGTTTAAAATAGCTGTTTACCTGTTTAAAATACCTGCTTACCTGTTTAACATACCTGTTTACCTGTTTAACAATGAAGGTTACTAAAAAATTTACTCTCGCGGCATATAAACCACCTAGGGAGAAGGTCTATGACTTGGCGAAAGACTTGGCGCTCAAGAAGAAGATAAAAAAAGCTTCAGATTCTATTCGAAGGAAGTACTTGGCTTTAAAATTAGGTAGAGCTGAGGAGGACGATACAATTAGACGTTTATTGAAACCGGTCATTGAACCATTACGAGAACTCGGTGCTGTTAAGAATTCACCCAAGCAGAAGCAGACTCCAAAAGTAGAGAATACCATTAAATCTGAAATAAAGAAAAAAATAAAAGTGAAAGAAGAAGTGGAAGAAGAAGAAGAAGAAGATGATGAAATATTTGAAGATTCAAGTAGTACGATTGACCCTGATGCCTCCGCCGCTGAACAGTATCCTACGTTAGCTAAGCAATATTTAACAGGTCTCTATGATAAAAGTAAGGATTACGATGAAACCTATGGCGTGAGATTTAATGACGAAATGAATAAATTATACATCGGATCTATGGAACTAAATATCGGTTCTAATGCCGGCTTAAGTATCGGCGATAAAATGTTTGCTGGAAGACAAGGCTTATATGAACTGCTATTTATGAAGAAGCCTCAAGGTTACAGCGAACAGGACTTAGCTGATTACAAGGAAATTCTGGAAACCTCTAACGCACATAAACGAAATTATGATCCTGCAAGTCAATTAAATGGCACTCGATCACATAAATATACTAAAGTGATAAAACCATTATTTAAAAAAAACAATAGTGGCGATGGCACTCCCAAAATAAAACATACTCAACCTCATAGTAGTGGACAGGGTATGAATATGGTTTACAATGAAAAACCGGTAGAATACGTCTTCTGGGACGATATAAACGAATTAGTGGACAGGCTAAGACTTTTAAATGCATCCAAGGCGGCAGGAAATACTGATTCCCACGACAACGAAATCTTGGCTATTTTAAATGAATTGAAAGAAGCAGGAATTATATATTAGTATGTAACAGCTCTCTACACACACTTCATATTCGCAATGAGTCTCGATAAGTTCGGTCGTTCAGCACGAGGTGGCGTTAGCAAGAACATCAGTCTATTACCACAAGGTCGAGGTTTTAATTTCACCAAAGATGGAAACATTGATGTGGAAAAATTGAAATTGTGTAATGTTCAACCGCCCACTGAAGATGGCGATGCTGTCAATAAAAAGTACATGGATGATAATGTGACTGCCATTGCTACGGCTCTAGCGACGAACTCGAACAATTACCAAAGGGATACTTCCACTCGTTTAGATAAACAGAGAGGCTCCATACAAGACCTTAGAAAATCTATAAAAAAATTAAATGATGAAGTAATTGTTCTAATGCAAGCGAATCTCACCTCTCTGTCTAACACAGTGAAAACTGTCGAGATGGCGGTTAATAAATTAAAAGCGAGCAAAAGAGTATAAATTATAAAAGTCTGACATATATGTTCATTTAATTTGATACCATCGATCTGTTATGTCTAATTCTAAAGAAAAAATTCAATTGGTTAATGAGCTACATAAACCCGCCCGTAGAAATATTAAGCGGCGCAGGCGCATAGTCATAAAGGGAATAGATGACTTGTGGCAGGCAGATTTGGCTGAGATGGGGAACTACTCCAAGGATAACAATAATTTTAGATACATTCTGATGGTAATTGATTGTTTTTCCAAGTTCCTATGGGTTAAGCCGATAAAAAATAAGAGCGGACCCGAAGTCACTCAGGCTATGGAGAACGTCTTCAGGGAGAGCAAGAGATCTTGTAATCATTTAAATACAGATCAGGGTACGGAATTTTATAATGTACACTTTCAACGCTTGATGAAACAATTTAAGGTTAACCACTACAGCACATATACTGTTAAGAAAGCCGCCATAGTTGAACGTGTTATTAGAACGATAAAGGAGCGCTTGTACAAGTATTTCAGTTTAAACGGCTCATACCGATGGGTGGAGGTGCTTCCCCACATTGTTAAAGAGTATAATAACCGAAAACATAGGACTATCGGGGTAAAGCCGGTGGATGTGAACGCGAAGAATGAAAAGCAAATTTTACGTTCAGTTTACAATCACATAAAGATAGCAGCATCGCGACGCTACAAGGTGGGCGATATTGTGCGAGTCAGTAAGAGTAAGCATGTGTTTAGCAAAGGATACACACCAAACTGGAGTACAGAGTTATTTAAAATATCCGAGGTTCGAATCACCAATCCTACAACCTATTTACTTGAAGATATGCAAGGTAGACCTATAAGAGGGGGGTTCTACGAAGAGGAGCTGCAAAAAACGAAAACACCCGATGTGTACCTCGTGGAAAAGGTGTTACGTAAGCGAGGCGAGAAGTCTTACGTGAAATGGCTGGGCTTTGATTCCACGCACAACAGCTGGATTGATTCAGATAACATTCTTTAACCTGCATGTGTGTGTTCTTATGAGAAAATGTGTCATACCCCCATGAGAAGTGCGAATTTACATTATATCTTATGAGATAATAGCACACATTTATGAAACTTGGGGGCCTTTTTAAATTAGTACCCTCCCTCCCTCCCACTACCTAATGCATAAACAGACAGATTATGATTTGAAAGCTTAGTTGTCTGTTAGTCTTTGAGTGCAATGGAATCACCTGCTGCTGCTAGTCCTTCATTTTCCTCTGAAGATTCCTCCGGTTATTGGAGTGAAATTGATCGAGTTAGTGATATTTATCAAGACGCTATACTTACTGAAGAACGATATATTTGTGAAAATGTGTTTTACGTTAAAGACTCTAATTATAAAATAATTACTGGACTTTCTCCTGCAAGAGGTTATGTTCCTGCTGTACGAATATTGCTGAACGTATCACATCCTATATTCACGAAACCAGATAATATTTCCTTCATAAGAGAAGACTGGAACGATTTTATTACTTACCTTCAACAATTTACCTCTGATTATTTTAATGATGAGATCAAAGATGATGAAGAAGAAGAAGTGGAGGAAGAAATTCATTTCTCTGGTTATGCCCTAATAAAGGCTCCTTTTATCGGGAACAAGATGTTAAAATTGTCTGCCGCTGGAGTTTCAAGTTTATTTTATTTTTCAAGAAACACTGTATACGATATTATAAATATTAACAAACTCGTATCATCTCATATGGATTTGCTGCATAGTTTAAGTTTTCCAGAGTTCTATGATAACTTTTTAAATGTCACAAATAACATATTAAGTGAATCTCAATATGAATTATCCTCTTATAATGTACTATTAAAATTAAGTGAAATATATCCTTGTAACATTCACACATACTGTATTCGTGAATGCTTAGCTTATAATTTGAATAAAGTTCTAAATGATTTAGATAGAAAAATGTTTCTTATAAAAAAATGATTGAATAAAGAAATATTAATAATACGTTTTTTTATTTCTAGGTTAGGTATATGGAATAAATAAAATCATGATGTTTTAAATACATAATATATTGAAATAAAAGAAAAATACAGTAATAATAAAAAATGATTAATTACATATATATCGATTACATTTATACATTGATTACATATATTATAAAAAAAGAATACATAAAATGATCGATATTGAAATCTTAGGTATTATCATCAGGTATAATAATTGAATAATGACCCCACGGGAGAGTGTCATGAGTCTCGGAAAGTAATTTACGTTTATCATCGAAGGGGTTTAACGAGATTTTCGTTTGCTCAATGCTGTACACATCATGCAATCTAGATTGTATACAACGCTGAGTATTGTGCAATAGCCCTACGTCTCGAGTAGGATTTTTCAAAAATTTCTCTAAACACCGTAAATAATCCTCAAAAGTAATTTTTCTCTTAACGACGTTAGTCTTTACGCCTTTGGATTTTTTCACCACTTTACCTTGCGCCACCTTATACGTATATTGTTTGGAGCGTAACCCGATAAAATGAGTCATCAATTTACCGTTATTCTCATCCTTCATAAGACCGGGGATTTTTTTGTTCACTAACGGGATATCCCAACGATTATCGGGGGGATAGTCGCTGGTATCGAATCTTTGAATGTCTTTTTTGATGACCTCTTCGTACACGTCATCACACTGAAGTTCGTAGACCAAACTATCTGTATCGGTGTATAACAGTTTACAATTTTCCACCGGGAATTTAGTTAACATGTAGTCGTAATGGAATTCATACACGCAAGTTTTTGAAATATCTAAAATTGCCATTCCTATGTATAGGGGTTTATCGAATACAATGCGATTTTTTCTAAGTTCGATAGCCATTAGCGTATCACTAAAAACGGATCTACTATCAAAATTTGGACTGGAAATTAAATTTTTCGCCCCGTAACGCCCCTCCCACTTCCTAACCAGTTTTACTATACGGTGTTTCCGCACATTCTGCATTGTTTTCCCAAACACTGCGTTGTTCATCAGTTTGTAATTTGTTTTCTCAAATTCGGACTTTGCTTGCGCTCTTAACGATGTGTTTAGCTCTATGTACGATTTTAGCCAAGTAGACTGTTTGAATTTCAGCACTTTATGGATGCGAACTAAACGCAATCCGTGCTGCAAGACCTGCTTTAAATTTCTGTAATGTAAAACATAATTTTGCTTAGTGTACAGGGTGGTCATTAATTTGGAAAATTTGGAATTTGGAGCCGTTCGATGTTCTGCGCAAAAGGGTAAATCTTTGTGTAAATCGTGTAGATCATCCGGATACTCGAGATCCACATCAAGAACGTAACCGATTTCGGCATCATCGGGTACCGTGGTGACGTCAATGTTTGTATCGGTCCATTCGAAGCTGCCATATGGAAGGGGTTGATTCATAGCCCAGCCATATAAGTTATTTACATCATAATAAATCAGATACGTTGATGGTTTGGTGTTGTCATATTGTTCCGAGTACTTATTGTTAGCCTCACCATACCGATTACAGCATTGACTTACGCCACCACGAATGCCACGTTCGAAGAACATCAGCATATCTACGTCTTGAAGTGTTTCGAGTTTACACCCCGTATATTTGAGCATACAGTCCCACGTGTAGCCCGGAATAGTGTAATAGTGAGCGGGATCCAGACCGTATGTCTTGTGACAAGTGATGCGAAAAGTCTCGAACACGCACGTTAACAGCATGATGTCAGTTTTCATGTACAGATCGCTGTACTCGCCTAAATTTTGACAGTTAAATTTTGTCCAAACGATTTGAGCATGTCTGTATTCGTCCTCGTCAATGTCTGCATCGTTAAGTTTATTGTGAAAGCTGGTCAGGTCTGGTAATTCGGTGTCGTCAAGTCGTTCTATTGTGTCTATGTAGTCGTATGGAAAAACGCCCTTCTTTTTCAATAATTTCAATTTCTCTTCGTCTAAATTCGGAAATTCCCGTTTAAGATTTACGAAATTCTCCGCTTTTAATGTGGAAGCCAGCTCTTGTAATGAGCAGCCCATAAATCTAAAGGAATCTATGAATCTGAATTTTAAGTTAGTTTCATCATCGTATACCGTAAAACTAATATATTTTTCCTTATTTACCGGTAGCAGAGTGACGTGATATCTTTCGGCGAGCTGTTTAATTACGAAATGTGCGTCATAGCCCCCCAGGTTGTGGAACACCACTGGAATTACGAAGGATTTTTTATAATTTAAATTGCACTTATTGTGCGCAAACCCCCTGAAATCGCCGGTGAGGTGACAATGATCACGAACGATTTTATCTTTATCATTGAACGCTACCTCGCAAATGTGACATTTCTTACCGACCGCATCCTGTAAACTAACTTCCGTATTCATGGGTTCGATATTTTTCAATTTGGAAGAAACGAATTTTGCGATGGCGCTCAACTCGTCCACAAACCAAGACATACAATCTGTTCCACGATTACTTTTGAAAAAAGACCAATCGTCATTATAGTCACATTTAAAATAGTACCCGGCACTGTATGCTCTGTGTTTTTGATAGCGAGAACTTTTCGTTGCTGGTTCTGCGCCATAGCGATCTCTGTACTCTGACTGTTTATTTGCAGCTTCCGCATCGTTAAAGGGCTCAAGCAAAGATTCGAAATCCGCGTAAATCACAAAATGAACCTTTTCCTTATAGACGAAATTTTTAAACTTAACGTACAGTTCTTTTGGAAACTCAATTTTACATTCGTTAACTTTCTCGCAATCCCCCGTATGACCATCTAATTTAACCTGCGAAGAGAAATAATTGAGACACCTATCACAGAAAAATACTTTATGTTTATGTTTAGAAATTTGACTATTCAAAAGCCTTGATAAATCTTTGATGTACACGTAATGATATTTAATATTTTCATCTTGTTCCTCATCCTCGTTATCTGACTTGGGTGCCGGATCAAATTCAGATATTTTTGGATAATATTTATCTTGGATTAATAATAAATTTACGTGTTTTTCACGCTTTTGCTTAGTCAAGCGAACGGGGACTACTGAAAAATTTAATTTCGAGTCCATCTCCAGGACAAACACATTAACAGAAATATCAGCATTATTCTTTTCAAATTTAGAAATATATGGTATTTTCATAGGAAATTCAATTCCTTTTAAATTTAACACTTCAGTGTAATGAGGATATGTAGAGGTTCTGTCTGAATGTACATCCGTAGGATAAAGACCGCTGACGATGCTCCAGGCAAAGCATGCTTCGTCGTTCATATTTTTTACGTTAATACATGCCTGTTTTTTTAAAATTTTTTCCGGCAGTCTAATGTAGGATGAGCCGGTACCATTCCCCACTTCGAACTTATTAATGTTAACTTCCAAGCTAAGAATTTTATCTAGGGCCCAGCCAGATCCGGATTCGGAGAATTCAGATAAGGAATTGAGAATTTCATCTTTAATATTAATTTGGAAAAAATGTAACAAGTCCGTTCCGGCGTCGACTATTTGATTTTTTGTGTTGAAGTACTTTCGTTCAACGATTTCAACATCTCCGGATTTTCTCAGAAATTCACCACAGAAACAGGTATTCACTTTAAGAGTACGCATTTTTTTCAATACATTCATAACCCTATTTTTAAATAAGTAAAAAGCATCATCTAAAAATTGGGTAACATCTTTGTGTGTTAAATTTATTATTATTCCCGTACGTACTCGACCCTGAAAAACTGAAATTATCTCTTCCCATTTCACCCTATCACTGCGATTTTCTTTCACTGGCGCGGCTCCTACTCTTCCCCCAATACGATTTAAATGTTCAATTACTTTCTTAAACCGTTTAAGATGACCGAGATTAGTTTGTAGTTTTCTCAGAGTACCTACGGCTAAATCTGAATCGCGAATCGCCTTATTAAAAAGCCTAATATGCTGCTTTAGTTGCTTAAGCCAGGTGTCTCTCTCCCGCGGTGTAAAATTTCTTTTTTGAGCTAAAATTACCTCGACTGATTTAAATTTCGCCACAATTTCATCACTGAGACTAGCAATTTCTAATGAACTCATTTTTATTTATTTAAATGCACTTCACAATGTTTAAGAAAAATTTATACATACAGATTTTTCAATATCGATCCTGTTCCCTACGTATTTTTATCTTAATTAGTAGTGCTGCCGTCTTGCAATGATTCAGCTAAAAAAAACATACAAACATTAGAAAAAAATAAATAAAAAATAAAAAAATAAAAAATAAAAAAAATCAAAAAATTTAAAAATAAAAAAAATAAAAAAATTAAAAATAAAAAAAATCAAAATTTTATAAAAAAAGTTAAAAAATTAAAATTGATAAAAAATTAAAAAAATTAAAAAATTAAAAATTTATAAAAAAATAAAAAAAATAAAAAAATTAAAATTAATAAAAAAAATAAAAAATTTAAAAATAATAAAAAAATTAAAAAATTAAAAAAATTAAAAAAATTAAAATTATAAAAAAATTAAGAAAATAAAAGAATTTAATTGTCCTTACTTTTCACAAATTGAAAGCTTATCCCCATAGACGGCTTCTTAACGTCCTTCAAGCCTCCAAATATAATGCTGTGTTTGCCTTCGGTGAAATCAGCTAAATTGTTTCTCATTAAAGGTGTCACCCTCTTCGGCAGAAAAGCCTTATTATCCTCCAGTTCAATCAATATGCTATCACCAAATTTTGTGGTCACTACTTGAGCTGATAATATTGGCTGGGGACTGTTTATTGGTAAGTCGGACACCTTAACGAGTGGTTTCGTTTCTAAAAGCGCAATTTTATTCAGTTCTTGTAAATTGGCCATCTAAAAATATTATATATTCATGATTTGAAATTTAAACAAAAAAGATTAAAATGTACTCACTTTGTAATTAATAGCGCACACTAAAACACCAAAAAGTATTGTACTGCTGAACTATGAAGTGTACAGACTTATTAACTTCTGAACTATTAAGATTATAATAGCGATAATCACACTTAAACACCAATGGTACTATTGTACTGCTGAACTATGAAGTGTAGAGACTGCTGAACTATTAAGCCTAGAATAACGATACGCCGACTTTTATATCCTTTCCCCCTCCCCTCCATACTTCATTGCGAGTCAGCAAAAACCGTGAGAACGCTTTAACCTTGAACGCAAGTGTTCCATCTTAGAACTGAATGTTACTCTTTTAGTCACGTACTTATGATTCACCACCAGCATTAATCACTTATATCTGACAGCTCTTCTTCATCAAAGACTTCTTTGTTCTAAAACTAGAGCGCTTTAACCTTGAACGCAGGTGTTCCATCATTCTTAGAATTGGATGTTGCTCTTTTAGTCACGTACTCACCACCGGCATCACTCCTTTGATCTAGCCGCCTACAGACAAGTCTCGACAAGTCGCTAGCCTTGAACGCAGGCATTCTCAGAACTGGATGATGTTGCGCAATAACCTTGAACGCGCACGATTCTCAGAACTGGATGTTGCTCTTTTAGTCACGTACTCGCCATTAATCACTCCTTTGATCTAGCCGCCTACAGACAAGTCTCGACAAGTCGCTAACCTTGAACGCAGGCATTCTCAGAACTTGATGATGTTGCGCAATAACCTTGAACGCGCACGTGTGCATATCGATTACGCTACATTAATCACTCCTTTGATCTAGCCGCCTACAGACAAGTCTCGACAAGTCGCTAACCTTGAACGCAGGCATTCTCAGAACTTGATGATATTGCGCAATATTGCGTAAGATTACGTAATATTGCGCAATACGCTTTAACGATGATGCAATACCTTCTGGTCATTGACGATTACTTCTTGTATACCCCCTCGCCGAAGACCACCCCCTCGAAGACTTCTTCGCCCTCCACCTTCCGGTCTTTGACGATTTACTTCTTGTACATACCCTCGACCCTCTCCGAAGACTTCTTCATCCTCTCCATGGTCACTCCGGATGGACAGACGCCATCGACCTCGAAAGTGGTCCCGGAGCGGCTTTGCCTATCTACTAACGTTAATGAATATGTTAAATACATTTTTGTAGGGAACATTAAATAAAAATTGAATATGTTAGAGGTTGATGTTAATACATTTTTGAAGGAAATATTAAATAAAGGTTGTTGAGTGTATTAGGAATTGATGTTAAATAATTATTCATGGGAAATATTAAATAAACATTGAGTATGTTAGAAACTGACGTTTAGTACATTTTGATAGCAAATATTAAATAAAAGTTTTAAGTATATATGAACTAATGTTAAATACATATTTATAGGGTACATTAAATAAACATTGAATATGTTACAAATCGAATTTAGATAAATTTCATCAGAAATATTAGATAAACGTTGTAGGATATGTTAGGAATTGATATTTAATACATTTTTGTAGGAAACATTAAATAAATATTGATGTTAAATAAATTTTCGTTGGAAATATTAAATAAACGTTGTTGAATATATTAGGAATTGATGTTAAATAAATTTTCATAGCATAGCAATAAACGTTGTTAAATATAGGGGAAGCCTAAAATCTATATTTTAGAGAACAAAATTTTCAGGGAATCTAGGGGAAGCCTTATATACTCAAAACACTAGTTGAAAACTCAAAAAAAAATAATTTGGATAGCTGATTTTCAACTAATTTCATTCTTTGGAAAATTAACGGCCATTATTGTACAGGATAACAATTGCGTTGATTGAATGACGCAGCACTGAAAGAACAAAAAAGGACCAGAATCCTTAACGTGATAAGTGGAACTGAAATTCTGGTCAGGTGAATAATAAATATATTCTCGGCAAGCATGATTAGTAGGAGTGACCGCAAGATGTAAATGTCTTGCAGCTAAATCGCCAAGAACCAACTTAGTGTGCCTCAAATATGTTTATATCATTGTTAAATATTTGGAGTAGTTAGTTTACGGTCGAGAGGGCCGGTCGTAATTCAGATCGAAGCCGCGTATGTACGTTTATAAACATATCAGTAAATTCAATTTATTTTGCGGGCATAAATTTTATGAATCGTAAAAACGAAAGTATTGACAAGGTAATTAAAAACGTTGCGAATGAGTAATCAAACAAGAATTTGAGCAAGTGAAATATCTGATAGTTCGGTCATGTTCCCCTAAATGTGGGACATTTCAGCAATCAGAAGATTAGAGAGTTAATGTAAAGGGTAACGAGGTAATGGCGTTTCTGAGGAGAAAAATATCTTCATTATAACTTAATGGCTCTATTTGCTGCGGTTTAACTTGAGCTCCCAAGCTATTTCTAAAATATTCTAAAATCATAAAATTCATGTGGCATGACCGGTTATGCCGGCGCATTTTGCATCATTAAATTTTAAAGGCACAATAATAACTGCATATAGGAACATAACTTATTGTTATTTATGCATTTCTTAATAAAACGCTCGATTCTACATATATAAAGATTCTAATCATGAGAAGGCATAATAACAGTGCTTGATTATTTACTTTGTAACTCATTATTCATAATGCGGAACAAAAACTGTTAAATCGGCGTATGGCGTCATTTTTACATGATGTATGGTAATTGTTAATTTAATAGATGGCCGAAGGTTGCCTGCACCTTGCTAGTATATAATTACTGTTCATTTTTCTCGGGAGATCACACTTTCTTGTAGTAGTTTTTAAGTTTACTGAAATGTTCTCTATGAACATTTATTAACATCAGTTTCAACATAATGTTTATTTAATGTTCCCCATGAAAATGTAATAACATCGATTTCTAATATGCTCAATAACGTTTATTTAATGTTCTCAATACAAATTAATTTAACATCGAATTCTAACATACTTAATGTTTATTTAATGTTCCCCCTGAATATTTATTTAACATCAACTTCTAACATACTCAACAACGTTTATTTAATATTCCTAACGTAACATCGATTTCTAACATATTCAATGTTTACTTAATGTTCCCTACAATATATATTAAACATGAATTCCTAACATATTTAAGGCCTATATTCCCTGAAAATTTCGTTCTTTAATATCCATAAGTATCCAATTTATGATTTTTTAAAAAGGTCGATTTTGCGTATTTGTCCGAACTTCAATTGAGAAGAGTAAGGCTTCCAGTAGATTTTTTGAATATTTTGTTGTCTAATATCTTTACGCGTCCCGTCTGTAATTTTTTTGAAAAAGGTCGATTTTCCGTATTTGTCGAACATCTGCTCAGTTTGGGAGGCCGTAACTTTTTTCTTTTTTATAATTTTTAAACCGGACTTTAATTGAAGGAAAGAGTAAGGCTTCCCCTAGATTCCCTGAGGATTTTTTTCTCTAATACCCATGCGCATCCAGCTTATGATTTTTTAAAAGGTCCATTTTGCGTATTTGTCGAAAATCTGCTCATTTTAGGAGGCCGTAACTTTTTCTTTTTCATAATTTTTATACCGGACTTTAATTGAAGGAACGAGTAAGGCTTCCCCTAGAATCCTATATGTGTCCGATCTGTGATTTTTTAAAAAGGTCGATTTTCCGTATTTGTCGAACATCTGCTCATTTTGGGAGGCCGTAACTTTTTTCTTTTTTATAATTTTTATGCCGGACTTTAATTGAAGGAAAGAGTAAGGCTTCCCCTAGATTCCCTGAAGATTTTTTTCTCTAATATCCATGCGCATCCGGCCTGTGATTTTTTAAAAGGTTCATTTTGCGTATTTGTCGAAAATCTGCTCATTTTAGGAGGCCGTAACTTTTTCTTTTTCATAGTTTTTAAACCGGACATTAATTGAAAGAAAGAGTAAGGCTTCCCCTAGAATCCTATATGTGTCCGATCTGTGATTTTTTAAAAAGGTCGATTTTCCGTATTTGTCGAACATCTGCTCATTTTGGGAGGCCGTAACTTTTTTCGTTCTTATAATTTTTAAACCGGACTTCAATTGAAGGAAAGAGTAAGGCTTC
Organism: Rhagium mordax; assembly: GCA_963680705.1. Classification (NCBI taxonomy): domain Eukaryota; kingdom Metazoa; phylum Arthropoda; class Insecta; order Coleoptera; family Cerambycidae; genus Rhagium; species Rhagium mordax. The sequence continues at coordinate 131,396,413 of OY796656.1, read as the reverse complement.
CCCTAGATTCCCTTAGGATTTTTTTCTCTAATATCCATGCGCATCCGGCCTGTGATTTTTTAAAAGTTCCATTTTGCGTATTTGTCGAAAATCTGCTCATTTTAGGAGGCCGTAACTTTTTCTTTTTCATAATTTTTATACCGGACTTTAATTGAAGGAAAGAGTAAGGCTTCCCCTAGAATCCTATATGTGTCCGATCTGTTATTTTTTAAAAAGGTCGATTTTCCGTATTTGTCGAACATCTGCTCATTTTGGGAGGCCGTAACTTTTTTCGTTCTTATAATTTTTAAACCGGACTTCAATTGAAGGAAAGAGTAAGGCTTCCCCTAGATTCCCTGAGGATTTTTTTCTCTAATATCCATGCGCATCCGGCCTGTGATTTTTTAAAAGTTCCATTTTGCGTATTTGTCGAAAATCTGCGCATTTTAGGAGGCCGTAACTTTTCTTTTTTTTCATAATTTTTATACCGGACTTTAATTGAAGGAAAGAGTAAGGCTTCCACTAGAATCCTATATGTGTCCGATCTGTGATTTTTTAAAAAGGTCGATTTTCCGTATTTGTCGAACATCTGCTCATTTTGGGAGGCCGCAACTTTTTCTTTTTTATAATTTTTAAACCGGACTTTAATTGAAGGAAAGAGTAAGGCTTCCTCTAGATTCCCTGAGAATTTCTTTCTCTAATATCGATGCGCATCCGGTCTGTGATTTTTTGAAAAAGGTTGATTTTACGTATTTGTCGAAAATCTGCTCATTTTGGGAGACCGTAACTTTTTTCTTTTTCATAATTTTTATACCAGACTTTAATTGAAGGAAACAGTAAGGCTTCCCCTAGAATCCTATGTGTCCGATCTGTGATTTTTTAAAAAGGTCGATTTTCCGTATTTGTCGAACATCTGCTCATTTTGGGAGGCCGTAACTTTTTTCTTTTTTATAATTTTTAAACCGGACTTTAATTGAAGGAAAGAGTAAGGCTTACTCTAGATTTCCTGAGGATTTTTTCTCTAATATCGATGCGCATCCGGTCTGTGATTTTTTAAAAGGTCCATTTTGCGTATTTGTCGAAAATCTGCTCATTTTGGGAGACCGTAACTTTTTTCTTTTTCATAATATTTATAGCGGACTTTAATTGAAAGAAAGAGGAAGGCTTCCTCTAGAATCCTATTTGTGTCCGATCTGTGATTTTTTAAAAAGGTCGATTTTCCGTATTTGTCGAACATCTGCTCATTTTGGGAGGCCGTAACTTTTTTCGTTTCTTATAATTTTTAAACCGGACTTTAATTGAAGGAAAGAGTAAGGCTTCTTCTAGATTCCCTGAGAATTTCCTTCTCTAATATCGATGCGCATCCGGTCTGTGATTTTTTGAAAAAGGTCCATTTTGCGTATTTGTCGAAAATCCGCACATTCTGGGAGGTCGTAACTTTTTGTCATTTCTAATTTTTAAACCTGACTCCAATTGGAGGAAAAGATATAGAAAAATTGCCTCGCCTCTTATCTACCGGTTTAAAATAAATCAGGCTTTAAGCACCGATCATATTGTTTCCAGTGCACTTGCCCTGCATGGTTTAATGACTGAAAAATTCCGTGATACCTAAATGAGCGCCGATAAAACCAGTACTCCGTACCTTTTGGGCATCACATAGACGCAGCGCGGTTTTATCTTTTCATCTGGACATGTACACGTCTTTAAACACCCTAATATGTAGGGAATTTAACTTTACAGCGCTATAACTTTTCCAAATTCCCCGAAACAATGGCGAACCAGGTATTTCTCGAACAAAGAACAATTTTAATTACTCGAGCAACCCTCAGTTTATGTTGTACGATTGCCGGACGACAAAAAGCAGTCCGCTACAAGAATTTTAACAGCCGATAGATAGTATAGAGATCCCGTGTGAGAATGCGCCTACAAGGACTTCTGGGCGGACGCAGGATCGTTCGCATATTTCTGGAATAAGAGTGTCCACTAATATTTTATCGAAACCGCCGCCGACCAAAGATTCTGCGATAACGTTGAGTGCGGTGACATCCTCTAAGATTCCTTGTTTCCCCTGCGGTGAATCGAGTTGTAATTGTGCAAATAATAATACTGTCGAAAATATTGTACATTTTTATATAATTAACTATATAAATAACCGTTAGGTTTATGTCGTAAGCGCAATAAGTTTAATTTCGTGGATGCAGGCTTCATTAAGATATTAAAAAAAGCACTTGCATGGCTAATTCAGATATAATGACATATTCCATGAAAATACTCGGTTTATCTGGCAAGACCATTTATAGTTTTAATTGCTGCGTCATTACGCCATTAATAATGACATTTTAATATCACGTTAGCTCAGTGTTATTTACATTTATTCATTAACAACGGTAATTACCCCGCCCCGAAAAAAAAAATACACTGATCGCAGCACAAAAATGCAGCTTAACCGATGCACTTTTTAGTATTACTTCTGATTTGCATCTTGACTTGTGGCATGCTTATGCTGATTAGAGTCTAAATATAGCAAATTGGCAAGGTAATTTAACTTTAATATATTAATTATAGTGCGGAGGGAAATGGTGGGGAGAGGAATTCAAGCGACGTATTTGCGGCGTATTAATTCCATAATTCATTGCGAATCAACTGTATTCTAATTTTTATATCGCCCCACGGGTCAGACTTTGGCCCGCTATTATTTCCAATAGTTATAAACGATCTTACCTCGTTCATTGAATGAGAGTTATAAACGCTATAAAGACGGAAAGACTAAGCCTAAATTAATATATTATTTCTTAATCCTTTACTGAACTTTATAGAAAAGTTTATAAATTTAAGAGATTAAGCAGAAGGATTTCATTTTTTTTTAATTCTTAGGATTTTGTGTTCAATTCTAAAAATAATAAGAAAGTTGCAAGATTAAATTTTTTTGTTTATGGGATTTTGTGTTCAATTATAAAAGCGATGAAAAAGCTGTAGGATTCAATTTTTCAAATTTTACGATTTTATGTTGAGTTAAAAATTAATGAGAAAGTTGAAGGATTCAATTTTTCCATTTTTCGGATTTTGTGTTCAATTAAAAAATGAATAAGAAATTTGAAGGTCACATTTTCAATTTATAGGATTTTGTGTTCAATTATAACAGTGATGAAATGCTGAAGGATTCAATTTTTTAATTTTTTAATTTTTAGCATTTTATGTTCAATTCTAAAAGTAATGAGAAAGTTGAAAGATTCAATTTTTCAATTTATAGGATTTTGTGTTCAATTATAAAATTATAAAAGTGATGAGAAAGCTGAAGGATTAAATTTTAAAATTTTTATTATTTTGTGTTCATTTAAAAAATTAATAAGACAGTTGAAGGATCAATTTTTCAATTTTTAGAATTTTATGTTTAATTCTAAAAGTAATGAGACAGCTGAAGGATTCAATTTTCCAATTTATAGGATTCTTTGTTCCATTATGAAAGTGATGAGAAAGCTGAAGGATTCAATTTTTCAATTTATTAGATTTTGTGTTCAATAATTATAAGAGTGATGAAAAAAATGAAGGATTCGATTTTTCAATTTTTAGAATTTTATGTTCAATTTTAAATGTAATTAGAAAGTTGAAGAATTCAAATTTTCAATTTATGGGATTTTGTATTCAATTACAAAAACGATGACAAAGCTGAAGGATTCTATTTTCAATTTTTAAAATTTTGTGTTTAGTTCAAAATGAATGAGAAAGTTGAAGTTCAATTTTTAGAATTTTTTGTTGTTCAATTCTAAAAGTAATGAGACAGCTGATGGTCAATTTTTAAATTTATAGAAGTTTGTGTTCAATTATAAAATTGATGAAATGCTGAAGGATTCAACTTTTAAATTTTTAACATGGTATGTTCAATTCTAAAAGTAATGAGAAAATTGAAGGATTCAATTTTTCAATTTGTAGGATTTTGTGTTTAATTTAAGAAAAGATGAGAAAGCTGAAGGATTCAATTTATCAATTTTTGGAATTTTATGTTCAATTCTAAAGGTAATGAGACAGCTGAAGGGTTCGATTTTTCAATTTATATTTGTAAGATTTTATGTTCAATAATTATAAAAGTGATGAAAATGTTGAAGGATTGAATTTTTCAGTTTTTAGAATTTTATTTGACAATTTTAATATAATTAGAAAGTTGAAGTAATCAATTTTTCAATTTATGAGATTTTCTGTTCAATAATTACAAAAGTGATGAGAAAGTTGAAGGATTCAATTTTTCAATTTTTTGAATTTTATGTTTATGTTTAAATGAATGTGAAAGGTGAAGGATTTAATTTTTTAATTTTTAAAATTATATGTTCAATTCTAAAAGTAATTAAAAAGTTGAGAGTCAATTTTTCAATTTATAGGAGTTTGTGTTCAATTATAAAATTGATGAAATGCTGTAGGATTCAATTTTTAAATTTTTAGCATTCTATGTTCAATTCTCTAAGTAATGAGAAAGTTGAAGGATTCAATTTTTCAATTTATAGGATTTTGTGTTCAATTATAAAATAAATGAGAGAGCTGAAGAAATCAATTTTTCAATTTTAAGGATTTTATGTTCAATTCTAAATGTAATGAGACAGCTGAAGAATTTGATTTGAAGATTTTTCAATTTATAAGATTTTGTGTTCAATACTTTTATAGTAAAAGTGATATAAAAAACTGAAGAATTCAATTTTTCAATTTTTAGAATTTTATTGTCAATTTTAAATATAATTAGAAAGTTAAAGGATTCGATTTTTCAATTTATGGTATTTTGTGTTCAATTACAAAAGTGATGAGAAAGCCGAAGAATTAATTTTTCAATTTTTAGGATTTTGTGTTCAGTTAAAAATTAATGAGAGAGTTGAAGTTCAATTTTTAGAATTTTATGTTCAATTCTAAAAGTAATGAAAGAGCTGCAGGTCACTTTTTAAATTTATAGGAGTTTGTATTATAAAACTGATGAAATGCTGAAGTATTCAATTTTTAAATTTTGTGTTTAGTTAAAAAATTAATGAGAAAGTTGAAGTTCAATTTTTAGAATTTTTTGTTCAATTCTAAAAGTAATAAGACAGCTGATGGTCAATTTTTAAATTTATAAGAGTTTGTGTTCAATCGAGTGTTCAATTATAAAATTGATGAAATGCTGAAGGATTCAATTTTTAAATTTTTAACATGTTATGTTCAATTCTAAAAGTAATGAGAAAATTAAAGGATTTAATTTTTCAATTTATAGGATTTTGTGCTTAATTTAAGAAAAGATAAGAAAGCTGAAGGATTCAATTTTTCAATTTTTAGAATTTTATGTTCAATTCAAAAGGTAATGAGACAGCTGAAGGGTCGATTTTTCAATTTATAAGATTTTGTGTTCATTAATTATAAAACTGAAGGATCCAATTTTTCGGTTTTTCTTAGAATTTTAATGTTAATTTTAAATATAATTAGAAAGTTGAAGGATTCAATTTTTCAATTTATGGGATTTTGTGTTCAGTCCAAAAATTTATGAGAAAGTTGAAGTTCAATTTTTAGAACTTTTGTTCAATTCTAAAAGTAATGAGAAAGCTGAAGAAATCAATTTCTCAATTTATAAAAGTTTGAGTTCAGTTCTTCATATTTTTTATAATTGAATACAAAATCCTATAAATTGAAAATTCGAATCCTTCAACATTCTCATTACTTTTAAATTGAACATAAAATGTTAAAAACTTAAAAATTTAATGCTTCAGCATTTCATCAATTTTATAATAGAACACAAACTTCTATAAATTGAAAAATTGACCTTCAGCCTTCTCATTACTTTTAGAATTGAACATAAAATTCTAAAAATTGAACCTTAACTTTCTCATTAAATTTTTAACTGAACACAAAATCCATAAAATGGAAAAATTGAATCCTTCAGCTTTCTCATCACTTTTGTAATTATTGAACACAAAATCCCATAAATTGAAAAATTGATTACTTCAACTTTCTTATTGAATTTTAAATATAATTAGAAAGTTGAAAGATTCAATTTTTAAATTTTAAGGATTTTGTGTTCAGTTCAAAAATTAATGAGAAAGTTGAAGTTCAATTTTTAGAATTTTTTGTTCAATTCTAAAAGTAGTGAGACAGCTGATGGTCAATTTTTTAATTTATAGAAGTTTGTGTTCAATTATGAAATTGATGAAAGATTCAATTTTTAAATTTTTAGGATTTTGTGTTCAGTTCAAAAATTAATGAGAAAGTTGAAGTTCAATTTTTAGAATTTTTGTTCAATTCTAAAAGTAATGAGAAAGCTGAAGGTCAATTTTTCAATTTATAGGAGTTTGTGTTCAATTAAAAATTGATAAAATGCTGAAGGAATCAGTTTTTGAATTTTTAGAATTTTATGTTCAATTCTAAAAGTAATGAGAAACTTTTGAAGTATTCAAGGATTTGAGTTCATTTAAAAAATTAATAAGTTGAAGGATTCAGTTTTTTAATTTACAAAATTTTGTGTTCAATTCTTGTAAATATTGGATAATAACTCAATCAGTAACGTCGGTGGCTCGCACCCTAGAATTGTATCCTGGTTAACAGACCTTGTCACTTGATTAAGCTGTCGTTTAGCCCTGTTTTCCTGCGCATGCGCACCCAACATCTTTTCAAATCAAATATTTTATTGTACAAATTCTCAAAGAATATTTCTACATATTTGTCGTTCGTTACTTGTTTACTTAAAACCAACATCCTACACTCCATATATTCTGTATCAATAATTGCTTTTTCCAGCATGGCCGGGACATTTCGCTCGCCTCACAAATCATCCCCGTTATTCTGTTATTTGGTGCCGAGGCCCGAAAATCAATTACCTCCTATCTCCACATCTACAATCTTCATTAAAAATTATCACTGAAATTCGATCTCATCGGCTTGTATGTACCTTAAATTAGTTAATGTACAAAATTAATCGGTTTAAATGTGCGCCAACTTTTCAGCAAGAAATAATTAACTGAGTCCAATAGGAATAATTAATTGACGCGGGTCCAAAATTAATGTTTTCCCTCGACAGTGTGGACAGGAACAACCTATCTGCCGATTAAAAATTTTTTCGCTGGTAAATTCCGTAACTTTATTCATCGTTTAATAAAAATTCTCGTATTCTTGTTAAAACTGGGCCACGCTGTATACTTAACCTACTGTAAACCGCGTCATTAATAACAATTGCATTGGAGAAAAAGCAACGCCAAGTCGATAATTATAACAAAAACGCTGCCAGACCCCAGTTATAATAAAATTTCCGTTCCTATTAGCCATGCATTTTTTTTAATTAGGCATAATTATTACCTACCAGACACGGGCGGAAATTAAATTTTATCAAAAGTCTGCTAAATAATCTTTTTATAATGCCTAAATCAGGCTCGTCATCGTTTTTAAGCTATGAGCACTAGGGTATAATTTCTTTGGGCGCTGTGAACCATGTAATATATGCACACGATTTGGCTCAGTATCGAACACAATTGCTCGAGCGTTTTAACTGTTTTGGAGGTTTCCTTTAGAAAAAATTAATCAAAATTAAAAACACAAAAGACAATGTACGTGGACAAACAGATTATAATTTAAAATAAAATAATGTTAACACCGTACAAAAAGGAACTTATGGACATTATTTTATTTTAAATTTTAATCTGTTTGTCCACGTACATTGTCTTTTGTGTTTTTAATTTTGATTAATTTAAAATTAATTAATGACATTACATAAATTCGAGTACATGTATTTTTACATAATATTTATTAGTTTTCTTAATAATTGGACAAATTTTTCATTAATGCTTATACTGACAAACCTTTGGTATTTATAGAAATTCTTGTAGCCTGATGATGTGATGTAATGTATTGATCACGAAACCGGTTGAAATAAAAAAGAATTTTGTGGGAACAAGACCTTTGTTTTTTCTTCTTCAACATATATTATTTTACAATTCTCTTTCTTTGCTTGATATGCATTATTTATAAATGACTTTGTATAGGCTTTATACAAGCATAATAATAACAAACATATCCAAATTGATATACTTATATTGATATTTCATCTCTAAACATGCTATTACTAAATTCATTGGACTATCTTTAATACATTATGAATATTGGATTTAAAATTATAAAATTCAAAACGTCTAAAAACAAATTAAAATTTTTTTCTTTTTTTAACTCACCACAAAATTCATTCATTATGGTCACCAATTAAAAAACGAAGTCCATGTACATCTTCTTGTGGTGTGGTTTAATCTGGGTTACCCTTATGAGATTATTTATGGCGCCATTTTGATTTTAGGAATACCCTTGGAAGCCAAAATGAACATAGCATTATATTCGATCATACTCTACTCGTGTTGCAGAGGTGCTTATGGTGAGGGTGAGGCCCAAATATTTCGCAACCTCATTACAGAAATCTTCATCCATGACACGACCATCTGCCTCTTCTACCAGCCAAAACACTTTAACCACTTCGTGGAGCAAGGCCTAATTTTGTCGGGGTTTCCCGTCTACACCAATAAACTGGACATACTAACCGAAACAAAAGAAGCCCACCGCACCTGTGGAGGATACATCTTAAACCTACACAATATGTCAGTCTTGCAAAATATAAACAAAAGCAACCTTATATTCAAACCTCACAAAAGATTGGTGGTAGTATTGGAAGGCCAAATTGAGCCACACAACACATTCCTCGAAACTTTAACCAACCAGTTCGCAATTGACGTAATAACTGTAACCATTACCAGAGACAATTTGGTTACCAAAAAAATCACTGTCCGTTCTGTCACCAAACGCAACACCCTTCTGGAGTGGACAGGCGACAAAAATGCTGTGGTAAGCAACCGAAAATTTAGAAAGCCCAAGTGGAGGCCGAATTTTGGCGACGATTTTTCCTTCACGATATCAGCATACCACTGCCCACCGTTGGTATTTGTAGACCAGAAGCAGGTAACTGGTGGCACTGAGCACGAGATCACAAAAAAGGTTTTCCAAAAAATTCCAGTGAGGTACGAGTACGACGTTAACGTGGAACCTATCGATTACAAACATCCCATGAACAAATCCAGATCAAATCGAGCGTTGCAAAAAGTGCTCCGGCATAGCCAGTTGGCTGTCTGCGGGCAGGATCTAGTAACCGTAAGTAAATATGAAGCACTTGAGCCAACGTACCCTACAAGGCCGATATGCCACACATTTTTGGTCAGAAAGCCAAGGCTGCTACCAGCAGACTCCTTCATGTTCCAACCCTTCCAGCTGAGTCTCTGGATGGTATCACTTGCGGTGCTGGTTTTCGCCTCGGTCTTCTTTACAAGGCTCATAAATTTTTACAACTCAGTGGTTAACAAAGGCCCATTTACCAACGCGTCTCAGTCGTTCTTCTACATGGCTAGGTTGTTCACCCAAGGCGCAGTTCATAATATGCTAGCCTTTCGTTTGCTATCCGTAAGACTCCTGATAACCTCATGGCTGGTGTGGTGCTTTCTTATAGCGTCTTACTATTCAGGGGGATTAAATCTATTCCTGCAGAACCCCAGATATGAAGACCCAGTGGAATCGTTGGAAGACATGGTGGCCAACAATATACGCTGGGTATACTACAATAACGTTCTGTCTTCGTATCCAGAGGAACATCAAGACGACATCACGCAATCTCTGATCAAGTTGTACACGGAAAACAGGACCATAAATTCCGCAGTCTATACCTCATTATTCGATGGATTTGTTCAAAACGACGACAATTTGATGCAAGACAGTGACAAGCCAAAGTACAAAGTTTTAACGACTTGCTTCAATATGGTCTATATGGTTTTTCCTCTTAAGCGAGGCTCCCCATTCACGAAACTGTTCGAGAGAGTTGCAAGGAGAGTCGAGGAACACGGTATCAGCGACTATTGGAGAGAGAAGGTTGCAACTACTTATAGAAAGGCGCAGGACAGCTTCTTATCGGAATATGAGGATGAGGATTATCACCTTAATATTGATATGAGCCATCTCAGAGGAGCTTTTTATCTACTGTTTACTGGTTATGCCATAAGCTTCGTAGTTTTTATTGTAGAAAAGTGGCATCACAGATTACCATATTTAAATTAAATAACTGCGACTCTGACCTAGGTATTTTGCATTCTTGGCTTTTTAGAAATAGGTTTGTTAGAATCTTTGCTTTACAACTGCAGCATAATAATAAAGATTATGGAGATGTAGAATAGAGTTGTACACGAGTGCCACCATTCAGATTCCCGTCCGACCAAATAAAGCTTATGAAACAGCGTTACCGTTTAGGTTCTCGTCCGACCTAATAGATCTTTAGATAAACCTGACGTCACCGTTTAGGTTCTGGTCCGACCTAATAGAAGGTCAAGAGAGCTACAAGGAAAATCGAAGAATACGTCACCAGCGACTATTGGAGAGATATGGATGCAGGTATTTTGCATTCTATTTATCACGGTTTTTTAGGAATATGTTTGTTAGAACTTTTGCTTCGTCAACTTTAAAACTGCAGCGTAATAATAGAAATTACGGAGGAGTAGATAGATTCGTACATGAGTGTCGATGTTGTAACTGTGTTGTTAGTTTTAGTAACACAAAATATGAGATTATTTATTGATTGAGGTTTGTGGAATTAAAGTTTTTCTTCACGTGAATTTTGGTTTTATTTATTAGGCGAAACAGAGCTCAACCCTGTAGCTAAGAGCGTGAATAATTTAAACAAAACAAAAAAGTAGCTGATGTCACCGTTCAGGTTCCCGTCCGACCAAATAGAGCTTATAAAACAGCGTTTAGGTTCTCGTCCGATCTAATAGATCTTGAGAGAAACTTAACGTCACCGTTTAGGTTTTGGTCCGACCTAATAAAACTTATAAAGCAGCTCCAGTGACCGTTTAGATTTTCGTCCGACCTAATCGGTCTTAAAGAAAATCTGACGTCACCGTTTAGGTTCTCGTCCGACCAAATAGAACTTATAAAACAGCTCCCGTGACCGTTTAGGTTCTCGTCCGACCTGAAAGATTTTATAAAATGGTTCCCGTGACCGTTTAGATTCTCGTCCGACTTAATAGATCTTAAAGAAAATCTGACGTCGCCGTTTAGGTTCTGGTCCGACATAATAGATCTTACTCGAACATTTACATAATCTTTGATAGGAATCAGAAGCATGAATAATTTAAACAACAAAAAATAATAGTTGATGTCTAGGTTTCCGTCCGACCAAATAGAGCTTATAAAACAGCTTTACCGTTTAGGTTCTCGTTCGACCTAATAGATCTTACCAAACGTGAATTTTGGTTTCATTTATTAGGCTAAACAAATCTCAACCCTGTAGCTAAACGCATGAATAATTTAAACAAAATGAAAAAGTAGCTGATGTCACCGTTCAGGTTCCCGTCCGACCAAATAGAACTTATAAAACAGCCCCCGTGACCGTTTAGGTTCTCGTCCGACCTGAAATATTTTATAAAATGGTTCCCGTGACCGTTTAGATTCTCGTCCGACCTAATAGATCTTAAAGAAAATCTGACGTCGCCGTTTAGGTTCTGGTCCGACCTAATAGATATTACGAAATATTTACATAATCTTTAGGAATCAGGAACATGAATAATTTAAAAAACATAATGATTTCACCGTTTAGGCTTCCGTCCGACCAAATAGAACTTATAAAACAGCGTTACCGTTTAGGTTCTCGTCCGACCTAATACATCTTAACGAAAACCTGACGTCACCGTTTAGGTTACCGTCCGACCAAATAGAGCTTATAAAACAGCGTTACCGTTTAGGTTCTCGTCCGATCTAATAGATCTTAAAAAGCTGACGTCACCGTTTAGGTTCTGGTCCGACCTAATAGATCTTACCAGACATTTATATTATAATCTTTGATAGAAATCAGTACTGTTCGACCTGTATACGACATATATGTGCCCTGAAATGGAACATTAGTTTAATGAAAAGCGCTGTATAAGATAATAAATATATTGCGCCACGCTAATTTGCCGGTGAGTGTGGCTGAATGGCCGTTTTGATTGCACTTGACCATATTTTGTATTAATATGCCTACGTTGTGTTTTCTCTAAGAATTTACATTTGTGTGGGTTGTATACAGCGCGAATTTATATTGTCGTTCTCCGGTGAGTGGATTTCACCACGAACACATCCAATTACTTCCAAGAGTATTTGCGTTCGCCGCCACGGCAGCCATCGACGCCGAAACTAATTCTGCTTCTATAAAAACACAAATGTAGGTTGTCGTTTTTATTGTTAACGAATTAATTCAATTCGCTCGGATACTTGTGGATCTGTGAACTAACAGTATCACAATAATTTGAAATAACCGAAATTACGGTACAGGAACTATAATTGATTGCCATGGGTATCGCATAGATTGCTTTGCGTTATTAGAAAAGATGCCAAGGTTTTTTGTTCATGAGTACCGCTGTATTATACTACTAAATCAAACTAGATCAATTATCCTCCGTTTGTCTTTTGTTTCATAAAATATGCATCGGCTGGTTAGATTTGCTCGCTCGGGTAATCTTTAAGGCCTAAGTGCATACAGTTTTACCGGAAAACTTAACTTACGAAAAATAGTCATTGGTAAATAGCTCTACCTTTGGGGCAGTAGTTCGCCGTATTGCAACTTAACTAAAACGACTGACTGAATCACCTAAGGATCTTAACATTTTACCACCAAATTTAGTTATGGCAGTTTTTCAACGTTCCTAATTGATTCGCGGCCAAACCACCATGTTCGTACACGCTACCCCCGAGCAGAACCCCGGCTTCCACGATCCCCTCACATAAATCATAATAAATACCTCTCGAGTACAGCATATGATGCGGATTCGTGTAAACACAGCCAGAAGAATTCACAGTTGCGCCTCTATTCTACTTCTTCTGTCTTCCTCGGCCTCCCATGATCACCGGGGCCACCTCTAGAGAAGCAACCTGTTGGTGACGTCAGTTTATGCAACCGCGGCGACCTGATCCGCCGAAGAATAAGGAATCCTCAGACCCTCGCAGATCACGGAGCGGAAAGCGCCGCAGTTAGGCCAGAGCGCAGCACAAACAGAGCACCGTAGACGCGGACTTGAGTGTTGTTTAACGTGACGTGATGTGTTTTGTTTAGTGTTTATCATGGATAAATAGATTAACTGCAGCTGTTCTCGGATTTAGCCTAGGATGGATGAGGTACGTGCAGTTTTCTTTGGGTCCTGTCCTGCGGTCGTCGGGCGGGTTTTTGGGCGCAAATCCGCCTCGGCGCGATTTTTTACTTGAGCTTCGTTTAATTTGAAGGAGCCATCGTCAAGTTGATTGTAGTTTCAGCGCTAATTATGAGGGTTGACTGGGTTAATTTAAAAATTAATGAGGCGGCCAGATGGATGTCTTAATTAGTGACTCAGGAGGCTTGAGAGCTATCACATGACGGCAATAAAGAGTTTTGTTTTGGTTTGGTATGCGACCAAGTTCATTATCGATGTGGTTCCTGGTTGGAAACTGGCAAGTGATTTTTGTAGTTTGGAAATAATGAGTTGAAAATTTAGGTAACGGAATTTTATATTTGGTTGGAAAAATCAACCACGCTGTTCGATTTAGTAGAGACTTTGACAAAATCCTCCCGTTTATAGCTCTCATATCCGTCGTGCTCTTGAATGACTTTATTCGTTTAGAACTCGAATGTCTGGTGATTTTATTAAGTTGTTATTCCCTAACATCGATCTCTGCCAGAAACCACAACAGCCGCCGCAGCAGCTTCGAGTAATATTTTATTATTAACGTCTAAGCTTCTGTTTTTGTCCAATCTGCAAGTATATTTCATCCCATAGAAACAAGCTGCTCCAATTTGCCGAAAAAAAAGTTGAAAGTGAAAAATAATCCATAATTTTTAAACCAATTCGTTCTTAAGACCAAAATAATCAAACAGGTCAAATGTCAGATCCAACAACTCGGTTTTCCTTCAATGCCTATTTGTTCGCTCTTTTTTTTCCGGCCTTTTATCATTGTCACGCCCCCTCCAACCGCCATTGTGTAAATAATATACACACGTTTTATAAACGCAAAATAATAACATATATTTTTTCTTCAAAGTATAACGCTAATTAAACTTGGAATATGAGATTTCACAACTGATAATTCATTCTTTGAACTGAATTTTCTATATCACCCTGTATAGCTAGGTCGGCGCAATTGAGCAAAATGCTCACTCTTGACGGCCCCAACAACATATTAAAATTTCAATAAATTCTGTCGGTGTACGAAAACCCCTAAACGGTGTGAGATGTCCCTTCTAGTTGAAAGTGTAAATTTGGTTAAAATCCCAGTTCGATTTGTAGATTTTGTGAAATTCCTAGTTTAAACTGTAAATTATATTGTTGAATTTTTAGTTGAAAGTGTTAATTTGGTTAAAATCCCAGTTCGAGTTGTTTTGTTAAATTCTCAGTTTAAATTGCAAATTATATTAGATTCCAAGTTTAAAATTAAACTTTGTTAAATTTCAAATTGAAATAGTAAATTTTGTTAAATTTCTAGTTATAAATTATATTAACTGTTCAATTAAAATTAAATATGTATTGATAAATTTCCAGTTCAAAGTGTAAATTTGGTTAAAATCCCAGTTCGATTTGCAAATTTTGTGAAATTCCTAGTTTAAACTGCAAATTATATTAACTGCCCATTAAAAATTAAATTTTGTTAAATTTTTAGTTGAAAGTGTAAATTTTGTTATAATCCTAGTTTGAATTGCAAATTATATTAAATTCCAAGTTCAAAATTAAATTTTATTAAATTTCAAATTGAAATAGTAAATTTTGTTAAATTTCTAGTTATAAATTATATTAACTGCCCAATTAAAATTAAATATGTATTGATGAATTTCTAGTTGAAAGTGTAAATTTGGTTAAAATCCCAGTTCGAATTGCAGATTTTGTGAAATTCCTAGTTTAAACTGCAAATTATATTACTGCCATAAAAAATTAAACTTTGGTAAATTTTTAGTTGAAAGTGTAAATTTTGTTATAATCCTAGTTTGAATTGCAAATTATATTAAATTCCAAGTTCAAAATTAAATTTTATTAAATTTCAAATTGAAATAGTAAATTTTGTTAAATTTCTAGTTATAAATTATATTAACTGCCCAATTAAAATTAAATATGTATGTATTGATGAATTTCTAGTTGAAAGTGTAAATTTGGTTAAAATCCCAGTTCGAATTGCAGATTTTGTGAAATTCCTAGTTTAAACTGCAAATTATATTAACTGCCCAATAAAAATTAAAGTTTGTTAAATTTTTAGTTGAAAGTGTAAATTTTGTTATAATCCCAGTTTGAATTGCAAATTATATTGAATTCCAAGTTTAAAATTAAACTTTGTTAAATTTCAAATTGAAATAGTAAATTTTGTTAAATTTCTAGTTATAAATTATATTAACTGTTCAATTAAAATTAAATATGTATTGATAAATTTCCAGTTCAAAGTGTAAATTTGGTTAAAATCCCAGTTCGATTTGCAAATTTTGTGAAATTCCTAGTTTAAACTGCAAATTATATTAACTGCCCATTAAAAATTAAATTTTGTTAAATTTTTAGTTGAAAGTGTAAATTTTGTTATAATCCTAGTTTGTATTGCAAATTATATTAAATTCCAAGTTCAAAATTAAATTTTAGTGAATTTCAAATTGAAATAGTAAATTTTGTTAAATTTCTAGTTATAAATTATATTAACTGCCCAATTAAAATTAAATATGTATTGATGAATTTCTAGTTGAAAGTGTAAATTTGGGTAAAATCCCAGTTCGAATTGCAAATTTTGTGAAATTCCTAGTTTAAACTGCAAATTATATTAACTGCCCAATAAAAATTTAATTTTGTTAAATTTTTAGTTGAAAGTGTAAATTTTATTATAATCCCAGTTTGAATTGCAAATTATATTGAATTCCAAGTTTAAAATTAAATTTTGTTAAATTTCAAATTGAAATAGTAAATTTTGTTAAATTTCTAGTTATAAATTATATCAACTGCCCAGTTAAAATTAAATATGTATTGATGAATTTCTAGTTGAAAGTGTAAATTTGGTTAAAATCCCAGTTCGAATTGCAGATTTTGTGAAATTCCTAGTTTAAAGAGCAAATTATATTAACTGCCCAATAAAAATTAAATTTTGGTAAATTTTTAGTTGAAAGTGTAAATTTTGTTATAATCCTAGTTTGAATTGCAAATTATATTAAATTCCAAGTTCAAAATTAAATTTTGTTAAATTTCAAATTGAAATAGTAAATTTTGTTAAATTTCTAGTTATAAATTATATTAACTGCCCAATTAAAATTAAATATGTATTGATGAATTTCTAGTTGAAAGTGTAAATTTGGGTAAAATCCCAGTTCGAATTGCAAATTTTGTGAAATTCCTAGTTTAAACTGCAAATTATATTAACTGCCCAATAAAAATTTAATTTTGTTAAATTTTTAGTTGAAAGTGTAAATTTTATTATAATCCCAGTTTGAATTGCAAATTATATTGAATTCCAAGTTTAAAATTAAATTTTGTTAAATTTCAAATTGAAATAGTAAATTTTGTTAAATTTCTAGTTATAAATTATATTAACTGCCCAATTAAAATTAAATATGTATTGATGAATTTCTAGTTGAAAGTGTAAATTTGGTTAAAATCCCAGTTTGATTTGCAAATTTTGTGAAATTCCTCGTTTAAAGAGCCAATTATATTATTAACTGCCCAATAAAAATTAAATTTTGTTAAATTTTTAGTTGAAAGTGTAAATTTTGTTATAATCCTAGTTTGAATTGCAAATTATATTAAATTCCAAGTATTACATTCTAGTTGAAAGTGTAAATTTGGTTAAAATCCCAGTTCGATTTGCACGAGATTTGCAGATTTTGTGAAATTTCTAGTTTAAAATGCAAATTATGTTAACTTCCTAATTAAAATTAAATTTTGTTAAATTTCTAGTTGAAAGTGTAAATTTGGTTAAAATACCAGTTCGAGTTGTAAGTTTTGTTAATTTCTCAGTTTAAATTGCAAATTATATTAAATTCCAAGTTCAAAATTAAATTTTGTTAAATTTCAAATTGAGATAGTAAATTTTGTTAAATTTCCAGTTGAGAGTGTAAATTTGGTTAAAATCCCAGTTCGAAGTTTGTTAAATTCCCAGTTTGCAAATTATATGAACTGCCCAATTAAAAAAAAAATTTGAGCCGCTCACTTTTTAGACCCCATTGGAAAAAAATTTTGACGCCATTTTTGTAGGGGCAAGCGATAATTTGAGATGTTTGAGGACTTTTTTCGGCTATTTAATTAATCGCGTGGTCCGGGGAAGTCCAGCACTCTGTATAAGTGTCGAGAGGGCGCTCGGAGACGCACTCTACCGATCCCCCATTGAAAACCGCGAGAAAATCGCCTCGAAACGGCCATTTTAGCGAAAAGCTTCTTATTCGTCCAATTTAAAATTCAATTTTTAACTGTCAAATCGATTTCAGAAGGATAAGTCCGATCGAAAATCTAAAAACAATTTCGGGATCCCGAGTCCGAAAATGTAATCGGTTCTCTCCTGGGATCGAAAATAAAAAACAATTAATTTGGCCCACTTTTGCATAAATATTCGCATATTTTGATTGAATTTAAATGCATATTATTCCGCTCTTTATTCATAATATTCCTAATAACAATGTGTTTAAAAAATTCACAGCTCGGCCGCGGATGGATGTTAAGCAACGAAATTTTCAGGGATCCGAGAAGAAGGACGGTTCTAGCTCTCCTGAAAGTCCGGTCGAAAAAATCCTCCGGGGAAAGGAGCAAGGGCCTCCGGAAAAGTATAATTTTTCGGCAAAATCGACCTTTTTCAAAAATTCATATCTCGGCTAATATCGGAGATGGGCGACGAAAGTAAAAAAGAAGTTCTGCAGTTTTCCTTCTTCTTGCCCGCCGTCCGGGTCCCGATCCTCTAGATTGAAAGGGAAACGCAGTGGCGCGTTTCTAAAGGGTGCATGTCTGAAAAATCACAAAAATCCGACAAAATCGCCCCTTTTCAAAAAATCATAACTTTCTTAGGACGCAAAATCGATAAAAACGGTTATGCCCTGGGATTTTCTAAATTTTTTCTAGTTTTCAGAAAAAAATGTCTCGCCGGTCCATCTCGAAGGAGGTGCGAAATATCAAGCTCGGAATGGGGACATGTCTAAGAAATGTAAAATTTTCTACAAAAACTTTCGTTACATACACCAACATATATTATTATTATTATCATCAGCGAAACTGCATGTGCAATAAGTAGTTAATGTAAAGGAGAAACAAAGTAGGGCACAAGGTGGATCCTTGCAGAACACCAGAATTAGTAGAGAGCAACTCTGACGATACGAATCGCAACTCAATAAAGTAAATTAGCAGAATCTTATTGATGTTATCAAAATTAGGATTTTTCCACATCTTGCCCAATTTAAAAACATTCACTTACAGCTAAAAACTGTTAGCGACGCGGGCATGAAAACGTTTCAAAACCAAATTAATCCTTTACAACATCCACTCAACATGTATGGACGTTACATCCATTTAAAAAAATATCAGTTGTCGGATTATGCAGGATGTTGAACGCAAGACTTAGATTATATCTCGGTAATTTTAATATTTGAATCAGAAAACGTCGGTGATTTATGGGAGAATGTGAACATCATACATATGCGCTGGCACCGTTAGTTTTATTCGAAGCTCTCTCGGGAGAGAGTTAATGTTAATACCTGAAATAATTATAAAGTTATTAAAGTTAAAAAGGTTGCTAGATGTATCTGGGCTGGGATGCAAACGTTTTATTTTATTTGGACACACGCGGTGCTGCTTTGCCATTTGGTAGTTTGGCAAAAAGTTTATATGAGTCTGACCAAACAAAAGATGAGGCAACGATTAACGAATTAACGGATAATAATGGATAAAAAATCAAGAAACAATTCCTATATAACACACCCGTAAATATTATATTAGATCAATTATCGATATTGATCTAATATAATATTTAATATACGTTTTTAATATACCTACGTAATCGAGCAAAAGAGATTTTTTAACGTTATTAATTAAAAGGAAACATTGCGGACCTCCCTTGATCGCAAAAATCAAAAAGTTTAACGATTAATAACGTTGCAATCATACGCGGCTAACGAAACGAGACGAACCTTATTTGGTAATTTAATATACTAAACTATAAAGTAATACATTTTGTTAATTATTTTAATTTGCAACTGCAACAAACTGTAATGAACAATTAAGATATTAGTGTTAGATTTAAGTGATTAAAGTAGTAATTTGAAATTAACCTGCCGTATATTGCATCTATCCATAAGTTCTTTCGTCCGGTGTAATGGTTCATAACCCATTGTGGGTTAAAGCACCCTTTTCGCAAAGTTAGAATCCAATTGGAAGTAAAAAAATAACTACTTTTCACAACTATATGTCATGCAACATTGAATTAAATAACAGAATTTATCCACGACTACTAAATAATGTATGCTTTATGTATGTATTTCCTCACGCATTATGCTATCCATTATTATTCCCTGCAGTGAATAATGATTTTATTATTCACTGCAGTGAATAATGAGCAAAGTTTCGATGATCGGATATTTATTAAAAATGTCATTAAAGCAGCCATGACATATGAATCAAAGCACGAAATTAATTGTAAACAACGTTGACGTTTAAATTTAATTTATGACACATAACGGCCTTCAGTAAAAGATTTAGTCAAAAATATTTAATAATCGTGGATAAAATAGGGTAATAATGGCTATTATTCACTTGGATGATTTACGACACTCGCCTTCGGCTCGTGTTGTAAACTTTCACCCTCGTGAATAATATAGGCCATTATTATATGCTTGTGGAATAAACTACTATTATAGGTCCAAAACAAAAACATGTTTTTTAATGTCAACGTCAAACTCAACTTCAATTAAATTTAATTTAATTCAGTTAAATTTTGCGAATCACAAGGATTATTTTGGTTACAGAGAAATATCGAAAATAAATTAGTTTTCTCTAGGATCGTGCAAAAAGTATTAACTTTTTGTACTATTTAAGTTTGTTACTAGGCAACGAAAGTTCATTCATAGTTATTCATAGATGGCGTTCGACGTTTGACAGTGATAAATTCTCTAGTTGTCAGTTTGACATTTGAATATTTTGTATTAATGTAATATTCTGTTCAATGAAAATTTTAAAAAAATCTATTTAATTCTTGCAAAAAGTGTATTTTTTGCATTCAGCATGCATACGCATTAGTTACACAAATAGCTATTGCATAATTGTATGTTATAAAACATTGAATTTAAATAACAGAATATTTAACATCCAGAACAAAAAAAATTGAAACCACTTTAGAACGCAATTATTGTCGAATCTGTTAAAACAACTGCTCTTCATAGCTATATGTTATAAAACTTTGAATTAAATAACAGAAATCATAGATCCAAAACAAAAGGAATAATTTTTTCTAACGTCAATGTCAAAGTCAACTTTAATTAAATTCAACTAAATTTAACTAAATTCAACTAAATTTAATTAAATTCTACTAAATTAAATTAAATGCAATTAAATACAATTATATTCAATTCAGTTAAATTAAGTTCAATTAAATTCAATTCATTAAATCGAATTCAATTAAATTTAACCAAATTTAATTCAATTTAATTTTTATTAAATTAAATGGAATTCAATCAAATTCAGTTTAATTCAATTCGATTTTATTCGATTAAAGTCGATTAATTATGATTCGGCTAATTTATATTTTATTTTAAATAAATGGAATTTAATTAATTCAATCAAACTTAGTCAAATTATATTCGATTAAATTTAATTCAATTAATTTATATTAAATTAAAAGAAATTAAATGGAATCCAATCAATCAATTCAATCAAATTCAATTCGATTAAAGTTGATTAAATTAAATTAAATCGAATTCAATTAAATTCAGCCAAATTCAATTTAATTTATATTAAATGAAATGTAATTCAATTAACTCAATCAGATGCAATTAAATCAATGAAATTCAATTCGATCAATTCGATTGAATCTGATTAAATTCGATTCAATTAATTAATTAAATAATAATAAGAAATTAAATGGAATTCAATTAATTCAATCAGATTCAATTAAATTCACTTAAATCAATTAAATTCAATCAAATCAATTAAATTCATTTAGATTTAGGTTTTTTCAATGTATTAAATTCGATTCAGTTAATTTATATTAAATTAAATGGAATCCAATTAATTCAATGAAATTCAATTCGAATCGGTTAGATTCAATTTCATTAAATTCGATTCAGTTAATTTATATTAAATTAAATGGAATTCAATTAAATTCAACAAAATTCAATTAAAATCAAATCGATTAATTCGGTTAATTCGAATCAATTAAATCGGATTCTATTAAATTTAGCTAAATTCATTTCAATTTGATTTACATTTTTTTAAAGTATTTCAATTAATTCAATCACATTCAGTTAAATCAATCAAATCAATTAAATTCAATTAATGCAATCAAATTCAATTAAATCAATTAAATTCAATCAAATCAATTAAATTCAATTCGATTAAGGTTGATTCAATTGAATTAAATTCGATTCAGTTAATTTATAATAATTAAAATTAAATGAAGTCCAATTAATTATTGTTTGTAGTTTATTTGTGGCGGATAGTTAATATTCATTGAACTTAATTTATTGATTCCCAGAATTAAGTTCAATGAATATCCAATTAATTAAATGAAATTCAATGAAATTCAATTCGAATCAGTTAGATTCAATTTCATTAAATTCGATTCAGTTAATTTATATTAAATTAAATGGAATTCAATTAAATTCAACAAAATTGAATTAAAATCAAATCGAATTATTCGGTTAAATTAAATCGAATTCTATTAAATTCATTTCAATTTGATTTATATTTTTTAAAAAGTATTTCAATTAATTCAATTAGATTCAGTTAAATCAATCAAATCAATTAAATTCAATTCGATTAAGGATGATTCAATTGATTCAATTCGATTCAGTTAATTTATAATTTAAATTAAATGAAGTCCAATTAATTAAATGAAATTCAATTCGAATCAGTTAGATTCAATTTCATTAAATTCGATTCAGTTAATTTATATTAAATTAAATGGAATTCAATTAATTCAACAATATTCAATTAAAATCAAATCGATTAATTCGGTTAAATTCAATCAAATTCGATTTAATTAATTTATACTAAATTAAATGAAAATCAATTCAATTTGATTAAATTCGACTAAAGTCGATTAAATTTGATTCAGTTAATTTATATTAAATTAAAATGGAATCCAATAAATTCAATGAAATTCAATTAAATTCAATTCGATTAAATTTAAGTTCGATTCAATTCGATTCAATTGATTTAAATCAAATTAAATTAAATGGAATTTAATTAAATAAATTAAATTAAATTCAATTCAATTTAATTAAATTCGACTAAAGTCGATCTAATTCGATTCAATTAATTTATATTAAATTAAATTAAATGGAAATCAATGAAATTCAATTAAATTCAATTAAATTCAATTCTATTCAAATTGATTAATTTCGATTAAATTGATTCAGTTAATTTATATTAAATTAAATGGAATACAGTAAATTCAATGAAATTCAATTAAATTCAATTCGATTAAATTTAAGTAAATTTGATTCAATTAATTTAAATCAAATTAAATTAAATGGAATTTAATTAAATAAATTAAATTAAATTCGATTCAATTTAATTAAATTCGACTAAAGTCGATCTAATTCGATTCAATTAATTTATATTAAATTAAATTAAATGGAAATCAATGAAATTCAATTAAATTCAATAAAATTCAATTAAATTCAATTCTATTCAAATTGATTAATTTCGATTAAATTGATTCAGTTAATTTATATTAAATTAAATGGAATACAGTAAATTCAATGAAATTCAATTAAATTCAATTCGATTAAATTTAAGTAAATTTGATTCAATTAATTTAAATCAAATTAAATTAAATGGAATTTAATTAAATAAATTAAATTAAATTCGATTCAACTTAATTAAATTCGACTAAAGTCGATTAAATTCGATTCAATTAATTCATATTAAATTAAATTAAATCAATGATATTCAATTAAATTCAATTCGATTCAGTTCGATTCAATTTGATTAAATTCGATTAAATTGATTCAGTTTATTTATATTAAATTAAATGGAATCCAATAAATTCAATCATATTCAATCAAATTCAATTAAATTCAATTAAATTCAATTCGATTAAATTTAAGTAAATTCGATTCAATTGGACTCGATTAATTTAAATCAAATTAAATTAAATGGAAATCAATAAAATTCAATTAAATTCAATTCGATTACTTTCGAATAAATTCTACTAAATTCGATTTAATTAATTTATATTAAATTAAATTAAACATGATTAAATTAATTCAGTCAAATTCAATCAATTCAATTAAATTTAATTCGAATCAATTCGATTAAATTCAATTAAATTCGATTTATGTTGATTACATAAGATTCAATTCAATTCTGTTGAATTAAAATTCAATTAAATTAAATTATTTTTCACATTCTCATTATTGCAATTTATGTTGCATTCTAAAGTGGTTTCAATGATTTTGGCGTCTATAAAAAATATAAAATTGTTGGACAAAATATTGCTTTATTATCGGTTTCTTTAACGTAGAATGACTCATTTATTGGAAGCATAGTCTTGATTCGTCCTGATTTTTAGCTATTGCAATGAGAATACTCTCTAAATTACCTGACCCATTAAAATATATACAACTCTCTAAATTTCCCAGGAGAAAAACTCTATAAGTGACAAATCAGGAAAATTGACGGCTCTCTGCACTTCCGTCCCTCTTCGTCTTTTCCAAAACTTTAGACGATTGCAAAACCACAATATAATATCGCTTTCAACTTTCTTGCGGTTTAACTAATTCTATTGTACCCAGGAAGTTATGGTTGTGCGACCTGAATCTACTGGGAAGTCGATTTCAAAGCTTTAGCTCTCAGCTATTCAACTATTGTTGCTTATTGTTCCATATTCGATTGTAAACATGATGCAGTACTTAAATTAAACGACTAGTGTTTTACCCGAACCCGTTCCTTAGCACGCACTCTCGATAAACAATGTGAAATTGCATTTATTTTATTCGAATAATTTATTAACATCAGCGTGGCAGTATTCCAATTTCCTGTTTCGTCGCATTACAACGACTTCTTTCCCACAGGCGTAATTTTAAGTAATTGAAACGTTTGCTTTCAGAGGCAATAAATCTGATAAAGTCACATTATATTAACAACATCTGCCTGCAGTTTCGACGCTAACAGCCACGAAAGGCTTTAGTTTGAATGCACACTAATGGGTAATATCGATATTACCGCGTCTAATAATTTTGGGATTAGTACGAGAGGGGAATTGAAATTAATTTTAATGAGCTGTGTGGTGATGCCTCCTAAGCGTAATTGGTCATTAAAAATTTATCTCCAGATATATTATTATGTTTATAGAATTGGGTTTTAATAGTATAGCTGATTTGCTCAAATAGACTCTGATTATCTCCTGGCAACAAAACAAAGGATAAACTGTATCTACTTTGATGATATATCCATGGCTATAGCAACCTATTAAAACCAATCGGCCGTAAAAATCAAAAGTGGACACGTCAGAAACGACACATACATTTTTTTTCTAACCGCTCCAACCGGATTCCTCGGCTGGAGTGCCGGCCACATTAACAAATATTATGCAATACGTTTCAAAATATGGGTGTACAAAAGTCGATTGTGTTATGAAACGCATCATCAGATAGAGATCTTATATCTTCCGTCATTTAATTGTGCCGTATGAATGGGTATCTTTTAAAGCCGGCCATAAAGGAGGAGCACGTATCGTGCTCCGGATTTTAGAAGAGATTAATTATCGCGGTATTCTATTATCATTGCCATAGAGTGGATTTTGAAGAGTGCCATCTGTTGCGGTATTGTTGTAGTTCTGCGGCGCGGCGGCTTGATCACGCAACCGGCTAGGGCGATCGAACATTCACGTGGGATACTTCTTTTTTTCTTTTATACGGCTTAGCTTTACTCAGTGCGGTCGTAGAAGGTGGCTCTTAAGGAGGACTCTCATCACCATCAAAACAAATCTGTCTAGTTCGCATGAAATAAATACAAGTTCAAAAAAGGATATAATATCTTAAAACCATTTGTTAAATCAGCTGTGAGATACCTGTTGTGGCAAGCGAGGTCAACGAGCCTTAGGTAAACAAAGGGTCAGCTACGCTAAAACAAACCAAAGATAAATAAATTAAAGGAGTAAATGAAATAAGAACATCGTGCAGTTTCTTTAAAATAATCAATGACTTAACGACTGCCAGATGATATGATAAAACAAACCTGTAAAACCTCCAGTCCATAAGGAAGCTAAAAATACCATAATTTCATCGGAAAAATACATAATAAAGTGGAAAGAGGCGAAAATACCAACCTTTATGACAGTTAAAAATCTAGAAATCCATGGCTTGGCAAATTTTCTGCTTGTCCTTAGGAACGAAACAACAAAGAGAGTTGTTATTGGGTCGTAAAAGAAGCAACCCTACTTCCAGATCGCTCCTGAAATACATAAAGAAATACGAAATTAAAAACGAAGATTTATATTTCCAGTACATTTAAATAATGGTTCAAGGCCAAATACAATAAGGTACCAGAGAAACAACATCAACTTACCAGCTATAAAGGTAAAATTTATCCTAAATAATAAGCAGCCACCTGATTGGTCGAAATCCGTTTGGGCATCCAAGGCCTATTTAGTTTATGCAGATCCAGTAAATAGGGCACTAAATTGTAGAACTGCCAGCTACCATATCTGGACCACAAACCACAAGTGTCAAAACTTAAAAACAGGTCTGAAAAGGATATAATTGGGAATCCGAGACCCTTCGGCCCCATTTATTTCTTTAGGAAAAAGAACTTCCCAGAACGAGGTACACAATTGTTTTTTAATAATTTAAATAGAGCTTCAATTCATTCGAGCTTTTTTTTACTACTAGAAATAGATTTCGTATTAGGGTTTTATCATCAATTAGTTAGTAGTTATCAATGTACGTAAAATGCTGCTGCAGCGAGTAGATTACGCAAGAATCGACGTTTAGTTGTCACCGGCGCATTTATTTAATAGATGACAGACTTGCAGATTCGCTATGCCTATTTTTTCGTCAAACGTCGACCGTGAGAAAAAACACATTAAATCGATGTGTACCACAACAAATTTCTTTGAAACGTCAAAAGTGATTTATTAGATTTATTTTATAAAGCCCGAGACATCACTCACGTCGGGCGGTGATATAATGACTATTTCCACGCAGCGACTAGTTATCGTGTCGCAAAGAGAGAGCGAGATTATTTAATAAACGATTCGCTAATTTCCTTTTATTCGTAATTTACGTACAGTTATGATTATGACTCATCCCCGGAGCTTGACAAGGCCTTTGATTGCATGCCAAAAATCCATTAGAGCTTCACGTGGGCACATCCACAATTAAATAAATATATGAAGAAAATAATTTTCAACACCGGCTGTTTTATTCTATGTACATGTACAAAAAAAAAAATAAAAAAAATTAAAAAAAAATAAAAAAAAAATAAAAAAAAGTCACGCTGGCAGATATTATTCAAAACGATCCCATTGATTAATAAATTATTATCGGCAAAATCGTCTATAATGAATTCCGTATTATTTCGAATACAATATCGCGCACAATGCCGATCCGATGCATTTGTATCGCAACATAATTCCCGAGTTTAAAACAATGGGCGAGGCAAGATATAAATCTCAGTGAAGGCAATGGAAATGCACATTTTTATTTATATAATTATCAATTATTGTTATTATCTGGAAACCCACGCTTCTTCATTTGCCGATGTTAATAACAGATAAAGGATCATTGAAAAAAATCCCGATGTAACGTGTATTGTGCGGAGAGAACCTATTATTTACGCCGACAACGCTTAATGAAAGACCTGTGTAGTAATCCGCCAGTTACCGGCCAATAAAATTTGGGCAATATTTTAATACCAGGGAAACAGTAATAAAGAAAATATAAATAGGCCCAAATATGAATCGATCCATGCAAATAGTAAAGATAAAAAATTAAGCTCAATTAGGTAAGTGTCATAAAGTAAATTATAAACAAACCGTACTTACCCAAATAACTAATTAGGTAAGTACTACAAAGTGAAAACAAAACATAATGGCTTTTAATTGGTGTATCGTTAAACAATAATTTCCTTATTTATATACTTAATTAATTAGGTAAGTATCGCTTACTCCACAAATGAGGTAGGCAGCACAAAGTGAGAGAAAAACTGTTATCTACCTACAAAAATGGTTCTTGTTGGTTTACTTGATAGTTAAATAATAAAAACAAACATTAAAATAAACAAACATTAATTAATTAAACCATACTTACCTAAGTAACTAATTAGGTAAGTATTATAAAGTGGAAGCAAAAACATAATGGCTGTATGCAAACATTGTCTCGTTCAAAAACTTACAGTTCAGCCTAATTAAACATACATATTGTTGCAAACTCGAATTTTTATGCCTATCTCATTAAGTTTAATTAGGTAAGTGTCACAAAGTGAAAATGGAAACATACTATCTAATTATAAAGAGAGCTCTCATTGGTATATTGCTTTAAACAATACGAAGATACATTAATGTAGTATCTAATTAATGTTTAAATAATTAATTAATTAGGTAAATATCATTAATTGGAAATGAAAATAATCACAGGTAAAGATGATTCTGACTTAAAAATGTTTAATTTAATTTAAATAGACACACCCAGTATTAATTAATGCGAGCTTGGATAATTATACTTATTCCACAAAACTTAAGGTAAGTCGCACAAAGTGAGAGAGAAAACATTGTCCACCTACAAAGATGGTTCTTACTGGTTTATTTGCTCGTTAAATAAACAAAATAAGCAGAAAAATAAACAAACATTAATTAATTACCATACTTACCTAAATAACTAATTAGGTAAGTATTACAAAGTGAAAACAAAGACATAATGATTGTATTCAAAGATAGTCTTGTTCAAAAACTCATAGTTCAAACTAATTAAACATATATGGTATAGTTGCATACTCGAAATTGTTATGCCTATCCCAAGTTTAATTAGGTAAGTATCACAAAGTGAAAATGGAAACATACTATATAATTATAAAGAGAGCTCTCATTGGTATATTGCTTTAAACAATACGAAGATACATTAATGTAGTAATTAATTATTATTTAAATAATTAATTAATTAGGTAAATATCATTAATTGGAAATGAAAATAATCACAGGTAAAGATGATTCTTACTTAAAAATTTTTAGTTTAATTTAAATAGACATACCCAGTATTAATTAATGCGAGCTTGGATAATTATACTTATTCCACAAAACTTAAGGTAAGTCGCACAAAGTGAGAGAGAAAACATTGTCCACCTACAAAGATGGTTCTTATTGGTTTATTTGCTCGTTAAATAAACAAAATAAGCAGAAAAATAAACAAACATTAATTAATTAGCATACTTACCTAAATAACTAATTAGGTAAGTATTACAAAGTAAAAGCAAAAACATAATGACTGTATGCAAAGATAGTCTTGTTCAAAAACTAATAGATCAAACTAATTAAACATATATGGTATAGTTGCATACTCGAAATTTTTAAGCCTATCCCAAGTTTAATTAGGTAAGTACCACAAAGTGAAAATGGAAACGTACTATCTACTTATAAAGATAGCTCTCATTGGTATATTGCTTTAAACAATACGAAGATACATTAATGTGGTAATTAATTAATATTTAAATAATTAATTAATTAGGTAAATAACATTAATTGAAAATGAAAATAATCACAGGTAAAGATGATTCTTACTTAAAAATTTTTAGTTTAATTTAAATAGACATACCCAGTATTAATTAATGCGAGCTTGGATAATTATACTTATTCCACAAAACTTAAGGTAAGTCGCACAAAGTGAGAGAGAAAACATTGTCCGCCTACAAAGATGGTTCTTATTGGTTTTTTGCTCGTTAAATAAACAAAATAAGCAGAAAAATAAACAAACATTAATTAATTACCATACTTACCTAAATAACTAATTAGGTAAGTATTATAAAGTAAAAACAAAAACATAATGACTGTATGCAAAGATAGTCTTGTTCAAAAACTTATAGTTTAAACTAATTAAACATATATGGTGTAGTTGCATACTCGAAATTTTTATGCCTATCCCAAGTTTAATTAGGTAAGTGTCACAAAGTGAAAATGGAAACATACTATCTAATTATAAAGAGAGCTCTCATTGGTATATTGCTTTAAATAATACGAAGATACATTAATGTAGTAATTAATTAATGTTTAAATAATTAATTAATTAGGTAAATATCATTAATTGGAAATGAAAATAATCACAGGTAAAGATGATTCTTACTTAAAAATTTTTAGTTTAATTTAAATAGACATACCCAGTATTAATTAATGCGAGCTTGGATAATTATACTTATTCCACAAAATTTATGTTAAGTCGCACAAAGTGAGAGAGAAAGCATTGTCCGCCTACAAAGATGGTTCTTATTGGTTTATTTGCTCGTTAAATAAACAAAATAAGCAGAAAAATAAACAAACATTAATCAATTACCATACTTACCTAAATAAATAATTAGGTAAGTATTACAAAGTAAAAACAAAAACATAATGACTGTATGCCAAGATAGTCTTGTTCAAAAACTCATAGTTCCAACTAATTAAACATATATGGTATAGTTGCATACTCGAAATTTTTATGCCTATCCCAAGTTTAATTAGGTAAGTATCACAAAGTGAAAATGGAAACATACTATCTAATTATAAAGAGAGCTCTCATTGGTATATTGCTTTAAACAATACGAAGATACATTCACGTAGTAATTAATTAATATTTAAATAATTACTTAATTAGGTAAATATCATTAATTGGAAATGAAAATAATCACAGGTAAAGATGATTCTTACTTAAAAATTTTTAGTTTAATTTAAATAGACATACCCAGTATTAATTAATGCGAGCTTGGATAATTATACTTATTCCACAAAACTTAAAGTAAGTCGCACAAAGTGAGAGAGAAAGCATTGTCCGCCTACAAAGATGGTTCTTATTGATTTATTTGCTCGTTAAATAAACAAAATAAGCAGAAAAATAAACAAACATTAATCAATTACCATACTTACCTAAATAACTAATTAGGTAAGTATTACAAAGTAAAAACAAAAACATAATGACTGTATGCCAAGATAGTCTTGTTCAAAAACTCATAGTTCAAACTAATTAAACATATATGGTAGCATACTCGAAATTTTTATGCCTATCCCAAGTTTAATTAGGTAAGTGTCACAAAGTGAAAATGGAAACATACTATCTAATTATAAAGAGAGCTCTCATTGGTATATTACTTTAAACAATACGAAGATACATTAATATAGTAATTAATTAATATTTAAATAATTAATTAATTAGGTAAATATCATTAATTGGAAATGAAAATAATCACAGGTAAAGATGATTCTTACTTAAAAATGTTTAGTTTAATTTAAATAGACATACCCAGTATTAATTAATGCGGGCTTGGATAATTATACTTATTCCACAAAACTTATGTTAAGTCGCACAAAGTGAGAGAGAAAGCATTGTCCGCCTACAAAGATGGTTCTTATTGGTTTATTTGCTCGTTAAATAAACAAAATAAGCAGAAAAATAAACAAACATTAATCAATTACCATACTTACCTAAATAACTAATTAGGTAAGTATTACAAAGTAAAAACAAAAACATAATGACTGTATGCCAAGATAGTCTTGTTCAAAAACTCATAGTTCAAACTAATTAAACATATATGGTAGCATACTCGAAATTTTTATGCCTATCCCAAGTTTAATTAGGTAAGTGTCACAAAGTGAAAATGGAAACATACTATCTAATTATAAAGAGAGCTCTCATTGGTATATTACTTTAAACAATACGAAGATACATTAATATAGTAATTAATTAATATTTAAATAATTAATTAATTAGGTAAATATCATTAATTGGAAATGAAAATAATCACAGGTAAAGATGATTCTTACTTAAAAATGTTTAGTTTAATTTAAATAGACATACCCAGTATTAATTAATGCGAGCTTGGATAATTATACTTATTCCACAAAACTTATGTTAAGTCGCACAAAGTGAGAGAGAAAGCATTGTCCGCCTACAAAGATGGTTCTTATTGGTTTATTTGCTCGTTAAATAAACAAAATAAGCAGAAAAATAAACAAACATTAATCAATTACCATACTTACCTAAATAACTAATTAGGTAAGTATTACAAAGTAAAAACAAAAACATAATGACTGTATGCCAAGATAGTCTTGTTCAAAAACTCATAGTTCAAACTAATTAAACATATATGGTAGCATACTCGAAATTTTTATGCCTATCCCAAGTTTAATTAGGTAAGTGTCACAAAGTGAAAATGGAAACATACTATCTAATTATAAAGAGAGCTCTCATTGGTATATTACTTTAAACAATACGAAGATACATTAATATAGTAATTAATTAATATTTAAATAATTAATTAATTAGGTAAATATCATTAATTGGAAATGAAAATAATCACAGGTAAAGATGATTCTTACTTAAAAATGTTTAGTTTAATTTAAATAGACATACCCAGTATTAATTAATGCGAGCTTGGATAATTATACTTATTCCACAAAACTTATGTTAAGTCGCACAAAGTGAGAGAGAAAGCATTGTCCGCCTACAAAGATGGTTCTTATTGGTTTATTTGCTCGTTAAATAAACAAAATAAGCAGAAAAATAAACAAACATTAATCAATTACCATACTTACCTAAATAACTAATTAGGTAAGTATTACAAAGTAAAAACAAAAACATAATGACTGTATGCCAAGATAGTCTTGTTCAAAAACTCATAGTTCAAACTAATTAAACATATATGGTAGCATACTCGAAATTTTTATGCCTATCCCAAGTTTAATTAGGTAAGTGTCACAAAGTGAAAATGGAAACATACTATCTAATTATAAAGAGAGCTCTCATTGGTATATTACTTTAAACAATACGAAGATACATTAATATAGTAATTAATTAATATTTAAATAATTAATTAATTAGGTAAATATCATTAATTGGAAATGAAAATAATCACAGGTAAAGATGATTCTTACTTAAAAATGTTTAGTTTAATTTAAATAGACATACCCAGTATTAATTAATGCGAGCTTGGATAATTATACTTATTCCACAAAACTTAAGGTAAGTCGCACAAATTGAGAGAGAAAACATTGTCCGCCTACAAAGATGGTTCTTATTGGTTTTTTGCTCGTTAAATAAACAAAATAAGCAGAAAAATAAACAAACATTAATTAATTACCATACTTACCTAAATAACTAATTAGGTAAGTATTACAAAGTAAAAACAAAAACATAATGACTGTATGCAAAGATAGTCTTGTTCAAAAACTTATAGTTTAAACTAATTAAACATATATGGTATAGTTGCATACTCGAAATTTTTATGCCTATCCCAAGTTTAATTAGGTAAGTATCACAAAGTGAAAATGGAAACATACTCGTTTAATTTTTTGTATCATCACGAGCTCGATCTTCATTAAACTTACATACGCCACTGGTATTCTACAGTTTGTCGCACCAATTATATTTGGATGCGGCGTATCGTCATCTGCGCTTATCATCTTTCATCTGTTTAACTGTACTTCATTCCAGATGTTTGTAAGCTGGGGAAAAGCTGAATTTTGGCATGAACGGCAGTTTTACTTGTCTGTTGATTTGGATCTTCGTTTTTACAACAGTTAAAAATTATAAAGACATGAGTTGCATAAGCGGTGAATGATGAAATTATTGTTAAACCGTAAAACACCCTGTATCGCTGTAATATCGCTTGCAAACAATGGGGTCTTCATTCCAATTAAGTGTGGGATCGAAAGACAGTGGGTGGCAAAAAGTATACGCAAGTATTATGCTTGAAATATGTAAATGCCTTGGTGTAGCAGTGGTGTTCCACACTAACGATTTAAGGATGTGTATAATATTAAAGGTATTTGGAATTAAATAAAAGCACCCTGGCGTCAGAGATAATATTTTTTTCTGAATATATTGTCTAGACTAGTAATTTTTGAACGAAAATCATGTTTGTCTAAGGTATTTTCACTTTATGATAATTACCTAATTAATTAGGTAAGTGTTAATTAATAAATAAATTAATGATTGCTTATATTGTTCATCAAACAAATAAGAAACCAATAAGAACCATTTATGTATGTTGATAGTATGTTTTCTTTCTCACACATTGTGTTACTTACCTTATTAAGTTTTGTGGAATAACAATCCAAGTTTGCATCAATATTTGGTACATTTATTTAGGTTAAACTAGAAATTTCTACTCAAGAGCCATTTTTGAATATGACATTGTTTGTATTTTCACTTTACGATACTTACCTAATTAGTTATTTAGGTAAGTATGGTAAAATCTGAGTTTGCAACAATACCGCATATTAGGTTGAAGTGTAACTTTCTGAACAAGTCTATCTTAGCATAGAGTCATTATGTTTCTATTTTCCCTTTGCGGCACTTACCTTATTAATGAGATAAGTATAAAAATTCGAGTTTGCAACAATACTATGTTTGTTTAATTAGGGTTAAATTGTTTTTTAACAAAACCATCTTTGCATACAGTCCTTATGTTTTTGTTTTCACATTGCAATACTTACCTAATTAGTCATTTAGGTAAGTACGGTTTAAATAATTAGAGTTTGATTATTTTATTTATTTAATAAACAAAAAACCAATGCGAACCATATTTATTTAGATATGTTTTCTCTCTCTCACGTTGGTTGTGCTACTTACCTCGTTGGGCTTTGTGGAATAAGTATAACAATTCTTGTTTGCATCAACATACCCAGCATGAACCTGGTAGGTTAAACTAGGAATTTTACACAAACTATCTTTCAGCATTGTCTTTATTTTCACATTGCGGTACTTACCTAATTAGTTAATTATGTAAATATTAATTAATTAGTAATTTAATGTTTTTTCTAATGTCAAATAAACAATACAGCAATAGAAGCTATCTTTGTGCATAAATAATATGTTCTTATTTTCCCTTTGCGGTACTTACCTAATTAAACTTAATGAAATAAGTAAAAAAATTCGAGTTTGTTGAATTGTGAGTATTTGAACAAGACTATCTTTAATAAGTACTGCCCTATGCTTTTATTTTTACTCTGCAATACTTACCTAATTAATTTATCAGGTAAGTATGATTTCGCTCTCATTTCACGCGACTTGCCTCATTAGACTTTGCAGAAATGCAACAATAATGTGTACGTTAACGAGGTTAAACTAGGAGTTTTTGAACAAGAACGTCTTTGCTTATACATAGATATTAGTGTGCGTTTATTTCCAAATTTTGATACTTACCTAATTAATACATTAAGCAAATATTAATTAACCAAGTAATGTTTATAAGTTTATTTTGCTTAACCAACAAACACAGCAATCAGAACCATTTTGGTATGTAGTTAGCATATTTTCTCACTCACTTTACGATACTTACCTAATTAAACTTAATAGGATGAGTAAAAAAGCTGCGTTTTCAGCAATACTAATTAGGTTGAACTTTAAGTTTCTCAACGAGTATAGCGTTCAGTCATTATGTTTCTATTTTTACTTTACAATATTTACCTAATCAGTTATGTAGGTAAGTATGGTTTATTTAATTAATTTGGTTGTATGTTTTCTCTCTCTCTCGCGTTGTGCTATTTACCTCGTTAGGCTTTGTGGAGTAAATATAACAATCCAAGTCAAAGTACTCATCAAGAAGTTGGTACGTTTGTTTAGGTTAAGCCAGGAATTTTTGCACAAGAACTATCTTTGAGTATGATATTTATTTTGACTTTGCGGTACTTACCTAATTAGTTAATTATGTAAATATTAATTAATTAGTCAATTAATGTTTTTTCTAATGTGAAACAAACAATAAAAGCTATATTTGAATATAAATAGTATGTTCCTATTTTACCTTTGTGGTACTTACCTAATTAAACTTAATGATATAAGTATAAAAATTCGAGTTTGCAACAATACGTATGTTTAAGTTTTTGAACAAGACTATCTTTGTATAAGTACAGCCACTATGCTTTTGTTTTTACTTTGCAATACTTACCTAATTAATTATTCAGGTAAGTATGATTTTTCATGCGACCTCTCACGCTTGCCACGAAACGCCCGACCGAGCCGGATTATAAAATAAAATAATTACAAACACTTTTTTGGTCTAACAAGCCTACCATCAAAAGAAATTACTGTACTTCACAGACGCATATAATTATTAATAATTTAGAAGGCACGTATTTTTATTCCGGTAATTTAAGTCGCACTAACTGAGTAGCAGTTCCATTGTAGTTATCTAGTTATTGTTATGTTATTTTAGATGCATTATCAAGAATCACACGGTAATAATAAACGTTATATGGGAGCTTTCGCTGGATTCCATGAAGTAGCGATGGTACATATGCACAATTCCTGCTAGTATCTAGTTAAAGTAATTGTATACCCAAAGATGCTGTTTACGAGGAGTCTTTTTGCGTGCATTATTCAAATTATATATTTATTTTCCTCGCGTTATATGTATATCATATATGGGAATCATTCTTAAATGAAGCGAAACAGGGTCGCCAATCACAATCCCGGAAATAAGCGCTGACTTATTATTTACTGGAGGAATATTAGTAATTACGAATCAGTCTATTTGTATGTACGTAAACTTCCTGTTCTTTGTCAACCCTTCGCTTGGTTCAACAGTCAGGTCCGTTGTACGATGACACACGGTATTTGCCGGTTAAAACGTAAAAACAGAGTCTCCCTGTATGAATCGTTGTGGTAGATACAAATCTAAGCTCTGCTGCTCGCGTTGGAGATGAAAAAGTGATTTAATTTAGACTTGGACCAATTTAAGTTTTTTTATACTTATAAAACCTCAGAATGAACCGACATTTAGACGAAATAACAAAATGATATATTAATCCCACCAAGATTGTTTCCATTGGTTTTGTGCAACTTGAAGCATACTTTGTATTCTTTATGGTCTTATTAAGGACGAAAATAATGCGATTCCTTAAATAAATTAAATAAAAACCATGTTGAATCGATCCGAAACAGCTGCGCTTGATTAAAGCCATCTAAAAAGCAAACGCCCGGTTCTGGGAACTTCTATTGTATCACGTTATTTAAAAGTAACCGATTGTTTGCTTTTTATTCGTTCCTCTTATGTGGCATATATTATTTCGTACTTTGATACAAATATATACACAATTTTTCATTATACACATTAATTAATGAATACTTACCTGATATATTAATTAGGTAAGTTCCAAAATTTGAAAATTAAAACCAAGATTGAAACAGTACTATTTATAAGCGAAGAAGTTCCTGTTCAAAAACTCCTAACATACGGAGTATTGTTACAAACTTGGATTGTTATACTGATTTCATAATGCTTAATAAGGTAAGTAGCACAAAATGAGAGAGAAAACATACTATGGAATCCGAGTATGGGTCTTATTGGATTATTTGTGGATTAAATAAACAAATGAAATAGCAAAACAAACAATATTCATTAAACAATACTTACCTAAATAACTAATTAGGTAAGTATTGCAAAGTGAATATAATTATCGTTTTATATTGCAAAAGATATTTCTTGTTCAAAAATTCACAGTTAAACCTAATTAAACATATACAGTATTGTTGTAAACTTGGACATTTATACCTAATCCATTGAGTTTAATTAGGTAAGTACAAAGTAAAATAATTGGAAACGTACAAAGATAGTACTTCTTGGTATATTTGTTAACCGATATAAAGAAACATTAATTTACCAATTAATTAATATTTATATAAATAATTAATTAGGTAAGTATCGTAAAGTGAAAATAAAAACAGCATCAAAAGCAAAAATGGTTCTTATTCAAATATTTTTAGTTTAATGTAAAAAAACACACCCAGTATTATTGAAAACTTGGATAGCTATTACTTTACTCCACAAAGCCTAATGAGGTAAGTGCCACAAAGGAGACAGAAACCTACAAAGATGGTTCTTATTTTGGTTTATTTGTTTGTTAAATAAGCAGTAAAATAAACGAACATTTATTAAACGATACTTACCTAATAACTAATTAGGTAAGTGTTGCAAAGAGAAATTAAAATGTAATGGTTGTATGCAAAAATAGTTCTTGTTCAAAAACTCAGTTAAACCTAATTACAGTATTGTTGTAAACTTGGGCTTCTATACCTAACCCATTGACCTAAACCATACTTACCTAATAACTAATTAGGTAAGTGTTGCAAAGAGAAAAGAAAAATATAATGGCTGTGTACAAAAATAGCTCTTGTTCAAAAACTCACAGTTAAACCTAATTAAACATATACAGTAATATTGTAAACTTGGACATTTATAATTAATCCATTGAGTTTAATTAGGTAAGTGTCACAAAGTAAAATAATTGGAAACATACAAAGATAGTTCTTCTTGGTATATTAGCTAACCAATATAAAGAAACATTAATTTACCAATTAATTAATATTTATATAATTAATTAATTAGGTAAGTATCGTGAAGTGAAAATAAAAACAGCATCATAAGCAAAAATGCTTCTTATTCAAATAGTAGTATTATTGACAACTTGGATAATTTACTCCACAAAGCCTAACGAGGTAAGTACCACAAAATGAGATAGAAACCAACAAAGATGGTTCTTATAGGTTTATTTGTTTGTTAAATAAACTGTAAAATAAACGAACATTCATTAAACCATACTTACCTAATAACTAATTAGGTAAGTGTTGCAAAGAGAAATTAAAATATAATGGCTGTATGCAAAAATAGTTCTTGTTCAAAAACTGACAGTTAAACCTAATTAAACATATACGGTATTGTAAACTTGGACTTTTATACCTAACCCATTGAGTTTAATTAGGTAAGTATTACAAAGTGAAATAATTGAAAACAAACAAAGATAGTTGGTATATTTGTTAACCAATATAAAGAAACATTAATTTACCAATTAATTAATATCTACCTAATTAATTAATTAGGTAAGTATCAAGAAGCGAAAATATCAATATATGAGTTATGACGCCTATACCCAAAAACGTTTCGAACAGAAGGACCAACCTATAAAAAAATATGACTGTCATCACCGTCAACAGCCTGGACGCTGAAACAATTCTATTAATGAAAGCGATCAGGGAGCATCACGATAGGTTCTCGTTGAAGAAGCCCGATAGTTTATCGATTCCCCGTCTTTTATTAAAAACCATTCAACCGTGTTAATGCAAATTATTAACGTCTTATCTACCTTCATTAATTAAATTGTTGGATAAAGGCC
The DNA here is from genome assembly GCA_963680705.1 of Rhagium mordax. Classification (NCBI taxonomy): domain Eukaryota; kingdom Metazoa; phylum Arthropoda; class Insecta; order Coleoptera; family Cerambycidae; genus Rhagium; species Rhagium mordax. The sequence goes on along the minus strand of OY796656.1, from coordinate 131,357,902 downwards.
ACCGATGGGTAGCCGCGTTACTTATACTATTTATTAATTTCACAGATTTTGTTTAAGAGATAAAACCGTTTAGGTGAGAATTATTTTCTTTCTACTAAGTAAGATATATTCTTTGTGATGGATGATGATACCGAATTATAATTAAGTTAAATCGGTTCATGGTCGAGTGACCGCGACACAGGTAAAAAAAAATTAAATGAGCTGAATGAATAAGTATATTCGGATCTCTTTGCTGTTTAAAAATTGGGGTGGCCAATAATAGCGCAAAAATGGAATAGTTCTATAAAAGAAATTAAAGAAAAAACATTTCACTTTCCATTATAAATTTTGATTGGTTTTGATATGCGTGCGTACTTAGCGATTGATTTAATTTTGAATTCTCGATTATCGTAATGCAACTCGTCCCGAGGAAATTACCCAGCTGTCATCTTTAGTCTACATCAAGGCTATTTTTTCTAATAATCAAGCCACTCAAGCGTGCATTTTACGAAAAAAAGAACGTATTACCTGACAGGCATAAAGTATATCCACATCAAGTGTAGCGTATCGCGAGCGAGTAAATTATAACTGAAATTATTGGTTCGGGATTCGTTTTCAGATGAAATTTTAGTGCGTTTGGTAACATGTAATTTGGCTGCGAGTATTGTAGGACACCATTTACTTCTTTTGGACTGAAACCATACCAGGAGGACAGGTTACACAAAGCCAATAAACAGGAAATAAAGATTGATTTTTTTTTAAACTACCGAAACTAAAAAATCAAGTCCTAGGGATTAAAAGATGTATATAATGCACTATTTTTTATCTCGAAGCCTATAAATGATTTTCGTTCCTCCGCGATTAATGTAAAATAAATAAATATTACCTTCGGATTGTACTGTTTTAATCCCTATTTTCACGGATTCAAGTGTCATTTTTATCTCAAAATTAAATTCAATCCCTCCATAATTAGCGTAAAAATAAAAATATGTTACCATTAACGATGATAATCCCTTTGAAAAATAATATATTTTTAAATCCCCACAGCGTAAAAGTACCATTTTAATCCCTATTTTCAGGGATTAAAATGTTGTTATCTTAAAAATAAACTCAATCGCTCCAGAAAGCCTAAAAATAAGAAAATGATAACATTAACAACTTATTTAATCATAGTAAATGTCAAAATGGCTGATTCTTACATTTTTTTAATATCTTGTTCATTTCAAATTATTGAGGATGCAAAGAATGTCATAATGCGCTTTAGTCCGTTGATAATAATAAATACCCTATTTTTAATCCCCACAGTCTAAAATCACTGTTTTAATCCCTATTTCCGGGGATTCAAGTGTCATTTTTATCTCAAAAATAATTTCAATCCCTTCAGAATTAGCGTAAAAATAAAAATATGTTACCATTAACGATTATAATCCCTTTGAAAAATAATATATTTTTAAACCCCCACAGTGTTAAATTACCATTTTAATCCCTATTTTCAGGGATTAAAATGTTATCTTAAAAATAAACTCAATCGCTCCAGAATTAGCCTAAAAATAAGAAAATGTTAACATTAACAAATTATAGTAAAGTAAAAATAATTGAATGTCAAAATGACGGTTTTTACCTTTTTTTAATATCTTGTTCATTTCAAATTATTGGAGATACAAAAAATGTCATAATGCGCTTTAGTCCGTTGATAATAATAAATACCCTATTTTTAATCCCCACAGTCTGAAATCACTGTTTTAATCCCTATTTCCGGGGATTCGAGTGTTATTTTTATCTCAAAAATAAATTCAATCCCTCCAGAATTAGCGTAAAAATAAAAATATGTTACCATTAACGATTATAATCCCTTTGAAAAATAATATATTTTTAAACCCCCACAGCGTAAAAGTACCATTTTAATCCCTATTTTCAGGGATTAAAATGTTGTTATCTTAATAATAAACTCAATCGCTCCAGAATTAGCCTAAAAATAAGAAAATGTTAACATTACCAACTTATTTAATTATAGTAAATGTCAAAATGGCTGATTCTTACATTTTTTTAATATCTTGTTCATTTCAAATTATTGAGGATGCAAAGAATGTCATAATGCGCTTTAGTCCGTTGATAATAATAAATACCCTATTTTTAATCCCCACAGTCTAAAATCACTGTTTTAATCCCTATTTCCGGGGATTCAAGTGTCATTTTTATCTCAAAAATACATTCAATCCCTCTAGAATTAGCGTAAAAATAAAAATATGTTACCATTAACGATTATAATCCCCTTGAAAAATAATATATTTTTAAACCCCCACAGCGTTAAATTATCATTTTAATCCCTATTTCCGGGGATTAAATGTCATTTTTATCTCAAAAATAAATTAAATCCCTCCAGAATTAGCGTAAAAATAAGAAATAATCAGTGTTAAAATAATTGAATGGCAAAATGACTAATTTTTACTGTTTCTTGAATATCATTGTTCATTCAAACTATTGGGGATGCAAAAAATGTCATAATGCGCTTTAGTCCGTTGATAATAATAAATACCCTATTTTTAATCCCCACAGTCTGAAATCACTGTTTTAATCCCTATTTCCGGGGATTCGAGTGTTATTTTTATCTCAAATATAATTTCAATCCCTCCAGAATTAGCGTAAAAATAAAAATATGTTACCATTAACGATTATAATCCCTTTGAAAAATAATGTATTTTTAAACCCCCACAGCGTTAAATTATCATTTTAATCCCTATTTCCGGGGATTAAATGTCATTTTTATCTCAAAAATAAATTAAATCCCTCCAGAATTAGCGTAAAAATAAGAAATAATCAGTGTTAAAATAATTGAATGGCAAAATGACTAATTTTTATTGTCTCTTGAATATCATTGTTCATTCAAACTACTGTGGATGCAAAAAATGTCTTAATGCAGTTTAGTCCGTTGATATATAATGAATATACTATTTTTAAACCCCACAGCCTAAAATTACTATTTTAATCCCTATTTTCGGGGATTAAAATGTCATTTTTATCTCAAAAATAAATTCAAATCCCTCCAGAATTAGGGTAAAAATAAAAACATGTTACCATTAACGACTTATTTAGTCACAGTAGATGTCAAAATAATTCATTTGGTCATGTTCTTCTTTTAAATTATTTGGAGAGTAAAAAACAGCGTATATATTTGAGACTGAAATGCCTCTTAATTGTCCAATCGTAGGGATTAAAAGATCCATGTTGGTCCCTCGATATATAATGTACCAGTTTGCAATTCATAGCCAGATATACTATGTTAATCCCCATTTTCCCAGATTAAAGTCTCCTTCTTATCTCGAAGGAATTAAAATAAAATTATTCCTTAAACTGGAGTGAAAGTAAACAACTGATTAATCAAATGGGAATGACAAAATAATGTCAAAATATTTAATGTTATAATAAATTTGTTTTTGACAAATTAGACAAAAAAACTTATCCGCAGGGTTTTAAAATATGCACTATAATCCCTTGATGAATGATATACTATTTTTAAACCCCACAGTCTAAAAGTACCATTTTAATCCCTATTTTCGGGATTAAAATATCGTTTTCATCTTAAAAAAAAGAATCGTTCCAGAATTAGCGTAAAAATAAAAAAAATGTTAACATTAACAACTTATTTAATCACAGTAAATGTCAATATAATTGAATGTCAAATGACTGAATATACTATTTACTTATTATTTAACTTATTTAATCACAGTAAATGTCAATATAATTGAATGTCAAATGACTAATTTTTACATGTTTTTTTTTTAATATCATTGTTTATTTTAAATAATTGGGGATGCAAAAAATGTCACATAGTGCGCTTTAGTCCGTTGATATATAAAATACACTATTTTTAAACCCCACAGCCTATAATTACTATTTTAATCCCTATTTTCGGGGATTATAAAGTGTAATTTTTATCACAAAAATTAACTCAATCCCTCCAGAATTAGCGTAAAAATAAGAAAACGTTAATATCAAAAACTAATTTATTTGCAGTAAATGTCAAAATAATTGAATGTCAACGTGACTAATTTTTGCAACTTCTTTTTTAAATATTGTTGATTTCAATTTATTTGGAGATGCAGAAAATGGTATATAATATAGGCGAGCCAAAAATGCCTCTGGATTTCTCGATTTGAGAAATTTTACAATCACGAGGGATTAAAAGGCTTTTAATTGTGTGATATATGAGCTATTTTCGCATTCTCAAACAAAATTATTCTCTAAAGAATATTCGAAGATGTTTTGATTTTCTTTGTAACGAACTTTACATTTTAGTCTTTGAAAATGAGGATTAAATAACACTTTTAGACTGAGGTTTAAAAATAATATATATTTAGGAACTAAAATATATTTTGGCATACACACTGTGTTTGCCCCCCCCCCCCCCCCCAAATAAACTTATGGATTGATCGAACAAGTTTTTATGGTTTTGAGATATAGGTAACGCTTCAATCCTAAAAAATGGGGATTAAAATACGAGGCTTAAAAATATCCCAAGGGATTAAAGAGCATGCTCTTATCCAAGATGCATCTCAGAGCAATAACGAGGGGATTCAAATGTTTTTAATTTTGTGACAAATAAGCTATTTTTACATTGCTGCATGATAATTTGATGGCCATTTTTGTTGTTTGACATTTACTTTGATTACTGAAATTGCCAATGGAACCGGGGGATTAAATTAATTCTTAATCCCTCTTCGAACAGAAGCACCTGTAGTTCTCAAAAATAGGGATTAAAGTTGAAATTATTAATTTGCGGTAAAATTTTTAACACAAGTAAAACAGTCAGTATTTTACAAAGTTGATTAAATTTATTAAAATTGGAATAGTTATTCCTTGGTCGACTTAATGCTCGTCCCTCGTTCCCATGTAGAAGGTTCCTAATACAGAACTCCCGAGGAAATTTTAATTGTAAATTTCGTACTTAATTAATCAGTTCCAATTTGTTTCCATTTCGGTTGTGTATCTAGGATCTAAAACAGTAATAATTCCCTTGCTCTACAACGCTCTCCTATCTGCTTGCATAATAGTACCATCGCTGCGCTGTTACACTAATTAATATTGTAACTAACGATGTGAACAAAACATTACACCTAGTAAATATTTGTGTCAAATGCACCGTATTTTTTACTTAATTGACGGCAGTGCCTGGCTTCCTAGCTAATTGAGGTAATGGGAAATTAATGCAGGCTTACGCAGGTGTGTTCGTAATTAAAATGGTCATTGGCGCTCATAAGCCAATTAAAAATGGATGCCTACGCGACTGTCTTTATGTCTTCATTTCTTTGTTTGGAAGAGGAGGATTTGGCAGAGACAGCGGCGTCCAATTCCAGCTTTGAGAATACATTTTGATCTGTTAAACCGATTTCAAGGGGAAAATTTATTTCTCTTCTCGTGTCATTAATACATTTTTGCAAACGTCCAAAATAGGGCAGCAAACCTCTTTACATAGGAACTTTCTTCCCATGCATACTTCTCTAGAGAGACCACGACGTTTTTCTTACGTCTCGTCAGAACTGATATCGTGTTCATACAGTGTAACGAATGCGTTATGCATTTATGTGGATTGCGAGTAATAACGCTTATGTTTTATTTTCCTCTAACTCTTATAGATTGATTATAGCCCCAGTACATATTTCTGTTCAAATTGTGAGCGAAGTTCCCGTTACTTCCGCGTATTTATTTGTTTGACTCGAATAGCCTGTTAGGTATTGCTATAACATTTACGTTTATAAGATTTATCCGGTTCATGATGATTTTTACGTCGTAATTATGTAATATTGCGTTGAATTTATTATAGATGAGATTGTGGAATTGAGGTAGTGCAATATAATCGATGGCTAGGATTAGAAATCGCGTAAAACGGGTGAGTCAGGGAGTGCTTGCATTTGTATTTCCTAGAATACGTAAAACTGTATTATACAATTAAAAGTTCGATACAGTTCTGGGTTAACCGGAAATTGTGCACACCTTCATCGTCCCATTTAAAGAATCCATTGTATTTTAATCCCTTTAAGATAAAAGAAATACTTGAGTCTTCGAAAATGGGGATTAAAATAGCATTCTTAGACTGCGGACTGCAAAATTATTTCCTTATATATCGAGTGACCAACAAGTATCTTTTAATCCCTAGAATCAGACGCAGACGATAGTAACAGTCATACGGTGTAAAATTGCTGTTTAATCCCCATTTTCTGGGGATTAAAATATTAGAGTGTCATTTAACGTACCATTAAAAATTGGTTCAATCTAAGTATATGTTCTTTTACTAAATAATAATTTTGATTTAATACCATTTGGGAAGAAGAAACAGCGCTTATGTTACAAAACAAAAATGCCTTTTTAATTATTTGATTGCATCTCAGGCAACAAACTTCATCTTTGAAATTAAAATATACACTTTAATTCCTAAATATATATTATTAAACTTCACAGTCTGAAATATCTATTTTAATCCCCATTTTCGAGACCATTTTTATCTCAGTCCTTGCAAACCAACTGAAAACTATCCGAGGTTATTTTTTAGATAATAATTTTCACATCAAATTATTTGGAAATTCCACAATAGTTTACATACCACAAGACCAAAAGCCTTTTAATCCCTCGTGTTATTATTGCCCTCAAGTGAATCTTGGGCAAACCTCACCTTTGGTTTAAAGAAATGCAGTTTAGGCCCTTGTATAATATACTATTAAACTCCTCAAACCACATAACTACTACTAGTACTATTTTAATCCACATTTTCGAGGATTAAATTGTATCAACGTTTACACCACCAGACTAAAGTACCCTTTAATTTCATGAATGCATCTCTGGCTCTTGAAATACATATATATTATTTTTAAACCTCATAGTCTAAAAGTACTATTTTAATCCCCATTTCTGAGGATTAAAGTACAATTTCTATTTCAGAGTCGTTACAAATGAAATTAAAACCCTCCGAGATAATTCTTTAGATCATAATTTCGATATCAAATTATTTGAATATGCAAGAATAACTTATATCCCACAAAACTGAAAGCTTTTTGTTCCCTCGCATAATATTGCCCTAACGTCATTTTGGAGAAACTTCACACTCGCTATTAAATAAGCACTTTAGTCCCTTGATAAGAATGTACTACTTTTAAACCCCGTACACCCCGTTGTCTTAAAGTACTATGTTAATCCCCGTTTTAGAGGATTGAATGCCACTTTCACCTCTATACCATTAAAAATGTATTCAATCAAAGCAAATAGATTTTTTATGTATAATTTTTTTAAATAATAATTTTGAGTTAAAATTAAATTCTAAAAAGTTTAATCCCCATTTTTGAGAATTTTATCTCCGGGAATTAAAACGAGTTTAATCCGTTGGAATTGGCATAAAAGGAAACAAACGGTCATGTGTGCTATTTAATCCCTAATTTCGGGGATTAAAGTGCCATTTTTATCTCAAAAATAATTCAATCCCTTCAGGATTAACGTAAATATAACAGAATGTACCAGTAATGACGTATTTAATCAAAGTAAATATCGGAATTATTAATTTTTACGTTTTTTGGGGTACAGAAAATAGCGTATATACTGGAGACTAAAATAATGAATTTCTTGTGTGACTGTTGTCCTCGGCTACGTGTAATCCTAGGGATCTTAGTTCTTCGAATATAATATATTATTTTTGTGGTCCACAATATAAATATGTAATTCCAATCCCCATTTTCGAGGATTAAAGCGCCATTTTTATCTCAAAGTCGTTACAAACCAAATGAAAACTCCACCCTTGATTTTGAAAAATGCACTTTAGGCCCTTGTATAATATATTATTTTTGAACTCCTCAACCACGTAATCTAAAGTACTACTTTAATCCCCATTTTCGAGAATTAAAGTGCCACTTTTTTCTTAATACCATTAAAAACTTGTTTAAACAAAGCAAATATAAAAACAAATAGATTTTTAACGTGTCGTTTTTTTACATAATAATTTTGAGGTAAAATTAAATTCTAAAAGTAGTTTAATCCCCATTTTTGAGAACTATAGCGTGCCTAACGTCATCTTGGAGAAACTTCACCCTCGCTATTAAAAAAGCAGTTTAGTCCCTTGATAAGTAATATACTTTTAAACCCCATACACTCCGTACTAACGTAAATATATAAAATATACCAGTAATGACGTATTTAATCAAAGTAAATGTCAGAATGATTAATTTTTACGTTTTTTGGGGGTACAGACAATAGTGTATACACTCGAGACTAAAATAATCAATTTCTTGTGTGACTGTTGTCCTCGGCTACGTGTAATCAGGGATCTTAGTCCTTCGAATATATTATTTTTGTGGTCTACAATATAAATATGTTATTTTAATCCCCATTTTCGAGGATTTTGATTTTGTTTGAGAATGCGAAAATAGCTTATATACCACAAAATTAAAAGCCTTTTAATCCCTCTTATTATTATTATGTTAAGAAAATATTATTGCCATCAAGTGTATCTTGGACAAACTTCACCCTCGGTTTTAAAAAAATGCACTTTAGGCCCTTGATGTACTATTGTAAAACTCCTCGAACTACGTAGTCTAAAAGTGCTATTTTAATCCTCATTTTTTGGGGATTAAAATAGTAGGATTAGAGTGTCATTTTTAATTCAGTGCCTTTAAAAACTTGTTTAATCGAAGCAAGTCTTCTTTTTCCAAATAATAATTTTTTTTTAAAACCATTTGGAAAGAAAAAACAGCGTTTATGGTACAAAACTAAAGTGCCTTTCAATTCTTCGATTGCATCTCAGGCAACAAACTTCATCATTGAAATTAAAAATTATACTCTAATTCCTAAATTTTTACTATTATAAACCTCTATAAACTTCTTAGACTACTAAAAGTATTATTTTAATCCCCATTTTCAAGGATTAAAGCGCCATTTTTATCCCAAAGTCGTTACAAACCAAATGAAAACTCTCCGAGATTATTTATTAAAAATTTTCTCATAATATTATTTGGTAATTCAACAATAGTCTATATACCACGAAACTATAAGCCTTTTAATCCCTCCTTATTGCCCTCAAGTGAATCTTGGACAAACTTCACCCTTGATTTTGAAAAATGCACTTTAGGCCCTTGTATAATATATTATTTTTGAACTCCTCAACCACGTAATCTAAAGTACTACTTTAATCCCCATTTTCGAGAATTAAAGTGCCACTTTTTTCTTAATACCATTAAAAACTTGTTTAATCAAAGCAAATATAAAAACAAATAGATTTTTAACGTGTCGTTTTTTTACGTAATAATTTTGAGGTAAAATTAAATTCTAAAAGTAGTTTAATCCCCATTTTTGAGAACTATAGCGTGCCTAACGTCATCTTGGAGAAACTTCACCCTCGCTATTAAAAAAGCAGTTTAGTCCCTTGATAAGTAATATACTTTTAAACCCCATACACTCCGTACTAACGTAAATATATAAAATATACCAGTAATGACGTATTTAATCAAAGTAAATGTCAGAATGATTAATTTTTACGTTTTTTGGGGGTACAGAAAATAGCGTATATACTCCACTCTAAAATAATTAATTTCTTGTGTGACTGTTGTCCTCGGCTACGTGTAATCAATCCTAGGGATCTTAGTCCTTCACAATATAAACATGTTATTTTAATCCCCATTTTCGAGGGTTTAAGTGTTCCTTTTATCTGGCTATAATTATGCCTTTTGATACGTAACAATATTGTTCTTTGCTGGCAATTTAGCTTGAATTGTGACCAGTAATTTAACCATTGGAGTCAATTAATGAATCACCAAAATACCAACAATACGCAGTACGTGCCGACAGCTATAATTCTTCATAAAGCACTTGCCAACGTCTTTCGCGGCGTGTCCCACAATGGCCACTCTTACCTACGTCAGTGCCTTACACACATCCGTTTTCGTTGAGTTTCCTTTATTTATGATGGGTTTTTTATCAGCAGAGATCTGGGTGGTGTGTGTGGTCTGAATTATCCGAGAGCCGCGTTGTTTTCTGCCAGTTCACCAAACAGTTTTTACACGCCGTGACCTCACATAATTTTTTAATTAATCCACCTAAAAAAGCTGTTCTCGGACACTCTTGCATACATTTTCTGATGTGTGGTTTCGCCTTATTTGTATTACTAAATAAATAGCAGAGTCACTTTTTTCAGCCTCTTTTTATGTTCTATTGTTGTTTGGTGTGATAATTAGTTTTTAGTGGAAGGTAAATGGTGGTTTCCTGGATACCAGGCGCGGCTAATGGTTAATTAGTATAACGTCAGGGCCGGCTGAAGACCAAGCCAAGGCAAGCGAGGGCGGCTTACTTTTTAATCCCCAAACGCATGGGGTGGATTCAGGCCTCGGAGCACCAACTGGAAATTAAGTTGCCGAGGGCCAGAGTCTTGAGTCGCTCTTCTCACGTCAACTTCCATAATACTCAAATTGCTCTCCAAGGCGCAAACTAATTGCCGGCCAGGCCAGAAGACGCACGTGTTGGCTATAACTGTAGCGTAATATTTAAATAATTAATTTCGAATTAAATCCCACAGTTCGTTTTTACGTCAATTCTGGCAGAAAAACAATTAATTATTCACCTTCACATAAGCTCCTCCTCGGCCCCGCCTACCATTACAAAAACTTCTGTTCTGTAATTGGTATTTTGGACTACAAGGTGTGCGCAGTAATTGTTTGTCAACGACGGTTCTGCTCACGTACTAGCGTATTTTTAGCAGGTGTTTTGGTACTTAAACCAATGATGATATTACGCTCGGCATATGGTGTTTTTTTTATAAAACGTATTACCTAAAATACAGGTGAAATTATACGATACGATCGATATAGCGGTTTTAATAAAGCAAAGTAAATGTTTAATACGTTGATTTTATCGCCAAAATAAAAGTTTATTGCCTGCGCAGCCCATTTATCATCATCTACAAAAGTAAAATATGGAGTGCCTCAAAACATCTTAAAAATCCTTGATACTATTTTTAAACCCCATAAACCCTGTAGTATAAAAGTACTATTTTAATCCCTATCTTCGCCGATTCAAATCTCAAAACCAGTAGAAACCCGTTTAAAGTAACCCGTTGATATGTAATAAATATACTATTTTTAAACTCCACAGCGTAAAAGTACTATTTAATCCCTATTTTCGGGAATTAACTTGTCATTTTTGCCTCAAAAACAAATTCAATCCCCCGGGATTAACTTAAATATAGAAAATGTACTATTAATAACTTATTAAATCAAAGTAAATAATCATTGATATATTTTACTATTTTTAAACCCCATAAACCCTATAGTATAAAAGTACTATTTTAATCCCTATTTTTGACGATCAAAGTTTTAAAACCATTAAAAACTTGTTAAATCAGAGTAAATATCGAAATAAATGTTCTTTGTTTTTTCAAATAATAATTTTGATATAAAATTATTTGACAAAAAGCCAAAAAAACGTTTGTCACCAGACTAAAGCCGCTTTAATTCTACGAATGCGTTTCTAGTAACAAAGTTCACCCTTGGAATTAAAAATGCGCTTTAGTTTCTTAATAAATCCCGCAGCTTGACAGTATTATTTTAATCCCCATTTTTAGGGATTAAGGACCATTTTATTCGCAAAGTCGTTAAACATGATTGCAAACCACTCCATTAGTATTTTATAGATAATAATTTTGATCCTAAACCATTTGGTAATATAGGTGTACCACAAGACTAAAAGCCCTTTAATATCTCGTATGATTATTGTCCTAAAACGCATCTTGAACAAACTTTACCCTCCGTGTTAACTCGGTATACTTTAGGTCCAATGCAACATAATATATTTAAACCCCTGAAACCCCATGGTCTTAAAGCACTATTTTAATCCCCATTTTTGAGAATTACAGCGTCACTTCTCCGTCAAAACCACTAAAATTTTATCAATCAAAGTACAAGTAAAAATAAGTAGTTTTTTATGTATCCCTTTTTTCAAACAATAATTTTGATTTAAAATAAGCGCGTATACTACCAGACTAAAGTGCGCTTTAATTCCTGCAATGCACTTCACCCTTGAAGTTAGAAAATATACTCTAGTTCCTGAATAAACCCCGCAGTCTAAAATTATTGTTTCAATCCCCATTTTTGGGGATTAAAATGTCATTGTAACTCAAAATCGTTAAAAATTAATGCAAAACGCTCCAAGATTATCTTTCAGATAATATTTTTGGTCACAAATCTGGGACTGTTAAAAATAGCTTATAAACCACAACACTAAAATCCTTTTAATCCCTCCCGTAAGTGTTGTTCTCAAATGCATCTAGGACAAACACTCTCAGTATTGAAACATGTATTATTATAAGTGGGCAATATGATTTTTTACTTGTTTGATATAGAATTATTTGAGAAGACACAACAGCGTTTATGCCACCAGACTAAAGTCACTTTAACAGTATTATTTTAATCCCCATTATTAAGGATTAAGGGTATAAACCCCATAGTCTAAAAGTACTGTTTTAATCCCCCATATTTGAGAGTTACTTTTACCTCAAAACCACTCTGAAAGCTTGTTCAATCAAAGTACATGTCAAAATAAATAGTTTTTTATGTATCCCTTTTCTCAAACAATAATTTAAAATAAGCGCGTATACCACCAGACTAAAGTGCAATTTAATTTCTGCAATGCGTTTCAGGCATCAAACTTCACCCTTGAGATTAAAAAATATATTTCAGTTGCTGAATAAACCCGGCAGTCTAAGAATATTGTTTCAATCCCCATTTTTGGGGATTAAAATGTCATTTTAACTTTAAAAAATACTCTTTAGCCCGTTAATAAATATACTATTTTTAAACTCCACAGCGTAAAGTACAATTTAATCCCCATTTCCGGGTATTAACATTTTTTCCTTAAAACAAATTTAATCCCCCGGGATTAATGTGAATGTAAAAAATGTACCAGTAACTTATTTAATTAAAGTAAATGTCAAAAGATTTGTTTTTTTAAATAGCATTGTTAATTTTAAATTATTTGGGGTACAAAAAATATCGTATATATTCGAGACTAAAGTGCCTTTTAATTTCTTGCGACTATCTATTTTTATTACCTGCGCAGCTCTTTATCATCATCCACAAAAGTAAAATTTGGAGTGCCTCAAAACATTTTAAATCATTGATGTATTTTACTATTTTTAAACCCCATAAACCCTGTAGTATAAAAGTGCTATTTTAATCCCCATTTTTTTTAAGTTACTTTTACCTCACAACCACTGAAAACTTGTTCAATCAAAGTGCATGTCAAAATAAATAGTTGTTATCCCTCTTTTCAAACAATAATTTTAATTTAAAATTAGCGTTTATACCACCAGACTAAAGTGCGTTTTAATTTCTGCAATGCCTTTCAGGCATCAATCTTCGCCCTTGAAATTAAAAAGTTTACTTGAATTCCTGAATAAATCCGGCAGTCTAAAAATATTGTTTCAATCCCCATTTTTGGAGATTAAAATGTCATTTTAACTCAAAATCATTAAAAATGAATTTAAACCCTCCAAGATGATCTTTTAGAAAATAGTTTTGGTCACAAATCATCTGGGATTCGTAAAAATAGCTTATATACCACAACACCAAAAGCCTTTTAATCCCTCGCGTAAGTGTTGTCCTTATCCTGAGATAAGAAGAATTAAAAGATTTTTGTTTATTTTTTTTTACTTCTGACCAGAAGGGATTAAATTGCCCTTCCCCCTTCGGGGATAAAAGAGCCTCTTTAGTCTCCAAAATGGGGATTAAAACATTATTTTTAGACGGCGAAGTGTAAAAAAGTATAAAGTATATCACGGGACTAAAGTGCATCTTTTAATACCGAGGATAAAGTTTGTTTAAGATGCATTTGAGAGCAATAACAACACCAGGGATTAAATGGCTTTTAGACTAGTAGTAAGTCGCTCTAATTCTTCGAATGCGTCTCTAGTAATAACTTCACCCTAGGAATTAAGAAATGTGCCTTAGTTTCTGAACAAATCCCCCAGTCTAACAGTATTATTTTAATCCCCATTTTTAAGGATTAAGAGTATAAACCCCATAGTCTAAAAGTACTGTTTTAATCCCCATATTTGAGAGTTACTTTTACCTCAAAACCACTGAAAACTTGTACATGTCAAAATAAATAATTTTTGTTATCCCTTTTTTCAAACAATAATTTCATTTAAAAATCAGCGTTTATACCACCAGACTAAAAGTGCGCTTTAATTCTTGCAATGCGTTTCGGGCAACAAATTTCACCCTTGAAATTAGAAAATGTAACTTTATTTCCTGATAAACCCCGTAGGCTACAAATATTGTTTCAATCCCCATTCTTGGGGATTAAAATGTAATTTTAACTCAAAATCATTAAAAATGAATTTAAAACCCTCCAAGATGCTCTTTTAGAAAATAGTTTTGGTCACAAATCATCTGGGACTGGTGAAAATAGCTTATATACCACAACACCAAAAGCCTTTTAATCCCTCGCGTAAGTGTCGTCCTTATACGCACTAATCTAGTATATTCCAAACAAACATCAACATTTTAATCTCTCAGACATAAGAGGGACACGTTTGGTCCTCGAAAATAGGGATTAAAATGTGTTTTAAATCCTGAGATAAGAAGAATTAAAAGATTTTTGTTTATTTTTACTTCTGACCAGAAGGGATTAAATTGATTTAAGCCCTTTGGGGATAAAAGAGACACTTTAGTCTCCAAAATGGGGATTAAAACATTATTTTTAGACGGCGAAGTGCAAAAAAAGTATAAAGTATATCAAGGGACTAAAGCGCATCTTTTAATATTGAGGATGAAGAATTGTTTAAAATGCATTTGAGAGCAATAATAACACTAGGGATTAAACGGCTTTAAGATAGTGGTATATAAGCTATTTTTTGCTTTCACAAATTATTTGGGATCAAAATTATTATCTAAAGCATAAACTTCTGAAGTATTGTCCAGTACTTTTATTTCTGTTCCTGTTTCTACTTCATCTTCGTCTTTGTCTTGGTTTCCGTTTCCATCCCCATCATCATTTTCATCTCCATCTCCATCTCCATCTTCCATCTCCATCTTCAGCTCCTTATCCTTATCTTTCTCATCCCGCTTCTCATCCTCCTCCTTCTTCGCTTCCTTCTCCTCCTTCTCCTTCTTCTCCTTCTTCTCCTTCTTCTCCTTCTTCTCCTTCTCCTTCTCCTTCTCCTTCTCCTTCTCCTTCTCCTTCTCCTTCTCCTTCTCCTTCTCCTTCTCCTTCTCCTTCTCCTTCTCCCTCTTCTCTTTCTCCTTCTCCCTCTTCTCTTTCTCCCTCTTCTCTTTCTCCTTCTCCCTCTTCTCTTTCTCCTTCTTCTTCTCCTTCTCCTTCTACTTCTCCAACTCCTTTTCTATTTCTATCTCTATCTCCAATCTCCATTTCCATTTCTAATTTGTTTCATAGTATTCAAATCATACATAGACAGTTCCAAAGGCATGTCATGACTCTCTGGTACCAGAACTAAAATTGCTAGCAAGCAGAAACTGCTATATCAATAAAAATGGAAATACAACTACAAGAGAAACCAGTACAACACTCCTCGCGCAAATACCTATTATGGTAGCAGCCAAAGTAATTAAAACTTGAATCACATTTCTGATTAAACTCCTCTCCCAAGACATCCCGCAATCATTATAATGAGGTTCTCATTAATAAATGCTCGCGTATTTTTCACGATTTAACATCGATTTATCGGGCACTTATAATACGTATACTGGAACCGCAGCATACCGTTTTACGGCGTCCATAAATATGCACTCTGATGATTTTATTGAACGCATACAGTTAATGGATAAGGTCCGAGAATAATAATTACACGGCCGGCCGGTATTCTGACGTGACATGTGCTGGGATCGAGATATCTTCATGTCAGCGCGGACTAAAGAAAAAGATACCGAGGACGCAGCAAAATGTTAAATGGAAGGCAGGTCGGAAAGTGATGTGTATTAAAACGACAAAGTAGTAATATCGAGAACAAAAAACCACCTCCTCATCTCGCGGCCGAGCAGAAGAATAAGCAAAAAACAAAAGGATGAAATAATGATGGCTGGTAGCAGAGGCGCTGAGAACCGGGTAATATTTATCTAACCAGACAATAGATATCTTCTGTTTTTCAACAAAGATAGTGCACAATCACGATCTATTGTCGCAACTTGAATACTACTGCTTATGGGATGCCTCCTCTCGAACCCATTGTGCGGCCCGACGGATAAAAATCTGTTTTAACCTGCCGTGGTATCTGCCGCCCAACTTCCAAGGCAACGCTGCTATCACCCACAAATAGTCCGGTCGGTACATTAGTCACAACTGTCCGCCGTTTATTTTTGCGCGGATAAGATGCTGCGATTTATGCATCGCGTTCTGGCCACCATTAGATTCATCGACGTGGCGCCGAGCAAACTACCCCGCAATCTTGATACTTAAATAATCAGCCTATCTATCTATCTCGCTGGAGTTGTGGTTATTTGGCCCACAGGCGAGTATCAAGTTTCGAGATCGATCAGAATTTATAGGATAAAATATGACGGTCTTTATACAGCCAAAAAAGCTGGTTGCTATATAATAACAATTTACGTGCCGAATTAATTTATAGGAAAACCGTCTGTATGTAGCTAAAAGAACAAGTCGCTATATAATAACTACACAAAACAAGCTAAATTTATAGGCTAAAACATGTCAGCCTCTATACAGCTAATACAGTTTGTTGCTATATAATTATTGTACTTTACAGTGACCACAGTTTTTACAGACGAGCCAAATTGTTTTATAAGAAAAATTCGTGGTACTTTTTCGTACAGCTAGCAAAACTTATTGCTATGAACTTATTTTACAAGTTGCTAAATTATTTTATAGGAAAACCATCTGTATGCAGCTAAAAGAACCGGTGCTATATAATAATTACAAAACGAGCTGAATTTATAGGATAAAACATCTTTATACAGATAAAAGAGCTTGTTGCTATATAATAATTGTACTTTACAATGGCAAGATTTTTCCATACTTTATAGCGCCCAATTAATTGCTATGTAATAATTGTAAAGCGAGCTGAACGATTGTACCCATAGGAAAAATCTGTAGTAGTTTTCGTACAGCTAAGAAGACTTGTTGCTATATAATAATATTAATTTACGTGCTGAATTATTTTATAGGAAAACCTTCTGTATGTAGCTAAAAGAACGAGTCGCTATATAATAACTACACAAAACAAGCTAAATTTATAAGCTAAAACATGACAGCCTTTATACAGCTAACAATTTGTTGCTATATAATAATTGTACTTTACAGTGACTGCAGTTTTTACAGACGCTAAAAAAATTGGTCGCTATGTAATTACTCTAAAACTAGCCAAATTGTTATATAGAATTCGTGGTACTTTTTCGTACAGGTAGCAAAACTTATTGCTATGAACTTATTTTACAAGTTGCTGAATTATTTTATAGGAAAACCATCTGTATGCAGCTAAAAGAACCGGTGCTATATAATAATTACAAAACGAGCTGAATTTATAGGATAAAACATCTTTATACAGATAAAAGAGCTTGTTGCTATATAATAATTGTACTTTACAATGGCAAGATTTTTCCATACTTTATAGCGCCCAATTAATTGCTATGTAATAACTGTAAAGCGAGCTGAACGTTTGTACCCATAGGAAAAAATCTGTAGTAGTTTTCGTACAGCTAAGAAGACTTGTTGCTATATAATAATATTAATTTGCGTGCCGAATTATTTTATAGGATAACCTTCTGTATGTAGCTAAAAGAACGAGTCGCTATATAATAACTACACAAAACAAGCTAAATTTATAAGCTAAAACATGACAGCCTCTATACAGCTAAAACAGTTTGTTGCTATATAATTATTGTACTTTACAGTGACCACAGTTTTTACAGACGAGCCAAATTGTCGTATAGGAAAAATGTATGATACTTTTTCGTCAGCTAGTAAAACCTATTGCTATGAACTTATTTTACAAGTTACTAAATTATTTTATAGGAAAACCATCTGTATGCAGCTAAAAGAACCGGTGCTATATAATAATTACAAAACGAGCTGAATTTATAGGATAAAACATCTTTATACAGATAAAAGAGCTTGTTGCTATATAATAATTGTACTTTACAATGGCAAGATTTTTCCATACTTTATAGCGCCCAATTAATTGCTATGTAATAATTGTAAAGCTAGCTGAACGTATGTACCCATAGGAAAAATCTGTAGTAGTCTTCGTACAGCTAAGAAGACCAGTTGCTATATAATAATATTAATTTACGTGCCGAATTATTTTATAGGAAAACCTTCTGTATGTAGCTAAAAGAACCGGTGCTATATAATAATTACAAAACGAGCTAAATTTATAAGCTAAAACATGACAGCCTTTATACAGCTAACAATTTGTTGCTATATAATAATTGTACTTTACAGTGACTGCAGTTTTTACAGACGCTAAAAAAATTGGTCGCTATGTAATTACTCTAAAACTAGCCAAATTGTTATATAGAATTCGTGGTACTTTTTCGTACAGGTAGCACAACTTATTGTTATGAACTTATTTTACAAGTTGCTAAATTATTTTATAGGAAAACCATCTGTATGCAGCTAAAAGAACCGGTGCTATATAATAATTACAAAACGAGCTGAATTTATAGGATAAAACATCTTTATACAGATAAAAGAGCTTGTTGCTATATAATAATTGTACTTTACAATGGCAAGATTTTTCCATACTTTATAGCGCCCAATTTGCTATGTAATAACTGTAAAGCGAGCTGAACGTTTGTACCCATAGGAAAAATATGCGGTAGTTTTCGTAACATTAATTTATGTGCCCAATTATTTTATAGGAAAACCGTCTGTACGTAGTTAAAAGAACGAGTCGCTATATAATGACTACACAAAGCAGGCTAAATTTATAGGCTAAAACATGACAGCCTCTATACAGCTAAAACAGTTTGTTGCTATATAATTATTGTACTTTACAGTGACCACAGTTTTTACAGACGAGCCAAATTGTTGTATGGGAAAAATTCTTGGTACTTTTTCGTACAGCTAGCAAAACTAATTGCTATGGACTTATTTTACAAGTTGCTAAATTATTTTATAGGAAAACCATCTGTATGCAGCTAAAAGAATCGGTGCTATATAATAATTACAAAACGAGCTGAATTTATAGGATAAAACATCTATACAGATAAAAGAGCTTGTTGCTATATAATAATTGTACTTTACAATGGCAAGATTTTTCCATACTTTATAGCGCCCAATTAATTGCTTTGTAATAACTGTAAAGCGAGCTGAACGTTTGTACCCATAGGAAAAAATCTGTAGTAGTTTTCGTACAGCTAAGAAGACTTGTTGCTATATAATAATATTAATTTGCGTGCCGAATTATTTTATAGGAAAACCTTCTGTATGTAGCTAAAAGAACGAGTCGCTATATAATAACTACACAAAACAAGCTAAATTTATAGGCTAAAACATGACAGCCTCTATACAGCTAAAACAGTTTGTTGCTATATAATTATTGTACTTTCCAGTGACCACAGTTTTTACAGACGAGCCAAATTGTTGTATAGGAAAAATGTATGATACTTTTTCGTCAGCTAGCAAAACTTATTGCTATGAACTTATTTTACAAGTTACTAAATTATTTTATAGGAAAACCATCTGTGCGCAGCTAAAAGAACCGGTTGCTATATAATAGTTACAAAACGAGCTGAATTTATAGGATAACACATCTTTATACAGATAAAAGAGCTTGTTGCTATATAATAATTGTGCTTTAAAGGTGACCGGGAAACCGTGGCAGTTTTTATATACGCTAAAAGAAAGTGTTGCTATGTAATTCCTGTGAAACGAGCTGAATAGTAAAAATTCGTGGTAGTTTCTCGTACAGCTAGAAAAATCTGTTGCTATATACAAGGTGTTAAATTTATAGGGAAACCCTCTAGCGGGTCGCTATATAATAATTATAAAACGAGTTGAATTTATAGGATAAAAACATCTTTATACAGATAAAAGAACTTGTTGCTATATAATAATTGTACTTTACGGTTTTTTTATGTAAGCAGCAGTTTTTATGTAAGCTAAAAAACTAATTTCTATGTACTAATAATTGTAAAACGAACTGAATTGCTATACAGATAAAAATTCGTGCTAATTTTCATAAGGCTAAAAGAGCTTGTTGCTATATAATAATTGTACTTTACAGTGACCAGGATTCTTCTGTAAGGGAAACCGTGGTAGTTTTTATATAAGTTAAAAAATAATTTGTGCTATGTAGTAACTGTAAAACGAGCTAAATTATTGTATAGGAAAAATCCGCGGTAGTTTTCGTACATCTAAGAGAATTTGTTGCTATATAAAATAGCCATATTTTACAACGTGCTGAATTATTTTATAGGGAAACCGTCTGTATACGGGTAAAAAACGGGTCGCTATGTAATAACTACACAAGCTAAATTTATGGAAAAAACATTTTAGTCTTTATACAGCTAAATAGTTTGTTGCTATATAAAAAATGTACTTTACAGTGGCCGAGAAACCGTGGCAGTTTTTCATTAGCTAAAAAAATTGGTTGCTATGTAATTACTGTAAAACGAGCTGAATAGGCAAAATTCATGGTAGTTTTTCGTACAGCTAGACAAACCTGTTGCTATATAATGGCAATGGCCTTATTTTACAAGGTGTTAAATTTATAGGGAAACCCTCTAGCCGGTCGCTATATAATAACTATAAAACGAGTTGAATTCATAGGATAAAAACATCTTTATACCAATAAAAGAACTAGTTGCTATATAATAATAATTGTACTTTGCAGTGACCGGGATTTTTCTGAAAGACAAACCGTGTTAGTTTTTATATAAGCAAAAAAATTTATTGCTATGTAATAACTGTAAAACGAGCTGAAGTGTTGTATAGGCAAAATCCGTGGTAGTCTTCATGCATCTGGGAGAATTTGTTGCTATATAATAGCCTTATTTTACAACGTGCTACACAGGATGAGCTAAATTTATAGGATAAAACATTACAGTTTTTATACAGCTGAAAGAGCTTGTTGCTATATAATAATTGTACCTTGAAGCGACCGGATAACCGTGGTAGCTTTTCATTAGCTAAAAAAATTGGTTGCTATATAATTACTGTAAAACGAACTGAACAGGGAAAAATCGTGGTAATTTTTCGTACAGCTAGAAAAACTTGTTGCTATATAATGACCTTATTTTACAAGGTATTAAATTATTTTATAGGAAATCCCTCTGGCCGGTCGATATATAATAACTATAAAACGAGTTGAATAAGAACTTGTTGCTATATAATAATTGTACTTTACAGTGGCCGGGATTTCTATGTAAGCAGCAGTTTTTATATAAGCTAAGAAACTAATTTCTATGTAATAATAATTGTAAAACGAACTGAATTGCTATATAGATGAAAATCCATGGTAATTTTCATGAGGCTAAAAGAGCTTGTTGCTATATAATAATTGTACTCTACAGTGACCGGGATTTTTCTGTAAGGGAAACCGTGGTAGTTTTTATATAAGCTAAAAATTGTTTTATTGCTATGTAATAACTGTAAAACGAGCTGAATTGTTGTATAGGAAAAATCCGTGGTGGTTTTCATGTATCTGAGAGAATTTGTTGCTATATAATAGCCTTATTTTACAACGTGCTGAATTATTTTATGGGGAAACCGTCTGTATACGGGTAAAAAACAGGTCGCTATGTGATAACCACAAAAGCTAAATTTATAGGAAAAAACATTATAGTCTTTATACAGCTAAATGGTTTGTTGCTATATAATAAATGTACTTTACAGTGACCGGGAAACCGTGGTAGCTTTTCATTAGCTAAAAAAAATGGTTGCTATGTAATTACTGTAAAACGAGCTGAATAGGGAAAATTCGTGGTAGTTTTTCGTACAGCTAGAAAATCCTGTTGCTATATAATGGCCTTATTTTACAAGGTGTTAAATTTATAGGGAAACCCTCTAGCCAGTCGCTAAATAATAACTATAAAACGAGTTGAATTCATAGGATAAAAACATCTTTATACCAATAAAAGAACTAGTTGCTATATAATAATAATTGTACTTTGCAGTGACCGGGATTTTTCTGAAAGACAAACCGTGTTAGTTTTTATATAAGCAAAAAAATTTATTGCTATGTAATAACTGTAAAACGAGCTGAAGTGTTGTATAGGCAAAATCCGTGGTAGTCTTCATGCATCTGGGAGAATTTGTTGCTATATAATAGCCTTATTTTACAACGTGCTACACAGGATGAGCTAAATTTATAGGATAAAACATTACAGTTTTTATACAGCTGAAAGAGCTTGTTGCTATATAATAATTGTACCTTGAAGCGACCGGATAACCGTGGTAGCTTTTCATTAGCTAAAAAAATTGGTTGCTATATAATTACTGTAAAACGAACTGAACAGGGAAAAATCGTGGTAATTTTTCGTACAGCTATAAAAACTTGTTGCTATATAATGACCTTATTTTACAAGGTATTAAATTATTTTATAGGAAATCCCTCTGGCCGGTCGATATATAATAACTATAAAACGAGTTGAATAAGAACTTGTTGCTATATAATAATTGTACTTTACAGTGGCCGGGATTTCTATGTAAGCAGCAGTTTTTATATAAGCTAAGAAACTAATTTCTATGTAATAATAATTGTAAAACGAACTGAATTGCTATATAGATGAAAATCCATGGTAATTTTCATGAGGCTAAAAGAGCTTGTTGCTATATAATAATTGTACTCTACAGTGACCGGGATTTTTCTGTAAGGGAAACCGTGGTAGTTTTTATATAAGCTAAAAATTGTTTTATTGCTATGTAATAACTGTAAAACGAGCTGAATTGTTGTATAGGAAAAATCCGTGGTGGTTTTCATGTATCTGAGAGAATTTGTTGCTATATAATAGCCTTATTTTACAACGTGCTGAATTATTTTATGGGGAAACCGTCTGTATACGGGTAAAAAACAGGTCGCTATGTGATAACTACAAAAGCTAAATTTATAGGAAAAAACATTATAGTCTTTATACAGCTAAATGGTTTGTTGCTATATAATAAATGTACTTTACAGTGACCGGGAAACCGTGGTAGCTTTTCATTAGCTAAAAAAAATGGTTGCTATGTAATTACTGTAAAACGAGCTGAATAGGGAAAATTCGTGGTAGTTTTTCGTACAGCTAGAAAATCCTGTTGCTATATAATGGCCTTATTTTACAAGGTGTTAAATTTATAGGGAAACCCTCTAGCCAGTCGCTAAATAATAACTATAAAACGAGTTGAATTCATAGGATAAAAACATCTTTATACCAATAAAAGAACTAGTTGCTATATAATAATAATTGTACTTTGCAGTGACCGGGATTTTTCTGAAAGACAAACCGTGTTAGTTTTTATATAAGCAAAAAAATGTATTGCTATGTAATAACTGTAAAACGAGCTGAAGTGTTGTATAGGCAAAATTCGTGGTAGTCTTCATGCATCTGGGAGAATTTGTTGCTATATAATAGCCTTATTTTACAACGTGCTACACAGGATGAGCTAAATTTATAGGATAAAACATTACAGTTTTTATACAGCTGAAAGAGCTTGTTGCTATATAATAATTGTACCTTGAAGCGACCGGATAACCGTGGTAGCTTTTCATTAGCTAAAAAAATTGGTTGCTATATAATTACTGTAAAACGAACTGAACAGGGAAAAATCGTGGTAATTTTTCGTACAGCTAGAAAAACTTGTTGCTATATAATGACCTTATTTTACAAGGTATTAAATTATTTTATAGGAAATCCCTCTGGCCGGTCGATATATAATAACTATAAAACGAGTTGAATAAGAACTTGTTGCTATATAATAATTGTACTTTACAGTGGCCGGGATTTCTATGTAAGCAGCAGTTTTTATATAAGCTAAGAAACTAATTTCTATGTAATAATAATTGTAAAACGAACTGAATTGCTATATAGATGAAAATCCATGGTAATTTTCATGAGGCTAAAAGAGCTTGTTGCTATATAATAATTGTACTCTACAGTGACCGGGATTTTTCTGTAAGGGAAACCGTGGTAGTTTTTATATAAGCTAAAAATTGTTTTATTGCTATGTAATAACTGTAAAACGAGCTGAATTGTTGTATAGGAAAAATCCGTGGTGGTTTTCATGTATCTGAGAGAATTTGTTGCTATATAATAGCCTTATTTTACAACGTGCTGAATTATTTTATGGGGAAACCGTCTGTATACGGGTAAAAAACAGGTCGCTATGTGATAACCACAAAAGCTAAATTTATAGGAAAAAACATTATAGTCTTTATACAGCTAAATGGTTTGTTGCTATATAATAAATGTACTTTACAGTGACCGGGAAACCGTGGTAGCTTTTCATTAGCTAAAAAAAATGGTTGCTATGTAATTACTGTAAAACGAGCTGAATAGGGAAAATTCGTGGTAGTTTTTCGTACAGCTAGAAAATCCTGTTGCTATATAATGGCCTTATTTTACAAGGTGTTAAATTTATAGGGAAACCCTCTAGCCAGTCGCTAAATAATAACTATAAAACGAGTTGAATTCATAGGATAAAAACATCTTTATACCAATAAAAGAACTAGTTGCTATATAATAATAATTGTACTTTGCAGTGACCGGGATTTTTCTGAAAGACAAACCGTGTTAGTTTTTATATAAGCAAAAAAATTTATTGCTATGTAATAACTGTAAAACGAGCTGAAGTGTTGTATAGGCAAAATCCGTGGTAGTCTTCATGCATCTGGGAGAATTTGTTGCTATATAATAGCCTTATTTTACAACGTGCTACACAGGATGAGCTAAATTTATAGGATAAAACATTACAGTTTTTATACAGCTGAAAGAGCTTGTTGCTATATAATAATTGTACCTTGAAGCGACCGGATAACCGTGGTAGCTTTTCATTAGCTAAAAAAATTGGTTGCTATATAATTACTGTAAAACGAACTGAACAGGGAAAAATCGTGGTAATTTTTCGTACAGCTATAAAAACTTGTTGCTATATAATGACCTTATTTTACAAGGTATTAAATTATTTTATAGGAAATCCCTCTGGCCGGTCGATATATAATAACTATAAAACGAGTTGAATAAGAACTTGTTGCTATATAATAATTGTACTTTACAGTGGCCGGGATTTCTATGTAAGCAGCAGTTTTTATATAAGCTAAGAAACTAATTTCTATGTAATAATAATTGTAAAACGAACTGAATTGCTATATAGATGAAAATCCATGGTAATTTTCATGAGGCTAAAAGAGCTTGTTGCTATATAATAATTGTACTCTACAGTGACCGGGATTTTTCTGTAAGGGAAACCGTGGTAGTTTTTATATAAGCTAAAAATTGTTTTATTGCTATGTAATAACTGTAAAACGAGCTGAATTGTTGTATAGGAAAAATCCGTGGTGGTTTTCATGTATCTGAGAGAATTTGTTGCTATATAATAGCCTTATTTTACAACGTGCTGAATTATTTTATGGGGAAACCGTCTGTATACGGGTAAAAAACAGGTCGCTATGTGATAACTACAAAAGCTAAATTTATAGGAAAAAACATTATAGTCTTTATACAGCTAAATGGTTTGTTGCTATATAATAAATGTACTTTACAGTGACCGGGAAACCGTGGTAGCTTTTCATTAGCTAAAAAAAATGGTTGCTATGTAATTACTGTAAAACGAGCTGAATAGGGAAAATTCGTGGTAGTTTTTCGTACAGCTAGAAAATCCTGTTGCTATATAATGGCCTTATTTTACAAGGTGTTAAATTTATAGGGAAACCCTCTAGCCAGTCGCTAAATAATAACTATAAAACGAGTTGAATTCATAGGATAAAAACATCTTTATACCAATAAAAGAACTAGTTGCTATATAATAATAATTGTACTTTGCAGTGACCGGGATTTTTCTGAAAGACAAACCGTGTTAGTTTTTATATAAGCAAAAAAATGTATTGCTATGTAATAACTGTAAAACGAGCTGAAGTGTTGTATAGGCAAAATCCGTGGTAGTCTTCATGCATCTGGGAGAATTTGTTGCTATATAATAGCCTTATTTTACAACGTGCTACACAGGATGAGCTAAATTTATAGGATAAAACATTACAGTTTTTATACAGCTGAAAGAGCTTGTTGCTATATAATAATTGTACCTTGAAGCGACCGGATAACCGTGGTAGCTTTTCATTAGCTAAAAAAATTGGTTGCTATATAATTACTGTAAAACGAACTGAACAGGGAAAAATCGTGGTAATTTTTCGTACAGCTAGAAAAACTTGTTGCTATATAATGACCTTATTTTACAAGGTATTAAATTATTTTATAGGAAATCCCTCTGGCCGGTCGATATATAATAACTATAAAACGAGTTGAATAAGAACTTGTTGCTATATAATAATTGTACTTTACAGTGGCCGGGATTTCTATGTAAGCAGCAGTTTTTATATAAGCTAAGAAACTAATTTCTATGTAATAATAATTGTAAAACGAACTGAATTGCTATATAGATGAAAATCCATGGTAATTTTCATGAGGCTAAAAGAGCTTGTTGCTATATAATAATTGTACTCTACAGTGACCGGGATTTTTCTGTAAGGGAAACCGTGGTAGTTTTTATATAAGCTAAAAATTGTTTTATTGCTATGTAATAACTGTAAAACGAGCTGAATTGTTGTATAGGAAAAATCCGTGGTGGTTTTCATGTATCTGAGAGAATTTGTTGCTATATAATAGCCTTATTTTACAACGTGCTGAATTATTTTATGGGGAAACCGTCTGTATACGGGTAAAAAACAGGTCGCTATGTGATAACTACACAAGCTAAATTTATAGGAAAAAACATTATAGTCTTTATTATACAGCTAAATGGTTTGTTGCTATATAATAAATGGTGACAGTGACCGGGAAACCTTGGCAGTTTTTCATTAGCTAAAAAAAATTGTTGCTATGTAATTACTGTAAAACGAGCTGAATAGGAAAAATTCGTGGTAGTTTTTCGTACAGCTAGGAAAACTTGTTGTATAATGACCTTATTTTACAAAGTATAAGATTGCAAAAAGAACCGGTTGCTATGTAATAACCACAAAACCAGCTGAATTTATAGGACAAAATATCTTTATACAGATAAAAGAGCTCGTTGCTATATAATAATTATTGTACTTTACAGTAAAATTTTTCCATAGAGAAAGCTGTCGCAGTCTTTATATAGGCTAAAGAAATCAGTTGCTATGTAATTACTGTGAAACGAGCTGAATTGTTGCATAGGAAAAATCCGTGGTAGATACCATACAGCTAAGAGAACTTTAATGCAGTAAATTGCCCATTTTCCAATCAAATAGGAATTAAATTGCATCAATTAAATACGAATTGGCATTGCACCTATCCGGGTAACATTTCCAACCCGGTATTCTGTTCAAAATCCCCATCGGTTCTAAAGAATCGACCGGGCTACGGCTATCCGGCCGACATCAGCACCGGCGATATCACCCACAATCTGGGCTCCTCGGAATGCCGTCCAACAAGCAAAAATATATAAAAGTTAATTATAATCGGACATAAAATAAGAACTCCGAGCGGGCCGGTTCACGCTGAATCGCCAATCAGTTATGGTGTTAGTTGTGGCCGGGCTGATGAAGACATTTCTCGGCGGCGTTGGCAGCTCAAGGTCGCCTTCTTTGTGGCTCCTCCTCCGCCACCAAACGCCACCAAAATAATAGGTTTTGTTTTATTCGGATCGGATCCTCGCCTCGGCCCTCTCTAATCAGCCTCAAGTGGACCTGCTGACTCCTGTGTTACATTAAACGAAACGGGCGTTAGTTCCGTTCCGAATCGTAACGTGCTCCTTTGCTACAATAAGTCTATCCTTGTCTCGGTCTTCTAGATGTATGAAAATTTGTTTACGAATACCACTAGGAATCTTGTGGCCATTATCGAGTAGTAGAATTAAAAATTAGGAACTCTTTTAATCTTTGGGTTTTTTTAAATTTTCTCTTGATATTTTTTACCATCTTTCTTGTGCTTGAGGTATCCATTCCTACTCCAAATGCTCACTTTAGATTGTCATTAACAAAACGTAACCTCATCTACGACTCTGGTGCTCCACAAGGATCTGCCATAGGGCCGGCTCTACTATTCCTTGATATTAACGACGTATGAAATTATTATCAGATTAAAATCCTCCACAAGAATGGCGTTAAGATCGATAATGGGAATAAAGTTGTTTTAAATAGGAGAAGCGTGAAAAGTAGACGATCTAAACTTGTTCAATTCATTACCATAACAGGAAAATTGGACTATTGTAGGGGTTTAAGAAAAGAGATTTCAAGTACCTATTTTTGATTCTAATCACCCATTTGGAAATAAATTACACGTTTCACCCAAAAAAGAGAGCAATCCCGCTCGTGTCACGAAACTCTGAACATACATGAGCGATGATGTAAAAAAGATGGAACCAATCTTAGGAGAAGCGAGCGTTACGAAAATTTAATATAAACACCTCCGGGCGCTTCAATTATAATTTCAAATTTATTTATCTAGAATGTATACTAATTCACTTTTTATCATTCGAACTTTTTATGTATTCATGGATAGATTCCTTGTTCTCAAATGGTCACGGGTCAGGGTCGCCTTAGGCATGGTTGGAACGAAAATTAATATGGAATGGACGTAAATCAAATATTTATTGCTTTGTGCAACCTTCTGCCGAAGCGTAGCTGCTAGGACCCTAATCTGGTGTCCTACGGAGGAATCTCCCCCTAACGACTGTTAGGTAAATACAATCCGTTGCTGTCTCGAAACAAAAGACTTTTTAACCACCTAGTTTCATCGTATGATTACAGTGAATCGACAACAAAGTCTTATGTCGCTCATTTACTAGATGCAATTGTAAAAAAGCGCTGTGAAAACCAGTTAATCGTCTTTCAGATATTCTGGACTCTGGTCTCGGCGGATGCGAGATACAACCTGCCTTAATAATAACCGATAGCTCGCACAAAGAATAATTTATCAGCTTGTTATTGGCACCTCGATGAATGATAATATGGAACGGCCTTGCGTATTAGTTATTTTAAAATGCACTGTATAAATAGGTGTAGCGCTTTGCGAAATTAGCAACTGGTAATTACGAGCCATCAACTACAGGGACAGCGTATTCTGTTTCTTCTTCTGCTTATTTCTCTTCTTTCTCCTTCTTCTTCTGCTTATTTCTCTTCTTTCTCCTTTTCTTCTTCCTCGTCCTTTATCTCCTCCTCCCAATACATAGTTGATACTTGCTGTCATTTTTTTCTTCTTTTGTTTCTTCCTCTTCACCTTTCTCTTTTTCTTCCTTTACCTCTACCTCCTCCTCTTCCTAATAAATAGTTGACACTTGTTTGTTCTAATAATAGCTAATAAATTTCACCTCTCGTTTTTCTTCCTCGTCCTTAACCGTTTCCTCCTCCTCCTCTTCCCCATAGATAGTTGGTAATTGTTGGTTCTAATTATGATATTATGGCTGTTAGGACTATTAAAATTCCGAATAATTGTTTTGTCTTTTTCGTATTCCTCTTCTTCTATTCCTTCTTCTTCTGCTTATTACTCTTCATCTTTCTCCTCTTTCTCCTTTTCTTCTTCCCTGTCCTTTATCATTTCCTCCCAATAAATAATTTTTCGTTCCATTTTTTCTGTTGCTTCTTCTTCAAATTTCTCTTATTCTTCCTTTACCTTTTCCTCCTCCTCTCACTAATAAATAGTTGACACTTGTTTGTTCTAATAATAGCTAATAAATTTCACCTCTCGTTTTTCTTCCTCGTCCTTAACCGTTTCCTCCTCCTCCTCTTCCCCATAGACAGTTGGTAATTGTTGGTTCTAATTATGATATTATGGCTGTTAGGACTATTAAAATTCCGAATAATTATTTTGTCTTTTTCGTATTCCTCTTCCTCTATTCCTTCTTCTTCTGCTTATTCCTCTTCATGTTTCTCTTCTTTCTCCTTTTCTTCTTCCCTGTCCTTTACCATTTCCTCCCACTAAATAATTTCTCGTTCCAATTTTTCTTTTGCTTCTTCTTCTTCAAATTTCTCTTTTTCTTCCTTTACCTCTTCCTCCTCCTCTCCCTAATAATGCAAATGTTAGTGTTTCTTTTTTCCACAACAAGTACTGCAACATTGTACCAAATCTGAGACCCACCACTGCGCCCTTCCAGCTCAT
This sequence comes from Rhagium mordax, assembly GCA_963680705.1. Lineage (NCBI taxonomy): Eukaryota > Metazoa > Arthropoda > Insecta > Coleoptera > Cerambycidae > Rhagium > Rhagium mordax. The sequence continues at coordinate 131,327,669 of OY796656.1, read as the reverse complement.
TTTCTCCGACACTACATGAGAGATGGCGTGCCAAGGCCTTATTTATGCACTCATTATTTGCATACTTCAAGTACATCTCCACCTGAATACGTCCTCTTACCGTGAGAAACAATTAACTCATCATTAAACGAGTCTATCGGTAACGATGTCGATTCAAGCCGGGCTTATTTGTATTAACGGAAACCCAGAGTCGCCGTCGTTGAACCGAGCCCGAGAGAAACATGCACCTGAAATTACGCATTTCTGAAGAAACGATTTAACGTCGGAGGGTCATTTGCGAGAATAATTACGGTAATACGGCTGAAGCGGGTTCAGGTGGTGGTCCTCGCCGGTGGTGGATGGACAAATTTAAACACGCAGTCCAGTAGCAACGTAAGATATATAAGGGGAATACAAATAATTTAATTCACTTAATTTAGTGTACGCCAGTGTGAATAGTTGTGAAGACGCATATTCTTCATATCCGTATTCTTCTTCTACGCAGTCTTCTTCGCGTTCTTCTTTTTCGTATTCTTCTTCCTCATGGTCCTTTATTTTTTCCTCCCCAATAAATAGTTGGCACTTGTTTGTTCTAATAATAGCTATTAAATTTCATCTCTCTTTTATTCGTCCTCTACCTCTTCTTCCTCCTCTTCCCAATTAATAGTTGTTGTATCTAATTATGGTAAGACTGTTAAGAACTATTAAACCTCCCAATAACTATTTTGTCTTCTTCGTTTTCCTACTCTTCTTCTGCTTATTCCTCCTCGTTTATTTTTCTTTTTTCTTCTTCTTCGTCCTTTACTTCTTCCTCCTAATCAATAGTTGATACTTGTTTGTTCTAATAATAATATAACTGTTACGGCTATTAAAACTCCCAACTGTCATTTTTTTCTTGTTCGAATTCTTCTTTTGCTTCTTCCTCTTCATCTTTCTCTTTTTCTTCCTTTACCTTCCTCCCCTTCTCCCCAATAAATACTTGATACTTGAGTGTTCTAATAATGGCTATTAAACTTCGTCTCTCATTTTCCTCCTCGTCCTCTACCTCTTCTTCCTCCTCGTCCTCTATCTCTTCTTCCTCCTCTCCCCAATTAATAGTTGACACTTGTTTGTTCTAATTATTATATGACTGTTAGGAGTGTTAGGATTATTAAAACTCCAAACAATTATTTTGTCCTCTTCGTATTCCTATTCTTCTTCTTCTGTTTATTCGTCCTCGCCTTTCTTTCTTCTTTTCTTCTTCATCTTTTACCTCTTTCTCCTAATAAATAATTGATACTTGTTTGTTCTAATAATAATGACTGTTACGGCTATTAAAACTTCCAACTGTCGTTTTTTTCTTTCTTCTTTTGCTTCTTCCTCTTTATCGTTCTCATTTCTTCATTTACGTCTTCCTCCTCCTGTCCCTAATACATAGTTGTTTATTCTAATAATGGTTATTAAATTATATCTCTGCTTTTTCTCCTCGTCTTCTTCGTCTTTTACCTCTTCCTTCTCCTCTCCCCAATGGTTGGCACTTGTTTGTTTTAATTATGCTACACCTGTTACGACTATTAAAACTTCCAACAATTGTTTTGTCTTCTTCGTATTTCCTTATTCTTCTTCTTCTGCTTATTCCTCTTCATCTTTCTCTTCTTTCTCCATTTCTTCTTCCTTGTCCTTCTTCTCAATAAATAGTTGATACTTGTTTGCTCTAATAATGATAATGGTTGTTACGGCTATCAAAACTTCCAACTGTCATTTTTTTCTTGTTCGATTTCTTCTTTTGCTTCTTCTTTTCCTTCTTTTACCTCTTCCACCCCCTATCTTTAATAAATAGTTGACACTTGTTTGTTTTAATTATGCTATACCTGTTACGACTATTAAAACTACCAACAATTGTTTTGTCGTCTTCGAATTCCATTCTTCTTCTTCTGCTTATTCCCCCTCACCTTTCTCTTCTTTCTCCTTTTCTTTTTTCTCGTCCTTTACCTCTTTCTCCTAATAAATAGTTGGTACTTGTTCGATCTAATAATATGATGGCTATTAAAACCTCCAATTGTCATTTTTTTCTCGTTCGAATTCTTCTTTTTTTGGTTCTACTTCTTCATGTTTTTCTTTTTCTTCCTTTACTTTTTCCTCCTCCTCTCTCTAATAAATAGTTAATATTATTTGTTTGTTCTAATAATGGCTATTAAATTCGAGATTAAATTTCATCTCTCTCATTCCTCCTTGTCTTCTTCCTCTTCCTTTATCTCTTCCTTTCCCCAATTAATAATTGCTACTTGTTGGTTCTAATAATTGCTACTTGTTGGTTCTAATTATGATACGACTGTTAGGACTATTAAAACTACCAACAATTGTTTTGTCTTCTTCGTATTACTACTCTTCTTCTATTTCTTCTTCTGCTTATTTCTCTTCATTTTTCTCTTCTTTCTCCATTTCTTCATCCTCGTCCTCTACCTCTTCCTCATCCTTTATCTCTTCTTCCCAATAAATAGTTGATACTTGTTTGTCTCAATACGATATGGCTGTTACGGCTATTAAAACCCCCCAACTGTAATTATTTTCTTGTTCGAATTCTTCTTTTTTTGCTTCTATCTCTTCATCTTTCTCTTTTTCTGCATTTATTTTTTCCTCCTTCTCTCTCTAAAAAATAGTTAATATTATTTGTTTGTGCT